>CM061134.1:217701305-220127591 GCA_030789695.1 Scilla litardierei | reverse complement strand
TTATACCCCAATTTGCGCTGAGATGCGCTGCTGTGCGCTGCTTTGCGCTTCAAATGTTACGGAAACAAGCGTTTACCACCGTATTTCATCGTATTTCAACGCCTATTGATGCACTTCGCCCGTCCCTAACGTCCAAGTTTACGGAGTATTTAGGCACCATCCAGTCATCACAATGTAAATTTTTGGGATGACTTTTTCAAAAGGGAATGACCGTTTTGGGTTCACGTGATTAGTTTCATTGGACCTGTTTAAGGTGAAATCTGATATTATTCATTCTAAGAATGATTACGTAGTCTTTCAACCATTATACCTTCAAATTAAATGATATACACCAATTTGCGCTGAGATGCGCTGCTTTGCGCTTCATATTGGCACGTAAACAAGCGTTTACCACCGTATTACATCGTATTTTAAAGCCTATTGACGCACTTCGCAAGTTGCTGAACATACAAGCTTTCGTAGTATGTATTCATGATACAAGCATCACAATGGACATGTTTTAGCTGCAATCTGACTTTATTATTAGTTATACCTTCCACTTACATTGTTGCAAATTATTACAATTTGATGAATGGCTAAACATAAAATTTTGATGCACAATCACAATGGTTGAGTTGGTACATACTCCTTCCCCTTACATGTTTGCCTATTATGGCCCAGCTCTCTGCATCGTCCACACCTCCTTCCTGGGAGATTTCCAGGGGTTTCCTCTCCTTGTGAAGGCATCCATTTCTTCTTTCTCCTTCCTTTTATGTTCGAAACAACTGGCGGACGTACAACCACATCTTGGACACTTTGTGGTACGACTCGATACCACTCACTTCGATGCGGAACTGGATTCAATGGTAGGGCGTATGACAGCCTTAAACATTCAATTGTGTAAAACCTGCATAAGATAAGAATCATATTTTAACCCTCGAGTAAAAACTAATATATACCAGTATGCACTACTCTACGCCATTAGACACTATTATACGCTTTTTGAACGCTGAAACACGGAAAGTATACAAACGTATACCTACGTATAACGAATTTTACCTTGAACAAAGGGTATAAGAAGATATATTACGCGTCCTGGAAGCCCTGATTGCATGTGCGCATGGCAACTGGTTTAGCTGGAATTTATAGCACGTGCAATTGCGCAAATTTAAATCAACCGTTGCATCACGTTGACCATCAAGAATGTAAAACCTGAATTCATCAATTGGATGTACCATGAAGTGGCGTGACTTATCATCTCGCTTACCCATCTTTCTCTCAGCATAAGGAGTGAGTATGCTAGTGCATTTGTTGGCGAGTCGTAGGCGATCATGGAACCAAGCCTGTAACTTTGTTCTAATAGTTTCCAACAAAGTGATAATAGGAAATTCCCTAGCCACCTTCAAGAGAGCATTCATTGACTCGGCAATATTGGTCGTCATGATACTGTATCGCCTCGCAGGAAAAAAACACCTAGCCCATTTTTTGGGATCGGCTTCCATAAGATAGTCGTATACTGGCCGCTTTGTCGACCGCACATGCTGCAACTTCTCTTCGAAATCTATCTCTGTATAAGCCTTAGCCACACTGTACAAGAATTCCTTCGCCTTCACCTTGTACTTTGCATTCATGTTCAACCCCAGATGGAACATGCAAATTCCATACACTGCTTCAGGAAATTGCTCCTTGCAACATTTCTCAATTGAAGGATGACGGTCAGAAATAAACACTAAATCTTGTCGGGCCCCAATAACATGGCGAAGTTGCTGAAAGAACCATGCCCACGATGCATCGTTTTCCGTTGCTGCGACGCCAAATGCTAATGGATAAATTTGGTTGTTTCCGTCCATACAAGTAGCAATGAATAATTTGCCTCTGTAACGTCCCTTCAAGAAGCATGCATCTACAGCTATAACGGGTCGGATGCAAGATTCAAAACCCACAATTGAGGGCCCAAATGCCAAGAAACATTGCACAAAACAATTGTTCACGTCTACCTGATATGCCGAATACGTTCCGGGATTTGCATGCTCCAACAACCACAAGTAAGATGGGAGTACCATAAAAGATTCTTCCGGACTGCCACGTATCATTTGTGTAGCAATCTCCTTGGCTTTCCAAGCTTTCCAGTAACTTATTTTTATACCATACACCTTTTCTAACATTTTCACGGATATCCAACGGATCATTATTATCATCTTTAACCATTTGCGCAATAACTTCGCTTGTTGCACTTCCACGATAACGCTTAAACCTTGCATCAATGGAACAACTGTGACCCTTCACGTATGAACGAATGATCCATGCTCCATGCTTCTTTGACAATGACCCCCTAAGCCTCCACGTGCAAGACTTGTCAACACAGGTAGCAATAAGCCTCTTGCGGTCAGAATGTGTAATGCGAAACTCGCGATTCGCCTTCACGGTTATAATACGCAGTCGGAGCAACAGTTCAACCTTGCTTCTTACAAGTTCACCAACGCTGAAATCCTTCATCACATGAACGTTCACATTGGTCGAATGTGCTTCAGAAGGTCCATCGTTACCACAAGTGATGGTATGATTGTGATTACCTGCCCAATTACCTGCACAATTATCTACTTTACTACAGTATACACCAATATAACATAGTAATAGCCAATTTACTACAGCATACCTGTAAAAACAGGCTCAGTTGGGACTATGGGGAGAGGATGTGAATCTGCATGCTTGTTTGTATGGCCATCATCATAATTGTCTATATTTTCTGTTGCATGATCACCCTCTACTGGATGTACGGCCAGGCGTGATTCCATAAACACACCAAAATATGGATCAAACATACCATCACATACACACGCAAATGGATCCGGTCGTTCATACGAATCATCATCACAAACATCATTGAAGGGGTCATCATTGTCAAATTCGTCATTACAACTATCTTCTTCTTCGACTTCATCTTCGTGCATCGAATACGCTTCATCATTACCACCAAAATTATTTATTGGATTGGTCAGTTTAATGTCCTCCAGACCGATAGGAGAACAACCATCATTGTTGTCTTGGATACCAAATGGGACTGTTATGGGCTTGTTCACGCTCTTGCTTACTGGTTGGGCCACGACGGCATTCACCTTTATTTTGTCTACCACAACTGGCGGACAAGGGGCTATCACAACCTTTGGTTTTGGCGATGTACTGATACATAAAGGAACGTTGTAATCTCTCTTGGCACTGAGCTCAATGAATGTTGAAATATCTGAATTCCTCAGCATTATAAAGGGCGGCATCACAGTATTCACCGGGTAACTAATCCATGCCTTCACGTCAATTATGCTCTCATCCTTACTAATCCCAGTTTCAGCACAGATCTTATCAATTAGTTCCGGGAAAGTTGTCGACCCTCTAACTCTTACATACCTTGTAAACAATGCATCATAGGTCCAACAACCATCACTACCTTTTTTCCACTCTCCCCCATAATTAATTGGAACTAGTATACCTGCAGGAAAGTTAATCATGTATTCTAACGTTTATGCATCCATAATAACGTATACAGCTGACGCATGTCAGATCTAACAAAAAATTCATAGTATAACATCGTTAAATTCACCTTTATTCGAATCCATTTGCTCGAAGTTGGATTTTGGCCTCAGGATATGGTTGATTCTTGTTGAAACCCTAAAAATGTAGTGGTGGCATTAGTAATAGCGTATAACATCGTATTTTACAAAGAAAAATACAAAACCATTATGCTCTTCGCATTCCTAGATAGGTACGTAATATTATTCACTCCAATTAACTGATATGCACTGCTTTACGCTGATATACGCCAATTTGCGCTGACAAGCGCTGCTTTGCGCTTCTACATGTCGCGTAAACCAGCGTTTACTAGCGTATTGCAACGTATTTTTTCGTATTATTCATGCTCATTTCCAATTATGCTAGTATAGTTGTAAGCACAACTCCAAGTCAGCGTATAACACCAATCAGTGATATTATTTTCCCACTAAGTCAGCATTTAACATCTTATAACTTCGTATTTTACACAACAAATAGAAAAACATGACCCTCGTCGCATTATAATGCTTCCTAGATATGTACGTACTATTATCCCCTCAAATTAACTGATATGCACTTATATACGCCAATTTGCGCTGAAATGCGCTGCTTTGCGCTTCTAAATGTCGCGTAAACTAGCGTTTACTAGCGTATTCCAACTTATTTTAACGTATATTGATGCTAATGTCCTATTATGCATGTTTAGTGTTATGAGCATCAATATCCTTTACATTTGCGAAGAATTTGAGTAGGATGAAGCCTTAAAATCATACCCAAAATTTAAAAAATTCCAAAATAAATCGCTTTTCACTTACCTCGTTCGATAATCAATGAGGAGCTGTAGGTTTGGTACGGCAGTGCTGTGAGTTCTGCTTGCGAGGGCTATGCCGAATGAGTTGGAGAAGCGGCTATTGGTTTGTGCTTTCGGTGGTTCGGATCATTGCAGCTTCGACATATGCGGTTGTAGCCGGGGAAAAGAGGTGGAGGGATGGTCGGCGAGGACGACGTCGGGATGATTTATGGGTTTCGCGGGATAGGTGGACGATTTAGGCGGCAAAATGAAGGAGAAAGACCCCCGACCGCTTCGTTTTTCAAGGGCTTTTATATTATTTTGACTGGGGGTATTTTCGTCACTATTTTCGTTAGGGTGTTATTCTAGCAAAGTTTTAAAAAATGGTGGTAAAAATTTAAAACCCAACTTTGACCGGTGGCATTTAGCCAATTTTCTCGATTAATACTGATCAAATCAATCTTCATATTTTAAAAATCCCCAAGCACAAAAAAGCAAGTTAACTTGAGACATTTTTGCTTGTTGATCTTAAGGGTGGAAAAGTTATGTTGCGTCAAAACCGTTAAATTTTCTAATATCCGATGCATGTGTAGATAATATGGGAGCCACATGATTTTTCAATGCGTTTATGTTTTAGAACGTGTAGGTCAACATGGACCGTGCCGATCATCGAAATATGAAAAAAAACGAGTGAAATAAATGGGGGACTATCGGAGGGAATTCGCCCATATCACATTATTTCCTATTTTAACTTTATGTACTAGTTTCAGGCATGCCCTTTGCATGTAAATTCCATCATAAATCTTAACCAAAAAATTCCAAACCCAACTAATATATGATATGATAGTTGAATTCTAATTAGACTAGGCAAATCATATATGAGTTATAATTAGATTATGCTTTAATAAGTTTTTTTAATTTCATTGAGTCCTTACTTTTAGAATTTTACCATGATAGAAATATCTTAATGATATTTTTCTACAAAAATTGCAACAATAATTCATTAATTCTAACTAAATTAGGAGCATTATTGAGTTATAATTTGATTTGTTTTCTTTTTCTAATTAAACTCTTCATTTAGAAATCCACTACTTTTATATGAATCCTCTGCAATAGAGTTTCTAAAAATAAAACAAGCATTTTGTTAATTATAAGAGTAGTTATAATTCAATAATGATTATAACTTCAATGATAATGCGGCATGCAAACTAATTTACGAGTCATAACTACATTTTATTTTTTTCTTTACATTTATTAAAACATTTGCGCACACAAAATATTTCTGATAAAAAGGGGCAGAATTGAGGGCTAAAGTTTTAAATTATTTGGCTTTAAGAGTAGTTACAGATTAATTAAAAATTCTTAGGTTATTAGAATAAATAATTACAAAAACATCCTTATAAGGAAAAAAGGAGGGGGACATGGCTCTCGCAAGCTAGCTTTTTAGGTGTAGTAATTATAAGAAAAAAGATGAAAAAACCTTGCTCATTGGCCTTGCAAGTGGAATGCGAAGTGAGTTTGTGGCTGTAAAAAAGAGAAGCACATCGATAATTTATCGGAAGAGAGAGGAAATGGGTTTAAGTAATTAAGGTATATTAATTCTTAATTTATTAAAATATTAAAACAAGTAATTACTAAAAGACATTTATGGAGGGGGGGGGGGGGGCACGGTTCCAACCAATTTAGTATGGAGAGAAATTTGGATTATGATATTAACGAGCAAAGGGCATGTGTGTTCACCAAATTTTTGATGTATTTGAGTTTAAGCATGTATAGATCAACATGAATGATATTGTCGATCGAAAAAAATAGCACGTGAGTAGATTTTTTGGCTGCATTATAGGAAAACTTCTTGACTTTGAAATGGAGATTGATAAGTACGTCACAAAATCGTGATATGATAAAAAGATGATCAAGTATATGGGAGTGCGCAAGAAAGAGGGACTTAATTGAAATTAGTTTTCTACCATTAATACTTGAATACCATTAGTCTTAGATGATGGGGTTCATCATGTTGGGCTGTATGACTGGCGTAACCCTGAATGGTGGACCAAATGATCTGAAATTTGTAACAAGAAATGCTTGATGAAGGTTACAAATGGCACTATACGACAACATTGTGGCCGTGTAAATTTTTGAAGATTGGGGGGGGGGGGGGGGGTGCTCGTTGTCTATGTCTTCCTCTCCTTGCATGCCCATTGTTGTGCAGTTGTTTTCATCCTGGAGCAGTTACTGTTCATTTGTGTTTTAAAGCACAAGAGTCATTGTCTTCACACGCCCATTCCTTGATTGCCTTTCTAACAGGCAGCCCTCAATTTTGTTGTCATTTTTGGGTTCGCATGCCAACTTTCTGAAGAGAACTTCTATCATAGAGACAACATATGACCTTTCTGTTTTGTTAGTATATCACACTTCATGATTTCCAGCTGTATATCACACCTCATGATTTCCAGTATGATTGAATTACATTTTAATCATGAGATGCAACTTGCTGCTGGATTCAACAATAGAAAAGTCATGAGAAACTAATAAAAATATCAGTTCTTAACATCATGTGATGTAATATATCACAATGTTCATTATTCCAGTACTTGGTTTGGAGTTTGCTTTTTATGTGTAGTTCTATCTTCACATGTAATAATGTTTAAATGAATGCGCGGCCAGAAGCGGAAGATGTAGAGATTGAAAGGTATTCTGATAGGTTCAAGCAGAGGACAACGGAAAAGCGCGAAGCTCTTGAATCTTACTTGATATTAACTCCTTCAAATTTCCCTGCTGAACTAATTAAAGGTGTGTTGCTTTCCTATCGATTCAGTAAAGTTGATTCTGAAGATTTTTGTTTTTTGGGTTGAAAAAAAGATATAGATTCGATGTTCTTTTTTATATCCCTGCTCATAGTCTTGGATATCTGTTTAATAACAATTGAAAATTTGCAGGCGCGAGACGGGTACAACCTGCTACAAAGAAGTTACGGTGGGATTCAGGTTGGTAAAGTAATTTTTTTTTCATTATGTTTGATCAGCCTATTTATTTATTTTATAATCCTTATAATGTTTATAAGATTTGTGTTGCCGTGATACTTTTTGCATTATTTGGTAAAAGCCACTCTACAACACTTTTATAACAAGGCAGCTTTATATCATCCATCAGGAAGTTTCGTCTGTATTGGCGCATTTTATTTAGCTGGTGATATCTGCCATGTGATTGGAAGATGCATCTTAAATGCTTGTCCTAAAGTATTTATTATGACAGTAAATATCTCCACAACAATTCATGTTTTTCTTTATTTTTCAAAGAAAGTGACTACATGGAGTTAAATTGCAACTTTAATTATTTCTATAATCATGTGATTAGTTAGTGCTGGCATTGGCGTAATACATGCTTATGATATGATGTGGACTTGCAATGTGAGAATTTCTAGAAAAATATGACATATAACTAATTTGTTGATTCGTTTAGGTGAAATTTAATCCTCATTGGTAGTCCTGTCCTTGCATGTATATATGCGCGCGCACACACATGCTGTTTTTGGCTCATATAATTGTTTGGGTCATACTTTTCTGATACTTATGTTGCTTGAACATTACTCTTGTAGTTTGGATGGATTGTCACTTACTAATCCAATTGTGTGTACTCTACTGCTGCAATTACATCATTGGCATGTATATCATTCTCGGTCCCGCTAATTTAATTATAACCTATTGGACGTTGGTTTCTATCACAGGTGCGAAGAGAATGGATGCTTTTGCAAAGCTTGAAGAGAAACTTAAGGCAAGCAAAATGCATTCAAGACACACACACACACACACACACACTCTCTCTCTCTCCCCCCCTCTTATTGGTTTATGTAGATTCCTGCCATGCGATTTTATCATGTTCATCGTTGTAGCACAAAAACAGAAATGAAGTCTTCATACCAGAGATTGCATATTATGTCATTGTTGATTTTTTTAATACATACATACATACAGATTAACAGACAAAGTTTGAGTCGGACCCACCTGATGGTTTCCCAAATTTAAAAATTGGCAATCCAAATCAAAAACACATTCCTTGAATGTGATTCAACTATTTAAATTGCTTATAACAAAAATTTAAATGATTTCGATATGTTTTACCGATGCATTGATAGGAAATTAGTCAATCTTATGCCAATTCTGAAACATTGATTTTCTCGCCACTTTTTGCTTGGGCAAAACATAACGAACTCATCTGGAAATTTTAAGTGGTATACATGTTTTAAATCACAGCCAATGGAAAGAATTTTTTATTTGGGCTGTTAATTATTAAATTTGAGGTGATATGATGTGTATGTTTAATCATCTTAATCTGAGATCTTAGTATTGCTCTCTCTATACTCGCCTGCATTCTTGCGTACATGATTAATACAGCTGTTAATGTGCACCAGTATACTTAGCTATTGGCACACCCAGCTACATACATACATGGAAGATTAATATAGCTGTCAATGTGCACACCTATATTTATCTGTCGGCATGCCAAGTTCATATAGGATTTTCAATCCCAATTCTAGTCTTGTTCTTGTTCTTTTGTGACATGTACAAAAGCCCACTCTTCTCCTCTTTCCCTGCTGAACTATTTCCTTTGCGATGTTGACAGCACAAGCCTCTGTCATCATCACATCTCTCTGTAGAACCGACAGGGACATCACACTCTCTCATCCCTTTCTAACCCATGGTAGCAAACAATGAAAGAGCTGTTAGAGCCAAACCTTAATTCAGAACCCAATATTCCCATTATATAAATCAATGCCAATTGGCTGATGGGATTCTCAAATCAGTGTCATCCAAATGACGGTGTTCTCCATGCCAAACCTAAATTTGGAATACAGGTTTCCTGGCTCATTTCCCCAAATTCACAAGGGGTTTTTATCCAGATTTCAAATGGCAATGTTTAACCATATCGTTTTAGGAGTTCAAATTCCAAAGCCAACGGTGAACGGTGTCTTTTAGAGATTAGTGCATGAAAGAAGGGAGAGGAAACTTTTCTTCATTGAGAGTAGAAGTCATGAGCCAACCATTTAATTATGGCAGGTCAACGGGCACAATGACAATTCACATAGTAAAAGAAATATATATGCAACTAAAAGCGATGCATTTTAATCATGTTTTTATTGGGCATGCACAACTAAGTTTGCCGTGCATCTTCATAACTACATTAGTCCCATATTTTTTAATGTACACGCGCAACATAATGGGTAGCATGCACATGTGTGCACGTGTGTACGCACACGACGCACACAGATGTGCACATGCATACATCGAATAAGGGGTAGCGTAGGTCATATGAGAAAACTCTCATATGATGGTTGATCCATTCTCCACATCTTTTTTTGGACAATAAACACAATTTATTTTGATTTGCACATCTTACAACAAAGATACACCAAAAATCTTTTGTTTCTCTTATTTGTTCATGTATCAAGTTATTTTAAATTTATGGTTTTACATGTAAAATCTTTTTTTCTGCTATGTTAATGACCCAAAAGTATGTTGTTCACTAGATTTTTGTTGTATTTGGATTTTAGCATGCATGCATATGGACCACGGTTAGAAACATAGAATATTTGGCCGAAACAAATAAATTCCGGGTCTTCTGAACCTTTTTCGGAAGGGACCAATAGGAAATGTCCCAACATCTCGTATCAGACAACATCAACAACACACAGAAAAATCAACACTAATCGTCACAAAAGGATTCTTCGCCTTAATGAAATTAAAACAAAAAGAACATCCCATTCCCCCCACAAAAACACAATTTCCAAACCCAATATAAAAAGAAACTATAAAAGAAGAAGAACAATGGAGAGGGAGAGAATGGATGAGAATTAGCACTCACATGTCGCTTTGTGGGCTTGCTATGGATCATCTTGCTCCACGCCATCTTTGAAGCATCATGATGGCTTCTATGAATCTCTGTTGTAGCTGCCATGTGTGCGAGTGATTATACGATTATGCAACTAGGGCAATTGTGCTTAATTTGACCCGGACTAATATGATGAGACCTAATCCAACGTAACCAGATTTGGTGTTGTCATGGATTTAGTTGGACAATTGAGTCATCTTTTACAATTTAAACCCTCAATTTTTTTACTTTTACATGGATATCCTTGTAATTTAATTGTTAGTCATCTTTTACATTTAACCCCATAATATTTCTACTTCTACATAAATATTCTAGTAAAATTAACTATTACAAGTATAAAACATAGAAATATCCATACTATAAAACCCAACTTTGTTCCATGTGGCATGTTTGTCCCATGTAGCAATGTCACGTCGCAGCATGGGATGCCACCTTACCCCCAAAGAAAACCCCCAAGGTACATTATTTACGTGTTTGCCATTGCACTTTCATGAACCCAAGGATCATCCCAAAAAACGTACATCTTTCCAATATTTACTGGTTTACCATTGGTCCCTTTCCTCTTTGTTCCTCTCGTTTTTTACACTTTAACCCTTGGTTTTCTCTCATGTACCTCCAGACGATACACACACATACACCCACACATCTCTCTTCTTTTAAGCTGCGCATGGGCCCCGCATCCTTTGGGGGGTTCCTTGGGGCCCCTCACTATGTGCATGTGTTATTTCTAGTATACATACAAATGAAGGTAAAAACAAAACCAAAACTCAATGGAACTTGCCAACCCATTTTTTTTGAAAGAACCAAAACCGAAACTGAGTTCTCAAATATTGATATGGAGGGCTATGTTTTAAGAATTAACTAGTTCCACCATTGCACTACAAAACTCTTCTTCCGACTCACACATAGTGCTATTTGTAATTTTATGTATTTTATTTCTTTTTCTGATTGGATTAAGCTGATATCAGTCTCAAAAAGTCTGGGTATTGCAAGATTCCCGAGAAACTTAACGATTTAATCCTCTTAGTTGCTTCCCTTTGTCTTTTTTAATCTTTTGGCCTTTGAATGTTTTATGGTACTCAGGGAAAAGATGACGATCCGAGCAAGAAAGATGAGAGTGAAGATGAGCCACAAGAGGGAGAAGAGGAAGACGAAGAAGATAGTGATGATGGTGACTATGCTCAGGTAACATCAAAAGCCAGGGATGTTATCGGTCCAAGGTCTATTTATATTGCTGTTTTATTGGCTTGCATAATTGATACACATCTGTTTAATATTCATTTGGTTTCTATATTTACTCTACTAGATAACGTGTTGTTCTGAACCATATAAACTTAATTTGCTTCATGTTCTATCTTATCAGAAATATTTGTCTGCACTTTGTTCTCTTTTCATCTACAGTGGGATTTTGCAATGTTATTGGCCTTCCTCATAGTGTCTATTTTTTAATTCCATCTCCAACCGACTAGTGTGCAAGATGATATCAACATATATTTTACGTACTTCGAAGTCAAAACTCGAAGAACCATCACATATTTTTTTGTTCACGGAAGAACATTTATGAGAGGAGCATTTACCTTGACTGAATATCGATAAATCGACACTTATTTGAATAAGTTCATTAAAAGGGAAACATCTAGATATTTATATCTCTGGGTGATTATAATTCCTTAATTTCTCATGATAGCACCTAATTGGCAACTGTGTTATTTGAGTAAATTGTCCTCATCAATGATGCTGGCGAAAATTAGTGATTCTGGAAAACTACCTGTCAATTACAGTCCAACACATAAGTAGGTTCGATTTCCATCAACCCTCTATTGGCCAATATCTGCCGGCTGACTCATGCTAGTACCACACCAGCATTTGCCACATGTTTCCCAGCTGATGACTCTGCTGATCAGCGTATCACCATTTGTTTGTGTTCATATATATTAAAAATTCTTTGAAAAAAGGTGTCTAATTCTCAAAACATGTCAAGTGAACGCCTAGAATGTCTAGACATTAGTTTCTGGTCCGGTGTGTTGGTTGATGCTAAATACTGATATCCAAAAGGGATCAACCTCCAATATAATAATTAGTTTGAGGATCATGGTAGAAGTGTACCGAATCTCGAACATGATGGTATGGACCAAAAGTTTAAAACACTGTCATTTGTTCTTAGTTTGACATATTGCCGGTAACACATTTATTCAAAACAAATAAAAAAACATTCCCATTTCTGCTGTCTAGTTTCTTTGGTTCGGAGATTGCCACATCTGTCATGACCATAATTCATAGAAAATTATGCACTTAATTATCTGATGCATGATTGCAGAAGCATGTCTGACAACCATGGCTTGTTGGTATTCTTTACAGAACAAAGATTTCGACGATGACGAGGATGATATAAACATGGATGAAGAGCCAGGTAAACATTTCTTTTCTACATATATTGACTAATTTGCTGCAGTGGAGGTAATGCTTCATGTTAGTTAGAAATGAAACGATGTTATGATCAACCATTAAATATCACAACTGCTGTATACCGGTATAATAAATAGATATTATTGTAATATAACAATAGAACATCATTATGAATTTGTAATACTTGTCCTCAGACTTCAGGATTGTTTTCAGTTGAAATGCTAACCTTTTCCAAGTGGAAGTCTCCATGATGTCAAAACAGCTAAATCAGCAACAAATTCATGACTTAAGTAAACCACTGACAAGAGATTGTCTAGCCATAAATCTGTCATTTTCTTTGGTTACTGCTGTTGCGGGGTAAGATCCGCGTACAATGAATTTGTTTGAGGGGGAACCAAGGGCACGGTGGTTACGAGTTGGATGAGGATTTGGTAGGACGTTTACAGGTGGTGAGGGGGCAGAGAGGCTAGGCGTCCTTCGTGGGTCGATATCTGGATTGATCCTGCAAGTCCGCTGATAGTTTGGCTCTCACCACGAGTAGATCACCGGTCTCACGCTGCTTGGAAGGAGACAACCTGCGCACAGATGAGCTCGTCAGAAAGGCCGGGTTGGGTTCCAACCCTTAGCCTCTCCGATGCCTAAGTTAGAATTAGGGCTTAGAAAAGGGTGTTAGACACGTAGGTCGAGCTAAAAGCAGGTCAACCAGATGTGGCGAGCTATAATGGAAGAACAATGATATGGGCCACCATTGCTCTTGTGTGTGTGAGTAAGAGTTTGAGAATCAATTTATCAATCCCTCTCTCGATGGAGGTGAATGTGTATTTATAGCTGATGGAGGCGGTTATGTTGGGCTGATCTGACATGTTAAGCTGGCGTATCAGGTTGCAGAAGCTTCGGCCGAGGATGTCAGAGCTGTGCATATCGGCCATGCTTTTGTCAGACGGCGCAACGGTCAGGGGGTGCTTTGTCAGGCTGTCGAGCAGCGGAAGTGTTAGTGGCATCCTTGTACAAGATTGTTTGTCGTGTCTGATGAGCCAAAGGGCCGTCGAGGTGCGTCCGAGGAGCGGGGCCGTGCATGTGTCACTTGGTTGCGCCTGGTGGATGACGGACGAGCTGGTTGTACGCCTGGCGAGCTTGGAGGGAAGCGGGCGTCCAACTGGCGAGGTTTGAGGCGTAGTGCGCCCTTCCCACTAGTCGAGGCGGTCTTCAGGGATGATGGATGGCGAGCGGGCTAAGGGGGAAACAGGCGATCAAGCGGCGAGGTTGGGACGAATAGCACCCCCTGCTCAAGGTGGACTTGGGGGGGTGGGTGGGGGGCGAGCTTGCTGTGTGTCCGACGAGCTTGGATGGAAGGTCGAAATATCACGATCTTTAGGTCGTAACAATTGCTCCCGTCATTCGAGTTTGAGGCGGAGGCCCGGCCTAGTTCGGATGACACACCATCTCTTTATCCGTCTGAAAGGGACGTGTCGATTTTCTTTGACCTGGAAAGTGGCGGGAGTTATCTTGAAGAACCCGCACACCGTTTCGATGACATCATTCCGATTTGAAGGGGCGGAAAGAAATCGAGGCGTCCCCGCCTTCTAAGATGCGATGCGTGGCAGACGCGACCCTGGGTGACAGTCGAGGCGCCAGAGCAGCTCGGATTGGCGCCACGTGGTGGAGCTTCAACTGTGGAGATGACCCGTCGCTTGCTATAAGTAGGGAGTGAGAGGATCCGGCGAAAGTTTCTTCTGATTTCAAGTTTCTTCGAGCTCTTCTTCTCTGATCTTCTGACTGTTGTTGCCGCAGTTGCTGTCGTTGCCGGAGCTACTGTTCCGATTGCTTCTTCGGTCCGTCTTCTTTTTGCTAGTTAATCTCTCTCTTCTTCTATATGTCTTCGCCTTTTGAGGCTGGAGGTGGTAGTGGCGCGGTGAAGGAGGAGAAATTGGAGGAGGAGATGTGGCAATGGAGGTGGAGAAGATTCCAAACGGTGGTGCCGAGGTTGATAGCGGCCACTCGGAGCAGAACGGACACGATCAATATCCGAGAGGTCCATGCGAGGTATGTTCGACCACCTTGTGAAGTGCGCATCATTGGACCTGATGAGAGGGTATGTTGGCCTGGGGATAATGAGGTCGGGGTCTATCTCCAGACCTTCGAATTAGGGCTTCGATTTTCGCTCAACCCTCATCTTTTTCATCTGTTTAATTTTCTCGAGCTCCCGATCTTTGTGCTGACGCCATGCTCCTTTGGTTTGATGATCGGCTTCATCGTCTTCTGCCTCGCCAGTAACTTGAGTCTGTTCTGATGCTCTTCCAGCATTTCTTTGAGGTGAGGAAGATGGAGAAGCATTATTGTGTGTACGCGAAGAAGCGAAGAAGGGGCAGTCTCTTATCCTTGGTGTGCCGGCCAATCCGAAATGGTGAAGGGAGAGATTTTTTTCTTTTGATGCCGACTGACGTGATGTTGAGGTCGAACTCGGGGGCGCTGAATCCTTCGATCGATGAGGTGGCGGCCTTGGAGGGTGTGGATTTAGTGAATGCCCAGATCTTGGAGGAGATTCCCGAGGCGGACCGACAGCTGGCGAGTTTGATCAAGGACGACCGGCTCGCTCAACACTTCTGGCCCGAAGGTATTTTGATTCGGACGAACTTCCTCATGTAGGCTCACCCCAATTTTTCTTTTCTTTGCAGGCGAGGACATGATGCGCACAAAGTAGGAGGTGCTGATGGCGGCCGAGGTGCAAGTGACGAAGAAGTCCGGCCCCCCGGATAAAGGCAAGAGAGTTGTAGAAGAGGGGGGACCCGCGACTTAGACCGCCCAGAAGCGGGGTGCGAGGATCACCATTGGGGAGAGGGAGGACAAGAGGCAAAGAACGTTCAAATCGGACGCCTCCTCTCGTCGGACCGGTGAGGTCGCACAAGGCGGTCAGACCGATCCGGAGGAGGCCGCTGCAGCTCCTCCTTCGGAGATTCCGACCGCGGAGAAGTACAGCTGGGCATCCGCCATTGATCGCTGGCCTTACATGATTCTTCAGCGGGAGATGGGGAGGGAGGCGCATTCGAGCTGCGAGAGGGTGCTTGCTAGCTTTCGGTCGAAGAGGGCCGTTTTTGATGAATAACCTCCAGCAGATCTACTCGATAGGTAGATGGGAGTCCGTTTTTGATGAAGACGGGGTTGCGGTTCGTCTGACGGAGATATCATGCTATTGCGGGACCGCGAATCCATGGCCGCTGTGAGTCTGAAGCGACTTTGCGCCTCTGCGATCTGGCACGGCATGCAGGTATGCCGACCTTCTTATCCGTCTCGCTAGTCTTTTTGCTTACGCGTGTAATTATGTCTTGGTTTCTTTTGTAGGCAGTGGCGGCGATGGCAGCTCTACAACACGAACTTGCATGGATATTAATGCCCCCAACATTCTGCTACTGACGAGTGCTGAGCCGAGGAGGAGAATGTTGTGAAGTCGCACGTCCGACCCGGGTTTGAAGGGATCCTGCGGCCTGACCCAACCTGGTGGCGACCTGTCATGGGCGATAGAGGCTTGGGCGTGCCCCAGCGGGAGAAGCGCACTTAGGTGTGCCCCGGAATTTCTTCGATGCGAGGGGCTGAAACTCTGGTTTGCATAATAGGTAGACATAAATGCGAGTGTAAAGGAATATACTTGTAAGGTGGAGAGGGAGCGAGAGGTGGCTTGGTCTTGGTCCACCAGAGACCTATGGAGGGCGAAGCTCTGTAAGCTCGCCCCGGACTCTGATGGAGGGGAGGGTACGAGCACATAGCTCGGCCCCATCGGTCTGCCCCGGACTTGGAGGGAGGGTACTTGTAGCCCAGGGGCAACGCACGCTTCGGCCGGCCTTATAAGGTAAAAGCTCGCTTGGGATGCCCCGACGTTCTTTTGTGCGGGGAGCTGAAAAGTTAGTCCGCACAATATGCATGTAAAAGTATAAGTGCACCAGAGTTTACTCGTAAGGTCGGGGCAGAAGCTTGGCCTTATTCGGACGACGTACCGTCTTCCTGTCCGTTCGAGTAAGGGGGGACGGCCTTCGTTCCGAGCGTCGGGAAAGGGCGGGAGTTATTTTGAAAAGCTCGCCCACCGTTTCGTTGCCATCATTTTGATTGGATGGCGGGAGAATATCGAAGAGTCACAGCCATCCAGAAAGCGATGCTTGGTGGACGTGACTGTGGGTAGCAATCGACGCGTCAGAGAGGGCTCGGATTTTCGACACGTCTGGGCTTCAACGACGGAGATCGGTCGGCGCCCCTTATAAATAGGGGAGGTGGAGATCGGGTGAGATTTTTCCAACTTCTGATTTTCTTCGAGCTCTCGCCTCCTTAGAGTTTTCGTTCGCCAGCGCTGCTTATAAATAAGGTACTGTTCTTCATTCTTAAAATGGTTTCTTCGACTTTTTCACGGTCATCTGCTTTGAGAGAGGTAGAACAAAGGGTTAGTGGCGGCGGAGCCACGGACAGCTCCGCCGGGGCACCGTGGAGGAAGTGGAGGGGGACCACTCCGGTAAGTCAGTGTCGCGTTGGGGATAGGCCGGCGGCCGAGCTCGACATGGGTTCGTCGTCAGCGGACCCAAGGGAGGCGAGGAAAGGGAAAGGGCCGGCCGTACCGAAGCCCCGGTTGTATGCTAAGGCCATCGTGACCATGGCCGAGGCCGGGAACATTCTCGCTGAGATCTTAAGTGCAGAATCGGTAGCGTGGAACTCCTTCATACCTGAAGCCCGTCGCTGAGATCTTAAGTGCAGAATTGGTAGCGCGGAACTCCTTCATACCTGAAGCCTGCGCGAAGTACGTCAGGCCGCCCTACAAGGTCCGTCTTTCGACCGCCGTGGAATGGGTATGCTTCCCGAAGGATCATGAAGTTGGAGTCTACGTCGCCTGCTTCCAACAAGGACTACGGTTCCCCCTTCTCCTCTGCTTCTCCATATCCTGAACTTCCTCGAATTGCTGCTTTTCCAGCTGATGCCGAACTCCATCAGTGCGATCGTTAGCTTCCACGTCCTTTGTGCGGGGAGCGACATCAGTCCGAGCCTTCCACTCTTCAGGTATTTTTTCGCGATCAAGAAGTTGAGGGCGCACTATTACATATCGGCGAGGAGAAGTCGGCCTCTCATCCTGGGCTTGCCGGACAAGATTAAGGGTTGGAAGGAGCAGTATGTGTTCGTCTCGACGCCTAAGGATCTGGCGTTGAGGTCGAACTGGGGCGTGCTGAATCCAGAGGTGAACAAAGAGGTTCGCCTTGATCGCGGGCCAAGATCCTGGAGATGTTTCCCGCTGCAGACAGGCAATATGGGACGCTCTATAAGGAGGAGATGATAGTCCAGCACATCTGGCCAGAAGGTAACCCGAGCTTTGTAGTTGCTCCTAGTTTGCTCACCTGATCTATTTCCTTCTTGCAGGTCAGACGATGAGTTTGCCAGTGGAGGAGTTGATGAAGATGGCCGCGGAGCAAGTGGCCCAGCAACCAGCGAAAGGCGGCAAGATGAGGGCTCGGGAGGGGTTGTCGACGGCGAAGGCTGAGAAGCTTGTTCGGACGAAGAAGACGAAGGTGGCGGAGGCCACAGTTGCTTCGGGCCTTCTGACGACCGTGGCGGGCACTGGCCGCTCTACCGAGAGCGCCGTGGGCCGAGCTGATCCCCAGCCCATCGACCTCGATACCGAGGATAGCGTGCGGGTCGAGCCGGAAGCTCAAGGATCTCCGTGCGGGCGACCCCTCTGATCCCCGCAGCGCCCTATGGGTCCTCTGTTGGGTCGGGCTCTAGCGGGCGAACGACAGCCGAAAACCGTTGGCCCTACAGCTGCCCGTCGTCCGGGTTAGGGAAGCCCGCTCACCCGAGCTGCGAGGCGACGCTCGTGGTGTTTACGTCTAAGGGTGACGAGCTCTTGGCTCTGCCTGAGGATGCCTTCCTGGCGGCGTCCTACCCTGTCAGCTCCGCTGAGTCGGTCTTTGACGAGGCCGGGGTGGCGGCGAGGCTAGCCGAGAATAGCCTGCTCCCTGGGATAAGGAGTCCCTGGCGAATGTCGGTGCAGAGAGGTTATGTGCCACGGCCTTGTGGCATAATATACATGTATGTCGGCCGTCTCTCTTAAAGATACTCATCTTTGTTCGTGTGAGCGTTCTAACTTTTTCTTGCTTTGCTGTGCAGGCTAACACCATGATGGTCGCCCTTAGGCGCCATACCACTGCCATAAGTAAGGCTGATGCCGTGCTTGGGAAGGATGCTGAGCTCGTCGCTTTTAAGAAGGCAGCCGAAGAGCGAGCGGTGAGGCAGAGGGGCAACTATACCAAGCTGAAGGAGTCGTTTGAGGAACAACAGGCGACGATTCGGAAGCAGGAGGCATGCTTGGAGGACTTCGAGGCGAAGGTCCTCGCCGGAGAGGCCTGCCAAGCCGAGCTGGAGGGCGCTCTAAAGCGGGAGAAGGCACGAACAATCGAGCTAAGCTGGAGGGCGCTCTAAAGCGGGAGAAGGCGCGGACAATCGAGCTAGTAGCGCAGGTGGAGTCTGGGAAGGTGGAGCTGGAAGGGAAGAAGGTGGAGGCTATCCGCGCTTACCAAACGAAGGAGTTTGTCCCTGTCCTGGCGGTGATGAAGAGGGAAGGCCTGGCGGAAGGCCGTCGGAGGGCTGTGAGGCGTGCCTCCGAAGGATCAAGGAGAAGGTGGGGAGCCTCTATCCTTCAGTCGAGGTGGACTTCGACTTGCTGGCGGCCTCAGATGAGGAAGAGGAAGAAGTGGCCACAACGGTCAACGAAGAGGCGCCAGCGGTCGAACTGCAAGTGGCAGGTGATACTCAAGCGGGTGAAGGTTTGGTCGGTGGCGACCAGGGGGAAGGCGGCCATTAAGAGGAGGGCCAAGGTGTTGTATGAGATGTTGGGGTAGGACATTTAGGGCCGGTCTAGGGGCCTTGGTGTAGAACTTAGTTCTTTTTTGGTCTTTGGAAGTTTTGGCTGTTTGGTGGTGTCGACCTAGGTAAGGCCATTTTTTGTAAGGTCGACACCCGGAAAATACTTGTAAAAATTTTCGTCGATAAAATTTAAGGCAAAATTTTCCTCAATGAATTTTATGGTCTGGGCTTGACTTTCTCGACCAGTAGCTGGGTTCATATGAGGGGCAGCCAGGACCGGACCTGCCCCGGAGTCTTCATGTGAGGAGAGGGTGCGAGCCCGTTGCTCGGCCCTAGCCCTTCCCCGGTTTGGGTAGCGAAGCCCATTCTGCTGTGGACAGGCAGGACTGGACCTGCCCCGGAGTCTTCATGTGAGGGAAGGGTGCGAGCCCGTAGCTCGGCACTGGCCCTTCTCCGGTTTGGGTAGCGAACCCGTCCTGCTGTGGACAGCCATGCCCGGACCTGCCCCGGAGTCTTCATGTGAGGGGAGGGTGCGAGCCCGTAGCTCGGCCCTGGCCCTTCTCCGGTTTGGGTAGCGAAGCCCGTCCTGCTGTGGGCAGCCAGGACCGGACCTGCCACGGAGTCTTCATGTGAGGGGAGGGTGCGAGCCCGTAGCTCGGCCCTAGCCCTTCTCTGGGTTGGGTAGCGAAGCACGTCCTGCTGTGGGCAGCCAGGACCGTGCCCGCCTCGGAGTCTTGACAATGTTCGAGAACTGAAATTTCCACAAGGAGACGGCAAAATTTGAGAATTTGAAGGAAAAGAAGATAATTTTATTGAAATGTACGAGGTTATTGATAGTAGTTAAGCAAGTGCTCAGCATTCCACGGATGGGCTAGCTCGCCGCCGTCCATGGTCGCCAAGATGTAAGTGGCCGGCCCGATGATGTCAACGATTCCATAAGGGCCCTCTATTTTGCTGCTAGCTTCTCTCGGCGAGCGATCTCCGGCTTGAAGGCCGCGTCTCTGAGGACTAGGTCGCTGATTCTGAAGCTCCGTTTTTTCACCCGGGAGTTGTAGTGCTGAGCCATCATCTGGCTGTGCCTGACAAGGTTAGTCAGAGCTCGGTCTCTCACTTCGTCGATGAGCTCAAGGTTGAGGTCGAGGCCCTCCATATTGACGTCTTCATCGAAGTACTTGAGCCGAAGTGTTTCTTCTCCCACTTCTAAAGGGACGACTGTCTCCGTCCCGTATGCAAGCATAAACGAGCTCTCCCCGGTCGACGCTTTGTAGGTCGTGCGGTACGACCATGGGATGCCCGGTAGCTCGTCCACCCAAGGCCCAAGTGTGTCGCCGACCTTCTTCAGTGGGCCCAGTATGCATTTGTTCGTCGCCTCCGCCATCCCATTGCATAGCGGATGCGACAGAAAAGCGAAGTGGAGTCTGATCCCCCACTCCGAACAGAAGTTCCGGAAGTCCGCGCAGTCGAACTGCCTCATGTTATTTGTCACTATGGAGCGAGCTACCCCAAAGCGGCCTATGATGGACTTCCAAATGAAGCTCTTCATATCCCTCCACGTGATGCGTGCCAACGGTTCAGCTTCGATCCACTTGGTGAAGTAATCGACGATGACAACGGGGTATTTTCTCTCTTCGGACGCCTTCGGGAAAGGTCCGAGGATATCGAGGCCCCACTTGGCGAGCGAGATCGGACCGAGGATAGGGACCAGGTCGGCCGGCGGAACAGCAGTATGTCTGCAGAACTTCTGGCACTCCGCGCACTTCTTGACATACTGGAGCGCGTCGTGGATCATGGTTGGCCAGTAATACCCTTGGTGCACCGCCTTGTGGGCGATGGTGTGCCCGCCATAGTGGTTTCCACAGAGCCCCTCCTGCACTCGTGAATGACTTGTTCGGTTTGGTCTGGCCCCAGGCACTTCAGGTATGGCAGGACGTCGAATCTGGCGCGACGCTTGCGGTAAAGCACACCGTCGAAGATTACGAACGACAAGGCTCGTCTTTCGATCTTTTTCACCTCGAGCCGATCTTTGGGCAGCGCCCCCCGTCTTCATGCAGGTCATGATTGGGCTCATCCAGGTTGTCATCGGGCTAACACACATTAGCTCGTCCTCCTCAATAGTCAGTGTCAGCAGATTCTCGATGTAGATGGCCTTCTCAATTTCGGCCGGGGAGGAGGATGCTAGCTTCGAGAGAGCGTCGGCCCGGAGGTTGTTCGATCGTAGCAAGTGCTGGACCTCCGCCTTTTTGAACTTCTGCAGTTCGGCCTGAGCGCACTTCAAGTAACTCTTCATCAGCTCCTCTCGGGCCTCGAAGCTCACCTGGATCTGTTGGACGACGAGCCTCGAGTTGCTCAGCAGCAACTCATTCGTCGCTCCCATCGCTCGGCATAGCCTCAACTCGTTGACAGCGGCTTCGTACTCCGCCACGTTGGTCGCCGAGAAGCTGAAGCTGAGCGCATACTCCATCAAGCGCCCGTCAAGAGTTTGGGTGACGATGCCCGCTCCACTTCCAGACCCCGTAGCCAACCGTCAATGTGGATGAGCCACAGTTTGCCATCTCCTCTTTGAGCAGACGTGGAGGGTTCGTCTGCTACCGGCGGTCTTTACCATGCAACGGCCGATTGAGCGCCTGGCGGGTCTTCGAGTAGTTCTTCAATGGTGCATTCCACCACGAAGTCCGCCAGCGCCTGGCCCTTGATCGCCGTCCGGGCCTTGTAGATGATGTCGAACTCACTGAGTTCGACGCTTCAGTTCAACATTCTGCCCGATTGCTCCAGTCTCTTCAAGTTCTTCTCGAGGGAGAGATTGGTGTAGACGACGCCAGTGTGAGCCTGGAAGTATGGTCGGAGCTTACTCGCTGTCGTGATTAGGCAGTAAGCGACCTTCTCTATGGGGCTATAACGGGTCTCCGCATCTCGGAGCACCCGGCTCGCATTGTAGACAGGCCGTTGCACGACCTTCTCTTCCTTGACCAGGGCCGAGCTGATTGCTTCTTCATTAGTGGAGAGATACAAGCCCAGTTGTTCTCCCTCCTCCGGCTTTGCGAGCAGCGGCAGGCTTTGCAAGTAGGCTCACAGCTCTGCGAACGCTTGGGCACATGAGTCGTCACATTAGAATTAGGGCTTAGAAAATAGGGCTAGACACGTAGGTCGAGCTAAAAGCATGTCGACCAGGCGTGGTAAGATATAGTGGAAGAACAAAGATATGTACCACCTTTGCTCTTGTGTGTGAGAGTAAGAGTTTGAGAATCAATTTACCAACCTCTCTCTCGATGGAGGTGAATGAGTATTTATAGCTGATGTAGGCGTTTAGGTAGGGCTGATCTGGCATGCTGAGCTGGCGCGTTAGACTGCAGAAGCTTCGGCCATGCTTTTGTCAGACGGCGCAACGGCCAGGGGGTGTTTTGTCAGGCTGTCGAGTGGCGGAAGTGTCAGTGGCATCCTTGTACAAGGTTGTTTGTCGTGCTCGATGAGCCAAAGGGCCGTCGAGGTGCGTCCGAGGAGCGGGGCCGTGCATGTGTCACTTGGTCGCTCCTGTTGGATGACGGGTAATACGCCTGGCGAGAATGGATGGAAGCGGGCGTCCAATTGGCGAGGTTCGAGGCGTAGTGCGCCCTTCCCACTAGTCGATGCAGACTTCAGGGATAATGGGCGACGAGCGGGCTAAGGGGGGAACATGTGATCAAGCAGCGGGGTTGGGACGAAGAGCCCACCCCCGCTGCTCGAGGTGGACTTTGCGAGCGAGCTTGCTGGATGGAAGGTCGAAGTATCACGATCTTTAGGTCGTAACAACTGCCATGCTAGATTCGATGCAACATTTTGCAATACCACATGTTTGGACATCATTTCACAAAGACATGCGCATGTCTTGTTTGATTGTATGTACAACTTGATCTTATGCATATTACATGCTTATTAAATTGTTAGTAAAAAGAAAAAGAAACATATTTCCTGCTTTCATATTTCCTAATTTTTCATCAAGTTAGCCCGTTTGTAAAGTAGTCTTTAGCATATACCTTATCTATGACTTATAGGTCTTAGCAGTTTGGTTTATATAGCATATGTGATACTAATGTTTGACATCTCAGTTTGGCATAGGCTGTATTGGTTGTTTATTAACTCTTATGATCCTATGACCATGTCTCCCTGGATTTCAACCTTAAGCAGTTCAGTTATGAATGTGGGGCTTAGTCTGGCCAATAGTATATTCAGCTGCATCTCCTTTCATTTTGATCTTATAAACTATACTAGTTTTCAAGAAGTTGTTCTCCACCTCTCCTAATCAAAATCGACCTGCTCCTGGAGCTTACGTCTCTCAGTTTCAATTCTCAACTTAGATGCATGCTTGTTATTCCATCTGCAAAATCCTCATCCACTTCCCCCATTATCATAGCAGCCGGTGGATTCTATTCAAGAATCCTTCAGCAAGATATTATTGACTCACCGCCCTAATAGGTTCACACACATCCCATTTGTTTACAAGTTTGCCATTCAAAATATTTCTATTCACCCTTCCTCTCTTCATCCTTTTACCCCCTCTCTCCTATTCTCCGGCGGCAGCGGGAGCTTCCAACCATAGCAGTGATCTAAGTGGGACCCACAGGCATGCGTCGATGGCGATGCCACATGCTTAGACTTCCTGCTGGTGGCAGGCATGTAATCGAGCGGGGAGCTGTTTGTGAACGAGGAAGAAAGATGAGCGTTGGACGCCATCGAGGACAGAGATTGAGAGGGAGATCTCTTATGGGTTTCAAGGGAATGAGGTGGTGATGCTGTCGGTGAACAAGTCAGGGTGCGGGAGCAAGCCCGGGTACAGAGTAGACGGGGAGCTCGACGAGGAAGACGGGGAGTGCGATGTGAAAGATGATTTGAAGTTTAGGGGTAATTTGAGGATACGGGTGTGTGTAAAGTAAAAAGCTGAATTTTAAATAATATTGAGTAAGTTTGTAAAGTAGTCTGTGCCTAAATCAATTAGGTCTGTGTGTTTAGAATTTCCCCGCCCTCCGGCCCACCCTCTTTTTTGATGTTACGAGTTGACTTGCACGTCCAGTAGTATCTTAACCCAAGTTCCATCTTGCAAACTTAATGTGAGCTCTTCAAATTTTAAATTGCATGTTCTCCTTGTGTTTTAATACAAACATATATAACACCTAAGGCCTAAATCAAAACCGCTTCTAAGGATTCTTCCACGTTCAATTTTAACGCACAAAATGAAGTTTTAAACCAGTTAATTCTTACAGTGTGATCGATGCCTTCCAATTAACAGAATGCCGCAATTTTCTTTTTCTTTCTTGTCATATGCATCTAGTATTATCAATGCAGTATACTTGCAATCAACAATATCCATCAACAATTTTACACATTTCATATACACTAGTATTTATTGTCTTCATTGATTCATTTTGGTCAACTTACATCTTGATGTCTACTAATGCAATCTTTACTTATCCATAGACGAAGACACCTACGACTAAAACAGGGTGCTGTTCAAAGACAGTGGGTATGTATGTTAAAGTGTTTGGATTAGTAGTTGATGCAAATTCTTTCCACCAATTGAGTCGCTTTGAGCTAATATCCCCGGGCAGAAGCTGATGATTGGAGACTGACAGATGCAATGGTCTGACGAAGAAGAAGTCAACAGCTTCAAGCTCATTTCCCAGTTCAATACTTCAATATCACAGGAGTCCCTGTTACTGTTGTTACTGTTGCAGAAATGTCAAGTCTCATTATTTTTGCATCATTATTTGAAATTTCTTAGTATCACAGAACAGTGGATGTGTTACACTGCAGAGTTTGCTTGCTTAACTAAAAAGTTTGGAGCAGTATTGTCTTGCTTTTTTTAAATTGTTTTTCTTTTTCTCTGTTTGGCTAATTTCAGTATTGCATGGAGGTTTCAACTAGTGAGCAAATAGCACGTGAGGGTTTTTGCAAAATACATACTTTTTTAGCACAAAAACTTATTTTGTTTCTTATACTAAAATGTTTTTTTAATAAATGTCCACATATAGCCCGTTTGAAAGTTCAGACTCGGTGCCACTTGATACTTGCTAATAGATCAGGTTGGATTGTACGAGGACAATTGTTCAAAAAACAATGGTATAATATGAAACAGGTCAGGATTACAAGGCAAAATGTTGTCCTAAAAACGGAACTACAAAGAATGTCGATGATGTATATGATTACACAAGCTGTTTACAATATATGACGATCTAATGTACAAAATGAGACCATTTTCCCCCTTTTCCCCCTTTTCTTGTTTCATGCATTTCTACCGTACGAAAAACACATTTTCACTCTTTTCCCACTGTCATGGTGAAGAAATAGAGCTTCAATATGACTGCTAGCCCTAATTGCAACAAAAATATTCCGGCCACAATAAGAAACCATATCTCGCCAGCCGATTTGATGTGGGTTCGTAGGTTTAGGGCAACAAATGTTGCTGACATGAACACAGCAACGCCTGCTATCACCCATCTGAAGATTTCCAGCGGTACAACAGACAAGCACTGTTCAAAGCGAAGGATTTTGATCAGATCATGAGAAATTTTAGTGTGCATAGAATATATGAACTGATACAGGTGTTCAATGCAAAGGATTTTGATCAGATCATGACAAATTTTAGTGTGCATAGAATATAGAAATTTTAGTGTGCATAGAATGAGAAATTTTGACCAAATGGATGAAATATGATAAATTGCACATATGTACTCGGTAACAACAATGGTAGTTTTAGCGGTCTAAGAAAACTAGATGTTCAAATGGAAGAAAACATTAATATCTAAAGTAAAATGCCAGTAGCATCTGCAAACATAATTGCTGTATCAAAAGAAACCTCAAGCAAACACACTTATGTTTAAAAATAAAACTGATTACATTGCAGACATTATATGTTAGGAGCCCTCAGCTGGTATAAACATGATAGATATATAAGAACGCTCATGCTACTTGATTACCATTCTTGCCTGTCACTGACTACACTTGTTTAACAAAATCTTCATGTTAGAGAGTGTCGAAAATTTTCATGTATTCAACAGTTTAACTGTCTTACATTACATATATTGAGGTTTACATGCAGAAGCTGATGGTTATCTCTACTAATAATGTATAAAACCCCTAAGTCCATTTTCCCATCAAAATGGGGCACACTAGTGTGTGTGTGTGTGTGTGTGTGTGGGCGGGTCTGTGTGCCAGCATGCGCCCATTTTCATGGAATTTAAACCCACAGAACCATGGAACACCTTTTCCCTAGATTTGACATATCCGAGGGTGAGTGTTTCTATATGTTCCCAAAAAGGAACTCTTTTTTTCCTCTTTTTTGGCAATCCTGAGGGGGTTGGCTGAATGGGAAGTGCATCCTCCTCCCCCCTCCCGGGAGAGGCGAGGGATCGAGGAACGGTCGCTACCTCGCTTAATTCCCTCGACTAACCTGGTATGCGGGTGTGGATCAGCCTTGTATACCCCCGGTTAGGTGCCTGGACCTTGGGTTAACAGAAAAGTTGCATCAGATAAATCAGTAGAACCAGCAAAATTAACGTTGATCTAGCAAACTTGAATGACATCATGGGCTTAAAAAAAATTTTTAGTTCCCAAGATTTCTTTTTTAATTCTAATTCTTAGGAAATCAAGAGTATTGTAGACTTCTACCTAAAGACCACTCTTCTATATGAGATATACTTTATTGGCTAAATGCATGCAACATTCATAAACAGTTGTGGAACAAATGGATATCCAAACTGCCAGAACATAAACTATCTTAAATCCTTTACAACCTAACTATAATCATAATGCCCCAAAGATGATACATTGTTTTGTCACTCTAGAGCATCATAACTTTGTTCAGGTGTCGGAATTGCAAAACAC
Source organism: Scilla litardierei (assembly GCA_030789695.1). NCBI lineage: Eukaryota > Viridiplantae > Streptophyta > Magnoliopsida > Asparagales > Asparagaceae > Scilla > Scilla litardierei. The sequence goes on along the minus strand of CM061134.1, from coordinate 220,100,302 downwards.
ACAATACCGATTCTTTTTAATAAGTTAGCATATCACGAATTTACTTGTAAGAATTAAGGTCACATACATCTCTAGTACTATAGATATAACAATATATATAATTCTTCTTCCATAAAGTTGGTTGATGTAATATAACTTGTGCTGATAAATTTGATTCCGGTATATGGTAAACAACTGATAATATTTGGGTTGATATAATAAAACTTTTACTAGATAAAAATGGTAAACAGTAACATATGATACGATACTATTTCTATGTTTTTTGGGTCAAAATGTGATTTTGATCATAACATGAAAGGTAAAAAACATCCAACTGTCCAAGAAGCAATATTTCAATATATCTTCTAACACAGGCTAGAACTATCCATGCCATACATGCATTCAGGAAGATATACTTGTGTCAATGGGTACTGCCAATTATCTTCTTTGCTGTCAATTCAATGCTTTGCTTTTCTTCAGATGCAGAATTTAAGTCAGTAGACATTTTATTTTCAGTAGCTTTTAACTCTCAGGGGATGCATGACTACTTAATATATATATATGAGATTCAAGGAACTGCAATAGTTACCAATTCATAGAAGAACAAAGTACACAAAATATAAACTACGGAGCACAGAGACACCAGTTATATAACTTAAAATTTTCACAGACTGTCATGTAACTTGCAGACTTGAAAAGATGAAGGTTAAGAGCAGGCAACATGCTGCTGAATCAATCTCATAAAACATATACAATATAAAATTGCAGATTAAAATGAAAAATCGAATAAAATAAAAATAATACAACAAGCTGATCTGAAACATATTCAACTTACCGATGCAGGAATGAACACGAAGAGAGAGTAGCCATAAAGGCACCAAAGCTGAACGAGCCCAGATGGTGCTGAGAAGTACTTGAGAATTAGATACAAACCTAAAGGAACAAATGTCACATAACCATAGAACAAACCAGCAGACCACGTGACCAGGTTAATGTCGTAATCCCATTCTTTGTGCTGCAATTTGTGTGCCAGGTATGTACCAAAAGTGCCAATTGCTGCTGCCACAAATATTAAAGTCGTGCATATCCAGAATGGTCCATACCTACCAAAATAACTCTCCAAAGATTAACACACAGCTAAAAAATAAGAAAGTAAAAACGTAGTAGTAGAGAAGAACATGTATACGTATTGATCTATATACTAATTAATATAATTTATTTTATATGGAGGAGGTGGAAACATTTTGTAAAGAATACATTAATATGTTAGTTCATTGTCTTAAACTAAAACCATATCCTAAGCTGCTTCAATATGTCCTTTTATTTTATTCTCAAAACCTTGCCAAGAAATACAAAAATAGTAACATTTGAAAGGACCAGGAAAACACACACACACTCGAAGTGTATAAAAATTTCATCCAAACCAGGGAAGAAAGCATATTGAGTGAATGGGGCAAAACAGAAGGCATTCAATTGCTGTATAGTATGCCACAACCTTTTAACTTTTAGCCTTTTTGCATAAAAATGGGTTGGCTATGGAACAATTGCCAGTGACCACAATAAATACACAGTTACTTGATCTTCATGCACTTTACCCTTGAAACTACAAGAAAAGGATGAATTTTTTCACTTGACAACAATAACCTTACAAATGAATCATTTATGAAAGATAAAGTCAAAAAAGGTTCCCCTCATTACGCTGTAATCACTGACATTTACTATGTTATCAAAAAAAATTGATTTTCTGCAATTTACGGTCTCCAATATACATTGCATAACCCATTCATGGAAAGCATCATGCTCAAGGTTTTTATTTTCAAATGTCTAAGAGTAGTAATAGTTCTATTTTATCAGGAATGCAAATCACTTCGGCCCATGAACGGAAACAGATACGTAAAACGCTACTAGCAATAGCCTAAAACATGATAGGTTACGGGTAGACGTCATTAGACACTTAGTAAGAACAGGCTTCTTTAGATACTTAGTTGGAACATACTACATTTACTAAGAGGAGAATCAAAGTTTTTACGAGATTGTTAGAGTTCTTGTATTTTCACACACATTTACTTGTATATATCTGCCCATATCAGTTTGCACTAGAAAATATCGTGAAATTATATTTCATCTTGGTCAATGATTATTTATTAAGTCTGAAAAAATAAATAAAAATCTGAGACGTTGATTTTACTATTACAACATGTGATATGAATCGTGGCCTGCGAGGGATTTTGTGTTTATGGGTAACCTAATTCCTACTAGCCAAAAAAGACTTAAAAAGGAGTATTACATGTCATAACTATAGACTTTCATCTTCATGCTAGTTCGATCTAGTCAATCGCTTAAATATTACAACATCCAAGTCGCCGAACTTTATGCTAACAAGTTGGGCTTCAACCCAATATCTTTATTGCCCAATCATAGATAAAAAACAAGACCAAGATCTTAAACAATTCAAACAACACGCAACAAATGCAATTTTAACTACTTCAATATCAAAAATAATCAAAGAAGACGAACGAACAATTTGAGGAACTCACAGATCGGGATTGTCCTGCGTCTTCTCGGAGAAGCTAGCTCTTAAGGGAAACATAGAGTCGATGATCCTTTCCAATACATCAGACGTGTCCACATCGCAGTAGGGCCTGTAAGCAGCAATGGTGAATACCCGCATCCATCCCGTTGGCTGGCCCTCGTCCCCCGAGCTTCTCCCATTCACCCCGGGCCTCGAGAACGTATCTTTGGGGAGAAAAAGCAGAACCGTCATCAGATCCAACATCAGATCACCAAACAAAAACGCAGATCGTTGAGGTTAGGGATTCGTATAACGCACCGTCAGCGTCGGAAGGGGGGAGGAAGACGGCGGAGATCTTGCCCTGCGGCGCCGAAGGGGGGAAGGTCTAGAGATTGGATTCTGTGGTAAGAGAAAAATGTGAGTGGATCCGGAGACTAGAAACTCGAACCCTAACCCTGGGAATGTTAGTATACCGGTGAACTTGACGGAGGCGTGATCAGGGACTGAGGCCGCCTGAAACCAGAGAGGGAAAAGATTTGAATCTAAGAGGAGAAACGGTGATTGTGTTTCGGGGGTTGGAATCGTAACGTACCGGGACGGAGCCGGAGACGTTTTGGTTGCCGATGGTGGTGTATCCACCGCTGGACATCTTCTTGGTCGAATGGAAAGGGTGTCTTCTTCGTCTTCCTCTTGTGCTTCTAAAGGTTCTAATTCCTCACCTTGAGTTCTGTTTTGTTTCTTTCAGTCAAGCCGGTGCAAACGAGACTCGGCGTTGAGCCGACCCGCAACCTGACGTTAATTATTATTTGTTCCGCACAAGGGATACTTTGCGAGTTTGCTCTTACCACTTATTTACAAGTTTGCTCTTACAAATTTACAATTACAAGTGTGCCGTTCAAACTTTCTCAAACATTTTACTCTTTTACCCTCGTCCACCCGGACATCCCCAACCCGTCGCCGCCCCTGATCATGATTCATCTGCTTATCTTCCTCGATTTCGTCGGTTCGTCTTCGAACCGCCGGCCCCCCGATTCGTCTTCGGGGGGCCGGCGATTCGAAGACAAACAAACAAAACCGAGGAAGACAATCAGATGATCGGGAGGCTGTCGGTAGGGATGAAAATGAGCATGTGCAAAGCTCGATTAGACTCCCAATCGGGCATGCCACATTTCCATTTCTAAATATCCATCATTGAAGAGTAAGAAAGATGATAGCTTTGGGCATGCTCATTATCATCCCAACTCCCGATCCTCTACTTGTTTTCAACAAGAAACCCCAACATCTCTGTAAAGAATATTAATGGAGTTCAAGATTGATTTGAAAATCTTGTCAAAAATTCTGTCAAAAATTTCTGCTTACTTGTTTTTAGATATGAGTTTCTTGTTCAAGATCGATTTTCACTGCACGTGCCCTCGAGCCATAGCCAGATTTTGCTATGGCGTCAAGATCGATCTCAACACCGTTGACACCCCTGCTCTTCGCTGCTCGGGGATATCTGTTTCTTTCCATCAGTTTGGGGGTGTGTGTACCGACTTAGTGGCCCAAATTCTAAGGGTTTCCGGATCTGTCGCCCAGATTTTCCATTCGGCCCAACCCGGATTGGGCTCGGCCCTTTGCTTGGGCTCATGTGCACGCGAGCTACCCCCAATTTCTAGCCCATTAACAAGTCCAATAGCCCATAGGAGAGAATCCTATTATATACCCACTCAAGGGTGTTGGCCTATCCAATGTGGGACTAAACAAGAGAGTGGGAGTGAACAAATGGCCAAGTGAGCCATTAATTACAACACACGTGCCCTCGAGCCATAGCCAGATTTTGCTATGGCGTCAAGATCGATCTCAACACCGTTGACACCCCTGCTCTTCGCTGCTCGGGGATATCTGTTTCTTTCCATCAGTTTGGGGGTGTGTGTACCGACTTAGTGGCTTTTTCGGAAATTGATTAAATTGTTGTGTGCGTGAGCAATTTTAATGGCGAATTTGTAAATAAATGGTATGTGCAAGGAGGAATGAGAAATTTGTAAATAAGTGTGCATGGAGGCTGGGATGAGAATGGGCATGCCCAAAGCCCGATTGGGCTTTCATTTGGCATGCCACATCATCATTCCTACTCACCCCTTCACTAATTCTAGAAAAATTAGTGAATGGGTGATTAGGAATGATGATGTGGCATGCCCAAATGAAAGCCCAATCGGGCTTTGGGCATGCCCATTCTCATCCCTACATGGAGCATTGCCATTTCACAAAGGGTCAAGTTGGATCATTTCATTGTGCTCGAACATCCATTAGAATAGCAGAATGGTAGATTGACTGAGTTAGCAACCACGATCATTTTGATCTCAAATGGCTGTGGTTGTCATCACATGTTATTTGTAGCCAGAAATCGCGCACATAATCTAACGTGACGAGAAGTTGGCCGGTTTTTACAGGTATATTTAAATTTTATCAGGGTTTTAAAATTAACTCTAGTTTTTGGCCTATTTTGAAAATTTGTCCTTTCACAATTTATATGCAGGGATGATAACTCAAAACACATCTTCACTGAAAATCATTACAGATTAAGTTAAATAAGTGTGGTACTGAATCTGAGCTCACCTTCCCCTACCACAATCTTAATTGCATTCTAACTTTGGTTCAGCCAATTTGGATGATTTCTTTGTTGCCAGATGATGGGTGCCTCAGAGCTCGGATGATATCTTTGTTGCCAGTTTGGATGGTTTAAATGCATGCTGTTCATCAAAGGAAGACCATGTCATGCATTTGAACACAAGATTGTACTGTATTGCAAACAGATTTGTTATCATGTAACATTTCAGTAATGCAAGTATCGAGATTCAGCAACAATGTATGCATATAGTTTTATATGATCAATAATAGAAGCACATTTTCCTCATAAATTGTTCCTACTTTTTTGGTTACCGGCTGAAGGTAAATTGCATTCTAACTTTGTTTCCTTCAAATTGCTGTGTGTTGATTATGTATTGCCAAGCAAACAAAACCATGATGATACAACTATCTTGTTTTATATACCCTCAATTGCGAAACATGAAAACGTCTCCAGCAGCGTCGACGTTTGCTCATGTAGCTGATCGAAACATCTACTTTGTGGTTTCAACGCCCCGCGTAAATGCCACCTCACAGGCCAAGGCAAGGTGGTCACTGCCCCATTTCTGCAGGGTAAGATACACAAATGCAACCATTCAAATTTATTAAGTATATCTGAGGAAAAAAACATTCACAATATCATAAATCAAAGTTACGTGCACAGCAGATTTTACCCGTGTTGGAAAACCGGGGGTCTTCCGTAAAACATGTTTTGGGATTGTATCAAGTACTTTGACCGTTTGGAGGCCTTCAGAATACCTGGATGTTTGTAAACAAAATTTGCTTGAATTATCGTTATAATATGAAGGAATAGACTAAGGATAAAATTGAAGAATTTTAAACATGAGAGATGATAGTATAAGTTCAATATAACGGTATACTGAGACCATATGATCAGCTGTCGTACTAACTCAATTTATAAATGCGTAGAGATACTAGACTCCTGGCGAAGATAGCTGTGACAAAGAGAGGCATCACAGTAGAACATTTTTAGGCCAGTTGACAGGTGATCCACCAACCTTGCTGGTGAGTGGCGACACGGTTTATAATCAAAAAGAAATCTCCCCTCAAAACTTAAATTCCTCATTTCTAGAAATTTATCGATTGCAAAATTATAGATATAATGTGTTACGTGTCCATACCACTACAATAATTGGAGAATTATAGATACAATGCATTATGATGTCCATATATCACGACAATAGTTGGAGAATTGATCGTCAACATGAACAGAAACTTAGCAAGCATACATCTAAATATGTCAACTACTTAATTTGCGAATACCAGATATCCATCCTTCAAAAAACACGCAAACACACAAACACACATAGACCCAAAAGAATCTACCTTCATGCTCTATGTATGGCCATTATAAATAAATACGAAATATGGTACCATGAGAACCAAACATTTTTCAACAGCTCACACTTGAACGAAGACAACCATAGCTTAAAATTGATCGCATATTTCAAAATATTTGAACATAAATAAGTTTTCCATTTTCAACATTGCAACACAGGTGAAGCCCACTTTTGTTTGTATTACCCAATGAAGGGGAGGATGAAAACATGTCAGCATATAAGACACTAACCATATGTAGTCAACTGTGCCCATAAATAGCCTGTTGTAGCTGGTAACTTCAGGTTCCCTGCTTGAGTCTTTTGTCCCAACAAAATCCTGTGGAAAGAATACATAACTTAGCCTCGACTATATACTTTCCTCAGGTATAGAATAGAATTTCTATATCGACAAACAATCATCTTTTGAAACTTATGCATGGTTGCAAATTTCGCAACAAGGGTCAGGTAACCATTTGTAACTATCAAGACAGGTTTTAAATATCGGATATCGGTATTGTATCGGATTGGCCAATCGGATATTGGTATCGGATACATGGGGATAAATTGGAGATACATGCAAATATCAGGTTGGGCATATCGGGCAGGATAAATATACAATTATAATATCATAAATATCCATGATTGTTGATATTTTCAAAATGTCATCAATAAGATCACATAAAGTTATGATAAATGTATTAAGTAACAGCTAACACTAACATACGAGTATTTAATACACTAAACTACAAGTCTACAAACTAACAAAATATTAAAACTTAAAACATTACAGAATTAAAAAATTTACAGAAAGAGTGACTTACTCCCCCCCCCCCCCAAATTATGTAACAAGATCAGTCTGCACACGTCAAAAAATATGAAAAAAATCTAGAATTAAGTAGAAAAAAAAAATTTACATTTTTGCTCGAATTATCTCCAATTTCCGTCAACATTCCATAGAATCAAAACACTAAATACCAATTTCACCATGCAAACAAAGTGATTTTCTTCAATTCGATGCGAGACGGGGGGGTGAGGACAAGCGACATTTGCGAAATAATATAAAGAAATGGGTTTTGATCGATTCGATCCAAACCCGCTTCAATTTTTTTAAAACCAGTAATGAATAGTATCGGCCCATATGGGCCGATATCGGGCCAATATATATCGGTCGTACCAGCCGATAAATTGGCATAGTGGGTTCACTTTAACAAAGCATCATTTATATCGTTATCGGACCGAATTGGGTCCGATACCGATATATCGGCCGTATCGGCAAGTATTTAAATCAATGATCAAGACTGATGTACTTTAGTTCGTATCACAATGATACAATCGAGCAGATTAAAAGTTCAGCAGCAAATTGTTGTTATGTCTACCTCCATGTATCAATGTGGTGTGGATTCGTGTCTATGCCAGTAGGTGGCACCATGGCACATAAATCGTATGAAGGAGACAAGTCAGTAAATGAGGATAGTTGATGAGAAACCCAAGATTTTGGGGTTCGTCCAGGTTTGAATTAATTTCAGTATACGAACATGCAATTTGATGAGAGAACCAACCATTTTACATGTGAATGCTCAAACATCACCCTACTATTCCAAACATGAAGCTAAATGCAAAGCCGCCCATGTTTATTTGAGCAATGGCCTCAAATCTCCACTCTTGGTCAGATAGCCAAAAGTTTCCTTCCCTTTCTTTTAAATTTCATGTGCTCTATAGCCTCTATTACAAACAATATACATTTTAGAGACTCAATCACATAGTCATGAACCTTTATTAAGGCGTCACCATAATTCTGTATCCAATGTGGTGCAAGAAAATCAGTAAAAAGGTAACAGCAAAAGATAAACATTCTGCTCACATGAGATGTTAATGACACTAGAAAAGGTGTTTTTATCTGAAATAAGGAGCAGATTATCTATAACTACTCTCAAAATCAAATTGGTAGGAACTTGTCTTCCCACCTTTTCTGCTTATGGGGTATTTAGGTAATCAGCTACTAGATTCATAAAGTTTTTTACTCTTCAAGCAAAAACTAAATAGGTAAAGTGAAAAAGAAAACAAACTGTAACAATGTCGGATCTTTTCTCTATTAAAAGCACCGTAAACTTAAAAAATAATATGAGACGTCAGCCCTTTCATCTTTTATTTCATCTTTACATGCAGATCTTGCACTACCCTTTTTCTCACTGTCTCAATCTACCATTCCCTCTCAAGCTTTTTTTTAACTGCACTTCTCCATAATTTACAACTCTCTATCTCTATCCATCCAGATCCCAATCTATCTCCCCGCTGCGGCTATTCAATTCCAGGTCATAACACCAACATCACCTGCAACCCCTCCCTCTACGACGGTTTTTTGTTTGGGTTTTTTTTTTTTTTTTTTTTTTTGGGGGGGGGGGGGGACCGCTGTAGGTCTGTGGTTCACCTGTTAGTTTTTGCCCCCCTTTCTTTAAAAAAAGAAAATTTCACCTTTCAGGTTAATATTGCAAGGTCCTAACTCTTATAATTAATAGTTTTCGAGGATCCTTATCAAGCTTGTACTACATTCATGCAAGTATAAAACCCTGATAATGCATATTTTCATTTTATGTTTTACATTTATTAATTTAATGGCTTATTTATAAATTATTTGTATGCTATTCATATTCCCCGTGTTGTTGAGATTATATTATAAAATTTTTAACACTAATGATTTTTTCGAAGCAATTTATTCTTGAACCATATTTATTTTTTGAATTTTTCAGAACTTAAAGCTCATATCACACTCCAACATGAGTATCCTAATAAGTCTTTTTCCATTATATATGTGCATCGAGTCTTGTTCGTTATTTATAAGTTATTCATAAATTATTATTCATGATATACGCCTCTTGTTGGGAGTTATATATATATTAATGCTATAATTTCTTTTTGAAACAATTTCTGCTAACAATTTTTTGCATGAATAATATCTTCTTTTATTTTATCAAAAGTTATCTATCATGAAGCAAAAATGGGTGTTAGATTACATGTCTATGCCAATATGCAAATTGTGTACTTTGATAATTCATGATTAAAAAAATTTCTTCTCTGAATATTGAACTTGGATATCCAAAATTATTAAAAATGTAGGTGGAGATCCCCCAAGCATATCTGGTATTAAACTATTTCAACCAAAATAGTTTGTGTTACGACCTAAAGATCGTGTTATGCCGACTTTCTACGCTAAGACGCTCTACCAGCGCAGAAGACGCGCCCCCCTCCCTGAATGGGGGCGCTCAACATCCAGACCGCGCCCGTGCGGCCCCAACTCAACGTCTTGGTCCGCCTCCAGCCGGACTAATGGGAAGTCCGCCTCCCAAGTGACAAGAGTGTCACGGATCGCCCCATGACTCCGCCCTATGGGCGCCCGCTCCCCCTCAAGGTCGCCGGGTGGACAGGTAGGTCGCCCGTCGCCCTCTCAGGACGGCCTGATGGGTCAGTTACCGACCGCCTACGCCGACGCGTCCCCGACGACCCTTTGGCACATCGGACACGACAAACAACCTAGTACAAGGACACCACTGACACTTCCGCCGCTCGACAACCTGATAAAGCACCCCCTGGCCGCTGCGCCCCTGACCGATGGTGCTTTCGGCTCTGACACCCTGACAAAGGCACCCCTGTCCGTTGCGCCGTCTGACAAAAGCATGGCTGACACGCCCAGACCTGACATTCTCGACCGAAGCTTCCGCTGACAGATGTGCCAGCTCAGCACGCCAGGTCAGCCTCACCTAACTGCCTCCATCAGTTATAAATACCTCTTTGCCTCCATCGGGTAAGAGGTTGGCAAATTAACTCTGAACCTCATTACTCACACACAAGGGCAAAGGTCTCACATATCTTTGTTCTTCCACGATAGCTCATCACGTAAGGTTGACTAACTCTAAGTCTGACCTGCGTGCCTAGCCCCCGTTTTCAAGTCCTAAATACTAACTTATGCATCGAAGAGGCTAAGGGTTGGACCCCAACCCAGCCTTTTTAACGAGCTGCTACTTGTGCAGGCGGGCTCGTCTTCATCGATAGCGTTCAATTCCCACCTCCGGCAGTGCGGTTGGTGGGCGAAATCCTCACGAAATCGATCCCGTGGTCGGCCTTCGTAGTGCGCTCAGCCTCGTCACTATCTTCATAACCAGTCCAATCCCCCCAAATTCCATTCCCTCGATATAACCATCGTGCCCTTGGTTCCCCCTACAAACAAATTCATTGTACGCGAGTTTTACCCCGCAACAATTGGCGCCATCTGTGGGAACCGAAGGGTCACACTAGAGATTTGAAGCTCCGGAGCTCCGGCTGGCTGGGTCGAAGCTCGACAACCCCCAATCCCGACCGATCCCCAACGATCGAAGAGCTCGCCTGAGCATTTGGGTTGCCGCAACCAAGAGGGGTCATCGAGTTCTCCCGCTTGGATCAACCGCTTGATCTCCCTCTTCAGTGTGAAGCAGTTGTCAGTGTCGTGACCGTGGTCGCGGTGGTATCGACAATACTTCTGGAAATCCCTCCTCGCCAGATCTGATCTCAATTCTCGTGGCGGGTCTGAAAGTAGTCCGGCCCTCGTCGCCGCGGCTAACACCTCTAGCATTGGGGCGTTGAGCTGAGTGTATTGGGCCCGCAAAGGCCCCTCCGCCCTCTGGATCGCCCGTACGAGCTCCCTGGCGGCCACAAACTCCCGCACCGGGCCGGGACGATCTTGCAGGCGACGCCCTTCTGGGTCGCGCCTTGGCTGGGCCGGTTGGTCGCGGCCCCTGGGTCTTTCATCTTGCCTCGGCCTGGGGTTGGACCGATGTTCGCCGCGGGGCGTCCCTGCCCTGGCAACATCATCTTTGTTCCGAGGGCCTCCTCGCTCAGTATGTATCTCTCCGCCTGGACGATGAGTGCGTCGAAATCGGCGGACGAGTCTCGGAGGAGGGACTTGTGAAGGCTTCGATTAGTCAGTCCGACCACTTATATCCTAGCAACCTTGGACGGGGGCGAGTTAGCCCACCCGCGAAATGCAGAACACCTGCTGAAATATTATCAATGATTGTGAGTTTTTAATGAAATACTTTTTTCCAACACATTTTCAAATTTCGCCATCTCCACTTGAAAAATTTCAGTTCCCCGCGGACACTCTCAAAGACTCCGGGGCAAGCTTACGGAGCTTTGCCACCCAAACCGGAGAAAAAGGACATATGCCGAGCTACAGCTCCCTCCCCCATCAAGTGAAGATTCAGGGGCAAGATCCATCCTCGCCACCCAAACCGGACTGGCAAATGCGGAGAGGCGACAGCCCAATACCCGTCCGAATATAGAGGCTGCGGGGAAGGCGACGGCCCCATATCCGCCCTCTCAAAGACTCCGGGGCAAGCTTACGGAGCTTCGCCACCCAAACCGGAAAAGGGCATGGGCCGAGTTACGGCTCCCTCCACCCCTCAAGTGAAGACTCCGGGGCAGGATCCATTCTCGCCACCCAAACCGGACTGGCAAATGCGGGGAGGCAACGGCCCAATACCCGTCCGAATATAGAGGTTGCGGGGTAGGCGACGACCACATACCCGCCCTCTCAAAGACTCCGGGGAAGCTTACGGAGCTTCGCCACCCAAACCGGAGAAGGGCACGGGCCAAGCTACGCGCTCGCTCCCCCCTCCAGTAAAGAATCCGGGGCAAGCTTACGGAGCTTCGCCACCCAAACTGGAGAAGGGCATGGGCCGAGCTACGCTCTCGCTACCCCCTCCAGTGAAGACTCCGGGGCAAGCTTATGGAGCTTCGCCATCCAAACCGGAGAAGGGCACGGGCCGAGCTACGCGCTCGCTCCCCCCTCCAGTGAAGACTACGGAGCAAGCTTACGGAGCTTCGCCACCCAAACCGGAGAAGGGCACGGGCCGAGCTACGCGCTCGCTCCCCCTCAAGTGAAGACTCCGGAGCAGGATCCACCCTCACCACCCAAACCGGACTGGCAAATGCGGGGATGCGACGGCCCAATATCCGTCCGAATATAGAGGTTGCAGTGTAGGCGATGGCCACATACCCGCCCTCTCAAAGACTCCGGGGCAAGCTTACGGAGCATCGCCACCCAAACCGAAGAAGAGCACAGGCTGAGCTACGCGCTCGCTCCCCCCTCCAATGAAGACTCTGGGGCAAGCTTACGGAGCTTCGCCACCCAAACCGGAGAAGGGCACGGGCCGAGCTACGCGCTTGCTCCCCCCTCAAGTGAAGACTCCGGGACAAGCTTACGGTGCTTCGCCACCCAAACCGGAGAAGGGCACAGGCCGGGCTACGCGCTCGCTTCCCCCTCCAGTAAAGACTCCGGGGCAAACTTACAGAGCTTCGCCCCAAACCGGAGAAGGGCATGGGCTGAGCTACGGCTTCTGCGCCCCTACCCCGGGGCATGCCCCATGACCCCCGGGAAGTACGTCTCTAACGTGACCCAACGGCACGAATACGCCCTCGGGAGCCCCGCCATCACTGACAAACATGCCGCCTGACAGCAGCTAGACTGACAAAAGCAGGCCTAACGATGGCAAATCTGACAAAAGCGGGCCTGACAACGGCGATTCTCATAAAAGCGAGCCTGACGCCTCACACGCCTGACAAAGGCTGGTTTGATTGAATCGACCATGACAAGCCAGCTCATCGTGTCAGAGATTGCCGACCCCCCAGCACCTATAAATACTCCGCCAAGGAAGGGAAGAAAGGGGGAAGAAGCGTTAGTCCGCTCTCCATGAATAGCGAAAGAGGGCGAAACGCCCCATAGTCTCCCACAAATCCGCGGTTTAATGCCAGTTCGCCCTTGGACCCCTCTAAACATCCACCCCTCCCGACCCAATCGAGGGATAGGCCCTCGGTCTACCATCGACTAGGCTTCTCCGACGAGTTATTCATCTTACAGGCGGATCGCCGACGGGTTATTCCTCTCACACGCAAGACGGCCCGCCTTCCACTCCTCGACCTCCCTTGGACAACTTACGCCAAGGAACCTAGGGACCTACAACGGACCGCTCCTCCGAGGAGGCGTCGCCACCCCAAATTACCCCATTGGGCATCCCGCTCCTCCCTTCCAGATTCCCCCCTGACGACCTCCACCTCCGTGGAGGCTACACCACCATGACTCCTCCTGCTCCTCTCCCAGTGTTGCTTACCAAGCCAGATGAGCTTCCAGAAGAGATCAAGCAACCCATCATCATCGAGGAGTCAAACGGGGACGCAACGAGTACCGGTAGAGAAGGGAAGCCACGCCTAAAACCACAGTCAGCTCGTCGAGAGAGACTTACTGCGAAGCAGAATTGCACGCTGGCACCTCCACAGACGGCGTCGCGCTCGCTCAATCACTTTCAGTAGTTTTGTAAAAGTTAATGACAAGACCCTCCCAAGCGAATTACCAAATTCCATCTGTGTGGAAAATTTTACTTGTCTATGAATTCCGCCTAACTCCAGGCAAGCTTACGGAGCTCCGCCACCCAAACCGGAGAAGAGCACGGGCCGAGCTATGTGCTCGCTCCCCCCTCAAGTGCGACTTGTCTCTTATTGTCACTTTAGCTTTATTTGAATTATGCAAGCAAACCCAGGCAACACCAGATAGCAAAAGTATGTTTCATTCAACAGTCGGGGCAAAATTTGTTACAGATATCGGTAGGGACGACCTTACAAAATTGACCGACCATGGTCGCCCCGCCCCACATTCAAAAAAAGAGGAAGAAGACCCCAGGTCCGGAAATTCCCGAAGGGCGTCTACGAGGCCGCCTGATCGCCATCCCCCAAGCCGTCCTTCGGATCGTTGCCCGCTGAACGTTCCTCGGCACCCGGCCCCTCGGCATCGGCCGGTGTGTCGTCCAGCGCGATCCCCTATGGCTCCCCCTCTTCTTCTTCCTCTTCTTCTTCCTCCTCGCCCCTTGAGGCCGCCAGCTCTTCAAAGTCTACCCCCAGCGAAGGATAACGGGACCCAGCCCTTTTCGTGATCCTCGGGAGGCACGCCTCCCATCCCGCTGACCACGCGGTCCTCTTCACATCGGCCAGCCGGGGACCGATCACCTTCGTTTGGTAATCTCGAAACTCCTCCATCCTCATCGTCCAACCCCTCTTTGACGGCCCTCGCCTGCGACTCCAGGTCGCCCATCCTCTTCCTCCCTTTCTCTACCTCGCTCCCCAGCTCGTCATTCCGGGTTAGTCTGGCGGCGACCTTCTCCTGGAGCTCCACCACAAATGCCTCGTACTCCCGTATCGACGTCCGCTGAATAGCGTACGACTCCTTTAGCTTGGCGTGCTGAGCCCTCGCTCGAGCGAGCTCTGCCTGCTTCCTCGCAACCGCGACCTCGGCCTCGGTGATAGCCGGGGTGTGACGCTGAAGGGCCACCATCGAGGCGTTGGCATGTACGCCCAAGCAAGGAAAAGTTAGATTCGACAACAGTAAACATAAAAACACCCATAGAATAGCCCGTCAACCAACCTGCATGAGGTGTCACGTCACAGTGGCGCCTAGCCGCTCCGCCCCGACGTGCGACAGGGACTCCCGGTCATGGGACAGCTGGCAGTTCTCGGCCAGTCTCGCCGCCAACCCGACATCGTCAAAGACCGACTCGTTCATCCCAAGGTCATCCCCAGCCTAGCTTCTGCTGACAGCCCCTTGACCTCGGCCTTCGTTGACCGGAACACTGCCAACATCGACTCACAGCTCGGGTGAGCCGGCTTCTCCAGCGTGAACTGGGGGCAGCCGTAGGGCCACGATTCCTCAGCGGTCGACCCCACCCCCGAGCTCGACCCGACGGAGCCCCCCTAAAGGACCGCGGGCTGGTTAGGAGCCGACACTGATGCGGCCCGCCTCTGATGCTCCCCGTCGCTCTGAGACACCCGACCTACCGGACTGCCGTGCTCACCTCCCCCCGCTTCAAGTTCAATGGTCTGGGGGATGACGACGTGCCCGATGCCCTCAATAGTCCTGCCAGCGCCACCCCCAACGACAGTCGGACTTTCCAACGTCTTCGTCTTCTTCGGCCTGCTGAGCTTCTCGGCCTTCTCTGACGCCCTCCCCTCCAGTGACCTCTTCTTATCGCTCTTGGTAGGCTGCGGGGCCGTCTGTTCGTTGGCCATCTGTTTGTCGGCCATCCTCTCCAACTCCTCGAATGACAGACTCATCGTCGGACCGGCAAAAGGGAGGGAGTTCAGGGTGAGCGAATTAGGAATAGAAGCCACTATGCTGAGATTACCTTCCGGCCAAATGTATCGAGCTATCATCTCCGACTTGGCGAGGCCGGCGTACTGCCTGCCCTCGGGGGGTATCGCCTCTAACAGCCTCGACCGCTCCGCCTCAACCTGGCTCAGACAGACTCCCTTCCTCGCCTCGGGGTTGAGCGCGCCCCAGTCCGACTTCAGCACCAGGTTGGCGGGCGTGGAGACGAACAAGAACGACTCCCTCCAACCCTTGATCTTCCCCGGCAAGCCTCAGATGAGGGCATGACTCTTCCTCGCCGATAAGTAGTAGTACGACCTAAACCTCTTGACCGCGAAGAAGTACCGGAATAATGGGAGGGTCGGACTAACATTATTCCTTGCGCAGAGAACGAGAAACCCGACGATCGCGCTAACAGAGTTCGACATCAGCTGGAAGAGCGGCAGCCCGAGGAAGTTCAGGATCTCGAGGTATATGGGGTGAAGAGGGAACCGCAACCCCTGTTGGAAGCATGCCACATGGACCCCGAGCTCACTGTCTTTCGCGAAACATACCCGTTCCGAAGCGGTCGGCAAGCGGACTGCGTAAGGCGGCCTGAAGTACTTCGCGCGCACGGTGGAAATGACTTCTGTCCGTGCTTCCGACATCTGACTCGTTATCTCAGCAGGCACGTCCCCTGCCCCAGCCACGGTTACGAGGGCCCTCGCAGGCGATCTTGCCTTTGACTCTAGGGCCCCCCTTCCCCTTCCTTCGGTCCCTACTTCCCACCACAGACCCACTCTTAGCACGGCCCTGACTGACGGACGATCCTTCCTCCCCAACATCCACCGTTTTCATGGCGGAGCTGTCCGTCACCCCTCCACCACTGACCCTCTCCTCAATGTCCGTCGACTCCAGAGACCGACATGAAGCTGAAGAAATCATCTCAAAAGAAAAGAAATATATCTATAGGATTCCGGCGGTCGGAGAGTGGTACAGAAACGGCGGCGCGAACTCCATTGACGGCTGCAACAGCGACGGTGACTTAGATTCAGGCGAGGGCGAGAGCTCTAAGAAATACCAGAAGCAAAAAGGTCCTTCGCGGTCACCCCGATTCCTACTTATAGGAACCACTACCCAATCTCATCCGCACGATCCCTGCCACGCGTCACAGATCCGGACCACCTGACACTCACAGTCACCTCCCCCACGCGTCGCCCGAGGAGCGGTCGTGGTGCTTCGATGCCCTCCCGCCTTTATTTCGAAATGACGGCTGTGATTCGATTGCGATTCGATGGTCGGGTTTTTCGAAATAACCTCCCGCCTTTTCCTAACGCTTGGACAGAACGGCAGCTCTCACATCGCCCGAGCTAACAAGATGGACTAAGACTCTCAGCTCGCCATTAGAAGGAGCGCTAAAAAGACCTAAGGCAGGATTTCGCACAGCAAGTCATGCCTAGGAGGCACAGCTCCCTCCCGACGCTCGCCTAAACGCCGCACACGGAGCCTAGGCGGACTAAAATCATCACAACTTTTCTCTCCTCCTTGCCCGCACGCTCGTCCTAAGGAGAATGTTGGGGGCATTCATACCCTTGCGAGAACATCATCCGTGCAACAATCACCAACAAGGAGAACAAAGAGTAAGAAAAACAAAGAGCATTTTATTTATTTAACCTTTTTTACAAACACAGAGTCCATCAAAAACGCAGCGCAAAATCAGGCCCGGCCAATAGCCGGGCATACAAAATTCGCCCCACACTGAGAGCTCCTTGGCTCGGCCGCTTCACCCTCGGCCGCCACCCCCGGAGCCGGCGTCTCTGCCAGGTCGCCCGTCGCACCTAGGGGTGGGCATCCGAATATTCAGATAGGATTATGCATCAATCCATCATCCGATCCGATTGAATCGGATGATGAAAAATCTGATCCGCATCCACTAATAAAAAAAGTTAATCTGAAAATTCGGATGATTAGAATTTCGGATCGGATACGATTCGGATCGGATTAATATTAGCTTTATTGAAATTTTAAAGTTATTGATGCCACAATTTGTAACTCGTTTCAATAGATTCTGAAAGTTTAACTTTTAAACACTGAAGTTAATTCCAATGTCGAAACGAAATATCCTTACAAAATACAAATTGCTAGAATAACATAAAGAAGTTATCTCTGTTTGCAATATCTTCATACTAGTTTGGCATCAACTGTTGTACAGTACGTGAATGAAAACTGAACAGACGTGAGAGAAGAGAGAGAGGAGGCACTGCATCTGCATGGGTCTAGGGAACCGTATGGGGCCGATGGGGGGATGCAATTGAGTCTGTTAGTCTTCTTAACCAATAGCCATGATGCATTGATTCAGGGGCTTTTAGGTAGTAGTGAAAAACAATCGGATCGGATTGAGAATCGGATATTCGGATGAACTTAGACAATAACACAATCCGCTCAAAGCCTAATCGGATCGGATCACATTCTGTCGGATGAAAACTAAAATCCGAATCCGAATCAGTTTCAAATGGATCAGTCGGATCTGCTTATTAATAACAAGTCACTTTCATCGGATCGGATATCTGATCTACTTTTTCGGATCGGATCGGGTGGATTCAATCGTTTAATCGGATCTTTGTCCACCCCTAGCCACACCACCAACCATTGGCTGATCACTCGACTCCTCTTCTTCCCCAGCCGAGGGCACATCGAGCTTGGAAAAATCAGCCACAAGTGAGGGATACAGGTTCGCCAGCCGGGCCTTCATCTTCATCATCCCATCCTCGACGCCCGCCACCCTCGTCTCTCGCAGCAACGGGATGAGCTCCTCGTCCTGATAGCGGCGGACGGCGACGTCCATCATGCCATGGTCGACCTTCCTCGTCTCCTCTACCTGCTTCTTCAGGACAGCCTTCTCCTTCTTCTCTGCCTCGATAGCCTTCCTCAGCTCGGTTATCCTCTCGTGCTGAATATCGATCACCCGCTTCTTGCTGGCCACCTCCTCGGCGTGCCTTTTCAGGATGTCAGCCCGCCCGCCCTCTTCCTCCTGAAGCTGACGGGCGAGCGTAGCCTGCCTCGCATCAAAATACCCGACCCGCGCCATCTCAACGTCACGGAGCCTCATGACCCGCTCCAGGTCCGCATCTCTTTCTCGCAATTTTTCCCGCGTTTCACGAAGCTCGTCCCTCGCCCTCTCGAGAGAGGCCTGGATTAGGGCCACCGGGGTGCGGCGCTGCAAGGCCACCATAGCTGCCACCGCCTACAAAAGGAGCCGACACAGTCAAACACGCGAACAAGAAGACTTAAAGTACGAAGTAAGAAGCTCGACCTACCTGCATATTATGCCAGATCGCGGAAGCGCACAACCGCTCCGCGCCAACATTGGTCAAGGATTCGCGGTCCCGCGGCAGCATGCTATTCTCCGCCAGGCGAGTCACCACTCCGGCCTCATCAAACACCGACTCTTCCTGGCCAATCGGGTAGATCGGCCGGAGGACATCCCCCTCGGAAGGGCTTCAACCTCAGCCCTCGTCGACCTGAAGTGGACGAGCGCTCTCTCACAGCTCGAATGCGCCTCTCTCTCCATCTTCTACAGGGGAATCCCGTAACTTGTCAACGGGGGGTGCCTTGCGAGGCTTATCCGCGGCCGGGATCCGTACATGGGCCGTGGTGACCTTTTTGGGTTAGACGGACCCTCCGATACGGCCTCGCTAGTCTGGTGTGGAGGAGCATCCGATTCAGACGCACGTCGCCTCCTATTCACCCCTTTCCCAACCGAGACCTCGGTGCTTCGCTTTCGGGGTTCTACCTCGGCTGGCCCTTCATCGTCCATCGCCCCCTTACCTTTATCCGGAGGGTCGGTCTTCTTCGCAACCGACACGCCGGCAGCCCTCAACACTTTCTCCCGCGAGATCATCGCGTCTCCACCTGCAAAGGAAGGAGAGATCAGGGTAAACCTACATGAGAGCTCGCCAAATTCGAAGTACCTGTGTGCCAAAAATCCTGGGCAAGCCGATCGTCCTGTGTCAGGCTCGCTAGCTGCCGGTCCGTCGCGGGTAGCTCCGCCAAAATTTGGGCATTCTCCAAATCCTCACCCGTCAATGTCACCTTCTCGTTCATTAAAGGGTTCAAAACCCCCCAGTTCGACATCAACACCACGTCGGTCGGCATTATGATAAAGACGAAACTCTCCATCCACCCTTTCGCATCAACCGATACCCCGACAATGAGTTCCCGTCCCTTCCTCGCATAGACACGGTAGTACGTCCCCCTTTTCCTCACTTCAAAGAAATGCTGGAACAGCACCAGGGACGGGCTCAAGGTGCTGGCGAGGCATAGGACAACAAATCCGACCAGCAAACCAAAGGAGCAGGACGCCAACGCGAAGATCGACAGCTCTAGGAAATTCAAAAGATGGAGAAGGTGAGGGTTGATCGGGAAGCGGAGCCCTAACTCAAAAGACCGAACGTAGACCCCATCTTCGTTATCACCAGGCCAACATACCCTCTCCTCGGGTCCGGGGAGCTGCACTTCATAAGGCGAACAGGCGAACCGCACGCGAATCTCCCGAACGTTAACCCTGTCCGACCTACACCGGATGGCCGCAATCGACCTCGGCGTGTCTGTTCGGCACCTTCTCTGCCCCTGCTGCCATTGCATCCACTGCCACGTCTCTTCTTCCACTGACTATTCCTTTATTAACCCACTACCGCCTCCGGGCTCAAAACGAGAAGCCATCGATTGAGAAGATCAAGAAATTACCTAATAGAGCAGCCGAGCTAGAGAGACGATCGGAAACGGATCTCCGGCAAGGGCAGCGGCAGCAACGTCGGCGAGCGATGAACTGAAACTGGAAAGCTCGAAGGAAAGTTGAAATCGGGAGAACCCTTCGATCCATCCTCTCCTACCATACTTATAGCAAACTGCAGGCCATCCCGACTGTTGAAGCGCCGCCACGCGGCACCCATCCGAGCCTCATTGACACCTCGACTGGTGCACCAGTCACTTCCGCCACGCGTCATGTTCCCAGTAGCAGAGACTCTTCGATTTCCTCCCGCCCTTTCCAATTGTAATAATGACGGCTGGAAGGGTGGGTACTTCGAGACCCAACTCGCCATTTCCAAGAAGGGAGAAAAATGGTGCGTCATCCGAGCCGAGCCGGGCTTCCACATCGAACTGGAATGACGAGGGCAATTGTTACGACATAAAGATCGTCCTACGCCGACTTTCTACGCCAGGACGCTCTACCAGCGCAGAAGCCGCGCCCCCTCCCCCCGAAGGGGACGCTCAACATCCAGACCACGCCCGTGCGGCCCCAACTCTACGTCCCGGTCCGCCTCCAGCCGGACTAATGGGAAGTCTGCCTCCCAAGTGACAAGAGTGTCACAGATCGTCCCATGACTCCATCATATGGGCGCCCGCTCCCCCTCAAGCTCGCCGGGTGGACAGGTCACACGTCGCCCTCTCAGGACGGCCTGATGGGTCGGTTACGGACCGCCTACGCCGACGCATCCCTGACGACCCTTTGAAACATCGGACACGACAAACAACCTAGTACAAGGACACCACTGACACTTCCGCCGCTCAACCTGATAAAGCACCCCCTAGCCGTTGCGCCCCTGACCGATGGTGCTTTCAGCTCTGACACCCTGAAAAAGACACACCTGGCCGTTGCGCCGTCTGACAAAAAAGCATGGCTGACACGCCTAGACTCGACATCCTCGACCGAAGCTTCCGCTGACAGATGGGCCAGCTTAGCACGACAGGTCAGCCTCACCTAATCGTCTACATCAGGTATAAATACACATTTGCCTCCATCGAAAAAGAGGTTGACAAATTAACTCTGAACCTCATTACTCACACACAAGGACAAAGGTCTCCCATATCTTTGTTCTTCCACGATAGCTCATCACGTAAGGTCGACTCACACTCAGTCCGACCGGCGTGCCTAGCCCCCGCTTTCAAGTCCTAAATACTAACTTAGGCATCTGAGAGGCTAGGGGTTAAACCCCAACCCGGCCTTTCTGACGAGCTGCTACTTGTGCAGATCGGGCGCGTCTTCATCGGTAGCGTTCATTTCCCACCTCCGGCAGTGCGGTTGGTGGGCGGAGTCCTCACGAAATCGATCATGTGGTCGGCCTTCGTAGTGCGCTCAGCCTCGTCACTACCCTCATAACCAGTCCAATTCCCCCAAATTCCATTCCCTCGATATAACCATCGTGCCCTTGGTTCCCCCTACAAACAAATTCATTGTACGCGAGTTTTACCCCTCAACCGTTTGTATTCATGTGATGTAGAGAAATATTACCAAATAATGTAAAACATGTCCCTCTATTTGCTTCTTTCTCAGGTGCTTTGAAAATATAATATTAATTAGATAATTATAAATTTTTATTAGAAGTTAATTAGTCTAATTAAATTTATACTAGAAACCCAATAAATTAGAGTTCCAATCTACTAAGAGAAGTTGATTGTTGTTTTAAGTGAACTCATCCAAATAACCTCTAAAAAACTAAAAGTTTAAATTTAAATAAATAACCACTAAAACATTATGCAAACTAATTAAGAAAAGTACAATGAAAGTTAATATCAAAGTAGAATTCAAATTTGCTTGAAAAGAAAAAAAACAATATTTAAAAATTCATATCGTGCTAGAATTCTACTCCCTTAAAATAAAGCATATTAGAACAAAGTTTCAATTGATCAGTACCGTTAGAGCAACAGCCTATTAAGGTAGACCATGTATTTAATAAAAATTCTACGAAATATATAAAATGAGTAGTTTATGTGCCTTTTCGCACATGCCTAAAAATAGTAAATAACAAATGCAGAATGGAAACAATGTCAAATGATCTTAATTTTAGTTTGGTGCTACTGTACTGGCAGTGGTAACATCTGCAACCAGTTTATGTAACCCACGGAGACTTATAGAAGGGCTTGATGCCCAAGCACTTACATATTCCACTACAAAGGTAGAAGCGCTGAATGGTTGAAAAGAAATCATGTACCTCTACATCACTGTATGCACTCCTCAGCTTCAATCTATGTTCTACCAGACTGCACTCTGCATTTCCTGATGCAGCTTCAACTTCCATGGGAGTCCACAAATATGGGTTGTAAGAATACTCCATGTTAGCAGGAGGGAAAGCAACAGGGTGGGAGGAATCATCACGAATCCTACCAGTATGTGAATCCAGATCTGCATTATGTACAGAAGTAGGATCAGATGCATGTCCACCTGTTTCTGCATTTCCCGATGTGTGAACTGGCGACAATGAAATCTTGTTCTCGCCATACAATTTCATATAATCCTCGGCATCCTCTGTTCCAATAAGTTCCTTGAAAAAATTGGGATCTGAATTATCCTTTGAACCGCACGTCTCATTAATCAGACCATCAACTTGGCTGGAATGGTGATCCTCCAATGGTTCCCTATAAGATCCACTCGCAAGAACAGATTTTTCAGGTAACTGGTTGGATTCTTTGGAGTTCAAGTCTATATATATATTGTGATCAGTAATGTCTAGAGTAGTATTCTCTTCAGTGTATGTCATGATTTTTGTTGAGTCAGTGTTTAAACAATCTCCATCCAATAGCAAATCCTCCACCCTTATTCTGTCAACTTCATTAAGAGAACTGCTGTAGGTGGACGAATTAGGTTGGTTGGTTGTGCATGTATCTTGGAATGAACTATCAGTGCCAACTTTCTCTTTATTGGTTGAAGCAGACGGTAAGTCCATTTTAGACACGTTATCATTAGCAGGTGAGGTCCCTAGGGACATATCAGGTGATGAAAGAGAGATACCAAAATTATTCATAGGCTTTCTGTCAAGTAAACCTTCATCAAACAGAGGCTTCTCTGGAGAATCATCAAATTGGCTCGGTTCCGCAGGTGGATCCTGAATAGCATTCATGTCAACTTTCAAGGTATCATGATCAGTTGAAGCTTCATGCATGGTAGGTGCAACAGAAATTTCTGGATCAAATTCTCCTACATCTTTTTCACGAGAAAATAAATCTTTTAGTTCATGACACAGCTCACTGTCAAACGTAGAATCCACGTCATGTCTAATCAATTCATCAGGAACACATTCATTCAGTTGAGAAGGACACCCACTCAGCGAACTACGAATAAAAGGGGATGTTTGAGTGGTGCTGCTATTTCTTCCATGCTCCAGCTGAAATTCTCCAGAGTAATGCTTATTCTTAGAAGAGCCTGCAGAAGTAACATCTTGGTTCCAACAGTTTTGTGTTTTAAAATGGACTTCGCTACATCCTTCACACCTCTCATCCTGGTGGTGGGATGGTACAACAGGCCTAGACAAGCACAAGGTGTCATCACCCAACCTGCTGCCAGACGTGCCAACCTCTTCGGTTTTATTTGCGGTACAATCAGATAATTCATTACTGTCAGATAATAGTTTCCCAGATGAAACACCATTTGACATGTCAGAGGAAGGTAGCCTTTCGTTTTGAGAGGAATTCCCAGCGTCATTCTGCGGTTCTTGATGGCTGTCGATTGCTTTGAAATTGTTTCCTTGCTCTAAATCCTTTGGTCCTGTATAATTAGCCCCAGAGAGCTGTGGTCTGAAACAGAGATATAAAATTTTTACAAACTTGCCATCAATCGAAACACAAAAACTTATCAGGGACATTACCTATACCCAGAACCAACATGTGGCCATGATGCTTGTATACTATCAGCATACTGTCCAGATATCTGATTCCGAGCAAGCCCAGACAAATTTAACTGTCAAATGCAAGAGACTTTTGAAATCACACACATAAATGGGAATGATTCATAAAACTCTCTGTGCTTTCAGAAAAGGATGAAGAGGTTTTACCTTCTGTTCGGATATAAATTTGTACAGGGGACTCTGATTACAAAACACAGAGATGCATCAATGCAAGTAGAAGAACAAAAGTAAGAGATAACATATCTAGACATAAGAAGAAAAATACTACCTTGGGTGTAGAATTAAAATCTCCGCAAACAATGACTGGAGCATCATTCCAAGTTCTGGAGACAGCATAAGCTCGATCAAGAAGCGACCGTACCTATCAGACAGCTAGAATTTAGCAACAACAATTAAAGTATGCCTTATTAACAGTTGGGAGCTACACAAGCCCCAATCCTGGGAGAACCCATGGATCTTTATTGATCTCAGTTAATCCCCCATAAGCAAAAAATATGAGATACAGAAAAGAGGGGGAAAAAGAAAAAAAGACCACCCGACTATATAACTTTGCCTATACAATCCACCCTACCCGGTATCTTCACAAACTTGAACAAATCAACCCACACATTGGCATTTAATCTTATTCATCAGTTTCTGAAATGGGCAAAAGGTAATTATCACAACTTTTACATAAATTTTTAATTTTATGTTAAGCAAATGGTAATTCAAAGAAGCAATTACAATTGGCAATTCGTGAACCGCATTATGGGTTGTGATATATGTAGTGATGAATCAGATAAATGGAAATAAACAACTCATGTTACAAAGATGCATAATATCTCATAGAAGAAGGGACATCAACTATGTGATCACACTCATCAATTACAAATGAATAATGAATGTAGAGCAAGAAAAAAAGACTCAGAAAAAAAAGTAGTCAACAATCAAACTATATGGCACGATAGAGCATTCTTACGTTTTGTATTCTACAGTATCAAATCAGTGAATAACTTGTGTCTTTCAGACTTGTTAGAATCAGAGAATTATTGAAGAAATTGGATTCGAGAGGAGATGTTGTATTCATATGAATAAGATGTATATATACACATGACATTTAATCACACATG
Source organism: Scilla litardierei (assembly GCA_030789695.1). Lineage (NCBI taxonomy): Eukaryota > Viridiplantae > Streptophyta > Magnoliopsida > Asparagales > Asparagaceae > Scilla > Scilla litardierei. The sequence continues at coordinate 220,074,935 of CM061134.1, read as the reverse complement.
ATATAATTTATATCCACCATGCATGCCTTAATTAGTGGCATGCATTACATTTAATCACACATGCCACTAATTAAGGCTTGAATTCTTCTCACTTTGTTCCTCAAGCTGGAGCATATATAGTAAACATGCATAGCTTGTCATAGATATAATTTACTCTCGTCTTTATCGGATGCTTAATCAAGATATCTGCAACTTGATAGAAGAACTTATGTGTCTTGTATCTATTACTTTTTGTCACATTTCTGTCTTAATATGGCAATCAATCTTAATATGTTTCATTCTCTCATGTAAGATATGATTATTCATAATGTAGATATCTACTCTAATGGCACAATAGAGCCTCGTCGAAGTTGATATCTTAACCTCTAACTCAACAAGAAGCTATTGAATCCATTCTAACACTCATGTGGAATATGTCATTACGGTATTGTGACTTTAAGCTCAACCGAGATACAATTGATTGTTTTGTGTTTTAAAAAAACTAAGTGTAATGATCCTAACCCAAATTTCATGTATATTATACATAAATTATTTTTATTTTGGTTAATTTTAATTTCTGTAAATTTTAGAAATTTTTTACAATTTTTAAAGATTAAATTGAATTTTAAATTTATTTTTAAAACAAAATACATTAACCCGAACCCATAAACCAAACCTGACAAGAAACACGCTAATCCCACTATCTCCTCATCTCCCGTGACTCCTACTACCCCACTAAACTCATTCACACACCCCCACTAACACATTGCTACCCAAGTTAACTATTTAATATTTAATATTTCAATTAATGTAATTAAAACAAACATATAATATAATCATACAACATTGGCCAAAATCCCTCATCTCATCGTATCTCCCTCATTTTCCCTCAGCAGTGCCACCCATCTCTCTCCCGTGCTCTCCCCGATATTTCTTTTAAAAAACCCAAACAAAATTTAAACATCCTTACCATCATCTCATCCTCACCTACACACTTTATCAACCACATCACCACCTCCTTTGATCGATACCGTCATCCTCACTCACGATCTCCTCTTCTCCTTTTTGGATCACCGGAGCGGTTGTCGCCCAAGCCCGATATCTCTTCCTCTCGCAGTCAACAGAGTCTAAGACGTCGCCACCTCTACAATAGCAGCTGCCGCTGTTCAAACATATTGACATCTGCTATCGACCCATGCCGTCGCATCTCCGGTCGGAGAGATAGGTTCCCCTTTTGTGAAATTTACAAATTGTTAATCAATTGGATAATGATGGTTGGCACTATAGTTTGTTCCTTCATATAATAACCTAGCTTTGATGAACTAGATTTATATGCTAAATGTGAAAAAATAGTAATAAGTAATGAGATGAAAGGGAATTTAGTATTCTACATTGGTTATGAATTTTGACATTCAATTTAGTTTCAAAAACATCAGTTTCCATGTACATTGCAGTTGGGGAACCATTTCCTTATGCTATATACTTTCTCGTGCTCTGTTCTACATTTTTCTGCTGATTTGTTTTGGTGATGATTTTGTTATATCTGATGGAATATCAATCTATATTGGATAAGTATTTGATTTATTACTCAAATAAAAACTGGTGCTGCAAACTTGTATGAGCCCAATGTGTGTCGTAGACAAATGAAATGAATCTGAAGGTATTAGTGTTGGTGTTATGAGTAAATCAAAAGGAGTTTGAGTATTAGAGTTTCAAGATAAGAGACAGAATTAGCTCAAAAGAGTAAATGTGATAATAAGATAATATACTAGGTAAGTTATATTGATTCTACAAGATTGAGTCCTATAAAAATATTAACATTGTTTTTAGAGATTGTATATAGTAAGAGTATTATGCACTACACATAAATAATTAAGGGAACTTTTATTTAATTTTTTTGTAATAATATACATATAATTTTAAAATTAAATCATCCGTAAGAAGAGTATATTACACCAATTAATTAAAGTTGAGTCAAAAAAGAAAAAAAATAGACTCACACTCTTTTGATTTAGCTACGTGCAAGCTTGTCCCATCTCGCCTTCCAACACAATGGAAAGCGGGACGTGACACCAAGTCATCTCCTATAAAACACAATACATAGTTGTCAATCACCGATCACTATATGACTCTACCCATCTGGATCTGATAATACGGTAACTTTGTTATGATCGCATTCAGAATATAAGAGATATCTGCATGGTGTGTCTTTGAAGTATCTTAAGATCCATATCATTGCATCCCAATACGTAGTCTTTAGATCCGGTATAAATTGACCCATTACACTCACAGAAAAAGAAATGTTACGATGTGTCATGGTGAAGTAGTTCAGCTTCCTAACCAATTGCATGTAACTCCTTGAAAATATAATTATGCATCTGGTTTAGCATAGGCCTGAAATTAGGATCCATGGGTGAAGTAACTTGTATATAACGTAACATCCCGGCTTTGTCATCATGTCAATGATATACTTTCGTTGTGATAGATGAAAACATTTTCTTGAACATATCATCTCTATGCTAAGGAAGTATTTGAGAAGTCTTAGATTCTGTTGGAACTCTTTATGAATAATTTGTTTCAAATCCTAAATATCAGTAGTATTGTCAAAACAATCAAAAAATCATTCACATACTCCATAAACATATCTTTCTACTTTATTGAATGTGGTAGCAGAACTGTAGAATGATCACCCTAACACTTATGGAGACCAAACTCCTTATTCATCAGTGAATAATCCAAACCAAGCTCTCGGTAATTACTTCAACCCATATAATGAATTCTTCAATTTCTACTTTTCTAGACTTCTTCCTGAGCAACAAAGCCAGTCGGTTACTCCGTATACACATTTTCCTCAAAATCTGTTGAGGAACACACTCTTTACACCTAACTAATGAAAAGACCAGTGATAAGTAGTTGTCAAAAAAAACAACAACCTAATTGATGCTATTTTGGTAACTAGAGAGAATTTCTCCTGACAGTCTACACCATACGTGTAGGAGTACTCTTTGGCTACCAAACAAGCCTTAGTTCGGTAAGGGAGATATCTGGGTTTAACTTGATTATATAAACCCATTTGCAACCAACCACCTTCTATTCTTGAGGAGCTAATACCAAGCCCAAGTTTCGTTCTGTTCAAGTGCCATTATTTCTTCCATCGTTACCTCATGCCAACCTGAATAAGACAACTTTCAAAGCAAACCAATGAATACAATGCGAATGAATGGATGAAAGAAAGAAACTAATGAATTCAGTGTGAATAAATGGTTGAAAGAAAGAAACTAAAGGATGTGGACAAATTAGCATATGACAAAAATCTAGACAAAGGATGAGCAATGCAAGTCATAGTAGTTTTTCTAGGAGCAACATGGAGATCAAGCTCTGATGATTATTACCTTCACTTATGAAATATTCAAGAGTAAGAATTATGAATGTTGTTGAAAAATGAGTTGGATGTGTATAAGATGTAGTATTTGGAGTAGATGGAAGTGGAAGCTTGCCTTGTAAGAACCACAATAATGATAAACATGTGTGATGTTGGTAGTTTGGGGTGGCAACAAAAAAACAAGTACACATCACTAGCTTGAGAATCCAAGTAAAGGTCATTTTCTCCTTATGCACTGAAGTATGGCTAAGACTCAAAAAATTTTACATCGACATAAATAAAAGATTGTTTGGTAGTAAGCATTAACATTTATATCCCTTTTATATTTGTAAGCAACCAACGAAAATGCATTTTAAAAATCAAGGGTCAAACTTAAGATCATTAAGATTATAATTATATACAGAAGGCACATTGTTTATCAGAGAACAAGCAGTCAACAGACAACACATCACCATTCCAAAAAGTTTCAAAACATGCATATGAAAACCTAATGTTCCTGTTATCTCTAACAAATATCTATATTTCCGTTTTGCTACCCTATTCTTGTTTGGTATACTGGTAGAAGAAGATTGATAAATAATCCTAATTTTAGACATGAAATCTGAAACGGGGTATTGAAATATTTCTTAATATTATCGCTATGCAAAATTTGAACCAATATACCAAACCATGCCTTAGTTTCAGCCAAAAAAGAAACTTTTAAAATGTAATGAAAAACTTCATATAAATATTTTCAATAAATAAACCCAAATTACTCGTGAAAAATTGTCTACGAAGGTAATAAAATATCTGGAAGCAGATCTCAAGTTGACTTGGGATAGACCCCACATATCTAAATGAACACCTTTAAAATGGTTGGTAGGGTACACGATGTTTTCCCGTTTGACAAGATTGATAGTCTAATGCAGACACATTCCTTAAACTCAGGATGTAAAATTTTCAATATTTGGATGACCCCATCTGCAATATGCAATGTACATAGATGTGATTCCAAAACATGCTACCGATCCAACCCATTATCCAAATGATAATGCCCTCCAGACTCATGCAGTGTACCAATCTTTCTCTTTGTTCCAGTCTCCTAGAACACACAATGATCAAGAAAGAAAATTATGAAACAATTCAAGGATAAAGTTATCTGACTAATAGAAAGCAAACTAATTAGTAACTTGGGCAGATATACAACTGATGTCAAAAGTAACGAATTGGTAACATTAACTGAGCCAGCTCTCTTAATAGTTTATGTTGAACCATCAACTAATATTATAGTTTGTCTATTAAGAAAGAATAAAGATGATAATATATCTGATTCTCCAGTCAAGTGATCAGGGCCTTGAATACCGTGCTCCATCAAATTTAATAACTGATTGTATATCTGAAAATCATCCCTTATCTACTCTTATGCATCTTCTGTTATAGGATCGACGGTCAAATATCTCTAATTGTCGTTGCCTGTGAGATGGATTTCCACTAGCCTCTTTCACAGTTTATAATTGGTCCAATTCAGTTTTCAACCTGTGATTTTCATGAAAACTAGCTCTAGGACCAGCGAAATCACTTCTGACTTCGTTCTTACACTATGAATATCATCCCAGATCCTTTGAAGTACATGAACCATGCTACTAATTGCTAAGGAGATTAAATAATAAGGCGTCAACCTCTGATCGCCAAAATGCAAAATGCTAACTTTATACGAACAGCCAAAAATCCGCATAAATTCACCAAAAATCACACGAGGTTAGCAATTGTTAGAAGTTAACCATGATCATTGGAGATACCAGTAGTGGTCAAATATGTTGGTAGAGGTCTAAATAAGGTCAGTTTACTCTAGCATCAATGTCACCTAATCAGTCCAGAATTGAATCTGACAGCCAATTTTGCCACATTCAGATGCTGGTGGTTTGAGGAGGTCCAATCTGGTCAAATTAGAGTTGATGAAATTATATAGTCGAAGGAGAAAGAATCAAGATCTACATATGTTGAAAATGTAAGTTTACTATGCTAGGAATCCTAATCAAATTAGAAAAATGGAAGCAATAAAATTCAAAAAAAATTCCTAACATAATTATCCCATGATCTACAAATAAATATTGATCAATGTTAAAACACATATTTGGATGGATACACTTAAGCAGAAAAATCATAATCCTATTTTGATGATAAAAACCCAAGATCTCATCATCAACAAACGCGATAGTAGTTTCCTCTTGACAATAAAACTCACTATAATTCACAAGCTCAACCATAGAACACGACTTAGTCCTAAAGGTTGCTAGCGCTTGAAAGAAAGAGAAGAAAATTGTTTCTTATGTAAATTGAACTTTACCTTAAAGTTAAATCTTTCATACTATTCAATTCTCTTAAAAACTGATGGATAATTTAAAAGGAAAAGTAGAAGTATATGTATAGTACGAGCACCTCTTGACTTCTCTATCATAATCAATATGGAACTAAATTAGTTTCTAAAATAATCAAGTATGACTCATTATAAGTCATAGATGAGTCATATTCTAAAACTTAACCATAGTGCTAAAAGGACTCATATGACCCCCGTATCCTACATGGTGGCTTGACCTTAGTGATCAGCTTGCTGGCTGCCTCTGTCAATCGCTAGTTGTCAGCTGCCAGGTGACGGGCCTAGTCAGCCATTGGCGGTGTTGAGCGATCACCGGACGTATCCTTGCATCGTCGGTGATGATCCCGACATGCATGTGTCTGTTTAACTTTTGATTAGATCTAAAAAATGGTTTGTTTGACTTTTTGTGAGAATCAAAAGTTTGTAACTTTTTAAGAACATATCACGCCCAATTACAACTCTTTATGATAAATTCCGTTCATAATCAAATCAATTTTTTATAAACATTTGACCAATGTATATCTCATATACTTTTAATTTTCTGCTTCGTTTATCGTGATGAATCAATTACATGTGTAAGACTTTAAAAGTCAGATTATTACTTCGGTATTTAGTATTTATTGATCATCCTCTACGTCAAATCACATGTACAACAACGACGCTAACTGCAAGTGAAGATTTCATGTTTCAAAATTATAATTATTTGATTGATGTAAGACCGGGTTCTCATCCAAAACACTGGACATATTAGCAACAGTTACCATGCATTCCGATCTCTTCATCATAACTACATCTCTAAGATATAAGGTATGAATATTTGTCAACTCCTATCAACATCTGAATTTCATTAGTCGATGATTTGACGTGATAGTTATCATAAATCAAACTTATTATTCTAATAAGTTCATACTTTCCAAATTGATCAATGATTTACTATGATTCTATATCAACTACATACGTTATTAACCTCATATACATAAGGAGACAAATCTCATCTTAACCGCCACCTAACTTCGCATACTTTGGACTATAACTGACAAATACATAGGCAACGATTAAAGTATCGTTGATCAGTAAAAGCTAAAGTATAGATCTCACGGATGCAAGATTCTTTAACGTGTCTAAGATTTAAATACTAAACACCAATCATTCCTTGAGAGCTTTCATTAATAGGGATGGCATAAATGGCCCGGCCCGATCTGCCCGACCCGGCCCGACCCGGGTTTGGTAGGAAATTGCCCGCCCCGCATTGGCCAGAAACGGGCCTTGGCCCGGCCCGCAGACTGGACAGGTCAGGCCTGGGCTTTGTAAATAACCCGCCCCGCCCGCCCCGCCCCGATGCAATAAATACGCATTTTTAATTACCCGAGATCAAACAATAAGTCTCCGATTCTCATCGCTTCTCATTCTCATCGCACAAACAATAACTATTTCTCATTCTCAAAGCGATTCGCAGGATACTCGAGAGGCCGATTCTCATTCTCATCAGAGGGTAGTGGGTACTCGAGAGGACGATACTCGATTCCAATTCTGCAATTATATCTGGGCGACGGAGGCGCCTTCTCTCTCGAGAATCAGACGATTCAGATCTTCAAGAGATGATTCAGATCTATTGTTATTCGATTCGAATTCTTCAATCGATCGGATATAAATACGACTCCTTAATCCTCATGTCTCCATGCCGTCATCTCCAATTTCTCCGATCGATCGAAGCTTCTAGGGTTCGTGGCGGGGAGCTGGGTTCCAATTCCAACCTTGCTCATCTTGTTGAAGCGATCAATCATTCCCATCCGAGCCTAAGGACCCACGAGTCTTGCCGATTTGAGTCTCGACTCACATCTCCAATTTTACTCAGATCAAAGCTTTTAGGGTTAGCGGGCTGCAGGGTTTCTTCATCTAGTTGAAGTGATCAGTCAGTCGATCCCATACAGAGGTAAAAAAATCATTTACCTGTATGTATGCTAGATTTAGAATAGATATGATTTATTTTCTTAGATTAATGAAAACTGCAAATTCAAGTTGAATTTGTCCTGCAAATATTGTGCATGCTGCATTTGGCTTGATACGTTGGGCACGTTCTGCAATTTTAATCAAGGAACTCACTGTGAACAACCCGAAAAGGCCTGATTAATTGGATGGGTTCAACAGTTTTTGCCACAAAACCTTCATAATAACAGTATGCATAACCCAAACATAACAACCACTAGTCTAAATCAAATTATAGTGTCAACACACCCTGCATAATCCAGACAATAATATTCCATAATTTCTCAAAGCATCTGTCCTTACTGATCATCAATTTATAAGGCAATACGTATAGAAAGTATTAGAATTTCGGTATTGGTTTCCTTAGCTCTTAGTTGCACGCAAATCTTCATATTTAGCACATGCTTCACTATCTGTAGGTTATTTTTATCATCTAGGACAACTTCTCTTTTCCAACCCACTATCGTAATTTATCTTAATCTATCAGTTTGGTTTCATTTTGTTTTTACTTCAAAATTCAGTTTCTTAGTACAGTCAGATATCATATGTTTCGAGAAACTTAAAGAGTTTCATTTGGTGTCAAGAAAGAGGGATGTATTATTATCCCTTCTACAGATCCGATTCAAAATTGTTGATATGCAATGATATTGTTAATGTTTCAAATCTTGATTTTAACAGTCAAATGAGATATTTTCGGCCATTCTATGAATTAACACAGAAATTCAAATTTTAAGAAATACAAACATTGCATATGTTGGTATTAGTTCTTATCTGTAATCTGTGGTATCGGCTAGTTTTATATGGATCGTATCAGCATGCTTGAAATTTGATACAATATGTACCAATCGTATCAGTATCAGCCAAGATTTCAAACCTTAAACATATGAATTGCATGCATAGCAAGGCAATTAACTGTTTATTCCATAAATTGGTCATGCAAACCCATCAATTTCTCTCTGGAATGAACATTATCGTGTTTCTATATGCTTTAGTTCAAACTAATCTGTTATTTAAGCAAGCAAAAATCAGAATTAAGTTCTGTTAGCTTTTGAAACCAAGCATCATAGAGATATCTTCATTGTGTGTGTGAAATATTGTCTCTTTCTATATGGTTGTGTGATGAATTGATTTTATGCATAATTTCTTATGCAACAGCTGGTCAATGACTAACATTATTGTAAGAAAGCTGGATAGTGCTAATAAGAAGTGTGCATACAAATTGCATAACTAACTGCATCTCTTTTCATTGCTTAATACTTGGCAATGGTTTGTGATAGGCTAGCAACCAAATGCATATGAATTCTGATGTGGAACGGAATAAGAAAAGATGAGGAGATTGGGAAAGAAGATGTGAATTCTCTTTTCATTGCTTAATACTTGACAATGGTTTATGAAGAAGATATCGTGGACTTATTGGATAGTTTAGTCTCATACTCTCATATATAGTATATGGCTTCTATGATAAAGATTCTTTATTTTTGTATGGTTTAGTTTAAGCTATACCTTTCTCAAGAGATTATGATAAACACACACATCCTGATTTCTAGTATTGTTCCTCTATTTCTTTTATTGTATAGAATATATACCATGGCAGAGGAATCACAACCAACAAGCCAACATTTGGATTTAGAGATAAATTCATCTCCTGCTATGCCTAATGCTTCAGCCTCAGACACGCCAAGCTCTCCTGATGTTGTTGTATCAACTGAGTCTACTGAAACAAAGACCAAGAAGGTAGCGGGTGGTACATCAGGCAAAGTTTACTCTGAAATTTGGAATCATTATACAAAAGTGAATGTTGACGGGAAGGCTAAGGCTAAGTGTAATTATTGCAATGAATGTTTACTTGGAGATCCTAGACATGGAACAACTCACTTGAAGAGACATTATGAAAGATGTGATAAAAGGAAATATAAAGATATAAGGCAACATGTTTTACAAGCAAATTTTGAGAAGGACAAATTTAAGCTTTTGCCTTTCAATTTTGATCAAGAAGCTTCCCACAAATCACTTGCAAAGATGATCATAAAACATGAGTATCCATTGTCGCTAGTAGATCATGAAGGATTTAGAGAATTCTGCAATAGTTTGAATCCCTGTTTCAAGACGGTATCAAGAAATACTATCAAGAAAGACTGCTTGAACATATATGAAGTTGGGAAGTTAGTCACAATGCAACTTTTGGAGAAGATTGAAGATCGAGTGGTAGTAACAATGGACATGTGGACATCTTCTCAAAAGAAGGGATATATGGCTGTTACGGCACATTTCATTGATAATGACTGGAATTTACAAAATAGAATTATCAGGTATTATATTTACCTAGTTACAATTTTTTATATAGATTTTACCTAAATGCTAGTAGTTAATTGTGTTATATAATTTAGTATAGATTTTCATGTCTTTTTTTGGAAATTTTGTAGGTTTATTTATGTGCCATGTCCTCATACTAGTGAAAATCTATGTGAAGCTCTATTACAGTGTTTAATGGATTGGAACATTGATAATAAATTATCCACTGTCACGGTGGATAATTGTTCAACTAATGATGCGATGATGACCTTACTTGTGGATAAGCTTGATGCGGTGTCAATTTTGGTCGATGGGAGGTTGATGCATATGCGATGTGGAGCACACATTCTTAATTTGATTGTGAAGGATGGTTTGGAAGTTATCTGTGAGTCGATTTCAAGAATACGTGACAGTGTTGCATACTGGACAGGAACACCAAAGAGATGGGAAAAGTTTGAGGAAACATCACGTCGGCTTAAGATTTCTATTGGTAAAAAGCTTGAACTTGACTGCAAAACTCGTTGGAATTCTACTTATTTGATGCTACATACTGCTTTAGAATACAATGATATATTTTTTCGTTTGAGGCAACGTGAACCAAAATTTACATGTGTTCCTACTGAACGTGATTGGATCTTGACTGGTGAGATTTGTAAGAGGTTGGAGATGTTTTATAAGGCCACTAAGGTGTTTTCTGGAACTAAATACCCTACAGCGAATTTGTATTTTCCAATAATTTGTGAGATTAAAGTATCATTGGATCAGTGGCGTACTTGTGGCATTGAGGCCATTGAGATGATGTCGTTAGAGATGGTGAAAAAGTTTGAGAAGTATTGGTCTGAGGTACATGCTTTGATGGGGGTAGGAGCTGTTCTTGATCCACGATATAAAGTGGCCCTTTTAGAATGTTATTTTTCAGATATTTATCGCGATAATGGTGAATATGAGGTAGAGAAGATTCTTATTATATGTCGGAGGTTATTTGAACAATATGAAGAGAGGGAGAAATCGAATGATGATGGTGGGGAGAGTAGTTTGGATACAACTGTGATTAATCCTGAATTTTTTCAACTCAGCAAGTTTAATTTATATGCTTCTAAAAAAAGGAAACCGATGAGGTCGGAGTTGGATATGTACTTGGAAGAGGATATTTTACCCCAAACACCTAATTTTGATGTCTTATCATGGTGGAAATCAAATAAGGGTAAGTATCCCATCTTGCATAGGATTGCAAGAGATATATTGGCTATTCCTGTTTCAACTATTGCTTCGGAGTCGGCTTTCAGTACAAGTGGAAGGGTCATTGGTCATCATCGTAGTAGGCTGCACGAGAAGACTATAGAGGCATTAATGTGTGCACAAAGTTGGTTAGCCGATTCGAAAGGTAATTATTTTTTAAGTTGATTCTAGATATGAACAATAAGATAATGTCTACTTTTGTAAATTGTGTTCATGATCTTATCAAGTACTATTTGATGTAGGTGGTTCTTCCGAGGCTCACACACTTGCTTCGGTTTTTGAGGATTCGGATGTTGAGATTGAGGTATTCTAAAATTCTTTACGTAATTGTTTCACTATTTTTTTGCATGTTCTACATTTTATTTATTTGATATATATTTTTAATTATTACAGGCTAGTACTTGAAGTTGAAAGTTAAATTTGGAGAAGTTGCAGTGAAGATTGAACAAGTTGACCTCGGTCCTCAGATTCAATTTCTTTTCGTACTTTTAATTAGTTTATTTTTCTCTGTCTTTTTCTTGTTCCTCCTCCTTACCAGTCATTGTAGCCTCTTATCTATAATTTTGGCATGCCGCATGATACGTTTTATGGTAACATCTTATCTGAATTTTATTTTTGGCATGATAAGTATTATGGTAACATTTTATCTGAATTTTATTATTGGCATGATAAGTTTTATGGTAATTATTAAATTTTGTCTTTTGAGCTATCATTTGCGTTAATCAAATATCATGGTGACTCTTGAAAGAGGAATGTAGCTCTAAAATCTGGTTACTACTTACTAGAGGCCCATATAGCTATTTTGTATGAGAAAGTGTAAGATCTCTGGGGCCTTTGCACATTTTAAACTTTGCATACTGAAGGGCACCAATGGATGTGCCACGAAGGGCACCAATGGATGTGTCGCATGGTCGATTAGTGATTAAGCAATGATTGAAGAAAGCCGAGAAAAGCTTTGATAGATGGATTGTCTAGTGTCGACATTGGGAATTTTTCTGATCATTTCTCAGAAATTGCATTTTGGACCAAGGAATATTGACTGCATATCTGGTGAGGAAGGCATGTTTTGATATATTGTGTAAATGTAATTATAAAGTAAATAAATGCACTTCTGAAACTAATATATGCTGGGGTTTGCCCTTTTTAGGTTAATCCATTCAGGATGAAGTACAATTAAACATGAGTTGGCCATGGAAGTGCTGGATCCCTGCTTCATACAGGCAACCAAATTGTAAGTGTCTCATGCATGTTGTTTTCTTTCTTCTTCGAAAAGTTTTCCTATGGATGAATCTGAGATAACCCGAGTAGTATGGTCTTGCGATATGTAAAATGAAGAAAGTATCAGAAGGCTTTATTATTAGCATTGATTAATATTATGTGTAAATCTTGGGATAGTTGTGCTTGAAAATGTTTGAATTATATTATTAGCATCTGGATCCTCATATTGATTGGACCGAGCTTGCCTCATGCTGCTTCTAATTCGAGATCCAGAGGCCATAGTAAGCAACTAAAATGTATTTCCTTAATAAGTTATATAAAGGCAACTAATTAAAGAGACAAATTAACATGTGTTTTTAATAACCTTTTGTTTGATCAAGCACAGATCAACAATGAGAACTATCTTTTTAGGTATTGCAATCATACCAGCAGTTCTTTGAGTTTTGCCCAGCACGCGCAAGTACATGCTTGAGATTGAGATTGAATATAAAGTTTTATGCATGCTTTTATATTTAGTTTGTATGTATATACCATGGTTTGAGGTTTCGGCCGAAACCATTTGGTTTCGGCCGTTTCGTCTCGGTTTCGGTGGAGAGCGGTACGAAACCAAGCATCTTTTCTCGGTATCGGACGGTTTCCGGTGGTTTCGGATGGTTTCGGTTGGTTTCGGACGGTTTCGGATGATCGGAGTTCGGTTTCGTCCGAAACCAAAAAAAATGTGAAGAGAAGAAATAGGAGAAGAAATTCAGAAGAGTTATTTTAAACAATACTAACCTTTTGCCCCTTCCACCTTCCGATGTAGCTTCCTCCTCTTCAGATATGTTGCTCTCGGATGCTAATTTTTTCATTCTACGAGAATTAAGAAGAAGAGCTGAAGGAGGAAGCAGAAGAGCGGAAGGAGGAAGAAGAAGAAGAGATGAGGAAAGAGGATAGAGCGGTGGAGCCTTCACTGTGTTCACGTGGGAGAGAGGGTGAGCCTTCACGTGGCTGAGCCTTCACATTGGTCAAAAGAGGCTGTCTTTTCTGATGTACAAAAAAACAGAGCCAGTGAGGCAACTGTGCTTTGTTTGATACATTAGCCAACTGTCTTTGAGCTGGGTCCACCACGTGTGTTAGTTGGAGGGGCCACTAATTGCATTACACATTTTTCTGCTCATAATTCATTTATTTACAAGTTTGCCATTGTCATTTACAATTTTAATGGCAAACTTGTAAATAAATGCAGTATGTTTAGTAAAATGTGTAATGTGACTAGCAGCACTAAGAAGAGCTGGATAATGGGCAGTGGGCACGGCACTAAGAGGAGCTGTATTACTCAACTGTGACCTGCAAAGGTGAGCAAATAATGTTGACATATATTACATTAACAAAGTGAAGGAAAAAATATCCAATACGAACGAAACCGAAACGTGCTTCCGAAACCACCGAAACGGACGATACCGATACCGAAACCTAAATTTTAGGAAGAGCGAAACCGAGACCGAAACCGAGACCTAAAACCTTGGTATATACTTCACTTAATTTACATATACTTGGTTTTATTTCAGTGAAAGCCAGGGTTGCCATATGTTTGGATGCTTAAACATATAATTTAAACAATCAAGAAGAGATTTAAAACAACAAAGATAGAAATTAATATCTAAACACAAAATTTAAATTCAGTAAAGTATTTGATCACAAAAGCTTGTCACCCTAAATCAAAATAACTTTAACTTCTACTTTGTATTGCTGATGTTAGCATCATGCTGTTTAGGAATTAGTTTGAGGCATTACTAATTTCTGCTTGGATTAGATATTCTCTATTTTATGTCATTCCTTGTTATTGTTTGCTTGTATGTTCGTTAAAACTGAAGATGTTTAATCCTTACAGGGTCTTGAGATATCATCTCCATTCATAGCTATAACTTGAGTTGGATCTTGGCAGAAGCTAAGTTTTGTGAAATGGACATCGGGTGCCAATTTCTGAAGTTTTTCTTGGATTTTTAAATTTTTTCCTGCTTCAGCTTTAGTTGCCTTCTTTAGCCACATGCGGATGTTCATGCTAACAAGAACAACACACCCACATAAAGAAACTCAGAAATAACATCCTGACTCGACATTCAGCACATGATGCGGTTTCTTCTTAAGATGATATAGGCTTGACATATTTTTCCCTTGACAGGGCAGCATGAATTAGTGAATTATGGGAAAATTAGGATAAATATCATTACATATCCACTGATAAGATGCTTTTAAAATGTGAATTTTCAAGTATATGAACTTTTCAGGTAATGGTTGCACAAATTACAAGTTTATAAGGCTAAATAATTTATTAAATAAATGTTGCAAGACCTCTTAACTTGATGAAGTGGTGGAAATTGAGATTAATACACTTTTATTTGGCAAGAGAGGACAGTCTATGATTCAAGGAATTTCTTTGATCAGCATCTGACATGAGGCTGGACATCGACCACATGAGCTATGAGGTTGAGATTTTTCACCCCCTCCCCGCTGGTTTTGATGTTACTAAATTTTTTAGCTTTCCTCCCAAAAGCCTGGTTTACTTGTTTCTTATGCATTGTTCTGTGTCTGGTGCAGGAAATACTTGCTTTGAAAGAGAGGATTGGCAATGTTAGCACCGGTTTGTCTGCAGACGGCGTCTCTAGGTGTTTGGTGGAGACGGTACATGCCTCATCAAATCAACAGGATAACCAAGAAGAGAAAAATTGTGCAGTATGCCCAGGCAGACACCGCCAAGAAGAATCCGCTGCTCCTAAACTGTCGTTAACCTGCAATAGCATTGTAACATGATAGTATAGTCAATGCAGAGAATGTAAACTTTGCCATGCCTCGCACTGAAGTCAGCAAGACTCAAGAAATGCAGACGAAGCTCTGGTTCGAAGATAGTTTCTGGTATGATGAGTTCCTCTTGGAGGGATGTGAGGGAGTGGAGAACTTGAATCCTGATTTCAATCTTTGGGGTGGTTTCGTGTCTATATAGATGGTTACTTGGTTTGGTTTCGAGTCTATCTAAATGGTAAAGATTATATCCCACATTTGTAATCTTACTATGATTATGCCGCATATTTGTAACTGCTGTTGAGCAATAGTTTTGTTGTAATCAACTTATCAATAAAACAGGTGTGATATATAGAGTTTGTTGAGAAATATATTTCAAATATATTTCAGGTTGTTAAATCTTTTGGGCAAAAAAATTTGATGTTTTGAACACACAAAAATTTGCAGGGCGGGGCGAGCCAGCCCGGCCCGTGCGGGGCAGGCCGCGAGCCCGTGCTATCTGGCCCGCTCCGGGGCACAGGCCAGGGCGGGCGGGCTGGGGCTAGCCGCGGGTCGGGCCTGGGTATTGGGTCACCCGCCCCGCCCTGCAAAATTGCCATTCCTATTCATTAACATTAAAATCATGTTACCATATAGAATCTTCTCAATGAGTCATTCTATGAACTTATTCACCAACAAATACATGTATACCATCTTACAAATTTTCACATCGAATGGCTATGAGACCAACCATTGACATCTCAATGGTAAATATTAGTATACACTGATCTATTCAGAATATCAATATCATGTTTTGATATTTAATCAATTAGGAATATTTTGGTTTGTGCTTAAGCAGTTGATTAGGTATTATTATCATAATCTAATTATGGTCCTAATCTACTTGCATAATCCAATGACTTTATCAATGTAATTATATATATTATACATATATTTATATAATCATATAAGAAAATCATTATGATAAAGAAGACCAAATATCATATTATTATTTCAAACAAGATGTGTCAATTATAATAATAGTCTTAAGGGTACTAATTCCCTAACATGTGGTGGGGCAGGATTGGTCAGCGTCAATCACGTTGGCAATGCTAGGTTTGAATCCGGCGACCTTGGATCGTCAATCAATCAGCCATGTGTGGCAGGCGAGGATGTGGTGCTCCCAATGATGTAGGATGAAGTTTTTTCGTTTAGTTCTGATGAATGTATTAAGGGATGATGTATTTAGGTTAGATCTGACGGTGTGTTAGGAGCTCTGATACCATGTTAGAATAAGAGAATTATTGAAGAAATTGAATGGATGTTTTATTTATATGAATGAGGTGTATATATATACACCTTACATTTAATTACCTGTGAAACAATTTAGATCCACCATGCATGAATCAATTAATGGCATGCATGCCACTGATTAAGGCACATGATGGATCTAACAAGATCCATCATGTTGTCTTAATTAGTGGTATGCATGCCACTGATTAAGGCTTAATTTATCTCAACATGACCTTTCGATGTCTAAAGTTTTGAGCATGTGTATCAAGTTATGGTTTCAGGAATCAGTAAAATAAGGAAAACTG
The DNA here is from genome assembly GCA_030789695.1 of Scilla litardierei. Lineage (NCBI taxonomy): Eukaryota > Viridiplantae > Streptophyta > Magnoliopsida > Asparagales > Asparagaceae > Scilla > Scilla litardierei. The sequence goes on along the minus strand of CM061134.1, from coordinate 220,058,128 downwards.
AATATTTTTGTGTGGGTGTGGGTGTGGGTGTGGGTGTGGCCGTGGTGGTGTGGGGAGGGGAGTACGTGGAAGCAATCTTTTAATCCCACAACATTTCCCCACGGTATGATCTGACCTTCGATTGCAACACAAACCATGTACAGTGATAAAGTTTTACATATATGTTTCAAACCAACCAAACCCACACCTTTCACGTTATATATTTACCAAACCCAAACCTTTCACGTTATATATTTACCATGTGATTTTTTAAGTTATTGCAATTAACATTGTTGGAATCTTTAAAAGCAGCAGTTTATCTTTGAATAGTTTTTTAATTGTTGCACCTTAACTTGCTGGAAACTGCAAGAACGTTAGGTGAAAATGGTATTAAAGAAGATGCAAACATATGCCTTCTTTGCGAGATCAAACACTCAAATTTAAACTACTTGCAGATTCCGATTAGAAATTCTTAATATGAATAAACATATTAGCTATGTTGCATCAACAAAGAAAATAGGATGATATTGACAGCCTCTGGGAGCAACAAGACAAAAAAGGCAGGCAATGACAATTGTACAGTGTTACCTAGTAAGCATATACCTGCCCAAGTTTCAGTTCTCCCCTTCTTGGATTGTACAGCACATGAATGTTGCAAATCACGATTTGATTAACACCACTTGAAAGACCAGAGCTGCATATTCGGCAATAAGTTAAGCGGTTAATATTACAATATTTGAGCTTTTAACTATAGAAGAACAAGCCTGCTTGGTTCTGTGTGGTTGGGGCATCCTGCAGCACAAACTCCCAGGAATGATGTTGTTGTTAGCCTGGATTGGATCCGAATGCTTTTGATGGAATACTATTAGGGAGACAAATGGTATGGATGGTGCTGCTCTTAAATTGAACATTATGAACCACACAATGGCGCATCATCCTTAACAACATACTTCTGTTGAGTTTCCTCCATTAAAACATCTTGCAAGGAATACCTTTTTTAGTTGAACTTACAAGGAAAACCTTAAAAAGTTTTCTTTTAATTTTTTAACAAGTTAATTATTGTAGTTGGAGAAGTGATCTAGCCAACGGATGAAATGGAACTCTAACAATGGTAGTTGGAGCTGTGTCATGAAAGAAATGCATTGTGACTCTACCTGCACAACTAAAATGAATTTCAAACCAATACCAGATGATTAATGTCAATCAGCATCACGTCTGAAGACATGCATTTGAGAAACTCCTCAATTACTCCTTTTTTTGTGAGAGGGGGCCGCTTACATTGGGACTTGAACCTATGAGTTCATACAAGTATACAACCCACCCCTGCTCATTCACCACCTGAGCATAGCCTCAGAGTCAAGAACTCCAGTGCTGCTCCCAAACATACTGGGAACACAAGGATCTCTAGACACATGAAGCACTACATAGAAAGACTCTGATTCTATTTAATTCAAATGTCATCAAGAATGAGATAATCTAACAATAATAAAGCTGCAGGAAATAAAAAATACTGTAAATGTTTGGCCCACACCTGTCATGAGTAGACGTAGATGAATTTGCCGCTGGATTTTGTTTCCTTGACTGGTCAAGAAAAAGAGTGCCGCTATATTTAAATGTTATAAGATCGAGTCATCAAACAGGGGGAAAATAAATTATACAGATACATTAGTTAAAATTACCTGCAAAACACAAATCTGGGCAACATTATCTCGAAGTCCAAGTTTATTAAACTCAATATGCTCTTCGTGGCACAAGTGGAACCTGATTTGACAAATAAATAGACAAAATTAAGCCAGCAACTTATCCTACAAACATCACTGGAACCTATAATCAAAGATAACACCACTTGAACACCCAAAAAGAAAGGTTGTGAACAACATACAACAATGTTACTGTGGAAGATAACATCTTTTGAACACACAAAAAGAAAAATTGTTTGAACAATAACAAAACGTAGACGTATGTTTCCCTTCAGGTGTTATGTGCACCTATTTCAATAGCATGTCAAACAATTACATGAAAGGACAGCAGCCGGACAACCATGTAATGACCCACATGGATTAAGGAGACATCAAGCTAAGATCCAGCAATCTGAGACAAGGCATAACAAAATGAATCTTACATGAATCTTCTTCAAGCAACTCGCCATGGTGGCATCATTTCAAATTTATGTGCCTAATCTCCAAGCGGGGTGTAGGGCACTTCTATTTGCTCCACTTAATTGGACAGGTACTTTTTATTAATTATGCATGTTACACACTTATAACAAGGACAAGTATAATTGTAAAATTATTCTCAACTTATTGTTACCATAATTGCACACCACCAAAGAGAAATCAGTTCTATTCTAAGAATTAATACATCAAGATTAGCTTCGTATTTCCCAATTCCCAGCTCTAACTTTTGTTGTGTAATTGCTAGCAAGCAGCCCCCCCCCCCCCCCCCCCCCCCCCCCCCCCGCGCCAAAAACAAACAAAAAAGAAAAAGAAAAGAAAACCACCTACATTTTAAAAAAAAACTTCTTGCGACCTGATACGAGCACCATCGAATTTCCCGTTCATGGGTAAAGCTCATATCTTATTGTTAACTGAACTGGAATATATTTATGAAACTTCAACTATATCCTTTTCAGAATAATTTTGCAAGCATCAATACACGAATAACTTTCAATGTATCAATAAGAAAGGCCAAGATAATGTCATTTAGATGCTTAGGCGACCACTTGAGCAGCCAGCTCAGAGAGCGGCCTCACCTTTTCTCCTAGCTTCTAGATAACTGGTATTATCAAGTATGTGGTAGTCACATCTTGCTTGATACTTGTAGTGCTAGGAAATGAAGAGTTTATAGATAAGATATATCGAGGATACCATAGTATTTTATTTATCCACTCACATTGATAATCAATTGAAATATTTTTGTGACGAGATATCTATGTTTTCTTTTCACTGATTTGGAGAGTGTATATGACAAGATTACTAAGAAGAATATTTGGTTGGTTTTGGAAAAGAACTAGTGCCCAGTAGCTAAGCCCATGTGATTTAGGACATACAAGGTGGACTCCCCAGAACAACAGATCATCTCATGTCACAATAGATTAAAACAAGGGCAAAATATTGCCCTTAAGTCCTTGCATCTTTGAATTGCTCATAAGACTGAGGATGAAGCCATGAATACCGAACAAATTTGAAGTAGGATGGTTTAAGCGGAGAAGTGACTGTTTTCCATTAGTATTGAGAGGGACATTTTATAAGATGAATACAAGACAAGCCATATTATATGAGTCGGAATATTCAGGAACCATGTTACATCACTGTCCAGGAAGTGTAGCTAAAATAAGAATGTTGAGATGGTTGGTGGACAATATATAAAAAATATGATAAGAAATGAGCACATCGCGGATGAGATGAGGCAAATGGGTAGCTAAACTTAATAATAAGACGAGAAGAACTGTTTGTTATGTGATTGAAGTAAATAGACATATCCAATGAAAACCCATGACAGCACTATTTTGCCAGGATTGTTGAATAGCCAAATGTACCGCAGGGCAGGGGAGGATCTCGACAAGCCAGGTTAAAGGCAGAGAAGGACCAGATAACCAACCTATAACAGAAGCGGACCCTAACAGAATTAGCAGAGAGGCTTTTTTACTACTGTGGTTAATATCGTTATTTTCCACTATTTGTAGGATAACTGACTGGTCGAAAGGCTGAAAACATCCATAGGTTATGCATGGTTATCATATTGTAGGAGATAATGCCTTGCAAGTAATTATAAGAGCTACCTATTTGTTCTCCAAAAAATTGCACATCCATCAACAGCATTTCCAGTGCGCATCTGCAAAATCAAAAAAATGATTATGCTAACTGCCAACATCTCTGTGATCGCATGTGAAAATGCAAACTTCTGATGCTATGTTCACTATTCAAAAAAAAATTTCATATCAATGCATTTATATAACTTAAAATTAATCGAGAGTTTCATGAATACATATTTTCCAGTGGCTATACAACACTGGTAATTCAATCTTGCCATTGTACCCATATCGGGCATGCTAACTGATAGACCCGTGCGGGTCTTTTCCCGCACCCACAATGGGCCGGGCCCCCCATTTGGCCCCCTTTGCCGCAGCCCCTCTTTAGCCCTTGCCGCAAGTCCCCCCTTGCCCTAATTCTTATTATAAAAGGGGTGTAGCCGTCAATTAGTTTTCTTATGCTTGATATTTGAGATATTCTCTATTGGGCGTCATTAGGAGTAGTTCTTAGAGTAAACGAGTGCGGACGTCCTCTAAGCGTCTTGGGAGGAGAGCGCACCTATTTTGTGCTCAATTATCTTGTTTTTGCTACTCTTTATCAATAAAAATCATCTTTTTATCTTGGTTCCTACCAATTTGGTATCAAAGCACGTGACGATCCATGGCGGCTACGACAAAATCCCACGACAAAATTGAAGCTTTGGAGGCCAAATTCACGAGGGAAATCGACGGGATCAAGAAATCATTGGCGGCCAACGACGAATCCATGGCAAAATTGACAACTTCCATCAACCAATTGACGGCAAATCAAGCGAAGCACGACGAACAATTCGCGCAAATGATGGCAACCCTAAATCAATTGGCGGCGAACAACAAAGGGGATGGAAACCCTAATCCGATATCAAAGGCGGCACCTTTGAAGAAAGAGAAAGAAAAGGAGGAGATTTTGACCCAAAATCAACCCTATTACGTGGAGGAGTTGGACGAGGAAGACGACCAAGGGCCATGGAGGGTCGACTACCGCGAAGAAACACGGCGAAGGGCAGAGGAAAGGAGGAGAGAGAGAGCGGCGGTCCAAGCAATTCCCTCCCGACAGCCGCGCGTGAAGATTGGGGGCGAGTCGCTGGGTTTCCGGGCTCCACCGCCCCCCCGGAGCTCCACTGAGGAGGCGGCAGACACCCATGGGGGCGGCCAGGGCCGGCGAAGCTGGGAGGGGGTCCGGTGACCCCTCCCGAGCCCTGGCCGTCGCGGGAAAAAGGCGGGGAGCTTTTCCCCGCCTGCAATGGAACCCGGCAGGGGGGCCCAAGCCCTGCCGGGTGTCGACTGGGGCCGGCAAACCCGCCGGACCTCCGGCAGGGCCCGTCGGCCCTGCCAGAGGCCCGGCAAGGCCGGAGGGGCGTTTTGGAGTCCCGCCGAGTGCGGGAACCCCCTGGCAGACGCCAGGGGGGAGGGAGGCTCACTACCAAGGCCTGGGGGGTGTTTTCGAGGGCCCCAGGCAACGGACAAAGGTAGATGGTGGTCGCGGGCAAATTTTAGGAGGTTTTTCGGACCCTTCGGAGCGTCGGCCAGCCGCTGAGGACCCATTCTATGAAGGCGAAGGCGGAGGAGATCATTATTATGACGGCAGGGGTGGCTATGAGGTGGAGTTCGACGATGATGCAGGTTGGGACGATTTTAAGGGCCGGCAGGGAGATTATCGTGGAGCCTACGGGGGCCGCGGAGGAGTGCCACCTAGGCGATACGAGACTCAGGACGAGAGGAAGCAGCACTACCGTCCACATCACCGAGAGGAGGGAAGGCCCGAGCAGGGGCACTTTGGAGGAGATTGCAGAGTCAGGAAGCTAAAGATGCCGGTATTTTCTGGGAAGGATACACACGCCTGGTTGTTTACAGCAGAGCGATACTTCGCAGCACATCACATTACCGAGTCCCAGATACTGGAGGCGGCAGCCATATGCATGGAGGGGCGTGCTTTGGGGTGATTCCAGTGGAAGGAGAGGAGGCAACAGATCCGGGTCTGGGAGGAGCTGAAGGACCTGGTTCTGGAGAAGTTTCGCAGCACATCACATTACCGAGTCCCAGATACTGGAGGCGGCAGCCATATGCATGGAGGGGCGTGCTTTGGGGTGATTCCAGTGGAAGGAGAGGAGGCAACAGATCCGGGTCTGGGAGGAGCTGAAGGACCTGGTTCTGGAGAAGTTTCGAGACCCCCGCTTGGGGAACCTATACGAGCAACTATTTGCCCTCAAGCAGGAGGGGCCGGTGCGGGAGTACATTGAAAAATTTGAGACGTTGACGGGGCGAGTTCATGGGGTGTCGGACGAATCGCTGGAGGGCACTTTTTTAAAAGGGCTGCGACCTAGCCTTCGAGCTGCGGTGAGGCCATACAAGCCTCGAGGGCTTTCAGAGGTCATCGAGATGGCACAGATGGTGGAAGACTCCCGAACTGAGGATAGGCAAGGCGGGGAGCGGCTATAGTGGGCCGATACAGCGAGGCACCACGACTGGAGCAGGCGGAGCAGGGGTTATCACTGAGACAGTTCCGGCAGGGCTTGAGAAGACGGGTGAGCAGAACCCACTACCGGCCGGGGGTCCATTCCGACGGATGACCGATACAGAGATGAGGGAGAAGCGGCAAAAGGGGCTCTGTTTCAGATGCGACGAGCGCTTCTCTCCCGGACACCGTTGTGTGGATCGGAAGCTGCATGTATTGATAGAAGAAGCAAACAAGGATGATGACCCGGATGACGACGGCATTGGAGGGGAGGACGACTCCCACTCGGAGTAGCACCGTCGGTACTTACACCACCTTGAGGACAAGGTGGTTCTTTGGGGGGAGTATTGATAGACCCGTGCGGGTCTTTTCCCGCACCCACCATGGGCCGGGCCCCTTCATTTGGCCCCCTTTGCCGCAGCCCCTCTTTAGCCCTTGCCGCCAGTCCCCCCTTACCCTAATTCTTATTATAAAAGGGGGGGTAGTCGTCAATTAGTTTTCTTATGCTTGATATTTGAGATATTCTCTATTGGGCGTCATTAAGAGTAGTTCTTAGAGTAAACGAGTGCGGACGTCCTCTAGGCGTTTTGGGAGGAGAGCGTACCTATTTTGTGCTTAATTATCTTGTTTTTGCTACTCTTTATCAATAAAAATCATCTTTTTATCTTGGTTCCTAACACTAACACATGCACGGCTGCACCAGACACCTGACACTTGGACGCTCCTTGCACACATATCGGACACTTCAGACATGTTCTGACTAGGGGTGGCAATCGGGTCGGGTCGGGTTGGGTCAGGTCGGGTCGGGTCAGATTTGATCCGACCCGAATAGGGGTAAACCCGAACCCAACCCAGATAAAATCCGGGTCAAGGTTCGGGGTTGTACCCGAGCCGGGTGCAACCCAGGTAACCCGTACCCGACCCGGTTTGTCTTACGGATCGGGTTCGGATCGGGTTTGGGATGAAAAGAGTGATTATTTTGCAAAAAACACTATCACGGGTCGGGTTCGGGTCGGGTTCGGGTCGAAAAGAGTGAAATACGGGTCGAATTCGGGTCAACCGGGTCGAGTGGTCAAACCCGTACTCGACCCGGATTTTTATCCGGGTCGGTCGGGTTGATCCGAATTCGACCCGACCCGGATTGGCCCCTACCCATAGCCGACCCAAGAGGCCGGGTTCAGATCGGGTCGGGTCTATTTTGCCACCCCTAGTTCTGACATACACCAGGTTCGGATCGGATCGGATCGGATCGGATCGGGTCGGGTCTATTTTTTAGTTTAGTTTGCAAAAAAGATTATAGACATACACTGTGTGACTCTTACATTTCTTTCTACACGTGATATGTTCTTATATGTTTGAATTATATATTTAATTACATTTATATTTTCGACAATATAGTGGCAAAGTGTTTTGAAACTATGATGAGTATTGGATATATTTCAATGCAAAATCAAGATACATTAAGTTAATCAATATGAAATTGAAGAGCCAATGACTATTCTTTCAAAGTCAAAAATGTGTGACAGGTTGGAATCGATAGGTGTATTATTTAATTAAAAATATTTTTGTAATTTTGGATGCATGGGCATGTGCATGTTCATGTAAGTATGTGCATATGCACATTCTTTCTTTCTTGTTTACACATTTTAAATATCACTGAAATATTTATTAATAGTTTTTATAATTCTTAGGTTGCCTAAGTTATTAGTCGCACCAAGTTATTTGATGTGATTCACTAGATCGGCATTGGGAAGGAGCGGCAAAGGCTTCAGCTTCGGTTGCAAGGGAGGAGCGACGGCTCTAGCTCTGGTGAGATGGCAGCCCGAAGAGAAAGGGAAGAGAGAACAGAAGCATGGTGGCGCAATTCGAGCCGCTAAGGGCTTAGGTAAGTTGTTCTGTTTTGTTTTTTAGGAAAAATGAAGATCGAGAGGGGGTTGAGAGAGGGAGAGAGGGAGAGAGGGACGGAGGGGGGAGAGAGAGAAGCGGCGCGGGTTGGGTGATGGTCAGGCTAAGAAGGAAAACAAGGGAGAGAGGTGTTTTTGGCTTTTATGAAAAAAACAATGGCAAACTTGTAAATAAGGGAAATGTGGTGGGCTTTTGTTTGGGGGTTCCACCAAAACACCCAACTCCACACCCAACCACTTACACATACTCCATTGGGCCCTCCACTCTCCCAAACATTTTGTCCTAGTCATATTTTAATGTCACGTAGGACAAAGATTCAAAAAAATCGTCATTTGTATAATAGAGTTATTTGTTTTTATTCTTTGGTTTGTAAAAAATGAAGAGGGCCATATTCTAGTCATCAAATACAGTCATCGGTTTTTGTCCTAGTCATATTTTGGGTGACACGTAGGACAAAATTCAAAAAAAGGTCATCAATTGTATAATAGATTATTATTATTATTATTAGTTGGGATTAATTATAGGTTAGTGGGATTATTAAGTTGGTTTAGTGGGTTAGTGAGAGGAGTTACAGGACATTAAGGGGCAGTGGGATTAGTAGGGTTTTGAGTCGGTTTTGAGTCGGTTTTGAGGTAGGTGTCAATGGGTTTTGGGTTAATGGGTTTGTTTTAAAAATTGATTTTAAAATCCAAATAAATCATGACAAAATCCAAAAAAATAAAATTAAAATAGAGTAAATTTGAAATTTGTAACAATTTATTTTATACAAAAATACTACTAACCTTAGGTTAGGACCATTACACTCTAAAGTTTAATTTATTTCAAAATCTTATATTTTGTTGTTGTTGGAAGCTAAATTATGGTTCACGTAGAGCCCAGACCGTGATGATGGAACAAGCAAGGATGCAAACAACATAAACAACAAAATTTATAGGAATACCATTACACTCTAAAGTTTAATTTACTTCATAATCTTATCTTTTGTTGTTGTTGTTGGAAGTTAAATTATGGTTCAGGTAGAGCCCAGACCGTGATCATGGAACAAACAAGGATGCAAACAACATAAACAACAAAATTGATATGAATATTCGTCGACGACATGTGAGCACATAGAATTGAACTTCAGAGTAAGGAAAATGGTTGTGAAAAGACTGAGGGTGGGCCAGGAAATAGATTTTGTCTCAGTGCATGATGCAACATCGCAGATAATGTCGTGATATGAAAAAAGCTTAAAAATTCTTCAATATAAGCATAGAATGAAAATAAAATTGCAAGGCAAAATGTCAATAAGAGAACAATCTAGGCATGAAGATTTCTTTTCCAATACATGATGTGACACGAGGATCAAAATCATAAAGTGCCATCATATATTCCTCGGAACACCAATCCAAGACCAAAATTAACAAAGAATAACTGTTTACAGAAACAAGATGTTTTAAGGGAACAGATAGCACTATTGACTCAATCAATGAGAGCTACTAAAATGATCAAACGGACTGTAACGACTTTTTGTGCATCTAAAATGAACAAGAATTAAAGAACATAGAGCCGACAAAAGCATACACAGCCATTGCGATGAGTAGCTAAATATAAACACTAAAACTAAGAGTATTATTTCCATCATCTCGAGCTCGCATTTATGTCACCTCATATCAAAACTTGCTTAATTTGACTGAAAGAGTGGTGTATCTGATCAGCTTGCATAGATCTTCTTTCATTTTAATCGCATGTGTAATGTGTGACTTAGAAAAGTTTTACTGAAGCAAGTCCATTGAGCACACGCATAGGAAAATTGAAACTAAAAATTAGAAAGATGATGAAAGATATTATATTGACCTTCCAAATACCAGCATATCCTCGAATTGCTAGCTCCTCCTCTAAGTCATGAAATCTATCAACCTCCTGAAAGAGTAATAGAGAAAAAAATACAATCACAAGACGCATATAAATCAAGATTGTACAGAGAGGCATGGGTGAAAAATAGTTAGCAAAGTAATGGAATAAAAAAATATTAGATAACTTTGATGATCGACCATGCCTTGGGCATCAATGGAACCAAATGAGGAACTACACCCTAAGGAATGTCTGGATAACCCTAATCCAAAAGATTCTAATCGAAGATTCCATTTTGCCGATGGATTGGTGGACAACCTAAACATTGGCTTGTTTGGATGTCATTTTCTGACAATAACAGATCCAAAGGATTATAATCCAAAAGGTAGATCAATCGTTCATGATAGAAAAGGGACGGTCTTGACTTCTTTTTTAACAGGGTTTGTTTTGGTCAGATAAGGACTTTTTGTCAAAAATTAATAATATATGATGGAATTAATATAGGATCCAACAAATCTTTTGGACAGTAATCCAGACAATTTTTACCCTTTGGAATATGGGTGTGATATGATGGATTCTCGTTGAAGATGAGATCCATTAAATTTTTTATCCCAACAATCCAAAGAAGCTCTTGAACATATGCATATTATATATTTAGCAGTTTAAATATTTATTCTCTGGTTCTATTGTTTTAAACTTATATTTTCACACCAGCTGTTTGGGTGAGAAGTTCTGATGCCAATTAATTTTTTACAGCTGGGAACAGTTCAGGCATGCAGACCTGATTATCAAAGTAAGCTGCTGAGGAACACCTAATATGCACAAGTTTAATTTATCAAGAAGTGTAAATATGAATTAGAAGTAAAATGGAAAATTTTCACTTTAACTCCATAATGAAGATGCCAAGTCGGGGCAAGAAAAAAGACTACACTTCAACAATTAATAACCATATCCTCAATGTGAGAAAACACTGACAAGGAAAAAAAAATACACCCGACTCTTCTTCAAAATAAGAGGAAAGTGAATCTTTAAGCTAAATGAAGAAGATATTATTCTCATTTCTGAGCTATAGCAATCTTCAGAAGTGATGACTGTAGATTCTCACCGAGATGTTGTTTTCAAGATTACTGTTTACAAATACAGATTTGTGTTTATGCCGTTGGAAATTCCGATTTGGATGCTTTGGTCATATATCAAGCCTTAGTCATAATGATGCTTTCAGTTGCTGGATGAATTCAGTGTTGACGTTAAGCAATTTTGAAGGAATGGTTTGTTGCTTTGTTCAGCTTTCCTCTCAATGAGGTTATATCATTGGTTTGGCAAGTTTTTGCTTCATTGTCTGTTTCTTGTGAAGGGTGGTTGTGAAAAACTGTGAGTGCTTTACAATGGTACTGTATTGTCTTTATGAGTCAGTTTTATCCTGGTTGTTGTCAGGTGGGTTAAAGTGCAACCAACAATTAACCTCTAATTTTGTTTTTACAGCGTATTGTATCCCAGTTTAAAAGAATAGAGAAATAAATAAATAAAACTTCCTCTCCACTCCTAGATGAGCGGCGGTTTACAGGCATTCCCTTGGGAGATCTCATAATTCCTGACTATACCAATTTTATGATTGCATATAATTTGGACAGCCATTTGATTTAATCTCCAGTAACCAGAGGCACAAGAAATGGAGGTGGTAGGGTGATGCGTTTCGCTAGGGTTTTGATGGTAAAATGAAGATTTTTATTGGAAACTCAGATCTAAAATTAAAGGAAATCCTACTACAATTCAACTACTCGCTAAATAATGACTAGGAAACAATTATTAATCTAAGGGAAATAGGAAAATCCTAGTACAATTGATCTAAGAAAATAAAAGAAATAACTCTCACAATTTTCGCATGGTAATTAGGGCCGACTCAACCCCTTAAATAGCAAAACACCCATATTTGTTATTTTATTCAACTACCCCTCCCACATATTACTAGCCGCATCACTACTCCGCCCCTGAAAAACCACCTTGTCCTCAAGGTGGTACGTGAAGTGTATTGTCGGCTACTCCTCGTGCAGGTGCTCCTGATTATCGTCGTCGCCGGCTTCCAACATTTCTACACTCTCTCCACCCTCTTCATCTTCATTCACTATCAGAATCTGAAGAGTACGGTCCCCGCACCGATGCCCATGAGAAAACTTCTCGTCGCATTTGAAACAGAGGCCCTTGGTCCGCTTGTCACGAATCTTTGCCTCTGTCATCCTCCGTATTTATCCTCCAGATCGTGGTTCCCCCACTTCTCCTTGCTAGCCGTTGCCCCGTCTGTGGATCCGGCCCTCGAAAAGGGGAGCCTCCCCATGTCCCACGGGCTCTCCTCTCAGTCTCCTGATGGTCCTCCACCATCCTGGCTGAGGTCATCATCCCTCGCAGGCCCACGGGCTGTAGCTGTCTCAGCCCGGATCTACCAGTAGGCTTCAGCCCCTTCCTAAAGCAGCCCTCCAATGATTCCCCTGAAACTCCTCGGACTCGGTGGCAAAGCGACTCAAACTTCTTAATATAATCTCCTACGCTCTCCTCCTGCTTTAATGAATATAGTCTCTCAAAAACTCCCCCAGACCTCACTGCGCCAAAACGCTCCATCAAGAGCGAGGTGAACTCCTCCCAAGTCTGAAATGGCTGCTGCTGATCAGTCCACCTAAACCAGCCCAAGGCCTCTCCCTCCAAATAGACCCCTATCGTCCAAAGCCAGTCCTCCCCTGGTACTGCTGATACCTCAAAGTACCTCTCCACCCGGTACAGCCAGTCGTCAGGATCTCACCCCTCAAAAATAGGCACCTCGAGCTTCATCAGTCGTCTCTCCCCAACGAATCCACCTCTCTCCTGCTGCTGAAATCCTCCCCTCGGCTGATACCCCGGTGGTCTGTCCGGTAAATAGGCATCTACGCGATCACGTGTGCCTCCATCTGCTCCATCCCACTGCCAGTCTCCTCTCGCATCCCCCTGTGGATGTCCATACTCTGCCTGAGAACCCCTAAGAGGGCCCTGGTATGCTATCCAATCTCCCGACACTCCACCGAAAGGTGAGGGCTGGGTCGACGGGCCCCCAGTATACTGATAGCGCCCTCCAGTCTGCCGAAATCCCCCGCCAAGTACCGATGAAGGCTGAAATCCAGAAGTTGGTGCTGATCGGGGCCTGCGCGGGGCCCACGGGGGGCCCGAAATGCTTGTTAGTGGCTGCCACCCCCTCCGGGTCTCGAAAGTGCCATCGCCGCCTTCGGGGGGTCGAAACCAACCGTACTGAGCTGTCGACCCCTCCCAGGGGTTCGGCGGCCCTGTCCAGCCCAAAATTTGGGCCGGCGGGGCTGCGCGAGGCCCCAGGGGGCATTCGCCGTCCCTGGGGTGGTTGGCGGCCCTGCGCTGAGGCCCCAGGGGACTGTCGACCCCCTGGGGTGGTCGGCGGGGCAGTGCCGAGCCCCCAGGGAGGCGGTGCACCCCGGGAGGGACCGGCGGGTCTTGTCGGCCCTCCGGTGGGTTTGCCGTCCTTCCTCGGGGGTGTCAGGGGGTCTGCTGCACCCCCCGACCCTCCTTTCGCCATTCCGAGCGGTCGCCGCCTCTGGTGACGTCTCCCAGTTGCCCTCGACGTCAGATTCCAGCCCCTCGTCAAAAGTCACCTTTTTTCCTTATCCCTAGCCAAAGGTGGCTCCTTTTTGCTTAGATTCGCCTTCGCGTTGAGATTTGCAGTCAACGCCTCTATGGCCTCCACTATCGCCGCCAATTTCGCCTCCGTTTTCTCTTGGTTCTCCTTTATCTCCCCTCGGATCTCCGCGGCCATCTCAGCGTCTTCCTTCCTCACGTCGATGAATCCTTTGCTGATTTGGGCTTCCATCCGTTCAACTCTCTCTTCCAATGTGTCGATCCGCTCCATAGATCGTGTGCTCACCATGGATCAACCGCCTTGATACCAATTGATGTGTTTCGCGAGGGTTTTGATGGTAAAAAGAAGATTTTTATTGGAAACTCAGATCTAAAATTAAAGAAAATCCTACCACAATTCAACTACTTGCTAAATAACGACTATGAAACAATTATTAATCTAAGGGAAATAGGAAAATCCTAATACAATTGATCTAAGAAAATAAAAGAAATAACTCTCACAATTTTCGCATGGTAATTAGGTCCGGCTCAACCCCATTAAATAGCAAAACACCCCTATTTGTTATTTTACTCAACTACCCCTCCCACATATTACTAGCCGCATCATAAGGGTGGGGTTTGGAACACTTGTGTTTGCAAATTGCAACTGCCAAATGTTCTTAGACAAGCAAAGCTATCATTAAAGATAAGATAAAGACTGCATTCTTTAGAAGTTATTGATAGTTTAAATAAATGATAAGATGAGGTAGATGGTAAGATTATTTTAAAATTAAATAAGTTCCAAAATTTCTAAACCTCTGTTATATTCTATATCTATTTAGTATTGCATGTCTTTTAAAGTTTCACATTTATCTTAAATTCTTTTTATCCCTTGTTTAAAATGTCTTTACCAATTGATTTAGATTATCCTAACTGATCTTCAACGATTTTGCAACTATTAAGATTTTTCCTGATTTTCCTCACGTAACGTGAGCTGTTACAGGGGATATTTTGGATTTTACTCCTCACGTAACATGAGTTGTTACTTACGTTCCCATATAGCAATGAGTAAGAGTCTTCATAAAAAGCTTTTTCTCCATTCAGAAAGTATCATCAAAACATTTTTCTTTGTATAAAATTTTCCCCTACAATCTTTTAATAACTTGTTCTTTCTATAAGGCACCAAAGATTCCAGATTCAACTCATCAACTCCCTGTAGCCGTGCAACTGAGTGGAAGGTTCGTTTTATCTGGGAAGTGATACGCCTACACCAAGCCCTACAGGAAAGATGGTGTAGCTCTCTCAGGACAGCACTTGCGTGCCTCAATCACAGGCCATCTCATATCCCTCTTATTTTTATTTAATTATTCAGTATATTGATTTTGTTTTCTATTTGAATTTTATTTTGTCATATAGTATTATTTTTACTGTTATTCCTTTATTTCTAACAATCTAAGAGAGTTACTTTTAATGCAAACTTCATTTTAAGTGTACAAATTTATTCTATGACTTGGTTGTTTGTTTTAAATTTTAGCTATTATGTTTTTACCAAATGCTTCCAATTGATATGTATTTATTGACTATTGAATCCAGAATAAATTTTGTGTTTTTCATTTCATATATTTTCTCCATTTTTATTTAAATTTAAAAAAATAAAAATGTCAAACTTGACTGATGCAATATCATTATGTGCCAACCATGAAAATTTTCGGGGCTTAACTTTAAAAAATGGCAACTACTACTTAAACATTGGATCGCTACTATTGGATTGTTTTATACTATATCTTCTCGATCTAAATACAATATAATGAAAACAATACATCAAATGAGGGTGTAGAATCTGAACTGCTAATGTACAGTAGAATATCTGATTCTTTTAAAGTAAACTCATGGGTTACAAACATGTCAAAAGAAGAAATTGACGTTCGCTGTCATAATAGAATTTTGAGTGCTTTAAGTGATATATTGTATGATATATAGCACACCACTCCTAGTGCTAAAGAAAGAGTGCAGAATTAATGATGCAGTCATCAATCAAATTTCTGCTTCATGGTGCTTTCAAAATGGTGGACACCATATCAATTAATGAACAAATTCATGAACATCAAGATTTAATTTGTAGGCTTAAAGTTAGGGGAACTACTTGTTCTGAAGCATATCAAATAGATACCCTAATAGATAAGTTCTTTATGCTATTAAGATTGAAGGAAAGCACCAAATTGGTGAGAGTAATTTTAATAATATGCAGGCAAAAGCCAATTTGGTTGAAAACTCCCAAAATCAAAACATAACTAAATTTAGTACTAAGAGAAAATATCATAAAAATTTAATCAAGTAAACAAAAGCTTTTAAAAAATCATATCATGCCGAGAGAACTTTAATAAAAACATAATTACACGGAACGCGTTGAGGATCAATGATGCTATGTATGTGGGAAGACCAAACACATGGCTCCAACATGTTACTATAGGAATACATGGCTTGTAGCATCCAAGCAAAATGATCAACCTGCAGCTCAACCCCAAGTTCATATGGTGACAGGACCCAACTCCTCTGAGGCCGTTGTCAGGTCAGTTTCTTTCTATCATGAAATGTTTTGGTCTTTTCATGTACATGATTGGTGGATTGATACAGGAGCTAACATAAATGTTTCCTATAACCGCTCTCTGTTTTCCACCAATCAGGCCACAAGTGGAGGAACTATGACCACGAAAAATGATGCCTCAGCAAATGTGCTTGGAGCAGGAAGAGTCAACCTGAAAATGACCTCAGAAAAGATTCGGTCCTCCTAAAAATCTATCATGGTCCTCCTAAAAATCTATCATGTTCCTGATGTTCGTAGAAATCTCATTGGTGGATCATTACTTGCTGCAGTTAGGACATAGAGAACGGTTTGAATCTAATAAAGTTGTAATCAACAAGAGTAATATGCTTGTTGGGAAAGGATATCTATGTGAAGGTCTGTTTAAGTTGAATGTTACAAATAATTTTTCAGTTGATGGAAATTCTTCAAAGCTTTTTATTGCAGAGTCTGTTTCTTATTGGGATGAACGTTTCGGACATGTCAATGTAAATTCAATTAACAGGTTATTTTCTTTGAATCTAATTCCAAAACACGATACATATACAAAAATAAATGTGAAATATGTGTGCAAGCTAAACTTGGAAAACCATTTAAATTAGTTGAAAGAGACGCAAACCCCTGGGAACTTTATGCATAATGATGTATATGATGCTGGAAATATATCCAGAGGTGATAAATACCTTATAGAAATTATATGACTATTCACAATACAGTCATATTTATTTTGTTAAAAAGTAAAGATGATGTTACTAACAGATTTAAAATCTACAAAGCATAAGCTAAGAATCAAATTGAAAAGAAAATTAAAATTTTAAGATCTGAAAGAGATGGAGAATACACCTCAAATATTGTGACATCTTTTTATCAAAAATTAGGTATTATTCATGAAGTAACTGCTCCTTGCATCAATCCAATGGGGTGGTGCAAAGAAAAAAATCAAACATGGTTTTTGACTGAACTTCCATAAGGTTGTCTTACAACTGGATGTAAATGGGTATACAAAAAGATATTTAGACCTGACCAATAGATTGATAAATTCATAGATAGACTAGTAGCAAAAGAATTTAATCAAAAAGGAGTTGATTATTTTGACATATATGCACTTGTAGCTAGAATAACATCAGTATGTGTATTGATAGCTTTAGCATCCATGCATAAATTAATTATACATCAAATGGATGTTAAAACAACATTTCTTAATAGAGATTAAGATGAATATAATATATATACATCAACCTAAAGGTTTTATAGCACCAGGCCAATGAAATAAAGTAGTAAATGAATAAAATATCTATATGGTCTTAAACCAGCACCTAAACACTGGCAAGAAAATTTTGGCAAAATAACTTTAGCATATGGATTTAATTTAAATGGCCATGATAGATGTATATATCACAAGATAACTGGTGACGAAAAAGTTATATTTTGTTTATATGTAGATGGCATTTTGATTTTGGAACATCAACGCAACTTATTAATAGAATAAAAGGTTTTTTGTAAAAGAATCTTGGTATGAAAGACTTAAAAGAAGCAGATAGTATTTTAGAGGTCAAGTTACAGAAAACGTTGAATGGTATAACTATGTCACAAAGTCACTACGTAGAAAAGATCCTTCAAAGATATAAAAGCCTACTTCTAATTCACAAGATTCTAACACCTATTTATTTAAACATTATGGAAATCATATTTCATAATAGAGATATGCTCGGATTATTGGATCACTTGGTTTTTTGCAAATTGCACCAGACCATATATTGCATGTGGTGTTAATAGATTGAGTAGAAACAAAATTAATCCTAATAAAAATCAATGGAATGCACATGAAAGAGTATTTAAATATCTTAAAGGCACTATGACTTTGGGACTATTATATTCTGGGTTTCCTTTTGTTCTTGAAGGTTACTGTGATTCTAATTGGATCGGTGATTCTGTAGACATGAAATCCACAACTAGTTATATATGTATGTTAGGAGCAGCTACTTCTTGAAAATCCTCCAAGCAAACTATAAATTCTCATAGCACTATGAAAGCACAACTGATTGCTTTAGATACTACATGATCTGAACCTGAGTGGCTTAAATATTTATTATCTGAGATTCCTTAATTTGAAAAGTCATTGCATGTTGTCTCAATACATTCTAATAGTAAAGCTGTAGTAGACAAATGCAAACAAAAGAATTCAAATTTGAAAATGAATAGAGACTTGTGTGTCAGACACAAATTTGTAAGGTGCAATATGAAAAATAATATCACACTTGAGTTTGTGAAGTCTCACAAGAATATTACTAATCAATTGACTAAAGGCTTGTCTAGAATAGCTGTCCTAGAACCATCGAGGGGGATGTGATGAAGCCCACAAGAAAATCACTAGCAGCGGCAACCCAACCTCTATAGATCACATGAAAGATGTTCAATGGGTAGAACCAAGCCAAATAATGTGATTTATATAACAGTAAATAAGATTGGATCGCCTTCTCCCCTATGGGGTTAGTGCTAATAAATTATAGATGCAATGGGTAGGTTCACTAGGTTGAGTATAACTCTTAATAAGTACAAGACCCATGAGGCAATTTCTACATTGCAAGTACCCTTGACGACTTACCTATATGAGCGTTATCATGTGGCCGTGACTTTAAGAACATGGATATTCTCCAATACACTCATGAAATCAAGATATTATAGCATCGTCATAATGTGCTAACCTGATTAGAATAAGATATATTTACATATTGTGTGTTACATTCTAAAATATAATAAAAAAATCTAGTTCAAAGATTTATACACAATAGTTTTGTAAAGGAATGAAATTGATACTAAATGAATGTTCAAGTCCAAAAGACACCTACATCAAAAACACAATATACTGTGGCACGCGCACACACACATATTAAAACGTTGAAACTTGTGGGGATTATTATGAGAACACACACATTAAACCCCTGAAACTTGTGGGGATTGTTATGAATACTTTAAAACTAAATAAGTTTCACAATTTTATTATATATATCTATTTAGTCTTGCATGTCTTTAAAATTTTCATAATTATCTTAAATTCGTGTTCCCTTGCTTAAAATATCTTAAACAATTGGTTTATATTATCCTAGCTGATCTTTAGTATTTTTTGCACCAATAAGATTTTTCCTGATTTTCCTCATGTAACGTGAGTTGTTATGGGAGACATTTCATATTTTACTCATCACGTAACAACTCATTTTACGGGAGACATTTCGGATTTTACTCCTCACATAACGTGAGTTATTACTCACGTATCCAGATGAACCGTTAGGAAGAGTAAAAATATTTATTTATCCAGTCAAAAAATATCATCAAAAAATTCTTCTTTGTCTAAAATTTCGTCTACAATCTTTTATTAACTTGTTCTTTCTATAGGGCACAAAAGCTCTCAGTTTTAACTCATCAACTCCCCGTTGGTGTGCAACCGGAGAGAGTTCATTGTATGTTAGAGTGCGTCACCATCATCAACCCCAAAACGGAAGCGCGTGTAGCTCTCTTACGAAAGCACTTGCATGCCTCAATCCCAAGCCATCTCTTATCCGTCTCTTATTTTATTTAATTGTTCGGTATATTGATTTTGTTTTTTATGTAAATGTTATTTCAGTATTATTTTTACTGTTATTCTTATATTTCTAAGAGTAAAATCATATGAGACGGTCTGAAAAAATGCAACAAGGTACCGGTGTGAGACGGAAAAAAGCAATAATAAGCCCGTAGTTGAGACATGTATTGGTAAATTTAAACAAACATGGCATGAGGCAGGAAAAGAAGATATAATGATTGCTAAATTCACATAGGACACCACTTAATGGAGCTCAATAGTGAAAAAGGATTCATGGAGCCAATCCTAAAATTGTAAGGGGGAGAGAGTAAAGGAGAGAGTGAGATCTTAACACCAGTTGAGAAAGAATGCATCTCAAACGAAACTAATACAAACAGCCCGCATGATTGGACACAATAGCATATCAGATCACACACGATCCATGGGTTATCCAGGTGAAACTATTTGTCTATAAGGATATATGTCTCAAAGAAAGTGCGTTTATACTTTAAAAGCAATCAGATCACACATTACCCATGGGTTATCCAGATGAAACTATGTATTGCGGACTTGCCGGATTGAGCCCACTAATTGAAGTCTCTTTTGGTGGATAAATAGGTGTGTATTTAGTTAAAGTCTATCTAAGGTCTTATAAAGCCTTGAATATTGAAACAAAGTGATGCGGACGCACCCACCCCACCAGCTACCGAGGATGCGGGACAACCTATCGTGACATACGTGAGGCGTAGGAGGCGTGAGGTCATCACGTAGTGGGTTTAGTGGCTCTAGGGGTATTCTAGTCTTTTCAGACTAGATTAGTAAATCCCCACTTTTCTATTTATTAGGGCTAGCCGCCTTTGTTATTTTCTTAAGCTTGATTTGTGAAGAACGTGTTAGGCATCGTAGAGAATGTTCTTAGGCTTTGATCCGACATTCAAAGCTAGGAGATTTGGTTTCGTCTCGAAAGAAACCCAATTATTTGTAGTTCTTCGCATTTCTATCTTATTAAAATCCTCTTTTTATATTTTTCCACTTTTAAATATATCGATTTGCTTATACGATCTCCCAGATCGTATCAAATTGGTATCAGAGCGGTGAGATCTCATGGCGACGGGCGCAAGATCAAAGGCGGACACCATGGATGAGAAGATTCAAGCCCTACGGGAAGAACTCAATCGGGGGATTGAAGAAAAGTTCGTGGGATTGCGGAAGACGGTGGGGGATTCGTTCAAGGATCACACACACTCGCAGGAAGACACCCAAATCGAACTTCGGGCCATGAGGAAGGAGGCCGCACAAACAAGCCGCGATCTCCAAGGATTGAAGGAGGCCACGTCATCGATTCCGACAATATTGGCAATGTTACAAGCCTTAACGGCAGAGAAAGGTGGAGATCGGGACAATGGGATCCGAGAGAAGGAGATCCAAGACGAATTCGTCAACGAATCGGCCCTCCTATATCAAGTGATGACAACGGCGGACTCCGTAGGGCAAGGCGACGGCTCGGGAGAAGCTCGGGGGTCGGCGCGGCTTGCCCTAGGGCCGCGCGGGCCAGCTTTACAATCAGCAGACCCGCACGGGTCTTTTCGACAGGCGACAGGCCCGCTCGGGCCTGTCAGGGGCTCGGCGGCCCAACCCAGGCCCTCCCAGGCCTGGGCAAAGCCGCCTGCCCCAGGGGCTTCGGCGCACCCCAGGCGGGGGTGCAGGAGAGGCGGCACCCCCAACCGGGGGTGCGAGATGGCGGCCCGCCCCTCCTGGGGGGCCGACGGCCTGGGCCGCCCCTCCTGGGGGCCCGGCGAACCCTTCACGGGCCTTTGGGGGTGTGGCGGGGTTCGTACCCCACTCTGGGGGAACTTCGGGAATGGTGGGAGGCGGTTGGGCCTTGGGAGCAGCTAGTGGGACCCCCTGCGGGTCAATTTTGGAGAACGGAGACCACCCCTCTTGGACCGAGGCCCGTTTTTGCACGACCACCTGAGTTTCTAGGACACCACTATCAGCCCGAGGCATGGGAGAGGCCTGGGTGGCCTGAGGAGTTGTACGGGGTTGACGGGGGAGGTCCGACGGAGAACAGGAGTGGCGGTTTCGGCTGGGGAGGTGACCGTGGCAGAGAAAGGGGGCAGCAGGGTGACATCAACGCGGATCGGCGGTTGATGAAGCTAAAGATGCCGACCTTTGATGGCACCGATTCAGACTGGTGGATATATCGAGCGGAGAGGTATTTTCAGGTGATGGGTTGACGGAGCAGGAGGTCCTGAAGGCCATCGGCATTTATTTTGAGGAAAAAGCACTGGCATGGTACCGGTGGAAGATAGCACGGGCTCCTTTTCGTACCTGGGAGGAGCTGTCAGCACTGATCGTGAATCGGTTCCAGGAGACATCGGGGGGGGAGATTTCTACGAGCAGCTGTCGGCCCTGAGACAGGAGGGGGCAGTGATGGACTACGTGGAGAGATTTGAGATGCTGAATAGCCGGGTGAAGGGGGTGACAAATGAGGTGATGATCGGAAACTTCATGAGTGGGCCGAAACCCTCTATACGGACGGAGTTACGGATGCAGAGCCCGACAACCTTGGAGGATGTCTTTCGTTTGGCCCACAAGGCGGAGGAGAAGCATGCGGAGGAGAGAAGGATACGAGGAGCTTGGGAAAACCAGAGCGCCCGCCCCACCCCTGCAGCAGTTGCACAGAGGGCACCCACAGCTGCACCTGAGACTCGAGAAGAGGGCCGTCCAGCTGCTCTCGGGTGGTGGATGACGGAGGCAGAGGTGAGGGAGAAGCGGGCCAATGGGTTGTACTTCCGTTGCGACGAGAAGTTCACCCCTGGACACAGATGTGCGAGCCGCCTACTACAGATCACCATGGTATCCGACGAGGAGGGATACGTAGGTGAGGAGGAGGAGCCACCAGTAGAGGAGGAGAAGTCTCATCTAGACTTCGCGTAGGTTTCCCTGAACTCCGTGATGGTGTTCACTCCGAACCACACCATGAAGTTATCAGGACAGCTGGGAGACACGACGGTGACGATACTGATAGACAGTGGGGCCACCCACAATTTCATCTCCAGCCAAGTGATGGAGCGGCATGGGCTGCAGTTGAGCACACTGGAGAAGTTTATCGTACTGTTGGGGACAGGAAAGATGGAGGAGAGCAAGAGGCTCTGCAAGGGTTTGTACCTGACCTTGCAAGGAGTACAGATCATGGAGGACTTCTTGCCATTGAAGTTGGGCAACGTGGATATCATACTGGGGATGCAGTGGCTGAAGAAGTTGGGGAGATGAAGGTGAACTGGAAGCTTCTGAGGATGGAGTTCCAGGATGGAGAGCGGACCGTCGTATTGACAGGGGACCCGACCCTTTGTTTTTCATTAGTGGCCTTCAAGGACATCACTCAGGCGTTGCGGGACGAGGAAGAGGGGTTCCTGGTGGAGTATCGGGGGTTGACAGCTGAGGGGGAGAAGCAGCAGGATGAGACCGCAGCGGAGGTTGAGCAGGTGCTAGAGCAGTACCAGGAGGTCTTTCAGGACTCGCAGGAGCTACCACCGTCCAGAGGACACGAGCACGCGATTGTATTGCGTGATGGAGCAGCATCGGTGAGTGTGCAACCGTACCGGTACCCGCATGTGCAGAAGGACGAGATTGAGAGGATGGTGCGGGAAATGCTGCAGGCTGGGATAATCCAGCCAAGTGTGAGTCCTTTTTCGAGCCCAGTTTTACTGGTTAAGAAGGACAGAAGTTGGAGATTCTGCGTCGATTACCGGGCGCAGAATAAAGAAACTGTCGCTGACAAGTTTCCCATTCCGGTAATCGACGAGCTGCTGGACGAGCTACATGGGGCGGCGATCTTTTCGAAGATCGACTTGAGAGCAGGGTACCACCAGGATGCGGCCAGAAGATGTGCCGAAAACTGCCTTCCGCACCCACGAGGGGCACTACGAGTTCCGAGTCATGCCGTTCGACTTGACGAATGCTCTTTCGACTTTCCAGGCCTTGATGAACAAGGTCTTTCAGCCTTCCTGCAGAGGTTCATTCTCGTTTTCTTTGACGATATTCTCGTCTACAGCAGGAGTATGAGGGAGCATTTGGACCACTTGGAGGTGGTCTTCCGGGAGTTGATGGCGCAGCAGTTGTTCGCCAACCGGAAGAAGTGCAGCTTCGACCAGGCGCGGATCGAGTACCTGGAGCATGTTGTGTCGGCGGAGGGGGTGGCGGCCGACAGGTCGAAGATAGCGGCTATGCTGGATTGGCCGGGTGCCAACTACACTGCGAGCTCTTCGGGGATTTTTAGGTCTGACGGGCTACTACTGAAAGCTCGTTAAGGGGTACAGCACCATAGCATGGCCCCTTACCAAACAGCTCAAGAAGGTCGGATTCCACTGGGGGAAGAGGCCACCAAGGCCTTTGAGGCCTTGAAGGTGGCGATGACGACGACGCCAGTTCTTGCCTTGCCAGACTTCAGCATATCCTTTGTGGTGGAGACTGACGCGTCGGGATATGGATTGGGGACGGTGCTTATGCTGGAGGGACGGCCTATAGCCTATTTCAGTCAGGTGTTGTCTGCTAGAGCACGGCTGAAGTCGGTTTATGAGTGGGAGCTGATGACCATTGTCTTCGCGACGACGAAGTGGCGGCCCTATTTGTTGGGCCGGGAGTTCGTGATTAGGACGGATCAACAGAGCATCAAGTATCTTTTGGAGCAGCAGTTGGTTACTGAGGAGCACCAACGTTGGTTGTCCAAGCTGGTGGGGTATCGATTTGACATCAAGTACAGGCCGAGGTTGGAAAATAAGGCTGTCGATGCCTTGTCTCGTCGGGAGGAGAGCATGGCCTTGAGGGCTCTGTCGCGACCGATGTGGTTGGACTGGGAGCCTATTTTGCAGGAGGTAGAGAGTGACGATGAGCTGGGGCGGATCCGCGAGTTGCTGCGACAGGGAAAGGAGGGGCCGACAGGGTATTCCTTACAAGGGCGCAGACTGCTTTACCCGGGGGGTTGGTGCTACCGCGGGCCTCGGTGTTTATACCAGTCCTGTTTCAGGAGTTCCACGACTCAGCGACTGGAGACCATTCTGGGGTACAGCAGACGTACCAGAGGATGGTTAGGGAGGTGTACTGGCCCTGGATGAGGAGGAGAGTTGCCCAGTTAGTAGCAGCTTGTGACGTCTGCCAGTGTCACAACTAAATGGCCATGGCACCAGCAGGGCTGGTACAGCCGATGGAGTTGTCAGAGAGGGTCTGGGAGGAGGTCACGATGGACTTCATTGACAGGCTGCCCCGTTCCGAGGGATATACAATGATCTTCGTCGTAGTAGACCGCTTGAGTAAGTATGCCCATTTCATCCCTATGAGGCATCCTTACACCGCGGTCTCGGTGGCCACAGCATTCGTTCGGAAGGTGATTCGCTTGCACGGGGCACCGACGTCCATAGTGTCCGACAGGAACCAGGTCTTCCTGAGCGGGTTCTGGCGCGAGCTTTTCAGGGTACAGGGTACGGTGCTTAAGAGGAGTACGGCGTACCGCCCACAGACGGACGGCCAGACGGAGGTGGTGAATCGCTCTATAGAGACTTATCTGTGGTGATTCGCGTCAAAGACGCCTCGACAATGAAACAGGTGGTTGGCGTGGGCGAAGTATTAGTACAACACATCGTACCACTCAGCAGCAGGGACAACCCCTTTCAGGATCCTCTACGGGCGAGATCCACCGTCCTTACTTCGCTTCAACAACAGACAGACGTCGGTGTCACAGGTGTAGGCTTATATAGAAGATAGGGATGATATGTTGGAGGAGCTACAGAGACATCTTTTGAGGGCTCAGCAGGTGATGAAGGCCCGGGCAGATGGCCACCGACGGGACGTCCACTTTCAGGAGGGAGATATGGTATATCTCAAGCTGCGACCCTACAGGCAGAAGACGTTATCTCGAAGACAGAATGAGAAGCTGACAGCTCGCTACTACGGCCCATACCAGATTGCGGCCAAAATTGGGAAGGTGGCATATCGGTTGCACCTGCCACATTCTTCTACGATACATCCGGTGGTCCATGTGTCGCAGCTTCGGATGGCGATTGGGGACCAGTCAGCCACGTCTACTCTGCCACCTACACTTACGGAGAATATGGAGATACTGTTGGAGCCTTTGGATGTGCGTGCAGTTCGTCAGGGACCTGGACGACGAAGGGAGGTACTGATCTACTGGGTGGGCCTACCTGACTGTGACGTTACGTGGGAGGCATATGACGTGGTCCAGGAGCAGTTCTCAGATTTCCACCTTGAGGACAAGGTGGCTCTTTTAGGTTGGTATTGATGCGGATGCACCCACCCCACCGGCTACCGAGGATGCGGGACAACCTATCGTGACATACGTGAGTCGTATGAGGCGCGAGGTCATCACGTAGTGGGTTAGTGGCTCTAGTGGTATTCTAGTCTTTTCAGACTAGATTACTACATCCCCACTTTTCTATTTATTAGGGCTAGCCGCCTTTGTTATTTTCTTATGCTTGATTTGTGAAGAACGTGTTAGGCATTGTAGAGAAGGTTCTTAGGCTTTGATCCGACATTCAAAGCTAGGAGATTTGGTTTCGTCTCGAAGGAAACCCAATTATTTGTAGTTCTTCGCATTTCTATCTTATTAAAAATCCTCTTTTTATATTTTCCACTTTTAAATATATCGATTTGCTTATACGATCTCCCTGATCGTATCACAAAGCCAGTATTTAAATTTTTAAGATATCATGTGGCATGTATTTGCTCAATGTGATGGCTCTTTCTTAGGCAATATAGTTATGGTGTCTATCAAAATATACAGAACACTGATCTCATTTTGCATAACCAGCCAACGACCAATAAGAGTTTTATGCCTTCCAAACAAGTGTATCTGGGTATCAAGCTAGATATAGTCTTATGGCAGCCCTATCTGTTTTCATAAATATTAATAAGAGGCGTAGGATCCAACCGCAGATAGTGTGCACCATCCAGTAACCAATATAAAAATGTGTACTTACCGGAAAGGCTAGGGTAAATCAGGAACCACTCAAGAATGGCTATGAAATTTCAGTAGCCTCATATCAGGCCCTCAGAGAAGGTTACATAGATCCAAGGCAGCGGGGATGCCAGCTAGGACCCTCCTCAACAACTAGAACAAATAAAATAAAGAGGCTGGCAAGACAAGCCAAAGGTATATAGGATGTGTCTATGTCATTAACTATGACAACATGAACATCGCAGAGCAGAACGTTGATAAATATGTTGAAATGCACCTGAAGACACATGATATCAGGAGACCATAGTCCAAACTCTACAAACAACCTTTTCTTTCGCCACTCCCAATCCAGAATGTGTTGAGGTATGTGAAAATATAGCCTGGATCGATGATCTCTGGCAAGGTAGTCCGCAAGAATATTATATGAGATCACGGTAAATCGCTCTGGTCAATTCAAGGAAATGAGTTAACATGAGAGCACGGTATTTGATAATAGAGCATTGACATAATAAATATGTATTGTGACAGACAGTCTGTCATAAATTTCATATGCGAACAGCAAGTAGGTATTGCAGCATTACAGAATCAAAGTCGCGCAAGCATTAGCTCGGCTTGGTTCAAGCACTTTTTTTTTTGAAGTATAAAACCTAGATCAAGCATGACCCTAGGTTATCATTAAACAAGTGCAACTCAAGCTACATATGATAATGTTGTTTAAGCTCAACTCAGCATGATTATAATTATATATGATTATTGCAGATGAGTATCATCGTAGTCCAGGACATACAGCACGGCTCCAAGTCAATAAAGCGCAAAACAAACAAGAAGGTATATAGAATTTCTATCAACTTGTTTTCAGCATGGTATGGGATGGTGCAAAATTTATGGTCAAGACATTTATAAGCACATCAAGGGTTCTTCACAAAACTCTGAAGGCCAGATGACACGTAGATAGACCTATCCATTTAGTCAGATAACGTAATCTCTCTAATCCCAGGTTAATTTCATATTTCATCATGACATGTCTAAGTTTCAACACATGTATCAATAACATTTTCGTTGAGTTTGACTATAAGATTCCCGTTTTAGTTTTCTCCAATGGCATTTCTATAGCTTACAAGCATTTAATCTTGATGATAAATAGAATGTTTCTAAAACCAATTAGAATATAATCAGACAACTTGGATTCCAAATGAGATTAAGAGATATTATATTAGGCTAGATTTTTGAGCATGCCAATGTACAAGTTCATAGTTTGTTGACCGATATTTAAAAAACTTTGCCTGCATTTTTTTTCATTTTTCATTTTCAATTCTCTCTTTTTATAAAAAAATTAATATTAGTTATAACAATTACCACACTGCGACGGTGGCTGATTGACGGCGTATACCCAGTTCCGATAATCTTCAGGCCGCTTCTCTGGAGTATGCGGGCGAAACTGCGGGTACAGATGGGGGCGAAATTGCGGCCGTGGGTGCGGGCGGAACTGTGGTGAATGCGGATACGGGTGGAACTGTGGCGCTTGCGGACGCGGGTGGAACTGTGGCGCTTGCGGATGGGGGCGGAACTGCTGCTGCTGATGCGGGTGGAACTGCTGCGGCGGCGGCTGGAAATCTTGCCACGGATTGCCCCTCGAAATCGAATAATCCCCTCCGTGTCCCCGCCGATAACCATAGTTAGCGTCACTGACAGCGTCCAGGTGCGAGTCTCCGCTCACGAACGGATGACCGCCGCCGCCGCCGTCCCACGGAGGCCTGTGGCAGAACCCGCGGCTCCATCGACCGCGGCCTGGAGCCTGCATAAAGAGAGAGTAAAAGAAAGACGTTAGGGTTAGTAGTTTTTTAGGGGTTTAGGGTTTTATGGTCTCGTTTACATTGAAGCGGGATGAAGACATTGTTGCGTTGGAGATGAAGGATTGAAGAGAATGGGATGAGATTAAGGATCGTAGCATGCTAATCTTGGGGTTGAAGATGATGCGATGGTATAATTGTCATGTTTGTTGAACTTCGGCAACAGCGCCGGAGCTGGGGTCTCGTAGATACGGATGAAACAAACGCATCAGAGATTCAGAAGTCCCGGTCGCACCCCTGTACTGGGGGCGGACCCCGTATTTCCACCGATGGCTAAATCAGACGCGCGTGTTGACGCATGGGTTAAGCGTGTATGTGTACATGGCCGTTGGGTTTGTTTATTCAAATAGAGCCTACCTTCAAATGGGTGTTTCCTCTGGCTTATATATAGAGTCGGGCAGGCTGGTGTATGCTAACCATGTGTAAAGCAGTGGTCTTCTAATATAGCCAATTTTGCACGCAAGATGCCGCCGACAATGTCAGCGGATAAGACATGCATTAAATTCAATCGTAGTTGGAGAGAGAATGCTAGTCGGTTGCCTAGATCGTTGACGTCATGGATTAGGCTGAGCTGCTGAGGGATGGCCTCGAGCAGTAAAGTCAACATACGGACGTGTGGAAGCAAGTCGCAGACCCTGAGGTCGGATTGTCCTAATAGGGCTATGCCGAGGTCGGGTCTACCGACCCCTTGAGCCATGTCGGAAGGTTACATCGATGGGTCTCACCTAACGTGTCAGTATGTCCCTGCCAGCGATCCTCATCTGTAGTGGTAATCTGGAGGCCGAACCCGAGTGCTAGAACCGGCATCTATACTTATAATGACGGCAACAAAAAACACACGCATATTTTTACCTCACATTTACTATTATAACCACAACTCCTCACCACGCGCTCAAACTATCATGTACTACTCGGCGAACACATCATTTTAAAAAATAACTATTAAAATAAAAAATTGAATTATCAAAAAAAACCCTAATTAGGGTTTTGCAGTAACAGACCGCGGGCGGGTTTCAACGCGGGGAGCGGCGACAGGCCGTGGGCGGGGAGCCGCGGGGAGCGGGTAAGGGGACGGCTGCAGCCAGCATCAGCGATAGGCCGCGGGGTCAGGGGCGGCGATGGCCGCGGGAGATTGCCTAAGGCGGCGATCTCTCCTTGCCGTCTAGATCCACAAATTTAGGATGAAAATGAGATTTTTATTGTAAAAATACAATTTTTAATCTTTGAATCAACGTTCTATTTCGTAAAAATTTGATTTTTAACGCTTAAACATTGAATTTGGGTCCAAAAATGATTTAAAAGCCGTTTTTTTATAGAGATCTATGTTTTAAAAATAGGATTTTTCTTAAAGATCTCAGCAGAAAAAGAGATTTCTAGTAGATCTAATAGAAAAGAACACATATTCTTCTTCATGTGCATGAAATATCAGATCTAGAGAACAAAGATTATCTCTAGATCCCACCCGTTGGATTTAGTGAATTTTGGATAAAAAGTCACAATCCGCGTCCTCGCGATTCGTCAGTCGGCAGATGTTCGGCTCAGCTGACGAGCGTGCTGATACCGTTTTATGAAGATAAATGCTACTAAACCTGTAGCCCTATATTTACAGTAAAAATGTTACATAATGGGTGGATACCCTAAACACAAGTGGGCTCAATATAGGCCTACAAAAACTCATTCATAACAAATTAACTGTTATGAATGAGGGAGGCCTTTGGCCTCCCCTCCTTCATTACCCATTCATTAGGCCCACATTACTTAGAGTAATGGGGACCCTTGGTCTCCTAGAGGCTTTTGGCCTCCCCACTATGAGATATATAAATAGAGCAACATGGCTCTTAGCCATTGTGACTTATTCTTAGCAATGAAATTCTCTCTCTCTCTCTCTCTTGAGTTCATTATCATACAACACGTTATCAGCTCGTTTGCTCTAAAATTCTTTGAGCTTTTCATCCCGTCTCCCCTCAAAAATCCATCCCCTACGTGCGAAGGAATCTATTGTTGCGGTGTACCTTTGCGGCTCTCCGTTGCGGCGATCCGTTTTGGCGTATTAGGAGCGTGGATTTCTCTTTCTACGGATTTTCTGTTTTTACGATCGTCCCTAGATTTTTTAATCTAGAGGTAATACTTTTTGATCCCGTAGAAAATTACAATATATTGATAAACATGATTTTACAAAGCTTATCTTAAAGTCTTGTATAAATCTGATTAATAACAAAAAATTTTTTTTAAAAAAAAGAAATTTGTGGCCGAGAAATCTGAAGATGCAAATGCATAAGATGTTATCACTTGTCACCATTTTGAATGGCGTGGGGCCTAGCCAAATTCATCGAACCCCTCTAAATGGCATGCTAAATTCAAAGCTTTTGTCTTGTTGGACCTAAAATTCTAGCAATATGTGCCAGTTTGCATACAGTGCATTAACACTAGCAATTAAGCATGACCTTGCATAAGCATCTTACTTACTGTGTGCAAAATCAAGGCAGCAACGTCAAATTTGAAAAATAATAATAATAATAATAATTGAAGAAGGAGATAAAACTGACAATGAAAAATGCAATGAGCTATATGCTATTATATTTAATAAATCATACTATCTGTATGTTTTATGGGCCTGCAATCCCATTCCGATTAATTATTATTTTGGTTTTCCAAATTGGGCCAGAAGCCCAGTTAATCCAATTGTAAATTTTATATGTCAATTAAAATTTTGCAACTGGGCCTGAAGCCCAAAGATTAATACTAAATTAATTTGGCTTATTGGGCTAGAAGCCAAGTTAATAAAATTGCTTATTAAAATGATTAATATTTTACCTATGGGTCTGCAGCTCCAATGAAAATATTAATTTATTTTACTTTCTTGTTATGGGCCTGACGCCCAATTTGTCATATTGCTAAAATTATGTTAAACATCACTCTTGCATTATTAATTATTTATGGAATATTAAGATTTTTCAAAATATAATTATCTTAAAGATCCTGAGACCGCTCTGCCGTTAGTCAACTAACCTAACGGTGTATGACGTTTCCACGTGGTCTACGAGATAATCATATTTTCTAGTTTCCTTTACCATATGTTATGCTTGAGATATATGCGTGGTTGTTTATTTTTATGCATGTAGCATATTTAGAACTGCGTGGATGTTTGCATAAGTAAAAATGTGTTTTTCGGGATCGGCCATTGTATACCTATTTACTTTCCTTGCACTTTTATTTTCTTTTGAGAGAATTTGTAAGTGAGGAAATTTGTATTTTAAAGCCAAAGCTCGATGCAACAGCACATAGAATTGATGAAAACTCCTTCAATGGATCATGATGTCGGTCAATGTGCTTGGCTAAGTTTGCTGGACCAACCTAGCTTGACTGGGTAACAAGTGGTCCTGGCTTAGTCAATTCCATGGCCGCGTCCGCTGGACCGCAAGGAGTCGATTCATGACTGTGTAAGCCAAAGCTCGATGCAACAGCATATGAAGACGGAGATATATGGACCCAGTTCAGTTTGGGTTTCCAAAGTTGTATTTTTTTTTTACTATTATGGACTTTAAACGAACTTTGGACTGTGTACTATTTTGGGTATCTGGCCGATCCCCGCATTTTTACTTGTTTTTTTCTTTATGAATGAATTTTTGAATTTTAATTAATTCATGCTCATTTTAAAATACGTAGATAAATGGCAAAATTGGCAAGCGTCGATTTCGAGGTCCTCGATTCTGCAGGGAAAAATTACCTGAGTTGGCGAGTGGACCTGAAGTTCCACTTGCGTTCAATGGCCCTCCTTGGGTCCATTTTGGCTCCTTCCTCGGCCCCAGCAGCGGCCGAAGCTTCTGCTACAGCTAGCAGCAGCCCCACAACCACTGTATCCGATGTAGATAAGGCGAAAGCCATAATCTACATTAGGAAGCATATAGATCGGACCTTAAAGGCCGATTACTTAACGGTTGAGGACCCGAAGGACCTGTGGACAGCACTGGAAGCACGGTATAAACATCAAATTGATGTTATATTACCCCGTGCCAGTTATGAGTGGGAAAACCTCAGACTTCGGGACTATAAGTCCGTCGCTGAGTATAATTCTGCACTTCATAACATCACCTCACGCCTGAAGTTGTGCGGTGAAGAAGTGACAGAACATCGCATGTTGGAAAAAACATTTACCTCGTTTCACGAGAAAGATGCAATCCTCATGCAGCAGTATCGTGAACGCAACTTCACGAGTTTCTCCGATCTGATCTCATGCCTACTTAGAGCAGAGCAGAATCGAGATTTACTGCTAGCAACTCATAACTTACGTCCAGCTGACACTGCCCCTATCCCTGAAGCCCACCACGTTTCTCCCCAGAAGTGGAAAAACAAGAGGAAGACTAAAAATACTAAAGGGAAAGCGGTAATGAAGCAACCAAGAGGTGCAGCTCCCCAAACAAACAAAAACAATAAAGGGAAAAGAAACTTCACTTGGAAGCGAAAGGACACCAAGCACGTGTCACTTCCAAAGAAGACCTGGGAGGACAAATGCCATAGATGCGGCATGACTGGCCATTGGTCCAGAAACTGCCGCACTCCTCGCCACCTACAGGATCTATATCAGGCGAGCCAGAAGTCTCGACCTGAAACAAACTTGGCAGGTGTACAGCCACCAACAGTCTTTACTGCTAAAGACTTCGAGAACGACGATCTGCTAGATTGAGCATCATCATTTATCTATGCATTTAGAATTCGATGTATATTCATCTGTTATTTGCTTAAGTACGAACTTTTATTTTCGAATGAATGTTTACATTTTCGCTCAAATAAATTTTCGTTTTTTGCTTATATAGATGATGTCTGAGTGCCTAGTGGACAGTGCCTCAACGCACACAATCCTTCGCGATCATTGCTATTTTAATAGCTTAAATAAATATGACGGTCCTGTTATCACAATTTCAGGACTGTCCCAAATAATCGAAGGAACTGGTGAAGCAATTATATTGCTCCCAAATAACACAAGACTTCAAATTAATAATGCATTATTCTCTCCTATATCAAACAGAAATCTCGTAAGTTTCAAGGATTTCCGTTTAAACGGATATCACTTAGAGACCAGGGATAAAAATAAGGTTGAATATCTAATTGTAACTCGTCAAAAAGATGACCGGAAGATCATCTGCGAGCGATTCAAGGGACTCCCGTCGGGTCTATACCAAACATACATTCAACCAGTAGAAGCCAATATGATTGAACACCAGACGTGCCAATCACTACCAGAATTCCAACTCTGGCACAATAGACTTGGTCACCCTGGAACAGCAATGATGCGCCGCATTATCACTGAATCCCGTGGACACAAATTGAAGAACCTGAAGATTCTTCAAAAGGGT
Source organism: Scilla litardierei (assembly GCA_030789695.1). NCBI lineage: Eukaryota > Viridiplantae > Streptophyta > Magnoliopsida > Asparagales > Asparagaceae > Scilla > Scilla litardierei. Next base: position 220,024,243 of record CM061134.1, on the reverse strand, counting down.
GAATTTCCATGTCTCCCTTGTTTTAAGGGAAAACTAATAACGAGACCATCCCTCCTGAAAGTGGGATTAGAGTCTCCTGGCTTCCTTGAGAGAATTCATGGTGACATTTGCGGGCCTATTCACCCCGCAAGTGGCCCATTTCGGTACTTCATGGTACTAATTGATGCATCAACCAAATGGTCTTATGTGTGCCTCTTGTCCACCCGCAACCTAGCTTTTCCAAAGCTATTGGCACAAATAATAAGGTTGCGTGCTCATTTCCCCGATAACCAAATCAAGAAACTACGTCTTGATAATGCGGGAGAATTTACTTCACAAGTCTTCGAAGACTATTGCCGGGCAACGGGTATTGAAGTTGAACATCCTGTAGCACATGTTCACACCCAAAACGGATTAGCTGAGTCCCTTATAAAGAGACTCCAATGGATTGCACGTCCATTGCTTATGCAATCCCAGTTGCCTGTGGATGCTTGGGGGCATGCTATTTTACATGCCGCATCACTTATTAGGATAAGACCCTCTGGAGGTCACACTTTATCCCCGATGCAACTAGCATACGGCGCACCTTCGGATATCTCTCATTTGAGAGTGTTTGGTTGTGCGGTATATGTCCCAATAGCACCACCGCAGAGGACCAAAATGGGTCCTCAGCGTCGTCTAGGTATATATATTGGGTTTGATTCGCCCTCTATTATCAGATACCTTGAACCCCTGACGGGTGACGCATTCAAGGCACGTTTTGCAGACTGTGAATTTAATGAGAAATTTTTTCCAAAACTGGGCACACAGTCTAAGAAGCCAGAAGCTTCTGAGACCATTAGTTGGGACCAGAAGTCTTTGTCCCTATATGATCCGCGTACTATTCTGTGTGAAGATGAGATCCTGAAGATCCTTCACATCCAGAATACAATACATCTTTTACCGGATAAATTCACGGACAACCAGAAGATTGTTCGTTCACACGTCCTTGCTGACAATACGCCAGCTAGGATTGACATCCCCATAGATGGATGCAGCCCACCGGCAGCAGAATTGGTTGTACCTCAAATGAAAAGAGGACGCCCACCAGGTTCAAAAGATAAAGTTCCTCGAAAGAGGAAGACTCCTGGCGATACTAAGATTATCCCTCCACAGGATGCTGAGCTCAGACCAGCTACTTCTCCCCTCCTGATTTCCCCAGCAGAGGAAACAATAGGAGAAACATCATTAAATTTTGTACGTACTGGAGAAGTACTGGACAGAAATAGCATAGTCGTCGACGACGATTTTGCGTTCGATATTGCCGTTCACGTCACTGAATATGACGATGACGTCGAACCACGATCTCTAGCGGAATGTAAACGCAGAGATGATTGGCCAAAGTGGGACGAGGCAATAAGAGTAGAGCTGGACTCACTCTTGAAACGCAAAGTCTTTGGACCAGTAGTCCAAACACCAGTAGGTGTAAAACCTGTGGGATATAAGTGGGTTTTCATAAGAAAAAGAGATGAAAATAATGTGATCGTTCGCTATAAGGCACGCCTTGTAGCCCAGGGATTTTCCCAAAGACCGGGGATTGATTACGAAGATACGTATTCCCCGGTCATGGATTCGATCACCTTCCGATTTTTAATCAGCCTAACTTCTCTGGAAAGCCTAGAAATGCAGCTCATGGACGTTGTGACTGCATATCTATATGGCGATATAGATAAAAATATCTATATGAGACTTCCTGATGGGTTTAATCTACCCCCAGAGATGAAAGAGATACCTCGGGACGTATTCTCTGTAAGGCTACATAGATCATTATATGGTCTAAAACAATCGGGCAAGATGTGGTATAACAAACTAAGTGATTTTCTTGCACAGCAAGGATTCACGAATAACGAAGTCTGCCCGTGTATCTTTATCAAAAGAACGGGAACATGATTTGTCATCATAGCTGTATATGTAGATGACTTAAATCTCATAGGATCTCCTGCAGAGATCAAAGAGATATCTGAAAGCCTTAAACATACTTTTGAAATGAAAGACCTAGGCAAAACAAAGTATTGTCTTGGCTTACAGATAGAACACCTAAGAGGTGGAATCCTATTACACCAATCTAATTATACAAAGAAACTTCTACGCAAGTTTCATATGGATAAATGTCATCCTTTAGGTACTCCTATGGTCGTAAGATCACTAGATGTACATAAGGACCCCTTCCGGCCACTGGAAGAGGGGGAGGAGATACTGGGTCCTGAAGTACCCTACCTCAGTGCCATTGGAGCACTTCTATATCTGGCTAACTGTACGCGTCCCGATATAGCGTTTACAGTTAATCTACTAGCCAGACACAGTGTTGCACCCACAAAGCGCCACTGGAATGGAGTAAAGCATCTTCTGCGATACCTTCAGGGTTCCATTGATCTTGGACTTTACTACCAGAGAGGTGCCTCCCCCAAATTGTTTGGTTATGCTGATGCAGGTTATCTCTCTGATCCGCACACGGCAAAATCTCAAACAGGTTTTGTATTTACCTACGGAGGTACTGCTATCTCTTGGAGATCGGTAAAACAAACCACTACTGCTACATCTTCCAACCATGCAGAGCTCATCGCGATCCATGAGGCGAGCAGAGAATGTTTTTGGCTATGCTCCGTCGTCCAACACATCCTCCAATCCACTGGCCTGAAGACCAGTGATCTGGAGCCTACTGCCCTATTCGAAGACAACGCCGTATGCATTGCTCAGCTTCAGAAGGGCTACATCAAAGGCGACAGTACAAAACACATTTCTCCCAAGTTTTTCTGGACGCACGAGCAGCAGAACGATAAGCAGATTGAAGTTCGACAGATCCAGTCATGCAACAACTTAGCTGATCTTTTTACTAAGGCATTGCCTAAATGTACTTTTGTAAAGATTGTAAAGAACATTGGTATGCGACAGTTGAAAGACCTGCAAGCCTGAAGCTTTTACGGATCAGGGGGAGTAACATGTGAGTTGCACTCTTTTTCCTTAACCTGTTGGGTTTTCCCACTGGGTTTTCCACAGCTAAGGTTTTAACGAGGCAAACACACTTACTCTGGATTCAGAAGTATCCAACTCTTGCCTCAGTAGCTGAGACCGAAGTGATGAATGTGTAAGGGGGAGTGTTATGAATGAGGGAGGCCTTTGGCCTCCCCTCCTTCATTACCCATTCATTAGGCCCACATTACTTAGAGTAATGGGGACCCTTGGTCTCCTAGAGGCTTTTGGCCTCCCCACTATGAGATATATAAATAGAGCACCATGGCTCTTAGCCATTGTGACTTATTCTTAGCAATGAAATTCTCTCTCTCTCTCTCTCTTGAGTTCATTATCATACAACATTAACATTTTAATTCAAACAATTAATGGATGCTTTGGGTAAATAACAAGTTTCGATTCTCAATGAAATGTTTTAACGGCATGTCTTTATGACAAATATTGAAAAGACTAAGATTTTGTTTCAACAATCTTTACGTTGAAAATCCAAACATATTGAAATATTAATTTTATGTAAACTTTTATTATCACACGCGTGCATTTACATGCGCCCTGAACACCAGTAGTCTCGCAATGTGATTCCAAGCCAATGCTTCACAATCACCAACACTGGATCATTCGACCCAACATAGACAAAAGGTCGATTTGATCAAGGATTCTAACTTCATCTGAGGAGATCAGTGGTGAGTACAAGCCATTGCCGCGCCCAAGGTTAATGATAGGCCGTAGGAACGCATTTCAGCGTCGGATCCGTGGCGCAATGGTAGCGCGTCTGACTCCAGATCAGAAGGTTGCGTGTTCGATTCACGTCGGGTTCATTTTTTAAGGTTATTATTACTACTTTAATCACCGGCGTAATATTATTTATTTTACAGAAAAACATAACCGACTTTTGCAGAAAATTAGGCAGTGGATGTGGACTGTTAGCAAGAAAATTGGCCAATGAGAGGTATGAAGACAACTTCTCAAAATCAGACAAAAATTAGATATAGTTTTAAATGCATGTTGTTGTGAATGGGTATTTACTGGGTTGGATTAGTTATTGGGCCAACCCAATTGTTTGGGCCCATATCTGTATAAGCCCACTTGTATTCTCCCTTTTGGCTATAAATATAAACCTGAGGGCTCTCCCCTCAGTAGTTGATTCATAACACGTTATCAGCACGAGCCTCTAAATTTTTTCCACACATTTTTTCCGTTCGTTGCGAAGGCGTAGGCGAAGGCGAGACGAGAGATCCACGAGCGCGGTGCAAGGCTTCCTCCATCAAGGGTCGTCATCCGCGTAGGGCTTCGAGCAACCGTCGCTATATCCGGAGGACGGATATAGAGGTAAATACACTAAAAACGATATTTTTAATCATACGTATGATTGCCCCTCCCCTAGATCTCGCAAGATCATCATGGGGATTCATCGTCGCCTTGAAAACGACGGATTTTTCATCCCAAAAACTCAATTTTTAGGGTAAAACCCCTATTTTTGAACCCTCCGGCGGCTACCCGTCACCGGACCCCCCCAAAACCCCCCCTCGCCGGAACCCCCCCCCCCCAACCACCACCCTGGCCGCCTCCCCCTGCAGGGGGCGGCGGCCCCCGTGGCCGCCTCCCCCTGCAGGGGGGCGGCCCCCGCCGCCCCTCCTGCAGGGGGCGGCGGCCCCCGAGGCCGCGCCCCCTGCAGGGGGGCGGCCCCCGCCGCACCCCCTGCAGGGGGCGGCGGCGGCGCCGGCCGCGCCCCCCCCCCCCCCCCCCCCCCCCCTGCAGGGGGCGGCGGCGGCGCCGCCCCCCCCAAACCCTAAACCGTGAGAGAAAAAAAAATAATGTGATAAAGCCCGTGGGCCTGAAGCCCACAGGCCGGCTGTGGGCTTCAGGCCCACAGGCCAATTACTTCTTCAAAAAAAAAATACAGATCTGTGGGCCTGAAGCCCACAGCAGATCTGTGGGCTTCAGGCCCACAGATTTCTATATATATATTTAAAAAAATACAGATCTGTGGGCTTCAGGCCCACAGATTTCTATAAATATATTAAAAAAAATCCTATGGGCCTTAAGCCCATAGGCCGACTGCGGGCTTCAGACCCGCAGTCTGTTTTATCTGAAAGAAAAAAAAAATTGGGGGAGGCAAAGGCTATTAACAAGCCTTATAAGGCAACTTGCTAGCCTAAAAATTTATTTTAAAGGGGGTTTAAGGGCAAAATATTCGTGAAAAATCACGGTAAATTACGGGACAAATATCGGGCAGGCGAGGACTTTTTGGGGATTCTTGGGGGGGGGGGGGGGCTTTTGGGATGATGAGGAAAACTTTTTCCTCTGACAAAGAAAATGTTTATTTTGGGCTCTTAATCAATTTAATTGATTAAACCCATTCAATTTACAACCTTTGCATTGTGATGATTTTTTTGCAAAAATCAGATTTACATGCTTTGCATCTCTGGTATATTCTGTTGGATATTATATGCGTGGTTGTGCATTGTATTTAAAACTTAATAATTAGGAAGATCCTGCGACCGCTCTGCCGTTAGTAACCTAACGGTGTATGACGTTGCCCAGTGGTCCAATAATTATTAAGTGTTTAAATTATTTATCCATCTCTGCGAATATTAAATGCCTGTGATGCCTGTGATGAAAATGTCTGATGAAAATGTTGATGAGCACAATATTTCTGCATGAATTGCTAAATGTGGTTTTTGGATCGGCCGTTTAGTCCCACAGTTTATTTCCTGCACTTTTCTTTTATTTTTGAGAGAAATTGTAGTGAGGAACTTATGTAAATGTCAAAGAAAGAAGACCAACTTCCATGGAGACGGAGGCCACGCTTGAAGATGGAGATATCATATGGGACCCACGGGGTTTCCAAAGTTGTATTTTCATTTTCTTTAAGCTGCAAATTTGTATAATTTGGACTGTGGACTTTTTTGGACTCTTTCTTGTGGGACTGGCCGATCCACACAATTAGTTTTTCGTTAAATATTGCCTCCGCCTGAAAATGTTTTCTCTGAATTAATTATTAATTCATGCATGTTTGTGCTCTGCTAGATAAATGGCTAATATTGCAAGCGTTAATTTCAAAGTACTGGAAGCATCAGGTAGAAACTATCTAAGCTGGCAGCTAGATGTAAAGTTTCACCTGCGGGCAAAGTCCCTCATCGCTGCTGTGACTGAAAAAGAAAATGTTAGCGATATAGAGAAGGCGCAAGCCATCACCTATATTCGCCGCCATGTGGACAAGACCTTAAAGGCTGAATACCTTACGGTCGAAGATCCACTTGAACTATGGACTGCCCTTGAGGACATGTATAAACATCATAAAGATGTTATACTCCCAAGGGCACGATATGAGTGGGAGAACATGAGACTACAGGACTTTAAGTCCATTGCTGAGTACAACTCAGCACTTTTTAGCATCACCTCACGCCTGAAGTTGTGTGGTGAAAAAGTCTCAGAAAATCGCATGCTGGAAAAGACTTATACGTCCTTCCATGAAAAAGATGCGATACTCATACAGCAATACCGTGAACGCAAGTTCACCAAGTATTCCGAGCTGCCGTCATGTTTACTCATGGCCTAGTAAAACAGAGAGCTTCTTCTCTCCACTCACAATATACGCTCCCCGGCACTGCCCCCACCAGAAGCTCACTATTCCTCTTCCTTCAAAAAGAAGAGAGATAATAAAAGAAAAGAAAGACCACAGAAGGGGGGTCAACAGAAAAATGCCAAGGGCCATGTACAGCAGCAGCGAAATAAGCGGAAGTTCACGTGGAACAGAAATGACAAAAATAATTCACCCCCACCCAATAGGGAATGGGAAGACTAGTGCCACAATTGTGGCTTTAAAAGCCACTGGTCCAGAGTGTGCCGAACTCCGCATCATCTCCAGGATTTGTATAAAAAGAACAAGAAAAATAAAGTTGAAACAAACCTGATGACATCTGATGCTCCAGTCAAGTTTTCAGCTGACAACTTCGAAAATGATGACTTGCTTGATTAGCCCTTATTTTTATCTTAGCAATTTGTTTTGAGAATAATTTATGAGAGCATTTTTAATTATGAAATTTGTTCTGAATGAAAATGTTTAGTAGACAATAAATGAAAATGTTTATCTAAATATGCATGTGCCAATACGTTTCATCTTTTGAAACTGCTCTCATAAATGCTTAGTAGACAATAAACACGTATGATCTCTATCAATACAAAGCCCAATATCAGGGCTATATTGAAGATCCAGGGAATGCAACACAGTTGCCCCCAAACTACACAAAAATAATGGATGCACTAATCCCTCCGAATTCCAAAAAGAAACTTTCTAAGTTTCAAGGACATCCGTTTCAACGGATCCCACTTGGAAACAGCAAATGTAAATGAAAAATTACCGTATGCAACGTCTCAAGAAAAAGGAGTAAAATCCACACTTGAACGTTTTGAGAGCCTTATAGGCCTCTACCATACGAAGATTCGGAGAAAGGAAGCAGAATTAAACGGAGCACCTGAAGTGCCCTACATCAGCCGAGTTTTTACTCTGGCATGTTGGACTTGGCCACCCTGGATTTGTGATGCACATCATCTTATCCTATGGGTATGACTTGAAGAACTAGAAGATTCTTCAGAAGGGAAAATTCCCTCGCATCCCTTACTATAAGGGAAGATTAATTACAAGGCCATCTCCACGAAAAGTTGAAAAAGGATCTCCACGCTTCCTCAAAAAGAATACAAGGAGACAGATGTGGATAAAATCCACCACCCCTAGTGGGCTATTTTAGTATTTCAGTGTACTGATAAATGCATCCTCAGAATATTCGTACGTATGTCTACTACAAGACCCGCAACTTAGCTTTTCCAAAAGCTATTGGCACAAGAATAAAAATGTTGCGGGCACATTTCCCAGACAATAAAATGTTGTAAATAGGTCTGGTTAATGTTGGGAAATATACCTCCCAGTCTTTTCAAGAGTACTGCCAATCAACGGGAATTGAAAATGAACATACAAGTGCCGCATGTTCATACCCAAAATAGGGTCGGCAGAGTCACTGAAAAGTAGACTCCAATGGACTGAACGTCCATTAAATCCCGATTGCCTATGGATGCATGGGGACATGCAAACTTTGCATGCTGCGTCGTAAATAGAAATAAGACCCTCTGGAGGTCAGAGTCTCCAATGCAATATGCATATGGAATGCCACCGAACATTTCTCATTTGAGAATCTTCGGTCACGCAGTCTTAAATCCCCATTGCACCACCAAAGAGGACCAAAACGGTACTCAACGTCGCCTAGGTATCCATGCAGGGTTTGACTCACCCTCACTTATAAGATACCTAGAACCCCAAACGGGGGACGCATTTAAGGCATATCTTGAAGACTGTGATCTCGATGAGACGAGTTTCCCAAAAAATAGGCCCAGATACTAGAAAATCTGGCGCGAAGAAAATTATAACGTGGGATACAAAAAGTTTGACCCACTATGATCCGGTAACAATATAATGTGTCGATGAGATCCCGAAGATCCTCCACATACAGAAAATTGTCTACCAATTACCGGAATCATTTATTGACAACCAGAAGATTGTCAGATCACACATCCCTGCTGCAAAAACTCCAGCTAGGATTGACATCCCCGAGAATGGATGCAATCCACCAGCAGCAGAAGTGGCTGACCCTCAACAGAAAAGAGGCAGACCACCAGGCTCCTAGGACAAGAAACTCCTGGAGACCTTAAGACAATACTACCACAGGACAACGAGCTCCTGTCCACACCATCACCCTTCCCGGAATCCACTGCAGAGGAATTGCCGGGAAAAAGTGAAATTAAGTAAATGTTGTACGTACTGGGGAGGTGTTGGACAGAAAGAACAAAAATTGTCGACAATGTATTCACGTATCATATTGCCATATACATCGCAATGGCGATGATGTTTATAAATTATCGTTCCACACTCCGTTGCTAGAAGGCAAACGTAGAGATTGGCCAAACGTGGAACGTGGCAATAAAAGATGAGCTGGACTCACTTATGAAACGTGAAATGTTCGGACCTGAAGTCCAGACACCAAAAGGTGTCAAACCTGTGGATAAAACAAAGTATTGCTAACATAAGAAAAATAAATACAAAATCGTATGCTATACGGTACAACCTATAGCCCAAGGAAAACTTCGCTGAAACTAGGGATCGAACAAATTCAAATGAGCATGTCTCATAAATGATGCATCTGTCTCCCTAAGTTATCAAAAGCGAACACCTTACGATTTGGCGAAGGAAAATTTTTGATATGCCGTTATTGGATGTTGTGACGGCATACCTTGGTGGATATCTTGTAAAGATAATTTCCACATTTCCTTAAAAGCCCTGAATAGACTTCGGGACGTCTATTCAAATGAAGAAACAATAAGTATAATAAATAAATGTACAACCAAGAGAATCACTTGACAAGTCAATGATTCCTACTGAAGGTTGTCTTTGCATCTGTGCAAAGAACAGGATTGGAGATCTTAGTTGTAGACAACTAACATCTCATCGGATCTCCTGAAGAGAAAACCGAAATAAATGTACAAGCCTGACTTTTAAACATGAAAAGACCTAGGCAAATATAAAGTCATGGCTCATAGAATCCTGTTACAAACGCTCAGAAGTGCGTTGGAGAAATTAACAGGACCAGAGTCATCCAAAGTACACCTACGGTGGTACACTTACTGGATGTATAAAAAGAACCCTTCCGATCGCTGGAAGAGGGGGAGGATATAACTGGTCCTAAAGTCCATCATCTAAGTGCAATCATGCACTCCTGGCTAAACTGCACGCGTCCCGATATAGCAGTTGCAGTTTACTCATTAGCCAGAGATAGTTGGCACCTTACTAGGGCCATTAAACCGGAGTCAAGCCTTCTGCGCTTCCTCCAAGGGTCGAAAGATTTGGACTTACAAATTATAGTAGCATCCTCCAATATTTGTGCAAATGCAGGTTACAGGTCCGGTCCCTATACTGTGAAATCACAGAACAGGTACCAACAGTGGGATGACCATCTACTGCAAATATGCAAAGCAACTTATGAAGGCAACATCATCCTATAATTCCGAGATCCTCACCATTCCAGAATCACACCAATGGTGTATTTAAGGGCGCCTGGTGGTACATCACATCCCAGTGACGACTGGGATAGAGGCTGGTTCCGTGGAGCTGACCATATAGTCTGAAGACCACATCAGAGGCGACGAAACTTAGCACACCTCTCCAGAATTTCTGGATTCAGCAGCTGCTTGATGGTGACAAAATTTGTAATCTGTGTACATTTTCGGAATATTGTAAATAGGAGTGAGGAGATAAGCCTACGAGATCTGAAAGCCTAAGAGCTTTTACAGATCAGGGGGAGTTGACAGAATTTGTACTCTTTTCCCTTAGCTATGGTTTTTCCCACTGGGTTTTCCATAGCCAAAGGTTTTAACGAGGCAAATCACATCAACTCTGGATCCTGAAGTATCCACCCCTCAGTGACGCTCAGAATCCAGAAGTATTCATGAGCAGAGTCACTTGTACAAATCAGGGGGAGTTAAAGAGCGTTTGCACTCTTTTTCCTTAACTATGGTTTTTCCCACTGGGTTTTCCATAGCCAAAGGTTTTAACGAGGAAAATCTCACCAACTCAGGATCCTGAAGTATCCACCCCATGTGAGACACATGAAGGCTCAGAATCCTGAAGTATTCATGAGCATGGTCCACAACTATGGCTGGATAAGGGGGAGTGTTGTGAATGGGTATTTACTGGGTTGGATGAGTTATTGGGCCAACCCAATTGTTTGGGCCCATATCTGTATAAGCCCACTTGTATTCTCCCATTTGGCTATAAATATAAACCTGAGGGCTCTCCCCTCAGTAGTTGATTCATACCACATGTAAATTTTAATTTTAATTACAAAAATCTATTAACTTCTTGTGAATTTGTGTGGAGACAAAACAACCGGATCGGCAACCCGGCAATTTGAGATCAAAATAGCCGGTTTGCTAACCCGATCAGTTTTGAGAGTAACGTTCTAGTTTTTATAGTGCTTTATTGTTTTTGGCTTGTGATGTCGGCATTGATAACGAGCTTAATGGTCTATCATTGAATGCTCTCATTCTGAGCTGACGCCTTAAATGGAAGAGCACAACGGTCTGGCAACCCGTTGCTTCATATGACGGGATGAACGGCCTCATGTGGTGCGTCCGGGTTGTTGGACCAAAACTGTTGGCCTTGATGGTCTTGTTTGCTCAAATAAATTAATGTGCCGTCTTTGGACCGACCTAGTGCGGTATAATGTGTGATCATGCAACCTTTGTTGGAGTTTTATAAATTGATTAAGAATTACTCTTGCACAAAGTGCACGGGGGATGCCAAAAAAATCCATTGCACCAGGATGCGAGACCCAAACAAAACCAAATGGAAAAAGTGGGTGTGCGTGTAAGTATTGTCTGGGGGTTTATAAGATTTTGGAGGGTTGTTTTATAAATGGATTTTGAACGAATTTAATTGAGTATCGCATACGACTATACGGGCCTGTTCCACAATGTGAAAGTGGGCAAAAATCACTGTAGGGGCCCCTGTTCATCAACGGCAACACAAATTCTATTCAAATGTCTCGTGAATATGTTTCTTTCATTCAAAACTTTCCGATCGATTTGATCAGAAGTGGCACCGACGACGTGGGGCCAAGTTTCTCACAAACAAAAATCCCCGGATTTTCCGCGGATTACAGCCAAGATTCTTGAAGGGAGGCCCCATTGCTCGCGCGCGCTCTCTCTCTAGGTGAATCGTAGCCCATGATTTCGTTTTTCTAATTTTGTCGAAGGCATTGTGCTTAGTGCCTCCGAGTTTTTTTGTCCTATTAGAGAGAAAGGGACAGTGCATCTGAGTTTTGTTGTCCTATTAGCGAGAAATGCACAATATTCGAGTTAATCAGGGTTAATTAAATATGATTGTGTGATGTAATAGACAGGTTGGTTTAATTATTAAATAGGTTAGTTTAATTATTTTTACTAATTTTATTAAACAAAATTATAAATAAAACTGTTATTTATTAATAAATTTAAAACAATTTAAATTATTTAAATTAAGATAATTATGTTATATAATAATGAACTCAAGAGAGAGAGAGAGAGAGAGAGAGAGAGAGAGAGAGAGAGAGAGAGAATTTCATTGCTAAGAATAAGTCACCATCGCTAAGAGCCATGGTGCTCTATTTATATATCTCATAGTGGGGAGGCCAAAAGCCTCTAGGAGACCAAGGGTCCCCATTACTCTAAGTAATGGGGGCCTAATGAATGAACGGACAATCTTCTGGTTGTCCGTGAATTTATCCGGCAAAAGATGTACTGTATTCTGGATGTGAATGATCTTCAGGATCTCATCTTCACACAGATTAGTACGCGGATCATATAGGGACAAAGACTTCTGGTCCCAACTAATGGTCTCAGAAGCTTCTGGCTTCTTAGACTGTGTGCCCAGTTTTGGAAAAAATTTCTCATTAAATTCACAGTCTGCAAAACGTGCCTTGAATGCGTCACCCGTCAGGGGTTCAAGGTATCTGATAATAGAGGGCGAATCAAACCCAATATATATACCTAGACGACGCTGAGGACCCATTTTGGTCCTCTGCGGTGGTGCTATTGGGACATATACCGCACAACCAAACACTCTCAAATGAGATATATCCGGAGGTGCGCCGTATGCTAGTTGCATCGGGGATAAAGTGTGACCTCCAGAGGGTCTTATCCTAATAAGTGATGCGGCATGTAAAATAGCATGCCCCCAAGCATCCACAGGCAGCTGGGATTGCATAAGCAATGGACGTGCAATCCATTGGAGTCTCTTTATAAGAGCCTCAGCTAATCCGTTTTGGGTGTGAACATGTGCTACCGGATGTTCAACTTCAATACCCGTTTCCCGACAATAGTCTTCGAAGACTTGTGAAGTAAATTCTCCCGCATTATCAAGACGTAGTTTCTTGATATGGTTATCGGGGAAATGAGCACGCAACCTTATTATTTGTGCCAATGGCTTTGGAAAAGCTAGGTTGCGGGTGGACAATAGGCACACATAAGACCATTTGGTTGATGCATCAATCAGTACCATGAAGTACCGAAATGGGCCACTTGCGGGGTGAATAGGCCCGCAAATGTCACCATGAATTCTCTCAAGGAAGCCAGGAGACTCTAATCCCACTTTCAGGAGGGATGGTCTCGTTATAAGTTTTCCCTTGAAACAAGTGAGACATGTAAATTCACCCTTTTGAAGAATCTTCAGGTTCTTCAATTTGTGTCCACGGGATTCAGAAATGATGCGTCGCATCATTGCTGTTCCAGGGTGACCAAGTCTAATGTGCCAGAGTTCGAACTCTGGCAGTGATTGGCACGTCTGGTGCTCAGTCATATTGGCTTCTATTGGTTGAATGTATGTTTGTTAGAGACCCGACGGGAGTCCCTTGAATCGTTCGCAGATGATCTTCCGGTCATCTTTCTGACGAGTTACATACAGATATTCAACCGTATTTTCATCTCTGGTTTCTAAGTGATATCCGTTTAAACGGAAATCCTTGAAACTTACGAGATTCCTATTTGATTTAGGAGAGAATAATGCATTTTTTATTTGAAGTCTTGTGTTATTTGGGAGCAGTATAATTGCTTCACCAGATCCTTCGATTATTTGGGACAGTCCTGAAATTGTGATAACAGGACCGTCATATTTATTTACGCTATTAAAATAGCAATGATCGCGAAGGATTGTGTGCGTTGAGGCACTGTCCACTAGGCACTCAGACATCATCTATATAAGCAAAAACGAAATTTTATTTGAGCGAAAATGTAAACATTCATTCGAAAATAAAAGTTCGTACTTAAGCAAATAAAAGATGAAGATACATTTAATTCTAAAAAGCATAGATAAACGATGATGCTCAATCGAGAAGGTCGTCGTTCTCGAAGTCTTTTGCAGTAAACATTGTTGGCGGCTGAACAGCCGCCAAGTTTGTTTCAGGTAGAGACTTCTGGCTCGCCTGGTATAGATCCTGGAGGTGGTGAGGAGTGCGGCAGTTTCTGGACCAATGGCCAGTCATGCCGCATCTATGGCATTTATCCTCCCAGTTCTTCTTTGGAAGTGACACTTGCTCGGTGTTCTTTCGCTTCCAAGCGAAATTTCTTTTTCCCTTATTGTTTTTGTTTGTCTGTGGAGCTGCACCTCTTGGTTGCTTCATTATAGCTTTCCCTTTAGTGTTTTTAGCCTTCCTCTTATTTTTCCACTTCTGGGGAGAAACGTGGTGGGCTTCAGGGATAGGGGCAGTGCCAGCTGGACGTAAGTTATGAGTTGCAAGCAGTAAGTCTCGATTCTGCTCTGCCCTAAGTAGGCATGAGATCAGATCGGAAAATTTCGTGAAATTGCGTTCACGATACTGCTGCATGAGGATTGCATCTTTCTCGTGAAACGAGGTAAATGTCTTTTCCAACATGCGATGTTCTGTCACTTCTTCACCGCACAACTTCAGTCGTGAGGTGATGTTATGAAGTTCAGAATTATACTCAGCGACGGACTTATAGTCCTGAAGTCTGAGGTTTTCCCACTCATAACTGGCATGGGGTAATATAACATCAATTTGATGTTTATACCGTGCTTCCAGTGCTGTCCACAGGTCCTTCGGGTCCTCAACCGTTAAGTATTCAGCCTTTAAGGTCCGATCTATATGCTTCCTAATGTAGATTATGGCTTTCGCCTTATCTACATCGGATACAGTGGTTGTGTGGCTGCTGCTAGCTGTAGCAGAAGCTTCGGCCCCTGCTGGGGCCGAGGAAGGAGCCAAAATGGACCCAAGGAGGGCCATTGAACGCAAGTGGAACTTCAGGTCCACTCGCCAACTCAGGTAATTTGTCCCTGCAGAATCGAGGACCTCGAAATCGACGCTTGCCAATTTTGCCATTTATCTACGTATTTTAAAATGAGCATGAATTAATTAAAATTCAAAAATTCATGCATAAAGAAATAAACAAGTAAAAATGCGGGGATCGACCAGATACCCAAAATAGTACACAGTCCAAAGTTCGTTTAAAGTCCATAATAGAAAAAAAATAATACAACTTTGGAAACCCAAACTGAACTGGGTCCCTATATCTCCGTCTTCATATGCTGTTGCATCGAGCTTTGGCTTACACAGTCATGAATCGACTCCTTGCGGTCCAGCGGACGCGGCCAGGGAATTGACTAAGCCATGACCACTTGTTACCCAGTCAAGCTAGGTTGGTCCAGCAAACTTAGCCAAGCACATTGACCGACATCATGATCCATTGAAGGAGTTTTCATCAATTCTATGTGCTGTTGCATCGAGCTTTGGCTTTAAAATACAAATTTCCTCACTTACAAATTCTCTCAAAAGAAAATAAAAGTGCAAGGAAAGTAAATAGGTATACAATGGCCGATCCCGAAAAACACATTTTTACTGATTTAAACATCCACGCAGTTCTAAATATGCTACGGGCATAAAAGTAAACAACCACGCATATATCTCAAGCAAAACATATGGTAAGGAAAACTAGAAAATATAAATATCTTGTAGACCACGTGGAAACGTCATACACCGTTAGGTTAGTTGACTAACGGCAGAGCGGTCTCAGGATCTTTAAGATAGTTATATTTTGAAAAATAGAGTCCTAGTAAACCATAGATAATAGTATGCAAGAGCGATGTTTAAATTTGTCAACATGGACTATAGAAAATATTTGTGATATTACATAGAGGAGAGTCCATTTAAGTAATTGACATCAGGCCATTAATTAGTGGGCAAAAATATTAACCGTTAAGTAATAGGGGATGCATGCCCAAAAGAATTATTTAGTTATTGATAGGAACAAAATGGGCTTTAATTACTGGGAATCAGCTTTCTGATTAGAACCAAAAACCAAGTTAACCCATGTACTTGGAACTCAATTATTTGTGATAACCACTAGAATGTCCTTCAAGTGTAAGTTGATATTTTACTTTGTCCATTCTGTTGTTCATATATGCATTTTTCTTTCCAGTCATCATTAAATTAATTTTGCTATCTTTATTTGTCTGTCAAACGTTGCCTTACATGGGATTTAATGGAATTTTGTCACCAAGAATTGGAGAATTGAAAACTCTGAATGTATTGTAAGTCAAATAACATAGTGGGTCCTAAATTGGTTCTATAAAGGAACACTGAAAACAGATCATTGGCGCAAGCATCTATATGATGGTTCAAGAAACTGTATACAGTGGAGGATCACTCAACAGGTGACTGTCCCATACACTTTGTAACAGAATGGTATGAGGAAATCTTGACAAATGCAGTCATAAATAGACATGTTACCTAATACATTAACATCCCTAACCTTTGGTGGCCCTACTAAATTTAAGAATTTGTTCATTATCCAAAAGAAGCTGGGTGACAAAATATCCAATTTCCTAGGGGCAGACCGCATTGAACTGTTTCCAACCCTCAATCCTCTGTCAATGTACAATTGATTCATGATCCTAAGAAATTGTACAGAAAACATATGTATGATTCCAATATTTGGTCAATAGATTGTTTTCCCACCAACATGTTAATACAATTTGCAAGCTCTCGTATGAAACCAGGAATTTTACATTGCAGGAACATTTTAATTGATGTAAGGACATGAAACAATTATAACAAAAAAAACAATTTCACCTTGTGATTTCATTATCCCTTCTTCTGGAAGATAAAAATAGTGAATGAGATTGATTTATAGTACCTCTAGATTAAAAATCTAGGGAAGATCGACCAAAAATAGAAGATCCGTAGATAGAAAATTCCACGCTCCGAATACGCCCAAGAGGAACGCCGCAACGTATCGCCGCAACGTCGCCGCAACCAGAGATTCCTTCGCGCGTAGGGGATGGATTTTTGAGGGGACGGACGGGACGAAAAAGCTCAAAAATAGAGCGCAGGTGCTGATAACGTGTTATATAATAATGAACTCAAGAGAGAGAGAGAGAGAGAATTTCATTGCTAAGAATAAGTCACCATCGCTAAGAGCCATGATGCTCTATTTATTTATCTCATAGTGGGGAGGCCAAAAGCCTCTAGGAGACCAAGGGCCCCCATCACTCTAAGTAATGGGGGCCTAATGAATGAGTAATGAAGGAGGGGAGGCCAAAGGCCTCCCTCATTCATAACAAATTACAAGTAATTTATTATTTCTACACGTGGAATCAAAATCAAACTTTCACATGAAACTTTCAAAACCAAAAAACAATAGAAAGTTTCGTCGTATCCACATAAAACTCTCAAACCAACTTTTTACACCAATTTCAAGCCAAAATAAACACAAAACTTTACTTTTCTCACTCCAAGCTCATGCGCACCATGAACACATACACCATGACCCATGTGATAGGTGAGTTTTGACTTGCTTAATCAACAAATTAATTAAAATTAAAACTTCAAAGACTAATCAACCATAAATAATGGGTACCCCGGAACAATTAATACACGCCACGCGGTTGAAATTTCCAACAACCAATTAAAAGAGAATTAAAAAAAATTAGAACCATCCAAAAAGTTGGTGAAAAATGATAATTACCCAAAAAAAAGAAAAAATCTCGACGTTGCAATTATAAAGTAGGCGTGAAAATATCTGACGTTTTTGAAATTGCAAGGAGAAGAACGAAAGGAGACTCCTTTCAAAAAGTTCCCGTTTACATTTGCTCTCTGTTGCTCATACGCTTCTCTCTACCCCTTTGTCTCCCTCATTTGGTCTTCTTCCTCCTTTTTTTGGCCATTTCAAGCAGAGGTTTCTATCTCCAGGAATCGAGGTCAGCATCAACTTTTGATTTTTTTTCAATCCATTTTCCCCTTGCCTTTGCTCTGTCAATCTGTGCATGAACTAGAGAGTATTATTATTTTTTGTTTATTTGTTTCTGCGGGTATCTTATCTTCGTTCAAGTTATACATCAAAAGTCAACCCTTTCTGCAGATTTTGCGATTCGGGTTCGTATTATTTTGAATATTTGTTCTTATTTGGTAGATGCTTATGTTTCGCACTGTGATTGTTTATTAGATTGTGTGATCTGCTTGAATCGTATTCTCAAAGCTTGACATTGGTGCAGATGTCTTGATTTGGATTTGGATGGGATTTTCAGATTATATGGAATTTATGGGCATTGTTGTCTTACGTATGTGTAAATCTTTAGGGACATTTTTGTTTAGTGTAAACTCTATGTTCAAATCTGCTGTATTTTTTTAGAAATAATACTCGTTGAAATCGGTTGTTAGGGTTTGGAATGTGTGGGCGTTCCGATCTATTCCATGCAATTCCTTTTTGTGTTGTATAAACCTGATCTTTATAGGGGTTTTATGATTGTGCAATTGAGTTAGATTTTGAAGCGAGGTCTACTCACCATTGGACTTGCATTTTGTAGTGAAATTGGAGTTAAAAATTTGTCCTTGTAGGGAATTTCTGATGTATATTAAGATGGTTAATAAATAAATAAATAGAAGGGGTTACTTTTACTCTTCATAATCTAACCTTGATCGAATTTTATTTTTTCCCATCTTTTTCTTGAGCAATCTAGTCGGGCTATTGTTCTAATTTCACCCCATTTGGTTTCTTTTTACAGGTTTTATCATTCACAAGCCAAGCTTCAGTTTCCAATCTCATCGATCCCATTTGAAAATCCATTACATATGCATGTAACATAGCTATACTACAAACATATCATATTAGCTTGAAATATTCCAACTCCCCAAAATCATTAGGAATTAGGATATCATAGCTACTTCTGAAAACATGTCTGAGTCGAAATTTAATAGCGCTACTGCCCCATTGCTACAATCATGGTCATCTTCCAGAAAGCTTCCCGATTTCAAACAATCCGTCAAACTCAAATATGTGAAGCTCGGTTACCACCACCTCATCGCCCATGGAATGTTCCTCTTCCTTCCCCCTTTCATAGTCCTCGTCGCAGCCCAAATCTCAACATTCTCCGGGGATGACCTCTACCTTCTTTGGAATCACCTTCGATACAATCTCATATCCACAATCATTTGCTCCGGTCTCCTAGTGTTCCTCTCCACGGCGTACTTCCTCACTCGGCCTAGACCAGTCTACCTTGTTAACTTCTCTTGCTACAAGCCTGAAGATGCCCGAAAATGTTCTAGGGAAACATTCATGTATTGTTCCCGGAACCTTGGTTCCTTTACTCCAGAGAACATCGAATTTCAACGCAAGATCCTTGAAAGATCGGGCCTTGGTGAGTCTACTTATCTCCCTGAGGCTGTAATTAGAGTTCCTCCGAATCCTTGTATGGCCGAGGCCAGGAAGGAAGCTGAGATGGTTATGTTCGGAGCTGTCGATGAGCTACTTGCCAAGACTAATGTCAAGCCCAAGGACATTGGCATTCTGGTCGTCAACTGCAGCTTGTTCAACCCTACCCCATCTCTCTCTGCTATGATTGTGAATCATTACAAACTCAGGGGTAACATTGTTAGCTACAACCTAGGAGGCATGGGATGCAGTGCTGGCCTCATCTCCATTGATCTTGCAAAGAACCTCCTCAAAGTCCAGCCCAATACGTATGCTCTGGTTATCAGTACGGAGAACATCACTCTCAACTGGTACTTCGGCAACAACCGCTCGATGCTTGTGTCTAATTGCTTGTTCCGGATGGGTGCTGCTGCAATTCTTCTATCCAATAGGCGGGCTGATCGTCGGCGTTCTAAATACCAACTGGTCCATACAGTTCGAACCCATAAGGGTTCTGATGACAAATGCTTCAGCTGTGTTACACAACAAGAGGATGACGATGGGAAGGTTGGGGTCTCATTGTCGAAAGAGTTGATGGGGGTTGCTGGGGAGGCTTTGAAGACTAACATTACCACGCTTGGCCCTCTTGTATTGCCCATGTCGGAACAGTTGCTTTTCTTTGCTACGTTGGTTGGAAGGAAGATCTTCAAGATGAATGTTAGGCCATACATTCCTGATTTCAAGTTGGCGTTCGAGCATTTCTGCATCCATGCGGGAGGGAGAGCCGTTCTTGATGAGGTGGAGAAGAACTTGCAGCTGTCCGAGTGGCATATGGAGCCATCGAGGATGACATTGTACCGGTTTGGCAACACCTCGAGCAGCTCTCTCTGGTATGAATTGGCTTACTCTGAGGCAAAGGGGAGGATTAAAAGGGGGCATAGAGTGTGGCAGATAGCATTCGGTTCCGGATTCAAGTGTAACAGCGCAGTTTGGAAGGCACTAAGGAGCGTAGACCCTGAGAAAGAGAAGAGTCCATGGATTGATGAGATTGATAATTTCCCTGTGGAGGTTCCCAAGGTGGCTGCACTTTAAAAAAATTGCAGATGGAATTGGTCTTAGATTTGATCAAGATATCGTAGTAACATGTTTAGGGGGGTTGCCTTCTCTTTGCATAGAAATTTGTCGCAGATTCAGCAGCTACTGCATTGCGTATTTGATCTAGTTGCATTTCTGTGTATCAGATATTTCTCAGATTTTACTCTGTACTGATAGCAAGCTTGTTCATACCGTTCGTGTGTTTTCCCATCAAAATGTAGTCTATGTGAGAAGCTGAAAATTTGGAAGGTTGGTCGAAAACTCGAAATTCTATGACTGGCAAAATTGGTGACAAAATTTGAAAGGTTGGTCGAAATTGCTCTAGTTTGGCAACTCTGTATACACGCAGACTCTCCTTGCGGGTCACACTTGCCTTGCGCGAGGAGACTTGTCTCATCTGGCCACACAATTTTGATCCTCATGGCCATACTATTTTGATCCCATATCTTTTTATGTGATCAAATGAAGATAGTTACCAATATCAGTTGACTGCTTCTTTCATGAGTTTGGTGTGATGATAGCGCTTGGAAGGGGGGAGGATGAAAATGATGATTGCTGTGTGTGATAATAACTAAATGTGGTTGGCATGGCCATAGTGAGAAATAGGAGTTTCAAAGAAGCTAGCAGAGAATCAAAGCCACCAAATTGACCAAGAATGCATGACTGCTACCAGATAATTCTAAAGATAATGAGGTTGATAGAATCACACCCTTTTCTTTTGGACCAATGGGATCTTTGAATGGTTCAAATTTTTGTAGTTTCATTGTTCTTTCCAAAGAGGAAAATGAGAATTGCACCATACATCCAGAGACATAGTTGCTAGCGACATTAAATTGGAATAAAGGATCTATATATATTCTGTAGAAAATGCGAGCATAAGACCAACAAAATTCTTTCAATATAATATTTCTGGGTTAGTGATTTTATTGTTTCCACCATCTTTTAGTTTTGTTGCTTTCCCGCTTTGAAAATACTAGTTTGGGCCTATCGATTCCCCATATACTATTTAGGCTCCATTATTCTCGTCTCCCCAAATTACTATTACTATTATAAATTTTTAAATAAAAATCACTCTGGATTTTCTAGTCAATCTACAGTATTTTGCATTGTCTATTGTTATATGACTTGGATAAATCATAACAAAAAAGAATTAAAAATAAACCTCTAAATGAATCCATAATATTATAATTTAATGGTTATTACCAAAGAGAAACCAACTGAAACATGGTACAAAACTTAAACCTGATTGGAGTCATGCATGCCATTTTTTATTCATGTTTGTTTCTAATTGAAAGGGGAAAATGTTATATTAAAATTCAATTATAATTTGAAAGCCACGCATGGTTATATTTACTTAATAAAATCTAATTTGATTAGGATATATTAATTAACTATGAATTTTTAATTGATTGAAAACCCATCGAATACGAATTCACTGGTAATTAGATTGAAAATATACGGAGAGTAGTCATTTATAAATGCTCAACTGATTCGAAAAATAGTCTATTTACAGTTCAAATATATTTATCTTAAACTTTCTATGAATGTATTAGGGATTTCGAAACGATATCTGGTGGACCGTGATGGGCTGAAGGCCTTAACATCGGGTTGGGTTTGGCCCGCTAATGCCAAACCAACTCGAAGATGCATTGGGCTTTAACCATAATGGGTTCGTTTTTATTCTTAACTCACCGCCTTCGTGTTCGCGTCGGCAACAAGAAGGATTAGACCCTCTGCAAGAAGCGATCCGAAACACTAGAAAGGGAGGAAAAAATCCTACCGCCCGGCGAAGAGATGGCATCAGTGGCGATCGAGAAGAACCTGCCGGCGGTGACTGATGGCGGCGGCGGCGGCGAGGTGAGCTCACCGATGGTGAAGGGTAGAGGCGGCGGAGGGGAAGGTCTGAGGCAGTACTACATGCAGCACATCCACGAGCACCAGCTCCAGGTCCGCCAGAAGTCTCACAACCTTAACCGGCTCGAGGCCCAGCGCAACGATCTCAACTCTAAAGGTAAGCGGAAAAACCTTATGCCTAACCCTAGTATGTTTATGAATGGATGTTACTCACCATACCTCCAAATTTTAGAGGTAAATTACATCAGATTAGATTTTTAGCGGCATCAGTGTTTGGAAGCCATTTTGGAGGTTCAATACCTCCAAAACTTTGGCCTAAAATGGAGGCAATGAAAGCCCAATCTGACCATAGTTTTTCTCGACCTCCATTTTGGAGGTAAGGGGTACCCTTACATCTACTTAAGGATATCTCCAGGTATATAACCTAATTTTCCAAACAGGGCCTTATTGTTTATTTGGAGAAGAAAATGGGGGACAAAACCTATTCTGATTGTTCGATCTACTTTGAGAATTAGATGTCACAAGCAACTCTAACCCTAACTCTATCCCTAATTTCATAAATTAAAAAGAGGGGGATTTTCCACCCTAAAGAGGCCAAAATTCCTATATTGGTTCGTTCTCTCTTGTTGGATACGATTTACTATTGCAACTTGAAATAGGTTTTTTTAAAGAACTATTAGAGATATTTGAGTATGCATAGCCGCAGACTGTATAGATTGGATTAGCTTTTACTCGGGGACGATTGAGTTGACCCAATTCATATCTTCGAGCCACTGGTTAGATCTTACTTGTATCCCTTTTGTTTGATAAATTGTTATCACTTTATAAAGTTTGGAACTTGCCGACAATTACGTAATGGGTTGCATTTTAAACAATGTCAATCAATCATTAAATCCATGCAATTTAACTTTATTGGTTGATGTACACCATACAGGTGGAGCCACAAACGTCGTGCTCTTCACTGCTTTTGGTTATTGATTGTCGATATAGGTGTTTAGCGTTCATAAGTTGTTCATACGGGATGTGTTGCTAGCAAAAGGAATCAAAAGGATCAGAAATTTGAACTTTTATGTTTTGTGGTAGGGGTTATTGGAGAATATGATGTTGAAGCCGGTGGGAACAGATAAAAAGCTGATATGAAGCTCTACATGGGGAAATTATGTATGACAAATTAATTACACATCGCGAATTTGATTCTAAGTATATAGTTCATTATTTGAAACATGAAGCGGTTGGGGTATTCGGATATCTTGGAGTTGATATCAGAAGTATATTGTTGTAGGCTGAATTGGATGAGAAGTGAATACAAGCTTTAAAAGTGAACCCAAGCTTCTTAGAGGAAATCATTGTTAATGAGAGGTTTCATGTGATTTTTAGATCATTGAACATACAGAGCAAAAGATCATCTGGGTACAAGGTTTAGTTAAAAGAAAATTTAATCTGTTATTCACAGAAACAATTTTTTCCATTTTCCAAAAAAATTCAAAGACGAAGCTAATTGTTGTTTAAGCTAGATGAACTCTGCAGATAAGTTAGAATTTCTAATGATGTATGTGTTAAAGGAACCAATTAATCCATAAAAAGTATGCTACTTCAAAATGAAGGGTTGCATTCAAAACATTATTCTGCTATCGTTTGAACTTCAAGTACGGGAATCCCATGTTGCATTATTCCCAAAAGCGATATATAAGCTCATTAGGTAACTGTTGTCACCGGTTACCTCAGTGTAGGTTTCTCATCAAACTGATTTTTCTTGCCAAGTTATCAGAATTGTAGGAAATTCAAAATCTGATCATGTAGATGCAAGTTTTTAATTATGATGGTGCCAAGTGGAAGTGCTGAAGTTGGGTGACTAGGGTATCCTACCATGCTTGGAGATCTAACCTGTGTTTCCATATCGACATTCTGATTAAATTTGAAGCATGGAAATTGATTAACTTCAGAATTTCAGCCCTTCAGTCTATTGCCAAACAAGATCTATGTCCTTGCATCAGTGTACAGTGCTATTACACGTAACTAGAACACCTACGGTTGCATTCCAACTGTGCTAGTTTAATTTGTAGCTGGCCTATAAACTATAAAGTATTACAAATCTCTATGACAAATATAGCTTGCTACCACCTCTATCTAGCAAAGAATTTAATTGGGTTGCCTTTTTGATTGCATGAGCTTAAGGTACTTGTGCAGTTTGTTGGTTTTGCATTTGAATCATTTGATAGGTAGTAAATTTATGTTTTAACTGAGCCAGCTATGTCATTGTTTCTTCTTGTACTTTATTGCATTTGATTTGTCCTTTTTTGGGAGAAATATTTATAACTTTGGACATACTTATAGGTCTACTTTTTATCAAATCATTCACACGCACGTGCACATTGGGCTTGTGATGATATGCATAACTGGAGATGTTGGCTGACCAAGCAGACCAGTTTAGGTTGAGGTTCCAGGGTGATGTGCTTGGATTAATATGCATCTGAAATTTGGATCATTCGATACTTGATGGTTTGGTGTTGGATGTGCTTATCCAAAATTGTACAGTATTCCATACATATCGAAGATGGTGATGAGATGCGTGAGGCTCAGAAATTTAACATCTAAAATTTGCAATACATTCCATACATATATCAAAGATGAATAAAGGTTGTATTAATCTAATATTTAACAGATAGGTTCACAATTCCATATGACTTGTTCATGAATTTATATAATTTATGCATTTCTTTAGGAAGAATTTTGATTAATCTGTTAACTATTGATTTAGATAACTTTAAAATAATTTATGTTTGATTTATTGTGTCTAATATTGTTCTCTTGCAAATTTATAAATTTCATAAACAACATTAGCATTTATGCATATAATTTTATTATTCCCATACACAATGTCTCCGTCTTCTGATTTTTAAGATTTGTTAACGCGTGACTGAAACAGGAAGTGATGTGATGGGGATTTGGGGAGGAAAGAAAGTATGGATTTGATAACTTTTCGGGTCTTGCACCCCGGAAATCTAACGACCATTGCCTCACATACCTCGCATGTGGAGATTTTTTGAACATCTCGT
Organism: Scilla litardierei; assembly: GCA_030789695.1. Lineage (NCBI taxonomy): Eukaryota > Viridiplantae > Streptophyta > Magnoliopsida > Asparagales > Asparagaceae > Scilla > Scilla litardierei. Next base: position 219,999,023 of record CM061134.1, on the reverse strand, counting down.
CCAAGCAACTAAGCCTACTCTCACATACTAATGCAAAAGATTTGATTTTTATGGAAAAACTAAAAGTTCACATAAAGACCTTTATCCTTCATTCATCTAAATAAAAAACAAACTGGCGTTTATATAGGTTTACACTTGAGTTCTAAAAACCACATCTAATGTGGGACTAAAATTCAAAAATAAATAAAAGACTCAAAATAAAAAACTCAAAACGAACTCATACTCTCTTCTAAATAAAATAACTAACAGACTCAAAATAATTAGAAAACTCAAATGACGCAAACTCTATCCATATCCCAAATATAAAATAAAAAAGACCATCGCAAAGTCAAATTTGATTTCTATCATTCTTCCCGACTTGAGAACTTCATGACCAGACGAATGCCGACAGAAATAGCATAGCCAGACAGAAATAGCAGTTCCTTGTGATTGGAGAAAATGCGTCCATGAACTATGAAATATTAGGATGTGGATTTCTAGTCGATTATCTTCTGAAAAGTTCTTCTAAATCACAAAGAAATAAAAGTATATAAAACCTTTTTGCTGGTAGGACGTGGATGACCTGGAATGACAAACTCGATGCGTTCAATTTCCTCAAGCTTCCGTGAAATACTCGAGTGAGACACATCGTGAACATTACTTGTAGAGCTCATCGAGAACTTGAATGATGTCTTTTCATTGGTTTTACTACGAACCTATCCGGATAAACTCTACTCATTTTGTCATCTATGATGTAAATTACATCAAATTTCATTTGATTCTGCAACTGACTTACGAGCATCATTGTTAATTGCAAGATTTTCATAAGTCTCGAGATGCAAATCACTCAAATCATTTGCAAAATGTATATGCAATGCACTAGAAACAAATTCAAAGTCTTAACTCTAAGAAACTGTGATTCACATGGTGATGTATTTGAGTTAGTGGCTTATTAATGATTAATCCATTTTTTGATTTTCAATTATGATCTTGGGTCTACAAAGGGTCAATATAATTTTATTTTCTTCAAATATAAGTATGTATGTGTTGGATCTCCTAGAATTTGTAACATCTGAGTCATACAACCAAGGCATTTCTAACAAAATATGTGTACCATCTATAAGTATAACATCACATCAGATGCTATCGTGATAGCTCGAGAACTGGATACACACTAAATAATGTTGAATAACAGAATGTCATTAATCATCAAGACATGTAATGTTATAAGGTTGTGGATGAGATTCAGCTTTTATTCTCATCTCTCAATAGTTGATTTGTCGGCTAAATTAGTAAAATTACCTTCGTTAATTTTCGCTTTGAAAGATCTATCTCAAATTTTGACATAGGTAAAGAAAGCATTAGCTATTAGTTAATCATCCTCATTCCTAGGCATAGTAACTAGGCACCTAATGACTTGCAACAGTGTACTAGATTCATTTACATCATTATCTGTATCGTGAGCTTTCTTAGCTGGAATGTATTCTTCAATTAATTCATCCTCATTATTAACTTCCCACACAAGCATGCCCTTATTAGGACACTGACTAGCAAAATGACAAATACCATGACATTTAAAACATTGCATCCTTTTGGATTTTGTTGTAGCGGCTGTCTAACCTTAGTCTTACCATTTATCTCTTTAAGGCAGTAGCTTCTGATTTAGTCATGTTGTCACTTGACAGCTTAAATTGCTTAAATTGCTTTCCGGCTTTAAAAATAGGCTTCCTATCTATGTGGACTCTTATAAAGTCTAAATTTAAGTATATGTTTAATTCTTGTTATGCATTGTTTACTGTGTCGGGAAGCATCTCACACCTAATATCTGCTCTCAATACAAAATGAAACCTAATAAGGATATATCAAGATTCTTCTTGTAGCTCATTCCTAACAAATAGGTCATTTAACTTAGTCATATATGCCTCCACAGTCATGCATGATTGACGTAGGTCATTCAGTTTTTCTAATATGCGATCTCTAAAGGTATGCGGTAAAATTTTTCTTTGAGCTTGATCATAATTTCATTTCAAGTCTGTATAGGTCTCAGATGCCTTTTCAGACCTGGGCTGAGTTTACGACGCTCTTGACAAAGCGGTTTGGAGGAGGTCCGGCTGGCGGCGTGTTCGAGAGACTGTACTCGCTGAAGCAGGAGGGGAGCGTGGGTGATTACATCAAGAAGTTCGAGTCGCTCTGCCACCGAGTTCGGGGAGTCTCTGAGGAGTCCCTGGAGGGCTGTTTCATGAAGGGGCTGAAGCCCACGGTGCGGTCGGGGCTGAGACAGTTCGAGCCCGTTGGTTTGCGTGGGATGATGACACTGGCCAGGAAGGTTGAGGATCATCATGAGACAGAGAGAAGAGCCCGGGGGACATGGGGAGGCTTTACCTTTCGAGGTCCGGATCCTGGAGGGGGGCAAAAGGGGGCCGCAGGAGGGGAAACATCCACTGACGGTACAGTGGTTACCAAGGAGAAGGGAATGGATCTACGACCGGGGGGACACACACGAAGAATGACCGAGGCAGAGATTCGTGACAAACGGACCAAGGGCCTGTGTTTCAAATGCGACGAGAAGTTTACTCCTGGGCACCGGTGCGGGAATCGTACTCTTCAGATCCTGATAGTGAATGACGAAGAAGAGGGAGAAGAGAGTGTGATCATGTTGGAAGCCGGCGTGGACGATGATCAGCAGCACCTGCACTTGGAGTAGCTGACCATACCCTTCACGCACCACCTTGAGGACAAGGTGGGTTTTCCGGGGCGGAGTAGTGTTGCGGCCGGAAATTGGAGTAAGGGCAAATGGGTAAAATAACAATGAGGGGGTGTTTGTCTATTTAAAGGGGGTTGAGCCGGCCTTAGAAGGGATGCGAAAATTGAGAGAGTATTTTATTTTATCCCTTAGATTAATTGTATTAGGATTTCGGCTTTTCCCCTAGGTTAAGAATCGTCTTCTAGTTATTAGTTAGCGAGTAGATTATTGTATTAGTGTTTTTTTAATTGTGAGATCCGAAAATCCAATAAAAATCCCTTTTTTTATCATCAAATCCCTAGCGAATCGCATCAATTGGTATCAGAGCACTAGATCCAGAGCGAGCACCCGATTTATGGATCTGATCGACGCATGGGTAGAGCGAAGGGAAAGGGTGTGCCGTCAAATAATGGAGAATTTGGCGGAGGTCAATCGTTGCTACAAGGAGAAAGTGGCGGAGATCGACCGTCGCTATCTTTCCGCTGCAAAGACAAAGATAGATCTGAAGCCTGCGGCTGTCGACGATCCAGATCTGGAATTTCCAGATCCAGATCTACCAGATCCGGAGCCAGATCTGGAGCTTCCAGGCGTAGATCCACCAGATCCGGAGCCAGATCTGAAGAAGTCAGGGTATAACGACGCAGATCTGTCGTCGGAGAGGGACGACCACGCGCCGCCACGACACGAAGACAGATGGGCCGGCGGGGTGATTCCGGCCCCCGGCAGCCCTCCGGGGAGCCGCCGACCCCCCAGGGAGCTCTGGGGGGCCCGGCGAACCCCCAGAGGGGCGGCGGAGGGCCGCCAAGCCCCCGGGAGGGGCGGCCGCACCTGCCGTCCCTCCATGCTCAAGCGGCGGCCCCAGGGAGCACCGCCTGGGGGCCGCCGACCCATTTTCAGGGCTGGCCGCCCCCGGCGACGCCCTGGGGGGCTTCGGCCGACCCCCGGGGGGATCCCGAGGGCCGGTGGACCTCTTGGGGGCCCCACCGACCATCCAGGACGACCGACAAGCTTTTTTCGAGGATTTCCAAGCCCCCGGAGGCCCCGCACGAGGTCCGTGGAGCACAATTTTCAGGATTTCAGCCATCTATGGGGCCCGGGGAAGGATTCCAGCAGTGCATCGATGACGACGACCATCCAAAGTACTTGTGGGGGCCCGACGACGTCTTTTGGATCCCACCTTGGCCCGATGATATTTCTCCGGACGTCGTTGAAAGCGGTGGGGACCACTCTCATCCGTTTGATCCGGGAGGAGTGCAATCGACCGGGTATGACGGATGGCCCACGGACATCATGCACCACCTTGAGGACAAGGTGGATTTTCAGGGGCGGAGTAGTGATGCGGCTGGAAATTAAGAGGAGGGGCGTTTGCGTAAAAGAACAAATAGATGTGCTTTGCCTATTTAAGGGGGTTGAGCCGGCCCTAATTCGGATGCGAAAATTGTTGAGAGAAGTTTCTTTTTATTAGTTTATCCTCTAGATTAATCCTTAGCTAGTCGTCCTTTTAAATTGTAGTTGTTATTTAGCGAGTAGTTGATTTGTAGTAGGTTTTCCTATAATTTCAGATCTGAGATCCAATAAAAATCCTTTTTTTATCATCAAATCCCTAGCGAATCGCATCATTATCTTGCTCGTTACATGTTTTCATAAGAGTGCAACCTAGCTTCATAGCACTTGGATTATCACTTCTCTTTGAGTTAGTTATTATTCTGATTTGTCTTCTTTTCCTTGAATATTAATGCATGTCTTTTTTTCAGATTTAGCACCGACAGTCTTTTTGTGACTAATTTCTTATGCTTTCCCGTGCCTTCCCTTTGGCTATTAGGATGTATGTCCTCTTTGTGTATCTTAAGCTATGCTAAGATATTTGTGTATCTTAAGCTATGCTAAGATATTCTTCATTTAATTTCTATGAAACTTCTGTCGTTTTAAACTTTTATGTTGTTAGTCTTGAGTAACAGGGGCTTCTCTTTGTGTATCTTAAGCTATGCTAAGATATTTGTGTATCTTAAGCTATGCTAAGATATTCTTCATTTAATTTCTATGAAACTTCTGTCGTTTTAAACTTTTATGTTGTTAGTCTTGAGTAACAGAGGCTACAAACCTATTTCTTTACACGGTACTTTTAAAGGAGAATATACCATGTATAATCATATGGCTTTTGGTTTGATTGAGTTTTCTTCAGTCAGCAAGGTTTTGCTTTTGTTTATTTGCTATCCTATTGTGATTATGAATGCAAGTGCATTGAGAATGTTGCTGGAGAATCCTCTCGAAGCAAGTTTTTTCCTTTAATTTACGTGCTAATTGTATTATGAACACAATTGCAGTGAGAATGCTACGGGAGGAATTGCAACTGCTGCAAGAGCCTGGGTCATATGTTGGTGAAGTAGTGAAAGTAATGGGTAAATCAAAAGTTCTAGTCAAGGTATGCATAAAATTTCTGTTTCTTCTTCTGATTATATTTGACATAGGAAATTTAGCAGAAGTCTTAACACATTGCTCCTTCCTTGCTTATTATCATGTAGTTTTTTGGTTGTGCAATGATCCTAGGATTCATTTTTCCTCCTCTCACAGTAGAATTTTGGTTAGTCGATTTAGGATTGTTTTGCTAGTTGTGTCGTTAATTGTCACTTGAATTTGTTTGATGCGATTGCAAACCTGGGGGCAATTTTGTAATTTTGGGGCTTCAAGGGCACTTTCATAATTTCTGTGAGAAACCAGCCATTAGAAATAGATGGTGGCTTGGATTAAGGATTTTTATGCCGAAATTTGTCAAACGGGTTCTTGGGAGATTTTAGGCTTTTATCTCGAATCAAAAGCTAGGAGAGCGGCATCCTATCGAATTGAGGCCACCTATCTTGGTATCCTTATTCGAAAAATCAATAAAAATCCCAACCTTTTCCCCAAATATACTAAAAGCCCTAAATTTCTCTTCTATTTCTCATCCGGATCACATCATTGTTCACCATGGTAAAGCTTTCATCATCTGTTCTCAATCTTGTCTTCATTTGGTAATAATTCGTGAGGGTTGCTTGTATCATGCGAGCTTAAAACAACAATGCATATAAAGTATGTTTTTCCTACATGAGCATAGGGAACTTGGTACCCAATTGGAGGGTTGGTAACGAGCCAAAAAGTTGTGTCTGACCCTTTCAGCTACCTTGTGGACTGCAATGTAGGTGGAAACAGGCTTAGATGGGAATGATGGAGATGTAAACAAGTTTTCATGTAAATTTAATCTAGATAAGATTATATTCTATCACACTGGTTGCAACATTATATTCGTAGTTAGTATATCATTCTTTTGTTTTTAGTTTGGATTTATTTAATCTGGATTCATGTATTATTTTACGTAACAAATGATGGGTATTAATCATGGGTCGAATAGTCAGCTGACAGTGAGACGTCTCTCCTAGTTGTGTCTGACCAGTTTTTAAGTCTTTAAATCTGATATATCTGATATGATTCATCTGAAACCGGCTGATAACATCCTTGAAATCTGATAAGATCCACTCGAAACTGGCTGATATGCCAAAATTAATTACTAACAACTAATAACGCAATCTGGGGTTTGAAGTACCAAATTCAAACTTATCTAGGACAATGATTGAATTTTTTTTCATGTAATAGTCAAGATTAATGTCCAAAACCATTATACCAATATGTAAAGGCCTTTTTGGATTGGGTTTGTAGAGGGTGATTAGAAACATGTCCATCTCATTTTCTTTTCTTTTCTTTGTTTTTTTTGGGGTTTTTTTTTTTTTTGGGGGGGGGGGTGCAGCGGCTTGTATAATTTGATAGGACTTCTTGAATGAATTCTCTATAACTTTGGGTTATCTTGAAATTGTTACTGCATGTGCCGGCTTTGCATCATTTTCTTAGTTTATTTAAAACTTGTGCACAGACTTTTGGGGTACCATAGATTTCAATTTCCCAACACATTGAGAAGCGGGCAAGGCTTTGGCTGCCATTGTGAGATGAATGTGATAACTTCATCTCCTTCCTTTGAGTTTAAAAGAAGTGCAGCAAAATTTCTATACAAACTGCTGTACCTTTTGGTGGGATATGTTCTCCTGCATGATTAGGTCTTTTATAATGATAGTGCAACCAGAACTCATGCAAAATGCTATGCATATATGCATAAAAGTTTTGGAGGAAAGCATGTGTACTCTGGTGCTCAAGTAAAAACTTGAATGTTTTTTATTTTTAAATTTATTTGGGTTTTATAAGATTTGAATCTGAATGTTATATGTCATTGTATTTCAATGTGATGTTTTGAATCTCTCTTCAAATTAGGAAATACCTATGGTTGGCAGTTCAAGGTCCTATCTTAATTGTGTTACTTTTGAAATAGCAACTTTTTTAAATCTTTGCTTATTCCTTCAGTAAGCGATATTCTCCTCAACGACATATTTGGTTTTGTTGTTCTTCTGAATTAAGCATTTGCAGCCCATTATTTAACTGGCTTATGTGCTTTCAGGTTCATCCAGAAGGAAAATATGTTGTTGACATTGACAAAAATATTGATATTACCAAGATCACACCATCAACTAGAGTTGCTCTTCGTAATGACAGCTATGTTCTTCATTTGATTCTGCCCAGCAAAGTAGATCCATTGGTCAACCTCATGAAGGTTGAAAAGGTTCCTGATTCTACTTATGATATGATTGGAGGTCTTGACCAACAAATCAAAGAGATAAAGGAGGTTAGTTGAATTGGACAATCTGTTTATACATGGTTGGCTATTAACGTTTGCTAGTTTTTGTTTCGGGATATTTTATTGTGGGCTGGATCTAGTTACTTTTAATGTGTACTTAAAATTTATTTGTTTAATTATTTTCAGGTTATTGAGCTACCAATCAAGCACCCTGAACTGTTTGAGAGCCTGGGTATAGCTCAGCCTAAGGTATGTTATCAGTTGTCTACTGTGTATGAAGCTGTAAATTCCAGGAATCATATTGTTTCAATTTAAGAATAATTAACTGCCACGTTTTCATCTTCAGGGAGTTTTACTTTATGGGCCACCAGGCACAGGAAAAACTCTGTTGGCTAGAGCAGTAGCTCATCATACTGACTGCACCTTTATCCGCGTTTCTGGTTCTGAGTTGGTCCAGAAGTATATCGGAGAGGGATCTAGAATGGTTCGTGAACTTTTTGTTATGGCTAGGTATGCTATGATTCATACTTGTGCCTATATCTTCGATTTCTGTCTTTTGCCCCTGATGGTAAACGCTATACATTTAAACCTGCAATAGTGGACATACATGAATGGTTTCATGTATACATTATTTAACCCCTACATATATAATCTCTTGCTGTAGGCTTTTATTTGAGCTATATTTTGCATTTCTTGGATATTTTAATTGCAACATAAGTATACAAATCCTGAACCACGTCTATCTACTACTATTTTAATGGGAAAGCGTGTGATTCCCGGACTCCAGTGGGCCAGACTCCAAAAGAAAGAAAGTAAAAAAAATCTCACTATTGTTTGAAAGCTGGAAATAATTGTCCTTGCCCCTAGGCAACAAATTAACTTTTTCTAGCCTGAATTGGATTTTTCTAGCATGCACCAGAGACTTGCCTCATGCGAGAACATGCACTTGACTCCAAAAAAGCTGGGTTCAGTGCCAAAACCAAAGTGTATTTTTCGTGCTTCTCTCAACTAATTTATTTTCATATCCATCTATATGGACAGTTCTAATCTTATGATAATGATTACATGAATTTTGTCTGTAAAATTTCCGAAATTTAACATTTTAATTTCTTGCAAGGATTCCCTGTTAGTAGTCACTGAGTATATTAATTAAAATTGAAAATTTTAATAGGTTTCATAATATTTATTCAGATATTTTTTTTATGTGTGATCATCTATAGCAGACATCTGAAATATTTCTTTTATGTGCAACTATAGTCTATACTTTTGCATGGATGTTATTGTAAAATTAAATTTCTGCTATGTACACAATTAAATTCATAGAATTCTTTGTATCAGTATCATTTGAGCTTAGCTTTTTCTTTCCCACAAAAAATTATATTACATTCACGGACAACAATATATTGTATTCATAGTGCAAAAGATTATCACATGGCTGCACATTACACAATATACCAGTGGACCCAACCATCATCCGGAATCGCTTGGGAATAGAAAGAAGAATAAAATAAACATGATCTTTTATATACTAACTAGTCATAACCCGTGCCGACGGGCACGGTTCACTTAAGATTTTCCCCCGTGAAATCTTTGTTCCCCAAAAAATTATTTCCACATCCAAAATTTAAAACAACAAATTCGCGTAAAAATATTTAACGGCACGGCCGCCTTTGGCGCGAAACAACAAATTCGGCGCGGAACAACAAATTAGCGCAGAACAACAAATTCAGCACGGGCGCCTTCAGCGCGGAACAACAAATTAGCGTAAAAAAAAATTTAGCGGGCGCCTTCGGTGGATAAGAATGATTTGAATAGGCAACATATATTGTAAATTATTATAAATTAAATCATATATTGTAAATTAAATCAAATCACATAAATGCATGGCTGTTCAACTTCCAAGACCTCTTAAATTCAAAGATCTCGAATTTCACAAAATTAAATGAATATTTATTTATCCAAAAAGTTCTCCACCAAAATACAAAATTTTTTCCTCCAAAACTTTCCACAAAATCTCATCTCAACCATTCATTGATCAAGATTAAATCTCATCCATCCTTCTATCAACATGTTTGTCCTAGTCAGCCCTAGGATTCAAAAACAGTTGTCAAATGTAATATAGATTATACTTTTTATGAGATCTTACCCGCACAAAATTTTGCTAAACTAGCCAAGCTTGATCCTTTATATACTAATTATACTTTTTATGATATCTTACCCTCAAAAAGTTTTGCTATGTTAAAAATCAAAAGCACCTCAAATGGTATATTTTTGAGACTGATGTTGAAGGATTAATTTTTTCACGTTCTCACAATAATATCATCTATTAAAATCAGTGTTCTAAAACAAGGAATATGCGGCCGCATATGCGGATGCGGGTATGTAGTGCATGGAAACCAGTCTATGCGGGCGAAATATGCGGTCGACCGCATATTCGCCCGCGTTTCAACAAATCGCCCGCATAACAGCGGGGTGCGGCCGCATAAAAGGAATTGGGGTTTTTTTGTTTGGGTTTTTGTCGTTTGGATACCGACCCGTTTCGAACCCGATCTCCATTTGTTTTGGTAAGTAGGGCTGCTGATTACAATCCAAACTCATCGCGATCTCTCCATCGACGAAGCAACCTCGGCGGTCGAGCGACGAAAGAGGCACTCGACGAAGCTGCGACTGCGACGAAGCAAACTCTGATCAAGCAGCGACGCGACGAAGCAGCGCTGGTCGGCAACGACGACGGTCAAGCAGCGACGCGACGAGTCTGCACAGGTACGCCGCTCGTCTTCGATTCTTTTCTCAGTTTTCTCTTTTTTTTCTGTTTTCCTTTTTTTGTCTTCGATTCTGCACAGCCCCAGCCACACGACAAGCCCCATGTCCTACGCAACAGCTGGGGGGTTGAAACCCCTCTCCAGCGCAGCCCCATGGCCCCCACATCTTGCTATGTTTAGGGTTTATCGTCTGTTGATTAGGGGTTTTCATCTCTGTTGGTTTAGGGATGAGATCACCCCCTCTTGATCTTTTCTCATCTCTGTTGATTAAAAGCTAAACTCGTCTCAATAATTGGAATTTGTGGGCAGCCAATTGGACTGTTGGGTCTCCTCACTTCTGATGCTTCATGTGTTTGCATACTTTCTAGTTGCTTAGATTATATCATTCATTTTTATTTATTAAACATCCATCGTCATTTTCCAACTGCACCAAACAGGAAGCTGATTGGTTTTAAATTACATTTGATTGGTAATGAATCAGGCAGTCAATAAGTTGCTTCTTTTTGATTAGTCTCACTCTTTTGGATCATCTGCGCCATCTGAATGCTGGTTGGGACTATACCTTTATGACTGATTAGCTTGCACATGATGTTATTCTAGGATGGAGGTTTAGAAATGTGTAATGCGATTATTCCCGTCCTTAATGATAATGATAAGGACTTTATGAAGATTGGAACTGTTTCTTTCGGCATAATTTTATATTTCAGTCCTTAATTATTGATTGTAATTTTAATTTGGTTCAATTTTCTCTCACAAATTGGTATAGGTGAATGGCATCATCTATGGCATCAAATTCATCAAGAATGGGTTCATCTAGTGGCAATCAGGATGATGCTACTAATGTTCGGAAAAGGCCACCCAACTCCAAAGATATAGGATGGGAGTATGGAGAGGAAGTGAATCCAGGAAATCCTAATAATGTGAGGTGCTTAAAATGTAAAACAATATTCAAAGGAGGCATCAATCGTTTGAAGCAACATATTGCTGGCGTATCCGGTGATGTAAGGATGTGTGTAAAGGCCAGCGATGAAGACCGGGCTATTTGTAGAAAGAATCTAGAAGAGATAAAGATGAAGAAACTGGAGAAAAGAAAAGCAGAGTTTGAATTGAGGCAAGAGGTGCAGATTTCTGAAGAACGAGAATCCGAAGAACCAGAACTAGCAAATATTGGACCGAAAAACCCTCGTGTTCGTGGGCCGTTGGATCGAATGATGGCTGGAGGACAGCTAAAGCAAACATCTCTTGATGAGGGTGAGAAGAAAAAGTGGCGGGACACGGCTCATGAATATGCTAGCATGTGGTGTTATGCGTCCGGCCTTCCATTTCATGTTTTCAGTTTCCCCGAGTGGGACCTTGCATGTGAGGCCATTGGGAGACATGGGCCGGGATACAAAGGGCCAAGTGAATATCAGTTGAGGGTTCCTCTTTTACGTCGTTCTTATCAGAAGGTGAAAGAAGAGGTTAAAAAAAGGAGGCAGTTTGGGATGAATATGGTTGTAGCATTTTGACTGATGGGTGGACGGATAGGATGCATAGGAGTGTGATGAACTTATGTGTGCATTGCAAGGGAGGGACAAGCTTCATCAAGTCAATCGAAGATTCCGAAAATGCACATACTGGACCGTATATCTATGATTGGGTTGATAAGTGTATTAAAGATGTGGGAGAAGAACGAGTAATACATGTTGTTACAGATAACCACTCCTCGAATATGATGGCTAAGGACATGATGAAGATTACTCGACCCAGGTTGTTTTGGAGTAGTTGTGCAGCACACACCATAGACCTTATGTTGGAAGATATTGGAAAAATTCCCAAGTATAAAGCTGTGATTGAGAAGGCAAGAGCAGTTACAATATTTTTATATTCGCATATTAGCACTCTTGCAATTATGCGTAAGTTCACCAATAGAAGAGAGCTGGTTCGACCTGGGGTGACGAGATTTGCTACCGCATTTCTCAGCTTAGGTTGCATTCTTAATAAAAAGATGCAATTAGCTAGTATGGTGTCATCTACGGCTTGGGAAGAAAATAGATGGTCTAAGTCTACAAAAGGGAGAGCAGTTAAAGCTACCATTTATTCAGACATATTTTGGAAAGATGCACAACAATTGATGAAGATTTTCACTCCTCTTTTTAAACTATTAAGAATTGTTGATGCAGATAGGATGCCGTCTATGGGTTTTGTTTATGGTATGATTCATGATGCAAAGAATGATATCATTGCTGCTTGTAATAGGAGGGAAAATGCATATCAACCCGTGCTTGACATCATTGAGAGGAAGGCACATGGTAGACTTGATAGCCCATTGCATTTGGCTGCATATTATTTGAATCCTTATTATTACTATAGGGATAACATAGTAAAAGAAGACTCTGCGGCTAGGAATGCAGTATTGTATTGTATAGATGTATTCTATCCTGATGCCGAGATTCAGGATAAAATTGCAGCCGAAGAGTTTGTGACATACAAGAGGGCAGATGGGGTAATGGGGCGTGGAATGGCAGAGAGATACTGGAAAAGTTTTAATGGCACTGATAACCTTGATCCAGGTAATGTATTTCTAATTTATTTCAACGATTAAATATTTATTCAATGTATTCGGTAAATTTCTAACATGCTTATTGGTTTATGCTCATTTTTTCAATAGCCCATTGGTGGGTGTTCTATGGAGGAGATGCGCCACATCTAAGGAAAATGGCAATCAAAATCTTGAGTTTAACTAGTAGCTCATCCGGCTGCGAAAGAAATTGGAGCGTGTTTGAGGGGGTAATTTATAGCATTAAAAATTATAATATGAATTTAAGTTATTTATATTTTATTGTTTCTAAGGTTATATATATTTTTATAATTGTACAGATACATACAAAGAAACGTAATAGGCTGGATCCAAAGAGGTTGCAAGATCTGGTATATGTGAAATTCAATAGAAGGATTTTGCAGAAAAGAAATGCAAAGACAAAGAAAGGCCATGACAAAGATGTGCTCTTGGCAACGAATGATTCAAGAGCTCTTCATTGGAAGAGTGCTTGGGTCAAAGAAAGAGAGAATGAAGGAGAAGAAGAGGCCTTTCCTGGTTCTGGACTTGCATGGGCCGTTGTTGCCGAGGCTAGTGGAGCTAATGAAGATCCACTTAGGAGGAGCAAAAGAAGATTGATGACATATGCTAGGCGAGAAAAGGGCTCTTCTAGTGCAACGATGGATGATATTGAAGAGCACTCGGATGAAGAAGATTTAGAGGATGATAACGTTTTTAATGAGATCGATGAAGTTGCTTCTGATGGGGCGCTAGATGACGATGATGTGTGTTATGAAGATGACGAGGATGATGATGCGTAGTCGTAGAATCTTTTGATATTAGCCTTTGCAGTTTCAGAAATCTGTACAATTTTGATCGCTTATGCTCATTGTTGTCCCATTTCTTGGCTCTGTTTTTTGTGAAAGCTGGGGCTGTTTTTGTAGTCCAAATTAGAAAATTCTATTCGATACATTCTAGTTAATGTTTTCTCTCAAACGAGGAAAAATTATTTCAGTTTTTGTAGAAATTCTGAATGTGCAATGCTGCCTTCTTCCTTTGTTAGAAAAATAAGAGGATTCTTTTAGCAGTTTCAAATACATCACATTTATGCATGATATAATGATGTACTGCCACTTAGCTTCGAAAATTAGCATCAGGTTCTCTGCATGAGTGCTGGTTGCATTTTGGTCTATATATTTGCAAGTAAAGTTTGTGTTCCTATAGATGACAACTACCCATAAATTAAGAACTGTGCAAGGTCATTGGTTTCCTAAGTCTGTTATAAATGAACATAGCACAACTACCCATATTAATTTTGCTTACATCCTGAATGTTGCCATATGAAATATACTGTGTAAAATGAAGGTTGTTAAGGATGGGAGCTGGGATGAGCTTTGGATGCATGTATTAATTCTCTGTCATTGTGGATGGATGAGTTTATTTTTGGATGAGAAAACAATAATATCCTTGTTCTACTGTAAGCATGCATTCGTGTATGCCACTTGTTCTACTGTAAGCTTACATCCTGAATATCCTGAATATTGCTTACTTTCAAAAAATGACAATAGCATACATGAAATTATCATATACACGTTTCAAAAAGAATCCTGATCTTGCCAATGCCATATGATATTAATTTTTTCATCTTCATCTTCGCGGTCTACTTTTCAATGTATGGGATGCTGCTTAAGACATCTCTTATGAAGGGGAGGCCAGCATCTTAATGTGCAACAACAAACTCTGCTTCTGGCAATGGCATGTAAAGACGGGAAGCACTAACCTGAAAGGCAATGAAAAAGGGAACAAAAGTTAGAAACATCATAAGCATTTGTTTTCCTCCACTCAAGTACTCAATAAAACAAATGTGCAATAACATTCAAATATCCAAAAGCTTTACAAAAAGATGAACATATCTAACTTTTAGATTCTAACACAAGCACAACAAATGTTTTTAAAAGTTGATATGATTTTATACTTATTACTTATGTAAGTTATGTTATGTATTTTCCTAAAATATCTATTTTCGCGTAAACCGCATAATCCGCATATGCGGCCGCATAATCCGCATATGCACTATGCGCTCCTGGACCGCACGCATAATGAAAACGCATTTTGGAACACTGATTAAAATAACTTCAGTCGATGTTACAATTCGTAGCAGCAGCAGCAGTGTTTTTATTATTTGATCTCTTTACATTACTAAAAGTATACTGTATACTATGTATGCATCACAAAATCCTTATATCTTAAGCATAAAAGCAAATGTACCATTATAAACACATACTTAGTCAGAACAAGCGACCCAAACTTAGATGTGGGCTTTCAAACCTCGCGTCTCCCTTTAAGATCTGGTTAGTCGTGTGACATTTGCTCCCCAGGAATGGGTTTTCAATTCTTAGTTGGTACTTTTTGTTGTGTTGTGCCTGTGCTTTGACAGTTTATGTGATCATGTTGGTCTGTTTCAGGGAACATGCTCCATCAATCATCTTTATGGATGAAATTGATAGTATTGGGTCTGCTAGAATGGAGTCTGGGACTGGTAATGGTGATAGTGAAGTGCAACGGACCATGCTCGAGCTTTTGAATCAGCTTGATGGATTTGAAGCATCAAACAAAATCAAGGTGCTATTTTTATTTCTTTCTGTGATCAAAATTTTATTGTTCTTCATTGCTAGTTATGTTATACTTGTTTGGTTAAATTTATTAGTTTGACCCGGAAGCAGCTTAACTGAAGGTGAACTTGTGTATCATTTATAGGTTTTGATGGCTACAAATAGGATCGATATTTTAGATCAAGCCCTTCTCAGGCCAGGCCGTATTGACAGGAAAATTGAGTTCCCCAACCCCAATGAAGATGTATGTATACTTTAATTTCCAGTGGAAAAGTTTGAATTAGCATTGTGTGTTTTCCCCTTTCTAGCCATATTATTTAGCTTTTACTGTTGGTAAAGTTGCTGCTATTACATCAGCATCTTGACAACATTGACTGATTTGTCTTGTGTTCAGTCTCGATGCGATATATTGAAGATCCATTCGAGGAGGATGAACTTGATGCGAGGAATTGATCTGAAAAAGATCGCAGAAAAAATGAATGGTGCCTCAGGTGCAGAACTCAAGGTGCATTTCAACCCCCACTATGATTACAATCCCACATACAGCTGTTTATTTGCTCTCCATTCTTTCTAGAGGTAGATAATAAGTTATTTCTGGGTAATTTGTGTTTTGTTGGAAGCTTATGCGAACAAGGATTACGATGCCCATAGTCTCGTAAGGTCTTTCTGGACTGGTGTAAATTTAAGCTTTGGAAACCATATGAAGTATGAACAGTTTGAATCAGGGGCTCGAAAAAGTGAGGATGATGATTCTGATGGCTGAGCCATCATCCGAAAAGATCAATGGAGCCAACCTTTTCTTTGCATTGTAGACATACGGATGGCTTCAAATTTCTCAAGCTGTTATTCTTTGCTTTCTTGTAGGCGGTGTGCACAGAAGCAGGAATGTTTGCGCTCAGGGAGAGAAGAGTCCATGTGACCCAAGAAGATTTCGAGATGGCTGTGGCCAAGGTCATGAAAAAGGAATCAGAGAAGAACATGTCTCTCAGAAAGTTGTGGAAGTGATTTGCTTATTACCGTCACGAGACTTGCTTTCAGTTTGTTTTTTCCTCGACGGACAGAGACTAAGCTTAATTTGCATACTTTGTAGTGAGAATTATTCTTCTTGCATCATATGCAATATCACAACGTACCTTCGATTACTTTATGCCTTGTGTAATCCTTGATACAATTTGTTCGTTGTGTGTGAACCATGTTGGGTTTGGTTCTGTTAACCGTTGTCAACTTAATCTTATGTCTGCGGAATTGTAGAAGAGTTGATCACTGTGGTTGCGACTGACTCTTTGTTGGGATGTGATGATCTTTTGTAGATCGCTCGCGTGTTTCATGTCTAACGTTTTCGACTTCAAAATCGGTTGCGTTTTGGTGATGCAGTTCATGGGAAGCTTAAAATAATTTAAAGGGCAGTCAACCAGTAAAATCTGTATTATCTTTTGAAAGTTGAGATTGAACTGAGTTCTGCTGGATGCAGTGGTTGGGAATTCTCTGGTTTCTTTCTCAGTATCTGTATTCGTGCTTTGCATGACTGCGGCGATCGTTGAGTGCCATCATCTTTGCCTGTGGCCAACAGGAAGGTGAGATAACCGAATCAAGTGATTCAAGTAACTTTGACGAGGCTGCTGCCGCAGCTGGGATCGGGGATCCATAGGCTAGGTCGGAACTGTTCCGATGATCGGGACTAGGGTATCCGTGGATTCGGTAGGAGCGGTCGGGGTGGAGGTTAGTACCGCCGGGGTTTTGCAGCGGATGCTGATGACGGAAAAATATGTAATTTTAACATATGAAATTAGCAAAAGCCCATTTGATATATGTTTGTTTATTGGGTTGGTTTTCTTTGATTTTACTTGGCAAGAGCAAGCAGGTCATACAGCAGAACCTGAAAGACACAAGGAGTGGATATGCAGCAGAAGTTAAAATGTGCTTTATATTCAGCATAATCAAGACGAAAACTGTTCATTTTTGTGCTATTTTTAACATCTAACTTCTTAGACTAGTATGTTAATTAGCAATGATAGCTTCAACCCACATTCCCCAGATGAATTTTTAGTTAAACAACATAATAAATACTGTTTATAAAAGATTTCATATGGACTATGGTACAGGTACATGGAGTTTCCCATCACATACGTCAATTTAAGGGCTTGGATCGCAGTCATCCAGGTCTTGCCTTCAACTTCATATTCCAAGTTGCAGAGAACAATCCCAACTTACGCACAAAACGGCGACACAAAGATCACTAGCTTGAACCTCGAAGCAGTCCGCAACTTCTCAATGATACCTTCACAGAAGGTCGAGCATCCTCAAACGCTCACGATGTTCCTCGTCCAGCTTCGGTTGTGTGTAATGGCCACAAAGGTCCTCCACAATGTATTCCTGAATGAACACAACAAATTTTTCTAAGACACAGACACAAACAACAATGGACAAAACAATGAAACAGGCGAAAAAGGTTCATGATCTTTGCCTCTGTAAGCTTTCTCTTTGTTAGAATGTGATAGTGCTTCTGCCAAATCCTCTGAAAACAAATGGTCGCTCCGAAGATGCCATAGAAGATGCCGACGGCTGCCAAGACGAATACAAGGATGACGACAAGGATGAGTACCCCAGCGCAGCAGTCCCCATCAGTGCCATCACTCGAGCAGTCGACGAAACAAGGACCGTTGCAGCAGTAAACAGATTCTGCCTGTGCTGAATTGGAACGACCCTGGCTGCTCTGATTCGAATTGTGCATGCCGTATGATGTGCATTGCAGAATCAACCCAAAAATCCCAAGCAGCGCAAAAAAGAACAGTGCACCTGCACCATTTTTTAAAATCCATGTCAAAGAGACTCAAAATGGCTAGGTAATATATTAAAAGAGACACCATCTGTTGCTTTTGTAATTCATAATAAAAGGTTTGTGATAATTCTCATCAAAAGAGTAGACCGATATTAGTAGCAATTAGGTCTTCCACAAGTACGCCCATTACATTTGTTAAGAAACTACATGTTTAGCATCTGCAAGACAAAATCATTACTGAATGCACCCTGCCAAGCTGGGGATATTGGGTGTCTGAACCCTAGTTAAGGACATTGCATCAATGACAATAGGAAAGGAAGGGGTCAAGACAAGAGAATACGGCTCAACAAGAGAATAATAAGTTGATTATCTATTTTATTGGGACAGTTCTAATTGCTGGCAACCTCCTAATCCTACAAATCACAGTTAATCACCATTTTGAAGTAATATTTTGAATTTTTCTTTAATTTGTGCTCATCTCGTGTTTTTTGTTTGAATAGTGTGTCTGGATGTGCTCAGAAAGTGCTACAATCCATTCTTCAAACAGTTGCAAAATAAAACCATTCTTCTAAGTGATAAAATAAACAGTTTATATCAATAATACAGAAAACAACCATTTAGTGTATGGTTTATTAGCATTCGAAAAACATTTTTTCATATCCATGTTCTTCGCTTTATAGATTAAGAGGGTGATATGGATCTTTCATCAAGGGCAAACCACGACATTTGTAGGTGAGAATAAACTCTATTAGTACATGAATATATATATATAACATGGAAATAGCATGGATCCAAGATACGTTCATCGTGCAAATCATGTTTTAGCGTGATAACTAGGCAAATAAACATAAGTTGCAGCCTAAAATCATTTTGGGAGACGATCCATAAATGGTTTGCATTTGGAGCTACTTTCCCTACAAGACAACAATAAGGCTATGTTTGGTTTAAAAGAAGTTGATAGAAAGAAAAGTGAAATGAAAATGAAATAGAAATGGAAAGAAAAGGGGAAAAGAAATCAAATTCTTTGTCATGTTTGGTTATTGAGAAAAATTGTAAAGAAAATTAAAAGGAAAATGGTCAGAAAATGATTTCTCATTGACTCCCACGTGCTTCCTCCCACTCTCCAATGTTCTCTGGGACGTAAGTCAAAATTTCAAACACATAAACACACCCTCCCGTTCCCATTGGATCCCTTTCCTGTGGACAAGATTAGATTTGATCAAGACAAAAACTTATTAGGATAATAAGGCTATGGGTGGAGGGAGAGGGGAGGGAGACGGCGGTGGTAGAGAGGGAGGAGGTGTGGAGGAGGGTGACGTTGAGGGAGGCGAGGGGGAGCCGGAGAGGGAGAAAATTTTTCAGGGTTCAGGGAGAATTTTTCTCTGTTGTTTTTACAGAGGTTAGGGGAGAAAAGTTGAGGGAAAACTTTTGTTGCTTTTTTCCCTTCATTTTCCTTCATTTTCTTTTTCTTTTTTGTTTTCTTTCTAATCAAAGGAAAATGTTTTCCTTCCAATTTTCTTTTCTTTTCTTTCCTTTTCCCTCAAACCAAACAGAAGGCTGTGTTTGGTTGGTGGGAAATTGAGAGAAAGAAAAGTGAAATGAAAAAGAAAAGGAAAGAAAAAGAAAAGGAAAAGGAAACCAATTTCTTTTTTATGTTTGGTTAGTGAGGAAAATTATAAAGAAAATTAAAAGGAAAATGGTATATATTTTTTGGAAAGAAAAATTTTTGTGAAAGAAAACGGGTTCCTTCCGGTTTGGAAGAGAAAAGTTGAGAGAAAAATTCTATATATTTTTTTCTTTCACTTTCTCCCTCATTTTCTTTCCTTTTACTTTTCTTTACAACCAAACAATTGAAATTAACTTTTCCATCACTTTTCTTTCCTTTTCTTTCCTTTTCCTTGCAACCAAACACAGCCTAAGTGTAAGGGTGAATAATATGATTTGAGTTGTAAGAACCTCCCACCCCTAATCAAGGAGTGTGTAAATTAATAACTTTTTAATTATAAAACAAAGAAAACAAATCATCAAGTTAGAGAATGAAGTCATATGATTCATCTCCCTCTAAAGCACCATAAACATTGCAGATCATTCAAGGTAAGGTCCATCTGATGGTTTCTATGGCGATGCAAGACCTAAACAAGAATTAATATTGATATTGAAACCACCCCTTTACCAAACTCATCTTTTCAATTACATTGTATCATTAATGTCCATATTGAATGAGGAGCAGTTGGCTAGGCATCAGATAGAAAAAATCATTGAAATATCCAAAGCTATGTTGGATGCATGGTTTTGTAGTAATATAGCAAAGATGTAGGTAGACATCACATGCACTCTAGGTTTAACAGGCTGAAATTTATTGGGTATTAATACAATAGAACAGTTGGTCATTGGTTATGGGAATATTACATACCCAAGTACATGCATAGCATTAGATAAATTCTGACCAATTACTATCCGAGCCATAATATTCAAATGTACATCCATATTATCGACCATATAGGAAAGCTTGGAATGGATGGTGGATACTTCCAGATC
This sequence comes from Scilla litardierei, assembly GCA_030789695.1. Lineage (NCBI taxonomy): Eukaryota > Viridiplantae > Streptophyta > Magnoliopsida > Asparagales > Asparagaceae > Scilla > Scilla litardierei. The sequence goes on along the minus strand of CM061134.1, from coordinate 219,978,438 downwards.
CATTTCAGCTGTGAATAACGGAAGAGATTGCGTGATGGAGTGGTATGAACTCTTAAATTTCACTAGAAAATAGTATAGAATAAACTGAAAATTGTGATCCAGAGGATCCTACATGGACCAGAATAATTTCAACACAACTAAAAATTCCAGCAAATGCCATAAAATCTAACTTTTATCAATTCCGTGTGTTTTTCTGGTCTATGCACATCCTCCTTGATCACATTGTTTCAACTGTCAGTAGTTGATTGATAGTTACCTAAGCAATAGTAGAATAGTACCGGGTGATTTGAAAATATATGGTCCCATCTGTGGCCGATGGATTTTCTGAAGGTCCCATTGAGATCACACAAATACGTGAGACCACCAAGTACGGAGATACTCTGAATCACAAGAAAGAACAATATGAGATATCACGATCAACAATTAGGAAGAAACAGATAACAAGACAAAACCCCATAAAGGAGAAGGTAAACTATTTCAGCAATATAATGAACAGTAATCATTGGAATGTTTTGGATGTTTTTAGCTATAAACTTGAGTTACTTTCATTTACAAAATTCAAACTTTATAGTTTGTAGATATATTTGGATCGGTAGTATTTTCAGAGCTCAAGCAAGTTCAGATGTGGTTGACGACAATCCACATGCTTATACATAAAGTTCACATTGCAGCTCTAAATCATGTTACGCTGAACACAAACTTTTAAATACAAATGAATGATTATCTGAAAGAGCAAAGCATTTAGGATCATATACTTTCACAGTAGTCCACTAATGCTCTGATGTAGGTTTATCGGCTCTTGTTTGCTGCAAACATAATACATTCAAATCTACATATTGTTTGACTAGAAAAAGTGACTGCTTTTAGGTTCATTTCTAGATATGTACAATGACTAGCACAAAGCTGAAAAGCGGGTATCATGCTTAGCTTGTGTTTCTCTGACAACAGTAATGACAACTATGCATCGGAAATCCAGTTAGAAGAAATTTCTTCTTAGTTGAAGCAGTTAAATACTATAAAAGAACTGAAACAATCTTGGATAGCCAACTGGCATGGATACAAATTTCATCAAATACTGAAAATTGCTAGCTTTCGGAGGATCATTGACATTTCCTTTTCAGACAAACTTTTCTCAAAGCACTTCACAACCGAAATGCCTGCAAAGTAATATTGAATGCTGAGATTAATATTAATTTGCTAGCATTTGAGAATATGATTGTAATTATGATTAGAATTTTTATTTTTGGTTTATTTGAGAATTTCTATTTTAGACAGTTTCTATTATAATGGAGTTCCTTAGGTTTTAAGTTATTTGCTTTTCTTAGGCTCCAAGTTTTCTTCCACACCAACTTTCTTAGACTCCAAGGCTCATTTTTAAATATCATACCTATAAAGGGGTTTCTGTACATCAATATCCCTGGGAATAAAGAGACAATTTCTTTTCCAATTCTAATATAGGCATTGGAAAGCAATTTAAATAGAAAAAGCATGCAAAAGCAATATTAGTGGTACATTATAGAGACCAATCAAATGTGCATATATGAGAAGAGAAATCAGCAATCTTTCTCTTACCATCTGTATGGCAAGAAATACGGCGAAAATATCTCTTGTAACATACATGCGGAATTTTATATTCCGCCAGCAAGAACCCTCCAAGAAATTTATGCGAAGATGAAATTGTGCCCTACATGTTGTGCAATGAGCGAAAGCAAATCCTTCCTGCCATTAATATAAATTGTCCCTAAGCATCATCCGTATAATTGTTGTTAATAAATAATAACGCAAAAACTTAGGCATGCATTAAACTCTTGTACAAGCAAGCAATATGCAAAAAAGATACCCATAGCACAAAATCCAATATTCCAACATCACATTATGTTGTAACTGAACAATGCAGGTAGAAAGATATGTCTGCATATAGTCATAACCATGAATGTACCCATCAAAAACTATAAAAGCAATCAGTGGACAAAACATCCATTCTAAATAGAAAATAAACTTCTAACAATTCATTTTCATTAGATCAATGAAGCAAATTACACATATAAAAGTTAAGAATTGAATGAATTTTTTGGGACTAGTATGGATGTCAAGTCCGCTAGTTTCAGAGCAAAAGTCACAGGTGGATGAAATGCGTTGTTAGGGATTATCCCACACAGGTGAACATAATGCAACACACTTCGTTTCTCTCAACAACAACGAATCATGTTTGTATTTTTCAAACTCATTGTGCCAGAATCAAGTCCAGTTCCATTTCCCATGGTAATGGATCCGTTTCAGGGCAATAGGTAGACGAGTCAGGTATGATTTAGATATTTGAGTCATAGCGATGTGGAAAGGAAAGGGATTAATGATGTGGTATGAGAATTTGGAGAAGAATTAATTATGAATCTAAAACTAATGGATAAATTAAGTTTTAGGCATCACATCCTTAAGATTGAACTATCACCAACTTCAACAGTGCATGCGTTGAAGATTCCTTCGAACCTCACACACATGCAATGCATTGTTCACTCTAGCATTTCTCATGAAAAAGATTTTAAAATATCGTAAACCAAGATTGCAAAGCTCAAAACTTTATTCTATCACTCATTATGTAAAAGTTCAATCACATACCCATGTTTATAAGAAAAGAAACAAACTCATATATACTAACATGATTCAAACTCTTAAATAAAATAAAAAATAAGAATTTTCTTTCAAAAAGAAACTTAAAAGACTCTAAAAAGAAATTTAAAAAGACTTAATTAAAAATATATAAAAGAACTAAAAGACTACAAAGTAGAAATCAACTTTAAACTCTAAAAAGACTAATATGAATCCTAGATAGATTTCCATTAATTCTTCCTAGCCTTAAAGGTTCGTCTCCTAATAAATAGCGATAAAAGGAGCATATAACATGGAAAAACCAAAGCAATCATCTCCATAGCAGCACATGTGATGGATGAAAAGTTAATGTTGCAGTCGAATAGTTATCATCAAGCTCTCGTAAAGTAGTTAACTGGGTAAATATCGGGATCAATCTTTAGCGGATCCTATCAAGAACTTGTACGATATGTGAAATCAACTTTATAGGTTCAAGAATGAACCTTTCCAGATAAACTCTAATCATTTCATCATTATTTAATGCAAATTCCTACAATTTATATTGAATTCTGCAATAAACTTATGAATATTATAGTTAATTGCAAGAATTTCTTAAATCTCAGACTATAAGGCACTCATATGATATGCATGGTGCTTGAAGAATGCAGTAGGTCCTTAATCAATACCTAACTTTACAAAACTTAGAACCGTGATGTGAAGTGACTTCGTTTGTAGATTTATCAGTGATCAACCTATTCTTTCGATCTCTAACTACATCTTTGGGTCTACTAGAAGTTAACATAATTTCTTTCCTTCAAACGTGATGTGCGTTGGATCTTCTAAAATGTGAAACATTTAAACTATAAAGTCAAGGCTTACTAATAAGATATGTGCAGTATATTTTGGTAAAATATCATACCAAATGCGATCCCGATAGCTTAAAAATTGATAGGTACTAGATAACATTAGATAATATAACATGTGAATTACCAACCAATGTGATGATGTATAGCTATATGTGCAGTTCAGTTTTAGTCCAATCTTCTCTAGAGCTGACTTGACGACTAAAGAAACACAAGTATCATTGTCAATCATTACTTGAAAAGATCTATTCCCAATGTCGACGTAGGTAAATAAAATATTCATCTTTTTAATCTTCCTCACTCTTAGGTATGGTAGCTAAACATCTAACAACTTGCAATCTGATACTAAATTCATTTAAGTCATCATCTGATTACTAGTATCTTTGGACAGAACATACCCCCTCGTCAATTTTTCCATCATCGTCAAAACTTTCACATGTAAACTGTAAACTGATATTATAACACTGAGTAGTAAAGTGCTTATGAACTTGAAGCATGATACTCCCTTTATACTCCCTTTGACTTTTGCTACGAGGACTCGTTAATCTTAGCCAATCTTTTTTGAAATCTAACTGATCTGAATGAAAATGATAGGCTGATGAAGAAACAAAACAAAGATAATGAAAAATAAGAGTTTTAGTTCTAATACCAAACCTGATATGGATTGGAATAGAATTAAGAATGTAATGTAAGAATTTAAAATCTACTTAGGGATTTTCAGAACTAAAGGATAAATTTGATTTTAGTCTACTCACCTTGAAGATCAGACAATTATTGACTTAAATTCCCTGCATTAAAGATTCCTTCAGACCTCATGCTTAGGTGATCCCTCACCCACTCTCACACCTTATGTAAAAGATTTCATAAAGTTAAAATCAATTCTAACTCTAAAAGGCTAATATGAATCCCAATTGTAATCCCATTACACAACCTAATAAATCACTAAATTGACTCAGATATGCAACTTAAACGTCTTCTTAATTTTAATGGTACATATATGGACTACCTCGAGGGGTATAATATCCCATCTGAGTTCCGCCAAAATCTCACCCAGACTAACTCAAGTCTAGATTAAGTCCTAACGGGCATGCAAGAATTTGACCAAATCATAAATTTTCTATCTTAACTAAATATATCCCAAATAAAAATGCACAAAAATTTATCCCATAAAACCATATTCATGCGGTGTGGCCATTATTTTTTGTTTGATGAAGACTTTTCATACGCATAATGATTTAAAGAATGCATGCAAGTGTCATTGCTCCTCTTGTGTGTGATTGGTTGATACTATTCGTCGTACAAGGGCCAAGTAACAAGCACTCGTTGTCGTTGCTCTTTAAAAATTTATAAGATATATCCCACAAATCAAAGAGCGGTTGTCTAAAAGGCAAGACACATCTGCATATGCACAACATGATAGAAGAGGCTAATTATCCATCTTTGGTGTATAAAGGAGCAAACCTTGGGGTTTCATCTTGGCAAGTGGTTTAGGTAACGAAGAAGCCGATCTATTGTTTGTTTGGGAGCATCTCATATAAAGATATCCCTACGTTCCCATAAGACATAAAACGTGTTCATTTGCGAGCACAATACTTTACTATCGGGCAAAAAATTCTTGGATTTATGCTGCTGTTGGATGCAACGATTCCTCCAAAAGCATCAACTAGTGCTAAGTTACTAGCATAGTGCTTCATAACATCGTAAGCCTTGCCCACAAATCCCTAAACATTTGTCATGTGGCTAAGCATATTAAACATGCTTTTTCTAACTGGGATGCTTGCTCAAAATCTTATATTCCAAAGACTCAAAGATATATCTATCATGCATGCGCTCTGACATTCTAAAAACACGGGGGAAGCATATCCTTTTTCATGACAACGAGAAATCATAAATGTCACAAATATTTGCATGCTCATTGAACAAAGTAACAAACTACCTAACAATTTTCATCCTCATCTTGTTTGGAAGAAGCGCATAAATGACATACACACATGACTGAAGATCCAAAGAGAAAAAAATAGAAAAATAATAAATCTATAATTCTAAATTGGGAAAATTGGAAAAATTGGAAAAATTAGAGAAGAACATATATAAAAAATTAGAGATTTTAAATAAATAATGGTTGTTACGAGTTTCTCGCTGAGACCATCCACTGCTCACTCCAACAAAAAATCATGCTAGAGATTTAGAGATCTAGAGATCTAAATCTCTTGCCAAATTCTCACGCCACACTTCTTCGCATCTCACAAAAAATATTTAAAATAAAAATATTTTTCTCAAAATAATTATTTTTCATTCATTAACTGATTGACTGTCAAATAAAATAAGTTTAGAGCCTATTTATAAGCTTACAACTGGAAACAAATCTTTTCGTATCCAATGTGAGACTAAACCAATTAACTAAAATATTAACTAAAATTAACTAAAATCTTAACCGATAAAATCAGATAAAAATAAATAAAATCAATTAAAAGCAAATGAATTCCTAACCAAAATACAAATAAAATCTCAATTAACTCCAAGCAAATTGAAGTTGATCCTCATCATTCTTCCTGACTTTGAAAATTTTACTACCCAGTACCCGGTGAATGATGATAAGGAAACATAAACTGATCAACAAGTAGTAACTTCTTGAAGTCGAAAGCTACTCGTCCTCAAACTTAAAAATGAATCAAAATATAAATAAGTAGATGATGATATTTAGGAGAATGTATCAAGTTCATTGAAAAAAGAGGACGCACAAAACGTGTTGACTGATATGTTGTGACAGATCAAGAAGAAAGAAATCGATTCCATGGTGTGGTGTTTTCTATCTGTAACTCTGACTCCGTGGTGTTTCTATCTATAACTCTGATGTAAGATCAACAAATGACTCAAGATAGGATTCTAGATTGGTTTGAGGTGTTGGATCAAATCAAGTTGAGACTACCTCTGGCTTTATATCTGATACTAATATTGTCTCGGGCTTTAATATGGACTCAGGCTCAAACTGTATCTAAATTTTAATATTCAGAATCTATCTTGAGCTCATACTCACGGTCACACTTTGTCTCAAGTTTTGGTACGGGCTTAATCATGGGCTCTGACTTGGGTTTCGAGTTCTTACTTCAACTATAATGTTCGACCATTTGAAGTTTGTTGTTGTTCTCATGCAACTCTTCTTGCGAATCCTTTCAATATGTAAACTTGAGATTTATTGGAATGATAGATGGATTGATCGATGATTGGAAAAATACCGACAATGTAGAGCAATTTTAAACATTCACTAACATCAAAACGAAACTTGAAATTACTTGCACCAGAAGTGCTTCTCCACTTAACTTGTGATTTGTACACAGACATTTCTTTTCATTCGAAAAAGCAAAACATACGAAGAAATTTTTTTAAATGATACTCCCAATCATCCTATTCATACATATCATCGAAGCCATAAAAATGGAACCCGTCTGAATATCTCATGTTCATAATTAGTCGGAAAAGATTAGCCTTTGTGGTAGTGATCATTGTAATACCTAATAAAACTAGCTTTCATCCAGCATAAATAATATTTGTTGGTGAAGCTAAATGAGTGAATATGTTGATCAGTTTTGATTTGAATTTGTGCCAAAGTTATGAATAGTGATTTGATTTTTTTTAAATGAAGAAAGCAGTGATGTTAAAAAGAAGATGAAGAAATAGATAAACAATAGGCGTGAGAATTTTTATGAAATTTTTTAACTGATTAATTTTAGATCAACCGAATTTTTCGTTGCTATTTTGAATTGTTTTCCTTTTTCATTCTCTCATTTTTTGACTTTTTTTATTATTTTGCTCTATTTTATAAAAAAATTTCACTCTATTTTTTCTTTTTTTTCCTTTTGACCTTTTCTTTTATGGATATAAAAAGAACTAATATTTTAAACTAAAACTTAAAAAAGAAAAAGATGAAGAAAATGGTGGCTAGGGTTAAGGCGGATTTTTTATTAACCCTATTCTAAAGAAAAAAAAGATGAAGATAAGAATAAAAAGATCAAAGATCAAAAAATGAAAACCGAACTATGGTTCTAATACCAAATTTGACGCACGACGAAAGATCTAAAGAGAAAAAAATGTTAAAACTAATATATCTATGGTTTTAAGGTGAGAAAATAAGGAAAATTGGAGAAGAACAAATTGAGAAAAATTAGGGATTCTAAATAAATAATGAATGTTGAAAGTTTCTCACTCGGGTCATCTTTCGATCATTTCAACACATCAATATGTCAAAAATTTAGAGACATAGACTTCTTGTCAAGGTTCGCGCCTACTTCCTCACAGATCATAAGAAAAATTTTCAAAAACTTTTTTTGAAAAAAAAAATCTTTTGCATTCATTAAGTAATCGATTGCCAAATAAAATAAGCTTGGAGCTTATTTATACGCTTACAACTGAAAATAAATCTATTCACATCCAATGTGGGACTAAACTAAATAACTCAAATATCCAATAAAATTAACTAAAATCCTAACCAATAAAATCAAATAAAAATAAATAAGATCATTTAAAAGTAAATTAAATCCCAATGAAAATCCAAATAAAATATTAACTAACTCTAACAAAATTGAATTTGATACTCATTAAATTTATAAAATATCTTCCATAAAGGTTGTGACGAGAAGCTCAAATGGTAGCAAAAAAGCTAATAGAATTAATGCATCATCGTATGATACATAATAATCAACAAACTAATCCATTAAATAATTTAGGTTTCTCATGAAATGATGTATCTTCCTTTATTAACAAACTAATCTGTACAACTTTTGCTTTAAATCAATCAGTTTATTACAAAAAATTCATGTAAAGAGTTTCTTACCTTTTCCAGGGTTTTGTAGCCAAATCATATCACAAGAAATTGCATAAGACCTTGTCAATCAAGTACAATTGAAGCGTACTTGAAGTTTTCGAATCAACTTCTCCCCTCTTTTTTTTTGCCATTGATGTATCTTTTGCAGTTTTCCCTTGCTAGATCAAGAGATTATGAATTTTTGCTTACTGCAAACCAAAATGGTCTCTTCCATCGAACTTTTTATAGTCAAAGTCATTCTTATCCCTTGTCATAATAACCCAATTGAATCACACTCAGTTCTGATACTAGTTTGTTACGATAATTGAAGAATAAAAATTGGATAAATTTTTTAAATACTTTTCTTTCACAATCGCCAAAACCATTCTACAAGACAGCAAAAAAAAATCTCAGAATCACCCATAAACTCTCGCTAATCCTCACAAATCGCATACCCATAATTGAGCCAATGCCCCTTATATGTATTAAAACAAAGTCTCCAACATCATATAAAATCATTCTTATAATTCTAATCAACATACGGATTATATAAAAGAAAATTCGAAAAAGAAAACCTAACTCAGATGGAACTCGAATTAGAATTTAAGTCAAATCCTAGCACACATCTCCTGCTTCAGGCCTTACACAAGTATTTATAACAATTTCTTAGACGAATAATTTAACCTCTCTTTCCAACTCTTCAACGATTTCATCATCGTCATAGTGTTTCTCATAAAAATGAAGTCCGGCTTTCAGGCACAACCAGCATTGCGCAAAATTAGAAATTACGAAGGACTATCAAGTTATTAAAACCATTTTATTTATGTTAACCCTCTATGAATTATGACTGTACCGCATTCATGGACTGGGAAGACATGAGCACTAAGGGCCTTCCATAAAACTCTTAAAGCAATCCGCATGTCGGTAGAACTATCTTTTTGGTTGGTGCAACCAATGGAGCACCAATCCACATCGGTGTAACCAGGAATTTTTTTAAATTGGACAAAAATAATTATGCAAAGAATATTTTTTAAAAAAAATACCAAAGAAAAAACATAACGAGCCTCCAAAAAAATTTCAACTTTTTCACCTCCAATGAGCTCATCTCTCTAATTTAAAAATTAAACAATTGAATAAATTGAGCAACAAAAATGTTGATGAGCCACTTCAGCTCAAAATCAGCAACAATTTCAATCATTCTCATCAACGATAGTATATTTCAAACAAAACAAATAAAAATTAAAAAGAAGCAAACCAGCGATAGATTTCTACAAGAAGACGGCATTGAGCTTCCAAAAGTTAGATTCAACAAAGGGGTGGAAGGAATCATGTTGACAACATTTACGGTCTACGACGATCCTACCCTTACCACCTGCTTCATCCTCCCCAGCTCCAGTCTTCCAGCCAAAACAAAAATCAATCCATGAATGCTGCTGGTAACATTACACATTTTGCTAAAGCACTCTCAATCGATACCTAAAACAAAGCCTATATTAAAATAATTTTGCTGTTCTTGCCCTAGGTAGCTGCCCAGGGCAATGTATAAGTAGTTGCGCCAGTCCAGACACTCGTCACTCTGTAGCCATACAACTTCAAGTACACTATATCTACTTTCTTTCTCCATGATCCATCTATGATATTTTAATGCCAACTCTCCCCTTCCACTACAATTAGAAATGAGATTTTAATTAGAATGCCAGGAACTAGCATAATACTTTTTCATTATTATTTTGAAAAAATAATTCTGAAATTCAAGTCAATAAACTATTTGACAACCTCAATTTCCAATAACATGTCTTTATTAAATGATAATAAATAATAAATGTCATCTTTTGTATTGTAAATTCATCAGGAAATCAAACTACTCAGCCACAACTTGTGTGTAAATTGTAAAATTTTTTAACACATGCATTGTTGTGTTCTCTTAATAAAAGTGAAGTATGTGTTCGATGTCAAATTACGCTCATTTCCAAGCAATTTAGCAATAACAAGGATTTCATTTACTTCATCCTAGTTCTTATAAGTTCTTAAGAAAACTGTAATCTCCATCCTGAATTCCTGGTATCTTACCACCAAAAGTCCTAACATCCTGCAAAAAGACTGAAACCCTGCAAACCAACAGAAAAGGCATTTTATAACCAACAGTCCAAAATAGCTTACCTTAACTGAGCGCCAATGATCTAAGCATGAACGATGAACAAACTGTTGGGTGCCTTTACACAAGCATGGTGCTATTAACTCATCCCCTACACACAAACGACAGTTGCATGATAGTCACACATCACATAATATCATCGCCCTTTCTAACAGAAGTAATATTGTCAACATAATAAAATAAACACTAACAAGCACTTCTTGTGTTAAAGAAGGTAAAAAAATTTCCAAGATAAAAGCTACAAGCCCTTGTTTTAAAACTAAAACATTGGTAATGCAATGAACAAACCAGTAGCACCGAAGGAGCATATGTAGTGTTTATGTCAATATGTTTCAAATCCAGAAAACGTCTACTCTCTAATCAAACCCTGATAATTGATAGAAATTATCACTATCCTTGTTCCTTATTAAATTTAGCTCTTAAAATCAAACTTTTAAATCTCCGATCAAATTACCTGAATCACTGTCCTGTTCAAGACAAATCCGGCATGTCGCCGCTGAACTGGACTGCGCCTCTCCGTCCACGGCATCATCTTCAGCCTTGATCTCAACCGACCCCATCGTCGGCGAGGAATTGGGGGCAAAGCCGTACATATAGCTCTCGGGATCCCGATTCCTTCTTGATTTCGGACTAAAGATCTCATCAGAATCGTAATAGAAATCTCTATCCCCGTCGCGGAACGGATTCGAATAGAAACCGGGCTTCTTTGATTTCCCTTTCATTTAAGGGGGAGATAATTTTGGGATTTTGATCAGAGGAAAATCCTAGAATTGGATACGATTATAAACAGGGAGAGATTTTTTTAGGTCAATTCCGGCGCTCGCGATCAGTTTTCGAAACAGACGGGTAGACTAATAGCATGAAAGATGACTTTCTAATTTAAAATTAGAGGGAAAACTTGTTAACATTTTTTGTGGTTGTTATCCACGTCATCGAGAACTAAAAGAAAGACTAAAAGCCATTTTATTTCAAGAGGGAAAAAAATTTAAAGAAGTCAAATCAAGGAGGGTTCTTCTCGTTTTCTATTCTCTAAATTTATTCTCTAAATTTCAAGAAAGCACTTCAAGTAGTTTTTTTTTTAAAAAAAACTCAAAATTCTTGTACTTCTGTTTTTTCCCCTAAGAATGTCTAGCGTTTTAGGCATTTTAAAAATATAAAAATGTTGTGAATGCAAATAACCAGAGTCGGTTAGGATTGCGGGTATCTTAGAGATACGCTCATATCTATGTATTCGATGTATCTACTCTCCTACCATGCCTATAAATAAAGGGATGTGGGTTCCTCCCCCAGTAGTTGATTCATAACACGTTATCAGCACGACTCTAAAAATTTTTCTTTCCACAAATTTTTTTTCCGTTCGTTGCGAAGGCGAAGGCGAAGGCGAGACGGGAGATCCACGAGCGCGGTGCAAGGCTTCCTCCATCGAGGGTCGTCATCCGCGTAGGGCTTCGAGCAACCGTCGCTATATCCGGAGGACGGATATAGAGGTAAAAATACCAAAAACGATATTTTTAATCATATGTATGATTACCCCTCCAATAGATCTCGCAAGATCGATATGGGGATTACTTTTCGCCTTGAAAACGACGGACCGTTCATCCAAAAAACCCAATTTTTAGGGTCAAAACCCTAATTTTTGAACCCTCCGGCGGCTAGCCGTCACCGGAAAACCCCCACAACCTCGACGGAACCCCCCGGCCGCTCCCCCCCGCAGGGGGGGGCGACCCCCGCCGCTCCCCCCCTGCAGGGGCGGCGGCCCCTGCCGTCGCTCCCCCCTGCAGGGGGGGCGGCGGCCCCTGCCGCCGCTTCCCCATGCAGGGGGCACGGCGGGATCGCCGCCGCGCCCCCCCTGCAGGGGGGACGGCGGCCCCCGCCGCCGATCCCCCCTTCAGGGGGGCGGCGGCGGCGCCCTCCCCCTGCAAAACCTTAAGAAAAAAGAAAAAAAACAGATCTGTGGGCCCGAAGCCCACAGCAGATCTGTGGGCTTCAGGCCCACAGAATTCAAAAAAAAAAAAGAGTCTGTGGGCCCACAGACCTATTGTGGGCTTCAGGCCCACAGATTTCAAAAAAAAAGAAAAGAAAAGAAAAGCCTATGGGCCTGAAGCCCATAGGTCGACTGCGGGCTTCAGGCCCGCAGGCTGGTTTATCTGGAAAAAAAAAATTTGGGGGAGGCAAAGGGCTATAAACTCGCCTCAAAAGGCAACTTGTTAGCCTAAATATTAATTCAAAAAGGGGTTTTGAGGGCAAAACATTCGTGAAAAATCACGGTAAATTACGGGACAAATATCGGGCAGGCGAGGATTTTTTGGGGATTCTTGGGGGGCTTTTGGGATGATGAGGGAACCTCTTTTCCTCAAACAAAGAAAATGTTTATTTGGGCGCTTAATCAATTTAATTGATTAAACCCATTTACTTTACAACCTATGCATCGTAATTACTTTTACATGCTTTTCATCTCTGGCAAATTTATGTGGATATTATATGCGTGGTTGTGCATTTTTATTTAAAACTTAATAATTAGGAAGATCCTGCGACCGCTCTGCCGTTAGTTACCTAACACTAACGGTGACGTTGCCCAGTGGTCCAATAATTATTAAGTGATTAAATATTGTTTTATCCTCATACGAATAAACTGCCTGTGATGTCTGTGATGAAAATGTCTGATGAAAATGTTGATGAGCACAATATTTCTGCATGAATTGCTAAATGTGGTTTTTGGATCGGCCGTTTAGTCCCACAGTTTATTTCCCGCACTTTTCTTTTATTTTTGAGAGAAATTGTAGTGAGGAATTTATGTAAATGTCAAAGAAAGAAGACCAACTTCCATGAAGACGGAGGCCACGCTTGAAGATGGAGATATCATATGGGACCCACGGGGTTTCCAAAGTTGTATTTTCATTTTTAAAGCTGCAAATTTGTATAATTTGGACTGTGGACTTTTGGACTCTTTCTTGTGGGACTGGTCGATCCACACGTTTAGCTTTTCGTTAAATATTGCCTCCGCATGAAAATGTTTTCTCTGATTAATTATTAATTCATGCATGTTTGTGCTCTGCTAGATAAATGGCTAAAATTACAAGCGTTAATTTCGAAGTATTGGAAGCATCAGGTAGAAACTATCTAAGCTGGCAGCTAGATGTAAAGTTTCACCTGCAGGCAAAGTCCTTCATTGCTGCTATGGCTGAAAAAGAAAATGTTAGCGATATAGAGAAGGTGCAAGCCATCATCTATATTCGCCTCCATGTGGACAAGACCTTAAAGGCTGAATACCTTACGGTCAAAGATCCACTTGAACTATGGACTACCCTTGAGGACATGTATAAACATCAGAAAAATGTTATACTCCCAAGGGCACGATACGAGTGGGAGAACCTGAGACTGCAGGACTTTAAGTGCATTACTGAGTACGACTCAGCACTTTTTAGCATCACCTCACACCTGAAGCTGTGTGGTGAGAAAGTCTCAGAAGATCGCATGCTGGAAAAGACGTATACGTCTTTCCATGAAAAAGATGCGATACTCATGCAGCAATATCGTGAACGCAAGTTCACCAAGTATTCTGAGCTGCTGTCATGTTTACTCATGACTGAATAAAACAGAGAGCTTCCCCTCGCCACTCACAATATACGCCCATCTAGCACTGCCCCCTTCCCAGAAGCTCATAATGCCTCTTCTTCTCGAAAGAAGAGAGACAACAAAAGAAAAGAAAGACCACAGAAAGGGGGACAGAACAAAAAAAAGCTAGGGGCCAAGTCCAGCAACGAAGCAATGAAAAGAAGCGGAAGTTCACGTGGCACAGAAATAGCAAAAATAGAGATGATGCACCCCCACCCAAGAGGAAATGGGAAGACCAGTGCCAAAATTGTGGCATGAACGGCCACTGGTCCAGAGTGTGCCGAACTCCGCAGCATCTCCAGGATTTGTATAAAGAGAACAAGAAAAATAAAGCTGAAACAAACCCTGATGACCTCTGATGCTCCAGTCAAGTTTTCAGCTGACAACTTCGAAAATGATGACTTGCTTGATTAGCCTATATTTTTATCTTAGCAATTTGTTTTGAGAATAATTTATGAGAGCATTTTAATTATGAAATTTGTCCTGAATGAAAATGTTTAGTAGACAATAAATGAAAATGTTTATCTGAATATGCATGTGCCTAACGATTCATCTTTTAATAGATGAAACTGCTCTCATAAATAATTAGTAGACAATAAACACGTACGATCTCTTTCAATACAAAGCCCAATATCAGGGCTATATCGAAGATCCAGGGAATGCAACACTGTTGCCCCCAAACGACACAAAAATAAAGGATGCACTAATCCCTCCGAATTCCAAAAGAAACTTTCTAAGTTTCAAGGACATCCGTTTCAACGGATTCCACTTGGAAACAGCAAATGTAAATGAAAAAAAAAATTATTACCGTATGCAACGTCTCAAGAAAAAGGAGTAAAATCCACACTTGAACGTTTTGAGAGCCTTATAGGCCTCCACCATACGAAGATTCGGAGAAAGGAAGCAGAATTAAACGGAGCACCTGAAGTGCCCGACATCAGCCGAGTTTTTACTCCGGCATGATGGACTTGGCCACCCTGGATTTATGATGATGCATCGCATCTTATCCTATGAGTATGAATCGAAGAACCAGAAGATTCTTCAGAAGGAAAAAAAAAATCCCTCGCATCCCTTACTATAAGGGAAAACTAATTGCAAGGCCATCTCCACGATAAGTTGAAAAAGAATCTCCACGCTTCCTCAAAAAGAATACAAGGAGATAGATGTGGATAAAATCCACCACCCCTAGTGGGCTATTTCAGTACTTCACTGTACTGATAAATGCATCCTCAGAATATTCGTACGTGTGTCTACTACAAACCCGCAACTTAGCTTTTCCAAAGCTATTGACACAAAAATAAAAATGTTGCGGGCACATTTCCCAGACAATAAAATGTTGTAAATAAGTCTGGTTAATGTTGGAAAATATACCTCCCAGTCTTTTCAAGAGTACTGCCAATCAACGGGAATTGAAAATGAACATACAAGTGCCGCATGTTCATACCCAAAATGGGTCGGCAGAGTCACTGAAAAGTAGACTCCAATGGACTGAACGTCCATTAAATCCCGATTGCCTATGGATGCATGGGGACATGCAAACTCTGCATGCTGCATCGTAAATGAAAATAAGACCATCTGGAGGTCAGAGTCTCCAATGCAACTTGCATATGAAATGCTACCGAACATTTCTCATCTGAGAATCTTCGGTCGCGCAGTCTTAAATCCCCATTGCACCACCAAAGAGGACCAAAACGGTACTCAACGTCGCCTAGGTATCCATGCAGGGTTTGACTCACCCTCACTTATAAGATACCTAGAACCCCAAACGGGGGACGCATTTAAGGCACATCTTAAAGACTGTGATTTCGATGAGACGAGTTTCCCAAAAATAGGCCCAGATACTAGAAAATCTGGCACGAAGAAAATTATAATGTGGGATACAAAAAGTTTGACCCACTATGATCCGGTAACAATACAATGTGTAGATGAGATCCCGAAGATCCTCCACATACAGAACACTGTTTACCAATTACCGGAATCATTTATTGACAACCAGAAGATTGTCAGATCACACATCCCTGCTGCAAAAACTCCAGCTAGGATTGACATCCCCGAGAATGGATGAAATCCACCAGCAGCAGAAGTGGTTGATCCTCAACAGAAAAGAGGCAGACCACCAGGCTCCTAGGACAAGAAACTCCTGGAGACCCTAAGACAATACTACCACAGGACAATGAGCTCTTGTCCACACCATCACCCTTCCCGGAATCCACTGCAGAGGAATTGCCGGGAAAAAGTGAAATTAAGTAAATGTTGTACGTACTGGGGAGGTGTTGGACAGATAGAACATAAATTGTCGACAATGTATTCACGTATCATATTGCCATATACATCGCAATGGCGATGATGTTTATAAATTATCGTTCCACACTCCGTTGCTAGAAGGCAAACGTAGAGATTGGCCAAACGTGGAACGTGGCAATAAAAGATGAACTGGACTCACTTATGAAACGTGAAATGTTCGGACCTGAAGTCCAGACACCAAAAAGTGTCAAACCTGTGGATAAAACAAAGTATTGCAAACATAAGAAAAATAAATACAAAATCGTATGCTATACGGTACAACCTATAGCCCAAGGAAAATTTCGCTGAAACTAGGGATCGAACAAATTCAAATGAGCATGTCTCATAAATGATGCATCAGTCTCCCTAAGTTATCAAAAGCGAATACCTTACGATATACATGACAGAAGAAAGTACACAACTGAAATAGCTCTGGAAGCTGCGGTCTCATGGTCGAAGTCTGGCGCTATTAGCTCAAGAGCATCTGCCTCCATATGTACGTCGTCTGCGGTGCCACGGAAATGGAACCGTAGGTAAGTCACAACAATTCTAAATAAAGAAAGAGAGGTACTGTACAAGTATGACAAAGCAGGCCAAAGTGAAAGTAAAGTAAAGTACGGTGCAGTGTCTGAACAAGTGTAGAAAGTAAAAGTACGGCAAGTAAAGTGTGGTGACTGTACTGGAAAGGAAAGTAAAGTGCATGTACTGTAAAGTAAAGGTGACTGTACTGGTAAGTAAAGTGAGGCAAGTATGGTAACTGTACTGGTAAGGAAAGTAAAGTGCAAGTACTGTAAAGTAAGTAACTGTTCAAGTTACACTAGAACTACGTGACTCAAGTAGGAGAGTATGATATGCAACCATAAAGTTCATCTATTGCCAGGGACCGTTTTGCCGACGCAGGCAGACCTTGTAGTTTTGCCGACCAGGCAGACCTTGTAGTTTTGCCGACGCAGGCAGACCTTGTAGTTTTGCCGACGCAGGCAGACCTTGTAGTTTTGCCGACGCAGGCAGACCTTGTAGTTTTGCCGACGCAGGCAGACCTTGTAGACACAGACGTGCAAGTAGATGAACTCCCGGTCATAGCTCCCACACTCTCTCTACAATGAGTTACCCCAAACCCCAGTGATGTGTATCCATTACGAGATGTTCCACAAGATGTTCCACGAGATGTTCCACCAGATATTCCACACATGATATTCCACACGATGGTCCACACGATATTCCACATGTTGCTTAGTCAACCAAGTCAACTGGTTGACTTCCTCATTGAAAACCAGAAAGTAGGATAAAGACAAGTCCAACACCAAAAGCTGTTACTTCCGTGCTTTGAGCACGTGGTAGTGTGGCTAGCACACAATTTACTCAAGTTGGCAGTTGGCAAAGTAATCTTTAGTTGATTACTTTCATTTTAGTTCTCTAGTTTGGTTTAACTTGAATAGCCGTTCTGAGGCTATAAGTTAAGTGTCACAAGTTCATGCAAGCACAGTAGACTATTTTTCTAAACTTAGAATCTGTCGTGACTTACGATTTTAGAGCTCGTCGTGGCAAGACGAGATTGGAGCTGGAAGAGCTGGTGCACGAGAAATGGTACCTGCAATCACAAGAAACAATTGGTTAAAGCGCACCCTATTTTCTATTCAAATAATCTAATCGTTTTGATTTTTATAACTGACTGAAACGGTGTCGAAAATGGTTCTAAAATTTTATATAGACTATATATGGTGAAAATAATTTTACTGCAGGAGGAAATATTTTTCTGAAGCTTATAGTAATTTTTAGGATTTTTTAAAAGCTCAAAAACAATTTAAAAACTATTTTCCAATTAGTGACGTATTTATTCAGGAATTTATTCCGGATGCAATCTACATCGGAATGTTGCAAATGAGGTGTCAAAACGACCGTTACAAAGAGTATTATCACATATATTTTTCTCAAATATTAGTTTACGTAAAAATAAGAAGATACAGATTTTTGAATGAAAATAACGGATTTAACTTATAGGCTTAAAAATTAATTCTGGAAAAACTAAGCGTCGGATTGAGACGAAACTAGCGCCATTGGGTCCAGAATGTCATTTCTGATTTTCTGGAGCTAGCCACTCATTTTTCTGGGTCTTATATAATTACTTATCAATTTAAAACCAATAAACTCATTTATTAATTAATAAAATTTACGAAAAACGAAATGTTCGCCGTATTTACAAGTTTGCCATTTCGAATTACTTACGAACGCTGTCGACTCCTTCGACAGCAGCTGAGGGGCGGAGGCGGACGACGAGCGGCGGGGGGAACGGCGGACGGAGGCGGGCTCCTGTGGCGACGACGACGACGCGGGAGGGCGGATGCGGTGGCGGAGGGGATCGCGGGGCGGGGTGTTCACGGCAGCGAGGCGACGTGGATGCCCGGAGCTGGGGGCTGATTCGTCGGAGGGAGCACGGGCTCTCGAGCGGAGGCGGAGGCGTGAGGGCGCACGGCGGAGGGAGGGTCGATCGTCGGTGAACGGAGGCGATGGGGTCGAGCTCGGAGGGGGAGGCAGCAGCCTGGGCCTTCGTGCGGGCTTCGATTGCGAGCTCAGCGTCGATGGGAGGTGGGCGAGGGCGACGGAGGCTGTGCAGCGGGGGAGAACTGCTGGGCGGAGCTCTTGGAGGCGGATGCTGCCGTCAGCGAACGGGGAGGAGGCGGAGGTGGTCTCGTCGTTGCTCCCTCGGTGCAGCAGCGGAGGGAGGAGCTCCGGGAGAGAGGATACGGGGGAGGAGAGCGAGAGAGAGGGAGAAGAGAGTGAGGGAGAAACGGAAATAGAGAACGAGGGGGAGAGGATACAGTAGGGGGTTTGTTTAGTTGTTGGCCTAGGTTCAAAAATAGAGAGGGAGAGGCAGAGTGTCTGTGTGTGAGAACGAAGAGCTGATGGGGGTATTATATAGGATTAGAAATCAAGGGTAGCTGGGGTTTTACGGTTAGCTGAGGGAGATGAGGGTTAGGGTAGATACGGGCTTGGTTAGGTGGGTTAATTAGGGTAGGTAATTAAGAATAGGTAAAACCCTAATTAGTGAAAGTCATTAGTGAAAATACAAATACTAAATTACGAAAATGCCCCTACTAGTAAACGTGTCCGAAAAATTACGAAAACATACCCACGGGATCATATCGTCACGAGGATCGCGAATACGAAGACCGTTTCAGGGTTTGAGCTACGGAAATACTAGTTTTTGGCCAAAACGTTTAGAAAGCGGGTTTGCGGGTTCTCTAATGAAACGATATCAGAAAATTACGAAATTAATGTGGGAAGCCCCAAATGATCATAGGATGCTACTGCAGAAGTTTGAAAATGTTTTGAAGACGTTTGAATAGAAAATAAATTCATTGACCCAAAACTGCAATATCTGAAAACGAATTTTTATCAGATCTTTCAGAGGTATTTGACGAAATCTGATTTTACCAAAATACTCCATAACTAGTCTGATACTTCAAAATATTTTTATAGAAAATTTTTGAAATCAGTTTAAGACTCCTAACAAACCATTATAAAATACAATTAAAATTGAATTTTCTTTAAATACTTAAAATATTTTTGGAAAAATACAGGCCGTTACACGAATACCTTACGATTTGGCGAAGGAAAATTTTGGATATGCTGTTATTGGATGTTGTGACGGCATACATTCGTGGATATCTTGTAAAGATAATTTCCACATTTCCTTAAAATGCCTGAATAGACTTCGGGACGTCTATTCAAGAAAAACAATAAGTATAATAAATAAATGTACAACCAAGAGAATCACTTGACAAGTCAATGATCCATACTGGAGGTTGTCTTTGCATCTGTGCAAAGAACATGACTAGAGATCTTAGTTGTAGACAACTAACATCTCATCAGATCTCCTGAAGAGAAAATCGAAATAAATGTACAAGCCTGACTTTTAAACATGAAATAAAAAGACCTAGGCAAATATAAAGTCATGGCTCATAGAATCCTGTTATAAACGCCCAGAAGTGCGTTGTAGAAATTAAAAGGACCATTGTCATCCAAAGTACACCTACGGTGGTATACTCAATGGATGTACAAAAAGAACCCTTCCGATCGCTGGAAGAGGGGGAGGATATAACTGGTCCCAAAGTCCCTTACCTAAGTGCAATCAGGCACTCCTGGCTAACTGCATGCGTCCCGATACAGCAATTGCAGTAAACTCATTAGCCAGAGATAGTTGGCACCTAAAAAGGGCCATTAGACCGGAGTTAAGCCTTCTGCGCTTCCTCCAAGGGTCAAAAGATTCGGGCTTACAAAATGAAGTATCATCCTCCAATGTTCATGCAAATACAGGTTTCAGGTCCAGTCCCTATGCTGATAAATCACAGAACGGGTACCCACAGTGGGATGGCCATCCCCTGCAGATCTGCAAAGCAATTTATGAAGGCGACATCTTCCTATCATTCCGAGATCCTCACCACACCAATGGTGTACTTGAGGGCGCCTGCTGGTACATCACATCCCAATGACGATTGGGATAGAAGCTGGTATTGTGGAGCTAACCACATAGTCTGAAGACATCATCAGAGGCGACGATACTTAGCACACCTCTCCAGAGTTTCTGGATTCAGCAGCTACTTAATTGCAATAACTTTGTAATCTGTGTATATTTTCGGAATGTTGTAAATAGGAGTAATGAGATAAGCCTAAGAGATCTGAAAGCCTAAGAGCTTTTACAGATCAGGGGGGTTGAGGGAATTTGTACTCTTTTCCCTTAGCTATGGTTTTTCCCACTGGGTTTTCCATAGCCAAAGGTTTTAACGAGGCAAATCACATCAACTCTGGATCCTGAAGTATCCACCCCTCTGTGACGCTCAGAATCCAGAAGTATTCATGAGCAGTGCCACTTGTACAAATCAGGGGGAGTTAAAGAGCGTTTGTACTCTTTTCCCTTAACTATGGTTTCTCCCACTAGGTTTTCCATAGCTAAAGGTTTTAACGAGGCAAACCTCACCAACTCATGATCCTGAAGTATCCACCCCATGTGAGACTCTTATTACGCTCAGAATCCCGAAGTACTCTTGAGCAGAGTCCACACCTATGGCTGGATAAGGGGGCGTGTTGTGAATGGAAATAACCAGAGTCGGTTAGGATTGCGGGTATCTTAGAGATACGCCCATATCTATGTATTCGATGTATCTACTCTCCTACCATGCCTATAAATAAAGGGCTGGGGGTTCCTCCCCCAGTAGTTGATTCATAAAAAAAAAAATTTTTTTTAAAAGATATAATATTTAACGGGCTCGACACATACCATTTATTCATGCCGTTATGCTTCATTATTTTAGGCATGTAAAATAAAGCATAAATGAGGCTTGTAAAACAAAGCAGAGAACCGTGATATTAATATTCAGATTTGTTGTCGTTTGATCTCAAACATGCCTATTAAAGCTGAATTAATATTCAGATTTATTGCCATTTGATTTCAACTACATGCCTATTAAAGCTGAATTAATATTCAGATTTAGTGCCATTTTATTTCTTATTCAACATGACTATTAAAGCAGCATTAATATCAGATTTATTGCCATTTTATTTCTTATTCAACATGCCTACTAAAGTTGAATTACTATTCAGATTTATTGCTCAGTTGAAATTTAAATTGTCTTGCAATGACGGCCATTTTTCACACTTTTTATTGCTACCATTTAATCATCTTTTTATGGTTGTCATTTAATCTCCCTAAATGGCTTTGAATTGTAAAATTAGAATATATATCTTCTCATACTATATATATTCCTTTCCTTGTGGGAAATAAGACAGATGAATCAGTATTTTCTATACTCTTCTTCTTGAAATAAAATTTCTCTTGTTGCAACTCTGTTTGTGTTCGCTCCCATCCGTTTCTTCCTGTGAGAACGAAGTTTGGTTGCTGCTTGTTGGAACCTTGCACTGCGAATGCACGCTTGCAAGGTCGTCACCGTTGAATCATGGAGGGTAGCCGTCAGATCTTCTCTGGACCGAGTTTTGACTTTGGGTAACGGAAATCTACCTTTAAGGACAGTGCCTAGCACGCCTCGGCTGATAAGTCATTTTTATTCCTCTGTTTTATTATTCCTCGGCTGATAAGTCCTTTATAGGAATCTTATGCGTGAATTGTGTTGGAGTTGATTTGAAGTTGGCCAATCTGATGCGTGAATTGTGTTGGAGTTGATTTGAAGTTGGCCAATCTGATGCGTGAATTGTGTTTAGCTTGCCTTGGGATTTTTTCCCGTATGGTTTCATATCTTGTCTCAGAATTAGGGTGTTGGGATTTTTGTTTTTGATATCAATTTCACAAGAAATGCAAGGGGTCATTGTTCACATATTCTCACCACATCTCACTCACACCTTTCTTCATCCAATTTTCCCAACAACATTCTCAACAAAAACACAATAAAGTTGTGTGGGACCCACAAAACTTTCTCATCTCCACATTCTAACCCCACTTTCCAACAAAAAACACAATACTCTACTTTACCCTACACTATTCACAACTTTCTCAAATCTCCACATTCACAAAAAAGAACATGCCCTTACAGAGATATGGAACGTCGTAATATGCAGTGATACCCACGGCTGCGCTAGACCGGAGGGCTAAGAGAAGGAAGAGAAAGGAGAATAACAGGATGGGGGTGTTGCTTCGAAGAACATGTGTAATGACTGGTTTTTCATGTATGGATTTTATATATATATATATATATATATATATATATATATATATATATATATATATATATATTTGGTTGCTTCTCCTTGGTTGCGATTTCCATTTCCGTCTCCGTAGTTTTCGTTTTCGTTCGTTTCGTCGTGATTCTCTAGATTCTTCCGTCGGTCGGCGTGTTTGGAGTAAGTCATTCGTGACGGGCTTCATAACGTCGATATCTTAGAGTTAGAACGAGCCTAGGAGACTTAGGAAACCATCCCGGAGCTTCGCGCTCCATTTCGGAACTTTCAGTGCACATTAGCCGGTGTAAGAAGGGGCACCGACCGACTAGATGACGATCCAGTCGGTCGGAAAACCTTCTTGAACAGACTAGTGAGCTTTGTTAAATGTTCAGGAGTTACTGTTTATCGTTAGTCGGTCTAAGAACGTTGGTCGACCGACTAGGTTGCAAACTAGTCGGTCGGCAATGCTTCTTTAACCGACTAACTCATTAATTATTTTTGACACTAGTTACTGTTTACTCTTAGTCGGTCTAAGAACGTTCATCGACCGACTAGATGTCAAACTAGTCGGTCAGTAGTTGTTCTTTGACCGACTAAATCTAAATCCTAATTTTCGTCTGGGTTACTGTTTACACTTAGTCGGTCTGCGTTGGTCAACCGACCGACTAGTTCCCAAACTAGTCGGTCAGTGGTTGCTCTTTGACCGACTAAACAGTACGGGAAACCCTAGTTTTGCCCTAACCGACATCAAACCCTATAAATACCCCTCCAAACGTTTTCTTCTTCTTCCTCATGACCTAAAACCCTAGTTTCTCCCCCATTGAGCCCCCATCTTCCCCAAATCCTCAAACCTTCATTCCAAGCTCATCCTCCATCA
Organism: Scilla litardierei; assembly: GCA_030789695.1. NCBI lineage: Eukaryota > Viridiplantae > Streptophyta > Magnoliopsida > Asparagales > Asparagaceae > Scilla > Scilla litardierei. Next base: position 219,954,586 of record CM061134.1, on the reverse strand, counting down.
TCCAAACCCTCCCTTGTCATAACCCATCTCTCATCTTCCTCAAACCTTCATCAAACCCCCAAAATCCACATCCAAACCTATTTCTCCAGATTTTCCCTCATTTCCAGATCTGAGCCGGATCGTTCTTCCGTTGCCGTGGTTGCTCGGTATCGTTCCTCCGCTTCTTCACGATAATACTCGATTCCTTTAGTTTTAGCATAACCCACATTGACATTTGTGAAACCCTAATAAAATGGATTATTAGAAGATTAGGATTCTATTAAGAAATCGATTTGGAATCGTTGTTCTAATAATTGTTTTGCTATAACAGTGATCTATTCCGTAGTTAGCTTGTGTGACGATCTTCATTGCTCGTCAATCCCGGTATCAGGCAAGTGAAACTTGCATCTCTTGATTTGGGCCATGTCTTAGGCCATTACCTTGTTTTAGCGTAAAAGAGACTAGACGGTGAAAGGATAGCCGTCTAGACGCCATTGACCTATCTTGACAACGAAGCTTGGTCCGTCACCCTCATCATGCTTGTATGTCACGTTTAATTACAAATTAACGGTACGCGAATATGTTCATGTCATACATGCATCCTTAACTGCTATTGCATTTTAACTGCCATGTTTAATTCAAATTAACGGTACGCGAATATGTTCATGTCATTGCATTTTGCCTGTCACGTTTAATTTCAATTAACGGTACGCGAATATGTTCATGTCATTGCATTTTGCCTGTCACGTTTAATTTCAATTAACGGTACGTGAATATCTGCTCATGTCATTGCATGCTTGAACACTCATCGTGATTGCGTAGCTTCGCTACATACTTGTACTATTTGTTCCGGCTAGGCACCCGTTCTGCGGGCACAACCCTAGGCCAATTACAATTCTGACTCGTGTTCCAGAAAACGAGCTCGACACAGCCTGCGGGCAATAGGGCACTCTCTGAGTGATCCCTTGTACTTGAACACAGCCTGCGGGCAATAGGGCATCCATGTGTGGGTGATCCCTTGGACTTGTTACTTTACATTACGTGTCACACTTGATACTTGATACTTGATGCTTGTACTTTACTTTACTTGTTACTTCCATACTATACTTGCCATGCCATGCACCATACTTTAACTGCTAGGTTGTTAGTTTACTTTTCTTTCAGTTTCCTTGCACAAGTCTCCCGACTTGCTGACATGTGCCCCTTTTCTCTTTTGGGTGACACATGTTAGAGCCCGAGCCTGAGATACTTGCTGAGGACGCGGTGTTCGCTGACGCTGAGTCAGAACCTGCGTTGATCGAGGACTTCGTAGACACTGGAGATCAGTCTTAGTGTCTATGTCTGGTTTTTGTTAGATTGCTTAGGTTGTCGGTGCGTGGCACCTAGTTTGATACTCTGTTATGTTTGTGCTTTTGTTTGGCCTTGTTCTGGGCCTTTGGACTCTTTCCTGTTAGCCTGGTGGCTTTTTCTGTGATGTTGAATATTTTGTGGACAAACTTTGGGATTGGTATTTCATATCCGTCTCATTTTATTATTATTGTTGTTGTTGTTCTGTTTGCGTTTACAGGGACCTGCTTATACTAAATTGACGCTTATCAGGTGTGCAGCTTCACAGCTCTACGCCTGAGCGGACCTTCTCACGTCTCGTCTCCATTTTAGGGAAGCGGGGCGTGACAACATGCATGGCTCAGAAGCCGAGTCGCTTTGAAGTGAAGTTGTTGGCTGCTTTGACGATGATTAGAATATAGGTGGCAAACGGGTCGGGTGGGTCGGGTTCGGGTCGGGTCAGATTTGAACCGACCCAGATACGGGTAAACCCTAACCCGGCCCGGATTGAATTCGGGTAGGGTTCGGGCGACCCGAAAAATTTCCGGGTCGGGTTCGGGTTAACCTGTCGAGTTAAGATTTGACTTATCCACACATGCTCCTTTTTCGATGTCCAGCTATTTATTAAGAGCAATCGGCAATTTATTAAGCGTTGCATAATTTCCAGCAGCTCGCCGCTTAAACCGCACTGATGACAGCAAGGAAGTATAATTAACTTTACCATTTTATTAACGAAAGTAATAAAATTAACCAAAAAGTTGTATGTAAAGAGAATTGAATCCAAGACCTCTTAAAGAAGAGGACAACAATTCAAACCGTATAAGCACTACGCCACTTGCAATTGTGTGTTGAAGTTATATAAATTTTTATATATATAGAGAAAGTAAACCTGGTCGAATTCGGGTCATCCGGGTTGACAGGCCATACCCATACCCGACCCGGATTTTATCCGGGTCGAGTCAGGTCAACCCGGATCCTACTTGACCCAGATTGGCCCATACCCATACCCGGATAAGGATGCCGGATTCCGGTCGGGTCGGATCAGGCTCATTTTGCCACCCCTAGATTAGAAGCACGACTGAAACCACATTCACATCTTCACAATCTTCATGGCTGCAGGCATAACCAGGCCCTAGGATCACATCCCCGTGATCGGGCTTCATCGTGACCGGAGATCAACAAGAAGACTTAGGGCCTGTTCTTTTGAGTATAAGTGAGTGGGAAACCTCTACATTGGTGGGCCCCCCTTGCACTGTTCACCTACTTTCCCTTCCTTTTATTCTCGTCTGTTCATTTGGGGAAATTGGGAATCCTCATTTCGTTGCTTTCTCACGCCGACGTGGTTCCCGGTTGCGAGAAACTCCATTTCGGAGTTTTTTGGGTGGGATTATCCTTCGGTGGGGCCCCCAGGGCATGTGATCACCTCCTCCTTCTTCTCCACAACGCAGAGAGCTTCGATCAAACCCTTAAAAAATTTTGCTTTTTGATTTTTCGGGTTGATCTGAGGGCATCCATGACTGTCGACTGAGATCAAGGGTTTTGATCTTCTCGGGGGTGCCATTGATGACCTTCTAGGGTTGTGCCATTGAAATTCTGATCGGGGTTGCCACCTCCATGGCTGCCGACTGAAGATCTAGGGCTTGGACGTTGGGGATTTTGGTGGTTCTGTTGGAAATAGGTGAGGCTGTCGACTGATTTCTCAAATGATTCTGGGCAGTTTGAATTGCAAACACACTGAAAATGTATTTTTTTGCTTCATTGTGGTTTTTATCACTGTATCCTGCTGCACACTGATTTCTCAAATGATTCTGGGCAGTTTGAATTGCAAACACATTGAAGTAAACACACTGTATTTTTTTGCTTCATTGTGATGGTGATCACTGTATTTTTTTGCTTCATTTGGGGGTGTGAACTTAACCTTTACTCACCCCTCCCTACCATACTCCACTTTACCACTTTCCCTTATCAACTTTCCCAACCCAAAAGAACACAAGAAAGTTGGTTAGTAGGACCCATCATCCACTACCATATCCACTTTCCCAACTAACTTTCCTATCAAAAAAAACAAAACGAACTTTTTCTCTCTCTTAGATTCCTCCATCTCCCAACTTTCCCAATTCCCCCTTCCACCCAAAAGAACATGCCCTTAGCCCCAACCATCATTATTCATTGTTTCTAGACAACTCACATGCAAAAAATCTTACGGTTCTTTTTAACTTCTTGTACATCCTCACAACATTGCATAACATTCATGCATACTGATCAAATCTCTTCCGTTACCACAAATAAACATAATGTTGAGAATGCAAGCATAAAATACGATGGCACACAAAAACGTTAAAAGCTTCAAGGAAAAGAAGTTAGCTTTCGAGTTCAAAATTGTTTTTATTTACAAGCGAGGGACAAAAATGGGAGTACATCGCCTACGGAGCTGGGACCCGAGAAGAGGCATCCCCAGGGGCCTCACCCTGCCCCGATCAAGCAGGCTCCTCGGGGCCGGCCAGATGACGAGGAGGCGCTTGCCGAACTCGCTCATCGAGTCTCTGAAACGCGTACTGGAAGGCTCCCACAATCCGCGGGGCTAGGATGTCTTCATAGTCCACGAACGCCCCCGGAGGGCTTCCGCGATCCTCGGCCCTCCTCGTAACCCCTCTCCACCTCCTCGATGAGTCGGGTAAGGTTCGCCTACTGCGGCCCAGAGCTCGTTTCTCTCTCGGCGGAACGCCTCCTCCGCTTCCTGAGCGGACCTCTCGGCAGCCGACAGGGCTTCCCCAAAGTTCCTCACCTAGGAGGTGAGCTCGTCCACCCAACGGTGCGAGCGATGAGCTTCCGAACGGGCCTCTTCAGCCACCACCTCGACCGCCCCAGCCCTCAAGCACTCCCGCGCCAAGGACGCCTCGAGACTGTTCACCCGCGCTGCGCGACGCTGTGTCTCTACGGCCATCGTGGAAGCCTGCAAGATAGAAGGAATAAGCCAAGGCTACCGCAAAACGGAGTCGGATGCAAAAAAAGACCAACCTGTTGGAGCTGTCAGACTAGGGAGTCCGCCAAGCGATCAGAGCGGACCCTCTCCAAAATGGAGCGGTCCCTCGGAGGACGGAGCCCTGCGCCAGCTGGAAGGCCACGCCTCGATCGACGAAGACTGACTCTCTGAGCGGGTCCTTCGGGCCAGCCTCAAGCATGGACAAGGCGTCCCCCGCGTCGACCGGAGACTGCTCGACCAGGCTAGCAAAGGCGGCCGCCTCCACCAGCGGGAGGGTTGCCCCAGAGATAATTGTCGTCTCGGGCACCGACGAGGGCGTGCCCTCCCCCGCCTTCCTCTTCTTCTTCTTCTCTTCAGGCCCTCCACACTCCGAAGTAGGGCGCTTCCTTTCTCCCCCGCGGCTCCCAGCTGGGGTTCGGGACCCCTGCTCGGTGCCCTCCGCGGGCCCCTCGACACGGGCGGGACCAGAGTTATTGTCGGCCACATCCCCCACCACAGGGGAATCAACGACAACCTGAGGCGGTGGCGCGACAGCGACCGTCGGCTCCAGCCTCCCCACCGCATGGTCAGCCCCATGGATCTCGTCCTCCACCGTTCGCCGAGGCGCATGGCCAGAAGGATTTCCGCGCCTGCTGCTAGCTCCCCGGCGAATGAGCTCGCGGACGTCGCGACTGAACTCCCGACCCGCCATCTCTGCAGAAAGAAACAAGATCAGGATAAGCAAAGAAGGGGAGCAGAAGAAAAAAGCGCCTACCGGGGGACCACATGACGTTCTTAAGGAGAAGGTCGTCCAGCAAAGGCCAGACCGACCTCTCCACAAGGGGCAAAGACGACAAAAGTCTGATCGTCGCCTGATCGGCCTCAGAAAGGGACAGTGTAAGGTCATACTGACACAACCTTCCCCAACCAGTGAGGATCACAGCATCCTCGGGGGAAATGACAAAGACATAATCTCTACTCCAGTCGCCAACCCAGCGGGGCAGACCCAGCAGACACTCCCTCCCCGCTTGGGCGGGGATGTGCTGCCACGACCCTCGACCGACCGTCTGAACCCAGAAATAGTAGAAGAAGAGGGGCAAGATCGGCTCCAAGCCGTGCACGCTGCAGATCATAACGAACCGGACCAATGCTGCGATCGAGTAGGCGTCAACTGACACATGGCCACCACCAGAAACTCCAAGACCTGGATGATGAACGGGTGGAGAGGGAGGCGGAGCTCCATACGGAACATCTCAAAATACACGCCGACCTCGCGGGTCCCCGGGAAGCAAATCCTTTCGTCAACAAAGGGAATCTGAATGTCATACGGGTGGCAGAGGTACTTCGCCCGGATCTCCTCGGCCGTGGCATAGGGAACAGTCGACGATGACCCGGGAATCACCGGAGGAACATCGAACTACTCAGCCGCATGAGCATCATCTCGACGGGCCGGATCCTCGAACAACAGACCCTTCCATTTGTCAGGGGCAGGCCGTGAGGCCGGGGGATTATCAGACCCTGGAACCGAGGATCTCCAGACCCAGGAGCAGAACCCCCTATCATTAATGCAGCCATGGGACGAATCGAGTAAGACAGAAGAGGGAGAAGGAGGTTACCTTGAAAGGAGATCAGAAGAAGAAAGACGAAGGAGAATTCGCTAGCACTCGGAGGAGCAGGATCAGATCGGAAAGCGCGAATGAAGAATCTGACAGGGCGGCGATTTTATACGAGAGACAATCTCAGAATATGAGCCGTTCGAAGGAAGACGCGTGGCGACATCTAGCAACCGACGGCACTTCGAATTCCGCTCTCAGAAGCAGAAGAAGTCCAACCCGGCAGCGTCATGATGACTTCCATTTAATGTCGCTGCCTCGACTGACGCACATGTCAAATCCACGCAAATCACATCGCCCGAACCGAACCTTCTGAAGCCGAACGGCTCGAGCAATAGGGGCAATTGATACGACCCCCCAGGATGGGCCTAAACCGAGCGGGCCAGGCACGTGTCGCAAGCCCACGGCCCCGGGGAGAACGGGCCGAGCAACGAGGCCCCCACGAGGACTTGGAGTTGGGCCGGCCTCGGATCGAAGCGGGCGCTATCACCGGCCCACGTCAGCAGGAACTAACCGCTCCCTTTAAAGCGCGCCCCCTTAATCACCATTACGGAGCCCCATTACGCCCACCTTCATGACCCATGAAGGAACCATCAAAGTCGCGTATCATCGGGGCGAAAGTGGGGGACGTTGAGGAGGCGTGGTCGTGGGAGACTCCTATAAAGAGACTCGAGGTACAACGTACAAAGGGATCACTTCCCGGATACTCAAAACGACTAAGGTATCCCTCTCATACGACTTTGTCTTCCACCTTATATTTCTCCTCCACAGCTCGGTCCGAGGATTCGTGTATTGGCCTCCCTGTGAGCCATACCGATCCCACCGAGCATATATCGGACCTGTTTTGACTTAGGCATCGGAGGGAATTTGGTCGGAACCAAGGTCCGACCCCCCCTGACGAGCTCTCTCGTCCATTCAAGTCCAGGAGATCCAGCGACGCCGAGGCTACCCCTCAGCGTCTCCCCAGCCAGAGCCGAGCGCCCTCGTCCCCGAGCCTGCTCGCCTCCTCCACCAGGAGGTCGTCGCTTTGCCGAGGCTACCCTTCGGCAAGCCGACGCGAACTTCCGCGCGTCCCTCATCGAGAGAACGCGCCTTTGCGCCTTTGACCGAACCCGGAGGTCCCACGCGTCCCATTTGACCATGTTGACCTCCCACCCTCCGGTCAACAATTCAGCAGTGAGAAAACACTCCGAAACAGCGCTAGACCGGAGGGCTAGGAGAAGGAAGAGGAAGGAGAATACCAGGGTGGGGGTGTTGCTTCGAGGAACAAGCATGGCTCAAAAGCCGAGTCGCCTTGAAGTTGTTGGCTGCGTTGACGATGATTAGAAGCACGACTCAAACCACATTCACATCTTCACAATCTTCATGGCTGCAGGCATAACCAGGCCCTAGGGTCACATCCACATGATCGGGCTTCATCGTGACCGGATCAACAAGTAGACTTAGCCCCAACCATCAGTATTCATTGTTTCTAGACAACTCGCATGCAAAAAAATCTGACGGTTCTTTTGACTTCTTGTACATCACAAAATTGCATAACATTCATGCATACTAATCAAACCTGTCACCACAAAGAAAATAAAATTGCATAACATTCATGCATACTAATCAAACCTGTCACCACAAAGAAAATAAAATTGCATAACATTCATGCATACTAATCAAACCTCTTCCATCACCACAAAGAAACATAATGTTGAAACTGCAGGCATATAATACGATTTTTTTTTAACGATCACAGCCTGTTAAGGATGGTTCAAGATTCAAGATACATGCCAAGGTTTCCCACATCCTCAGGTGGATTTGAACTATCTTTGCAAGTAATATACAGCGTGCAACACATGATACCTGCCCAGCTCGGAGAGCAGGAACAATCGATAAATGGCATGGCATATAAAACGATCACCCGATGTTTTTACGAGTATCCTTCCAGCATGATGTAAACGAATCCAGTAGGGGCTGATGAGCGCCTGCAGAAACACGCAAAAGTATAGATATTCAGATCAATCACCTGTGTTTTAAAAAGGGGGTTTAAAACATAGATATTCAGATCAATTGTTAGCCCATGAAAGCTTAACCGTCTTAGCAATCCATTGGATGAATGCTTCCATTTACAATCCATAGAGGCCGAAATCAATTGGAAGCAATTTTGTTGAAGGTATACAAACTAGGCATGTATGGGCGGCGGCATGTTGGTAAGCAGCCACTTAAATTTGGAGCAGCAAAACTAACAAAAGATTGTAGCTAAAACTACACAATCTTGCATCAGTTTTTCTTTTGTTGCTTTTATGTGAACTCTCGCAGGTCCCAGTTGATGGGCTTGTTGTATCTCGACATAAGACATAAGATAACGATGCATCAAAACCAAGGAGAGACATCATCGCATACCTCTTGTAGAAAACGTAACCAGCAAATGCAAGCCCTCCAACAGACACTAACCCGAGAAGGACAAGTAATGTAATCAACCATCCAGACATTCCCCTCTGCTTGATTTCCTTCACATCTCTGGTGCTGATGTCCATACAGCTTTTCATATTACAAGGCTCCTGTCTTACAGGCTGCCATATACCACAAAAGGCATAAATAAGAACATACATTAACATCAATATCAGAACATTTCAAGAAAAGAAAAGAGCCCAAGAATATTTAGCGGCTTCACAATGCAATGAGTTAACGAATAAGCACCTTTTCCTCTCAATAGAAGATGTGACATTCACAAGCCACACTGTAAGAACTACAATGAAAGTTCTATGGTACAGCAATAACATGGGGGTGTCACTAAGAACATAAATCAAGATCAAGCAAATTTTGATGAATTCTATATGAAATTTGTTGTAAGAAAGGATATTAATAAATAGGATTTTCCCCCCATCTGGTTTCATTGACAGTGCCTCTCAGTCTCCAACTAAACTTATTTGATTACTGTCACCCCGCAGGCTTATTGTTTCATCATCACCCCAGGCCAGTCATGTGAAGTCCTTAAGTTCAATCAGGTTGGTAATAAGCCGTGTCCTTGGACATGGGACACAGGACACGGTTGGCAGTGCCCAAGTGTCTAAATTAGAGTGTACGCACTGCAAATTTTAAATAGGATATGTGAACAACATTCATAATGTACACACACACACAAAACATACCATATCCAGAGGAACAATAGGCTCGCTTTAACTCTTCTAATACCTGCCATGGATTTTATATAGTAGCGGTAAAACAGAGCAGAGTACATAATAAACACTTGCTTGCCTTTTCTTTTCTTTTCTTTTTCTATCATATTCCCTTGTGTGTTTGTTCTCAAACTTTTCTTCATTGAATATACTAACACCCATGTTTCTTAGGGTCTTCTTTACACAAGCCAAATCCGAGTCATGCAATAGGGTGTCCAAATGTCCTGAAGTGTCCAAGCGTCCAACATGAAAAGTCTCCCAGTGAAGTGCCAAACATATGAATGCATGGCATTCTGAATCGAAAAGCTTCTTACAGATTACAGCACCTTTGATGTAACCAATTGGTAAGAGGGCTCAACTCGATATTTCATATTCTGGAACTGACCTGTTGAATGCTCCCAACATACCTACTGTCATTTACGGCAAATTGTTGTGGCTAACGATACTTGACGCATTGAAAATCACTAATTCAACTACATCCCCTACCATCCCAACTCTCATGGTCCCAATTAGCTCCATCTCACTAAGTTGTCAGTCATCAACCTTTATTTACAAACATATCGAGTTCAATAAAAAAGTATATGAACTTAATCTGAAGTACGCCTGAGTATGCCTTTGTTCGTCATATTTAACTCGCAATATAATACTTTAAGCATAGCACCCTTTTTTGCTGGAAGTTCAACGAAGCAATTCAAAACCAGGATTGATACCATCCAGATGTTGTATTCTGACTAGACATGATGGTGGACAACAACATGATCAAACGCCCCATGATTGTCTAGCCATGTATGATTCTGACCTACCCAAATGCTGTACACCAATGTTTCTTAAACTCGATCTCACTCAACTAACATTTATATGGCAATTTGTTTATCAGTTTGTCAAAAACTTCCAAGATTTTAATGCTGTCTGATTCTGACCCAGCTATATACTTGAAATGTCACATGTTCTCTAAATTAAACTTGAATTTATAGCCCAGACAAATCATAAAAAATACTACGTCCCTCGTTAAAAAGTACACAAATACCATGTTAGGCTGGATCTATATAGTACACATATTTAAGAAGTTTAGAGATATATTCAATTAAGGAAGGTAGATCAGTTTGAAATGGTCTGGGAATTTGCCATGGGGACCAAAAAGCATATTGACTAGAAGAAACAAAAGAATTGCAATTGATGGAGTAGTGCAAACAAGAAATTGACAAAAATGAACATGGAGTGAAGTGGCTAAGAAGGATACTAGATTTGCTAATTTAATAGATCAGATCCCACATTAGCAGAGATGAATGAAGCAAAAGGTTTTGTGTGGCCGACACCACAGTTTCCTGAAAAGGCATCGTTGTTGTTTTCGTTGTTGTTTCGAACATCTTCAAGGCAAAGAACGACCTTGTAAAAAGTAAGTTTTACAAAATAGGCATACATCTTTCATGCAACAGTGAGACATTATATGCTGCATGCTGTAAGGAAATTTGAAGTGTTTTTTATATGCCTACTGTATATTTGCTTGATACGAATGTGCTCTTTAGATCTTCTGGCTTAATCTGAAATTTTTGTAAAAAAATGTCAGACATTTATTTTAGCTAGGCATTTGATTTTTTCTGATTTTCCTTATTTAACTTTTAGATAGATTATACCATGCTGAATTAATACATAAGCGTCAATTTTGTCTTCGTATGTATCTCTCTTTATTTGATTAATTATATTTTTCTTAAATACTAAAAATGTAAACACTAATATACCTATTCCATAATAATAATTATCATTTAAAAGTACAAACATATCTTTTCATTGAGATGCACTGGATGTGTCATAAATACTGATATAATTAATATACTTAAAAAGACATAAAGAAGCATCAAAGAGAATTAAACTGTAAAGTGTAAGCGGAACAACCACTTAAGCACCTTACCATTCCTTTGGCTGGGCACCTGCTGTCATCAACTGGATAATGTTCAATAGACATATCTTCTGTGCTTCCAAAACAACCCACATCTCGATAACGAATTCCACCGTCACAAGGAGAGGAACACCGCATCCATGGTCCAGCAACCCACTTAAAAGTTTCTATGATAAAAGGAACCAGTCAACGGTGGTGCATATAAACACAATCACTTTTGTTGCACAATACAATAAAAGCAACTGCATGCCTCATTAAGTAAATAAATGAGATGTTGCGTGAAGGAGAAATCAGATGTTTATTAAATGGACTCATCACATCATATGGAGCGTGAAATTATAATTCTTGCAATGTTCATAAAGAATTTGCATAAGACTTTAACACAATTGTGCTTTCTTTGGCTGAGTGCCAGCTGGGGAATAAAACTACTTGGCAGAAATACAAGGGCAGAATGCATGTACCTTGTGGCTTCAATTGCACAGCCAGCTCTGCGCCCGTCTTACAATAACCGAACTTAGTATTCTTGTCTATAAGGTAAGGTTCTGAGCAATCGGTACAACAAATGTACTCATCACCAAAATCCAACTTACTGTTGCATCTGCTGCATCTATCTGTTACCTTGGGACTTTCTGCTCAAGAAGAATGAAAACAAGTATAAAAGAAAATAAAATGAGCACTTAAAGGAATACAACTTTTTTTGAAGATAAAAAGAACAACTTTTGAAAGATTATATACGAATAATAATGGAGAGAAAGCCCCTCTCAATTTATGTGACAAGTGGTATGCCTCACAATTCAAGAAAGCTGTCAAAATATTCAACAACAATAGAAAAATCATTGAGTTTTCAAATCCCGAAGCTGATTATGTCAGCATGATATCAGTCCCTATTTTATCTATTTGAAATCTAAGTCTCAAAGCATTCCCTCTCCTACATCTTCAAGTGATTGAGTTCACCAAAAAAATGTGTCAAAATTAATCTCTAAAAGGTAACATTACTCAAAAATTGAAGATTGTTATCTATTTTATCTTTTTAAAGTTAAAATGTGAACCGCACATTAAACTAGCTTGGCCTATAGCCATTTGATATCATTCCTTTTCTTTCTCTTATAGCTTCCAATATTTCTAACATTTTATTGTTTTATTAAAAAATTTCCTTTAATAGTCTTTTTATTTTGTTCATATCCATTTCTTGATTGTTGACAGTGCTGATTTGGAATTAAATAACAAATAGTGCGTGTCTTATAGTAACAATGAACAAATTCTTTATTTTATTTGCATAAATTTCTTGATTGTTGACAGGGCTGATTTGGGATTAAATAGCAAATATCACAAGTGTATTATAGTAACAATGAACAAATTCTGCATTTATGTAATAAAATTTCAACATTCTTCTTAGAGAACTCAAGGCAAAATCCATTTCCTGAACCTCAGGAACACATATAGCATAGTCCCACACCCGAACCCAAGCTCAACGCTTGATTCAGTAAGCAACATGGCAGTGCAGAGAAGTATCACAAATGGCTACTCCCTGTTAAAAAAAAGGACTCCCAAGCGAAAAATTACCCAATATCCACACAAATAAGTCCCCAAACACTAGGGCCAGTACTAACTTTCCGACATCCAAAAATAGGACAAATGCCCCATTTTGGCCACCAAACCAGTACTTGTCGTTGAACCGTGTACTCGACAACACATAAGTCATTATCACAATAGCTTGACCAATTTGATTGAAATATTATTTTAAGAGTGGTTAATGTGTTTCATATCCCAATAATAACTTTGATTTTTCATTTAAATGTTGTTAAGGTTTAGCCATTCTTAAAGTGACTAAATAAAAATTGGGTGATACATAAAAGAAGGGAAAAAAGTGTCAATACAACTTTTTACTGATTAGCGTCAAATAGGACTGCTGGATTAAATTTAATTGTTAGCAAGCTTATGTTTGAAATAGAAATATTGATAATGGACCCGCTACAATACCGCTACAGGTTACGCTACAGTAACACACCTCCAAACCCATAGTTGTAGTTGGTTATGGTTGACGTTGGTTACTTCGTTGGCTGTAGTAAGACTCAATTGCTGGCTGGAAGTTAGTTGTTGGTGGTTGTCTGATACGATCCGGTGGATCGATCAATTAATTTCAGATTTAAAAGAGAAAAAAAATATAAAAAGAGGAATTTTTATAGAAATTTCAGCGAAGAACAATAGATAAATTGGGCCTCTTTCGAGACGAAGCCCTATCTCCTAGCTTTGGATGAACGGATCAAAGCCTAAGAACCTTCACAATTGATACCTAGTTGTTCTTCACAAATAAGCATAAGGAAATAAAATGACGGCTAGCCCTAATAAATAGAAAAAGAGGGGATTTACTAATCTAGTCTGAAAAGACTAGAATGCCCCTAGATAACTAAATCACCAAAGCCTAAGCATCAAGTGGGACCCGGGTGCGGCTTGCGGCAAGCGGGGCGGCGGCTAGGGGGCGTCCGCATCAATACATCCCCCTAAAAGAGCAACATTGTCCTCAAGGTGGAGATCTGGCTTTGAAGGCCCCCGAGGGAAAACAGAGGCTAGGGTCACCTGTCAGAACCACCGTGCGACCACCCTCCTGGAATTCCATCCTAAGCTGCTTCCAATTCATCTTCACCTCGCCCAACCCCATCAGCCACTGCACGCCCAAAATCACATCGATATTGTCCAACTCTAGGGGCAAGAAGTCCTCCATGATCTGCACCCCTTGTAAGGTCAGACTCAGCCCCTTGCACATCCCACTGCTCTCCTCACTCCTCCCTGTCCCTGAGAGAATCGTAAACGTCTCCAAGGTGCTCACCTGCAACCTATGACGATCCACCAAATGTCGAGAGATGAAGTTGTGGGTAGCCCCACTGTCTATGAGTACCGTCACCGGCGCGTCGTCCAATCGTCCTGACAACTTCATGGTATTGTTCGTGGTTACCCTTACCAAGGAGTTCAGGGACACCTCCGCTACATCCAGATGTGCGTGCTCAACCTCGCTCTCTTCCGTCATCACCGGCTCCCCATCATCTGCATACTCCCCCTCGTCCGGTACTATCACAATCTGCATCAGCCTACTCGCACATCGATGACCGGGACTGAACTTCTCATCGCATCTGAAACAGAGGCCTGCAGCACGCCTCGCCCTCATATCAGCCTCAGTCATCCGTTTACCAGGGATTACTGGTCGGGATTCCTCTCTCTTCGTTTCCGTGTCCACTGGTGCTACTGTAACCCCCGGAAGTGGGGCCGGTGCTGCCTGACTACGCTGGCCCTGGGCTCCCCAAGTCCCCCGAATGTGTCTCTCCTCTGCATGCTTCTCCTCCGCCTTGTGGGCCAGGCGAAGGACATCCTTCAGTGTCCCCGGACTCTGCATCCTTAGCTCCGCTCGTATAGAGGGCTTCAACCCCCTCATGAAATTCCCAATCATCACCTCGTCGGTCACCCCCTTCACCCTACTATTCAGCATCTCGAACCTCTCCACATAATCTCTCACCATCCCCTCCTGTCTCAAAGCAGATAACTGCTCACAGAAGTCTCCCCCTGGGGTCTCCTGGAACCGGTCTAGTATCAGTGCGGACAGCTCCTCCCAAGTGCGAAAGGGGGTCCGCGCCACCTTCCATCTGTACCAAGCCAACGCCTTGCCCTCGAAATAGATTCCGATGGCCCTCAGAACCTCCTCCTCCGTCAACCTCATCACCTGAAAGTAACGCTCCGCCCGATAGATCCACCCATCCGGATCCGTGCCGTCAAAAATCGGCATCTTCAGCTTCATAAGGCGGCGATCTACATTAATGTCCCCATGTGGTCCCCCATCTCACCGCGGTCACCCCCACGGCCGAATCCTCCTCCGCCTGCCTCAACTGGTCCTCCCCTGTCAACCCAGTACAACTCCTCGGGCCAAACGGGTCTCTCCCACGCCTCAGGCTGGTAATGGTACTCCGGAAACTCCTGCTGTCGTGCCAACCCGGGCCCTCCTGCCCCTCTGTGTAGCTGTACTGGTGCTGTCCGACCCCCAAAATAGCCTCCCGGGCCTTGTCCCTGCCCTGGAAAGCCATCAAAAGTCTGTCTGGGATCAACCTGCGGCCTCAGTACCTGTGGATGAGCCTCTGGTCTCCAAAATTGGGCTACTGGAGCCCCAATCGTCGTGTCTCGGGCCCATCCGCCTCCGTCTTGCCCCCAGGGGGCTGTCTGTGCTGCTGTGGGCCCCCAGGGGGCTGTTTGCGTCGTCGCGGGCCCCCAGGGGGCTGCCTGCACTGCGGCGGCAGGCCCCCATTGATCGACCGCAGGCCTGTTTGGGCCTGCTGGGACAGCGGCAGGCTCGAACAGGCCTGTCGAAGTCACAACAGGCCCGGCGGGGCCTGCAGCTGCTGCGACAGGCCCAGGCTCCGCAGGCCCGACAGGGCCTGCAAAGTGTGCCGCAGGCCCTGAAGGGCCTGCCGTGCTCGCCGTAGGAACGGATGGGCCTGCCGAGCTTGCCGCAGGCCCAGATGGACATGCCGCCCTTTTCCAGGGGCCCCGGCCCCTCCCTGTGCATGTCCGGCCCTGTTAGGTTCACGGCGGCTGTGGCTTGCTCCAGAATTGTCGTCGTAGCCGTCGCCCTCTCCGGTTGCTCCTGATTTGCCGATTCAAGCATCGATTCTTCTTGGTTTTCTTCCCCTTGAATCTTCTTGCCCCGTTCTCCTCCTCTATCCATCGTTAGGCCTTGAAGCATTGTTTTTATCTCCGGAATCGACGACGTGGCTTCCCTCAAAAATTTCAGATCTGAAGTCGCCTCCTTCAGCCCTTGGATATCACGTCCCGATTGCGCGGCGTCCCTTCTCATAGCCCGTAGCTCGATTTGGATGTCCTCCTGCGAATGGGCGTGATCCTTGATGGACTCCCCTAGGGTTTTCTTCAATCCCTCGATCTCCCGATTGAACTCCTCTCAAAGCCCTTGCACCTTCTCATCCACGCCATCCGCCTTTGATCTCGTGATTGTCGCCATCGGATCTCAACGCTCTGATGCCAATTTGATACGATCCGGTGGATCGATCAATTAATTTCAGATTTAAAAGATGAAAAAAATATAAAAAGTGGAATTTTTATAGAAATTTCAGCGAAGAACAATAGATAAATTGGGCCTCTTTCGAGACGAAGCCATATCTCCTAGCTTTGGATGAACGGATCAAAGCCTAAGAACCTTCACAATTGATACCTAGTTGTTCTTCACAAATAAGCATAAGGAATTAAAATGACGGCTAGCCCTAATAAATAGAAAAAGAGGGGATTTACTAATCTAGTCTGAAAAGACTAGAATACCCCTAGATAACTAAATCACCAAAGCCTAAGCATCAAGTGGGACCCGGGTGCGGCTTGCGGCAAGCGGGGCGACGGCTAGGGGGGCGTCCGCATCATTGTCATTGGTTGTTTTCTGCTAAAATCGGTATGGATCCAAAAAATGTGTTTGATGGATTGAAGATGGTTTCACAAATTACTGCGACAAAGCTTAGTGATGGTGATTATGTGCAATAATCTAATATTGTCAAAGTTTATCTTACTAGTCAAGAAAAATAACTGATGGATTTATCACGTATCGAAGACAGTGCAAGGACAAGGCAACTCAAGGACAAGGCAACTGAAAATTGAGTCCAGTGGTGTTTTGTCATTTTTAGGCGTTTTTGTACTTAGATTTTTTGGGGTTTTCTACAATTTTGCTTATTTCTGAATTAGTATTTATATGTGGGTAGGGGGCTAGATATTCTCATGTTGATTCTTGAGAGAAATCTTAGTAGAGATTGAGAATTCCCTCTTTGGTTGGAGAGTGTGATCCCCTATCGAATCGGTGGCTTGGGAGACAGAGTTCCTCTCGGGAACTCTCGAAAGAACTCAAATCTATTTTTGTTTTTTCATAATTTTAATAAAGTTCAGATTTTTATCTTTCAAATCTACTTGGTTCCTATCAATTTGGTATCAGAGCAAGTTCGATCCATGGCGGCGGCGGAATCAAAGGAAAAGGTGAAATTTTTGGAGGAAAAATTCGACGGCGAAATTAAAGGTTTGAAGAAATCTATGGATGAATTCAAATTTGAGGTTAGGTTATAGATGGAGGATGACGGAGGGCGTCAGAGGCGATGGGGGCTACCTTGCAAACTCTAGCGTAACGAATTTTAGATTTAATGTTGATGAAAGACTCTGATTTGATTGGAAAATCAAATCTAGGACAAAAGGCGAAGGCTTTGGCAAAAGGGAAGGAAAATGTGGATGAATATAAGCAGGGTTGGCTCTCAGATGTCGATTACTACTTCGACAAAGCAGCGGCTGACTACATCGATGACGGTAGGCAAAACCCACAGCTCCAGGGTTCCGCCAAACCCAGGGCAGCTCTGGCCCTGTCGACGAGCCCAGGCAGGGCCGCCAGGGGCCTCGCGACCCCCCAAGCGGGCACACCGGGGGCTCGCCAAGCCCATGCAGGGCCGCAGGGGGACTCGTGGCCCCCCTAGCACCCCTGCAGGACTCAACCGAGCCAACCAAGCCCCTATATGGCAGCATGGGCTTCGTGCCCCCAGGCAGGACCTCCCAATACCTCAAACTGGTCGCTAAGGCCCCGCGGCTCCTTGACGACCAGTCAAGACCCCAATGGCCACTCACGACTCCTCCAGGAATAGGCCAAAGATGGAGATGATTTCCGAGAGCCACACTGCCCCTAGTACGCGTCAGAAAGGCAAAGGCGTCTGCTTCCGGCCTACGAGGAGTATCAGGAGAACAACGATGACATGGACCAAGAGAAGGATAGTAGAGACTTAGTTTGAGGCAACGATGACGAGGGGCTATGGTGATAGAGACGACGCCCCCACAAGGGGTTATTGGCGAACTAGGAACAGATTGCAAGATCCTCATCATCCTCGTCATCACATGAAGGTTGGTGGACGAGTAGATCAGGGGGTCTTGGAGTGGACATCAGAGTGAGAAAGCTAAATTTGCGCATATTCGAGGAGGATGATCATTATGGCTGGATCTACAGAGTAGATATGTTCTTTGCGGTGACACGCTTGACGGAGAGGCAAAAACTGGAGGCAACCGACGTCTGTTTCAAAGGGGGTGCTCTCTTGGTTTTTGTGGAAGGATGATTAAGATGAAATATTGCATATTTACCCCATGTTTTGGTGACATTTCATGCATAGTTTATGTCTATTTTGGCTTCGATATGTGCATTTTAGAATATCATGGGATTTTGGAGCTTATTGTTTATTTGTGCACAAAATGCAATTTTATGGTCTAATTTTATCTTATTTTATTTTTCAGATAAAGATTGTAATTTTCCGAGTCCAACTGCTATTTTTCCAGATTTTTCGGACGTCGGAGCAATTTTCTGGAATTTCTACATGCTAGAAATTATTTTAAAAAAAGAAAAAATAATAAATTAAGGAGCCGCTGGCGCCTGACGTCAGCCCACCCGTTTGAAGCGATCGGGCGCCCCTTGCGGGTCGGGCGGGCACATCGGCCAAACCTGACCCGTCCCAACCTTAAGGGCGGGGCTTTCCCTGCTCAAAGTAGCGGTTCGGGCGGCTCAAAGCCGACCCAACCCACCCGACCGAATTCAAACGCAGCCAGGCAGCGAGCTTAGCGGGTTTTTGGGCAGCCGAATCCGACCAGTTTGCCTATTTCAGACCCGCAATGTTGCTTGTACGTAAATGGAGTTTTGGGTCCGAAATTCTGAATCAGTCTTCATCCGATCTTCTTCCTCATTCAACCTAGTGCTTTAGGGAGGCCATTGGAAGAGCTTGAGGCAAGGATGAGCACATATGTGGAGGAAAGTGGCTCATTTTGGAGAGATCTATGATGAAATCCTTCTTTTTTCCTTTGTGTAATTTGTTTTAGCTATATGTAAAATGTATTGGATAATGTTCTGCAATGAAATGGATTCATTGCTTATTATGATGAACTAGATCAATATTTGTGTGGGATTTAGTTAACTTTGATTATGCTATTGATTTCCATTACCTATTGAACGAATTGCTACAATGGCCATCATTGTTGATTTCTACATTGTGCATTCTCAAGCATGCCTCCAAAAGGGTATACTTGAGGGTTTGGACTTGGAGCAACCCTTGATTTAAACCCACTGGGGCATCTTTCGATGGTGCAATGCCACAAGCTCGCCATTGAGTTATAGCATTCATCGTACACTCCCCAAAAGGGAGGTTGTAACGACTGGTTTTCATGTATCTGGATTAATTATATTATATATATGTTTTGGTGGATTTTCTCCTTATGTGTGGTTTTCGTCTCCGTAGCTTTCATTTTCGATCGTTTCGTCGTGATTTTCTAGCTTCTTCCTTAGAATCGTCGATTTCGGAGTAAGTCATTCGTGACGGGCTTCATATCGGTCATATCTTATTGTTAGATCAAGCCTAGGAGTCTTAGGAATCGATCTCGGGGCTTCGCGCTCCATTTCGGAACTTTCTGTGCACATTAGTCGGTACAAGAAGGGGAACCGACCGACTAGATGACGATTTAGTCGGTCGGCAAACCTTCACGGACCGACTAGTGGGCTTTGTTAATTGTACATGAGTTACTGTTTATTTTTAGTCGATCTAAGAACAATCACCGACCGACTAGATGTGAAACTAGTCTGTCAGAACTTGCTCTCAGACCGACTAGTTCCTTTGATACGTTTTACCTAAGTTACTGTTTATCGTTAGTCGGTCCATGAACACTCACCGACCGACTAGGTTGCAAACTAGTCGGTCGACGGGCCTTCACAGACCGACTAATTCTTTACCCAGATTTTTCCCTACCTTCGCTGTTTGGATTTAGTCGGTCACATTTAGCCGACCGACCGACTAGTTCTCAAACTAGTTGGTCAGCCAACCTTCTTTGACCGACTAATCAGTGTCGAACCCCTAATTTCTGGGCAGCCGCCAGCTCTTCCTATTTAAACCCACAAACGTTTTTCTTTTCTTCTTTCATTTCTCCTGAGCCTCTTCCTTCCCCAAATCATCATCCATCTAACCCTAGCCCTCCTCCTTCATCAAGAGCTCCTCTCCCTCTCCATTTTGGCCGGCCACCACCTCTAGGTCGCCGGAAAACCCCCAAAACCCCCAAAATCCCATTTCTCCAGATTTCTCCATCCATTTCAGATCTGAACCCTAGTTCTCCGGATCGTTTCTTCCGTCGCCGTGCTTGCTCGACATCGTTCTTCCGCTAACGGTTCGGTAATAAATCGATCTCTTAATGTTCTCTTAACCCATTTGTGTTTTTGTGAAACCCTAATAAAAAATGGATGTTGGTTGATGATTGTTTCTCTTTAACAGCGACTTTCCCCGTAGATTAGCGCTTGCGAGACGAACCTTCGTGATCGTCATCCTCTGTGCTAGGCAAGTGAAACTTACCACTTAGGGTTTTGGGCCATGTCTTAGGCCATTTGCTTGTTGTAGGCGTAAAAGAGACTAGGCGACGAAATGATACTCGCCTAGGCGTAATTTTAGGAACTAGCTTGACAACGAAGCTAGATCCGACATTTATCATGTTGCACAACTACCATGTCATGTTTAATTTTCATTAACGATACGCGAATTAATTGTCATGACATTGCATTCCTTAAGTGTTCCCGTGATTGCGTAGCTCCGCTACACCTTGTGAAATGATTAAGGCTAGGTGCACCCCTATGCCAAATGAAATACGCTCCTGGTTTGTGATCCAGGAAATGAGCTCTTGTGCGGGGCAACCCTGGCTCATTTACTGAGCTCGTGTACAGGGACCCTGGCTCGTTTACACGTGGGTTTTGGGGTAAGAGTTAAGCGGACATTCAACTGGGAGTCTGCCCGATCAACAACTGCAGTTGTAAGGCGTAAACTCTGGGTTCTGGGTAGTGTTAAGCGGTCAATCAGTGTGAATGTCCAACAGTTCAGCTGTAAAACGTAAACATCTACAAACAACTTGAAACGTGACTAGTGAAAAGATTGAGATTGTTAGTAGCTTGGCTACTCTTGACATGCCCTGATAAATTGTTCTCTTGCACTTATTGTTTCACCATGTCTTACTTGCGCACTTATACTATAACTGTCATGTCATGCATACTATAACTGCTAGGTTGTTAGTTTACCTTACTTTCAGTTTCCTTGCCCAAGTCTTTTAGACTTCCTGACATGTGCCCCTTTACTCTTTTGGGTGACACATGTTAGATCCTGATCCTGAGTTCATTGTTGAGGACGAGGTGTTTACGGACGCCGAGCCCGAGCCTGTGTTTGACGAGGACTTCGTGGACACGGGCGATCAGTCGTAGAGACTGTTTGTGTTGTTGTTTAGGCTGTTTTGTTGTCGATGCGTGGCACCCATACTTTGTTATGTTGTCCCTTTTGTTGGCCTTGTTCTGGGCCTTTAGACTCTTTCTTTTAGCCTGGTGGATTTTCTGGATGTTGAACTTAATTTTAATGTTGTACAAATTCTGAGATTTGAGATTTTATTTCTGTCTCTCCTTGTATTATTATTGTTGTTCCGTTTGTGGTTACATGTACATGCTTACGTTTTATTGATGCTTATCGGGTTTGGGGCTTCACAGCTCCACTCCCGTGCGGACCTTCTCACGTCTCGCCTCCATTTTAGGGAAGCGGGGCGTGACAGAGGTCCTCCCCAAAAAGGGTGCATGATCGACATTGATATCACACGTAGCATAAACCTTAAATGAACCCATAACTCATGCAAACCTCCACAAACCTCCATTGACTGAGTTCCCTTTTGACTCTCCAACCCTAAATACCATAGGATAGGTTGATACTCTCCCATCACCCCGTTAGTGATGTGGACATATAATCATCACTATCTTCCCTCAATCAATTAAATTTGTGATATTGTAAAACGAATTGTCCTTGTAGAATACAACCCCGGACTTGTCGGGATTTATTACTTCTTGACCTCATACACTTGGGAGTGGCACATTTTTGAGGCAAGCAAAGGAGCGGAGGCGACTTATACGCTCATGGGAGAAGCTCAAGGATTGTATAATGGACAGGTTTTGGGATACCCAGAGAAACCATACGCAAGTAGTTGCCAATGCTTAGGCAGAATGGATCCGTCAAGAAGTATAGAGAAAAGTTTAAGGCACTCTCAGGGAGAGCCAGAGACATATTGGAGGAGACCTTGGAGGGAAGCTTCATGAAGGGGCTTGAGCCAAACATTCGCACAAGGCTCCGCAGACAGAGGTCTAGAGGACTGATGGAGACCATGGACCAGGCACAGTTGATTGAGGAGAGTCTTACTGAGGAGAGGATGTCTAGATGGACTTAGAGTGGATCCATGTTTCGCAGACAACCATCGCCAAGAGGACAGAAGGCATCAGCAGATGTAAACCAGTCTAGCAGGGAGAAATGTAGCAAACCACGGTCGGTTTGGCAGATCAAGAAGATGACTGCGTCTGAGATGAAGGAGAAGATGTTGAAGGGGTTGTGTTTCAAGTGCAATGAGAAGTTAATCCCAGGTCATCGTCGCAGAGTTCACAAGCTCCAGCTAATGATAGTGGATGAAGACGATGAGGACGTAGTGGATGACGAGGCAGAGGAGACAGAGGACCGGGAGCATCATCACTTGGACGTCGCGGAAGTTTCTTTATACTTAATGGTGGGGTCCACCCCGAACTACACCATGAAGTTGATGGGATGATTTCTGATCAGACGGTAAAGTGCTTATTGATAGTGAAATCGCCCACAATTTCATTTCTAACCACGTTGTGGAGCAGTAGGGCTTGCAGTTGGTGGATACATGCAGTTTTAGAGTAATGATGGGGACCGATCAGATGGAGCATTGCAGAGACATGTATCAGGGCCTTATCCTGATGCTTCAGGATATACAAGTTGTAGAGGACTTTCTACTGTTGGACTTGACGTGATTTTGGGGATGTTGTAGTCACTGTATGATATGAAAATCAATTGAAATTTGCTGATGATGGGGTTCCAGGATGGTGTGCGGACGATTACATTGTAGGGGGATCCTAGTATATGCAGAGCCATGGTTTCACTAAAGACCATATCAATGACCCTCAGTCTGAGGGGACAGTTTCTTGGTAGAAATGCAGGGATTGGTACGAGATGATGTTGCAGAGGCTAAGGACGTGCAGGCTATTCCAGCAGAGGTGCAACAATTGCTGATCCAGTTTGAGGGGGTTTTCAGGCTCCACACGGTCTCCCTCTACCATGGGACCATGAGCATGTGATATTCATATGCGAAGGAGTCTCGCCTATTAGTGTGCGGCCTAGTAGCAGAATAGTACAGGTATGGGTGATACAGCTTAGTGTGTGCCCTTTTTCTAGCTCAGTCCTACTGGTAAAGAAGATGGACGTGAGCTGGAGGTTTTGTGTATATTACAGAGCATTGAATAAGGAGACGGTCCCCGAAAGGTTCATATTCCAGTTATTGACGAGCTACTTGATAAGCTGCATGGGTCGATGAATTTTACCAAGATAGACCTGAAGTCCGGCTACCATCAAATCAAGATGCAAGCGGAGGACGTTCCAAAGACCGCTTGCAGGACTCATGAGGGCCACTATGAGTTTCTGGTCATGCCATTTGGCTTGACCAATGCCCCTGTCATGTTCCAAGCTCTCATGAATAAGGTATTTCATCTTTACTTAAGACGTTTTGTGATGGTCTTTTTCAATGATATTTTGGTGTACAGCATGTCCTTGGAGAAGCATGTTGGTCACGTGCAGATCGTATTACAGGAGCTTCAGCGTCACCAGTTGTATTCAAATAAGAAAAAGTGTCTCTTCGCTCAGCAGAGGCTCGAGTATTTAGGGCACGTGGTCTCAACAGAAGGGGTGTCAGCTGACAGGTCTAAGATTGCAACAATGATGGATTGGCCACGTCCTACTACTTTGCGTGGGCTGAGTGGGTTTCTGTGGTTGACTAGTTATTACAGGAAGTTCATGAAAGAATATAATACCATAATCAGGCCACTGACAGAGCTGAAGTGAGGATGCGATGCGAGCTTTTAAGGCCATGCCCACTGTACATGTATTGGCACTTCCTAATTTCAGTAGGTCGTTTGTTGGGGAGTCTAATGCTTCAGGTTATGGTTTAGGTGTTGTGCTGATGCAGGACCAAAGGACTGTGGCATACTTCATACAGCTTTTGATGTCGAGTGCGAGGTTGAAGTCTGTGTACGAGAGAGAGCTAATGGCCATTGTGTTAGCAGTACAGAAGTAGAGACCTTATTTACTTGGCCGTCATTTTGTAATGTGCACCAATCAGAGGAGCCTAAAGTATCTATTGGAGTAGCGCATGGTGACTGAAGAGCATCAGAGATGGCTTAGGAAGTTGATATGCTACAATTTTAAGATACAATACAGATCTGGGTTAGAGAATAAGGCAGCGGATGAGTTATCACAGCGAAAGGAAGACTTGCAATTGGCCGCCTTATCTATCATGATTAGAAGCCACTTCTACAGAAGATCAAGGCGGATCAGGAGTTGGCGAAAATTCAAGCAGCACTTCTACATGATCAGAGACTTATCCAGAGCATTCTTTACAGAGGTAGGAATTACTTTATCAGTGGTGATTGGTTTTGCCCAGGACTTCCACGCATATTTCAAGCAATTTACATGAGTTTCATGTCAGCGCCGTTGGAGGCCACTTGGTCCTTAAAACTTATAGGCGTTTGGTGAGGAATGTGTTCTGGAAGGTGATGAAGGACGTCACAGAAATGGTGGCAAAGTATGACGTTTGTCAACGTCACAAATACATGGCAACGTCTCCTGGAGGATTTCTGTAGCCCATGTCTCTATCAGAGCGAGTTTGGGAGAATGTGACCATGGACTTCATTGAGGGGTTGTCGAAGTTAGCTGGTTTCTCAGTCATTCTTGATGTGGTTGATCACCTCAGCAAGTATGCCTACTTTATAGCACTTTGACATCCACATACTATTGTATATGTTGTTGGGGCATTTTTACGGAAGATTGTTCGGTTGCATGGGATACCATAGTCCATTGTTTCCGATCGAGACCAAGTCTTTTTGAGTCATTTTGGCGGAGCATTTAAGGATGCATGGGGCAGTATTGAAGTAGAGCACGGCCTACTATCCCCAGACTGACGGCCAAACTGAGGTCTTCAACAAGTGTATTGAGACTTATTTGCGCTGTTTTATTTCGGAGACTCCAATGCAACAGGCTGGTAAGGTGAAAGGGCATTCCTGATCATAAGCCTACTTGGGAGCTATTTGGAGCACAATGGTTTCCAGATTTCCACCTTGATGACAAGGTGGCTCTGTTGGGGGAGTTATAATGGATTTTTCACGCATCAGAGATAACGCAAGCAGAACAATGCAGCTGAAAATTGAGTCCAGTGACGGTTTTGTCATTTTTTGGGCATTTGTAATTTGTTAGAGTTTTTGAGAAAACTCTAACAAATTAGTATTTATAATTTTGCTAACAAATTAGTTTTTGGGCATTTGTAATTTTGCTTATTTCTGAATTAGTATTTATATAGGGGCAGGAGGCTAGGGATTCTCATGCTGATTCTTGAGAGAAATCTTAATAGAGGTTGAGAATTCCCTCTTTGGTTGGAGAGCACGACCACCTCTCGAATTAGTGGCTTGGGAGAGAGTTCCACTCGAAAGAACTCAAATCTATCTGTCTTTTTCATTATTTCAATAAAGTTCAGATTTTTATCTTTCATATCTACTCGGTTCCTATCAATAACACCACCTCACTACCTCGCTGAATAATCTACCTGAGTTTTCTTCAACACCTCATCTGGTGTCTTTAATGGTTTATCAATTGCTACAACATTTGACAAGTGGATGCAAGTTGATGCTTAAATAGTTTTCTAGTTGTGGATATCCATGGAACCTCATATTGTTGATAAGTGTCATCTTAACACCTATAAACAGATTTATAAATATACATAGCTTTTTTATTCTAGTGATATGAATCATGAGTAAGGTGTTTTTGAAGAATTCCTCTACTGCAAGCAAGAATAGAAAACTTCTACGAATTTTCATTGGAGATCTGAAGCGAGCTTATGACGAGCTTAATGTGTTGATGCCAACTACATCCGATGTTAAAGAGATGCAAAAGCAATATGAGCAGTCGGTCAGTTACTCTCTGATTTCTTCATGGTTTGAGGCTAGACCTTGGTTCAGTGAGGTCTATTTTCTTAGGTAAAAGGAACGTCCCTCGTTCACCTAAATCTTCTCCCAAGTATCTCGTATTTTTCGCAAAGCCAAATCTAGTGATGTTAATGGAGATGCCAAATCATTTGGGTAATGGTCGCGACTTAATACCTGCTTGTGGTGGATTTCATAATCAAAGAGACCGCGGTGGATTTTATGGTAGAGGAGAACATGGTAGACGGGATCGTGATGGAGTTCTTCGAGAAGGAAATCAAAGTTGCATTCATTGTAAAAGGACGATCATAACCATAATTACTACTGGGGTGTGCTTGAGCGACCTTTGTGCGTTGTCAATGCAGCTGTTATTACATGATGTGATACTAGTTCTACAATTGGTTAATATTTCCAAATAAAATTGCATAAAAAGCATCAACTATTATTGCATCTTTAGCACAAAAAGAATCACTAACATATTTATCATCTAATTTTATTTCTTAGCTGTTGACATTGACTTTGAGAAACTGATCATGTATCAGGTGCATCTAGCAGTTTCTCTCATATGAAGCATTCACCTGTATTACCATATGTTACCTTAACTGATGGATCTTCTATCAAAAATTAGTGTTGTAAGCGTGATACATCTTATGCTATCTACTTTTTATCATTGGTTTTATTTATTTCTTGTTTTCACATAATATGATATCTGTCAGTAAACTTACTAAAAATCTTCAATGATGAGTTACCTTTTTGCCTAATTTTATTGTTATTCGGTATTTGACGTCTAAGAAGACAATTAACAAAGGACATGAGTCTAATGATATATACTGCTTTCATTCTAATATTTAGCTTCTCCATTTTATTACTAGTACAGATGTCTCTTCCTCTGAATCCGCTCCATATTTTTCCTCTTTGTATAACCCATCGGATCTTGCTAAGTCACTTGCGCTTCTTGTTCATGTTCTTCTCTCACCTTTTACTCAATCACCTTCACAACCTTCACAGTATTCAACTTATAAGCCCCCTTCTTGATTTCATGAGGATATTTTAAGGTTTATAGTTGAAGGAAGAAAATTATTTTTGACCACAGAAAGTCAGACTCTATATTTTTTCTTGTTTTCACTTAATATGATATCTGTCAGCAAACATACTAAAAATCTTCAATGATGAGTTACCTTTTTGCCTAATTTTATTGTTTCAGTATTTGACGTCTAAGAAGACAATTAACAAGGGACATGAGTCTAATGATATATACTGCTTTCATTCTAATATTGCTTATTTTCTATAGCTTCTCCATTTTATTACTAGTACATATGCATCTTCCTCTGAATCCGCTCCATATTTTTCCTCTTTGTATAACCCATCGGATCTTGCTAAGTCACTTGCGCTTCTTGTTCATGTTCTTCTCTCACCTTATACTCAATCTGATAGACCTGGCGGTCTATTCCGCCCAAGCATGGGCCGGCCCATGTGGGCCGGCAGCCCCCGTTCCCTTGTGTTTATGCGCGCGCCAATTAGCCTAGGAAAACCCTAGTTCCTTCTATTTATCGGGCTAGCCGTCATTTGATATTTTTCATGCTTGATATTTGAGATATTCTCTATTGAGCGTCGTTAGGAGTAGATCTTAGAGTAAACGAGTGTGGACGTCCTCTTCGGCGTTTTGGGAGGAAAGCGCACCTCTTTTGCGCTCAATTATCGTGTTTGGCTACTGTTTATCTATAAAAATTGTATTTTTATCTTGGATCCTAACATTTTGGTATCAGAGCACGTGACGATCCATGGCGGCTACGACAAGATCCCACGACAAAATTGAAGCTTTGGAGGCCAAATTCACGAGCGAAATCGACGGGATCAAGAAATCATTGGCGGCCAACGACGAATCCTTGGCAAAATTGACAACCTCCATCAACCAATTGACGGCAAATCAAGCAAAGCACGACGAGCAATTCGCGCAAATGATGGCGACCCTAAATCAATTGGCGGCGAACAACAAAGGGGATGGGAATCCTAATCCGACACCAAAGGCGGCACCTTTGAAGAAAGAGAAGGAAAAAGAGGAGGTTTTTATCCAAAATCAACCCTATTTGGTGGAAGAGTTCGACGATGACGAAAACGAGGAGCCATGGAGGGTGGATTATCGCGAGGAGGTACGGCGGAAGGTGTTGGAGAGCCAAAAGGGAGGCGGAGGCCCTAGCCGCAGCAATTGGGGACGGCCCGCGCAAGAGGGGAGCCGGCCGGACCCCCACAACAGCCGTGGGAGTCGACCGGCACAGGAGAGGGGCGGGGGGCTCTCCCCCGCCTGCGCCGGGCCCCGACAGGGGGACCCAGGCCCTGCTGGGGCTCGGCAGGGCCCGGCGACCCTAGCAGCCGCCAGGGGGCGGCGGGGCTCACAGCCGAGGCCGCCAGGGGCGAGAACCCCCCTGGCAGCCTCCCGAGGGGTATGGAGCGCACGGACAGCCCCCGGATGATTTTTTTAGCCTCCCGGACAGCGGACAGCGGCCGAGGAGGGCTATGGGCAGATTTCGGGAGACGTCTTTGACCCTCCGGAGCGGCGACCAGCAGCAGCAGACCCTCTCTACGGCGACGGACGCGGGAGAGATTACTATTCTGACGGTCGGGGCGGCTACGAGGCCAAGTTCGGCGACGACGCAGGTTGGGACGACTTTGAGGGGTATCGCGGAGGTCACCGAGGAGACTACGGGGGTCGCGGAGGCGGGCCACCCAGGCTAGGGGTGGCAAACGGGCGGATCGGGTCGGGTTCAGGTCGGGTTCAGGTCGGGTCAGGTTTGACCCGACCCGAATAAGGGTAAACCCGAACCCGACCCGAATTAAATTCGGGTCAGGGTTCGGATACCCGAACCCGACCCGGTCGTAACCCGGGTGACCCGTACCCGACCCGGTTTGTCTTACGGGTCGGGTTCGGGTCGGGTTCGGGTCAGGTTTGGTGTGAAATAGTGATTATTTTTCAAAAAAGGTCGGGTTCGGGTCGGGTTCGGGTCGGGTCCGGGTCGGGTTGGGGTGAAAAGAGTGAAAATACGGGTCGAATTCGGGTCAACCGGGTCGAGGGGTCAAACCCGTACCCGACCCGGATTTTTATCCGGGTCGGTCGGGTTGACCCGAATTCGACCCGACCCGGATTGGCCCCTACCCATACCCGACCCAAGAGGCCGGGTTCGGGTCGGGTCGGGTCGGGTCAATTTTGCCACCCCTAACCCAGGCGCTACGAGACACTGGACGAGAGGCGTCAGCATTACCGTCCGCCACCCAGAGAGGAGGGGAGACACGAGCAGGGGCGCTTTAGAGGAGATTGCAGAGTCCGAAAATTGAAGATGCCGATCTTTTCTGGAGAGGATCCACACGCCTGGTTGTTCACAGCGGAGAGGTATTTCGCGGCGCATCACATGACTGAGGCGCAGAAGCTGGAGGCGGCGGCCATCTGCATGGAGGGGAGAGCTTTGGGGTGGTTCCAGTGGAAGGAGAGGAGGCAGCAGATCAGGAGCTGGGAGGAGCTGAAAGATTTGGTGCTGGAGAAGTTCAGAGACCCCCGCTTGGAAAACTTACACGAGCAGCTATTCGCCCTCAGGCAGAAGGGGCCGGTACGGGAGTACATTGAGAGATTTGAGACACTGGCAGGACGAGTTCATAGGGTGTCGGACGAGTCGCTGGAGGGCACCTTCTTGAAGGGGCTACGTCCTAGTCTGCGAGCTGCGGTGAGGCCATACAAGCCTCGAGGGCTTTCCGAGGTCATCGAGATAGCGCAAATGGTGGAGGACTCCCGAGCTGAGGATAGGAGAGGCGGAAGCAGCTACAGTGGGCAGATACAGCGGGGCACTATGACTGTGGCAGGCAGAGCAGTGATCGCTACTGAGACAGTTCAGACAGGGCTTGAGAAGACGGGTGAGCAAAACCCGCTACCGGCAGGGAGCCCGTTTCGACGGATGACTGATGCGGAGATGAGGGAGAAAAGGCAAAATGGGCTATGTTTCAGATGTGACGAGCGCTTCACTCCAGGACACCGCTGTGTGGATCGAAGGCTCCAAGTGTTGATAGCGGAAGCCGACGAGGAAGATGACGTTGAGGACGAACGGATCGGAGGGGAGGACGACTCCCACTCGGGGTAGTACCGTCGGGACTTGCGCCACCTTGAGGACAAGGTGGTTCTTTGGGGGGTATTGATAGACCTGGCAGTCTATTCTGCCCAAGCATGGGCCGGCCCATGTGGGCCGGCGGCCCCCCGTTCCCTTGTGTTTATACGCGCCCATTAGCCTAGGAAAACCCTAGTTCCTTCTATTTATAGGGCTACCCGTCATTTGATATTTTTCATGCTTGATATTTGAGATATTCTCTATTGAGCGTCGTTAGGCGTAGATCTTAGAGTAAACGAGTGCGGACGTCCTCTTCGGCGTCTTGGGAGGAGAGCGCACCTCTTTTGCGCTCAATTATCGTGTTTGGCTACTGTTTATCTATAAAATTGTCTTTTTATCTTGGATCCTAACACAATCACCTTCACAACCTTCATAGTATTCAACTTATAAGCCCCCTTCTTGATTTCATGAGGATATTTTAAGGTTTATAGTTGAAGGAAGAAAATTATTTTTGACCACAGAAAGTCAAACTCTATATTAATTATATTTTTTTGGTCCGTTGGAAAGCTGGTAAAGCTCGCGCGCGTTGCTCCCATCCTCCAGGGTTCGAACCCGGGTCGCCTCACTAGGAGGTGTAGGAAAATGCCGCTGGAGCAATGCTCCGTTGGCCTATATTAATTTTGGATACATCTTATAATTGTGACGAATCAACAGATTTAGATCTACCCTTACAAAGAGAAGATACATGAGCATGCACTTCACATCCCATTTCTAATTTTGTTTCGTATGATAATTTATATTCATATTATTTTTCTTTTGTGAGGATCTTGATATCAGCTCTATACCTAGAATTGTCTCTAAAGCTTTATATCACCCTTGCAATGGATGATGAGATGCTTGATTTGTATCATTGTGATATTTGAAAATTGATTTATCTTCCTACTGTAAAGTCTGGTGTTGATTATCGTTGGGTATATACCATCAAAGTCCATAATAATGGTACTCGTGGGAAGTTGAAAGCTCGTTCTTATTGCTAAAGATTATAATCAAATTTAGGATTTTTAAAAACTTTTCTCATGTTGTCAAAATATCTTCCATTCAACTTCTTATATTATTGGCAACAATATTTTATTAATTTTTGCATTAACTTGATATCAAAGATGTATCTTTTCATGATGATCTTTGTGTGGAGGTATATGTGAAGCAACCTATAGGGTACTGGTTTGTCATCTCAAGAAGTCATTGTATGATCTCAAGCAATCTCCATGAGCATTGGTTTGATAGATTAGCAGTGTTATAAAGTTTGGAATGAAAACAATGCATTATGGATCATTTTGTTTTCTATCAGAGAACATCAACAAGTTGTATTTTGCTAGTTATGTATACATTTGATAATCCATATAGCAGATAATAATGGTATATGATAGTTGAAGGCTTTTTTGTAATCGAAGTTCCAAACGAAGGATTTGTGCCAGCTGTGATATTTCTTAGGGGTTTAAGGTTGCTTGATTTTTTGATGGTGGTTGATTATTTCAAAGAAAGTATTTACTTGATTTGTTGATTGAGATAAAAATGTCAGGTTGCAATTCGATTGGTTGTAAAATGGATCAAAAATACCAAGTTGCTAGCTGTCAGTGAGTTATTAGAGTGTCCGAGCTGGTACAAAGTGGGGGTAAGCTTAATTACCTTACCATTGTTCGACCAGACATATCTTTTGTTGTTAGTGTTAATTAATCTCTTTATGCACCATATACAACTACTTCGGATGCTAAATTCGTATACTATGATATTTAAAGAGTGCTGCGGGATGTGGGTTATTATCTAAAGATCATAAGAATCTTTAGATTAAGTACTTCATTGATGAAGATTGGGCTGTCTGTCCAAATGATTAGCAAGGAAACTTGGTTTCTTGAAAAAAAAAATAGGAAGAAAATAGTAAGCCTTACGATCAAGCACGGTGTCTCAATACAGAGCAAGTGTGGCAAACAGGTAAAGTAGGGTAGGGTCTGGTCCGGGTCGGGTTGGGTTTGACCCAACCCGCTTAATGGTATATACAAACCCAATCCGAATTCAAATTCGAATCAGTATTCCATACCCGAACCCAATAAAGATAAAATTCATATGACCCATACCTGACAGGTTACCTGAACAGGTTGGATTTCGGCATGGATTAACCAGAGTTCTTTTACAGTTTTTACAGTTAATAGGAATCAAACCCCGACCTTCTCCTTCCTTGTCAAACCAACTAACCATTAGGCTGCATCCCCCTTGTATAAGTGTTAAACTATATATATATATATATATATATATATATATATATATATATATATATATATATATATATATATATGTTGACTATGATCCATTCGGATGGATCAAACATGTGGATCCATCCAAGTGGAATTTAAAGCTAGACAATGTAAATAGAAAATCCGACCGTTGGATGTCTTCTAACATGTCTAAACTAGCTCCAAACAAAATTTCAACTATTTTGGACATATTTTGCCGATGCATCAAGTGGTTGCAAAATTAGACGATTTTATAACTATTCAAAAATATCGATTTTGCAACCACTTGATGCATGGGCAAAACATGTCCAAATTAGTTGAAATTTTGTTTGGAGCTAGTTTAGACATGTTAGAAGACATCCAACGGTCGGATTTTCTATTTACATTGTCTAGCTTTAAATTCCACTTGGATGGATCCACATGTTTGATCCATCCGAATGGATCCTAGTCAACCTCTATATATATATAGTGATCTTCGGGTGCGAAAAAACCCATGCGAAAGCCGTGCGAAAACATTTTTTTTATTTTTTTGAATTTTTTTCAAAAAAAAATTTTTGATATTTAATCCATACAATTATATACCCCAGGGAAAATAATGGGTGAACCCGTTGGGAATTAGAGCACACATCCACCCGTTACAAATTTAACGGTCTCAAAACGTGCGAATTTGATGAAATGCCTTGATCAAAGACCAAATGACATTATTTCTCAACCATTATTTTTGGGGGGTATAACAACATATAATGAGGGTGGAAAAAAGAATTTTTGAAAAAAAAAGATAAAAACATTTTCACACCGTGCGAAATGTTCTCATTTGAAAATTTAGGTTAGATAACAAATCCAAACCTAGCCTGTTTCCTATCTGGGTCAAGCTGGTTAACCCGGATTCTATCCGAACCTGATTTTTCCCTAACCAACCCTGAAAAGTTGGGTCGGGTTCAGGTTTGACACATCGAATCAATACTTGTTTACCACACCTAATACAGAGCCATGACTAGTGACACGTGCATTAATATGGTTTAAGTATTTATTAGAAGAATTTAGTTTTCAACATCCGCAGCTTATGATCCTAAAACGTAACAATCAAGTTGCCATCTACATTGTAAACAATCTAGTATTTTATAAGAGAACGAAACATTTAGAGAATGATTACTATTTTGTTTGAGAGAATGCTTTAGATGAGGTAATTGAAACAACACTTGTCAAATCGGATATTTAGTTGACTAATGTGTTCATCAAATCTTTGGTTTGTTTAAAAGTAAAGTATGTTTGTATATAGCATGGAACATATCTGCTTGAGGGGTACTGTTCCAGTTATGTTAGAATTAGGAGAGTTCTTATTGGTAATAAGAATTATATTATTATATTTTTAATGTTAAGAGTCAAATATGATATGTAATCCTAATTGTGATTGTCTTGTATGTTTGGCTATATAAATAATACCAATACCTCTTTTTAAGTTATGGGACTTGTTCTAAATAATACAGTAATTAATAGTTGTTTCTATCACATGCATTACTACTACATGAGTAAAATACAAGTTTCTATATAAAGAAAGGTAAAATGAATTTAGACATGCAGTCTCAAAGAGACTACTTAATGTCTGTATGGAGGTTTAAAGGGCAGCCAGATAAAGCCTGCGACATCTAGATTTTAAGTCGTAAATCAAGAATATGATTGATCAAGTTTCAAAAGAGATCACCGCATTCAAAAACTTAAAATGCCGCATGGTCAAGAGAGACCCACGTGTTGATACAATATTCACATATTTAAATATAAACATATTAAATACAAACAAAAAAGAGGAAAGAGGTATAACTGCTAATTTGTTCCCAAACAATTGGTGGCACAATCGAATAAACAATTCCATAGAGCTTCGGTGACAAATTCAAAGAAATAAAATCATCAGGTATGGAAAGACAAAACCGTTCCATGTGATGAATTGGCCATAAAGATGTTTAGTGGAAGAAAATGTATGATACCATGAGCTGACAAAAATCGCTTAACCTATTTAATCATCCATATCTAAATCCGATCATGAGGGCAAAGGTCAGATACAATTCATGTGTAGTAAATCTAACCAAAGGTACTGCTTTAAGACAAAAATAACGGAGTATCAACAATGATAAAACCATGAGATGGAAGAACAAATGAAGGACAAGCCGGAGGTAAAATCAAGTGATGCTGGTATCACATGTAAGAAGGCAGAAGAACTAATGTTGTTTTAATTTAACATTCCCTCATGTGGATCCCTGTTATGTTTTTAACCACTTTCTCCTTCTGACAAGAGAACGGCCGCACTTTCTCTAAGAGAGCTAAGCATGGTAAAGTGGACTTTCTCTATATTC
Organism: Scilla litardierei; assembly: GCA_030789695.1. Lineage (NCBI taxonomy): Eukaryota > Viridiplantae > Streptophyta > Magnoliopsida > Asparagales > Asparagaceae > Scilla > Scilla litardierei. The sequence continues at coordinate 219,919,830 of CM061134.1, read as the reverse complement.
ATTCCATTCTTCTCTTTTTGTTTGGCAACAGAAATACAAGGATCCACGAGATGCCATGTCAAATAGTTAAACACTAGAATAAGAAGGGTTGAACAATGCGGCTGTGATTTTTGAATATATACATCACTTAATTTTTTAATACAGATTGCCAAGATAATCATCTTCAATCCATTGTATATGTGTGGCTATGCTGCAGATTGGCAGAAAGTGCATGTTAAAAAGTAAAACTAGCTTGGAATTGTATCCAGTTAAAAAATGCCAGTAATGGTGTGACCTAGCCGCAGACCTGGTTTGCAGCAGTGGTAATGAGTATGGAACGGAAGGCACGGTGGATAACTTGATTCTCCACAAAGACCGTTGCAATCACCTGACTGATCAGTTATGACAAGACCAGCACTGCATCCTCCAAACCATTTGCTTTGGCATGATTCAGTCCAATAACACCCTATAGTTCATATACATTAAACAATCAAATAAAGACAAAAATGCATTCACACTACTCAAAAGAACTTTTGTTGATTAGTGAACTATATGAACATACATTGAATTAACTGGCAATCATTAATAGCATAAGTATGACAGACCTATTAATCTTTGATGCAACTATATAAAGATGATTAAGAAAACATGGTTGGATAGGTCTGCCTGACAGACTTCTAAAACAAACATTAAATTCACAAATCATGTTTTATAACAGATATCTATCAGCATGTTTCTTTTTCTCACAACCATACATATTTAGACACACAGCAACCTAATAAAAAAGAGTTAAAATTTCTTTTTAGTTTTCTTTTGAAACCTCGACCATAATCTTTAAGCATGTTCATATTATTTGGGATCTTCTACTCTCATTCACCAATATTCCTCTCCTGGTAGAGAAACATCAACTGTCAAAAATGAACCACTCATGCCCACGAAGTCAAACGGCCTTGTAGATTATCTTAGTCCCTTTTCAAATTGCTCATCCTTACTTTCTTCAAATATATTATTTGTTTCTTCCTATAGGAAATCAAAATTCAGAATAAAAGATGTTAAGCTGATGAACCAACACTCCGAACATGTACACACCCCGGCCACCAGAAACTTCTCCACAAATAACAAACCCATGTGATAGAAACACAGAAGAAAAACATCTATGAACTACCATGAAGGTCAATTAGCACTTGCGCACATGAGCATACAAACATGCATTCATTACATACATATATAAAGAGAGAAACTGCATTGAAGAAAAGATTTTTAAAAAGAAAATTTATCTTCCATTATAAGTATCGGTATTTGTTACAATGTAATGTACTAATGGGGTTGCTTCCTTGAACTTCCCCAATGTTTAACATAATACAGACATGTACTTGATCGCCCTCAATGGCTAAATGGCATTTTTCTGTTTGAACAGCATTTAATTCCCTTCTAGACTGCACATCATTCTCATACCTTCCAATTGTTGTCACCCAAGATTAGGCACGACATTCATTTAGGTGACAATGAGGTCTCTTCTTCAACCAGAGTAATGTTATTAAGATCCCATTAGGTTTCACGATTTAGCTCTCATGCATATTTATTTTACTTGCATTTTCGTTGCCATATTCACCTCAAAAATGGTCAACACTAAGTAAGATGTACACTTCAATCACAGAGACATATTGTGCCAAATACATATTGGACATGCATATCGGAAGGACAAGCATATCAGACACATATCCAATATCGTGCTTCTAATCTGAGTATACATTCTATGGTTTGCTTATGTGTCACAATGTCATGTCTTATAATTCCCGTGTGGCTTGTCCGCGTCCATGGAACATAGGGTCAACATTATGCATACAATACACAAGCATAATATTAAGGGGGGAAGCAATTTTCTATTCAGCAACCTGATAGGAACCAAAGGAAATATCTGATTTTTAGTAATATAAGAGTGAAAATAAAGATACCTTGATTCCACTAAAAGGGGCGATCACCATCCCAAGACGTCAATTGAAGAGGACGTCCGCACTCTCCCGAAGAACGAGGGATAATCTCACCCCTACAGTCAATTCTCTCTCAAAAAATAGCCTAAGAACCCCCTCAGCCCCTCCCACCTATAAATAGATTTCAGATCTATGGAAAATTTATGGAAAATTACTTGGAAAATTACTAAAAACCCCAAAAGGACTGAAAATTTCCCAAAGCGCCCCCTAAAATCCTAACATTCCCAAAACACCCCTAATGGGCCCAAAATGCCTAAAAAGTGCAAATCTATCATTACTTCGCCCCCGAAAACCACCTTATCATCAAGGTGGAGCATGAAGTCCATGGCGGTCCTACTCCAAGTGGGGATGGTCGTCTCCTCCGGGCTCTTCCTCCTCCAATATGTCATCCTCGTCCCCAGCTATCAACACTTGCAGCTTGCGTACCCCCACATTGGTTTTCTGGGGTAAACCTATCATCGCATCTGAAACACAGCCCCTTCTACCTCTTCTCCCTCATCTCGACGTCAGTCATCCTCCTAAATTGTACTCCTACCGGTGGCATCCCGCTCTTCTCCTGACTAGACAGGTCTGTCCCTGTCATAGTCTTCTGATGTCCTCCACTCGTGAGCTGGCTATGGGAAGAGGATCCACCTCCCGTCCATCCAGATTTCTTCATCTCCACCAGTCGATCCTCCACTATCTGGGCTAACTCCATGGCATCCATCAGATCCTAAGGCTTCTGTATGCGAAGCTCTATGCAAATGGTGGCCTTCAACCCCTTCATGAAGGTGCTCTACAGTATCTCATCAGAAACTCCATGCACATGCCCTGACAGTGTCTTGAATCGGTCCTTGTAATCCCTCACCGTGCACTCTTGACCGAGGAAAAGTAACTGCTCCCGCAAGTTTTCCAAGTAAGTATCACGGAATCTCTCCACCAACCCATCCTTAATCTCCTCTCATGAGCGAATAAGCTGCCGCTGCTCCCTCCACTGGTACCAAGCGCGGGCCTTCCCATCTAAACACAATGCCGCCGCCTCCAGCTTCTGCTCCTCTGTCATGCTGGACACTCTAAAAATCTCTCTGTTCTGTAAATCCATGCCAAGGGATTCTCACCCTCAAATATGGACATCTTCAGCTTCTGTATCCTACCATCCATCCCTAACAACCCATGATCTGCTCGCCTGCATGCGCTTGTTGTCACCTCTCAATCCCTTACTGGGCCCGCATCTCGATCTCCGTAGTCTCCCCAATCATCACTGCCATCATAGAAAATCTGATCATACTGCTCCATGCCCCCCAACTCCACCGTAGTCTTCCAGGCATTCCTCATAAGTCGGGTGTGGACATCGTCGTCTCTGTGTAACATATCGAGGGCCATGGGGCGCTCGAAACTCGTCATCGTCATCGCCGGACTCCACGTGTATTCCGGAGGTTCGTCGTCGTCGTCGTAATGCATCCCCAGGGGGGCCTCAGGTCCCTCGTCGGCCTCCTGGATTAATGTCGTACCTCTCTCGCTGCTGGAAAAGATCTGTCGCTTGCTATTTTGGGCCCAGAACATCGAAACACCGTTGTCCGGCACCCCGCAGGGGCTGGGCGCCATCCTGAAGGGGCTGGAGCCCATCCTGAAGGGGTGGCAGCCCTCCCTGGGTGCCCAGGAGGGGCTGGCACCCCTTCTGGAAAGGCAGCAGCCCCGCTGGGGCGTCCATCAGGTCGACAGCCCATGTGGGGAGTCCAGAGGGGGCTGGCTCCCCGTTTCTTCCACCTAGGGTACCGGCCTTCGCTAATTTCCATCATCAGCTCCTCCGCGTCCTCCTCGAAATAGTGGTCGGCATCGAAAAGTAGCCCTTCGTCGTAATTCTCCATCTTCTCCTTGCCCTTTCTCAAAGTTGGCACATTTCACCCAAAATTAGGGTTTTCGCCGTTGTTTCCACATCTCGCCACTAGGAGCGCGAGTTGTTGAACGATTTGAGCAAGGGTTTCATTTTGTTTCTCTTAAGAACTCGTCAACTTCGCTAGGGCTTCACCATGCTCCGTTAGGGTTTTCTGTATGCATTTAATTTTCACGTTGAATTTTTCCTCCATCGTGTCGATTCGGTCTTTGGATCTCGACGCCGCATCCATGAATCGTAGGAGACTCTAATACCAAATTGATAGGAACTAGAAAAGATCTTGATCACAATTATAAGGCTGGTCACCTTCCCAACACGCCAATTAAAGAGGACGTCCGCACTCTCCCAAAGAACGCGGGATAATCTCACCTCTACAATCAATTTTTTCTCAAAAATAGCCTACGGATTACCTCGCCCTTCCCCACATAAAAAGATTTCAGACGTACCTAAATCATTTCTTTCCTCAGCCCTTCCCACTATAAGTGTGATCATAGACGTCGCATTCTTCCCAGGATTTAAATGGCCTTTTTGTGTGAACCATCAATCCATCATTTCGTTCGTGTTCTTGTGCATAAATGGACCAGATAACTAGAATCCAAACATAAAGCCCCGCATAACACTATTTATCTTATGATAATATCCTCAAAAACCCATTTGTCCAATAAGTAAAAGGGACCTAGCGATTTATTTTTTATTACTCGATTGTTTGCCCTGGTATTGTTCTCTGTGTATGTATGTCTCAACTGTTGTTCTCCATGTCAAAACCTACTGTCTCTCTCGATAAAGGCCCATGCAAATAAAACACTTGCATGTACTAGTAGGGATAACCTTAGAATATACTGAATTATATTTATTTTAAAGTTAGACTGAAATCGCTAACTGAAAATGCAAAATAACCAGAATACCTTTGGATCACCCCATAAATAAGCAAAATAATTTAGGTACAAGGGGCTCTCCAGACTCCCTCGATGTCTCTGTCGATGACTGCTCATCCGTTTTTCTCCATTTATTACTATCAAAGCACATTTCTGGGGTAGTTGATGACTTAAACTTTGGAATTTGAAAGGATTCAGGTTAGGAGCCATTCCAAACTCTCCTAACCAATCTTATCTTGCACGCATTCTTAAGCACTTCAACTTATGAGTAGTGTTTACATTCATCACCTCTAGGAACTTTCACCACAGCTTGTGAAGGGCAACCTTTCGAAGGAATAGCTGTCCACATCAAACCAACAGATGGCCAAGCTTTCCATAGGATGTCCTCTTTAAGGTGGAGGTCACCGGTCGACCTCTCAAAGGCTGACCTTTATATGCTGACAGATCCAAGGCCAGCCAATAAAAGACCAACCTTGTCTGCCTCCTTGTGAAAGAGCTTAAACCATGGATCTTTCGAATGTCAAGCTATCAACGCTAACCATCCCAAAGTTCACCTCTTTTAAGTCAGATCTCCTTGTCGACTTCTCAATGCTCGAGCTACCAAAGGCCAACACATTCAAATGAAGAGCTCAATTTGGCTAGGTCCCCAAAAGCATGATTGGTATTAAGTGCTGAGTGCCAAAGGGCTTGCATGTGTATGTGTGTGCTTAAATGGGACGAACATAAGCCCAACCCACTATAACATGTGTAGCATTATCGAAAACAAAGTAATAATCCCAAATATGCGCTTTTGGTCTATGAGGAAGGATACACGTTGATTATTCTCTTCTTTTTCAACTAACTGTTAGCAGAGGCTCTAGGGCCAGGACCCATGCAGACAACATCACTACAATGTTGGAGATGAAACCCATGAGAATGTCCTGATTTACATCTGTTACGAGGTGGAACTCGCGTACAATGAATTTGTATTATGGGGAACCAAGGGCACGATGGTTATATGGAGAAGAAGGTTTAGGTAGGCTGTTTTACAAGTGATTAGTGGGGTGAAGAAGTTGGATCCGTTGTCGGTGGCGCTCACGGGGTCGAATCCCGCTGGATACAGCTGAGGAGGGTTGGACGGCAGGGGGCTGACGCTGACTTTGATCAAGGGGCGAGCTCTCCTGCAGCACGAACAACTCGTCAGAAGGGCAGGGTTGGGGTTCAACCCTTAGCCCCTCCGATGCCTAAGTCAGTAATAGGGCTTAAAATGGGGGGCTAGACACGCCGGCCGGACTAACGGTGTGTCGACCGCACGTGGCGAGCTATGGGTGGGAGAACAAAGATATGGACGACCATTGTTCTCGTGTGTGAATTATAGATTAAGAGAGAATTTTCCAACCCCCTTTCCGTAAGAGGAGAGGGGGTATTTATACCTGACGGGTGATGACTAGGCGTGCTGAGCTGGCTTGGTTGTCAGCGGAAGCTTCGGACAAGGACGTCGGGAACAGGAGTCCCTGACCTGCTTTTGTCAGGCGGCGCAACGGCCAAGGGGTGCTTTTGTCGGGATGTCAGGGCCGAAAGCATTAACTGTCAGATGGGTCAGCCGCCAGGGGGTGCTTTGTCAGGCGGTCGGGTGACGTATGTGTCGATCGCGTCCTTATCTTAGGTTGTTTGTCGTTGGTGACGAACTAAAGGTCTGGCTATGCTATCCCTGGCGCTGTGGTTCATGGGGACCGGCCGGGTCGACCAGCTCGGGGGCTGTCCGGCCCGGCCGCGCCCCCTTTTCGGTCGTGGGTTGTGGGCCGCTGGAGCGGAAGGATACGCACATGCCTATGTCAGCATATCCGGCAGTACTGTCCGGGCGCTCCCCAAGCGCCTTGCCCCTGGCGGGCCAAGCAACTGCGGTTGTATGCCTCGGCCGGGTGGGGGGAGTGCTGCGATGCGCGCCCGTTCCCGCGTAGCTTCGGTCTTCCGGGGTGGCGGCCCTTTCGTGAAGGGTAGAGTTAATGGGGTATGTCAGCGGATCCGGACGGGGGTCGGACTCTTACGATCTCTAGGTCGTAACAATTGCCCCCGGCATTCGAGTCTGAGGCGGTAGCCCGGCTCGGCTCGGATGGCGTAACACTACCCTCTAACCTGACTCGGACTTGGATCCAAGCTCAGTGGTGGCGACGCTGCTCTCGCGGGGTATTGCCCGCTGTTGCGGGATCGCGAGGTCTCATCCCGAGTGGGAACCAGGTGGGGCGTTGCCCCATAACGACGTGCCGTTTTATGTGGCGGCTGGGTCGGATTTTGGGGGAGCCCGACTTTTTGAGAAGGTTGTGGTTTTTGCTGAGATGTGTTTACCGGACGTGTTTGTAATTTTCGCGGGACTTCAGCCGCATTGTGCCTGGTGGACCTCCCAGCTGTTGTGCTCTTGGGCTCAGGGGAGGAGTCCATAAGGAGGAATATTATTCATCAACCTTTACCGGAGATTTAGATGATATTTACAACGATAGGGCAGGTGTGACCAAACCTATGGTCGGGACGGGAGGTTGTTTACACTCGTCGCCCGCTACATCGGGGTGGGCAGATCCCCGTTGCCGGGCGGTCTTCCCTTTTACTGACCGCTGAATTCCTTCTGCCTCATTGTCCGGGGAGGAGCTGACGCGCCGTGAATCACCATTTGGTTTAATCAGGGATGCAGCCCCGTGGTGGTCCCCCCTTCGGGGGGGCTGACCCTTGTTTGTCGGGTGGACCTTCTTCCTTTCCCTTTCCTCGCTTCCTCGCGTTCTGCCTCGCCGTCGCCGCGCTGGAGGGTTCCTCGCTAGGGATCCCGCGCACCGAGGGGGAACCCCGGGGGAGGCGGAGGACGAGGTAGCTGTGGCGGCGTCGCCCTCCCCGGGGGAGTCCGGTGGGCCGGTGCCGCGGGGAAGAATGGGGGCCGGCAGGCAGGTGGGTCGCTGGGAGACCCGTGGGGGGTTTCCGCCCTCACGCCCGGTAGGGATCGCCGTAGGGTGAGTGTGAATTGGGGTGTGGCGGCCCGCGGCTAGTCTTCCGGACCTGCCGTTTAATCCGGTAACGAGCAGGAGGAAGGCTGGCGGGCGGGGCCTCCCATGTGTAAGGGGAATATCCTGTTGGAGGTGGTGGGGCTATGGCGGCCATCGTCGGGGGGAGTGAGGTCCGTCGGTGGATGTCGGCTTTCTTCGTAGCTCGGTGGGGCGTTTGGGGCCGTTTTATGCCCGGAGTGAGGGGATGGGAATTCCCTGCGTCTCTCTTCCTCCTTCCCCCTGACCTCTGGAGGGGGGTATTTATAGCGAGATTCTGTGGAAGGGTTTTTCTTGGGTAATGCGGGGGATTAGTGCCGTTAATGGGCTCCGCGGAATCCCGCGCTTTGGGAATCGCTTTTCCCTGGCGGTATCCGGCACTCTGGCCTCTCGGGGGGCGTGTTGCTGCTGATGGCGTGTTGTCCGATCGTCCTTTCGTTATGTCAAGTCGCATCGTGGCGCTGCTCTGACGAGACATGGCCTTGCGACCGGTCCGTTCCAGGTCACGTGTCTTGGCTTCTTGCGTGAGTTACACAATCACCAATTATGCCCCCAACATTCCCGAGTCCGAGATCGCGAGGTCTGGGGGAAGGGGATGTTGACGGTTTGTGTTGCATTTGGGTGGGGCGGGGAGTCGGCGAAGAGGTTTGGGATGAGATACGATGTCCTATCATGATTCGATTTTGGACCGAACCGGGTACGTAGGGCGAGCCTCAGTTCACCCCCTTTCCCATTGAGCGAAAGTTGTCGGTGACTTTCAGGGAGCGGGGGGGGCTCGGTTCGAAGCCTCGTATCGCGGGGTTCGAGCTACGGTATTCTCGAAAAATCTGAGCGTACAGGAAAGAACGTTTTTATTTAAATTTATAAGCGATGATCTACAGCTTGTACATGAGTTCTTAGTTTATCGCCCGTTGTGGGGTCAGATCCGGCTCGGGGAGGGGCTATAGAGCTGTCCTCGCCCGTGGTTTAATGACCTCCGGATCTAGGGGTCACTGCGGGCCGGGTGGGCCCGTTTTAACTTGAGTCGATCTTGGCGCGGAGCCCGGCCCGTGCCCTTCTCTGGTTTGGGTGGCTAGGGTTGGCACTGCCCCAGAGGTCTGGAGGGGGGGAGCGGGCGCGTAGCCCGGCCCGTGCCCTTCTCTGGTTTGGGTGGCTAGGGTTGGCCCTGCCCCAGAGGTCTTGAGGGGGGGAGCGGGCGCGTAGCCCGGCCCGTGCCCTTCTCTGGTTTGGGTGGCTAGGGTTGGCCCTGCCCCAGAGGTCTGGAGGGGGGAGCGGGCGCGTAGCCTGGCCCGTGCCCTTCTCTGGTTTGGGTGGCTAGGGTTGGCCCTGCCCCAGAGGTCTTAAGGGGGGGAGCGGGCGCGTAGCCCGGCCCGTGCCCTTCTCTGGTTTGGGTGGCTAGGGTTGGCCCTGCCCCAGAGGTCTTGAGGGGGGAGCGGGCGCGTAGCCCGGCCCGTGCCCTTCTCTGGTTTGGGTGGCTAGGGTTGGCCCTGCCCCAGAGGTTCGGAGTTTTAACGAACTGCAAAACTTGTGTAGGAACAACAATGTTGGGAAGAACGGGTAGATATGTATATTGCGTGTAAGAAAAGAAAAACTCACAACTATTGGTAGAATTTTAGCAGATGTTTTGCGTTCCAAGGGTGGACCAATTCGCTCCCCTCGGGGGTAGCCAGGATGTATGTGGCCGGTCCGACAATATCGACGACCGTGTAGGGCCCTTCCCATTTAGCGGCCAGCTTTCCCCGTTGTGCAGTCTCGGGCCGGAAGCTGGCATCTCGGAGGACCAAATCGCCGATCCTGAAAGTCCGCGGTTTCACCCGGGAGTCGTAGTATCGTGCCATCCTATGGCTGTGTTTGACGAGGCTGGTCAGGGCCCGGTCTCGTACCTCGTCTATCAACTCAAGACTGAGGCCGAGTCCTTCTCCGTTGATTTCTTCGTCGAAGAGTTTTAGCCGGAGCGTCTCTTCGCCGATTTCCACAGGTACGACCGCCTCCGATCCGTACGCTAGCATGAAGGGACTTTCTCCGGTCGAGGCCTTGTGGGTGGTACGATAGGACCATAGGATCCCTGGTAGCTCGTCGACCCACGCCCCCAGGGCGGCGTCCACCTTCTTCTTCATGGGGTTCAAGATACATTTATTCGCGGCCTCCGCCATTCCGTTGCACTGTGGATGGGCGACTGACGCGAACTGGAGTTTGATCCCCCAACCCGAGCAGAAGTCGCGGAAGCCTTCGCAATCGAACTGCTTTCCGTTATTCGTGACTATGGAGCGGGTGATCCCGAAGCGGCATATGATGGATTGCCAGATGAAGCCCTTCATGTCCGTCCACGCGATTCGCGCCAGCGGCTCTGCTTCGACCCATTTTGTGAAGTAGTCCACGGCGACGACTAGATACTTCCTTCCCCCGGAGGCCTTTGGGAAAGGCCACAGGATGTCGAGTCCCCACTTGGCGAAGGGGATCGGGCTCAAGATGGGCATCTGGTTGGCCGGAGGTGCAGTCGTCCGTTGGCAGAACTTCTGGCACGCCTCGCACTTTTTGACGTACTGTACCGCATCCCGGATCATCGTCGGCCAATAGTATCCTTGGCGCATTATCTTGTGGGCGATGGTGCGCCCGCCATGGTGGTTTCCGCAGAAGCCTTCGTGTACCTCGCGGATGACTTGCTCCGCCTGCTCCGGTCCCAAGCATTTCAGGTAGGGCAGGACGTCGAAATTGGCGCGGCGGCGGCGGTACAGCACTCCGTCGAGGAGCCCGAATGTCAGGGCCCGCATTTCCACCTGTTTAGCCAGCATCCGCTCCTCGGGTAGTTCACCCGTCTCTAAGTACTTCATAATGGGGGTCATCCATGACGTCATCGTGCCCGTGCACATCAGTTCTCCTTCGTCAATGGTGGGCGTCAATAGGCTTTCGACGTAGATTGCCTTCCCGATCTCGGCCGCCGAGGAGGAAGCCAGCTTAGACAGGGCATCCGCCCGGAGGTTGTTGGAGCGGGGTAGGTGTCGGACGTCCGCTTTCTTGAACTTACGGAGTTCGATCTGGATGCGATTCAGGTATCGCTTCATTGTTTCCTCTCGGGCCTCGAAGCCCCCCAGGATCTGTTGGATGACGAGACGGGAGTCACTTAGGAGCAACACGTTCGTCGCCCCCACTGCCCTAGCGAGTTTTAACCCGTTAACCGCGGCTTCATACTCCGCGACATTGTTGGTGGCCGGGAAGCTGAAGCGTAGGGCGTATTCCAACGAACATCCGTCAAGAGTCTGAATGACGATACCCGCTCCTGTCCCGGAGCCCGTTGCGGAGCCGTCGACGTGGATGGTCCATAATTCGCCCGCTGCCATCGGGGAGGGCGCCGAGGGTTCGCCCACCTCGATCCTCCGCGGGGACGTGGTCGCCGATGGGAGCTCTGTCCGGTCCCCCGGCGGGACTTCCGTGGTGCATTCTACCACGAAGTCGGCCAGCGCTTGGCCCTTAATCGCCGTCCGGGCTTTGTACGTTATGTCGAACTCGCTGAGCTCGACGCTCCAGTTGAGCATCCTCCCTGACCGCTCCAGTCTTTTCAGGTTCTTTTCGAGGGGCATGCCGGTGTGGACGGTTATGGGGTGGGCCTGAAAATAGGGCCGGAGCTTCCGGGCTGTGGTGATTAGGCAGTAGGCGGCTTTCTCGATAGGGCTGTAACGAGTCTCCGCCTCTCGGAGGATCCGGCTGGCATAGTAAACAGGGCGTTGCACCCCTCCTTCCTCCTTGATCAGGACGGAGCTAACGGCTTCCTCGTTGGTCGCCAGGTACAACCCTAGGGGTTCGCCTTCCTCCGGCCGTGCGAGGAGCGATGGGCTCTGTAGGTATGCTCTCAGCTCCGCGAACGCCCGAGCGCAGTCGTCGTCCCACGGGATCACCTTCCTTTTGTCTTTAGCTTCGCCAAAGGCTGTGCGCAAGACCCTGAAGAAAGGGAGCTATTTCTCCGCCGATTTCGACAGGAATCGTCCCAAAGCAGAGATCCGGTCGTTCAGTCGCTGCAAGTCCCGGATCGTCCGGGGCTCCGTCATACCGATGAGGGCCGTCACCTTGTCGGGGTTCACCTCAATTCCCCGCTTCGGTATCATGAAGCCCAGGAATTTTCCCGATTGCACGCCAAAGATACACTTCGCGGGGTTTAGCCTCAGGTTGTACCGGCGGACCCTCCGGAAGGTTTCCTGCAGGTCGGCGAGGTGGTCGGGGGCCCTTCCGCTCTTTACCAGCATGTCGTCGATGTAGACCTCCAAGTTTCGTCCCACCTGAGGGCCGAATATTTGGTCCACCATCCATTGATAGGTCGCCCCGGCGTTCTTCAGTCCAAAGGGCATCTTGGTGTAACAGAAGGTGCCTTTATCGGTGACAAAAGACGTCTTCTCCTCATCTCCCTCCGCCATCGGTATCTGGTTGTACCCCGAGAAGGCGTCCATAAAGCTTAACAACTCATAGCCGGACGCCTGGTCCACCAAGTGGTCGATCCTGGGCAGAGGGAAGCTGTCCTTCGGGCATACCTTGTTGAGGTCGGTGAAGTCGACGCACATGCGCCACTTTCCACTGGGCTTCTTCACCAGAACGACGTTGGCGAGCCAGTCGGGGTAGTCCACCGGCCGAACAAATTTGGCTTCGAGGAGCCGCTCTACCTCTTCCTCGGCTGCCCTCTTCTTTTCGCCCCCCGCACTTCTCTTCTTCTGTCGAACAGGTCGGGCTTCCGGGTCCGCATTCAACCTGTGGGAGATTACCGTCGGGTCCACCCCGGGCATGTCGGCAGGTGACCATGCGAATATGTCTGCGTTTTCCCGGAGCAAGGCGACGAGGGCCGTCCTCAAAGCGGCCGGGAGTTTTGTCCCGATGGAGACGGTTCTCCCCTCGTCCAAGGCTACTGGGACCTCTTCCACTTCCTCGGCCGGGGTCGGCCGCTGGTCGCAGAAGTCCTCCCTCTCGTCAGGGATGAGAGCCGTCAGGGTCCGCCTCGGGCTCCTACGCAGGGACGGCGTATGGTTGTGGTCTCCGGGCACCTCCCGGCCTCCCCGCACCTGTCCCACCCCCCGCGGGGTCCGGAACTTCATCGTCTGGTGTTGCAGGCTGGGGAGCGCCTCGATGGCCGTCATATATGGACGCCCTATGATTCCGTTATACTCCGACGCGACGTCGACGATGACAAAAAGCGTTTCCTTGGTGACGGCCCTCGGTTCCTCCCCCAGGGTCATGGGCAGGGCGATCGTTCCCTCGGTGGGGATCGCATGGCCGGTGAAGCCAGCAATAGGGCCCACACAGGGCTCTAGGTCTGCGCGCCCCATCCCATCCTCTCGACCATTGACAGGAACAGGATGTCGCAGGATCTACCGGTGTCAATCAGGAGCCGGCCGACGTCAATCGCCCCGATCTGAGCCTCGATGACGAGAGCGTCATTGTCCTGGCTCCGTGCCTCCTGCCAGTCCTCCTCGGTAAAGGTGATAGGGGGTCGGTGTGTCCTTCGCTTCGGTCGGCGGTCGGCGCCCGCCACCATCACCTGTCGGGCTCCGGCCCCCGGGATTGCGAGCGCCCGCCCTGCCGAGGAAGACCCCCCAGTTATCATCTCAATTCGCATGACCGCCCTCGGGGGGCGTGGCTCCTCCTTATCGCGGTTCGCCGGCGGTTCCCGTCCCCCCTCCTCCGGGGGGCTCTCTCTCCTTCTGCCACCCGCCTGCCCGCGACGAAGTTTCCCAGGTGACCCGCCTGGATCAATCGCTCGATCTCTCTTTTAAGGGTGTAACAACGGTCGGTGTCGTGACCGTGGTCCCGGTGATAACGGCAGTATCTCCGGGGGTCCCGCCTCGCCGGATCCGTCCTCATCTCCCGGGGAGGCTCCGGTAGTAACCTGGCCCTTGTCGCCGCGGCCAGCACCTCCATCATGGGGGCATTGAGTCGCGTGTAATGCGCCCGTAGGGGGCCCTCTGGTCTTGGGACGACTCGAGGGAGCCCTTGCGCCGGAGCAAACTCGCGCGCCGGACCAGGGCGATCCTGGGGGCGAGGCCCGGGCGGTTCCCGCCTTGGTCGGGCTAGCCGGTCGCGACCTCGGTCCCCCTCTTCCTGTCTCGACCGAGGATGCGGTCGGAGTTCGCCTTGGGACTGTTTCGCCGGGGGGAGTAAGGCCTTTGCACCGAGAGTCTCTTCGGCCAACGCGTGCCTCTCCGCCATAGCAACCAACGCCTCGTAGTCGGACGGCGGGTCCCGGAGCAGGGATTTGTGGAGGCTCCGAGTCCGCAACCCCGTTTTGAAGGCCAGCATAAGCACCTCATCGCCGCATGTCACCACCGCCCGTCTCTCCTCCTGAAAGCGGCGGAGGTATCTACCCGTTGTCTCTCCCTCCCCCTGGACTATCGTGCTGAGATAGTCTAAGGGCTTCTTTTTCGTCCGCCCGGCCCGGAACTCTTGGCAGAACTTGTGGGATAGTTCGCCAAAGCTCCCGACGGACCTCGCGGGCAAGCCAAAGTACCAGTCCAACGCGGTGTCCCTCAGGCTTTGTGAGAAATGTCGGCATAGGAACGCATCATCCACGTCATGCGCCTCCATCGCCCCCCGGTATTGCTGCACGTGCGTGAGGGGGTCGTCTCTCCCATTGTATGTGGCCAAGTGAGCGGGTTTGAACCTTATGGGCCTTGGGGCGGACGTGATCCACCGTGCAAGTGGCGTGGCCTCCTCCGGGTAGGTTAGGCGATCCGGCGCATCCCCTCTCCGCCATTCGGGGGTCTGGCTTCGGTCGCGCCTCGGCCGCCGACGGTCCTCCGTCCCCGGGGAGTAGCCCGACGGTCTTCTGGCGGGGCTCCTTCCCTGGGCCGAGGATTCAACGGGTTGCGGGCTACGGTTCTCCCAGCGCCAGCGCCTCCCGGCCAGCTCTCCTCGGGCATCCATCCGTTCTTGATTCTCCCGAAGGAGCCTTTCGCGCTCGGCGGTGAGGAAGCGTAGTTGTCGACAAACGGCTTCCTCATGCAGGGAATCGGAGGGGTGGTGCAGGCGATGCGGGCTGTCTCCTCCGGGTGGGGACCTGTTCAGCAACGGGTCCCGCCCGTCCCCGAGCCGCCGGCCCGTCGCCGTCTCGTCAAGGATTTCTCAGTCGCTCCTGTTTTCTCTCCTTAGCCTCTCGCGCTCTGCGACGATGAGGCGGAGTTGGCGGCGAGCGGCCTCTTCGTCCTGGTAGGCCCTTCGGGCGGTCGCGGCTGCTTCGTCCAAACGCCTTTGCGTGGCGGCCGCCTCCCCCAGGCGCCTCCACCGCCGTGCGACTTCCATCTCCTCTTCCAGGAGCCTTTGCTGGGCCGCAATCTCCTCAGCGAGCCCCCTGTTCTCCCCCTCCTCCTCGAACTGAGGGTGGAGGTTCCGCCTCACGTTCTGGGGCTCTGAGGGGCCGGGCGGATGCTCCGTTCCAGCCGTCTGATAGCCTCCCCTGGCCTGAGTGACGGCCTCGAAGCTCTTCAGGACGGCGTGGACTGAAGTGTGTTCAGTTTCGGTGCACATCCCCAGAAGGGGGTCGGACGCCGGGGTGATTTGTAGAGAGAGCGGTTCCTGTCCCACGGGATCTTTGCCGTGGTCAGGGTTCCGCGAGATCGGCATGGAGTCTAACATGGGTGTGACCCTTCGTTCTCACAGACGGCGCCAATTGTTACGAGGTGGAACTCGCGTACAATGAATTTGTATTATAGGGAACCAAGGGCACGATGGTTATATGGAGAAGAAGGTTTAGGTAGGCTGTTTTACAGGTGATTAGTGGGGTGAAGAAGTTGGATCCGTTGTCGGTGGCGCTCACGGGGTCGAATCCCGCCGGATACAGCTGAGGAGGGTTGGACGGCAGGGGGCTGACGCTGACTTTGGTCAAGGGGCGAGCTCTCCTGCAGCACGAACAACTCGTCAGAAGGGCAGGGTTGGGGTTCAACCCTTAGCCCCTCCGATGCCTAAGTCAGTAATAGGGCTTAAAATGGGGGGCTAGACACGCCGGCCGGACTAACGGTGTGTCGACCGCACGTGGCGAGCTATGGGTGGGAGAACAAAGATATGGACGACCCTTGTTCTCGTGTGTGAATTATAGATTAAGAGAGAACTTTCCAACCCCCTTTCCGTAAGAGGAGAGGGTGTATTTATACCTGACGGGTGATGACTAGGCGTGCTGAGCTGGCTTGGTTGTCAGCGGAAGCTTCGGACAAGGACGTCGGGAACAGGAGTCCCTGACCTGCTTTTGTCAGGCGGCGCAACGGCCAAGGGGTACTTTTGTCGGTATGTCAGGGCCGAAAGCATTAACTGTCAGATGGGTCAGCCGCCAGGGGGTGCTTTGTCAGGCGGTCGGGTGACGTATGTGTCGATCGCGTCCTTAGCTTAGGTTGTTGTCGTTGGTGACGAACTAAAGGTCTGGCTATGCTATCCCTGGCGTCGTGGTTCATGGGGACCGGCCGGATCGACCGGCCCGGCCGCGCCCCCTTTTCGGTCGTGGGTTGTGGGCCGCTGGAGCGGAAGGATACGCACATGCATATGTCAGCATTTCCGGCGGTACTGTCCGGGCGCTCCCCAAGCGCCTTGCCCCTGACGGGCCAAGCAACTGCGGTTGTATGCCTCGGCCGGGTGGGGGGAGTGCTGCGAGGCGCGCCCGTTCCCGCGTAGCTTCGGTCTTCCGGGGTGGCGGCCCTTTCGTGAAGGGGGGAGTTAATGGGGTATGTCAGCGGATCCGGGCGGGGGTCGGACTCTTACGATCTCTAGGTCGTAACAACATCTATTTCCCGGTTGCACGGAAACCATAAAATACAATATGCCAGACTCTGCAAGTTACTCTTTGCGCAACCCATTAGTTATCACGAGATAAAATCTCAACTACAGATGACTCTCCAGGCTCTTTCTATGGATGCTCGTCTATTTCTCTCCAGTTTTACAAAATTAGTCCCAAGTTTTTTACCAATTGATGTCTTAAGTATCCGATAGTTTTTGGTCAGAAGCAATCCTAACCTCCCCTAACTGATCAAGTCTGGCAGATCTAGCTCAAATGGTTCAATACCAAATTTTTCCCTCCGCAGTTTGCATTTTTTTCCTTGCTCCAGACCCATAAGATTGCTCCCTACATTAAAATTTTGGGCAACAATCCACATAAGATCCTTTAGGATCCCCCTTAGTTCACAGTCTCTACTTCCAAAATGGCAGTATTACATACTATCCTACCAATTCCTTAACGTCCAAAACTTTCTAAATGCATAATAACAACCTTTAAACAATTTGATAATCAAACAATCATAAAATGACAGTTAGCTTCCACATAATTTAGCACAGAATCATATTATCTTTGATCGATATGGCAGGAACGCTCCCTATTAACAAAAATTGCGACAAAATAATACGAATTAATGACCGGCAGCAATAAAAGAGATATACATAAAAAAACTAGGTCTTTGGCGAAATAATACCTCGAGATGGGAGATCGTCGGAGATCACCGGAGAGAGAAGATATGGAAGAAAAAGGAAGAAGAGGAGATCGGAGAGCATCTCCTCTGCCGCCGGACTGAATCAACAGCTTCCAGACGATACATCGTTTGTACGTTAGTGTGGGCTTTTTAATACGATTTTTTTAACACTTTGCTCTTCACTTTTAGGGAATTGCTATGCGCACGATCGGTTTTGCTCATCGCGCACGGCCACTATCTATAAGTTTGCCATTCAAAATTTAAACCTTTTTTATCGTTGGCGCGTCTCCCGGTCCCCCGCCTACTGCTGACGAGTTTTTAGTGTTTGATATTGGTGATGGTTGCGGCGAAGGGCGTAGACGGCGGTGAAGGTCGTAGGAGGAGCCAACGGATGGGGATGTGAAGGAGCTGGGTTGGAAGTTCGTCGGATGAGGCTGCAAATGGGGAGGGGCTCGGTGGTCGGAGGAGGTGGAGATGTGGGGGGGTGGAGGGAGCGCCGGAGGTGGGCAGGTCTTGGTAGCTCATTCGAGGACGAGGCATCGCCACCTTCTGGCGGTCGTGTGGTTTACTCAACGCGCATAGCCGGTGGTATTTTCAACATTTTCAAACGGTGGTGCGCGATGAGTAATTCTGAGTGACAAACTTGTAAATAAATGGTGTGGAAGCTTATGCTAATTGCGGAAAATGTTTGTGTGTTTACCTTGTGGGATGCCGACAGGGTTAGGGTTAGGGTTAATTAATTAAGGTAAAAACGTAATTAGTAAATGCAATTAGTGAAAAAATGGTATTATTTAGATATTGTTATGAATATGTCTATGAGGCCCATTGGGTATCCAAGCCCACTATTGAAAGATATATATATGAGGGTAGGGGCTCTTACCCCTCTACACCTATTCTCCCTAAATTTCCATTCATAACACGTTATCAGCACGATCACGCTCGTTTGGAGGAGACGGCGGCTCGCGGGGAAGGAGATCCATCAATCGCTCAGATTCAAGAAGATCGTAATCTTCTCAACGGGGAGCGAAAAGGGCATCTGATCGCACCCCGGATACACGTCCCGAGGCGACGGTTGTAGTTTTACCGCAAGCGCACGGTATAGCGGCGAGCGGGTATCGAACACAGGGAGGACGAATGACCGTGCTTGCTCCTGATCCACCTGGCTATTTATGAACAGAGAGAGATAATTGCCTTGGGCGATCCTGTCACAATCGTCAGACAAATTTGCGGAATATCAAATCAAATAAAGAACGTCTAGGGAAAGGGGAATCCCCGCTACTCACCGTATTTCATAGATGTGGTTCGTCGGTATCAAAATTGCTAGAATGAGAATTTGGATGAACTAGTTGCAACTAAATGTGGAACCAAGCTCACGCTCTCGCGCTGTTGCCGGTCTATAGCTATCCTAGGCTTGGGTCCAATCTCTTGCAAACCCTAGCCTAGGGAAGCTAGCATTAGGATCAACATCATCGTCCAATTGCGCACCGAGCCCAATCTCTTGCAAACTCGGTCCACAATCTAAATTGGGATAGTTCCTACCCGTCCAATCTCTTGCAAACGGGTATCGGCACGGAATCGCAACCGGAGGTCCTAGTATCGGTCCAATCTCTTGCAAACCGATACTTCGGAAATCCGACTCCAACCCAATTCGGATTTCTAGGGCTTCCTATCAAATTGGGACCCAATCTCTTGCAAATCCCAATTGATATGAATACCTAGCTATCCGTAGTAATTCGATCCCAATCTAATCCCTAATTATTGATTCTAGCACAATTTCTACCAATTTATCACAAATACGAAATTGGGCTTGTAGGGTTCATCCCCACGCCCCAAGACGTGGAGACTACTCACAAATCATAGCAATAGCACAAAAATAATCAATGAAATAGGCAATGGAATTCATCACAACAATGATATAAACAATAAAAATAGAGTTTTTGGGGAAGAACAATGCAAACCAATGTAGATCTTCAATTAATCCAACAAAAATCCAAGTTTTTATCCTCTCCAATCACAATTAATAAAGCTAAAAAGTAAACTCCAAAAAGCTGCAAAAAAATCTGAGAGATGGCTCCTAAAACTAGGGTAAAAACAGAGCTTAAATAGCCCCAAAAATCGTCTAAAAATCCTGACCAAAATGCCCCTGCACAGCCTGTTTTCCGCAAATTTCGCTACAGGCAGCGCATCGCACTCGGCCGAGTGACAAAAGTCGCTCGGCCGAGTGAAAACCCTGTCATTTTTCCAGTAAGTCGGGGGCTTCAGGGGTCTTCAGCTCGGGGGCGGCTCGGCCGAGTGAGTTGTAGTCACTCGGCCGATGGCTTCAAGGCACTCGGGCGGACGTAATAATCCACTCGGCCGAGTGGGTCTTCTGAAGCTCAGATGGCCGAAAAACAGTAACTTCGATATTCTGGGGGGGCTTCGTCTGGGCGCCACTCGGGCGGACGTGGTATCGTCACTCGGCCGATGTGGTCTCCGTCGCTCGGCCGAGTACACATGGAAATCGTGTCTGAACGGGTCGGCCGAGCAGTGTCTCGCTGGTCGGCCGAGTGGCTCCTCCACTCGGCCGAGTGGGACACAAAAAATGCCCAAACCGATTGTTTTGGCCTCCTCGTCGCTCCTGCGACGTCCATTCTTCTTCCGCTCCTCTCCAACAGCAAAATACCCCTCGGGGAGGTCGTCGGTGGCCGTCTATCGTGAGCGCATCTCATGATCACTCCAAATCGCGCCAAATCACCTGAAATGCGACAAAAACAACAAAGCGTGAAAAGCATCGCAATATCGTCGATATATCGTGAAAAACATGATTTGGGCGATCTAAATGGCATGCAAACATGCGGGAAAAAGGTGTAAAATAAGGAGTGATCAAAATCCCCCAAGCTTGCCTCTTACTCGTCCTCGAGGAAAGATAAGTAAAAGGCGAACCCGGTGGATTCGGAATACGAAAACGACGAAAAAAAACGAAAAAAAAAATGAAAAACGAAGAAGAATGAAAACCAAACGAAAATAAAGAAAGAAAGAAAAATAGATAGGATGCTAGATCATTTTCTCAGGACGCGGGTTTCACTTACTCTTATAGCATGCATCGAGCGAGAAATACATGTCAAAGAACCTCATTTTGACATCATAATATAATAGTGCAAGTAGAAAATAGAAACCCCACGAACGATGGTATAATCATGAAAAACGGAATAATTTTAAAATTAACATCGCCTGAATCATCTAAAGCGGTATACAAATCTCAGATCACACACTTTTCAATTAAACGCTTTCTATCTGGAGTGTAAGAGTATCACATCATAGAATAGAGAGAATGGAAAAGTATGGATTTCATGAAATGAATGCTAGGCTTAGATTTCTGGATTTCGTAAAGCTAGAAACAATCTCACCGATTATAAAATATTACTTAGCCTAGGTTGTCGTGCAATGTCAAGTAGTCACTCTCTCACACATCAATGGATCCCCTCCCCCAAGCTTATCTAAAAGCGTGGTGGCACAAAAATATTTACATCCCCGTTTTTATATAGCTCCAAAGGCAAAGAAGAGAAAGAAGAAAGTAAGCGAGATGGGATCTTTTATTGAGGATTTTTCCTCTTTTCTCTCTTTTTTTATATAAGATATATACAATGATCCCAACTCAAAGAGAGATAATGATATACAAGAATGTTCTCCTCTCTTATTATTATTATTATTATTATTATTATTATTATTTTATAATGAGAGGTTTGGAGCTAGGAACTAATAGCGGGGGAAATGCCATAAAATAGAGTCACTAAGGGGAGATTCACCAATGATCTTTAAAAGTAGAGAAATGATGTTCAAGATTTGTGGAGAAAGAAATAAATATAACTCTCGGCTCACTCTATAAGACATGCACGACAACTTCAGCGGGGTAATCTAATCTACTCAGTTTCGATCACAAAAAAGCTAACTAATCCAGATATATCTTAGCTAATCATCATTCAATCATCCGGAAGTGAAGTGTACAATTCATGCATATAGAAGTGATAAAGGAAAAGAAGTCAGTACTCCAGACATAGGCATTCAATGCGTGAATCTTGGTGTGTTTTCTGTGATAGCATACATATGAATATTCAGGCTCAGCTAATAATAAAATTTCATCCATTTTCATGAGGGAAAAAAAATTGTGGGTTACTACTCCTGAATGCAAAGCAAGTCATAGCATATGATATCAGAAATGAAGTCTAAGACACGACAAATATAGCATGCATATAGAATAAGCTAACTCCACGTGGACATCATCACAGAAAATTCATCTCTAGCATGAGATGAAAAAGAAGGAAGTAAAGATAAAAGGAAAATAGAACTATGCAATGCGGCACACAGGAAAGTAAGGAAAACGTGATGCATGGCAAAATAAAAGAAAAATAATGAAAATTGAAAAATGAGTGCAAAAGTGAAAAGCGGTGTGAAAAACTGAAAATAAAGGTGGCAAATCGAAAAAGAAAGTGAGAACTCACTCCCCCAAGCTAAACGGCACAGTGTCCTCAATGTGCAAAGTGTGGCACACAGAGAGAGAAGTAATGTGAGGGGCAAGTGAGGATGCATGCATGATGGGTAGGAAAAAAAAGATAATGAAAGGAAAAAAAAGGAAATGAAAATATGATGCGGAAATGATGCATGCACAGATAGGAGTGGTATGAAAATAAATGAGGCACCAAAAAAAACTCTCCCTCTCTCCCAAAAAGACATATATATATGTGATCAAAATGAGAATCCCAAGTAAATATGATACGATAAGCACAAATAGATATGATCGAAAATATAATCCCAAAATAAGTGAGGGGAGGGGGGGTGTACAAAAGTGCATCAGGACCCAGCAGAGACGGGCAGCACAACGGCAGGAATGGATCAAGGCATCAAGAGTACCTAAGAAAGCGGTGTCGCGCCGTCTCCGTCCTGAGGCGGATGTGGTGGTGGTGGTGTAGGCTGGACAGGCTGCTGAGCTGGGGTGGGCGTGAAAGTGGAAGTGGAAGCAGGTCTAGTGTGTGTGGGAGGGTGTGTGGGAACCTGCTGGGTGGGCGGGGGTACGCGCGGAAGACGCTCTAAGATCTGTGTCAGGCAGTAGTGGATGTGAGGGATCAGGTCAAAGCGTCCAGCCATCGCGGAGACGGTGGCGGACAGGGTCCTAAGGTCTCCTCTAAGACCACTCACCGCCAACTCAAGAGCACGTATGCTCTGCAGTACAGTGTCGGGCGGGGGTGGTGCAGAGGGACGCACCTGTCGGGGCTGCGCAGGGCGAGGCTGACGTACGCGAGTGGAGTATGTAACGGGCTCAGCAGGGAAGGGGACGAAAGGTGCCGCGCCTGGAAATGTGGGCCGGGCCTCAGTGTGAGGTCGGGACGGGCGGTGGGAAGTGGAGGCAGCGGCAGCGAAAGAAGAGTACAAAAGCGGCTGCGAGGCGGCAAGAGAGGTCAGTGGCCCAGAAGTGTGGACAGACGCCACGACGCTCTCGGAGAATACGGCAGCTGTGGAGACAGAGGAATCTCCCGCTGGGGCGGAAGTGTGTGGACCAAAAGGCGCAATCCCAGTGGAGATCATGCTAGCCATGGTCTCCACGACCGCGGCGAACGAGGGCTCTCCACTCTCAACAAAGGTCTGCGGGCGCTGGGGGAGAGCGGAGCAAAGAGGATCCACGGACAGAGGGCCGGAGGTGGCAGCGGGAGTGGTGGGGACAGCCTCGGAAGTGGTGACAGTGGTGGAAGTGGGCTCAGCAAAAGTACTCTCGACACCGGCAGAGGTGGGGACAGAAGTGTCAAGAGCAGGGAAAACGTCAGGAACAGGCTGAGAGGCCACAGGGTCGACGGGGTGGGCAGCAGGCTCGGCAGGGTGTGCAGCAGGGTCTGCGGGAGCAGCCTGGGCAGCGTGGGCAGCGTGGGCCTGCTCGGCCTCCTCGGCCTCGAGCACGTACGCAGCGGGGATGAGGACATCCGCCGCCGGAATCCAGTCAACGTGGGCTGGTGCAATCAGAGTCCGAGCAGGGCTCGGGAGAATCATGTAATCGGCCCCATAGGGGCCGTGCAACCAGACCCAGTGACGCTCACCATGCGGACGAAGCATCTTCATCCGGGCCATAACGTCTATCGACAAAGAGGTGGGGCCCGATACTCGCCGCAGGTCGTCGGGGAAGTCCTCGCCGGTCATAAGAGCCAGCAGGGTAATCAGGCCGCCACAGCATATCGGTGAGCGGGCGCCCACCGATACAATGATGCGGTCTAAGTACCATGTCGCGATATCGATCACGACGGCGGGGACAAGCTCATCTCCATCCCTGGATAGAGCTCTGGGACGGGTCATCGCGTAGAGCATGTAAAGCTCTGGCGTAGACATCGTGCCCGGCTCATATCTGGCCAAAAATGTCGTCGCCATAAGGCGCTGAGCAATGCGAAGGCAGGGATGTACGATGGCTGAGGCCGTGGCCCTACTAGGGTCAAAGGCGGCGTGGAGACCCGTGATACGTGCCCAGAAGGCACCGGCGTCGAAAGAGGGTGGAGGGATATGTGTGGGGCCGTAACCGCGATCGGCACCGGGGACGGCGGGTCAAGAGAAAAATGCTCTCATCATATCGAGAGTGACCTGGCACTCTCGATCCATGAATCGGAATGAGCATCCCTCATCGGTCCGGGCGATCGAACTTAAAACCTCAAGTGTCGGGCGGGTAAAAGTATCCGCCGACACCTGAAGGAAGTCGCGCCAACCCACGTTGTCGTACAACGTGAGTATCCCCTCAAGTACCCCCAGGCGTCCTAGGTCAGCGAGGTGTGCGAACCTGGAGGGTACGATCGAGCGCTGGGAGATACGCTCGAAGACGGCGCGGTGTGCGTCGTCTCGGAACGTAATCCCGAGCGGCCCGACCAGTGGGGCCGGTGGTGGTGGCTGTGGATCGGCAGGGAGAGGCTGTGCGGGCTGTGGGTGCGCTGCAGGCTGTGCGGGGTGTGCGGGGGAAGGAGGAGGAGACTCTTCCGCCTCGTGGGCGGGGCCGTCGTCATCCGACCTCTTCCGCTTAGCGGAAGGTCTCCTCGTCCGAGGCCGTGTCCGGGGCGGCATATCGGCCCCGAGCGCGCCGAAAAGTGAAAAAGTGCAGCATGTGCAAAAAGAGTGGAAAGAGTGTACCAAAACACGCCGCGAGTGCTAAGCGGTGGAAGCGTGCGAAGTCCGCGCCTCCACGAAATCCAAAACAGCCCGTAGAAGCTCCCCTGAGCTCCCCTAAGCTCCAAAAAGCAACCTGCGCATGGAAAAGCGATATCAGCGAGTAATAATCAAAATGTATGGAGCAATAGGGGTATAACAGATAGATATGGGAATTGATTCGGGTTAGGGGTTCGATTAATACACGGATCCTCGAAAACTATGCAAAAAGAGAAGAAAATTGGCAAATCGAGCTATACCGGAGGCGATCGGAGACGAGGTCGCCGGCGGCGACTCGGGCGGGGCGCGGCGTCGGTCGGCCGGCGGTGGTTGGCCGAGCGGCGGCGCGCGCGGGCGTGGTCGGGCGAGTGAGGGTTGGGCGAAGGGGAATCGGGCGAGGGTAGGCGAAGGGGCGCGGGCGGATTTGGGAATTTAGATTTCGAAATCCGCGCCCCTTCGTCACTTATATAATAGAAAGTTACGACTCGGCCGAGTGACTTGGTCACTCGGCCGAGCGAGGCAATAGAAATTTTCTCCCCGATATCGCTTCGGCCGAGTGGCTTTGCCAGCCTCGGCCGAGTGGAGTAAGTCCATTCGGCCGAGTGACTCAAGCTACTCGGCAAGACTCGCCCTAGGAGGGTATCCGTTTTACTCGGCCGAGTGAATATATGTACTCGGCCGAGTAGCAGTTATATCGAAATCGAGAAAATAAACAGATAGTTGGGTACAGCATACTTCCCTCGTTCGTGAGCGGCTCGGCCGGACGAATTTCTGGACTCGGCCGAGTGACTAGTATACTCGGCCGAGTGAGCCTTGTATTCTGCTGTTTGTCTTCGTTTGGGCTCTAAACTCCGTCTTTCCCTCTCCAGTCGATTTCATGCTCCTCCTAAGCGTCGAACGCCTTCTTGGGGCGCTCCTCATCGTCTCGTTCATCCTCCTCATGATGATCTACCTATCTTCTCTCCTGTCAAGAAAAATAGGACCCGTTATCACAAAATTTTTGGTCGGGTGACTCAAAATACTAAAACTTTCTAAACGAAAATAAAGAAAAAGATAAAAAAAATAAAGCAAAAACCGTCGGGTTGCCTCCCGACAAGCGCTCGTTTTAGGTCGTGAGCTCGACCCCCTATAGTTTTCAATCAATGCGGGATGTTTGGTGCATATGAGATGCACCCGTCAAACTTCCCGGGGAGCGCGCTTGGATTTGGACATGGCGGCGTAGCGGTCTCCCTCGGAGTTCTCTTGTCCCGAATGGTGTTGGGGGGAGGCTCCCCCAATCTAGCATTTGCCCCGGTCAACGGCTTAACCGGCGATGCCGATTTCCGTGCCGGCGGGGCTTTCTTTGGAGACTTTAATTTCGAGAGCTTGCAGAGCTCTCGAATCCTCGCGACATCAGCGTCGCCTTCATCTTCATCAGCGGAGAAGTCGGGGGAATCGTCTTCAATCTTTTCATCTCGGCCTAAATCCGGGCCTTCATCAAGTTCTTCATCAAAGAGGGCACCAATTGAATGAGGAATCGCCTCCTCTATCACCTCATCAAGGAGGTCCGAGAGATCATCCGGCCGCTCTTTAAGCAAATATACTCTATTGATTTCGCCCGTCGGGATCCCCTCGGAATAGTGCTTGAGCCTTTGCCCATTTACTTTGAATGTGGTACCTTCCTTGCTTTCCAACTCGAAAGCTCCTCCCGGTTGTATGTGCTTGATGGTGAAAGGTCCCGACCAACGTGACCTCAACTTACCAGGAAATAGTCGGAGTCGGGAATTGTAGAGCAAGACCTTGTCTCCCACCTTGAAGTCCGTGACAGTTATGCGGGCATCGTGGAAAATCTTGGTCCTTTCCTTGTAAATTCTCGAGCTCTCATAAGCGTCTCTCCTTATTTCATCAAGTTCGTTGATGTCCAAGAGTCGCCTCACCGCCGCACTCTTATAATCGTAGTTAAAGGTCTTGATGGCCCAATATGCGCGGTGTTCCAACTCTACCGGCAAGTGGCAAGCCTTCCCATAAACTAGGCGGAACGGTGTGGTACCGATGGGGGTGCGAAAGGCCGTGCGATAGGCCCATAGAGCATCGTTTAACTTCATTGACCAATCCTTTCTAGACCGATCTACTGTTTTCTCGAGAATTTGCTTGATTTCTCTATTTGAGACTTCTACTTGGCCGCTTGTCTGGGGGTGATAAGCCATTCCAACTCTATGATTTACCCCGTACTTCTTTAGCATGGCTTCAAACTTGTTCTCTATGAAGTGGCTTCCCCCGTCACTTATCAAGGTACGCGGCACTCCAAAGCGCGGAAAGATATTTTGCTTGAAGAATTTGGAGACGACCCTCGCATCATTAGTAGGGGTGGCAATAGCTTCCACCCATTTGGAGACATAGTCAACGGCCAATAGGATGTACTTGTTGCCATTGCTCGACGGAAAAGGCCCCATGAAGTCTACTCCCCAACAATCAAAAGGCTCAATCTCCTGGATGGGTCTCATCGGCATCTCATTGCGCTTGGAGATATTCCCGGTCCGTTGACATCTATCGCAACCCTTCACAAAAGCGTGGGTGTCTTTAAACATTGTGGGCCAGAAGAATCCGCTCTGCAAGATCTTAGCGGTTGTTTTAGAGGCGGCATGATGTCCCCCGCATGGTAGACCGTGGCAATGCAAAATGATAGACGTTGCCTCCTCTTTAGAAACACACCTACGAATGACACTATCTTTGCATATCTTGAAAAGGTAAGGATCTTCCCAAAAATAGCTACGGACCTCATGCATAAATCTCCTCTTTTGTTGCGTGGACATCCCATGCGGTTTGATTCCGCACGCCAAGTAGTTGACGAAGTCCGCGTACCAAGGTACTTCCTCGGTCCTTACCGCATATAGCCTCTCATCAACAAATGTGTCGTCAATAGGTAAGCTCTCATCCTCCTTGTCGCGAATGAGCCTAGATAAATGATCCGCCACGACATTGTCTGTACCCTTCTTATCTCTGATCTCTAGGTCGAATTCTTGCAACAAGAGTATCCACCTAATCAACCGGGGTTTGGCCTCCTTCTTGTTTAAAAGATACTTCAATGCCGCATGGTCGGTGTGGACAATCACCTTGGAACCGAGGAGGTAGGAGCGAAACTTCTCTATGGAATAGACGACCGCTAGAAGCTCCTTTTCGGTAGTTGTGTAGTTTTTCTGCGCGTCATCCAATGTCTTGCTTGCGTAGTATATCGCATGAAGCTTCCTATCTTTCCTCTGTCCCAATACCGCTCCAATGGCTTGGTCGCTAGCATCGCACATTAGCTCAAAAGGGAGGCTCCAATCCGGCGGTTGAATGATGGGCGCTGAGACTAGCGCTTCCTTCAAGGTGTTGAAAGCTTGCAAGCATTCTCCTGAAAAGTCAAAAGGAACATCTTTAGCGAGTAAGGAAGTAAGTGGTCGGGCAATCGAGGCGAAATCCTTAATGAAGCGGCGGTAAAACCCCGCGTGACCAAGGAAGCCTCTAAAGCCCTTGACATTAATAGGAGGAGGAAGTTTTTCGATTACCTCAATTTTAGCTTTATCTACCTCGATTCCTCTTGAGGAAACAAGATGCCCGAGGACTATACCTTCCGTGACCATGAAGTGACACTTCTCCCAATTGAGAGTGAGATTGTTTTGTTGGCACCTTTTTAGGACTTTAGTGAGATTTTCCAAGCAAGAGTCAAACTCACTTCCGTAAACCGAGAAATCATCCATAAAAACTTCCATAATATTTTCAATATAATCGGAAAATATGGATGTCATACATCTTTGAAAAGTGGCGGGAGCATTACAAAGGCCGAACGGCATCATACGGTATGCGTAGGTGCCATAGGGACAAGTGAAAGTTGTCTTTTCTTGGTCATCTTCGTGCAAAGGGATTTGGAAGAAACCCGAATACCCGTCTAGATAGCAAAAGTATTTATGGTTCGCGAGGCGTTCAAGCATTTGATCGATGAATGGCAATGGGTAATGGTCCTTTCGGGTGGCTTTATTGAGTCTCCTATAGTCAATGCACATTCGCCATCCAGTGACAGTGCACGTGGATATTGGCTCACCTTTGTCATTTTTTATGACAGTCATCCCTCCTTTCTTGGGGACGACGTGGACGGGGCTAACCCATCTACTGTCAGAGATAGGATAAATTATACCGGCTTCAAGCAATTTTAGGATTTCCTTTTTAACCACCTCCTTCATGTTCGGGTTCAACCGCCTTTGAGGCTCTATGGAGGTGGCTTCGGTATCCTCCAAATGGATCCGATGCGTGCAAAGCCTAGGGCTTATCCCTTTTAGATCGGAGATAGTGTATCCCAAGACATCTTTGTGGCTCCTAAGGACGTCTAGGAGTTTTTCAAGTTGATCTTGTGTGAGGTGGGAATTGACTATCACCGGAAAAGTCAATTTATTACCCAAAAAGGCATACCTTAGATTCGGCGGTAATTGTTTAAGCTCTACCTGAGGTGGCGCTGCTTCTTCCACTTTTTCAGCTCGCATGAATTCGGCTTCTTCCTTGTCATCCTGGTTTAGCTCATCTTCAGGTGGCTGCTTTCTTGTGACGAGTCGGACTCGCTACTTAGTGAGGATGAGGCATCGAAGTAGGCACCCTCTGATTCAGTGCTAGCATCGCCAAAACCTTCACTCTGCTCCAGTTCGTACCTGGAATCAAGAAACACATCAGACGATTCATAAAAACAAGAGTGAGCGTCATAAAGTGTAACACCCGGAATGTCGGTTTGCTCGAAGGGTTCTTCGGGAGCATAGTGCTCTTCGACATTTGCTCTATTGTCTTCGAAATACAATTTGTCGTCGACCACGTCAACTCTGACATTGCCTCCGATAGTCCCTTCCGGGGAGATTTGGTCCATCACAAAGCTAGCAAATAGTTGTTCGTCGGGGTCCTTGATATTGATAGCAAATGCTCCGGTAGTGTGGACCTCGTCGACAAGCTCCTTAAGAAGGTCTGTGAAGGAGTCATAGTCTTCTCGACTGAGTTCTATTGTTGGCGTTGCATCCTCCATTCTCCCCGTTAAGATCTTACGGAAAATACGGGGAGAACATGCAAATAGTGCGTCAAAATGCCGTCCCCGGCAACGGCGCCAAAAACTTGATCGCACCCCGGATACACGTCCCGAGGCGACGGTTGTAGTTTTACCGCAAGCGCACGGTATAGCGGCGAGCGGGTATCGAACACAGGGAGGACGAATGACCGTGCTTGCTCCTGATCCACCTGGCTATTTATGAACAGAGAGAGATAATTGCCTTGGGCGATCCTGTCACAATCGTCAGACAAATTTGCAGAATATCAAATCAAATAAAGAACGTCTAGGGAAAGGGGAATCCCCGCTACTCACCGTATTTCATAGATGTGGTTCGTCGGTATCAAAATTGCTAGAATGAGAATTTGGATGAACTAGTTGCAACTAAATGTGGAACCAAGCTCACGCTCTCGCGCTGTTGCCGGTCTATAGCTATCCTAGGCTTGGGTCCAATCTCTTGCAAACCCTAGCCTAGGGAAGCTAGCATTAGGATCAACATCATCGTCCAATTGCGCACCGAGCCCAATCTCTTGCAAACTCGGTCCACAATCTAAATTGGGATAGTTCCTACCCGTCCAATCTCTTGCAAACGGGTATCGGCACGGAATCGCAACCGGAGGTCCTAGTATCGGTCCAATCTCTTGCAAACCGATACTTCGGAAATCCGACTCCAACCCAATTCGGATTTCTAGGGCTTCCTATCAAATTGGGACCCAATCTCTTGCAAATCCCAATTGATATGAATACCTAGCTATCCGTAGTAATTCGATCCCAATCTAATCCCTAATTATTGATTCTAGCACAATTTCTACCAATTTATCACAAATACGAAATTGGGCTTGTAGGGTTCATCCCCACGCCCCAAGACGTGGAGACTACTCACAAATCATAGCAATAGCACAAAAATAATCAATGAAATAGGCAATGGAATTCATCACAACAATGATATAAACAATAAAAATAGAGTTTTTGGGGAAGAACAATGCAAACCAATGTAGATCTTCAATTAATCCAACAAAAATCCAAGTTTTTATCCTCTCCAATCACAATTAATAAAGCTAAAAAGTAAACTCCAAAAAGCTGCAAAAAAATCTGAGAGATGGCTCCTAAAACTAGGGTAAAAACAGAGCTTAAATAGCCCCAAAAATCGTCTAAAAATCCTGACCAAAATGCCCCTGCACAGCCTGTTTTCCGCAAATTTCGCTACAGGCAGCGCATCGCACTCGGCCGAGTGACAAAAGTCGCTCGGCCGAGTGAAAACCCTGTCATTTTTCCAGTAAGTCGGGGGCTTCAGGGGTCTTCAGCTCGGGGGCGGCTCGGCCGAGTGAGTTGTAGTCACTCGGCCGATGGCTTCAAGGCACTCGGGCGGACGTAATAATCCACTCGGCCGAGTGGGTCTTCTGAAGCTCAGATGGCCGAAAAACAGTAACTTCGATATTCTGGGGGGGCTTCGTCTGGGCGCCACTCGGGCGGACGTGGTATCGTCACTCGGCCGATGTGGTCTCCGTCGCTCGGCCGAGTACACATGGAAATCGTGTCTGAACGGGTCGGCCGAGCAGTGTCTCGCTGGTCGGCCGAGTGGCTTCTCCACTCGGCCGAGTGGGACACAAAAAATGCCCAAACTGATTGTTTTGGCCTCCTCGTCGCTCCTGCGACGTCCATTCTTCTTCCGCTCCTCTCCAACAGCAAAATACCCCTCGGGGAGGTCGTCGGTGGCCGTCTATCGTGAGCACATCTCATGATCACTCCAAATCGCGCCAAATCACCTGAAATGCGACAAAAACAACAAAGCGTGAAAAGCATCGCAATATCGTCGATATATCGTGAAAAACATGATTTGGGCGATCTAAATGGCATGCAAACATGCGGAAAAAAGGTGTAAAATAAGGAGTGATCAGCATCCTTCACCAACCGTCGACTAGATTCCTTTGTCGAATCTAGAGGTAAAAATCAAAACTTTTTAGATCTAAACTTGCTTTTCACGTTAGATCTGCATGTTTTAGGATCAAAAAGTTTAAAAACACGGTAAAAATCAATTTTTTTTAGATCCGCATGCCTAAAAACAATAAAAATCTGTTTTTTAGCGATCTGAATACTCGAAAAATCCGTTTTTTACCCCCAACCTTTGATCCAAAAATCCGCACGCCCATAGGGCGAAACGGCGGTGCTTCACAGGCGCCGCCGGCGCGATTTTCACGCTGTGGTCATAGGTCGCGGCCAGCAGCAGCCGCCTCAGGCCGCGGACTACCGCCGCGGCCAGTTGCCGCGGCCCCTGTGCCGCGGCCTCAGGCCGCGGCGGCCGCGGCCCGACGCCGCGGCCCCCATGCCGCGGCCTGCAGGCCGCGGCCCGTCACCGCCACGGCGGCCGCTTTTCTGCGCGGCTAGCCGTCGCGGCGACACGCCGCGGGCCCCCTAGGGTTTTCCGAAACCCTAACCCTAAACGGGCCAACTTTCCGGGGGAGGCCCAATTAACCCTAATGGGTTGTTTTCATGGCCCAAAAGGCCAGAAAATTAGCCCATTTACATAAATAATTTTTCTTTTTGTTTTTGGCCTTAAAAAGCCCAAAATAATTAAAAGAAATTTTAAAGGGTTTTTAAGCGGTAAACAAAACATTAAAATATGGATCAAAAGGTAAAAGTTTTCAAAAATAAATTTTTGCACGTCACACACGTTAGATTATTTAAATTAATCTGTACATGCCTGTGATTTATTATCTGCGTGGTTGTATGTTTCAAATATATTATCTGCGTGGATGTGCAAATTAGGCTATGTTTTTAGGGATCAGCCAGGTTTCCGATACCTTTTAATTTCCTGCAATTTTTCTTTTTTTGAGAGAAATTTGTAAGTGAGGATATAAATGTAAAAAGAAGACCGAATGACACCAAAAAGGAGCTGAAGGCGTTTGCACAATGGAGATAGGGGCTTCTCTCTTAAGTTCCCGAGTTGTAATTTATTCTTTCATGCAATTATTTTTGATGTAACTTCGGACTGTACTTCTTTTTATTTCGGTGTCGGCTGGCTGATCCTCATAGTCCTAAGTCATTTTTTCCTGCTTCATTGCTTATACATTAACTGCGTGGATGTTAACTACTTTAATACCATGTTTAATGTTACAATGAAACTGCTTAACAGCATGCGTGAATGTTAAAATTTATTAATTATTCACATTATGAATCTGTAAAAGCATGTATGTTAAATTCACATTAATTAAATCCATGCTATGAAAATGTTTGCATTACATGCGTGGATGTCTATTTTACTCAGTTTTAATGATACATGTTGTCTTCCTTTACATTGCTAGATCATTGAATGGCCAGACTCACAAATGTCGACTTCTCGGTCCTGAAGGCCGATGGGTCAAACTACCTGAGTTGGCAGTTGGACCTGAAGTTCCATCTGCGCTCTCATGGTTTCAGTCTCACACAGACTGAAACGGCAACAACAAGTACTGCCCCAGCAAACAAGGAGGCTTCAGTCGAAGCACCTCATACAGAGGAAGTTTCTGATATATTAAAGGCGAAAGCCATTATATATATCAGGAAACATTTAGACCCGACCTTAAAGGACGAGTACCTCACTGTAGAGGACCCTTACGAGCTGTGGGATGCACTCGAGGAGAGGTACAGACATCAGAGGGATGTCATACTCCCCCGTGCACAGTACGAGTGGACTCACCTCCGCATACATGATTTCAAATCCGTAGCGGAGTACAACTCAGCTCTCTTCTGCATCACCTCACGCCTGAATTGGTGTGGTGAAACAGTGACGGAGAAAATGTTGCTGGAAAAGACGTTCACGTCTTTCCACGAAAAGGACATGATCCTTATGCAACAATATCGCGAGAGGAAGTTCACTAAGTACTCTGACCTGCTTTCATGCCTGCTTATGGCTGAACAGAACAGAGACCTGTTGGTTGCCACCCACAACCTGCGCCCTCCTGGCTCCGCTCCATTGCCACCTCCTGCAGAGGCTCACTTCCAGTATTCCCAGAAGAAGAAGACGGACAAAAAGGCAAAATTCCAGAAATGGAAAGAACAGAAGCAGCGGAAGAAGGCCACTCCCCCAGCTCCTCCTCAGAACCAGAAGTTCGTGGACAAGAAGCAGAAGAGGATTCCCAACAAAGGTGGCACTCCCAAGAAAGACTGTGAGGACAAGTGCTCTAAATGCGGGATGACGGGCCACTGGTCCAGAATCTGTCGCACAGCAAAACACCTCCAGGACATCTACCAGTCAAGCCTCAAGCCTCGAGCTGAGACAAACCTGATTGAGAGCGCAGCGTTGGCAGAGACCTCATGGACTACTGAAGACTTCATGGAAGATGACACTCTCTAGATCTGGACCATTTTTATGCACTAGCAATGTATCTTCTATTTATGCATCGTATCTAGTTTTATTTCCATGTCAAAAAATATTTTGAGCATTTATTTTATGAAAGTGGATCTTTTCTCTTCGTTTATTGCTTGAATGTCTTTCCTTTTTTTAGATATGTAACTTATCTGCCTAATGGACAGTGCATCGACGCACTCGATCCTTCAAAACATAGACTACTTCACGAGCATAAGTAGCTATTCTGGCCCACTGAGAACAATCTCAGGACCAGCAAACATAATCGAAGGATCAGGGGAAGCAATTATATTGCTCTCCGGCAACACACAAATAACACTTAAGAATGCGTTATACTCCCCTAAATCCATCCGAAACCTCCTAAGCTTTAAAGACATCCGTTTAAACGGATATCACTTAGAGACGGTCGAGGAAGATAAAAGGGAATACTTGCTTGTAACGTCTCTTACAAATGGTTCAAAAACCATTGTGGAACGTTTCAAGGGACTCCCCTCGGGGCTCTACCAAACAAGTATACAAACTTCAGAAACATCCATGGCGGAGCACCTGCAGTGCCCCCAAACACCAGAATTCCAACTCTGGTACAGCAGACTGGGACACCCTGGATCTGTTATGATGTACCGCATCATAAAGAACTCCAGGGGTATATACCTGAAGAACCCGAAGATTCTTCAAAAAGGCAAATTCCCATGTCCACCCTGTTACAAGGGTAAACTGATCACGAGACCCTCTCCACTGAAAGTGGACGCGGAGTCCCCCAGTTTTCTGGAAAGAATCCACGGAGACATTTGTGGGCCGATTCACCCATCAAGTGGTCCGTTCATGTACTTTATGGTCCTGATAGACGCATCTACTAAGTGGTCACATGTGTGCCTACTGTCCACCCGTAACCTAGCACTATCTAAGCTTTTAGCTCAGATAATCAAGTTACGGGCCCACTTCCCCGACTACCAGATAAAGAAACTTCGTCTGGACAATGCGGGGGAGTTTACGTCACAAGTCTTCCTAGACTATTGCCAAGCTTAGGGAATTGAAGTCGAACATCATGTAGCGCATGTTCACACCCAAAATGGGTTAGCAGAATCTCTAATTAAGAGACTGCAATGGATCGCTCGTCCATTATTACTTCAATCCCAGATGCCAGTGAATGCGTGGGGTCATGCAATTTTGCATGCTGCATCTTTAATAAAATTAAGACCTTCTGGAGGTCAGTCATCTTCTCCAATGCAACTAGCACTTGGAGCCCCACCAATTGTCTCACATTTGAGAATATTTGGTTGTGCAGTATATGTCCCCATAGCACAACCGCAAAGGACAAAGATGGGTCCACAACGTCGCCTAGGCATTTATGTTGGGTTTGACACCCCCACCATAATTAGATTCCTAGAACCCCTTACGGGAGACGTCTTTAAGGCACGTCTAGAATACTGTGAATTCGATGAAACATCGTTTCCAAGACTAGGCTCACAGAAAAAGAAGCCCGAAGCTTCAGAAAGTATCACTTGGGATACAAAGACATTATGTCACTTTGATCCGCCAACAAGCCAGTGTGAGGAGGAGGTCCTGAAGATTCTCCACATCCAAAACACTGTCCATCTCTTGCCAGACAAATTTACTGACAAACAGAAGATTGTCAAATCACACGTCCCTGCTGCTAACACTCCAGCTAGGATTAACATACCGCAAAATGGATGCAATCCGCCTGCAGCAGAAATGGTTGGACCCCTCAAAAAGAGAGGACGACCACCGGGATCCAAGGACCAAGTCCCTCGAAAGAGTAGGACCCTTGGCAATGGTAAACAAAATACCACCACATGATGCTAATATAAGCCCTACTACCCCATCTCTCCCAAACTCTCATGAAGAGGAAAACCCGGGAGAAAATGAAGTATCGATACACTATGTACGAACTGGGGATTATTGGGACAGAAAAAGCACAACCATAGATGACACATTTGCGTGTAATATTGCCATCAACGTCGCGTACTGCGTCGATGATATTGAACCACGCTCTCTGACAGAATGTCAAAGCAGAGATGATTGGCCAAAGTGGAAAGCGGCAATAGGAGTGGAGTTGGATTCACTCACCAAACGCAAGGTCTTCGGACCCATAGTCCAGACACCGAAAGGTGTAAAACCTGTGGGTTATAAATGGGTATTTGTTAGAAAACGAAATGAAAAGAATGAGATCGTTCGCTACAAAGCAAGGCTTGTAGCGCAGGGTTTTACCCAACGTCCTGTGGTGGATTTTGAGGCCACATACTCCCCGGTCATGGACGCGATCACCTTCCGATTCCTCATTGGCTTAACAGCCCAAGAGGGTTTAGATATGCAACTCATGGACGTGGTTACTGCATACCTATATGGCAACCTAGACCGAGACATCTATATGAGATTGCCTGACGGTTATTCTTTGCCTGCAGCACTAAAAGAGAGAGAACGTGACATCTACTCAGTGAAACTGCAAATATCATTATATGGTCTAAAACAATCTGGAAGGATGTGGTATAACAGACTGAGCGATTTCCTTGCGAAACAAGGATTTACAAACGACCCAGTCTGTCCTTGCATCTTTATAAGAGCAAAGGCAACATGATTTGTAATTATAGCCGTCTACGTAGACGACTTAAACCTCATCGGATCTCCTGAAGAGATCGCAAAGATTTTTAGAAGCCTGACAGAAACCTTCGAGATGAAAGACCTCGGAAAGTCAAAATTCTGTTTAGGTCTTCAGATAGAGCATCTTAAAGATGGGATCCTGTTACACCAGTCAAATTACACATCGAACTTATTGAAAAAGTTTCAGATGGATAAGTGCCACCCCCTCAGCAATCCGATGGTCGTCAGATCATTGGATGTACACAAAGACCACTTCCGGCCGCTGGAAGAGGGGGAGGAAGTACTAGGCCCCGAAGTGCCTTATTTAAGTGCTATCGGTGCACTCCTTTACCTGGCTAACTGTACTCGCCCTGACATAGTATTTGCAGTAAACTTACTAGCCAGATATAGTGCTGCACCTACACAACGGCACTGGGACGGAGTTAAGCATCTTCTGCGCTACCTCCAAGGGTCCATAGACTTAGGTCTATTCTACATGAAAGGGGCATCAACTGGTTTAGTTGGTTATGCTGATGCAGGTTACAGATCCGATCCTCATACAGAGAAGTCTCAGACCGGATACATGTTCACATACGGCGGCACAGCCATATCCTGGAGATCTGTAAAGCAGACCATGACGACCGTCTCATCCACTCACTCAGAACTCATAGCGATCTTCGAAGCAAGCAAGGAATGCTTCTGGCTACGCTCTGTGATCCAGCACATTCTCACCTCCACCGGCCTGATGACCGGCGTTCTTGCGCCTACTCCACTCCATGAAGACAATGCAGCATGTATAGCCCAGCTTCAGGACGGCTACATCAAAGGCGACAAGACGAAGCATATCTCCCCCAAGTTCTTCTGGACGCATGACCTTCAGAAGCAAAAGCAGATTGAGGTACAGAAGATCCAATCATGTAATGACTTGGCGGATTTGCTTACCAAATCCCTGCCTACTAGTATATTTGAGAAACTTGTATATGGGATTGGGATGAGGAGAGTGAGTAAATGTACACTGGGTCAGGATGAGAGAACTATGAACTCATAGATACATAGGAGACTGATGTATAGATTCATAGGAAATCTGCAAGCCTGAAGCTTGGTCAGAAGAGGGGGAGTCAACTGCAGAGTTGTACTCTTTTCCCTTGTCTACAGGTTTTTTTCCCACTGGGTTTTCCGTAGTCAAGGCTTTGACGAGGCAACCTCGTTGACTCTGGATCCTGAAGTATCCACCCCTAGACACATCCCTAACTCAGGGGAAGTTATGGGTTAACTGTTCTTTCTTTAACAAGGCAGTTACTCTAACTCGGATCCTAAAGAATCCACCTTTTATTCAATGTTGGTTGGATAAGGGGAAGTGTTATGAATAGGCCAATGAGGCCCATTGGGTATCCAAGCCCACTATTGAAAGCTATATATACGAGAGTAGGAGGCTCTTACCCATCTACACCTATTCTCCCTAAATTTCCCTTCATAACAGATATTTTAATATTAAAAATCATTTTTCACGTTTGACTCCGAAAAATTCCAGACAGTTCGTATCGTCGCAAGAATCATGAAAATAGTATCTGTTTCAGATTTTGAGCTAAGAAAATATAAAATTTGTGGCAAAACATGTTATCAAGTGTGTTGTGGGGTTGCGGGTTTCGCTTCGATTTGACTTCAGAAAAATACTAGAGGATACTCAAGGATCATGGAATCATATTTATAATTATTCAAAACTAGTTTTATAACATTTATATAGAAAAACAATTAGTAAAACTATTTTACTGATATTGATAAAGAAAATTATTTTAAAATGCATATAAATTATTTATAATCATGTTGATGATACTTAAAAGTATAGATTATATTATATAATTTTTGAAAAAACCATGTTTGATTTTATGTGTGTGTGTATGTTAGACAATTTTCAAACGTAATTGAAATCATTTGAAATTATTTTAATAATACAAATACTTAAAATACGAAAATAAGCATTGTGATGGATAAGGGCCATCACAAGAGTAGTCGACTCACATTCAAAGAGTACTCGACTCACTTACATAATCATGAGTATTTGCTCTAAAAACTTAGGAAAGCATTTTCAAAAACATCTTAAATCATTTTTAAATCATTTAATGTGTGATCATAAGCGTATGTGAGCTTCTAGCAAGGCCTTAACATTCTACGACTATGAAAAGAAAATTACATCAAATGTAAAATAGTAGATAGAAGTCCTTTGATGCTATTTAGTGCTTCAAGCTCCGTGATTTGCTTACGTAACTTCTGGGCATTTACTTCACAAATCATTTGAGTTCTTTTTTGATTTGCTTTGAATGTCTTCTCTTGTGTGTTATATGACATGTTTGCTCAGCATCAAAACTATATGAGATGACTTAATATCCAACACATACAACACAGAGAATGACACAAAATCACAAAGTTAAAGGGATGTATATTTTGGTAATTTGCACCAAACAGATTACTATGCAATATGATTTGTAAACAAGTAATGTGTATTCTGTTTTTTTTTTGGGGTGCTTATGTGTATTCGTCAATTACCAATAAATAATTATTTCTAGCTTAGATATTTTATTTTCGGTAGAAACTTAGATATTCTATTAAAGATAAGTGGATATAGTAATAACATTATATTGGATTCGTAGTGTATTTTTAAAGAAAACACTAAAATCAGATTGTATATACTGTAGAATGTTAATCAGATCAGACAATTTAGATACCATTATTTTAGGTAAAGGAAATTTTAGTGCATCATGGATACTTTTGAAGTTAGAAATGCAAATTAGTTCACGTGATAAGTTATAGTATTAAAAGATTCAGTAACTTCCATTATTAACCGGGGGAAAAAGTTAGCACCTCATATTTTTTCTCAAGTTCTATTGCCATTTGGAATGCAAATTATTTCAAATGTATAATTTTTTTCTCCGAAATTCGTGGATTATTTTTGAAGCCCAGTTTAAAACATGGGAGTTGCTTCGAAAAACTGGCTTTTGCAAGGTGCTTTTAGTAGAGGTGTCTGCGGCGAAACCTCTTCCGAAGACTGTCAATCTGCCCGGTCGCCTTTCTATGAAGGCGAGCAGCCCAGCCCATCTACCGTTTTGCTCGTGCGCACAACCGCTTATTTACAAGTTTGCCGTTCAAAATGTACACATCTTTTACCATTGTCTCCATCCTCATCCTCTGTCAACCACAGATGGGTTTTTGGGGTTTGAAATGTGCGATGAGAAAGAGTAGAGTAGAGTGGAGGGAGGGGACGGAAGGGTGGCTGGGAAGTCGGAGGATGATACGACGGAGGTCGGAGGATGGGACGGAGGGGGCGGGACTGGGTTGTCGGAGGAGAGGCGTGGCTTGAGAGGTCGTCAAAGAGCGCGGTGTTGCCGTCAGCTGACGATTGGCCGGTTTACTCACCGTACGTAACCGATACATTTTTGAAAATTTTAAAAGATTGCGCGCTTAAGTAATTTTTTTTGTGTGATTAAACGCGCTTAAGTAATTTTTGGGGATAAACTTAAAAATAAATAGCACAGTGGTTGCACGCAGCGTAGCAACTTCCTTGAAATATTTGCAGAGTATTCTACTTCAAGCTACCTAAAAGATGGGACCCTCGCTGTCACACGGTTACAGCTGTACTGCGTCGCACCGCACCCACCAAAGCTGGCCATCAGCATGTACATCACTTACACCCTCAGGATCAACAGTTAATTACGTATCCAACCAGGCAATCACCGCACCGACGGCGATGGCGTTTCCGTTGACCAGACATCGTCCGCGACCCCGCCGCCGACCGCCGACTAGTGGGCCCCACGCGTCAAATGAGGGTTCCTAAATTGATTTGCTATAATTTTAGTTTGTTAATCGTTCTTTGGTCCCCAAAACAGTGTGTATGCATTGCATGCGGCTCCGCCAACTGCGAATCCACGACGCACCGATCCAACGGAAACGACGAGAGCGAGTCAAGGCCAGCCTGGCGACCCGAAAGAGCCAGTGGGCGGCCGCCACGTGCCCCGAAAAAATTTGGGGCCGGCCGTCTGTCTCGCAAAGATTTGCAGCTTACTGTTAACTTTTGTTTTATTTTTCATTTTTTGGAAGGGCGGGAGAGAAACGAGGAGGGTTCGTGGCATGTTCTTGAAAAATAAACGAGAAAAATAAACAAATCAACAAAGAAGAATGAGAGAAATCCATAATAAGATGAGAGAGAGAGAGAGAAGAGAGTTTTAGGGAGAGGAGTAGGAGGAGAGAGAGAGAGAGCGGACAAGGGGGCGAAGCCTGACGCCTCAGCTTTCTCTTTTAGGGTTGCTATCTCTGTCTGTTCCTCTGCCTCATCTTCTTCCTCTTGATTTCCTTTCTCAGGGCAAAAAGCCGCCCGCATTTCGTTCTGGAGACATTAGGTAACCTCTTCCTCTACTATCAATTCTCTGTGTGTGGGTGTGGGTGTGTGTAATGAGCTACTCAAGTGTGTATAGTGATGTCAATGTTTCATACATTTCTGTTCGATAATCGAAGCTTTACATGATGATCTATACATTCTAAAACGCTAACATATTCAAAAATAAGCGAATAACAATGTGTTTGTTCGTCGATCGGATAGTTGGAAAATGTCCTGTTATCTTGCATCCGTTGCTGATGAGCAATTGTTCAGATGACATTCTCTCATCCTTCACTGTTGAGAGGCACGGTTCGAATCCAGACAACGCACGCTTTACTGCTTTCCTATGTATATAAAAAAAAACCCTTTGGTATGTTAAGATTTTAAAATGCGTAGATAGCCAAGAAAATCTACAATAATTGAAAAGATAACCAGGGATATATGAAACAGTAGTGTCGCTCTAGTCAAGTGGCTAGAGGGATAAGCTAGCCACATTTTCCCACATGTGTGTACTATGTTTATCATAGACATATGCAAGATATCTCATATATATGCCGATATATCTCTATTTTTCACATAATACACATAATCACATGAGTTGTACATTTACTCTTTATAGTCAAGAATGCGTCAATATAAGAGACTAGAAATAACCCATCTCTTATATATATCATTTGATACTCATTTTTCCCACGTTCTCACTCACAACTATCGAAATGGTCATTTTGAGTAATCTCTTCCATCACGAAAACCATCACTGCTAACCCTAATCGATCCTAAACTCTAACCCTGATTCTTAACACTAACACTTACTTTAAGTATAATATGCATCCATAACTAACTCAATAAGTTTAGTTAAAATGCTAAATGACCGCGGGGCCATTTCAATAGAAAACTTAACCCTAAAGGTGCATTGTGTATAATATGAAAGCATGAAGTTGTATTGGGTAAGACCATGCGTAGTTCATGGGTGTTTTGAAACATTTACTCAAATGTTTTAAATTAAAAAAACCGCTTCTACGACCATCTATTATTAAATTTGGCAGATGAGGTTCCAAGGGTAGTTAGATACTTTGCGGGAAATAGTGTAGATGCACAATAGCACCAACATTGCTTCAATTTTATAAGAACTCCCATTTATTGCATTGGGAAGAATTTTTTTTCTTCCAAAGAGTACCAAAACAAGGCTAATGTCATTAATCTTTGCATGTTGTCACCAACATGTTGATGATGATATCAAGATGTGACAAGTTGGGCATGTATGCTTCCTTTTTCATGAAAGCTTTAGTTTAATCTTGAGACAGGCAAAATGCAAGGACATTTCCATGTCAATATGGATACATGCCGGAAATGGAGAAAATTTTAGACTGTGAAACTCTTAAATAATAATACAATGCGTTAATGGAAGAATCTTTTTTGTTAACATATGTCATGTGCAGTTTAACTACCCAAAAAGCTTAATTTTGGTATGAATTGTTAAGTAACGCTAACTTGGAATTGTTCGATCATCAGGCTTGAGTGATTTAAATTTGTGAAGGCCTCTCTGGTTCTTATTAAGTCTATCACTTTAGAACGGGGATTATGTTCGAGGGGATCATCAAGGATGTCAAGGGAAGGGCAGCATGCTATAAGGACGATTGGCGTGGAGGGCTGCGTTCTGGCTTCAGGTACATGCATCAAACAAGAAATCATCGACTGTACTCTTCTTATGTCTAGATTACTGCCGATCAGTTCTTAAGCAATTCTTACTCGTCAACTGATTCATGTGCTTTCATGTTAGGATACTGGCTCCTACCATGTATATTTTCTTCGCTTCCGCACTTCCTGTCATTGCCTTTGGCGAGCAACTGAGTAAAGATACAGGTCATGTTCCATTGATGAAATATATGTTTATAGATGCATGCATTTTGATTTCATTGAAACAGGCAACTTCTATAACTACCATATGAAGATTCTGAGAGTTTTGTTTATCATATTGTTGCAGATGGACTACTGAGCACGGTGGATACTTTGACCTCTACTGCTCTTTGTGGGATCATACACTCGATACTCGGCGGCCAGCCTATGTTGATACTAGGAGTCGCTGAGCCCACAGTGATTATGTATTCTTACATGTACCATTTTGCCAGAGGGAGGGAAGATCTTGGAGCACATCTATTCTTGGCCTGGACGGCATGGTAGCACATTTGGACAGAAACCTGTATTTTGCCAATTTCATGTCCTGTTTTCAGTTTAGATATTTTTGATTTTTCTTGCGTTTCATCTTTTGCAGGGTCTGGATCTGGACAGCCCTGATGCTGATCCTCCTCTCGATATTCAATGCTTCTTCTATTATTAGCAAGTTTACAAGGATCGCCGGCGAGCTTTTTGGGATGTTGATCACGGTACTCTTCTTCCAACAGGCCATTAAGGTGCGTTCTATGAATCCAAAATTTTAGATGTAACTAGACTACATTTGTCGAGCCTAATTGGTCTAACTGGTTTAATTTATGATGGTTTGTCGATCTTCAGGGAGTAGTTGGTGAGTTCAGCATTCCTGAAGGCGAGGAAGAAGATCTGCCACGTAACCAGTTTGCGTGGCGATACATGAATGGGCTATTGGGGATTATATTCTCTGCTGGAGTGTTGCTCACATCTCTAAAGAGCAGAAGAGCAAGATCGTGGCGATATGGGTCAGGTTTGTTTCTTACATAACTGCAGCCTATGAGTTCTTATCATTGTTTGGTGCTAAACATACATGATGACTGTTGAATGCAGGATGGTTCAGAACTTTCATAGCGGACTACGGGGTTCCTCTGATGATTCTTGTGTGGTCAGCGCTGTCATATGCAGTCCCGGATAGCATTCCTACTGGAGTTCCTCGTCGGCTCTATAGCCCACTTCCTTGGGATAGTGAATCCTTGAAGCATTGGAGTGTTATAAAGGTAATAATTTTTTTATGAAGTGCTGTTCTCACTCATCATTTGTCAATTTATCAGTAGTTAAGTTAATTGAAAGAAAATTAATAGAATTAATAACGAGTTCAGTCATCACCATCACCATCATTAGCCTTCATCCTAAAAAATTGGGATCGGCTTCATTGACTCAATTGAAATAATATGGGATCATGATCATGTCATATCATGACGTCGGATACTCGTTTCCCCCGCATAACTATTTAATTTTTTTCTTTTATTAAACCAATACCTTTCACATCCATTCTTATCACTTCCATACATGTCTTCTTCGACCTATCTATCTTTCTTTTGATTTGCACATTCATATGTGTTATCTTTCTAACGGACGCATCAATAGATCTTCGGAGTATGTAGTAGAACTATCTCAAGCAATGTTCTCTTATCTTATTCTTTATATGGACAACACCTATCTTCAATCATATGTCATCATTTCTTATCTTATCATTTCTAATATTTCCACACATCTACCGTAAGATTTGCATATCTGATGTACTTAAAGTCTGTTTGTGTATCTTGGTTATAGTTCTGAACTCTATACCATATAACGAAATTGGTCTAATGTCTGTACTATAAAAGTTACACATTAACTCAAACGATACATTTCGATCGCACAATACTTCTATTATGTCTCTTAATTTCAATCATCCTGCTTTAATTCTATGATCAATATCTTTCTTAATTATTACACACTCTTGAATAACCAATTTGAGATACTTAAAATACTTATCGATATTTTTAATCCAACTTCACTATGCTATGATCTTCATATCTTACTCTACTAAACTTATGTTACATTACTCGGTTTTATTTTTGCTTAAGTTTAAAATCTTGAGTGTTCAATGTTTGGCT
This sequence comes from Scilla litardierei, assembly GCA_030789695.1. NCBI lineage: Eukaryota > Viridiplantae > Streptophyta > Magnoliopsida > Asparagales > Asparagaceae > Scilla > Scilla litardierei. Next base: position 219,875,383 of record CM061134.1, on the reverse strand, counting down.
CGATGGTTCTAACTTATATAGAAATAACAAGGCCATAACTTAATTTTATTATTATTATTTCCCTACTATAAACATATAAAAGAAAAGCATTCATTTTATTAATTTGCTTCTTGCTTCAAGATGAGGCTGCGTTTCACATCTAAATATTACAACTAAGAAACATCGTGTCCAATATGGTTGGTAGATTGAAAAACCTTGTGATGACTTGGGCCTATGAGCCATGGTCATGTCCATGTTAGGATTTTCTTGTAGCGTTATATGTGTGTGTGTGTGAGCAATATGGATATCAGCTAGCCAAAGAAGAAATTTTCTCATTGGCTAGCTCATGCAAGCATGTCCTCCTTTATTTTCAATGATCGGATCCACTCAATTTATTTTTCATGTTCTAAAACCTTAACTATGAATTTTCAAGAGAACCCTAGGGATTTTTGATCGTTCTTCTAAACTTACAAAAAGTTCTGCCACGACGCAATCGTTAAACTTAAGACGAATGGATGGGCGAGTAAAATTCTTTAGATTCATTTGAAACTCAGGTTTGAGGTTTTAGAACATGAAGATCAAAATGAAAGGTTCGGATTGAAAGAAAAAAATAAGGGATGTGGAGGTTGGATGCTAGCCAAGGAGGAAGTTTTTTACTTGGTTAATCGATGCCTATTTTGTATATATACTAGTCATAACCCGTGCCCATAGGGCACGACGAAGGACGTCTTTCGGGTGTAAAACCGAGGAGGACAGTCAGTTCATGGGTGATAGGGCGACATGATAGTCGTATCTCAGACGCAAGAATGATCAACATGCATTAAAACAACATTTTCACATTGTTTAGCTACTTCACAATAACATAAATTTTCTATTTTTAACCAACAATAGGAGTCGTTGGCATTTTTTTGTTTTTTGTCTCAGTATTTGAACCAACAATAGGAAAGCTAACATCTCTGTGATCGGCGCGATTTTACATAGCCAAAAAGGTAACATCTATGTGATCTCGTTCATTTTCTTAAAATCCAAAAACTACTATGAAAGGAAAGAACGGAAAGAAGCGATAACGATGAGATGGTTCAGAATTATTTACCCTAAAAACTCACATGGATTCCAACGACTTATGAAGCTTCCGTCGCCGCTCCAATCTGTGCGCTCTCGAGAACCACCGCCCTTCTAAGAACGAAAGACAGAGAGAATCAAGGAAATCAACAGAGAAATCAGAACTTGCGGTAACTTGAAAAATGAAAGTTTTTGGTTTTTAATGTTATGTTTGTCAAACAGAGAAAACAAAAACCCTATATATAAGCCAGTTGTAGACCATAGCATGCTCAAGATTACACCAGTAGTGGTTCAACGTTTAAGGTTCTAAATGCATCTTGCGTGTCTGTGATGACGATCACTTAAGCTAAAACTCTTTTAATAAAGAAGACAAATCAATGAAGACAGTTCGCATAGATACCTGATTCGACATCCAATGGGCCCTTTGTTTGGTTCACTGCAGTCACCAACGCGTGAATTCTGAGAAATCAACGGAGAATGCTGAGAAATTAACTGAGAATCGAGGACGATTAGGCGCGATATGAGGAGTTGAGAAATCGGTTCTGTGAATCGTGCTTCCTGTTATGGGAGTGGTTCAGGAAAATGGGAGGTTGTCAAACTGGTTTCATGTTATGCTTTTCATTTTTCGTTTTTCGTGTTAAAAACCTTCAGTTTTGGTTGTGAGGATAAAAAACTTTCTTTTTTTAATGTTGTCAAACCGGTGTGTGCGGTTACGGGGTATGTGAAAAATGAGATGTCCAAAAAATTCGGTTACCACAAAGAACGTTAGACGTGCAAAAAAATAATAATGGCAAAGTTTTGTTTTTTTGGAAAAGCATAGTCATCATTTTTTGTCCCAGTCATATTGTGGGTGTCACGTAGGACAAAGGTCCTGAATTGTATAATAGATATATCTATTATACATTTGACAACGTTTTTTGAATTTTAGGGCTGACTAGGACAAGATAAAGAGTGGCTGTGATTTGATCTTATGAAATGGAAGGTTGAGATGAAGTTTTGAAACCATGAATGTGAGCCTTGAAATTTGGTCCAGCCTTGAAATTTGGTCCAACCTTGAAATTTGGTCCAGCTTTGAAATGATGAGAGCTTTGAAATCATGAATCTGAGCTTTGAAACTTGGTCCAGCTTTGAAATTTGGTCCACCTTTGAAAGCAGCCAGTGAACATGTTTCAAGATGAGGCGTCCGCTAAATTTTCTTACGCTGATTTGTTGTTTCGAGCCGAATTTGTTGTTCTACGCTAATTTGTTGTTCCGCGTCGAATTCCGTGACGAAGGGGCCTGCACCGAATTTGTTGTTCCGCGTAAAAGGCACCGGAGCCGTTAAGTATTTTTACTCTAATTTGTTGCTCTTTTAAATTTTAATTATTTTTTGGGAAACAAAGATTTCGTGGGGGCATATTTTAAATAAACCGTGCCCACGGGCACCGATTTTTTGCGCTAATTTGTTGTTTCGTGCCGGATTTGTTGTTCTACGCTAATGCACTTTGATTAGCATAATGTGTGCGGTGACTAGCAGCCGGCACCGAATTTGTTGATCAACGCTAATGCACTTTGGTTATTAAAATGTGCGCGGGCGCCGCACACGCCGAAGGCGCCCGCTAAATTTTTGTTTGTTTAAATTTTGACGGGGGGAATAATTCTTGGGGAGAACAAAGATTTTGATGGGATATCTTAAATGAATCGCGCCCGAGGGCGCCCGTGCCGAAGCTACATTTTTGTTCGTTTGAATTTGGGAGGGAGAAATAATTTTTGGGGAGAACAAAGATTTTGCAGGAAAATCTTAAATGAACCGTGCCCGCGGGCACGGGTTATGACTAGTATACACATATGAGATCAATGGTTATGTGTTGTTAGCACATGATATTCTTGTGCTGATAACTATGTGTCTTCGTTTGGGCGAGACTATTTTGCAAAACAACCCCTCTTTTTTAAAACCCAAAAAATTGCATAATAGTCCCTCAACTTCTCCTCTCCCACAATAACTATTGCTCATCCATTGCTGTCGCTCGCCCTTATACCGTAATCAACTCCTCCCTGTCGCAGGCTCCTCCTCAATGACGACAACAACCCCTGACGTCTTCCTTCCCCACTATGCTCCTCCATAGACATGCTCCCATTCCTTCTACTCGTCATCGATGGCTCTTCTTCCCACCACCTCCGTCTCGTCATCAATGGATCTTCCACCCCCTCCGACCTTCTCATCCTGCAAATCCCACACATCTAATCTTGCTCACCCACCTCCCTATGACCTCTTGCCCTGCTAGCCTCCTTCCTATACATTCTCATCATCCTTAGCGACGACGGTCGTTACCACCGTCGCCGAGGAGGATGAGTGGTAGATGGTAGATACTAGTGGGGAAGGGGTCGTGGGGAGATGGGGGAGCAAGAGGTCAATGATGGGGGATGGATCGGGGGTTAAGTAATTTTTTTTGGGTTTTGTGAGAAAAGAGGGGTTGTTTTGCAAAACATACATACCCAACCAAAGGTCGACATGTGGCTGTCAGCACAAGAATTTCTTGTTCGTACATATCCATACATAAAGGAAAATTTTTCAATGCAAATATTTTGCATGGAAACTCTTGTGCGAAATGATTTTTTATTTTTTTCAAATTTTTTTTCATACTTCACTCCATACAATTATACACCCCACAAAAATAATGGGTGAAAAATAATGGAATATGTCTCTCGATCAAGGCATTACACAAACTTCTATTGTCTTAAAATTGTTAAAGTTTGTAACGGGTGGATCACACGTCAAATCTCCTTAGGATTCACATATTATTTTTCATGGGGTAGATAATTGTATGGATTAAACAGTAAAAAATTTGTAAAATAATTCAAAAAAAAATATTTTGCTTGGGCTTCCAGTGTGAAAATTTTGCGCGGGCTTCCCATGTGAATATTTTGTACGGAAAGCCCGCCATGTATATACTAGAAATAACATGTGCATATGGACCCAAGAAAAAACTTACACATAGGATGTGGGACCTGATGCAGTCGAAAAGGATAAAGAAGTGTGGTTGCTTGTGGAGATATTGTCTGTAGGGGTAAAGGGGGTTTAATGCATCACTAGAAATAACCCTTGCACATATTGCATGTGTACCAGTGCACGGGTACCAAAGAAAAAACCACACACTGGATGTATGACCCACATGTATACGAAAAGGCGAGAGAAATGTGTGTGTGTGTGGTATAGTCTGGGGGTAAAAAGGATAAAAGCATGTGTTAAAGTGCAAAAAAACATGTGGAACAAAGTGGAAAACGATCAGTGGAAAACCCAAAAATATGAAAAAGAGGGATGCCTTTTTTGGGTTGCTCTTTGGGTTCATGAAAGGGCAATGGTAAACAAGTAAATAGTGGGCCTTGAGGGCTTTTTCATTGGGGGTGAGGTGACATCCCCATGTGTGGGTTGATGTGGCAGCGTTCTCTCTTTGTCGAATTGGACAAAGTGTGCCACATGAGTTTGTCTTAGTAAGACAAAATTCAAAAACATCTCTCAAATGTATAATAGATATATATAATAATAAGTATCATATGACATATGTGTTGTGCCCTGTGGTAGCTACTGCACACGTACTAGAGGGGGGGGTGAATAGTACTTAAAATAATCAAGATAGTTATTCCTAATTATTGTGCAAGAAACAAACGACAATGCGGAATTAAACAACTATCAACAAGAAATAAACAACGCAAACAAAGAATGTTACTGGGTTCGGATCCACCCAAGTCTCCCCGACTTGTTCCCGGTGATCCTACGTCCCAACCACCCGGATTCCCTCCGGATACTTGAGTTAGCAACCCTAACTCAAGATTTCCACTATGAAATACTTGTGAAAAACCTTCACAAGTCAAATCATACAAAAGACATGCGACTCACACAAACTGGGATCACACCCTCTCTCACAACCGAGAGACACAATTCAAATACGATAGAAATGAAATAAACTCTTACCTTACAAAATCCTATGCCTTGAGTATACTTACCAAATTAGGGCAATGATGGATTTTGAGGAGAGAATGTCACCAAACCGAATCTCCACCAATAAGATCAGCGATCGAAGGCTAGGATGGAGGATGGTGACTTTGGATCAAGCTCTTGGCTTGGAAGGCTCACAATGGAGAGAATCTCTCTTGAGGAAATGGCTCAAAGAGTTGAGGGAGAGATTCTTGTGAGGAAGAGAAAGCTTTAGAATGGAGTTGAATAGCTTCTCTTAGATTTCTCCAAATCTCTAAAATGGCAGCCTTGGATCTTATGAAAGAGCCCCTCCAACTATATATAGGATAGAGGAGAGAGGGAGAGAAAAACGTTTCAAGAGAAACTCCAACGGCTCTTTTCTGAACCCAACTAGTCGGTCAAAGAACAACCACCGACCGACTAGTTCATCAACTAGTCGGTCGGTCAATTAACGTAGACCGACTAATGGAAGAACAGCCAAGAATTCGAAGTGCAGGCAAAGACAACTAGTCGGTCTAAGAAGACTTGCCGACCGACTAGTTTCACAACTAGTCGGTCGGTGAATGATCTTTGACCGACTAACGTCGAAATAGAATAGGCTGACTTCAAGATGACTTAGTCGGTTTAAGAACAAATGCTGACCGACTAGTTTCTCAACTAGTCGGTCGGTAAACGTTCTTTGACCGACTAACTCGAAACAGTAGCTCAGGCTGAAAATGACTGTACACAACTAGTCGGTCTAAGAAGAATTACTGACCGACTAAATCGTCATTTAGTCGGTCGGTAACTCTTCTTTGACCGACTAACTGTAGTCATAGAAAGAGCTGAATTAGAGAAGGCAAACTAGTCGGTTCAAGTAGAGTTTCCGACCGACTAGATCGTCATCTAGTCGGTTGGTGACTCTTCTTGAACCAACCAACATGCACTCGAAGCCGAGGGAAGAAGCGATAGGCTTCGGGAAAGTTTCTAATGGCTTCTATGATAATCCTAGCTCTAAGATATGAGCGAAATGAAGATTATAAAGTAAGTCCTACTCAAGGCTTAACATTCTAATCTATGAAGCTAGAAGACTATAAACAAAACCTTACGAGCCGTCTTCAAAGCTTCAATCTTCATTCCTCTTGACTTCAATATTGCTCCTTGAGCTTCAACGAAGCTCCAGGCACACGATCACGCGTATTGAGAAGTCTTGAGACGTGGCTTTTGTTGTACGTGGTATTTTGGCGACGATCTCCATAACTGCGCTCACAAATAAGTTAGTAAACATTATTTATGTTTGCTCATCATCCAAAACCAAATCCGGGGAAACATATCACAACAATATGGGACTAATGCGACCTCCAAAACCCATATTCCGTTATTTTTTCGAAGGATTGAAACCGTTCATTTTGATTTACATATTCTAAATCTCAAAACACCAAATATCGGGTGAACCCAAGGGGTTTTGCTTGTTCATTCACTCGTTGCAAAAGCTTTATTCATGCAAATCCATTAAATTTGTGAAGGGTAGATCAACGGACAAAACCTCTTGGGTTCACCCAATATTTGGTATTTTGGAGGTTTAAAATATGTAGATTAAAATGGACGGTTCCGATGCTATGAAAAAATAGCGGGGTTTGAAGTTTTTGAGCAGCACTGAGGCTTAGCCTCATATGTCATATGATACCCGTTATATATTTATATGACAAATGGGATCTATGGTACCTCCTTAGATGAAATCTAAGGAGGCGTCCCCGTTTTCCCACATTTCCCACATTTTTTTGATTTTTTCATGGGGTTGTTCAGGATGATCAACATACCAAAAATCAAGTGATTCAATACTTTTAAAGCCCACATTTACCCTTTGAAACTTCATAGGTTTTTCAACACGTTTTCAGACCGTTGAAGTTGCAAGGGGTAGATGTGGGCTCTAAAAGTATTGTAATCATTTGATTTTTGGTATGTTGAGTATCCATGATGTGAACAATAACCTCATGCAAAAAATCAAAAAAATGTGGGATACTGGGGAAATGGGGATTCCATCTAAGGAGGAACCCTAGATCCCCTTTTCCCACACACACATATAATCTTTTAACCCCCGAAATCGCTAAAGCACATGAAATTTTCCTGTGCTCTCAACACACATTCATATTTCTCATACATATATAGTAACATTCTGGTGCGAAAGCCTATGCAAAAAAGATTTTATCTATTTTTAGAAAAAGAATTTTGCAATTTTTTTATGTTTAATCCATACAATAATATACGATATACACATGGAAAAATAATAGGTGAACCCTAGGTGGATTTGCGTATCGATCTACCCGTTACAAAATTTAACGGTTTTAGAACAATAGAGCTTTTTGTAATTCCTTGATCGAAGGCGAAATCACATTATTTTTCAACTATTATTTTTCGAGGGTTGTATAACTACATGAATTGAATGCTGAAAAAATTTTTGAAAAAAAATTCAAAAAAATTATAAACATTTTCACACGGAAAAAACATTTTCTGTGTGAAGTGTTTGCATGTGAAAATTTTCACACACACATATATATAGTAGTTTTCGGGTGCGAAAAAGTGGGGTTTCGCACAGTGGGAAATTTTTTTTGAAATTTTTTCTATTTTTTGCAGTTTAATCCACACAATTATATACCCTAAGGAAAATAATGGATGAACCCTATGGGGATTTGAGCACCGATCAATCCGTTACAAAATTAACGGTTTCTGAACAATAAAACTTTTTGTAATGGCTTGATCGAAGGCCAAATCACATTATTTTTCAACCATTATTTTTTATGGGTGTATAACAATATGAAGTGAATGTGGAAAAAAATTTGATAAAAAATTTCAAAAATAAAAATAAAAACATTTTCGTACCATGCGAAATGTTTGAATTTGAAGATTCTCACGCACACGCAGTGTTAGAAGAGAGATGTCTTTTTAAAGAGCTAGATAGTTGTATGTGAGTGATAGGATAGATGGGAGAGACGCGAGTTCTCTTGTAATCTTGTTTTTCACTACATAGTAAATTTGTTTATTAGTGCCTCATCGATGTCGACCAAGCTTGATCGGCTGGTCCACGTATACCGTTGTGTTCTTCGTCTTCTTTTTGTTTGTGATTTTTTTTTCATCTTGTGAGCTCAATAATGGAGTTTTGATTCCCCAATGGTGATATTAGAGCTTCATGGTGTTTGAAGGGTGATCGAGCTCACAAGATGAAAGAAAAGCTTTCATTTTGTCAATTTGATTCTTGCTACGTATCCTGATATACCTATGATTATTGATCTTCCATAGCTTCATCTAGTTACTGTCCTATTTTTTAAAAAGAAAATGGACTGCTTTATTAATTTTTAATATTTCTTTTAACAAATACTTCTAATCTACCTGTGAAACAAGTGTTATTTGATGTTTCCTGTGTTGGGACTTGAGAGTTCCGTCAATACAACTCTGCACGTCTGTTTGTGGTAGGGATGATGATGATCATATCTGAAATCTTGTGATATCTCCTTTTGATGCGAAGCACCTCATAGATGATACATAAGGCATTTCTTATGAATGTCTGTATATTATAGAGAACATGTTTTCATTGAAGAAGATAGACAGAGATATTTGGGCTTTCCTTTTCCTTTTCTTTCTTCCAGCATATGGAGTCACCACATGTTAATGCCCATATGTTACTCACAAAGACCGACCTTCATGATAAATGACAATTGCAGGATTTGTTTTCAGTTCCACCAATGTATGTATTTGCCGCTATCCTGCCTGCCCTGATGGTCACTGGCCTGTACTTCTTCGATCACAGTGTTGCATCACAGATGGCTCAGCAAAAGGAATTCAACCTCAAGAATCCTTCTGCATATCACTACGATATTTTTGTTCTTGGGGTCATGGTATATATCCATTCCTCGTCATTTTTCATTTCTATTACACTTCATTTGTCAAATGTACCAACTCTAGTGATTTATGTGGGATTTTGGCTGTTTACTCTAATTTCAGGTTTTGATTTGTGGGTTGCTTGGAATTCCTCCTTCAAATGGGGTTCTTCCTCAGTCACCCATGCACACAAAGAGCCTTTCTGTTCTCAAGAAGCAGGTCTGTAAAGAGGTCTGCCTGTCATATTGATGTCTTCATCCATTAACTTTGGTTTAGATCATAATTTTTTTGCTTAAATTTTTTTCAGCAACTAAGGCAGAAGATGGTTAAGACAGCCAAAGAGGGGATGAAGCAACAAGCTTCAAACTTAGAAATCTATGGGAAAATGCAAGATGTGTTCATTCAAATGGACGGTAACTCCAATGACGGGTTGTCGCCAAAAACCAAGGTCATTAGTCGTTGCTCCAGATTTCTTATTGTTTCTTTTAAGCGACATCAGATATCACCAAGAAACGTTCTTCCTTGATTTCTCTTCTGGTTTAGCGTCTGTGCGACACATAAAAACTCTGAAGTGTTATTTTTGCAGTCTGCATCGGTGGGAAAAGAGCTGAAGGACTTGAAAATTGCTGTTATGGGAGATGAACGTAGCGGGGAGCCAGGAGCATTCGATCCTGATAAGCACATTGAGCCTTATTTGCCTGTTAGAGTGAACGAGCAGAGAGTAAGCAACCTGTTACAGTCCATCCTTGTTGGTGTTTGTCTTGGAGCCATGCCTATCATCAAGAAGATCCCAACATCTGTTCTCTGGGGCTACTTTGCTTACATGGCAGTCGATAGCCTTCCTGGAAACCAATTCTGGGACAGGGTTCTTCTTCTGTTCATCTCTCCTCGCAGACGTTTCAAGTAAGTTTTTAGGGGAAACTCTCCTTTATAAACAATACAACGCGATATATGCATTTTGCCTTTGTTTGCTGCAATTTTCGTCCTGAGAATTTGCACTAGGTTGCTACTCTTGGTGAAAACTAAATCAAAGAGGAACATACTTTTCAATTTTCTTACCACACGAGCACACAACAGAACAGGAGGAACAAATGTTCTAATATTAATTACACCAACGCATACGTACATTAGCCAAATTTCCTTATATTAAGGAAAAATTTTACACGTCTATATACGTGTCGTCATTCCTGATTCTGGAGAAGTATCATGTCCTCCTTGTGTTTGTATCCGAATGCATCACTAGTGTCCTGAATAAAAAGTGTTGTGTCCAGCACACCTCGACATGATACACGTGTCCACTTGTGTCCAACACTTGAGAAATTGTGAACTGAACTATTATCCCCCTAACAAAAATCAAATATACATATATTAAGTAGAAATATGTATAATTACATAGACGTGTACTTGTCTCTAGATTTTGGGTAACTGTTGTGTCCAACATCACATCTCAGTATCATAATGCGACACTCATGTCGTGTTCTCCAAATTTTAGCTAAAAGTCCTACAGCAGTTGATGGTAAAAGCATTAGTCCCAACAATTGCATGCACAGTGTCATATGTCATATTTCTCTTTCCTTGTCCATCCATGTTACGCGCTGGAGAGCATAATCTCTGACTGCATCTTCCTTCGAGCAATGGCACATGATCTACTAGTTATGGTAGACATAGCATTGTTGTTTGGCAATGATTACTACAGCAACAAATTTTCATTTCCTTTTATCTTACATATGGCAGGATCTTAGAAGGCGATCATGCTTCGTTTGTGGAGACCGTTCCCTTCAAGGCGATTGCAACCTTCACAATCTTCCAGATATTGTATCTCCTGCTGTGTTTCGGGGTGACCTGGATTCCTATTGCTGGAATTCTCTTCCCTATACCCTTCTTCATGATGATTTACATAAGGCAACACGTTCTTCCGAAATTCTTCAACCCACACGACCTGCAAGAGCTGGATGCCGCTGAGTATGAAGAAATCGTTGGAGCCCCTGATCGCGCACTCTCGCTCTCGTTCAAGGTACACCCATTCCCTTTCCTGTCAGAATCATGCAATACTCGCATATGTCACAAAGATAGACTCTTATGCAGAATTTGTATTACTATGTGCAGGAATCTCAAGAGGGTTCCGATGATGGTATGGAAGCTCGTGATGCTGAACTTTTGGATGAGCGCACAACCAGCAGAGGAGAGCTTAAGCTCAGGACCCGAAGCATCAGCGATAGCAAATCCCCCCAGGCAAGATAGCGTTGTGTATCTGAAATAATACTCGGTCGATGAGATATGCTAAATGCACCGTAAGAGTTGCGGTACATGTCCTTTTTCCTCCTTTTTTGGGTATAAATGTCACATCAGTGTCCCATCATATGACACTGATGTGACATTTTAAAACCAAAAATGGAAAAAAGACCATGCACCGCATTTTATGCGGTGCATTTAGCAAAGTGCTCGTTCGATACGTGAATCAAAGAATTATGTACTCGAGATTGACATGCAATCGTGTTCTTGATTGCAGGTTTATCCAATGAATCCCTGACTGTCATGTGGCGCACAAACATGAATCGATTTCAAAGCGAAACGATGGCTGCTGGGTCAACTGGAGGAGGTCTGTTCATGTAGGTAGCCTGAAATAAGAAGCTGCTCAGGTTCCTTCCCTGCAAGAGCCTGTAGAGTGATGTAAATGCATGAAGACACTGGAAGAGGAAAGACAAAGAAGCAACTAACGACACGACTGATTCATAATTCGTTATTCTTTTCATACATACATAAATTTTTCGGCGGCATTAGCCTTTATGGGGAATAATGGGTTCTTCGCTAAAAACGTGAAAAAAAAAAGATGATGAGAATTGAGTGGTGTATAATTTGAGTATTCGGTGTGTATTTATATACGAACCAAGCAAAAAGGAAGAAATTGATTTTTTTTAAAATTACTTTTATTCTTGTAGCTCGGAATTGTAATACATGTATAGATGAGAATAATTATTATATGAAATTATGCATCTTGCTAAAATTTCCATGGAGGGTTGTAAATTTTAGAAGCCTTATAAATCTCGTAATGAAACTGACTTGTAGTCGCTGATGGCTCTAGCTTCCTTGTATTTGACTTATGTGAGTTTGTGTGTTTGCATCATGTACTATTGTTAACAGATTACAATAAAAGAAGCTTGGTATCTGAGCCATTTGGTTTAGTGGTATTCGTACTTCCTGAGGTAGATTGTTCCTGCTTTTCGATGTAGTTAAAAAAAGCTCATAATGAATGATTCGTCTAGCAAGTCCTTCAACTTTACACGCAAATATTTTTTTTCTTTAGGTGAAATGGCATTGTGCCCAATGTACAGACAAAGACATAAGAATGTATTTCAAGTAGAAGCGAACCAACTTTTCCCACGCACAATTAGTGTATATCTTAACATGTGGCATATCACAGAACATTTCGCAATCAAAATGCTAATTTTACTAGGAAAAAGGACGGTTTTGTTTGATGACAGGCGTGTGAATTTCTAGCATACCACACATCTCTGCAACCTACTAAAGAGTAAACTCTCCTCAGTTTTCTCCCTTGTATGACATTTCTATATTTCAATTGATACTCAAGAGATGAAAAATACTTTATCTAGGCACGTTGAATCTACTAGGTTACCTGCACAACATATGCACGTAGAGCTCATTGCTTTAAATTCGTGGGTTTTTTAGAATTCGGTTCTTCAAAAAAATGGGTTATTTGAAAAGAGTCCTCCAAATCACGGTGTTTGCTATTAGATCCTCCAAATTATTTAACTCACTCGAAAAGAGTCCCTTTTGGAGACCAAATTGCAATATTATTTTTTAGAAATCGGCCCCCTAAACTCTTTTTGAGTGAGTTAAATGATTTGGGAGACTAAATCGCAAATGCTATGATTTGTGAGGCTCTTTTCGAATAACCCATTTTTTGAGGGACCAAATTCTAAAAAACCCTAAATTCAAACGTAAGACACGCCTGCATGTTTCTAGCACAAATAAGCGTGTAGATGGAAGTAATTTCTCATTGCAATAGTTTACTGCCAACATAGTTACCAATGTTTGTTCAAAACCAAACATAAATCAATGCCTTGAAGCTTTATAAACTTCACAATGCCTATAATACATTGATTTCACTGTAAGCAGCAAAGAAACGAAACAAAGGCATTTCACTATGCAACAGTATTTCCAGTTTGTAAGCAGAAATTCTACAATTCGTATTGTATTGATATGCAGTAACAAGTTGTCAAATGCCAGAAAAACAATCAAAGAATTTCTCTCAAGTATTTGCCCCATTTTTTGGCCTCCTTTCTCTTTGGTATGGTTACCATGAGTTATTCGTTTGTTGTACATACTGCAACTGACAGAACACACAAACACAGAACCACAGCCATCTCTCAGTTATCAAGAGGAGACTGGTACACAATGTGTGGGTTCTATTTTTGTTTTCCTGCTCCACAGTTGTGCGGAGATTGTTCAAATTCTACTCCATCTCCCAGGTATCCAATGCAAATCCTCCAATCATGAATCCACTGCCTTTTGGACAGGGTTCATTTCTCCATTCCAATCATCGCTGGCTACGAGCAGTCGGTCGCCGTCCCTTATAACCTTTATGTCGTCGATCTCAGCTCTATCTTGGTTAAGGACTTTTGTTGGCAAGAACCCGAATTTCTGAGCCCCGACCTCAAGGAGCTCTTTGATCGACGCAGGGAGGAGCACAAGCTTGCCGCCAGTGTTCCCCTTCTCAGGACAGCAAATCGTTACTCTAAGCGGATTCTGGTTGGCAGAGGTTTTTCTAGGAAGGGCCATGGCCGACGGAGCTCCTTCGCTGTTACTTCCCTGGGCTGCCGTCATGATCCCAAACAACGAGTTCTGAAAATTACTGATCCTTCTCCTATGATGGCCGCTGCCGCTGCCCTCGTGGTTCCTATCTCTTGATGTGTGCGAGCCTTCATCGGTGAGACGACTCATCATAGGTTCGCTACGGAATCTTCCGGTGAATGGAAATGCTGGGGAGGAGGAGGAGCAAGTCTTGATGTCAGTATCATTGGTTGAGATCCTTTTGCTTTGGAACAAGGCGTTGATATCATCATGGCCTTGCTGGTCGGCTAGAGCGTGAGGGGTCCAACCAATGTTGTTGGCCTTGTCAATGTCTGCTCCTCGGGCGACCAAGAACTTGACTGTCTCAAGGTTTCCTTCTGAGACTGCCAGGTGGAGAGCAGTATTGCCGTCGCCCCTGGGCAATGTCACGTCTCCACCATAGCGCCCGATATCTTGCAGCAGCTCTAAGCTGTTCTGTTCGGCGGCAACGCATGCAAACATGCCGACGTCGCCAGCAGATAGCTTGGCACCGTTTTCCAGAAGAAGCCGGATGACTTCATCGTGCTTACCGAGAATGGCTTCCCACAAGGGAACACTTCCATGCTGATCTGCAAAAATGCCGCCAAAAAAACAAAAAATCCGTGACTAGGTCACAATGACGACATTCAGAGATCATGGACTTCTTTATTATGAACGACGATAAATACAGAAAAATGGGGTCTGGCAAGTGTGTAATTAGCTCCTACTATTACACGCGCGCATAGGTGTTTGAAGAATATGGAAATTGGCCTAGCTTCTTGGTTTGAAATGTTGGTGTTTGAAGAAATTAAATAAAAAGATGAAAAAAAAAACTAAGATGAGGAAATAATAGAATTATACAGCCAAACTTTTAAGACTTGTTAATCCTCTGCAGTCAAGCTTTGCAGAAGAAATTGACGGTTTGATGTGTGGGAGGCATATAGGAGGACTTTATCTTGTGCAGGCGCATGCACACAATCAACATATAGAAATTTCCAAAAATAGTTGCATGTTACAGAATCTTAAAAAAGAACAGGGAGATTGGCAAATTGTTTGCATCATACCTCTGCTGTTAGGGTTGGCTCCATAATCAAGCAGGAGACGAACAGAGTCGGCATTTCCATTGGAAGCTGCTATATGCTGATTAGTAGATACATTCAAAAATTACAATAATCAATTTTAGCATATAATGCATATGGAAAAGAAAACATATAAACAATAAAGATCTTATAGAAATGCAGTTACAAACCAGCGCCGTGTGGTCCATAGTGTCAGATTCATTTGGTTCAAGGCCGCGTTTCAGAAGCTGTTCCAATATCAGATTATCTTCTCTAATAACAGCACCACATAATGTGAGTGGTAGATCAAGACGGCCCCGAGTCAACATGCTCTGCACTTCATTGAAGATCGCACCCATTCCATTCTGCTGGTTCTCTTTTAAATGCTGTGTCCACAAAAAGGAAAAAGAAATAATTAAATCTCCGATAAGAAAAATGAATCTGAACCATTTAAATGGTCCTTCTCTTAATTTTGCTTAGATTGATGAAGAATTTAATAAAGCTAAATTAATCAAGAAAGTGATGCACTATATAAACATGAACATTATTATTAGAAAAGTGCTATTAGCATCTAATACAAATGGACACACAAGCCATGTCCTATGCAAAATTGGGGATGTATATTGAATTTTTATTGGGAGAATTATCATATTGTAAATGAATTTTTACAAATAGCTGCCTCTAATTTTTTAAAGCATTTAAACCCACCCCACCACGACGACCCGACCCCCCCCCCCCAAAAAAAAAAAAAAAAAACAAAAAAAACAAAAAAAAACAGGATGGGTATCCCTGCAAGAAATCGTTCTGTATTAAAGAACTGGAGGACTTAATTGACCCAATGAAACAACCAATGTAAATGTTAAAGGTAAGGTAATAAGAAATCAGCAAGCAGCGGTGATGGATCCGCACTGTACTCTTGATAAAATCAAGGCTTTCCGGCCTCTGAGATTCAGAACCCCGCAGTCAGTTTTCTGCATGCCCCAAGTTCTTTAGGCATTGGTTGACTAAAACCAATCAACCTGACAAAATCAAAGGCTCGAATTTCTTTTCAGACAATGACAGTTGGATGAAAATCAAACCCGTTGACATAAACAGCAGTTTGAAGTTGGTATTCGCACATGTTTTCTCAATGATACTGTGCTTGTTGACAGCATTTCAACAGATATGATGCTATCACTTCTACTGATATGTCCAGGGTATCGACACTATGCACCTTCCATCTAAAGTTCTAATGGACAAATACCATATAGTGTATTGAGAGGAACTCAGCAATCAGAGAGTCAATGAATAAAGATAAGGAGAGAATGTGAAGGCTCTTAGATTCATTTTAGGATAGATTTAAAAGGTGGATGAGCTAATCAGTTTTGTGTGCGCTAAACTCTCTCACAGGCATCCACATAGAAGTAGGCACATTTTTTGTCAAACCTCATAAAATTGGTGTCTTTACTGTGGTTTTTATGCCCTCTTGTGGTTGCTGATTATCTTGTCAAATGTTCTGGTTTGGTTGACAACAAGGATTGATCTTCAACTCTCCAGTTGCTAATATCTGGTTAGAATATCCCTGGGCTCTCAAACATCCAATATAACTCTGAATAAATAAACTAATTTCAGCTAAAGAAACACTCTAATAGAAACTTTAGTAAAGAACTTTGTTCTCACATGATTTACATGAAATCAATCAACGGTAGAAAATGCCAAACATCCTCCTTGCCCTAAGTTACCACCTCTTATGGATCCCATCAGTTTAAAGTTTCATATGCAATGCAAGTCCATGAAGTTAGCAGACATTTTGCTAATAAATATGTCAACATCTATGATTATATAACGAATTCCTCCTCATGTTCGACGCACTAACTACTACTACTACTACTACAACAGATTTATAAATGAATGCTTTCAACATGTACAATTAACATTCAGAAAATGCATTTAGATTACGAACCTGTAATAGATTGCTCATGATTATAGTTCCATCCCCAACATTTGACTGTACAATGTTAAGGAATGAAGTGCGGTTCAAACGCAATAGCTGACACAACTTCTTCGTGCGGGCTGTTAATAGCTGTGGTCTATAACAGAGTACTCCAATCTCTCCGAAAACATCACCACACTTGGCCTCTCCAACAACCTACCTTACCAGCATATCTAGGATTAATACACCAGCATTTATGATATTAATATTAAAATATATATTCAACTTCTCCAGCAGCATGAAACTTGCCTGTTCTGTTCCATTCTTTTCATCTATCAAGTCCTGCAACAAAGGTTGATTGATCAATCTTGAGCATATGAGACGTTGGGATTTTTGAAAAAAAAATGAAAGTAATGTGTTATAGCTATTGAGCAATAACATATCTCTAAAGTGGGGATAAACTCCATTGTAAATTTTTTCCTTTATGGGGGATATAATTTGTGCTTACAACAGAACCAGTAACTAATATGTAGAAGTCGGTTGGTGCTTCATTCTGCAATATCACATCTTCCCTTGGAGGAAAATATTCGGCTTTCATTTCAGACACCTGAAAGTAACAAAATGCCAAAATGTGAGGAAAATGCCTCTGCGGGAGAAACCTGATATGAGTGGGAAAAACCGAAAAGCTTAGTGTGGTACCAGTTGAAAAAGTAGATCACTAGAAACCCCTCGGAATAAGTAGACCTTCAGAACAAGATTATAAAACAAGTAATGGGAAATGCTAGATCGGATGGCCTTGGGAAGGGTATCAAGAGTCTCTTGTTGTTGAAGCCCCTCTGAGTCTGTCCGAAACTTCAAACACAGGTGGGCAAGCATCTGGTCCTGGAGTCGATCCGGGAGCTGATTTCTTTGTGCAAAACTTGAGGCTGCTTGAATTGTATCCCTCTGCATTTCAACAAACCTATACGTTCATTAGAAGTTGTCAGAGATCAAGAAAGTAAAGATTACATCTTTAGAGAAAAAATGAAGATAAACGAAGAAGAAAAGAGACACTCACAAATTTTCTAGTTCGACTTGTCCCATGGACTACCAAGTTGGTCATATTTCCAATCAAATATGATGTCAATCCTAGGTCAAATAGCATGTAAATGATGTCAAATATCATCTCCCATGTGTTCTGAGGATGCAAGTCTCCGTACCCAACAGTTGTGAGGGTGGTGATTGACCAGTACAGCGCAGTCACATAGCGGATCCACAAGCCTCTATCATGAAAATCTGGCATAGAGGCACCGATCCATGTCAAGCTTGGATCCGGGTACCTTGCCGCTAGAAGATAATAGAAGCACCCTGCCAAATGGACTGCAAATAGAGTGACCTACAGCATAATCCACTCTGATTTAATATTTGAGTATATTTACAGAAAATAAGAATGAATATATTTACACTGTAAGCAACTTACACAAACAAGTTTTGCACAACGAACCATGAAGTAATTGAAGCTCCTATCTTTCTCCAATCTGTCAAATCAAATGACGGAAAAAGGATGATGAATCCAATTGTTGCATAATTCATACTTCAATGTATCCCAAAAAATATGATTTTGATTTCATCAAATTTTCAGAGAAATTTTGTTTAATTACTCATAGAAACAGATAAGAGACAGCACAAGCATGGTGATATGTATTTAGGACACCTCACATGATAAACAGCAAAATGACTCATGAAGAAACAAAAGAAAAGGAGATGACATTCAGGCCATCTGTGATAGGACTTTATAGACAACCATCTTTCCTTTTCTCAAAAACCAAAGAATAAATGAACGTATAAAACTATTTATAAGGGATGATAAAACATAATGTAAAAACTAACTTTTTAGTCATAATTAATGATTCTTTATACTTTAGTGTTACTAAAAAATATGGTAGTTCCGTTCTTTTGTTTCTCAGACGAACATAGCCTAGTCATTATTGGAGTAACAGAATTTGCAACTTGCAAATAACATCAATGAATTCATGCTGGTGGTCGACATGCCTAGGGCTAGGGGCATGTGAGCCTAAGGACAGACAAAGGAGAACCGCCAAAGCCAGACCGATTGATTAGCTATGTAACAAGGATGTAACAAGGATACCTGAATGTAAACGTGTGTTGTCGAATACTCGAATGTCATGGCATAAGCGTCAGAGACTACCACTGCTTGAACACTCCTCACACACAGTCTTAGGACACTTCCTAAAAGTCTGCCAATCTGTATCCATCATTTTTTAAATGCTTGTTCTTACGTCTTGGACACTTGTCTTACATTTACACTTGTTCTTACCGTGTTAAAGTTAAGATGATTGTTAACTTTAATTTATATATCAAGGTTAGAGAACTCGGTTTCAGTTAGGGTCCCTTCAAATTTTTTTGGTTTTAATAAGTTTTGCTAATGCCCCGGTGGTTTCGTTATTTTCATGCCGAGAGGGGGGGGGGGGTGTGTGTAGAGGAATTAACCATTGAGGCCCGGCCGCATCACCTCCTGTGCGATCCTCGTTTTGGGAATTGGATTAAATATTTGATCAAGTTGATTAATTATCATGATCCAGGTGTTTATGTTTACAGACTATTCGTCTGTTCTCAAGAAACTGTTAGAGACACGGCCTATATTAGGCACCTAACACTAGCATTGCTCATTCCATATTAGGCCCCTAACACTAGGCTCACACCTCAATTGTTAAATATTAGTTAGCATCCAACCCAAACCCATTTGGTATTAGGTGGATAGGCCATCTAATACTTAAACGTTTTATTTCTTTTGTTCGTGTCCAATGTGGGACTAAGAGGGATCGTAACATACTAGCATGCTTCTGACAACCGCCATCCACGACGGCCTATTCTAGGTGCACACTCTAAGTGACCCACTCCGACGTTTACCAGGTCGCCCACTCTTAGGCCGCTCCTTCCCCAGGTCGTCACTTCCGCAATGTGGGCCGTAGCATGTGGATTACTTTGATACCATTTGGTTGAGACACAACTCATACTAGGCCACTAACATCAGCCTTGCTAAGGACACATCTCATACTAAGTCCCCAACACTGGGCTCGCACCTCAATTGTTAAGCATTAGTTAGCATATACTCCAAAAATCAATTGGTATTAGGTGGAGAGGCTCTCTAATACTTAAACATTTCATTTCTTTTGTTCTTGTCCGACGTGGAACTAAGTGAGATTGTAACAGAAGCTTAAAGATCTCGCCCCAAAATATACTGCCTTCATCGTTGTCACGGACCCCCATCGAACACAGATGGCATCCTCAAGTAAACAGCCAAAATTTGTTCTTTTTAACATCATTTTTTCACTTTTTTGTTCGATTTTGGAGCGAACCATTTCATTTCTTTCAGTTGTTTGAACAAAGATCAGGATATAGGTAGTACGATTGTTTTTTGAAAATTTCTTATTAGAAAATTGTTTAAATTTTGATATTCTTAGAGTTGTTTGGTATTATCTGAATTTATATTTTTCTACAATCAGAAATTTTTGTTTTCGAATTCTGCCTGCCTTACTGCACTTAAATTGTTTGTTACTTGTAGTTTGTCCATTTTATACTTTAAAATTCATATAATTTTTGTCGTTTTAGAGTGAAAGTTTGGTTATTTGTACTACTCTGCTAAATAATCAATGGTTGGTTTATTAATTTATTGTTTGAATTTATCACATATCTTCTGCCGGCTGGGTTTCTTCTTGATTGGAAGAAGAAAATCATCAAGTTGCATAAGCCAATTATTTCATCTTCTGCTCACCCAGACTAATTCATGTCGGACGTCATGGACATCGTGGTCCAGACATAAAGGACGCCACCCGGTGATGCTATTCATGTCTGCCGGCATGCATCCGTCACCATCTCACGCCTCACCAACGACGAGCTCCTCCGTTAAACGTCGGCGTCAAACAAGTATATCGGTCGCCCAGCTCAATGAAATAGTTAGCTGAATATGGAAATTTTGGGGAGAGAATGTTGCAAAGATACATTAGAAAGGGGTGGTCCCCACCAAGGAATTAGGTGGATCATGGTAATTAATCAACTTCATCAAATATTTAATCCAACGTCCCAAAACGAGGTTCACACAGGAGGTGATGCGGCCGGGCCTCAATGAAAAAATCGTCTGTGTTGACTAGGATCCATTCAGATGGATCAAACATGCGGATCCATCCAAGTAAAATTTAAAATTAGTTAACATAAATGAAAAATCCATTTCGTTGGATGTGATTTAACATGTCTAAATCGCCTACAAACAAAATTTTAATTTGAACATGTTTTTCTCATGCATCAAATGGTTGCAACATTAGTTGATTTTATGACTATTCTAAAACATTAATTTTGTAACCACTTGATGCATAAAAATATGTCCAAATTAGTTGAAATCGTGTTTGTAAGTAGTTTAGACATGTTAGATCACATCCAACGAAATGGATTATCTATTTAGGTTGCCTAATTTAAATTTGATTTGGATGGGTCCGCATGTTTGACCCATCCGAATGGATCTTAATCAACATGTGTGTATGTTTATATAATAATGCATAGCTTAGTTATTTAGTTTTATATGTGTATTTATTAGGTCCACAATCCCCAATCTTAGTCATTTACAAAAACCCAAAGCTAAAAACTAAAAGCCAATTACAAATTTTTATTTTGCCTGAGCCTCATGCCCCAAGCCTAGCCACTAGGAGTCCTGCTAGTTGCATAACACATTTTGCTAGTCCCATTACATTTATTTACAAGTTTTCCATTCCCTTTGGTTTATTTGTAAAAGCTAATGGCAAACTTGTAAATAAAGTAATGTGACTAGCAAATTTGTAATGTGACTAGCAACACTCAGTGGGCAATGTGATATAAAAATATCCCACTGCTTGCCCTGATCTCTCTCGGTTTTGATCTCAAAGTGAGATCAATCGATGCGGAGATGCTAAAGACAAAGACGGCAATGATGTTTTTGTTGCTACGACGATGAAGATGCCATATATGATGACGGTGATAACACGACGACGATGAAAATGATGAAGACAGCAAGATCAAGGCCAAGTAAGTTATGTTCTTCTTCCTTTTTTTTCATTTCTATTTTCTATTTTGCCTTTTGCCTTGTTTTATGCTTCTTCTATTTTGGAGATTTGTAGTAGGTTTTTTCCAGTTTCGGTCCAAAACCGAGATTTCAGCCAAGTTTCGCATCAGACATTGAGGAAACAATCGAAATCTTAAACCATGTTATATAGCCTTTACCTTGATAGAGTGTGTCAAAATATTGACAGATGTAAAACTATGATATATAATAAGTGGTTCTAATATAAAAAGTGAGAATCATTACGCCACTCAATGGAAGGTTAAAGAACCAAGACTATTTCTATTACTTAATCATATAAATATATAACCGGTTGCAATCATGGCATGTTATTCTAATAAACATCTATGTATGCAAATATGCATATGATAATTTTCAAAAAAACTACATTTATGTTTCATGGTTTTCCCAAAGTTACCTTAATGTTGAAAATAACAAAAAATTAACTTGAATGTTACATTTCTCAAATTAGCAACATGAACTTTGTTAATAGAAAACTAACTCGATCTTTCTAAACATGTTCAATTTATTTCCTCTAATGTTTTATAAGTATAAAAAAAATCACCCCCACCTTTGAATAATACTTCAGAATAATATCTCTATCTTTAAACAATTTAGATGATTAATTTGAGAAAAGTTACTTCGGAAAAATTTCTATATCTTTTAACGATTTAATGATTAATTTGAGAAAAGTTAAGTTAAAGGTAGTTTTCAATTATTTTTAATTTTTCGAATAGTATTTTGGGAAAATGATGAAATATAAAGGCAATTTTTTAAAAATTAGCCTCTATACATATGCATGTATATATGCACTCCATCTCACAATTTCATAAAAATATTCATCTCATAATTTCATACAAATATTCTAGTGTAATGTCCATGTGACCCTAATCCTAATTTTCAAGTACAAATTAATTCAGTCAAAAATTAAAAAATAATTTTAAAACCCGATCAAATTCAAATTTAATTACAAAAATGACCAACTTCTTGCCATGTCGGCGAAGTTTTCACGATCGGGTTGGCACCCCTGTCGTTTTGAGATCAAAACGGCTGGTCTGAGATCAAAATGGCTGGTGTTGTCAACCCCTACCATTTAAGAAATTTTCTTTATAGATAGTACAATGAAAAAGACCGGGGTTGGCAACCCCGGCCACCTTGAGGCTATGAAATTGACAGGGGTTGCCAACCTCGGTCGTTTTCATGTCATTTTGCAAGTGAAGTCTGACTTGATGAAAAGTTGATCGGTTTTTGTAATTAAATTTAATTTTGGTCAGGTTGAAAAACTATTTCTAATTTTTATCTCATCTTGAAAATTTGTCCAATTTCAATATACTGCCATATAGATTGCCAACATGAATATCATGTTTACTCATATGTCCCAGCTCCCCGTTACTGGGGCATGTTGAGATAGACCTTATCACAAAGGGTTTTGCTTCTAGATTTCTTCTTCCGAATGGATTTTGAAAATTCAAGGAATAAGCTTGTTTCTTTGTCAATATCCCATTAAAATCTTAAAAATTCCAACCCAATAGCCAATACTTGGATTGTGATTCAAAAGATTTCAACACTTTTGAAAATGAATACAATCGAATGAATTTTCAACAAAAATAAAATCCAATGGATTTTCATCCAAACAAGCCAAGTAATTAGTAGTCTGGCCTGTCAAGGGTTGAGATGTTTTGCAGAGAATTAGACTTTGAGAATGGATGCCGAGACTAATAATATAGCATTGGTAGAACAGTAGTACCACTTCTCAGTTTCGTAAGCCGAACTCTTTTTTAAGCTAAAAATTCAAACTCTTTTCTTCCCTTTGTTAAAAAGACTCAAATATTTTTTTCAAATATTTTTTAACTATATCACTCATTTTCGTAGCCACAATTTAACCAATACAACCTCCATGTTTCAGATAGGTAAACTGAGCCAGGTGCATGGTTCATGTTAGTTATAGATTAGCCTCCACATAGGCATTGTTCATGAGCATCAGAATGTCTCTGCCAACCTGCTACCTAGTCCACAGTTTTGAAATATAAAGTATAAAGTCTAAACTCTCATGCAAGCAACACATGTGCCATGTAAAGAGGTCGGTGCTTAAACTAATTCTCAAGATTAACTAGCTGGTTTTTAACATCGTTGCTATGTTACATCAGGCATTTACCAGAAAAGCTAAAGCATGTCAGACAGCTTCATGCCAATTTCATGTTAGTAAGAAGATTTAGAGAACCATAATAAGGGTGGTAAAGAATTTAATCGGATATCTACAATGTGATTATTGTACGGTTACGGTCTGTGAGAGACGTAAATGTGAAACCCCAAAAGTAACAAAAATAACTGTAATAACTTCAATGACTTAAACAAGATCATACCTAGCAAAGAGAGAGCTAACTCTTCGAAGACGCCACAGCCGAAGCATGTTAAAGAATCCATAATCACGGACTTTTGGTGGCAGAATCTTCCGAGCAAGCTCATTGGGGATAGTGGAAATGACATCCAGAACAAACCAGCTGAATACATACTTCTGAGCAATTTGCTTGTGGTCGTCTATGAGAAGATAAGTATTTCTATCAAGATAGGCCACGAAAAAGGTCAATATGATATCTATGAAAAATAATCCGTTAACAATGTTGTCTGCAATTGCTAGAGCTCCTCTTGGTCTGTTGATAAATCCAAACTCAAACGGAGATACCCATGCGGTATAGATGACCAAAACAATCAGAAATGTGTCCCACATGCTGCAATAAACTAGTACCAGTATTAGTATAAAATACAGAATTCGCTACTAAGTTCAGCATCAAGAACAAGCAACAGTTGCATGTGAAGGTTCAACCCAAAAACAAAATAAACAATTGGATCATACTAACATAACTTATTTACAGCATTCAATATTAATAAAAAACAGTTGGGAATGCCTTTCGATTTGCTAATTTCGATTATGTTATGCCAAAATGTAATCCCAAAAGCAAATCTTCTCATTTAGTGTGTTCCCCAAGAATTTTTCATCAATTTTTCAGGTATCTTTGTACGTTGCAAAAGCTTCGAACTTCATTGCGGATCACCGGGGTTAATTCTCCACACACACACACCCCCCCCCACCACCACCCCCCCCCCCCCACCCCGCCACCAAAACAAAAATAAAATAAAATAAAATAAAAAAACCAAAAAAAAAAACCCTCCAAAATAAAATTTAATCACCCAAAGTCAGTACTAACAGTGTGGAAAACGTATGATTTTCTTATTTGCCCGAGATTCATGACTTGATGCATTTGACAGTTGTTTAACCAGTACCCAGACAACATCAGGCGATACCACAAATCAACTCTGCAAAAAGAGCCCTGCTCTGATAACTATAAAAGAGAAGTCCCCTAATTCTTACTCAAAAAATTGGGATCAGCCCAAAAAAAATTCTAAAATTGAGAAATACAGTCAGCAATCAAGTGCAACGTGACGTACAGCAGGGGGGGAAATCAATAATACTAAAGGTGGCAATGTGTTGTACTATGTATGTAGACAATAGCATGTTCCATTTAATATATTAAATGAGCAAATTTCATCCACAAGGGGCCCACCTTCACCCCAAAAACAAAGAACAGCAACAGAAAACCAGTGGAAATTTCTCCAAAAATGGGGAAAAAATTACAACCAGGCATTTGCCTTCCTTAGCAATTTGAGAAGCCTAAAACACTCCAATCATTTGCAGATGATATAAGCAAATAATCAAACAGCTAGAGAACAAAAACAAATGTATCGCAATCGAACGTATCGAGTCATTAGAGATTACCAAAAAGAAGGCAAAAAAAAAGCTTTGCCTTTTATATTGATTACCGATATCTCTTGTCGTAGGGCGACACGATGAACCTGCGGAGCTTGATCCGCCTGTTGCTCCGAGCACCGAGCGACGGGAGGACGCCGCTGGAGATGCTGAAGCGGCTGCCGTCCCTCGAGAGATCCTTATCGATCTCCTCGCCCTGCCCGCCGGCGCTGCACATCACCGGCACTGGGAACCCTCCGACAATCCCCACCGCTTTCTTCCTCCTAAAACCCTTTCCCCCCATTTCTGAGGCCAAAAATCATAAAAACAAACCCAAAACCCCCCTTTTTATTTCTGATTAAAACCTAGAGATTCTTCAAAAACTCTCTTTTATTTTTGGGAATTGGATTTGCGCTTTTCGAGGGTTTCTTGCGTTATTATGTACGCGTATATAAGAGGTATGTTTCAGTTCGCGGGCCGGACGCAGAGGCCGATGTCCTTATATATTGCTTTGGGAAGTGTACAAGTGAAATGCCAAATATGCCCTTTCGTGTGTGTGTTTTTTTATTTTTTGTGTTCTAATTATCATAAGAAAATCTATTATTAATATTAATTAAAGTATTATCACCACCCGATGAAGAAAAATAAAGGGAATTAAAGACACGATAAATGCGATTGACTTCCGTAGTGTGGTCCGTGGATGCGATTGTTGCTATTCACTTTACACTTTTTACTAAACAGGTTGCATAACTAAGCACACTACAATTTTTTCTTAAATTTTCAAAGCACCTTCTATTTTCTTTCAAAAATTCACATTTTATCATTGGTTTGCTCAATCACTTTCTTCTTCCTCCTCCCGTCATCGCATCCTAATCATCCTCTCCCTCTACTGTTGGATATTGGCCAATAAGCCCGATATTGTTTTGATGATGATCACTACATTATGTGTAGCTAATATCTCTAATTATTTGTCTTGGATTAATTTCTATGGTATATATTGTTGGAGACAAAACATATGGATGATGAGTTGATTGACCCAAGGCATAAAGCATGGATACTTAAAGAGGATGAATAATCAAGAAGCTCAATGTATTTTCTATTAAATTCTTTATGTTTTTTTCTCTTAATTTACATGTATGCCTTGATTAGATGGTCACACATGCACACACATTCGTGTCATTTACCATCGTAGAGAACCATAGTAATATCCTGGAACCCATCCCAATATGTTCCTTGGCCAGAGCACTCTTCATTGTGTTTTTGGACCAGGATCAGGCGTCTGGACAAGGGTCATCAGACGTCTGGCACGTCTGCTTTTTTGTTGTAAGACGCAGCCTTGGATCAGCCGTCTGAAGTTCAGTTAGCAGACATCTGAATAGTTTCTCAGACGTTTGATTAGTGAACTCTGGCTGTCTGAGTTCAGTAAGGATTATTTTCTGAGAGTTATCTATCTCCTCACTCATTTCTTTCATCCGTCTAAAGTAGGATTGTCAGGCATCTGAACATTGTCCTAGCCGTCTGAGTAGTGAACTCCAGATGTCTGAATACTTGCAGTTGGTCTCTTTGTTTATTCTTGACGAAACCTCTGTCAACCGTCTGCCATTGAGTTCCCAGCCGTCTGAACAGTTGATCTGCGTATGGAAAGTCTTTTCCAATCGACTGATTGCTTGAGAAATCCGACCGTTTATAGCTGCTAGACTGTGTTTCTTTTGTTCTGTTTCTTTGGTTTCCGGGCAGGTTTGAGAGGCTATTTAAGACTGATTGTAAGGGAGATTTGAGCACCAATACACACAGATAGACATCGTTAGCGAGCCAAAGCTCAAGAGAAAGCTTCAATCGTTCTTCTCTCACGCTTTCCCTATGTGAGCTTCTTTATGTTGCATTGAACTCCAAAGCTCAATGGAGGTCTTCAATTGCACAAAGCTGATTCCAGCACTTGGACAATCACTTTCCATTCCATAGCACTACACTAGCAAGTTCATTTAATTAAGGCAATAGATAAGAGTGTAATTTCTTATTTATTTCATTTGTGAAACCCACCTCCCATGCTGTGGGAGTGTCTATCTGAAAAGAGAGGGTTGTAATCTTGAAAAAGATTGTGTGGCTAGTATGAAAGAGGGTGTGTCACTTGGAAAACTGTGTGTTGTATCTCAGAAGAGATCTATATTTGCTTCTCCTTAGAAAAGACTTTTATAGTAAAAAAAATGCATAAGACTCTAGAAAGATTCAGGGTAAATTGACATGGTTAGGGTCTTAAGAAAATTCATTAGACGCCAGACATGTCAATCGAATACACAAGGCATGTTGCATATTGGAATTAGTGGAATACGAGCGCAACCTAAATCGAACAGGCCAAGTATTTTCCTCGTTTGGATTAAAGAATGCCACGAAACTAACAATAAATTGCTTCACTCGGGTCTCATCTTTTTTCCTTTAAAAAAGGAACATTGTTTGTCAAAATGATGCAAAATATATTTAAATGAGAGATAAAAAAGGCTAAAGTAGAAGGAAAAATACTCTGAATTTTTGTGTGCACTAAATCATCTTATAAAAACATCTTTCGTGATAGCATTAGATATTTTGAAAAATTATAAAATAATTAATACATTATATGTGCATTAAAAAAATTTGAAAAGGAAAATCTATTATATATTTGACAGAATTTTTTGAATTCTAGGGCTGACTAGGACAAGATAAAGAGTGGCTGAGATTTGATCTTGGTAAATTAATGGTTAAGATTGAATTTTTGTGAAATTTTTTGAGGGAAAATGCCTTGGAAACATAAACTTTGAAATTAGAAGTGTTCTTAAGGAAAGAGTGTGGAAATTAAATTTGGGGAGAAAAGTGCCTTGGAAACCTAAACTTTGAAATAAAAAAAAGTGCATTGGGAAAGATTATGGAGAATCATAATCCATTAAATTAAACAAAATAAAAAATTTAGCGTAAAACAATTTAGCAGTACAATAAATTAGCGTAAAAATACCCTGATGTTTGTTGTTCCGGCACCTGCGCTAAATTTTTTTACGCTAATTTGTTGTCCCGCACCGAAGTCGCGGGCGCCAAATTTGTTGTTCGATGTCGAATTTGTTGTTCTGCGCCGAAAGCGCATGCGCCGAATTTGTTGTTCCGCACCGAAGGTGCCCATGCCGCTAAATATTTTTACGCTAATTTATTGTTCTGTTAAATT
The DNA here is from genome assembly GCA_030789695.1 of Scilla litardierei. Classification (NCBI taxonomy): domain Eukaryota; kingdom Viridiplantae; phylum Streptophyta; class Magnoliopsida; order Asparagales; family Asparagaceae; genus Scilla; species Scilla litardierei. The sequence continues at coordinate 219,846,711 of CM061134.1, read as the reverse complement.
TTGGCTGTGGAAATAATTTTCGGGTAATAAAGATTTCGCGGGGGGAAAAACATGCGCCCGCGCCGAAGGTGCCCGTGCCGCGCTAAATTTTTTTACAAAGATTTGTTGTTCTGCGTCAAAGGCGCGGACGCCAAATTTGTTGTTCGACGCCGAATTTGTTGTTTCACGCCGAAGACGCCTGCGTCGAAGGTGCCCGTGCCGCTAAATATTTTTACGCTAATATATTGTTCTGTTAAATTTTGGCTGTGTAAATAATTTTTCGGGGAACAAAGATTTCGCGGTGGAAATGTTAAATGAACCGTGCCCGCGGGCACGGGTTATGACTAGTCTTTTATACAATTCATGAAGTTTTGTCCCACGTGTCAGTTTTGTCCCACGTGGCAGTTTTGTCCCAGTCATATTTTTGGGTGCTGACTGGGACGCCACGTGGTTGTTGGGTTGGGTTTTTGGTGATTTTTTTGCGTTTTAGTCCCTGTTTTTCCTCTTTTTTTCCCCAGCCCTCCGCACACACCCACACCCACGCTTTTTTCCAATTTGGCGACCGCTTATCTCCGCATTTGCGTCCGGAGAACGACTGACTCCGTGCCCTCCGGACACGCGTTATGACTAGTTATTTAACATGGAAGGCTCATGAATTTCATGAAAAAAGGCTTTAAAAATAATCCAACATCACCAAGGACAAATACATGGTTATGGGACTAAAAGCAATAGCTCAACATGTTTTCAATCTGATCTCTAAGAGCAGAGGTTCTTGTATTTCTATTTTTTTTTTTTTGTTTAAACTTTTTCAAAAGAAGAGAGTTACGTGTGTTCATATATTTACGCATATTCTTTTAATGCCTATCTAAAATAGCAAAAGGTTCGAACTCTAAGAAATTCAGCGCAAACGAATAATTGCTTTCAGCAAAGGTTTCTTTGAGTTTTTTTTTTGCTGAAATCCTCGTCTCTCATCTTTGCTTTCGCTTTTGTTGGAGCAAAAAAAGATTGGGTGCATATTCGAACAATATTCTCAATTCAAACCATTCCAAAGATTCTAATCTAAAAGTAGGCCAATCATTTGGGAGTTCTTCCTCAAAGGATTTCTTTCTGTCAGAAAGCTAATTTTTCATCAAAATGATGGATGATTAAATTATGGAAAAAAAAATGGGCTCCTATCCCATTCAGTATGGATGCGAATGTGCAAGACAAACGTCTGATTGGACGTCCAATTAGGCATGACCCATTCACATCCTTCATTCTTAAGTACGAAAGAAAGATGGTTATATGTGATATGTGCACGGAGCAAAAATAAAGGTGGGTGCGAAAATAAACTCCATATCATAAATGTGTCGTCAAGCTTTTAGTCTAGTCCAGAATTCCATGCATAATGCCATCCAAACAATATTTAGATTAAAATTAGTTGGATTGTAATTTTGTGCAACAAAAGTGGCATTCATTAAGTTATTATTTAAATGGAAACAAGGATTAGCATCCCAATGCCAGAGAGAGGTGAATGTATGCAATCAATTTTTTTATAAATGGAAAGCAGAGAAGAGAGGATGCGTGTGAGGAGACAATGTATGTGGTGGGGTTTTCAAATTTGGAAAACAATGATGACCCTCAACTTTGCTATGTATATAGTCCAATTTAACTTCTGTGTTGGTCCTTCGTCCCTACACGAGAGAGGGAGAGAACGTGTGTTCTATAAAAATGATACTAGAAATAACTCGTGCACACATTGTATAGGGAACCCAATGAAAAATCTACACACAGGATGCGTGGCCCGAGCAGAGCCGAGAAGAAGAGAAAAGTGTGGGTCTGCGTGCAGGTATCGTCAGGAGTTAAAAAGGGAAAAAGCAAACACGCAAAAAACACCAGGAGGCAAAGTGAGGACTGGCCAATGGCAAGCATGTAAAATATGGGAGAGACGAGTGTTTTCTTGGCGATGGCAAGCATGCAAATAAGGAGAATTTGGAGGGCTTTTACTTGGGTGCTCCACAACAACAACAAAAACCTCACCCAACTCTCCACCCACATCTAAGTGGGCCCCATCATGGTGATGTGATCAAATCTAGACCACCAGTCGATCCACCCTTTTGTCATAGTAGGACAAACCCCATCAATCATCCCTATTTTGTATAATAGAATAGAAATAACCCGTGCACAAAGTACACGGACACCCCAAAAACCAACCCAGACAATCATGACGCGGGACACATACAGATGTTTCGATGAGTGCAAAAACGGGTGAAAATGAGAAGAGTGTGTTTGAGTGTGTTTTTTGTGTTGGGGTTTTTGGTTTTCTTGCTTAAGGGTGTGATTTTGGGTGTTTTGGATTTGGGTGAGGTTTTTGGGGGTTGGGTGGGATTTTGGGTTTAAGGATGCTGTCCCATGTGACGATGAGATATTGTTACATTGGACAAAGCTTCAAAAACATCCCTCAATTGTAATAAGGATTTTGGTCATTCCTCTCCATTTTGACATTGATTCGAGGACCCCAATCCGAGCTGCCATGTTCAGACATAAATCATGCGGGACCAATAAAAAAAATTTATTAATCACACAATTTTAATTAATTTCCTGTATTTCATGAAGGATCAGTCACGAGATGCAAAAATCTCAGACGAGTTGACGTTCTATAGACTCGCCAAAATTTTTTTTTTTTCAAACACAAATTTGACCAGACAAACTGATGGCTGTGTTTAGACTATTTTATTAATCATCAATTCGGCCATATACATGGACTCCTTTGTGATTTGCTGAGCATACGGAAATAAAGCCATTAAAGGCATGTTCTTTTGCTGGAATAGGGAAGACTGGAATAGAGGAACCAATGAGAGAGAAAATAAAGCTTTGTGTTCTTTTGGGTGGAATAGAGTATGTAAAGTGGGGTTTGGAATAGAAAGTTGGATCCACATTCTATTCTTGTGTTCTTTTGGGATTGGAGAGATGGAATGAAAAAGTGGAAAGGGGATGAGTTGGAGGGAAGAGATAGAGAGAGATGAGAGAGTGTGGCCCACCATTCCTAAGGATTCCATTGTATTCCAAGTAAAAAACTTGGAATACAAAAAGTGCTCATCGTTACCAAATTGGAATAGCCACTGTTCCAGAGTGTTTTCTCACTACAAAAGCGTTGACCGCGGATAACCCGGTCAACGTGGTCAAGGGGCCCACGGGGGTCCCTCGGTTGTGTCGAGTTGGTGCAGACGAGATGCGAGTCGGAGTTACAGACGACGTGGAGCGCGTCGGCTGGGCCGAATCGGGGTCCTCGGTCGCAAGGAGGGCGAGGGGAAGCCTCGACCCGATCAGAGACGCTCGGCCTCGGACGGTCGGACGACGAGGGGTAGCCTCGGTCGTCCCGCTGGTTACGTGGTCGGTCGCAGGGCGGAGGGGAAGCCTCGGCCCGGTGTGAAACGCTCGGCCTCGGACGGTCGTGCTCGGCCGCGGTCGGGCGGGTGACGAGGGGTAGCCTCGATCGTCCCGCTGGTTACGTGGCCGGCGAGGGGCGGAGGGGAAGCCTCGGCCCGTGGATCTGATGTCCTCATGCGTAGACGAGAACACTCGTCAGGGGGGCCGGACCTTGGTTCCGGCCAAATCCCCTCCGATGCCTAAGTCAGATAGTGATCTGAGAAGGGAGGCCCGACGGAGACGGTTCGACTCGAGAAGAGATCTGAACGGCGTCTCTCGGCGCGAGCGGGGGAGGAAGGAGATGAAATGGGGGAACTAGGTCGTTGATGGAGTATATTAGGTTTTAGATACCTGAGGTGCGGTCCCTTGTCCAGTCGTCCTTCTAACCCTTTTATAGACCTCCCGCCGTGATTGCCCCCGACCCACGTCGCTCGTCCGCCCTCAATCGTGCCCCCTCGATCCCCCCCGTCGCCGCTCCCTGCGCCATGCCAGCACCTCCCCATAACTGCCCTTAAGTGGTAACGGGATCGGGGGAACGGTTATCGCTGGAGTGGGTGAGTGACTCGTGCGTTATCGGGGCCGGGTCGGATCGATATTTGGTGGCCCTCTATGGGGTTTTGCCGGGCGGGCCTGATCGCGCAGATGGGCTTCCGATCGGCGGTCGGGCATCCGGGCTCGTATCTTTCGGGCTTCGTTCGGTGGGCTGTGCTTTTGGGCCTATGTTGTTGGGCCTTCGCAAAATAGACGTATCAATTGCCCCCATCGGTGGGGCCGATTGGCCTTGGCCGGTTCGGTTCGACCGATGTGACTCCTGGGGTTCCGAGTGGCGCGTCAGTCGAGGCGTGGTTATAAATGAAGGTAATGATGAGGCGGATCGATTGGACTTCCTTTGGCGCCGATTTCGAAACGCCGCCGGTTCTCCGAGGCCTGCCACGCGTTCCTGTCAGGCGCTTCGAATTCGCCCCTGAGTCTGGTATATAAGATCCCCGGCTGTGTGGATCCCAACTTCTTCCGTGCTCTTCCCTCTGTCTTTGCTTTCCGCAACTTGGAGTCTCCCATCGCCTTCGTTTCCTTGTCTTCTCCAAATTAACATAAAAGGTAACTCCTTTCTTATTTTCATATTATGGCTGCTCTTAGGATAGGTGGTTCCGGCCAAGGGGCGAGGGACCCTCATGAGTCGAGGCGGGGCGGGCCCCGGCTTGTGGGATCAGGTTCCCCCTCTGGGAGTCGTTCCTTTCGAGATAAGGGGAAGGGGAAGCTCTTCCCGGACTATGCCGGCGATGATGTGGCGTCGGCTGCTGTGCGGCTTAATGTACCCCCGGTTATCCTCCGAACGCCGTCGGGGACTCCTCCTTCAGTTGCCACGGAGATCCGGGAGAGGTATCTCTGCTACCCGTACGATGTTCGAGTTCCGTTCATCGACGAGCGGATCTGCCTTCCGAGGAGCAATGAGGTCGGCGTCTACGTCGAGATGTTCCGCCTGGGTCTTCGTTTCCCGCTCAATCCCTTCCTCATTCAGGTCATGGAGTATCTCATGGTGCCCCTTTACCAGTTCACCCCCTGTTCGATTGCGGTACTGACAGGCTTCGTGATGCTCTGCTGTACCCGTGGTCTGGAGCCGTCTCTCCCCCTTCTCTTTTACTTTTATCGGATCCAGACGGTCGGCCCCGGGTCATGGTTGCAACTCCGAGCCCGCTCGAGGAGGGAATGCCTGATCGGGCTACCCCGCTGGTCGGGGGATTGGAGTTCGGATTATGTCTTCGTGGTCTTCCTGGAGGGTGCCCAAATTCTGACAGGCTGGGGCGGGTCGGTCCGGCCCGACTCAACGCTAGCCCTCTCTGAGGCGGAGCTGTCGGCCACCGCGCTGCTGTCGACCCTCCCCTTGGAGGCGAAATCCATCTGGTCTTTGTTGGACGACCTACTCTTGAAGGCCGTCTTGTGGTCTCCGGGTAGGTCGCTTTTTCAGTCCTGGGTTGCCCCGTAGCTTACCCTGATTTCGGTTTCCCTTGCAGGAATGGCTGGTCGCGAGTTCACCCGTGATGTTGATGAGCTGATCCGTCGCGGAGCCACTCGGAGCCGGGGTAGTACCTCTGGAAGGGCGCCTCGGCGGACCGTTGAGGAGGAGGTGCGCCGAGCCGAGCCTTCTGTGGGTAAGGTGGTGGCCGCGCCTCCCGCCTCTTCTTCTGGCGATCTCCTCTCCAGGGGGGTCGCAAGGGCCGGATCCGCCCCGCCAGCCCAAGAGGCGGGGGGTAACGACGGGTCCGGTGCAGTCCCTCCTGCCCTTGGCGTGCCCCCTCTTGTTCCCGAGGGTGGGGACGGTGCGAGGCGGAAGCGCTCCCCTTCGGCGCCCGCGGAGCCTCACGGAGGGAAGAAGAGGAAGGAAGATGTGGATCCCTCCAGTCCGGCGTGTTTAGTGCTTCCTGCGGCGACCCCCGGGGATCTTCCGGTGGCCCTGACAACCACCCCCGTCGCAACGTCCCCGCGTCCGCTGCCGGGAATCGGAACCCTGTTGGCGGGCAGTTCGGCTTCCCTCGAGGTCACCCCTGGGGACTCGGTGTTTGTCGACCGAGCCCTGGCCCAGCGGATGGCCGAGGACTCCGTCCTCCCCCGGGACCGCAGTCTCCTTGAGAGGATTCTCGCCGACAAGATGTCGGACTCCTTGGTCTGGATCCTTCAACAGGTTCGGCTATCTTGCTGTCCTTTCCTTCCCTTCACTCTCTTCTTAGCCCATGTCTCGTCTTCCAGGGTTCAACGCTCGCCGTGGAGTTGCAGTGCCGAGCCGTCCGCTTGAGGGAGCTGGAGGAGTCCTCCGTGAGGGCCCACGAGCGGGCCGGGGCGGCGGAGGTAGCTATGACGGAGGCCCAGATGGAGTCTCGGCATCTCAAGCTCCGTGTGGCCGAGCTGGAGGGATGAGTGGGTGACCTTCAGGGAAAGTTGGAGGACGCTCGGCAGTCGGCTGAGGAAGCGGCGGAGTCGTTCCGCCTGGAGAGGGAGGAGCTTCAGAGGAAACTGTCGGATCGGCGTCAGGTGGCGCGGCTTGCGGAGGAGGTGGAGAGGGGTGTCGTCGGGACCCTGGGGGAGAAGATCTTCGAGGTTCTCAGGGAGGCCTTCGGTACGTATGAAGACCTCATCGCCCCTCGGATCGTCGAAGTCGTCCAGTCTTCCTTCCGGGATTGTGCGGAGCGCGTTCGGCAAGCTGCTCATCCGGTCGCTCCCTCCCGCTCCGAGCAGGGGGAGGCGCCAGGGGACACGGCCTCCCGATCTCGGGCTCCCTAAGTCCTCCTTTCCCGGCCTGCCACCCTTGTTTTTATCCTCAAATTTTTTAGCATCCGCTTCGCTTTGGGCCAGTCTACTTGAAATGGATCCCTGCCACTGCTATCTCCTTCGGCTTCGCTACCGGCTCCCTGCTTCAGAGCCAATAATTGCTGGTTGCATGGATGTTCGCTCAGGCCGGCAACTTTGGGTCCTTAGCCAACAAGTTTCGCTCTGTCGGGGTCGTCCTAGTTTCTGTAGGTGACGAACTTTGTTGTCCGTCGAGAGCGGATTATTTGTAGAGAGGTTTCTTCGCTTCGATTCCCTGTAAATAAGACACACTTTTGTACCTTGGTTAACTGTTATAAACAAAATTGACTTACTCGGACTTCTCGCGTATTTTGTTTTGCTGCCTCGTCCTCGGCCTAGGACTGGTTGACGCCCGAGCTAGCTGGGGGAATTGCCTCCAGATTCACGAGCGATGGAGTCGGTCGGCGAGGGTGAAGCTCCTCGGCTTCGGTCCGGTCGGCGTCCGCGCTGGCTGGGGGAATTGCCCCAGACTTGTGAGCGCAGGAGTCGGTCGGCGAGGGCAAAGCTCCTCGGCTTAGGACCGGTCGGCGTCCGCGCTGGCTGGGGGAATTGCCCCCAGACTTACGAGCGTAGGAGTCGGTCGGCGAGGGCAAAGCTCCTCGGCTTAGGACCGGTCGGCGTCCGCGTTGGCTGGGGGAATTGCCCCCAGACTTATGAGCGCAGGAGTCGGTCGGCGAGGGCAAAGCTCCTCGGCTTAGGACCGGTCGGCGTCCGCGTTGGCTGGGGGAATTGCCCCCAGACTTATGAGCGCAGGAGTCGGTCGGTGAGGGCAAAGCTCCTCGGCTTGGGACCGGTCGGCGTCCGCGCTGGCTGGGGGAATTGCCTCCAGACTTATGAGCGCAGGAGTTGGTCGGCAAGGGCGAAGCTCCTCGGCTTAGGACCGGTCGGCGTCCGCGCTGTCTGGGGGAATTGCCCCCCAGACTTATGAGCGCAGGAGTTGGTCGGCGAGGGCGAAGTTCCTCGGCTTAGGACCGGTCGGCGTCCGTGCTTGCCCCCAGACTTACGAGCGCAGGAGTCGGTCGGCGAGGGCGAAGCTCCTCGGCTTAGGACCGGTCGGCGTCCGCGCTGGCTGAGGGAATTGCCTCCAGACTTATGAGCGCATGAGTTGGTCGGCGAGGACGAAGCTCCCCCTCCCACTCCAGTGAAGCGGCGGACTTCATTCTTTTGCACCCTTAGCGAAAGGTTGATTCCGTCGAAGATTAAGAAAAGACAAACGGGAATGCAATTGTACTCTTAAGGGCCATGTCGGACTAGTACATTTGGAGGAAAGGAAAAGGAAATAAAGCTAGACAGAGGGATGTAAACCTAGATAATCCCCTCGGACTAGGCTACGGCTGGGGGGAGGGACCTCGCCCGCTCACTCTATGATGCGGAGGGGTCCTTGGACGGTGTTGATCTTCTTCCCCTTGTCCGGCTGCATGGAGGTCCCTTCTCCGTGGGCCGGCTCGTCGGCTAAACTCCTGGCGTGCCCCCGGCTCATCAGCTTCTCAATGTCCTTCTTTAAGTGCCAGCAGTCTTCAGTGTCGTGGCCATTGTCCTTGTGGTACTTGCAGTACTTCTCCCCATTCTTCCCACCTCTTTTTGCCTTCGGTGGGGGGCGATCGGCGCGCTCTTCCTTCTGTACTTGAGCGAGGACGGCGTCTGGGGTGGTGTCCCTCGTACCCTCTCCCCGCTGCATGTTTCTCGGCCTCTTCTCGGTCCGGTACCCTTCGGGGCTGCCTCGTCCGCTGTCGCCGCGCTTGGTCCCTCGAGTGGCCTTTCCTGCCTCAATGGCCAAGGTCTCCTCGGTCAACATGAAGCGCTCGGCCCTCGCCATGATCCCTGGGAGGTCCTTCGGGGGATCGTTGTGCAGAGATTTCTTAAGGCCTCTATGGCGTAGCCCTTTCTTAAGGGCCGTTTGGACAACAAGGTCGGGAGGGCTGTTCACGTTCAGCCTTTCCGCGTTGAAGCGGCGCATGAACTGTCGGAGCGGCTCGGCTGGGCCCTGCACTATGTTAAACAGATGTTCAGCGTCAGGCTTTACCTGCCTCCCTGCCATGAACTGTTTGCAGAACAGCTGGGTGAGTTCCTCGAAGCTGTCGATGGAGCGGCTGGGTAGGCTGCGGTACCAGGTCCTTGCCGCTCCCCTGAGAGTCGAATAGAAGCCCCGGCAGAGCAGGTCATCGTCGGCTCCTTGGAAGGACATGTCCCCCTCGTAGTCCATCACGTGGTTTCCCGGGTCTCCTATCCCGTCATACTTCCCCAGCGCCGGGATCTTGAATCGAGAGGGGACCCGCGCGTCGGTTATTCTCCGTGATAGGGGGCACCGGTCTCCGTGGATGCCCCCGGGGGTTCGACACCCGCCCGCCTCTGGTTCGTTCGGTGGTGGAGGGGGCACAGGCGCCGGCGGGGCTGGCTCCACGGCCCTCGCCACACTAGGGGTCGGGCTGGCCCGGTGTTCCCGGCTCCTCCGGCGGGAGCTCCCGCTCCGCCGCGATCGGTCTCTCGAGTGGTGTCGATTGCTTTTCCTGCGGTGGGGTGATCGTGGTCGACGAGACGACGCGGTCACCGATTCGTCCCCCGTGCCTTCAGTTTCTCTTCGGCTCCTTTCACGACGAGGGGAGGAGACGCGCGATCTCGCCTGACGGGGGCTGGACAACGTGAACCGACGCTCCGTGTTCGGTCTTTGGTTCCCGTGGTCATCTACCACAGCGGATCGTAAGAGCTGGGGACCCCCCGCCCAACGATGGTCGTCGCCCAACGCGCCTCCGTTAGCCGGCGCAGTGCCGACGAGCTGCTGTACTGCCGTGACCAACGTCTGGATGTTCACGTTGGTCTCCTGGGCCAGGGCACGGAGTTGTCCCTGTGTGGCCAGTTCCGACCCGCCAATCTCTTCGGTTGAGGGGGCGGGGTGATTGCTGACGGGGGTGTCTTCAAGGTTGCCGTTGGATGCGCCATTCCCCTCCTCCGGGATGGGGGGCATGCGTCTCTTTCCGTTGCTGGCTCGTGCCATTGCAGGTGTGGTTTGTTTCTTCGTGGGACAGTTCGTTTCCCACAGACGGCGCCAGATGTTTCAGAGTGTTTTCTCACTACAAAAGCGTTGACCGCGGATAACCCGGTCAACGTGGTCAAGGGGCCCACGGGGGTCCCTCGGGTGTGTCGAGTTGGTGCAGACGAGGCGCGAGTCGGAGTTGCAGACGACGTGGAGCGCGTCAGCTGGGCCGAATCGGGGTCCTCGGTCGCAAGGAGGGCGAGGGGAAGCCTCGACCCGATCAGAGACGCTCGGCCTCGGACGGTCGGACGACGAGGGGTAGCCTCGGTTGTCCCACTGGTTACGTGGCCGGTCGCGGGGCGGAGGGGAAGCCTCGGCCCGGTGTGAAACGCTCGGCCTCGGACGGTCGTGCTCGGCCTCGGTCGGGCGGGTGACGAGGGGAAGCCTCGGTCGTCTCGCTAGATGCGTGGCCGGCGAGGGGCGGAGGGGAAGCCTCGGCCCGTGGATCTGATGTCCTCCTGCGTAGACGAGAACACTCGTCAGGGGGGCCGGACCTTGGTTCCGGCCAAATCCCCTCCGATGCCTAAGTCAGATAGCGATCTGAGAAGGGAGGCCCGGCGGAGACGGTTCGACTCGAGAGGAGATCTGAACGGCGTCTCACGGCGCGAGCGGGGGAGGAAGGAGGTGAAATGGGGGAACTAGGTCGTTGATGGAGTACCTTAGGTTTTAGATACCTGAGATGCGGTCCCTTGTCCAGTCGTCCTTCTAACCCTTTTATAGACCTCCCACCGTGATTGCCCCCGACCCACGTCGCTCGTCTGCCCTCGATCGTGCCCCCTCAATCCGCCCCCCCCCCCCCCCCCCCCCCCCCCCCCCCGTCGCCGCTCCCTGCGCCATGCCAGCGCCTCCCCATAACAGCCATTAAGTGGTAACGAGATCGGGGGAACGGTTATCGCTGGAGTGGGTGAGTGACTCGTGCGTTATCGGGGCCGGGTCGGATCGATATTTGGGGGCCTTCTATGGGGCTTTGCCGGGCGGGCCTGATCGCGCAGATGGGCTTCCGATCGGCGGTCGGTCATCCGGGCTCGTATCTTTCGGGCTTCGTTCGGTGGGCTGTGCTTTTGGGCCTATGTTGTTGGGCCTTCGCAAAATAGACGTATCAGCCACGTAGAATTCTATTCCACGCCCAAAAGAACAACCGCTGGAATACAAACTTGGAATATGGTGAATAGTGCAGAAATAATGTCTATATTCCCATTCCCACCCATATTCTTCGCAAAAGAAGAGGCCCTAAGGTCCGATTCAGCGATAAAGGAGAAGGCGATGATTGAGCTAATGAAATCAACATTTCTTTAGGTACAACATGTTTGAAATATTTTATTAACTAGCACGTGGGGCCGAAAGTAGGCTACGTAGATAAGACTCTTTGTGTTTTTCTATGCCTACGAAATTACTGTTGAATTTAATATATTTATCCATGCAATCGTTCAAATGGAATCTAATGACTTTAAAAAAAGGAATCAAAAGATGCAAGCTAGTGGAAAAATGCAAATTGTGCATGAGATGTTTGTGTTCCGTTTGTTCTGCTAGCCATCCCTTTGGTCACGTTGATACCATGGCCCGAATTCTAAGTCAATGGACGGTCGCCTTCAAGTCTATCCTCTCACTTGGTTTCACTATGCTCTTCTTGTCTCTTGAAAAATAAGCATATTCTAGTGTGTGCGCACGCCAGTGTCGTCGGGGGAGCAAAAAGTGCAAAGTCGGGGGTTAAAATGCAAAAAAACATTGGAATGTCAAATATGTAAATAAGTGGATGTTCTTTTTCTGTTTTTGTTTTGGGTGAATGGTAAACATGTAAATACATGAGTTTGGGTGGTTTTTTTTGAGGGGATGACAAACATAGCAATAGTGAGCCATACTCTATCATAGGCAATTTGGAAAAAACAGTAAGAGAACGACTCCCTGCACCGGTGACTTCGGTGCAGGGAGGGGACGTTTTTCCTTAAGAAGAAAGCAAATGGGTGGGAGAGGGGATGATGTGATTTTTAATTTGATTGTTGTTACGAGGTGGAACTCGCGTACAATGAATTTGTATTATGGGGAACCAAGGGCACGATGGTTATGTGGAGAAGAAGGTGTAGGTAGGCTGTTTTACAAGTGATTAGTGGGATGAATAGGTTGGATCCGTTGCCGGTGGTGCTCACGGGATCGTATCTCGCCGGACGCAGCTGAGGAGGGTTAGACGGCAGGGGGCTGACGCTGACTTTGGTCAATGGGCGAGCTCTCCTGCAGCACGAACAACTCGTCAGAAGGGCGGGGTTGGGGTTCAACCCTTAGCCCCTCCGATGCCTAAGTTAGTAATATGGCTTAAAATGGGGGGCTGGACACGCCGATCGGACTATCTGTGTGTCCGCCGCGCGTGACGAGCTATATGTGGGAGAGCAAAGATATGGAAGACCTTCGCTCTCGTGTGTGAATAATAGAAATGAGAGAGAATTCTCCAACCCCCTCTCCGTAAGAGGAGATGGGGTATTTATACCTGACGGGTGATGACTAGGCATGCTGAGCTGGCTCGGGTGTCAGCGTAAGCTTCGGGCAAGGACATCGGAAACAGGAGTTCCTGACCTGCTTCTGTCAGGCGGCGCAACGGCCAAGGGGTGCTTTTGTCGGGATGTCAGGGCCGAAAGCGCTAACCGTCGGACGGGTCAGCCGCCTGGGGGTGCTTTGTCAGGCGGTCGGGTGACGTATGTGTCAGTCGTGTCCTTATCCTAGGCTGTTTGTCGTTAGCGGCGAACTTAAGGTCGGGCTGGGTCACTCTAGGCGTCACGGTTCGCGGGAATCGGGCAGGCCGTTTCGATCGGGGGTTGTCCGGCCCGGCCGCGCCCCCCGATCGGTCATGGGGTATGGCCCGCCGGTGCGGAAGGGTGCGTCCGCGCCCGTCAATAGGCCTGGCCTAGCTACCCAAGCGTCCCCAAGCGCGCTACCCCGGTGGGTCGGGCGGCTGCGATTGTTCGCCTCGGCCGGTTCGGGGAACGCTGGAAGGCGAGCCTGTCTCCATGATGCCCCGGATTTTCGGGGCGGCGGCCCTTTTGTGAAATGGTGAGTTAATGGAGTATGTTAGCGGATCCGGGCGGGAGTCGGGCTCCTACGATCTTTAGGTCGTAACAATTGCCACCGGCATTCGAGTGCGAGGCGGAAGCCCGGCTCGTCTCGGATGGCGTAACGCTACCGCGACACTATCTTTTAACGTTACCCGGGCTTGGATTCAAGCTTAGGGGGGATGCTGGTCCTGCGGGGTGTGTCCCGCTATAGCGGGATCGCGAGGTCTCTTCCGGAGTGTGAGCCAAGCGGGGCGGTGTCCCATGACGAGGTGCCGTTGTTGGTGGTTATTGGGTCGGATTTAGGGGGAGCTCGACTTTTTGAGAACGCTAGGGTTCTTGTTGAGAGGCGTTCCTCGGACGCGCTTGTAGTTTTCGCGGAACTTCAGTCGGGCCGTGCCCGGTGAACCCTTCCGCTGATGTGCGCTTGGGCTTAGGGGGAGGAGTCCGAAAGGGGGAATATTATACACCAATCTTTATCGGAGGTCTAAGTGATATTACAATACTATTAGAAGATGTGGGTCAACCGGTGGTTGGGACGGAGGGTTATCCTCATTCGTTGTTCGCTCCGTCGGGAGGAGCAGATCCCCGCGTCGGGGCGGTCTTCCCTTATGTCGTGAGGGTTTAGCCTTCGGGGGGGCGACCCTCGGTCGTAGGAGGGGACCCTCTTCCTTTCCCTTTCATCGCTTCCTCGCGCTCTGCCTCGCTGTTGTCGTGCTGGAGGGTAGTTCGGCCTTGCCGGGGACCCCGCGCACTGAGGGGGAACCCCAGGGAGGCCGAGGACGAGGTGGCGGTGGCGGTGCCGCTGGGAGAGCAGTTGGGGGGTTCCCCCTGACACCCTGTGGGGATCGCCGAAGGTGACGACGTTAATTGGGGTGTTGCGGCACGCGGACGGCCATCTGGACCCGCCTTTTGATACAGTAACAAGCAGGAGGCAAGCTGGCGGGCGGGGCTTTCCGCGTGTAAGGGGAATATCCTGTCGGAGGTGGCGGGGCTGTGACGCCCATCGTCAGGGGAAGTGAGGTCCGTCGGTGGCTGTCGGCTTTTTTCGTAGCTCGGTGGGGCGTTTAGGGCCGTTTTATGCCCGGAGTGAGGGGAGGGGAATCCCCTAGGTCTCTCTTCCTCCTTTACCTTGACCTCTGGGGGGTATTTATAGCGAGATTCTGTGGAAGGGTTTTTCTTGGGTAATGCAGGGGATTAGTGCCGTTAATGGGCTTCGCGGAATCCCGCGCTTTGGGAATCGCTTTTCCCTGGCGGTATCTGGCACTCTGGCCTCTCGGGGTGTGTGTTGTTGCTGATGGCGTGTAGTCCAAGCGTCCTTTCGTTGCGTTGAGTCGCATCGTGGCGCTGCTACTCTGTCTGCGGTATCTGGCACTCTGGCCTCTCGGGGGGGCGTGTTGTTGCTGATGGCGTGTAGTCCAAGCGTCCTTTCGCCGCATCGTGGCGCTGCTTTGACGGGACAGGGCTGTTACTCTGTCTGGACTGGGCGCCTATTTCGCGGCCTCTGCCTTGTGACCGGTCCGTTCCGGGTCACGTGAATTGGCTTCTTGCTGGAGTTACACAATTCCTAATTATGCCCCCAACATTCCCGTGTCCGAGATCGCGAGGTCTGGGGGAAGGGGATGTTGTCGGCTTGTGTTGCCTTTGGGCGGGGCGGGGAGTCGGCTTAGGGGTGCGGGGTGAGACCCGCCGTCCTATCGTGATTTGATCTCGGGCCGAACCTGTTACGCAGGGCTGGCCCCCGTGTACCTCTCTCCTTGTGTCGGTGACTTTCAGGGAGCGGGGGGGGGGGGGGGGGGGGGGGGGGGGGGGGGGGGGGGGGGTGGGGCTGGTTTCCAAGCGTAGTATCGCGGGGTTCGAGCTGCGGACGTAGGCTTCCCAGAAGGCCTACGCCAGTTAGGCGGGGGTAGCGAGTTGCTCGCCCGGCACGTGGCCGGGGGATAGCTACCCGCTATGGTATTCTCCAAAAAAAATCTGAGCGTATAAAGAAGAATGTTTTTATTTAAATTTGTAAGAGCTGAGCTACAGCTTGTACATGAGTTCTTAGTTCATCGCCCGTTGTGGGGTCAGATCCGGCTCGGGGAGGGGCGTTAGAGCTGTCCTCGCCCGGCCGTATGGGCCTAATGACCTCCGGATCTAGGAGTCACCGCGGGCCGTGCGGGCCCGTTTTAACTGGGGTCGATCTTGGCGCGGAGGTGATTGGCCGCCTTCTGTGCTGAAGTGTTGCGAGGTCTCTTTGGCCCGGGATAGGTGGGGGGGTGGTGGATCTTGCCGATCGGACCGCCTTCCCTCCGTTGCTTCGTCATCTCCTTCAGCGGACATGGTTTTCCTCGGTCCGGTAGAGGCGCTGAGAAGGGAAGCCGTCTTGCTGAGGCTTGCTCCTTGGGGGAGGTTCTTGAGCATCGGGCCGGCCCCCGCCGCCCCGTGTCTCGCTGCTTCGGTTTGAGAGTGGGGTTCGGCGCCCGATGGTGCATGGGCGAGCTGACACGCCAGGACTTGCCGTTTGGGCTTGTCGGGGCTGCAGCCTTTCCGAGGTCCTCGGCCGGAGGTCGAGGGCGGGGAGGTACTGGCCGGCCAGTGCTGGGGGCTCTCGCCTGCCCAGTCGGCTTTGAACGGATGCCATTCTTTCTCCGACTCGTCCTCGTTTAGGGGAAGGAGGCGTGAAAGGTGGATTTCCCTTGTGTAAGCGGAATATCCAGTTGGCGATCCGTTTGTAAGGGGAATATCCTGTTGGCGGTGCTGGAGATGTAGGCACCGCCGCCCTGGGCGGCGGGAACCATTGATGGCCGGTGACCTCTCTTTTGTTAGGGCGCTGTATCTCGGCCCGTTTCCCGGTGGGTGGGGGGATCAAATGGCGGTTTTTCATGTCAGCCGGTTCTCCTACTTTCAGAAGGGGGAGTGGCGTCTTTATAGGGAGATCTCGCTTATGGTTTCTCCTTCTTTCAGAAGGGGGAGTGGCGTCTTTATAGGGAGATCTCGCTGACGGTTTCTCCTTTATTTATTGCGCTGGGTTGGCACCATTAATGGGCTCCTCGAATTCGCGCCCGTGGGAAACCGCCTTTGCCAGGTGGCTCTTATGGGTCCTCTTTTGGAGCGCATTATTAATGGTGGCGTGTTTCTCGAGCGTCCTTTCGTTTCGCCGAGTCCCGTCGGGGCCGCCGACTCGGGAACTGGTGCCATTTCGTCCCGGTTCGTGTGCCCCTGTTCTCTTTTGATTTTCCGAGAGTCATGGGTACGTTGCCCCCTTCGGGTTGGCCCTGCCCCCGAGGGCTGGAGAGAGGGGGGGGGGGGCGGGCGCGTAGCCCGGCCCGTGCCCTTCTTTGGTTTGGGTGGCTAGGGTTGGCCCTGCCCCAGAGGTCTGGAGGGGGGAGCGGGCGCGTAGCCCGGCCCGTGCCCGTCTCTGGTTTGGGTGGCTAGGGTTGGCCCTGCCCCAGAGGTCTGGAGGGGGGGAGCGGGCGCGTAGCCCGGCCCGTGCCCTTCTCTGGTTTGGGTGGCTAGGGTTGGCCCTGCCCCAGAGGTCTGGAGGGGGGGAGCGGGCGCGTAGCCCGGCCCGTGCCCTTCTCTGGTTTGGGTGGCTAGGGTTGGCCCTGCCCCAGAGGTCTGGAGGGGGGGAGCGGGCGCGTAGCCCGGCCCGTGCCCTTCTCTGGTTTGGGTGGCTAGGGTTGGCCCTGCCCCAGAGGTCTGGAGGGGGGAGCGGGCGCGTAGCCCGGCCCGTGCCCTTCTCTGGTTTGGGTGGCTAGGGTTGGCCCTGCCCCAGAGGCCTGGAGGGGGGAGCGGGCGCGTAGCCCGGCCCGTGCCCTTCTCTGGTTTGGGTGGCTAGGGTTGGCCCTGCCCCAGAGGTCTGGAGGGGGGAGCGGGCGCGTAGCCCGGCCCGTGCCCTTCTCTGGTTTGGGTGGCTAGGGTTGGCCCTGCCCCAGAGGTCTGGAGGGGGGGAGCGGGCGCGTAGCCCGGCCCGTGCCCTTCTCTGGTTTGGGTGGCTAGGGTTGGCCCTGCCCCAGAGGTCTGGAGGGGGGAGCGGGCGCGTAGCCCGGCCCGTGCCCTTCTCTGGTTTGGGTGGCTAGGGTTGGCCCTGCCCCAGAGGTCTGGAGGGGGGGAGCGGGCGCGTAGCCCGGCCCGTGCCCTTCTCTGGTTTGGGTGGCTAGGGTTGGCCCTGCCCCAGAGGTCTGGAGGGGGGGGGGAGCGGGCGCGTAGCCCGGCCCGTGCCCTTTTCTGGTTTGGGTGGCTAGGGTTGGCCCTGCCCCAGAGGTCTGGAGGGGGGGAGCGGGCGCGTAGCCCGGCCCGTGCCCTTCTCTGGTTTGGGTGGCTAGGGTTGGCCCTGCCCCAGAGGTCTGGAGGGGGGGAGCGGGCGCGTAGCCCGGCCCGTGCCCTTCTCTGGTTTGGGTGGCTAGGGTTGGCCCTGCCCCAGAGGTCTGGAGGGGGGAGCGGGCGCGTAGCCCGGCCCGTGCCCTTCTCCGGTTTGGGTGGCTAGGGTTGGCCCTGCCCCAGAGGTCTGGAGGGGGGAGCGGGCGCGTAGCCCGGCCCGTGCCCTTCTCTGGTTTGGGTGGCTAGGGTTGGCCCTGCCCCAGAGGTCTGGAGGGGGGGAGCGGGCGCGTAGCCCGGCCCGTGCCCTTCTCTGGTTTGGGTGGCTAGGGTTGGCCCTGTCCCAGAGGTCTGGAGGGGGGGACCCGGGGAGCGGGCGCGTAGCCCGGCCCGTGCCCTTCTCTGGTTTGGGTGGCTAGGGTTGGCCCTGCCCCAGAGGTTCGGAGTTTTAGCGAACTGCAAAACTTGTGTAGGAACAACAATGTTGCGTAAAACGAGTAGAGGGGTGTATTGCGCGTAAAGAAAGGGAAAACTCACAACTATTGGTAGAATTTTAGCAGATGTTTCGCGTTCCAGGGGTGGGCCAGTTCGCTCCCTTCGGGGGTAGCCAAGATGTACGTGGCCGGCCCGACAATATCGATGATCATGTAGGGCCCTTCCCATTTAGCGGCCAGCTTTCCCCGCTTTGCAGTCTCGGGGCGGAAGGTGGCATCTCGGAGGACCAAATCGCCGATCCTGAACGTCCGCGGTTTCACCCGGGAGTCGTAATACCGTGCCATCCTCTGGCTGTGTTTGACGAGGCTGGTCAGGGCCCGGTCTCGTACCTCGTCTATTAACTCAAGACTGAGGCCGAGTCCTTCTCCGTTCATTTCTTCGTCGAAGAGCTTTAGCCGGAGTGTTTCCTCGCCGATTTCCACAGGAACGACCGCCTCTGATCCGTATGCTAGCACGAAGGGGCTTTCCCCGGTCGAGGCCTTGTGGGTGGTACGATAAGACCACAGGATTCCCGGCAGCTCGTCGACCCAAGCCCCCAGAGCGACGTCCACTTTCTTCTTCATAAGGTTCAAGATACATTTATTCGCGGCCTCCGCCATTCCGTTGCACTGTGGGTGGGCGACTGACGCGAACTGGAGTTTGATTCCCCAGCCCGAGCAGAAGTCGCGGAAGCCCTCGCAATCGAACTGCTTTCCATTATCCGTGACGATGGAGCGGGGAATCCCGAAGCGGCATATGATGGATTGCCAGATGAAGCCCTTCATGTCCGTCCACGTGATTTGCGCCAGCGGCTCTGCCTCGACCCATTTTGTGAAGTAGTCCACGGCGACGAATAGATATTTTCTTCCCCCGGAGGCCTTTGGGAACGGCCCCAGGATGTCAAGCCCCCACTTGGCGAAGGGGATCGGGCTCAAGATGGGCATCAGGTTGGCCGGAGGTGCAGTCGTCCGCCGGCAGAACTTCTGGCATGCCTCGCACTTCTTGACGTACTGTACCGCATCCCGGATCATCGTCGGCCAGTAGTATCCTTGGCGCATTACTTTGTGGGCGATGGTGCGCCCGCCATGGTGGTTTCCGCAGAAGCCTTCATGTACCTCGCGGATGACTTGCTCAGCCTGCTCCGGGCCCAAGCATTTCAGGTAGGGCAGGACGTCGAAGTTGGCACGGCGGCGGCGGTACAACACTCCGTCGAGAAGTACGAATGATAGGGCCCGCCTCTCCACCTGTTTTGCCAGCATCCGTTCCTCGGGCAGCTCGCCCGTCTCTAGGTACTTCATAATGGGGGTCATCCATGACGTCCTCATGTCCGCGCACATCAGCTCTCCTTCGTCGATGGTTGGCGTCACTAGGCTTTCCACGTAGATTGCCTTCCCGATCTCGGCCGCTGAAGAGGAAGCCAGCTTAGACAAGGCATCCGCCCGGAGGTTACTGGAGCGGGGTAGGTGTTGGACGTCCGCTTTCTTGAACTTACGGAGTTCGATCTGGATGCGATTCAGGTATCGCTTCATTGTTTCCTCTCGGGCTTCGAAGCCCCCCAGGATCTGTTGGATGACGAGGCGGGAGTCACTCAGGAGCAACACGTTCGTCGCCCCCACCGTCCTAGCGAGCTTCAACCCGTTAACCGCGGCTTCATATTCCGCGACATTGTTGGTGGCCGGGAAGCTGAAGCGCAGGGCGTACTCCAACGAACATCCATCAGGGGTCTGAATGACTATACCTGCTCCTGTCCCGGAGCCTGTTGCGGAGCCGTCGACGTGGATGGTCCATAATTCGCCCGCTGTCGTCGGGGAGGGTGCTGAAGGTTCACCCACCTCGATCCTCCGCGGGGACGTGGTCGCCGATGGGAGCTCCGTCCGGTCCCCCGGCAGGACTTCCGTGGTGCATTCCACCACGAAGTCGGCCAGCGCTTGGCCCTTGATTGCCGTCCGGGCTTTGTACGTTATGCCGAACTCGCTGAGCTCGACGCTCCAGTTGAGCATCCTCCCCGACCGCTCCAGCCTTTTCAGGTTCTTTTCGAGGGGCATGTCGGTGTGGACGATTATGGGGTGGGCCTGGAAGTAGGGTCGGAGCGTCCGGGCCCTGGTGATTAGGCAGTATGCGGCTTTCTCGATAAGGCTGTAACGAGTCTCCGCCTCCCGGAGGATCCGGCTGGCATAGTAAACGGGGCGTTGCACCCCTCCTTCCTCCTTGATCAGGACGGAGCTAACGGCCTCCTCGTTGGTCGCCAGGTAAAACCCCAGGGGTTCGCCCTCCTCCGGCCGTGCGAGGAGCGGTGGGCTCTGTAGGTATGCTCTCAGCTCCGCGAACACCCACGCGCAGTCGTCATCCCACGGGATCACCTTCCTTTGGTCTTTAGCTTCGCCCAAGGCTGTGCGCAAGACCCTGAAGAAAGGGAGCGATTTCTCCGCCGATTTCGACAGGAATCGCCCTAAAGCAGCGATCCGGCCGTTCAGTCGCTGCAAGTCCCGGATCGTCCGGGGCTCCGTCATACCGATGAGGGCCGTCACCTTGTCGGGGTTCACCTCGATTCCCCGCTTCGTTATCATGAAGCCCAGGAATTTTCCCGATTGCACGCCAAAGATACACTTCGCGGGGTTTAGCCTCAGGTTGTACCGACGGACCCTCTGGAAGGTTTCCTGCAGGTCGGCGAGGTGGTCGGGGGCCCTTCCGCTCTTTACCAGCATGTCGTCGATGTAGACCTCCAAGTTTCGTCCCACCTGAGGGCCGAATATTCGGTCTACCATTCGTTGATAGGTCGCCCCGGCGTTCTTCAGTCCGAAGGGCATCTTGGTGTAACAGAAGGTGCCTTTATCGGTGACAAAAGATGTCTTCTCCTCATCTTCCTCCGCCATCGGTATCTGGTTGTACCCCGAGAAGGCGTCCATGAAGCTCAACAACTCATAGCCGGACGCCTGGTCCACCAAGTGGTCGATTCTGGGCAGAGGGAAGCTGTCCTTCGGGCATACCTTGTTGAGGTCGGTGAAGTCGACGCACATGCGCCACTTCCCACTAGGCTTCTTCACCAGAACGACGTTGGCGAGCCAATCGGGGTAGTCCACCGGCCGAACAAATTTGGCTTCGAGGAGTCGCTCTACTTCTTCCTCGGCCGCCCTCTTGTTTTCGCCCCCCCGCACTTCTCTTCTTCTGTCGAACAGGTCGGGCTTCCGGGTCTGCATTCAACCTATGGGAGATTACCGCCGGGTCCACCCCGGGCATGTCGGCGGGTGACCATGCGAATATGTCCGCGTTTTCCCGGAGCAAGGCGACGAGGGCCGTCCTTAACGCGGACGGGAGTTTTGTCCCGATGGAGACGGTTCTTCCCTCGTCCGAGGCCACTGGGACCTCCTCCACTTCCTCTGCCGGGGTCGGTCGCTGGTCGCAGAAGTCCTCCCTCTCGTCAGGGATGAGAGCAGTCAGGGACCGCCTCGGGCTCCTAGGCAGGGATGGCGCCTGGTTGTGGTCCCCGGGCACCTCCCGTCCTCCCCGCACCTGCCCCACCCCCCGCGGGGTCCGGAACTTCATCGTCTGATGTTGCAGGCTGGGGAGCGCCTCGATGGCTGTCATATATGGACGCCCTATGATTCCGTTATACGCCGACGCGACGTCGACGATGACAAAAAGCGCTTCCTTGGTCACGACCCTCGGTTCTTCCCCCAGGGTTATGGGTAGGGTGATCGTTCCCTCAGTGGGGATCGCATGGCCGGTGAAGCCAGCAACAGGGCCCACACAGGGCTCTAGGTCTGCACGCCGCCATCCCATCCTCTCGACCGTTGACAGGAACAGGATGTCACATGAGCTACCCGTGTCAATCAGGAGCCGGTCGACGTCTATCGCCCCGATCCGAGCCTCGATGACGAGAGCGTCATTGTCCTGGCTCCGTGCCCCCAGCCAGTCCTCCTCGGTAAAGGTGATGGGGGGTCGGTGTGTCCTTCGTCGCTTCGGTCGGCGGCCAGCGGCCGCCACCATCACCTGTCGGGCTCCGGCCCCCGGGATTGCGGGCGCCCGCCCCGCCGAGGAAGACCCTCCATTTATCATCTCAATTCGCAAGACCACCCTCGGGGGGCGTGGCTCCTCCTTATCGCGGTTCGCCGGCGGTTCCCGTCCCCCCTCCTCCGGGGGGGCTCTCTCTCCTGCTGCCGCCCGCCTTCCCGCGACGAAGTTCCCCAGGTGACCCGCCTGGATCAGTCGCTCGATCTCTCTTTTAAGGGAGTAACAACGGTCGGTGTCGTGACCGTGGTCCCGGTGATAACGGCAGTATCTCCGGGGGTCCCGCCTCGCCGGGTCCGTCCTCATCTCCCGGGGAGGCTCCAGCAATAACCCGGCCCTTGTCGCCGCGGCCAGCACCTCCATCATGGGGGCGTTGAGTCGCGTGTAAGGCGCCTGTAGGGGGCCTTCTTGTCTTGGGATGACTCCGGGGGCCCCCGCGCCGGGGCGAGCTCGCGCACCGGGCCAAGACGATCTTGTGGGCGAGGCTCGGGCGGCTCCCGCCGCGGTCGGGCTATCTGATCACGGTCTCGGCCCCTCTCTTCCTGCCTCGGCCGAGGGTGTGGCCGGGGTCCGTCTTGGGACGGTTTCGCCGGGGGGGAATACGGCCTTTGCACCTAGAGTCTCTTCGGCCAACGCGTGTCTTTCCGTCATTGCAACCAACGCTTCATAGTCGGTCGGCGGATCTCGGAGCAGGGATTTTTGGAGGCTCCGAGTTCGCAACCCCGTCTTGAAGGCCAGCATAAGCACCTCATCGCCACATGTCACCACCGCCCGTCTTTCCTCCTGAAAGCGGCGGAGGTATCTACCCGTCGTCTCTCCTTCCCCTTGGATTATTGTGCTGAGATAGTCCAATGGCTTCTTCTTCGTCCGCCCGGCTCGGAACTCTTGGCAGAACTTGTGGGACAGCTCGCCAAAGCTCCCCACGGATCTCGCGGGTAGACCAAAATACCAATCCAGCGCGGTGTCCCTCAGGCTTTGGGAGAAATGTCGGCATAGGAACGCCTCGTCCACATCCTGCGCCTCCATCGCCCCCCGGTATTGTTGCACGCGCGTGAGGGGGTCGCCTCTCCCATTGTACGTGGCCAAGTGAGGGGGCTTGAACCTTACGGGCCTTGGGGCGGACGTGATCCACCGTGCGAGCGGTGTGGCCTCCTCCGGATAAGCAGGGTGATCTGGCACATCCCCTCTCCGCCATTCGGGGGTCTGACTTCGGTCGCGTCTCGGCCGCCGACGGTCCTCCGTCCCCTGGGAGTAGCTCCTCCCCCGGGCCGAGGATTCGACGGGTTGCGGGCTACGGTTCTCCCAGCACCAGCGCCTCCCGGCCAGCTCTCCTCGGGCCTCCATCCGTTCTTGATTCTCTCGGAGGAGCCTTTCGCGCTCGGCGGTGAGGTAGCGTAGTTGTCGACAAACGGCTTCCTCGTGTAGGGCATCGGAGGGGTGGTGCTGGCGATGCGGGCTGCCTCCTCCGGGTGGGGACCTGTTCAGTAACGGGTCCCGCCCGTCCCCGAGCCGCCGGCCCGTCGTCGTCTCGTCCAGGATTTCTCGGTCGATCCTGTTTTCTCTCCTTAGCCTCTCGCGCTCTGCGACGATGAGGCGGAGGCGGCGGCGAGCGGCCTCTTCTTCATGGTAGGCCCTTCGGGCGGCCTCGGCCGCTTCGTCCACACGCCTTTGCGCGGCGACTGCCTCCCCCAGGCGCCTCCACTGCCGCGCAACTTCCATCTCCTCCTCCAGGAGCCTTTGCTGGGCCGCAATCTCCTCAGCGAGCCCCTGTTCTCTCCCTCCTCCTCGAACTGAAGGCGGAGGTTCCGCATCGCGTTCTGGGGCTCCGAGAGGCCGGGCGGTGGCTCCGTTCCAGCCGTCTGATAGCCTCTCCTGGCCTGAGTAACGGCCTCGAAGCTCTTCAGGACGGCGTGGGCTGAAGTATGTTCAGTTTCGGTGCCCACCCCCAGAAGGGGGTCGGACGCCGGGGTGATTTGTAGAGAGAGCGGTTCCTGATCCACGGGATCTTTGCCGTGGTCAGGGTTCCGCGGGATCGGCGTGGAGTCTAACATGGGTGTGACCCTTCGTTCCTACAGACGGCGCCAATTGTTACGAGGTGGAACTCGCGTACAATGAATTTGTATTATGGGGAACCAAGGGCACGATGGTTATGTGGAGAAGAAGGTGTAGGTAGGCTGTTTTACAAGTGATTAGTGGGGTGAAGAGGTTGGATCCGTTGCCGGTGGTGCTCACGGGATCGTATCTCGTCGGACGCAGCTGAGGAGGGTTGGACGGCAGGGGGCTGACGCTGACTTTGGTCAATGGGCGAGCTCTCCTGCAGCACGAACAACTCGTCAGAAGGGCGGGGTTGGGGTTCAACCCTTAGCCCCTCCGATGCCTAAGTCAGTAATAGGGCTTAAAATGGGGGGCTGGACACGCCGGTCGGACTATCTGTGTGTCCGCCGCGCGTGACGAGCTATAGGTGGGAGAGCAAAGATATGGAAGACCTTCGCTCTCGTGTGTGAATAATAGAAATGAGAGAGAATTCTCCAACCCCCTCTCCGTAAGAGGAGAGGGGGTATTTATACCTGACGGGTGATGACTAGGCATGCTGAGCTGGCTCGGGTGTCAGCGTAAGCTTCGGGCAAGGACATCGGGAACAGGAGTTCCTGACCTGCTTCTGTCAGGCGGCGCAACGGCCAAGGGGTGCTTTTGTCGGGATGTCAGGGCCGAAAGCGCTAACCGTCGGACGGGTCAGCCGCCTGGGGTCAGGCGGTCGGGTGACGTATGTGTCAGTCGTGTCCTTATCCTAGGCTGTTTGTCGTTAGCGGCGAACTTAAGGTCGGGCTGGGTCACTCTAGGCGCCGCGGTTCGCGGGAATCGGGCGGGCCGTTTCGATCGGGGGTTGTCCGGCCCGGCCGCGCCCCCCGATCGGTCATGGGGTATGGCCCGCCGGTGCGGAAGGGTACGTCCGCGCCCGTCAATAGGCCTGGCCTAGCTACCCAAGCGTCCCCAAGCGCGCTACCCCGGTGGGTCGGGCGGCTGCGATTGTTCGCCTCGGCCGGTTCGGGGAACGCTGGAAGGCGAGCCTGTCTCCATGATGCCCCGGATTTTCGGGGCGGCGGCCCTTTTGTGAAATGATGAGTTAATGGGGTATGTTAGCGGATCCGGGCGGGAGTCGGGCTCCTACGATCTTTAGGTCGTAACAATTGTTTTTTTTGTCAAATTTGGTCTGTTGTCCCCTCCCTACACCGAGTATTCGGTGTATATAGCAACCCTCAACAGTAATAGAATTCTAAACTTTTAATGCTCAAACATTGACATGACATCAATTTGTAGGATGTGAGGGACTAATTGCAAGATTGGGTGAGAGGTCAAGCTCTCATTTGATGGGTGAGACCAACTAGGCCCATATGTTGCAAAACTCTCATTGATATCTTACTGTATGTAGATCCTTTCTAAGCCTAGAGTGAACCATAAGCTACAAAATCTAGGGTTCGCCCAGCAAAGAAAAAACGAGGGTCTAGATTCGAGGTGACGCTGTGTCCCCTTCCTAATGACAAAATTGATTTTTTAGGCCACCAGCAAGATGCATGTGGGATGCAGGGAGACCCCAAGAAAAAGAAGACCACAAGCTTACAAGCTTTTTTGGTTCACGGTGTGCTTGAGATCAATGGAGAGGTGATGATGTTTCACGAGATTCCTACAACAAAATGGGGACGCTTTTGGACTTGTTTTTGTATGAGAGGATGCTTAAATTGAAATCGGAGAGCTGGCTCCATTGGATCCACTGCTTTTTGGGATCGGGTTGGCTCTTACGCGCGTATGTCCATGTGATCGTCCAACGCGACGTGGGCCGTTCGATCAAAGCTTTTTCCCCCCCTTTGTGGGCCCCGCCACGCACCTCTTTGTGGGTCCCACCAGAGGAAAATGTTGAAGAGGTGGTGGCGGGTGGCGGGGCCCACAAGGAAAAAAACAGCTTTGATCGAAAGGCCCACGTCGCGTTGGACGATCACATGGTCCTACATACATAGGTGCCAATGTGCCATTTAGTGCACCGGGGTAATGTTAAGTTTTTTTTTTTGATACATTGGAAAGCTGGTTAAAGGCACGCACGTGTTCCGTATCCACCAGTGATCGATCCCTCGTGGCTACAGTAGAAAGCGGAGGTAAATGCCGCTGGACCACAGCCGGTTAATGCTAAGTTGACTCACGAAGGTTTGACAGTTTCACAGATGGATAACGTGAGCCAACGAAAATGGCCTCAAAGTGTTATGAGAAGTGCTTTTGAAAGTATTGGCGATAGTAGGCCCATTAGGGCCTGCAAGGCCCACCGAGTCCATTGGCTGAGCATGGGCTATTAAAGCCCGGGTTAAATTTCATTTTCTGTTGAGATCGAATGCCAAGATGTTTCATTAGCTATAAATAAAGTAAGAAGGATTTTTTTAAACTTATTTTTCTCCATAAATTTTGCATTAAGATGCAAACTTAGCATCATGAGATGATGCCATAAAGAGGCCTCCAATGTTCTAATAGGCCTAAGCCCATTATCATAATAATGGACCCCAGCCACAGCAGGATACTAATGTCATGGGCTGGCCTTAGTCCAAGTTCTCCTTCAGCAAGACGCTGTATACGTTAAAATGTTTTAAATAAAACTTTGGCTGGGGGTATGGTTGAATTTTGTAAATTTTGTAAATTTTTTTTGAAGATCCCCCACCTTTTTGGGAAATTTGAGCGAGACCTACTCAAATATTACACTTTAATATGCGTTTAGTTCGTTCGATTGAAGGCGCTATCGAGGAATCGGCACCATCCTCATGCGTCGAAATTTCTTGCATCCAGAGGTAAACGCATTATCACTAAAACCCTAGTGAGATCAGTAGAGGTTATTGTTGTTGTTGTTAGCGTTGTTATTTTGTTTTTGGTATAGATATTGTGCGCATGATTTTAGGGTTCTGAAATTTTATTGAAAATCCAGGGATTTTGGCATATATATGAATTGGGTACATATTTAATAATCTAATTTTGTCTTCCCTGATGAAAACTTTGTCATTGTGTACTTGAATGCACTTGAATTTGTTATAGTTTGCAACATATATTTAATTGGGTTATTGGTTGGCACAAAAATATTTACAGTTTTTAAGAAAAATTTAAAGTTAGCACTTGTTTAAATGGTTGATTGGAAAATCCAAATGGGATTGAACTCCATTACTACAGGTTGAACTCTCTGCATTTTTATCATTGCTACACAGAAGCTTCTGCGACGGCCGACGACAATTCGATTAAAACTAGCCAAAGCTCTATTTTCAAATGGGTTGTTTAAGAATTCAAACGGGCTCACTTTGTTTCTCAAAGTCTCTCATTTCTCTATTCACATTTGATGCTTTAATGTGAAAGTTTAGTTTCACATGGGAAGTGGAAGTAACTTGATCAAACTTGTAGGTTATGTGGTGCCGAACCAATTTCTATCCCTGTCGTGCAATGTAGTTTACTCCTTGTGGGTTATCTCTTCTTTAGTTTGTACTCTTCCGTAATTTCTCTAACTACTGCTAGGGTGCGTTGGGGAGCCGCACACGTCCTCTTAATATTCCTTATGGGGTAACGCGATAATGTGAGTGTGTGACATCAATTATAAACGGGCGAACTAATTTAATTTTTTTTAAAATTAAATTTCAGGTTTGCAAAGTAATTTTGGTAGTTACCGGATGCACATCCCGTAACTAGTTAACTAATCAGTGGAATATACCACCTTATAAATTGTGGGAATTCATCCTTAGTTTCATTTTTAAAATCTATTTCATTCGTAGAAAATGAAGCACATGTGGCTGCCCTTTGCTCACTAAATTTGTTACAATATTTGCGGTTGGCAATAATGTTGCCTTTGCTGCAAATATACACTTGGTTCTACCATCATTTTGGCTTGGATAAATTTATCTAACCTTTGAATATAAGTAATTCAGCTAGGTGTCCTTTTTCTACCTTGGTGCCATCTATTGTGGGCGTCTATGTTGAAGTCACAACATAGTTTCTGGTTGAGTCGTAAAAGGGACACTATATCTGAAAATGCATCCGTAATAGTATGCAATTACGGCAACAATGAAAAACCTTAATCAAATATTTTGGATAGCTAGATTAATCTTTTGTCTTCTCCAGTCTCGTAAGGTCCATCGGTTTTGGATCAACTTTGTAGAGATCGAACTTAGTTTTTTTGCGTGTAATTGGCTGCCTAGGGCAATCCCTCCCTTGTCTGCTATGGCCGTGGTCACATATTGAACACATAGTACAGTAAGCAAAGCACTAGCTGAGTCACTGCCATGGATGGTTTTGTTAGGTATTTAGTTTTTTTGTGCAAAAACCAAACCCTTTATATGTGAACATGCAATAGACGGGTTATTCATGAGGTAAGCTTGTATGCGATCTTCTCTGATCATTAGTCACAGACATGAGAAATGGATATAGATATCGACACACAATATCAGACATATGTAGGATCCAAAACTAAAGAAGTAGGAGGCATATCTATACTTGTAAACTTATGCCGTGCAAGCATGACATGCAAAAGCTAACAATTTTTAATTTATACGCATTGTTGCTAAATCTCTTTTGCATGGGTTCTTACTCTACCGTAGTTAGCATAAGCTCCTACCAAGTACAAGGAGAGTCCTATAAATCATCTTTGATTTCTTATGATCAATCTCCCATTCTACCATGTATCATCACTCGCTCACATACACATACATATGTGTATGTATGTATATATATTTGTGTGTAGAATCCGAGAGAAAATTATTAGCTGGGTTCCCAAAAGCCCAATCTTTGCATATCTTTTGGATGGAAGAGCCAGTGACATCAATCTTCATCCCCTAAAAGAGAGATATACCAAAAATCTTGTGTTTCACATGCCCTTTGGCTAGGGTTCTAGTAGTAACAAATGTTTTGTTGTTTACAAACTGTCAAGTTAGAATTACTAGCTGGAATGAAAAATCATATGCAAATATCCAGGCTTTAGTTCCAAGTTTTAGAATCTGGTGATGTACAAGAATGGATCTTATTGGTCAACAGATGAGTGGAGTTTTTGTCTAATTGGAGTATATAAGTTGTTAATGTTGAAAAAATATTGCCATGGCCTCGCAATGGCAGCCGTTATGGTGGTGGTAGTTCTTGGCTGCAAGGTGTGGTAGCCTAACTCCTGCCATGCATATTAAATTATTATTTTTATTTCATTCATTTTCTAATCCTTTCTTCTCTTTTATTCTTCTTATTTCTTCTTCCTCCTCCTCCTTTCTAATAAGAAAGATGAACGAAGAAGGATATGTGAAAAAATTATTCATATATTGATTCCTTGATGGAATTTTAAAAACAACCATGTCCCTATTATGGCGATATGGTTTGTGGCGGATCCTCATCATCACCATCATTTATAACATCGCGAGTTCCTACTAGCAACATATTACCCTATAGGTGTTATTACTAGGCGACAACTATGGTCATTGCCCCCCCTCTCATCAATTAGGTGACTTGATTGGGTTGAGGTTCTCAATGACATACAATGTATTATTAACTAGTTGATGAATGCATACATTTTTACCTTTCACACATTCACATTTATTCTATAAAATAAGGTAGATTTTGAATGTGGATGTTGGTCAGGATAAATGATTAATAAAAGGATGAATATGATTTAATTTGAAATCATCACTGGTTAGGAGGATGAAAGATGGTAAAATTTTAGGGGTAAAATCTTGGGCAACAACATTTTTGGGAGGAAATTTGTTGGGAAGGGGTGCGGCCACCCCGGTGGTAGTTTGGTAGTTTTTGGGTCCTAATGGCAAACTTGTTATTTTAGGCCATAATGACATTTTGTAATATGTGGCAAATCAGCCCTTTATATTGAGAGTGAGGGTTAGGGCTAAATGTTATGTTTAATTTGAAGAAAAAGAAGAGAGATATGAGTATCTTAGTTGACAGGTTTGGAGGATTAGCCCTTTATCTTTAAACAAAGGATAGAAAAGTGGGTTCATCTCTCATTGAGAACAAGTTGTATCTTTATTTTGTGTTATTTATTATAATGATAATCTCTTCTTCCAAATTCCCAATTTTCTTCCACCAAAACTCTAGCCAAGCTAAACAAATTGGTATCAGAGCTTTATGATCTATGGCGGCAGCGGAAACAAAGAAAAAGATCGAAGTTTTGAAGGCAAGATTTAATGCCGAGCTCGGGGAGTTCAAAAAATCGACGGAGAAAATTTTATCCTTGATGAGCACGTGGATGCTAGCGATGGAGGAGAGACTCTAAAATCAGATCGCAACCCAAGTTGACATCCAAATCACTGCAAACATGGAGATTTGCAGAAAAATTGAAGAGGTGTAAAAGTCCTATATCTAAAGAAAGGACCAACATAGATAAGAAGAGAAAGGTTGAGATTTTGTTAATGGAAAGGAGAAGATCGTTGAATTCATCGAAGGATGCTTCTCGGAGACAGAGGATCTGGCTAGAGGAAGAACCGTCGCCAGATCTGGGAGTGGCGGTCCCTTTCCGCACGCCTCGGAGGGACTCGAAGGCCGGGCACTCCCAAACCCTAGATCTGCGGGTAGCGGCCCTGACCCGTATCCCTTGTGGCCGCGCGAGCCCCATGCAGCAGCCTGGGGGCCACGTGAGCCCCATGCGTCTACCCGAGGGATGTGCGAGACCCCAGATCCTCGCCAAGGGGGTACGAGCCCCATGCGCAGTAAGGGCCATGTTGGCCTCTTGCGCTGCTGCAGGGGCCCTGTTGGCCCCCTGCGCCACTTAAGGGTCCCTTGGGGCCCCATTCTGACCGAAGCCAGTGTCATTGACCTCTGGCAACATTTCAGGGAGGTGACGCCCCTCCCTTGGAGCCTGATGCCAAGCACATCAGGCCGACGACCATTTTGGGGGTTACGGAGAGCATGTTGGTGATACTGTGAATACTTTGAGAAATGAGGAGGACTAGAGTGACGGAATGGAGGATGGGAGGACAACGGTGAAGCCAGGAGAGACCTGTGGGGAGACGGAGGAGACCTGCAGAATGTTTATCCACGCCCCTCCACTTTGGGCAGCCGAGGGAGAGAGTAGGACATGTGGTATTTGGCTCCGAGAGCAGGGTTCGGAAGCAAAAGCTGTCAGTTTTCGAGGGGGATGATTCTTATGGATGTGTTTACCGTGCAGAGAGATACTTCACAGTATGGCGCTTGACTGAGGCGAGAAAAACTGTGGGCGTCTATTTAGAGAAAAAGGCATTGTCCTGATACCTATGGATGTGACAGTGGTAGCGTGTGCGATCATGGGAAGAGATCAAGGGCTGCTTGTTGGACCGCTTTTGTGACAACCAGGACGAGAATCTACATAAGCAGCTCCTCGCACTTCGACAAGATGCACCAGTCCAGGATTTCAGGGAGTGATTCGAGTCGTTGGATGGTCGAGTGAGGGGGAACCCTGAGGCGATATTGGAGGAAATTTTCATGAAGAGATTTAGGCCTGATATCCGAGTTGAGCTCTGTTTACATATGCCAAAGCCTAGGCATTGATGGAGATGGTGGATCTGGTCCAGTTGGTCGAGGACATGTTTATCGTGGAATGACGGTCCAAAGGAGCAAATAGCAGGGACGCATTCCACACTTTGTTGACCGAGTAGACCCAGAAGCCCTAACCAATGACGGTCCAGATATCACAATGGAAGATCGACGAGCCTTTGGCAGATGGTAGGTACAAGCATTTCACACAGAGGGAAATCTCGCACCCAGGGGCTATGCTACCATTGTGGCAATGGAAGAGCGACGAGCCTCTGGCAGATGGTAGGTACACGCATCTCACACAGAGGAAAATCTTGCACCCAGGGGTTATGCTACCGTTATGGCAATGGAAGAGCGACGAGCCTTTGGCAGATGGTAGGTACAAGCATCTCACACAGAGGAAAATCTCGCACCCAGGGGTTATGCTACCGTTGTGGCAAGAGATTCAGTCCGCGCCATCATTGTCGCAATCACGCGCTGCAAGTGTTGATAGTCGACGAAAATGAAAATGCGGCCATCGGAGAGGAAGAGACAAGAGGGGACGCACATCTCATTTGGAATAGCGCACCCACAGACGTTATGCACCACATTAAGGATACCGTTGTTCTTCGGGGGGAGGAGCAGTGTTGGGAAGGGGGTGCGACCATCCTGGTGGCAGTTTGGTAGTTTTTGGGTCCTAGTGACAAACTTGTTATTTTGGACCATAATGGCATATTTTGTAATATGTGGACAAATCAACCCTTTATATCGAGAGTGTGTGTTAGGTCTATATGTTAAATTTGAAGATGAAGGGGGGAATATGAGTATCTTAGTTGATAGGTTTGGAGAGTTAGCCATTTATTTTTAATCAAATGGTAGGAGAGTGTTTTCCTTTCTAATTGAGACAAAATTGTATCATCATTTTCTGTTATTTGCTATAAAAATCTCTTCTTCCAAATCCTCGACTTTCTTTCACCAAAACAGCCAAATCCTTATAAAATTTCCTAGAGATAATTGGTTATGGTTGAAAAGCCAATGTTAGAGTTAGAGATTGAGCCTGTATCAAATTCATTTATTGAGCCTGAGGTCAAGACAAATCCTAAACATGAGTTGGAGCCAAAAACCTAGACAAGGTTTGAATCAGCACATCAGATGAAGTTTGCATTCAAGAAGCTTGCTGATCTCGAGGTAGAGCATTTAGACCATTATTCTAGAGGATCCATTGCCTACCACTCAGCGGGTGTTGCGTCTCTTCACATAATCATCTTAATTGATATTAGCTTGTTACTCCTGATATATTTGTTCGAGTTTCTTCCTAATGCATTACTTCAAAACTTGAGGGTGAGTTTTCTCTGGACGGTGATGATTTGATGTGGAACGTGCCACGAGCATGTGTAAATTATTTTAGTAATTAAAGCGAAACTTACTCTATGAAGGACTTAATATCAAAGAAGAAAAGAAATTGGAATTTGTTTAGGATTATTATTTTTAAGTTTGAGTTTGGTTTGGAGTTTTCTTTTTTGTTTGGTTAAATTTTCTGATTTGAAGTTTGAATCAAATTAGGATTTATAGTTTTCTTTTATTTAAAATTTTAAGTTGAGTCTTTTTTAGAATTATTTATAAAATAGCAAATTTAAAATTATAATAGGATTAGTTTTCGTGGGCTTTAAGCTTTGTTTTTCCATAAACACATCTTTTACGTCTTTTATTGTGATATATTACCATTACAAGTGAATCAAAGAATTGAATTTAAGAAAATTTTAGTGATTTGTATTTTTCTTTGAATCTTTTCACATGTGATGTGCCCATAATAGGCTAGTGATTTGCATGGATAAAAGGCCCGAAACTTATCTCTTTTAATTTTATTTATA
This sequence comes from Scilla litardierei, assembly GCA_030789695.1. Taxonomy (NCBI): domain Eukaryota; kingdom Viridiplantae; phylum Streptophyta; class Magnoliopsida; order Asparagales; family Asparagaceae; genus Scilla; species Scilla litardierei. The sequence continues at coordinate 219,813,769 of CM061134.1, read as the reverse complement.
AGAGTATCAAACCCTAGTTTTTAGTTTCATAAATCTCACAACATAACCCAAAATCTTTTTTTAAATACATAACCCTAGATCTTTAACCCTTACGCTTCCGCGTGCCCAACACTATGACTATAATCATGCCTTTTTTGAATAAACTGGTTCACTATACTGAATAATTCCATAAATTCTTAGCACCTATAACTGATGATATACATCACACTGTTGGTAATTTTAGAAGTGGGTCAAAACTATATCTAAATTTTCACTGAGGCATTGTATCAAGAAGTTGCTTGCAATAATTCATAGCTTTTTGAATGCATAAACAGCAAGTGATCAATCTGTATGCTGTGCAATATGTCAGACATATTATTAAAAAATTATGCTGCAAATAAAAAGTGTTACCCAAAAACAGATTAAAATTAAAAACAACTAAACTTGGATGAGCTAACCTTATCGTTAACAAAATCAAAATTCTACTCCAAAAAACGCAGCAAAATACAAATCAATTAACAATAATTCGCGAAAAAAAATCTAAAAGAGATCAAACTTTGGCTGACATTGGCGGCGGCTGCACAGGTAGTGATGCGTATTTGCTCCTGCAAACCATTTGCCTCATTCACCCTTTCTTAAAACCGTACTGTAGATCATATCTCTGGGTTTAAAAAAAGTTTGAGATAGAAAATTTGAAAACCACAATTTAGAAGATCATGCTGGAACTTAAAATTTTGAGGAATGAGAACTGAAAACCCCAATTGAGAAGATTGTGTGGTAAACTTAAAATTTGAGAGGAAATTGGAAAACACAAGTTACAAAGATATGCGGGGGGGAGGGGGGGGGGGGGGGGGGGGGGGCTAAAGATTACGTGCAAAAGAGACTAAAGATTACGTGCAAAATTCCTATATCACTGTTTTCTAGCATAACTGTCGAAGTACTGAATTTTGATAGACATTAACATGTCAGATGCACGATCTACAAAATTCAGAACACTTGAGGAAAATGCTCACTTGTTGTCATGATTAATTATTTAAATGGCATCCTATACAGCAAAGGCATATGAAAGATCACATCAACTATTCCCTAGAACAATATAGACAATTCAGGAAATGGCATCCATGACCATCCATTTCCAGCAGTAGCATATTTCATAAAATAAAAAATGCAATGGATAATCTACTAATTAATGGGTGGCTGAGTAGTTCTTTGAATAATTTCTTCGCATGTAACGAGGAATTCACTAGCTATTCAAATAATAGTTTGGGAAATTTACCAACTGTTTGCAACTATTTCAAACTAATTACGAATTTACCAGACAGTTTTCCTTTTTTTTTCTTTAGCTTTGATAATGTCATAATTTAAATGGATAGTGAAAAGGGGATTTTTTGCATTACCCTTAAAATATTTTATTTAGTTTGAACATTTGCCGCATGTTTCCATCATGCCCAGATATGTCCGTGAAAACTTGGTTTTCTACAGACAAAGTAATCCTTGAATTCCAAACTGGTAACCATCAATTTGGGGACTTCTTGCTATAATATACTTCTAATCATTGGCGTGGCCTTGGTAATCCACCCAAGTCTGAATAATCATTTCTCAATTCTCACGTTCATTGTTCTGTCCTGTGGTTAGGACTTGAGAGTGGTCAGGACCGTAATATGTGGTTTCCTCTTTTTTAATTAAAACTGACACAATTCTTTCAGTGATTGTTTTTTGATGCGTGAAAAAAATGTGCAGTACATCATTGTTGTTCGCGTTCTGATATCATCCATATCTTGGATTCCTTCTTATGTCCTGCTATTACGGAGCACTTGATTATTAAAACAGTACCAGAATTGAAAATGCTTGGCATCTCACATTTAAGTTGCATTTCACTCTCTGGCCAATTATAATGCTATAACTAATTGCATTGTATTCCTGAACAAGATGAGATTATTGGTTGTAATTGGAATGTTATTAGATGTGTGCTTGACTGCACTGTTCACTTTTATCGTAGCATATGCATGTATTGATTTGAGCTTGATAATATTTGTGCTGCTGGATCATGGAGAATCCTAAGGGTCAAGCTTAAGCTTCATCTTCTCCTCCTCTATTTATACTCTGGCACAAGCCTAGCAACCAACACAATCACCTCCTACAAAATACAGCTGCTCCTTCATCATTGATATTCTCTGATGATGGCAGTGTATAACTCCGCGCCCTTTTTCATTTTATCTGCCTTCATCTTATTAGTTAGTCACCTTAGAATCGAGACCATGTCCCAACTTCTGCCCATTGCTGACTCAGGCAGCAATGGCAGTGCCATCGAAACCCAGACCTACATTGTCACTGTAGATGGAATCGAGGATTCTGATCTCCTGAGCTACGAAGATCGTGAGAGTTGGTATATGTCATTCCTTCCAAACACCACCCTCGACTCTGGTGAGCCGAGGCTGCTTCACTCCTACGAACACGTGATCAACGGGTTTGCTGCCAGGCTCACCCGCGAGGAACTGAAGGCGATGGAATCCATGGATGGGTTCGTGGGTGCACAGCTGAGCCACATGCGTCGTCTTGGAACCACCTACACGCCGCAATTTCTGGAGCTGAACAAGTATGGTAACAGCATATGGGCCAAATCCAGTGGTGGTGAGGGAATCATTATCGGTGTTATAGACAGCGGCATTGTTAAAGACCATCCCTCGTTTGATGACTCCGGTATGCCGCCACCTCCAGCCAAATGGCGTGGCTGCTGTCAATTTACACAAAAAAGTTGCAGCAAATTTACCCCATCCGTCTGCAACAACAAGATTCTTGGCGCTAGATCATATGTTGGTGGTTCTCCGGCAGACACGTCAGGCCACGGGAGCCATGTGGCTAGCATTGCTGCGGGGAGTACTGTTTATGATGCCGACGTTCTTGGCCAGGCCAAGGGGACCGCAAGTGGCATGGCGCCTAGAGCTCACCTGGCAGTTTACAAGGCGTGCACAGCATCTGGTTGCGACGATGCCAATGTGTTGATGGCCATTGATCATGCCATAAACGACGGAGTGGATGTGCTATCGATGTCCATAGTCGGTGGTTTTCTCGAGTTCTATGATGACGGCGTCATGAGGGGCGGCTTCAGTGCAATGGCGAACGGTATCTTCTCCAGTGCTTGTGCTGGGAATGAGGGAAGGATACCATTAAAAATATCCAACGATGCTCCGTGGCTCTTGACGGTTGGGGCCAGCACCACCGATCGAGTGATGAGGGTGGTCGTGCAGCTTGGTAATGGGATGGAGATGTACGGGGAGTCCGGTTACCAACCGGAAAACTATACTTCCCCATGGCTCTCTCTTGATTACCCGGGAGCGCGTATCGCGACTGACAACAAAAAGGCCTGCAAAGCAGGATCTTTGGATGATGAGGATGTTGCAGGAAAGATGGTCGTGTGCGAGCAAGGAATCAGTGAAAGAACGGACAAGGGCAGGTTCGTCAAGAAAGCCCAAGGGGCAGCCTTGTTAGTCTTGAACCCAAACTGGGACGGGTTTACTACGATGGCTGACGATCATGTCCTTCCTGCAGCTCATCTGAGCCATGTGGACTCTCGAAAGGTTTTCGATTATTACAAAACCGATCCAAATCCGCGGGCACGGTTATTATTCCGTGGGACGCAATTTGGCCAGCGGCGGGCGCCTGCGGTAATTTCGTTGTCTTCCAGGGGGCCAAGCACGATCAACAGGGGAATACTAAAGCCTGATATCATTGGGCCGGGTTCGGACATTCTAGGAGCTTGGGCCAACACGGTTGGACCAGATCCTCACGCCCCTTCGACCACTGCATTTAGCTTTGCGACCGGTTGTTCCATGGCAACGCCCCATCTTGCTGGAATTGCAGCACTGATCAAGAGTATGCATAATGATTGGTCTCCGTCTGCGATCAAATCCGCAATCATGACGACTGCCAACACGCTAGACCATGACGGGCTCCCCATTGTTGATGAAAAATCCAACACCCTCGAGCCAGCTACATACTTCGCAATGGGCGCAGGACATGTGAACCCTTCTAAAGCGATGGATCCAGGCCTCATCTATGATGTCCACCCCGATGATTACATTCGCTACTTGTGCAGCCTTTACAATGATTATCAGGTCAAGCTAATCGTCAAGCGTTCAGTCACCTGTCATTCACTAATAAGTCTCCCTGCAGAGCAACTGAATCAGCCATCGATCATGGTCTCCTTGGCTTCATCATCCGTGGAGGGGGCAGGATCCGTGAAGGAGATAAGCAGAACCGTGACCTATGTAGGGGATGATGCCAGCGCGGATTTTAGGTTGGAAGACGTCGTCCAACCTGCAGGAACCATCATAGAAATAGATCCAAAGGAGCTTCATTTTTCCTCCCCAAAGGAAACTAAAACTTTCACCGTGAAGATTATCACGAACGGAAGCACTCCGGATCTTTTTTTTTTCCCGTCACAGTTTCAATGGGTTTCGGACAAGCACGTTGTCACGAGCCCGATTTCTTTCCAATTCCAAGTATAGATATATGCATGCAATATCTATGCTCGTTTATTTTCACTTCCAATGAGGAGTTTGACACTGTAGTGTTTGCTCTTTTCGAATAAAAATTTGGCTATGCATTACATATAAACACTAGTCGTTTCATGGCCCTTATCTTGGCGTCACCTACATTTGCCCGCCGATAAATCATCCAATTGAAGCTAAATGGCCAAACAGCATATAGGATTATTGTTCCAAAGCAAATCTTGTACCTCGTATGTATTTGCTTCTGTGAATTTCTAGCAGATTTTTTTAATTTTTATGATGCACTCTGTTAAAATAGATGCCAAGCATTTGCAATCATTTAACTTCAGGTTTCCGTCTGCACTCTTTTGAGTGTCATTTCCTACTGATATGATTAGGTAGAGCTGGGTAGCACATATATTGTTAGATATTGCATTAATCACGCTTGGTTTTCAAAGCTGAACCAAGGGGTAAAATGTGATGCATTTGACCAAGCGGTTTGGAGGTGGTGGCGTTCTTTCTTTCTTTCTTTCTTTTGGGTAAGGCTAGTGAAAACCTTTCTTGATGTTTGGTTGTTCTGCATTGAGATCGTTTGTATGGTCATATAAATTGATATTACACAGGTACAGAACTTAGAAGTATAGGCTGAATTGGCTATTGGTATGGGAATTGTGGTTTGGGGATTATCTGGAACTGAGGTTAAGAGAGTACTTTTTCTTGGTTGGTAATGGGTGTAAAGGGTTAGTGTGGATATTTTGAATCTCTGATTGTGTTTGGTAGTGTTGGAGTTAGAGAACCTTTTTAAATCATAATGTTGAAAAAATTATTAATTTTACTTAATTAATCGCAACTGAAATTTTTATTACCATTTTTTTAAATATTATTAACTTTTATTAACTTTTTGATTTTGCATTAAATAAATTTTGCAGGGATGTTTACTTTCGAGTGAAGAGTAAAACTGACCGCAAAAATTAAAAAGGAGGGACGGCAACAGCGACAATGAAGACGATAGCGACAATGATGATGAGCACGACCACTCCAAGGATGCCTCGGATCGCTCAACCGCAGGTTGTTTTTCCAACACCAACCCCAACAGAAAGCCGGGGTTACCAACTCCTTGAAACAGGGTGGTTTCTACCCTGTGTCGAGGTAACCCTCACTCAACTCCACACCCGACCGTTTTGTCCTGTTTGGATGGAGTTGGTGAGGGTTAGAGGTTAACCCTCATTTAGCTCCTGTTGCCAAACGTAGCCATATGATTATAATCTCATTATAATGCTTCAGAATATAAGATGTCCTTGGTATGATTTTTTTGTGATGGTGACAACGTGTTCATTCTATGTATCTTAAGCCAGTATGTGAACTGAGATGATGGTAGACTCCTCGGCCCATCTGCAAGTAGACCACTGAACTTGAGGTAGACACAAAGCTGTCTAGAATAATCATCAATGAGTGTTAGTAAGTATCACGAATCACCACCATTATAGTAAACATGTGAGGATCCCTAAAGATCCCAATGAATATAATTTAGTGCTGTGAACCGTTGTAGGGAAGCTAGCTCTCTTCTGTTTCACAAAAATATAATGCTTATGGAATTACATCTTTCATCTAATCTGGATACACAAAAGACCTTGCCTACTTGCCCACTCAAGTCGGCTAATCATAGCACATACATAGCGCCATGTCACATATGCTATATCTTGGTGGTGATTGAAACCGACATAGATGACGAAGACACTATAACTAAGTGTTAATACCAAAATTGACATGTACAGTTGTCAAGCTGACAAAGACTCGGAGCGCTGAGCTGGAGCCTAGTCAACCTTTGGAGTGGGACCCTCGGTTGGAAGAACCGGGATTGGTTGTAGTTAGATGATGATACGATGGTCGATCGACCTAAGAACGGTCGTCGGTTTGGTCGCTCGAGGTTGGAGAGCTCGAAGTTGACCTTGGGCGTTGGATGACGATCGTCGATCTGTATCACAGGGAGTCGTTAGGGGGGTCGGATTTGGGTTCCGACCCAAATCCCCTCCGATGCTTAAGTCAGTAAGGGACTTAAGGATGAGATGGAGCTTGGCGTAGCTGAGATCGACCCACTGAGAATCGTCCCTGGACTAACGACGCAAGCTCAAATATAAAATGGAGAAGTAAGAGAATATAGTTCTATGTATTAGCACGCGTATCTTCAAAATAGAACCCCCTCCCTTATTTATAGGGGGTCGGGGTCTCCATAGAGACGTTGGGGAGGTAACGGTATCTCATAATAGTGCCACGATCTCCCATCATAAATGAGAGTAAACGTTACCCACGTCCGCGAGATTGCTGGGACGGCTTTTAATCCCACGTTTGTGCGAAGTAGACCCAACAGTTGACTGGCTACTTTGGGCTTTGACCGAGTTGATATCGGGTTATGGTGGGCATGATGGGCCTGGGTCATTTGTCGACCGAGTCTCCTCAAGTGCCGGCCCAATGACTCAATAGTAAGCATATAAAAGCATAGCACTGCGATACATACAAACTTTCAACTTACTTGCCTTTGATTAGGACAGGAGTACCTTTACTGACTTCCCTGACTACGACTTTGCTGTAATTATACTTTCATCCAATTCTGTTAATAAAGCCAAGGTAGATAAAGTGATTCTTTAAGTCAGGAACATGCCTAACTTTCAATAATGTTCCAAGGATGCAATCATGCATCTTAATTCAAATTATTTCTTTTTCGACAACTTTGTAAGAGGCATTGTTGCCCATCAACATGACTTTACCTTCAATATGTTCACGTGGAGAACCAATTCCTATTGGGGGCAGATATAGTAAGAGTAGTCTAAATACATAATTCACTCGTCTATATGCATGCGACCATTATCAATAACCAGGAGAAGATGACCATCTTTCTACTCGTTTGCAATACCTGCTGTTACGCCTATTTGACCGAGGCCCAAAAGACACGAGCCCAGGAGCCCGACTACTGGTCAAGAGCCCATCTGCATCCTCAAAAGCCCATTCCGCAAAGGCCCTATAAGGGACCCTCTCGAACGTCGATCCGACCCGGCCCCAATAACCCGCTGGCCACTCGCCCACTCCTGCGAAAACCACTCCCCCGGACGCGCGACCACTAAATAGCGATAATGGGGAGGTGCTGGCATGGCGGAGAGAGCGGCGGCGAGGGGGGACTGATGGGGCACGATCGATGGCGGGCGTGGGACGTGGGCCAGCGGCAATCGCGCTGGGAGCTCTACAAAAGGGCCAGGAGGACGACGAAGAAAGGGACGGCATCTGAGGTAACTAAACCCAAGGTACTCCATCAACGACCTCGTTCCCCCAATTCACCTCCTTCTTCCCCCGCTCGCGCCGAGAGACGCCGTTTCGATCTCCTCACGAGTCGGACCGTCTCCGCCGGGCCTCCTTCCTCAGATCTCTGTTTGACTTAGGCATCGGAGGGGATTTGGCCGGAACCAAGGTCCGGCCCCCTGACGAGCGTTCTCGTCTACGCAGGTGGACAGCTGATCAACGGGCCGAGGCTCCCCCTCGCCCCTCGCCGACCACGCAACCTGCCGGACGATTGAGGCTCCCCCTCGTTGTCCGATCGCCGAAGCCAAGCGCAAACCACCGAGGCCGAGCGTCTCGACCCGGGCCGAGGCATCCCCTCGCTCTTCGCCGAGCACGCATCTAGCCGGACGACCGAGGCTTCCCCTCATCGTCCTATTTCCGTGGACGCGCTCGTCTATCCGAGGCCGAGCGTCTCAACCAGGGCCGAGGCTTCCCCTCGCCCCTCCTGCACCGATTCGAAGCCCCCGAGGGACCCAAAGCGGGCCCCTTGACCACGTTGACCGGGTTCTCCACGGTCAACGCTTTGTAGTGAGAAAACACTCTGAAACATCTGGCGCCGTCTGTGGGAACGAACAGTCCCACGAAGAAACAAACCACACCTGCGATGACGCGACTTCCCTCATCTCGGCGAAAGGGGAACGAGGCACTGGCGCGAGGCGGCAGGGCCCGTCATCGATGGCAAGAACGGGCACGGGCCCGACGCGAGGAGGATCGTGAGGAAAGGGCCGGGGAGCCCTCCCCGACCCCACCGGTCGGGAGACTGAGTGCGTCAGTAACGGCGCGCAGCACGGACGTGGCTTTGGTGGTGTCAGTGGTCATAGACACTACCATGGTACGGCGGCTGCTCGTCGACACCGGCAGCTCCTGTGACGTCCTCTTTATGTCAACCCTGGAGAAGATGGGGCGGCGGAAAGAAGACTTACGACCTCGCTCAGGTCCCGTGGTTGGATTCACGGGTCACTCCACCCCCATCATCGGCACGATCCATCTCCCGGTAACGCTCGGGAACGCACCAGACTCGGTGACCCTGGCGGTGGAATTCATCGTATTGGGGATTGGGTCGGAATACAATGGGATCATCGGCCGACCCCTACTCAACGCCGTCGGCGCAATAGTCTCGACCCTCCGTCAGACTATCAAGTTCCGAACGCCGGGGGGAATGGGGCAAGTCGAAGGCGACGCGGGGAGACCGAGCACCTGCTATCAACTGACAGAGGAAGGTCCCGAGGATCGCCTAGCCGACCGGATGGCCGCACTCGATTTAAGGAGCGGGCCTAGGCCCGCCCCTGCAGAGGAGCAGGAACAAATCCCGGTCACGGACATCGAGGGCCGGTTCGTCTCGATCGGGAGGGGGCTGGGCCAGGACTTGAGGGATCAGTTGATCGAATGCCTGGAGGCGAACCTGGACATCTTTGCTTGGTCACCAGAAGACATGCCCGGCGTAGACCCCCAGGTGATCGTCCATCAGATCAACGCCGATCCCAACTTCAAGCCGGTTAGGCAGAAGAAGCGCAACCTGGGCGGCGAGAAGATGAAGGCTGCCTCCGAGGAAGTGGGGCGTCTCCTTGATGCCGGCTTCATACGAGAGGTCTGGTACCCAGAGTGGCTGTCGAACGTGGTGATGGTCAAGAAACCCAACGGGAAGTGGCGAATGTGCGTGGACTTCAGTGACCTCAACAAAGCCTGCCCCAAGGACAGCTATCCCCTGCCGCGCATCGACCACCTGGTGGACAACGCCTCGGGGTACGAGATGCTAAGCTTCATGGACGCTTACTCCGGGTACAATCAAGTCCAGATGGACCCCCGGGACGAAGAGATGACAGCCTTCACAACGGACCGGGGAACTTACTGCTACAAGAAGATGCCCTTTGGCTTGAAGAACGCGGGGGCCATCTACCAGAGAATGGTCAACAAGGTTTTAAGCTCCCAGATCGGAAGGAACCTAGAAGTCTACGTCGACGACATGCTCGTCAAATCAAGGCGACCGGAAGACCACATCGCCGACTTGCGGGAGACCTTCGAGCGGTTGCGGCGGCACCACATTCGGCTCAACCCCGTGAAGTGCACGTTCGGGGTAAGATCTGGCAAATTCTTAGGGTTTATGATAACTAATCGTGGTATTGAAGCTAATCCCGACAAAATCGAGGCTCTGATCAACATGCGCGAGCCGACGACGATCAAGGAGCTACAGAGGCTGAACGGGCGCATCGCGGCCTTGGGGCGATTCCTTTCCAAATCAGCGGAAAGATCGCTTCCCTTCTTCAAGGTCCTAAGGAAAGCGATCGCGGAACCTCCAAACAATAGGAAGGCGATACTTTGGGACGAAGACTGCTCCCGGGCGTTCAGGGACCTCAAAGATTATCTCCGCAGCCCTCCTCTCCTGTCCAAACCACGGGAAGGGGAGTTGCTGAGCCTTTACCTGGCGTGCGCGGAGGAAGCCGTGAGTTCGGTGCTGATCCGGGAGGATGGTGGGATGCAATGGCCGGTGTATTACACGAGCCGGGTCTTGAAGGGGGCGGAGATTCGATACTCACCCATGGAGAAACTGGCGTACGCCCTCGTCCTCTCAGCACGAAGACTCCGACCCTATTTCCAGGCCCACACCATACTGATCCTGACCGACTCGCAACTAGAGCAGAACCTCAAGAGGTTTGATCGAATGGGAAGAATGCTAAACTGGGGAGTGGAACTGAGCGAGTTCGACCTCCGATTCAAACCGCGTACGGCCATCAAAGGGCAGGCCCTGGCCGACTTCATCGCCGAGTGCACAACGGAAGGAAATGGCCCCCCGGAGGAAGAAGGCCCGGCGACGGTAATTGCTCAACCCCTGTCCTTTCTTTCGGCTGACCACTTTCAGTCAGGGGATCCAGGAGCATGGATAGTTCATGTGGACGGGTCGGCCACACAGTCAGGGGGCGGGGTCGGGATTGCAATCCGATCTCCGGAAGGGAACATTGTGGAATACGCTTTGCGGTTCGAGTTCCCAGCCACGAACAACGTGGCGGAATACGAAGCAGTGATCAACGGCCTGAGGCTGGCCCTGGAGCTCGGGGCCGAGTCCGTCCGCCTCCTCAGCGATTTGAAGCTCATTGTCAACCAGCTCTTGGGGAGTTACGAGGCACGGGAGGAGGCAATGCAGAGATACCTCCCTGTCGCCAGAGCGGCGATGTCCAAGTTCAAGGACGTGGAAGTCTTGCACCTCCCACGATCAGAGAATGCGCGGGCAGATGCGTTGTCGAAGCTGGCCTCGTCCTCGCCACAGGAGCTGGGCCGCACCATCTACGTGGAGAACCTACAATCCCCCAGCACGGAGGAACACGAGGTAATGGCGATCGACCAAGAACCCACCTGGATGGACCCGATCATCCGATACCTCACTCAGGGAGAGGTACCGACCGACGGGGACGAACGCCGAACCCTGGAGAGAAAGGCGCTCCGGTACGTGATCCATGAAGGAGCGCTCTACCGGAGACGCTGGACCAAGACGGACGTCCTCCCATACCTAAAGTGCATCGGACCGCAGGAGGCCGACTACGTCCTACGAGAGGTTCACGACGAGATCTGCGGGAATCACCACGGGGGCAAGATAGTCGCCCAGAAGATCCTGAGGCAGGGATACTACTGGCCAACCCTGACCCAAGATGCAGCAAGCTACGTCCAAAGATGCCAAGAATGCCAGAGGTACGCCCACCACATCTCGACACCACCGTCAGAGCTCATTCCTATCGTGAGCCCTGTCCCCTTTGCGAAATGGGGGCTCGATATCCTCGGACCGTTTAAACCGGGACGAGGGCAACGGAAGCACCTGATTGTGGCGGTAGACTACTTCACCAAGTGGGTCGAGGCCGAGCCGCTGGCCACCATCACTTGGAAGAAAGCAAAAAGCTTCGTGTGGAATTCCATCATCTCCAGATTCGGAGTGCCACGGGCCATTGTTACGGACAACGGGAAGCAGTTCGACTCTGTGGGATTTAAAGATTTTTGCGAGGAATGGGGAATCAAACTTCTCTTCGCCTCTGTAGCGCACCCCCAGACCAACGGAATGGCGGAGGCGGCCAACAAGTGCATCATAGAGCCCCTCCGGAAGAAAGTGAAAGACGCCGAAGGGAGCTGGCCAGAAGAGCTCCCCGGGATACTCTGGTCATACCGGACGACCCACAAGGAGGCCACTGGCGAGACCCCGTTCATGCTCACCTATGGGGCCGAGGCGGTGGTACCGGTCGAGTTGGGCGAAGAATCTCTCCGCATCAAATACTTTGACGAAAATAGGAACTCACAGGGCCTAGAGCTCAGTCTGGAGCTCCTCGACGAGCGACGGGAGCAGGCATTGGCCACCATCATCCGCCAGAAGCAGAAGGTGGCCCGATACTACAACGCTCGGGTACGGGGAAGAAGCTTCCGTCTCGGGGACCTGGTCCTCAGGAAAGCGGGCTTCAACACTGATACCGCTCGCAAAGGGAAGCTCGCGGCTAGATGGGAGGGACCCTACAAAGTCGTCGAGGTCCTCGGACCCGCAGCCTACCGATTAGCTGATATGGAGGGGAGGATTCTCACTCACACTTGGAATACGGAACATTTACGCAAGTATTTTCAGTAAATGTATCATTTCCTATGAAATAAATTTGTTTTGAATTCATTCCTTTCCAGATACAGCCAAAAGATAAACAGAAAGAGGCCGAGGGGCATCCCCCTCCCTCATCCTTCTCCGGGGGCACCAGTGGAGCCACAGGCTGGCAGTCCACTAGGGTCTTTCCCCACACTCTGTTCGGCGTCAGGGTACATCCGGAGAGCCTCGAAGTTGACCCCCGAGAGCGGGAACTTCAGTTGGATCTCGGACTGACACCGGGCGAAGCCCTTCTCGAACGCATTCGACAAGGCGACCTCCACGAATGAGGTGGCATACTCCGCCACGGCATCCTCAGCGATCCGGGCCGGATCCACCTCCTCGAGCCCACGCACCCGAACCACTAAGGTCTCGATCTGGCGTTGGTGCTCCGCCCTCTCCTTCTCGATCTCCCGGGATTTCTCGCCAAGTTGGGCTGCAAGGGCCCTCGCCTGCTCCTCCGCCGCATCCAGACGATCGGAGAGCTCCGAGGCTTCGGAGGCAGCAGTCGGGCCGGGGATCCGCTTGACTCCTCCAGACGCATCGACACCTGTCAAAAGAGAGGCGAGCCGCGTTTCGGCCTCCGACTTCGCGGCCAGAGCCAAGGCTCTCTCACGATCCGCCACCTCCAGGGCAGAGGACAGCTCGGTTACGCGGGAGTCCAGGGACTGGACTCGCGCTTCCTCCAATTGACCGGCCTCCTCTTCCTCCTCGCCGGGAACCTCAGGGCCTAGCCCAGCCTCGGATTTGGCTTTGGGAAGAGCCGCGAATTGGCGCCTCATCGAGAGACCCACCGAGGACAACTGTGCCAAAGCAACGAAGGTAAGACGGCAAAAGCAGCTGGAGAATGGGGAGACAAGCAGAGACACGCTACCTGCTGACCAGCCTGGATCACGAAGGTAGCCAAGCAATCACCTCTGACTCCGTCCAACACCGCCTGATCGGGAGGGAGACAACAGTTCTCGGCCACTCGAGCGGCAGCTCCACGGCTCGAAAACACCGACTCCTTCTCCCCCACTGGGAAGTGTGGACAAAGAAGACCCTCCCCCGACGAAGGGAACTCGCCAGGAGCAGAGCGGAACGCACCAAGATACCGACTGTAAGCATCAGGGAGAGAGCCGTCCGGGAGAGGTGAAGGGCTGGCCCACGGCCAGGCAACCTCGACAGGAGCCGGATGAGGTCGATCAGCCGTCGGCTGGACATCGATCCCCTCGACCCCCTCACGGAGCCTCTTGGAAGACCCCCGCAAGGGGAGAGAGGGAGACGACATCTTCTTCCGCTTTGAGCCTCCGGTCGTGGCCACAACCCGCTGCTTCTTCCGGACCGCCAACACATGATCCCTTCTGCGCGGATCCGGGTTTGGGACCTGCACGAGGGCGCTGGCAGGAGAAGGACCGAGAGGGAACCCACCTGCACTCAAAGAAGAAATGAGAGACAGAGCAGAACCTGGACGACCACGAGGGGCGAACGCTCGGAGCAGCTTACCTAGGGGCCACACCGTCTTACGCAAATTGTGGTCGCTAAAGAGGAAGTCGATCGAGCGCTCCCTCGTAGGAATTGCCAGCATGTCCCTCGCCGTCTGCTGCTCAGCGACCGTCAGCTCGCCCAGATCAAGGATGACTGCACTGGCCGCCTCCCACCGAACCGGGAAGGGTACACTCGAGGGGAATGTGACGAATACGTATTCCCTCTTCCAGCGTTTCAAAGAGCTCGGCAACCCCAGCACCAGGGACATCTTCGGGCGGGCGCTGATGTAAATCCACGCCCCCGATTGGTGGAGGCTCAGGCGGTAGAACTGGGCAAAGAGGCGGAGAGAGGGCACCACACCCTTCAGCATGCAGACAACAACGAACCCGACAAGGATCCCGACGGCGTTGGGGCAGAATTGACACAGGCACACATTGTGGGCCTGAAGGAACTCAACGATAAAAGGATGAAGCGGGAAACGAAGCCCGAAGTGGAAACACTTCTCATATATTCCGACCTCATTGGGACCAGGAGAGCAGATCCGCTCGTCAGCCCCGGGGGCACGAGCCGAGTAGGGCGGAAGCAGGTAGGAGGAGCGCATGCTCCCGATGGCGGTGGCACAGATCGACGAAGGCCACGCCAAGACCTCTGAGGGAACCCCTGAAAGATCATCCCCGTGCTGACCAATCGCCGAAGGAGTGCCACCCGCCGGACCTGGAGCTGCATCGCGCGCCGACCGAACCGAACCCGTGGCAGAGGAAGACGACATGAGGCAGAACTCAGGCAGAATAGGGATCGGCGCAAAGAAGAAAGCGGCAGGATGGCGGCACACGAGCCCCTCGGCTTCTCAACTTAAGACGACCCCGCGAGCGGTGGGGATGAACTTGCAGCTACACGTGGCAGCATCTGAAGGCCGACGGCGCTTCGGAACCCGCACCTTAAAAAGCATCGAACGAGCCAACTCATGGTGACGGCTAATAAATGAGTCGGCATCGACTGGCGAGCTTGTCAAAATCGGCAGAAGTCACATCGGCCGAGCCGAACCGGCCGAGGCCGATCAGCCCGACCGATGGGGGCAATTGTTACGCCTATTTGACCGAGGCCCAAAAGACACGAGCCCAGGAGCCCGACTACTGGTCAAGAGCCCATCTGCATCCTCAAAAGCACATTCCGCAAAGGCCCTATAAGGGACCCTCTCGAACGTCGATCCGACCCGGCCCCAATAACCCGCTGGCCACTCGCCCACTCCTGCGAAAACCACTCCCCCGGACGCGCGACCACTAAATAGCGATAATGGGGAGGTGCTGGCATGGCGGAGAGAGCGGCGGCGAGGGGGGACTGATGGGGCACGATCGATGGCGGGCGTGGGACGTGGGCCAGAGGCAATCGCGCTGGGAGCTCTACAAAAGGGCCAGGAGGACGACGAAGAAAGGGACGGCATCTGAGGTAACTAAACCTAAGGTACTCCATCAACGATCTCGTTCCCCCAATTCACCTCCTTCTTCCCCCGCTCGCGCCGAGAGACGCTGTTTCGATCTCCTCACGAGTCGGACCGTCTCCGCCGGGCCTCCTTCCTCAGATCTCTGTCTGACTTAGGCATCGGAGGGGATTTGGCCGGAACCAAGGTCCGGCCCCCTGACGAGCGTTCTCGTCTACGCAGGTGGACAGCTGATCAACGGGCTGAGGCTCCCCCTCGCCCCTCGCCGACCACGCAACCTGTCGGACGATTGAGGCTCCCCCTCGTTGTCCGATCGCCGAAGCCAAGCGCAAACCACCGAGGCCGAGCGTCTCGACCCGGGCCGAGGCATCCCCTCGCTCTTCACCGAGCACGCATCTAGCCGGACGACCGAGGCTTCCCCTCATCGTCCTATTTCCGTGGACGCGCTCGTCTATCCGAGGCCGAGCGTCTCAACCAGGGCCGAGGCTTCCCCTCGCCCCTCCTGCACCGATTCGAAGCCCCCGAGGGACCCAAAGCGGGCCCCTTGACCACGTTGACCGGGTTCTCCACGGTCAACGCTTTGTAGTGAGAAAACACTCTGAAACACCTGCTTTGTCAAAGTTTTCCTTGAATTATTTTCTTCATGCTTTTGTTTGTCCTTTAGATAGTAAGATTTGGTTTTAATGTGATTTTGCTTTTTTACAATAGTTGTCAGTTAAATTTCTATGCCTCGATTTCAATCTTGACTTTCTACTGTCATTTTGATTGGTCCATATTTTACACCTTTTTTCTGCATGTTGGCACTCCATTTCGATTGCTCATATTGCGATTTTTATGATTATTCGATGATATTGCGTTACTTTTCACTATTTCTTATTTTTGTCGGATTTCAGTAAATATGGAGGAATCGGGAGCAAAAATGAACTTAAGGGACTTGCACACATACCAGAGCATCGCCTATGGCCTTATTGAGGAGCTAACGGCACTGGACGATGAGCGGGAGAAGAAGGAGATGGATAGAATCGACGAAGAATCAATGAGAAGAAGAGTTAACTCCAGAAACAGCCCACTCGGCTGAGCAGACAGCTCACTTGGCCGAGTACGACGGATACAGGAGCACATGGAGTCAAAGTCCACTCGAACGAGTGAAATATCTCACTCGGCAGAGTGAAGAAGTCCACTCGCCCAAGTACGACATGGTTTTTCTCCTGAGATCTAAGCAGACTCTCTGGAATTTTGGGCGAACAGCAGAATACCCTACTCGGTCGAGTAGAGAAGTCCACTCGACCGAGTGAAGAATCCCACTCGGCCGAGTGACACCGATGACACGAGCGCCCAGATTTTCAGGCAGCCTCCCACTCTTTTGAAATCTGCTATCATTCCAGTGGGCAAATTATTTTTCTCATATGTTTTATGAATAGTAGACTTCATGACGGTTCCAACGCCGCCAAGAACACCCCAATCGGAGGTCGGATGAAATCTGGAGAATTTCTGCAAGTCGATGCAGCAGTGCTGGAATTTCCACTCGACCGAGTCATATTTCCACTCGGCCCGAGTGACTGCGGGCCCAGAACTTAAATTGCGGCCAGGGCTGACTTTGGGCACGAATTTCAGAGGTTTTCTAGGGTTATTTGCTAGGGTTTTTGGGGGCTATATAAGAGGGTTGTAGCCGTCATTAGAGGGGAGTTCCATTATGTTTTTAGAGACTTTTTAGAGGTTAGGCCATGCCCTAGGCCTCCTCTTGGATCTAGAAGCTTGTAATTGGATTGAAGTTCATCATCAAAGCTAAGTATCATTGTTCTTATTAGTTGAATCTTTGATTTGCTATCTTTTCATATGCAAGCATTGTCTCTTATTGATTTTTATATTGTTATTGCTATCCTTAGTTGATTGTTGTTCTAGGGCATAGGGATGAACCATATGGATCTAATTTCAGATTTGTGATGGATGAATTTCTATGTTGCTAGAATTGCTAGAAGGTTAGGTTGTGATTGATTTATCACGGATAGCTAGGAATTTCCATCGATTCAGGGTTTGCAAGAGATTGGATTCCGATCGATGGAAAGGCCTAGATATTCGATTTAGATTTATAATCGAGATTCGCTAGACTTGGTTTGCAAGAGATTGGACCAAAGCTAGCATTTTTATTATAGATCTATACCCATATTCGTTTGCAAGAGATTGGACGAATACGAGCTATCACAACCTAGATTGTAACTCGAATTTGCACGAGAGTGGGCTCGAGGAGCGATTGGACGATGATGTCGATCCTAATGCTAGTGGCTTAGGTTAGGGTTTGCACGAGAGTGGGCCCTAACCTAGGTCGCTATAGACCGGCAATAGCGCGAGAGTGTGAGCTTGGTTCTATATTCAGTTACGACTAGTTCACCTCAGCACAAGTCTAGTCAGGGGCAGAACTACATGGCGTTTGCCCCTGGGCAGCTGCCCAGGGCAACAAATATCATAAAACAGTAGTATATAGCAAATCATTCCAATGGCCAAGTGGCTCAGATGGTGGAGCTCTTGCTTTTCATGGATTTGGTGCGGGATCAATTCCCAGCAACTTAACTAATATGACTTTTTGAGAATTTCTTTACTTTTATATTCATAGTTATTAATGAATCATGTTATTCCAATAAACTATTCTAAACTTGTTTTATTTTTAGTTAAAACACATTAATGCAATCCTTTTTTTATAAGTGCTATTAAGAAATCATTTTTGTGGACAATGTTGGAATCATTTTAAACTTTTGATGGCAAGAATGACTAGATAAAAACAGCCACAAAATCCCTTTGAAAAGCTAAGACATCAATAAAAGATAAGACATGTGATAAAATGAAGATGGCTTTGACATCGCTGACGGATTTTTACTAGACACAAAGGTTCCTTTGATTTGGCAAGAAAGTTATGTCAAGAATTTTATGACTAGTTTAATTGATGTACAATGAGTCTTTTGGATTATTGATGAGACGAAATGTAATTTTTTTGAGAAGAAAGGATTTTGTTTTTTTGTTTGAAAATTGGGTTGGAAAGTTAATTTTGAAACAAAAAATTGTGTGGATATAACATTTTTTGTTTGAATAGTTGCTAGAAGTCGGTTATAAAAACAAAAAAGAAAATGAGACTGTGTTTTACTGAATGGACTTAAAAAGGGAATTAAATAAACTTCTTTTTGTTTTGTAGCAACGCCCGTTCGAAGCGGATCCTACCCACAACCCATAAAAAACTGATGCATTCTGGACCACATCACAATTTCTCTTCCCCGTAATTGTGAGCAACCAAACACACCTTATTTTAGCTCGTTTGGACATTTGCTAGCTGAATAAAGACTAATTAATGTGCTAATATTGATGATTACAATCATTTCATTTCATTTCATTTCATGGTTAACAACTTTTCTAATGGTTATTTTTGCCCAGGGTAAAAAAAATCCTGGTTACGCCATTGAGTCTAGTAATATTGAGATTCGCGATTCACGGAGATGCATGACAATCCGTAGTGGGGATTCCCTAACCCTAGACACTTTTATTATATTGAAATTGAATCGATATTTTACCCATCATCTTTATCACCGACGCCGACATCCATCACCATTGTCATTACATCATACCATAACCATCTCTACCAATAAAACATTCGTAGTCGAGCCAACCTAGGATAGATTGGAACCAACACCACCTCCTCGTGTTCGATACCCGCTCGCCACTTGACAGTGCGCTTGCGGTAAAACTACAATCATTCTCCGGCCATATATCTAGGGCCGATCAAGTTTTTGGCGCCGTTGCTGGGGAGGTGTTTCCCTTTAGGTGCCAATTTGTCACAATTAGGTTGATTAGACTACGAAAAAAACTTTTTTTAACAAAAAGAAATTTTCATCCCGCCACCATTATTATCATTTATATATTCTTTTGTGCTACTGATAATTTTCTCCAGGTATTTATCTTTGTTGATCAGGTGTTATGAATTATACTATGTGGACCACAGATTTTGATTAGAGTGCTCAGATGGGAGAATACTATTTCTATCAGAGTGCTCAGATGGGAGAATACTATTTTGATCAGAGTGCTCAGACAGGAGAATACTTTTTTGATGAGATGCATGCACACCAAGTTGAAATACAAGCCAGGATTGATAAGGGCGACCGTCAATTGGAATGGGTGAAGAGGGAACTTGAAATGAATGCGCTCCTGCTTAAGGTTGCATGGATTTCCAAAGATATCAGTTCTGCTTCTTCATATTATGGGCAAGAAGCATCGCCAGACATACTACCAGAGCCAGAATGTGCCGTCGTCGATCCCACATCCTACGATACAGCTATTACATATGAAGAATGGATGGACGAAGAGGCAGTGGAGGAAGCAGAAATTGAGTCATATGCCCAGCCAGAGGAGTACGCATTTCAGAGATTATTGGAGGGCCTCTTGGAGTCAGTGAGGTTCGCCGGTTTAGAGAGCATTACAGCAGGTGATGCATTTGAGCTACGATTGGCAGATTTTATTATGAACCGTGTTTCAGCTGCAGGAACAATTGAGGAGGACATCCATGTCAGTCTTGAGGGGGATAGACTGTATTTTTGGATTGCTTGCGGGCATTCCCCTCCACATGATACATCCCCACAAGTTGACACACATGAGCAACCATCATCACCATTCCAGAGAGAGCCTACAATGATAGTTGACGAGAAGGCAAAAGAGCACACTGTCGAGCCAGAGCATATTGACGAGGAGGCCTCACATGCGGAGCCAGAGCATGATTTTGAGGAGGCCTTACATACGGAGCTGGAACTTATCGTCGAGGAGGACGTGTATCGGGACGAGGACACAGCCATTCATGAGGATCCCGAGCACTACCATCCTCTATTAGAGCTCCCGCAGCCACCTCATCCTTCCACTGACGTCGAGGACTATTCCACAGAGCTTACTTCTCCCACTCAGGGAGATATTTTTACACGTCCCATTTCTGAATCATGTATTCCATTTGATATTTACTTTGATTCAGATATTTTTGACACGTTGTACCTTTTGTAGTGCCCGTACGATTGTGGATCGGAGGTATGCTTGGACGTGTCACAGTTTGACGGGCCTGTCGAGGAGGTCCACACCTATGATCTAGATTTACCTGAGCAGCTTAGAGAGGACATCATGGAGACAGCTATCGCATCACGGGAGGATATTGGATTATTTCCAGGGAAGTATCGTCCACCATTATTTATTCCATATATTTCTATAGACGATCCTCTTTGGAATACTTTTATTATGAGGGTGAATTTTTTGCAGCGAACTGATGCATCTTATTCTCTGTAGGGTACAGGTGGAGTCCTTGTGGGAATGCTGGAGGATGCATTACTGGAGTTTGTTGGTGTTCGTGGACACACGCGCCTGGTGGAGCCACGGAAAGAGCAATTGGAGCAGTTGCCTGTACTGGCAAAAATACTGGATCCGCCTTTTGCTATAGGTGATATCAATCCAGTAGTGTAGCAATAGCGTAAAATTTTATGCTTTCAATAAACACAAATCCTCTCGATAGCGAGAGGACCGTATAGATTTGATTGAATAAATATCACCTCATATAACGGTAACAAAAATTTTTACACCCCAAACCCATTATATATATTAATTGTCCCTTCATATTTTGATGTGTCACATCCTTTTTGCTCACCACCCATCGAGCATTTCTTTCAAGTAAATACTCACATTTTTATACGTTTGACTCAATCTCGCTTAGCAAAGCCGTGACATTTTTGATTGAGTCATTTGAATAGGATTGTTTGGCATAAGCTTGGGGAAAAGCGCTCTCATGCATCATTGTATTTGAATGTAGTTGTATTAGGATTTCATGTCATTCATTTCATCAGTTTTCATTCACCTCTTATTATCATCGTTACTTATATTCTTCCACTACGATCACATTGAGGACAATGTGAAATTTAAGCTTGGGGAGTGTATTTCCATGCCATTTAGATGCTTTAGTTGCATTTTTTACTTTATTTTAGGTTTTTAAAAATTTTTCAAAATCTTTGCATTATCTTTTTGATTTTTCCATCTTATTTTCCTTTTATGTGTGTACATGCATCATATTGTGTGCTTGTTTTTTTCTTTTCTTTCCTCTCTTTTATTTTTATATCTTTATTTTCTTTTCCTCCATTTGCTAGATTTGTTCCTTATGATGATATATCTTATTGCTATAACAGAAGCATCTGCCTTATTGTCGTATTCGCCTCATGTTGCATGCTTGATATGATTGTGCGTTTTACCGCTTGACTTCACTTTTTATTGGGATGATTGAGAATATCCATGCTTACATATGATTTTTAGTTGAAGTATTATTTTATTGAACCGTTCGTGCACATCTTAGAGTGAACCGAGTGTTACATTATTTCTTTCTCCACATATATCTTTTTATTCTCTACATGTCACTTGAGTTCACCTCCTAAAGCTACTTATATCGCATCTATTTCTCAAAAATCCCTACAAAAGAAAAAGTTAGCTCCAAAAAGTCCAAAAAGCCAAAAAGGAGCCAAAATCCAAAAATATAAATCATATAGCTCCTACAAAATCCAAAAAGAAAAATGAGAAACAAAAAGTTCAAAAAGAAAAAGAAAGATATTTTTCTATCTCATTATTGGAGCCACAAAATACTTGGGAAATCTAAGGCAAAAATCCCATTTTCCACTATCATATTCCTTTAGATGTGATGGCTCAAGCTAAGCTTGGGGGGGTGAATTCACTTGATCATATGAGTGAGTATGACATTAGAGTGGAGAGGTGCACGAATGTGAAAGTTTGATAATGCTGAAACTTAGGGCCTGTTCTTTTGGCCGAAAGAGGGGAGAGAAACTTCAAAAGTTACTATTCATATACTATTTACAGGATTCTTTGCCGTAGGCTGTGGTGTGTGTTCTTTTGTGCATTTGAGAATGGGGGTGAAAGTCTGACGTGGCGGTGTCAGTAGGATTCCAATCCCGGCATTTGTATTTTGCGCGATTCATGCGGATTACACAAGAATCCGGAAAAAAGTGGGGCCCGCTATCTCCTCCAGCCAATAGGCGCAGGCAATTGGTTTTTTAATTTTTTTGCTTTGATTTGCTGATTCACGTGAAAACAAATGCACGGAGTGAGTCCCAAGCCACTTTCTTCGTACAAATTTCTCCAACCAAAAGAACACACTACACGGAGTGGGCCCTGGCTCAACTTTCCAACTCCACAATCTAACCCCACTTTCCAATAAAAGAACACACTACACACCAATTTCTCTCTCATCAGATTCCACACTCCCTCAACTTTCCCAATTATACTTTCCTGCAAAAGAACAGGCCCTTAGCAAAATACTTTAGTTATGGAGATTTCTTATGAATCGATATAAATATGTGAATGCCATGATTTATTCCATTCTCCATTGCATGTTTGGTGTGATTCTTATATGCTTCGGTTATAACTCTTGATTGAAAAGTGCATCGTCAACATTCGTATATTAAATTCTATGAAATACATGATGTGGATATGAATTAATTGTATGAATTTAGAGAGTCCCTTTTGTTGTTCTTAAAAGCTTGCAAGTACCATGTTTAAGTAAGATATGGAATCTTTATAGCATGCGATTCTTATTTTCCGAATTATCGTGATGTACACTTGAGATCTGAGAGAAGAATCTAGCGACCCCTTCCACTTCGTATTCTTTTTTTTAATTTCATTTCCTTTGTTTTCATTTCCCGAGTTTGTCTCTCTTATTATCTTTCTCGAGGACGAGTAAGAGGTAAGCTTGGGGATTTTGATCGGTCCATATTTTACACCTTTTTTCTGCATGTTTGCACGCATTTCGATTGCTCATATTGCGATTTTCATGATTATTCGATGATATTGCGTTACTTTTCACTATTTCTTATTTTTGTCGGATTTCAGTAAATATGGAGCAATCGGGAGCAAAAATGAGCTTAAGGGACTTGCACGCGTACCGGAGCATCGACCATAGTCTTATTGAGGAGCTAATGGCGCTGGACGATGAGCGGGAGAAGAAGGAGATGGATAGAATCGACGAAGAAGCAAGGAGAAGAAGAGTTAACTCCAGAAACAGCCCACTCGGCCGAGCAGACAGCTCACTCGGCTGAGTAAAGGAATGTACTCGGCCGAGTACAACAGATACAGGAGCACATGGAGTCAAAGTCCACTCGGACGAGTGAAATATCTCACTCGGCCGAGTGAAGAAGTCCACTCGTCTGAGTACGATAGGGGTTTTCTCCTGAGATCTAAGCAGACTCTCTGGAATTTTGGGCGAACAGCAGAAGACCCTACTCGGCCGAGTAAAGAAGTCCACTCGACCGAGTGACGCCGATAACACAAGCGCCCAGATTTTCAGGCAGCCTCTCACTCTTTTGAAATCTGCTATCATTCCAGTGGGCAAAGTATTTTTCTCATATTTTTTATGGATAGTAGGCTACATGACGGTTCCAACGTCGCCCAGAACGCACCAATCGGAGGTCGGATGAAATCTGGAGAATTTCTGCAAGTCGATGCAGCAGCGCTGGAATTTCCACTCGGCCAAGTCATATTCCCACTCGGCCCGAGTGACTGCGGGCCCAGAACTTAAGTTGCGGTCAGGGCTGACTTTGGGCACGAATTTCAGAGGTTTTCTAGGGTTGTTTGCTAGGGTTTTGGGGGGCTATATAAGAGGGTTGTAGCCGTCATTAGAGGGGAATTCCATTATGTTTTCTTAGAGACTTTTTTAGAGGTAGGCCATGCCCTAGGCCCCCCTCTTGAATCTAAAAACTTGTAATTGGATTGAAGTTCTTCATCAAAGCTAAGTATCATTGTTCTTATTATTTGAATCTTTGATTTGCCATCTTTTCATATGCAAGCATTGTCTCTTATTGATTTATATATCGTTATTACTATGCTTGGTTGATTGTTGTTCTAGGGCATAGTGATGAACCCTATGGATCTAATTTCAGATTTATGATGGATGAATTTCTATGTTGCTAGAATTGCTAGAAGGTTAGGTTGTGATTGATTTATCACGGATAGCTAGGAATTTCCATCGATTCGGGGTTGGCAAGAGATTGGATTCCGATCAATGGAAAGGCTTAGATATTTGATTTAGATTTATAATCAAGATTCGCTAGACTTGGTTTGCAAGAGATTGGACCAAAGCTAGCATTTTTATTATAGATTTATACCCATATTCGTTTGCAAGAGATTGGACGAATACGAGCTATCACAACCTAGATCGTAACTCGAGTTTGCACGAGAGTGGGCTCGAGGGGCGATTGGACGATGATGTCGATCCTAATGCTAGTGGCTTAGGTTAGGGTTTGCACGAGAGTGGACCCTAATCTAGGTCGCTATAGACCGGCAATAGCGTGAGAGCATGAGTTTGGTTCTATATTCAGTTACGACTAGTTCACCTCAGCACAAACGTAGTAATATTGAGATTCGCGATTCACAGAGATGCATAACGAGCAGTAGTGGGGATTTCCTAGCCCTGGACACTTTTATTATATTGAATTTGAATCGATATTTTACCCAACATCTTTATCACCGACACCGACATCCATCACCATTGTCATTACATCATACCATTACCATCTCCACCAATAAAACATTCGTAGTCGAGCCAACCTAGGATAGATTGGAACCAACACCACCTCCTCGTGTTCGATAGCCGCTCACCACTTGACCGTGTGCTTGCGGTAAAATTACAATCGTTCTCCGGGTGTATATCCAGGGCTGATCACACTTACACAACCCCTTTCCATTGACCCCCGACAAATAAACCAACACCTTGATTATTATCATCATCAATAGTCAACTTCTTGTCGATATTCTCTTTATTCAAAATGATTTTTTAACATGTTTACTTGCAATATAATCTCAATTATGAATTGACATATCTCTTATGTTCTTGTATGAGGATGGTGCATAGCATAATAACAAGCAGGCTTGATCTTCATCATCGATCTTCACTTCAGTTTTGTGATGATAGAGTTAGACTCACTGATATAAGATTTGATAGTTGTACCTTCTGTCATACGTAGGTGTAAAGTTGCTTCTTTCATATGAGCTGATTCACATTTTTTAAAATAAAGATCGTCCAACTTCTTTTACTTATCAATGGATGTCTTCTTTGCAAGAACTTGTTAAAGAATTTCAGTTGTTAAATTTAATAAAATCGCAAATAGTTCTTTATCATATAAAATTTTCCAATCTCCCTCAAGCATATCAGGAAGTTTCTTTCATTCCTTAACAAAGCCCTTTGAGATCTGTTTTGGGTCAAGAAAGCAAGCATTTGAACTTACCATTGGATGAAGCCATGTGGTCAACACTTCACATCTCAATCGACTTAGGTCTTATTACTATAAGCTCGTGGTTGGGATACCCTAATCAAGGCCTATGCAAACCAAACATCCTTACTGATGGAACACATTTAGATTACACATGGCTTGTTTTGTTTCGATATATATTTTAGTATATCCCAGAAGCATGAGTAAAACATAACCATAAAAATTTCTACAAAAACCAACACATTCCCGATGGGTGGTTGATGAACCTAACGTTCTAATACCAGTTTGTTGCAGCAAACTCTTGAAATGACAAATCGATCAAGTACACATATTCTTACCATTATAAGCTCGTGTTTGGGATGCTTCGACCAAGATCCACATAAAGCAAATACCATTATGGTGGGAATACATTGAGATTAGGCATATCTTTTTTCGTTTTGATATATATAAGTATAACTAATCCAAACATACATATGCATGAGTAGAATACATATGCATGAGTAGAATATATCTGTGAAAATTTCAATAAAAATCAACACAAATTCCTGACATGATTAATGAATTTAACATTCTAATACTAGTTTGTTGCAGCAAATGTTTGAAAGGAAAAATTGATGAAGTACACATACACAAAAATTGAGAAGAAAATAAAGGTGTACAACAAGACAAAAGCACACAAATTTGTGGTTCGACCTTTTTGGCATATGTTCTACGGATGAATGAGGGGATTTTCATCATACCGAATTATGAGGATTAAAGATGTTGTGATCTCTCAAACCTAATCCAAAATACACCCAAAACAAACCCTCTTATGAACCCTTACATTCTAATCAAATGAAGAGAACAAAAGAGAAAAGGGACACACAGAGCGGGGGGGGGGGGAGAGAGAGAGAGAGAGAGAGAGAGAGAGAGAGAGAATTGGCTATATGTAAATGGGTCGGATCCAAATTCCTCATGCAAGTAGGGTTGTATATATGAGTTACCAATTACAGATAGTGCGATCATTCATGGGTTCTCCCTGTTGGAGAAAGCTCAATCGATTGAGCAACTAGCTTTCTATGTGCATAAGCATACTGGTTACTTCACTAAGATGGCACAGGGCTCTGATTTACACCTTGAAGTTTCTACTGTGGATGGAAAATCTTTGAGTGAAATGCAAATATTCAGATGAAGTTGCATTTATTTTTGGCCGAGGCGGGAGTCAAGTTGCCGCTAAATTTGCAAGTCCTTCCTATTATTTGTTATCCGTCATGTGGTTGGTTTAACATTGGCATGCTTCATTATCGATCTTGTTGAAAAATATGATACAAAACACCAAAACTATCTCAGGATTAATTCGGTATTTGGATTTATGAGGATTTTTAGCGATTTTTTGCAGATTTTTTGGAACCCAAAACCAATGATTTATTAAAGCCAAGCCGAATGAATTATTCGGAAATTAACTCAGCACAGTGCGGCTCAAGCCAATATGCATAGTGGCAGCCCGCAAGCGTGGTCGTGGGCACGTGCCGTGCACAGCAGCAGCAGAGTGCATCTGCGAGGGACACGCTTCAACCATCGGCGCGACGTCGCCTTGATCGGACGGACAAGATCAATCTAGGCTGAAGCGACAGGCACACTGCACAAGGGGATGCATGGCTCGATCTAGGGTGTTCCACTCAGATCGAACAACTCTCAGTGTTTGGGATGCGGAGCGGCAACAAATTCTTTATCCAACTCAGATTTGGATCTGAAATTACAACATGACTTGTTAAGGCTATAAATACGTGTTTTCGGCTAGGCGTTTGATGCAGTTCTCGAGTGATTTCCAAGTGTGGTTCTCTTTAAACTTTGCAACTACATGTAACTATACTGAGGGCAAACTAAAGGTTTTGTGTGGCTTAGTTGAGAGATTTTCTACATGGTTTTTTCTCCGATTTTTTAGTAGGTTCAGTTGTTTACCTTCAACCAAATATCATATCATGTAATCTAGAGATATTGAAGCATTAATGATCTTTCCAACTGGGTGTACATCAAGTATTGGGTGAAACCAGTATAAAACTTTGGTGTTATGTGCGCATTATTCTTTTGTTTTACGTTATCTTTCATACTTATTGTGGTTGCGGGTTTTGTAGAAAATTATCGTTTGCCTTGTTCGTTGTCACAACAATATTGGAATTTCTGCGGGGTTATTGATTGGAGTGATCATCATCCCTTATTATCCCAACAATTGGTATCAGAGTAAGGTTCATGAACAAGTCTAAGGCGATGGTGGATAGTTCTTCAATAAAAGATAACGCAACCGAAAAGGAAATTGGTTCGAGTTCGTATATGGATGGCTCGTATGCGATAGTTGGAGGTACACACTACCAAACATGAAATTTTTATTGCAATGGAAACTTCGAGATTTGGCAATATAAGCCAGAGATATGGCAATACGACATGAAGGAAATCTTGAGGATGGATCATGTCTACATGGTGGTGTACGACACAGAGACTTTACTAGCAGATATCTCGAAATAGGAGAAGATGGAGATGGAGGACTCAATGATGACAACCATCCAGCTCAGCTTATCAGACGAGATGATCTATCAAGGGCCCAAGGAAACTATGACCAATGGATTATATGAGAAGCTTGTTAAGCTGTACCTGAAAAATCACTTACTAACAGGCTTATCTTGTTGAAGACGTTCTTCACTTTCAAGATACGAAACGAGACCTTATTGAAGGATCACCTAGATACCTTCAATAGATTAGTGATGAAAATATAGACCATTGGATTGACTGTAAAGGTGGAGCACAAGGCGATGATTCTTCTCATGTTGTTGCCAGAGCGATACATGACGTTCGTCAACACTATGATCAACAGTCGGAATGCTCTCAGTCTTGAGGATGTGAAGGGGGGCTTTATAACGAGGAGCCAAGAGATTGTATGGTAGGAGGTGGTTTGAGTGAAGGAGTTTCAGCTATCTAGGGTCTACTTGCTTCAGGGCAAAGCAACGCGAAATGCGACAACAGGATGAGATCAAAACCACGGACTAGAGACACGACATGTCATATTTTCAAGAAACCAGGACATTGGAATAGAGACTGCTCAGAGAGAAGGAACAGAGACATGAAGGATATGCCAGCATCGTCATCAATTGCAGTTGTGCAGACAGAGGACGAGCGAGGAGGCCTACGATGTGCTCACAGCGAGTTCTTTGGATGTTGTGAAACATGCTTGGGTCATGGATTCATGTGCATCGTTTCACATGATATCAATTAAAGAGTGCTTTTATACCTACAAGAAGAAAGAGAATGTATCAGTCTTTATGAGCAACAATGAAGAGTGCAAAGCTGTTGGAGTTGGTTCGGTGATAATCAAGATGTTCTATGACGTGGTGAGCACACTCACCAATGTGCGGCATGTTCCAAAGTTAAGGAAGTCCTTGGTTTCCTTAAAGAAGTTGGATTCCATGGGTTGCAAAGTCACGATAGAGAAGGATGCTCTAAAAATATCGAAAGGATTGATAGTGGTGATGGGAGATGAAAAAATCAGGGATTTATAGCTGCGAAAGGGTGACGGCGATCATAGGAGATTCCAGTATTGGTGTTGATAGTCGCGGTAAATTGATTCGACCAAACCGTGGCATCTCAGACTTGGACGTGTCGCGAAGAAAATCTTGGAGGCTTTGAGGAAGCATGGTTTGCTCACATGGACGAACTTTAAGGAGCTGGAGTTTTGTAAGGATTGTGTCTATGGCGAGCATACAAAGGTTAGTTTCGGTGTGAAAGCACGACACAAGAAATATTCTTGAGTATGTTGACACCGACATTGGTGTCATACACCAGTTCACTTAGGTGGAGCTTGTTACTTCATATTGTTCATCGATGATTTTTCCAAGAAAGTATGTATATGTGTGATGAAGGAAAAGTCAGAGGTGCTGTGATACAACAATGGTGGTGAGTTTAGTTCTGCTAAGTTCAAAAAATTCTGTAAGGAGCGGGGAATAAAGATACACTTCACTGCATCGGGATATCTGCAGTCGCATGGAGTTGTTGAGTGGACGAATATGACAATTTTATAGAATGCAAGGTGTCTTAAATTTATAGCGGGGTTGTCGAAGAGATTTTGGGTCGAAGCTATATCGACCTCAGCTTATTTGGTGAACAGAATTCCATTTTCAGCTATCGGTGGGAAAATTTCAGAAGAGTTTTGGATAGAGAAGCCAGTGGATTTAGATTATCTTTAGGTGTTTGGATGTCCGGTCTACTTTCACTAGGAAGGTGACAAGTTCAGCGTCAATGGAAAGAAGTGTCATGTTGAAGTATATGGATGGTGTTGAGAGTTATAGATTTTGGAGTCCAGATGCAAGGAAGATCATGGTCGGTCGACAAGTGACGTTTGATGAGTCGACATTGCTTAAAAAAGGATTTAGGAAGTACCGAAATATGTGGAGACAAGGAGGTGCCGAACGAGGTGAAAGTACTTATTCTAAATCATAGGATCGACATAGATATTGGCAAAGAAGTGTCAGTTGATGGAGAGAGTCCACACGAGGATACTACTATAGAACACTGATAGTAATGAGAGTTCTAGTCGAAATGGAGATCCTAGAGCATTTGTGAATGACTTGATTGCTAGCAGAGTGGAGTGACGCACCGTGAAGATCTCAGGTCATTTTGATGACTACGTGAATTTGGTTTATACATTGCATGTGCATGGAGATATTATGACAAATAGGTTTGCGATGGATGTAATCTCAGGGTGACGTTCTAGGAAAGACGTCAAAGCGCATCCCAAGAAAATTTACAAGAACAATCTGGCGGTGGACAGGTCGACGAAGAAGTTTGAGCAGCACTCAAATTTATTTTTCTTGAAGAGGTGATAGGGTGCCACGAGATAGCACGGAAAGATCACTACGGATTTTCTTTCAAGTATGGATTCATGAGATATGGTGAAGTCAGAGATCACCTTCGAAAAGGAGTTCGTTGGATACTCGGTTAATTGGCAATGCTTAGTGCGAAGCTTACTAGCCGCCTCATGATAAGGTGATTTATCTTTGAAGATGGATGATATGGCGTATTAGCTTGGTTCGGGAGTTATGTTATGTTTGTATTAAGTTGAAGTGATGAAAAATGCGATACAAAACATCAAAAGTATATTGAGATTAATGCAGGATTTATTAGGATTTTTAAGAGATTTTTTGGAGCCCAAAACCAAGGATTTATCAAACCAATCCCAACGAATTATTCGGAAATTAACTCAGCACAGTTCAGCCCAAGCCAATATGCACAGTGGTGGCCCGCGGGAACATGCACGTGCACGTGTCACGTTCGTGCCACACACGAGAGCGGAGTGCGTCCGTGAGGGACACGTGTCAACCATTGGCACGTGTCGCCTCGATTGGACGGACAAGATCAATGCGGGCTGAAGCGACAGGCGCACATCGCAAGTGGACACATTGCTCGATCTGGGGTGTACAACTCAGATCGAACGGCTCACGGTGTTGCGGATGCGGAGCGACGGTGGATTTTGGATCCGACTCGGATTTGGATCCGATTCTACGTCAGACTCTTTAAGGCTATAATTACGTATTTTCGGCTAGTTGTTTGATGCAATTCTCGAGCGATTTTCGAGTGGTTATCTCTATAAATTTGTGGCTACCTGTAGAATATACAGAGGGCAAATTGATGTCTTGGGGGGGCTTGGTTAAGAGGTTTTCTCCATAATTTCTTCTCCGATTCCTTAGCAGGATTGGTTGTTTTCCCTCAGTCACACGTCATACCGTGTAATGCAAAGATATTGGAGTACTAGTGATCTCTCCAACTGGACGTACACTAAATATTAGGTGGAACCGGTATAAATCTTTGGTTTTAGGTACATATTATTCTTTGTTTTGTGTTATCTTTCACACATATTGCGTGTTGCGGGTTTTGTAGAGAATCGTCGTTTACTTGGCGTTGTCACAACGATCTTGGAATTTCCACGGGGTTATTGATTGAGGTGATCATCATCTCTCATCTTCCCAACAGATCTACACGATGAAGCATGACTGTCATTGTTTTAAACCCCGTAATCACTTTTGAGAGAAGATCCGTTCAGTATGTAAACATGTTCGCCTGCTCTCGATTGTATTTAGCAAAAGGATATCATTGGTATAGCTCTAATGAACTTGCTTATATCCTAGTGCAATTTTGGGAACATTTAGATTTTGTAATTACAACAGATGCCCTTTCAGCTTTTGCTTCATTTGCAGCTCCATGTGTATATGCTCTCCCGATTGGTCTTTACACCATACATATCTTTCTGAGGTTTTGGAGGGGTTTAAGACGCACACATTGTAGTGTTTTAGTTAGCCCTCTTATATATGTATTCTGTTATCATACTGAATTTGGATCCTCTCTTATCTTTGCAGGAAGCAGCGGTGCGGTTAGCTTATGTTCTCGACCGACTGTACAGTTGTGATGCAAGGCTATGCATACGCCATCCGCTGAGCGTATGAGCCGTTGAGCGTATGGCCGTGTCTCTGTATGGATGTTGAGAATAGAAAGATGACGGCGTGCTGCTACTGTATATCCGTATTCTGTATTCATGTTCTCTCTTTCTCCTGTACGTAGCATGTTCAGCTGCCTTTTGTTGTGGAAAGTAGTTGCTCATATAATTTCCTATTTTCACCTTTTTTTTGCCCCTTATTTTGGTATTCTTTGCAATTGTGCAGGGTTAATGTGAGAAATTCTTCGGGAAGTTTGGGCCACAATTTAAGTACGCGAAAGAGCCCAATCCAGCATACAAACTGGGCCAGCCCACAATCTTGGTGAGCCAAAATGCAGATCATTTATGCTTTCTTGTTGCCAAATGTTTGATTGCAGACCCTTCAACATGTCCAAATCCCAACCACACACGATCCCCTTCTCAACATCTCATGTGCTCACGCGTGATGCCATAATTTTCATGATTTGAAAGCCATTCAACTTGATGCCCCATGAACACACATGAGAGCAACCCTCCAATTTGCTTGCGATCTTATCCGATAAATTTGTGGTCCTCCCAATGATCAGCTCATCTCTCCCCATGCAATTTTCATTTCCATTCATTGCCTCGTTTCATTGCAATTACTAAATGCCAACGAATGCTTATCTTTTTTTTTAAACTATAAATAAAGGACTGTGGTCTTTCCCCAGAGTTGACGCTGCATAACAGCTAGCAATTTTTTAGAGCCCAAAGCACCGATGGATGCACCGACGGTAGAAGGTGGTGACCCATGCATGCATGCATGGATGGGTGATAAAACCCTAGCCCACCATTAGGTTGATGGGTAGGTTTCTTTTAATGTAGTTACTGTCAAGAGACAGGCAGACTCATGCATGCATCATTGTGAGCTATACGTAGCCCCCAGTCTCAATCACACCCCATGATCTCATGTTGCCAAATCCCACTAACCTCCATCAATTCCTTCACGCAGACCCTTGTCGCGTTCGAGATCGGGGAAGGGGCACAATCAACTTTAAAGGGAGCTTAGGGAGGACAACGGTTCCTTTTTCTTGATTTCATCGTCATCCCCTTCGTCCAATTTACATTGTTTAATGTTAGCATCGTTCGGTGGTTCTCTGATTTTGGGGTTTGGATCTATCGTGATGTCGGCGGGCACAAGAGGCCTATAGATTGAGAGGGGGGACTACCTGCACCTCATTTTGAGGTGCAGGGAAGGGATATATGGTTTAATATGGAAAAAAAAAATCAAATCAAATTTCAATTTCACTCTCTCTCTCCCACTTCTTTACCTATTTTGGCTGTTGTCACTTCACTACACCTCAATTCTGAGGTGTAGATAGTCTCGGCCTAGATTGAGGCTCGGCATGGGGCACACTCACATGGGTGACTCCCAAGGCAAGTGCTCTGAGTTAAAAAGGGGCCCACGTCTCTTACTCAAACAATTCTATTCGGGTTCTCCTCCACTGTTGTACCTGTGACATGATTTCTGGTCCGAAAAACGCAGTAGAAAACGTTAACGGGAGAAATATACGCATATCCATTTGTACTGAGTTTGTATTGAGTATTTTGACCATTCGTCGTAAGTTTAACGGGTTTGCTGTAACAGAACTTTTTACAATAATTAAATATATGAAGAAAACTTAATGCATTTGGTGTGCGCTTTTTGACACTGGCTAAAGAGAGAACTTCAACGTTGACTAACTGACCGGCGTATTGCTTACCTGTTAATGTATTTTTTACAAAATATTTTTAAATTATTATTATCGGAATTGTGTTCCAACCCTGTCGATGAGAACTAGCTTGTTCACCGCATTAGCGTAAACCATGTAATTTGGTTAGTTGTCCGATTCCAATAGGGCCGGGTCCGTCCGACCGGCCCGGCCCAGTATTTACAACGTTGGGCCAATGATTGACTCCCGTGATAACAGTTGGGACCCACGGAGGAGACGTGGAAAAATCAAAATATCGGCGGGGGGAACAGGATCTTGTGCCACCGCCCTGGGGCCGTGGGACCCACCTCGTGGGCTGTTCCCTAACTCCGGGCACATATGGGTATTTCCGTCATTCCACTACATTTTGATGCTATCGTGCCTGTAATCATCCATGGACTTAAAAGAAGTAAATAATTAAGGAAGCAAACTAGTTAATACTTGGGATGCATAATTAATTTTCGTGCAGATTAATTTTAACAGCTAAGCCCTCCCTGTGTATCTTAATGTCTTAGGTACCACCTGCCACATGCCCAAAATGTTTTCATTTAATACCATGTGTGTGAAAATATTCACATTTGTAATTTTTTTAAATTTACATGGATCTATACAGATCGGATTGCTCTTGCTGTATCTGTATTTGTTTTCTTTTTTTCATTAATGTAATTTTTTAATGTTACATTAATTTTTCCTAAAATAGGCTTTAAGTGTATATCCATTCGATAGGCATGTAGCTATATAGTTGATAGTATTGGACCCACAACAGTCTACAGCAAAAATAAATGCCATTAAAATCATTATGATTGCTTTAAGTTTGAAACTTTTTACATGGGCATTATTAACCAATGAACAGATAGAAAACACTGCACCTATTAATGATTGAATATTAATGTTTGTTATTAAGTAATAAACCTCACATCGACAAGAAACTGTTTTGTATGTAGCCAAAATCCGTAATTTGTGGATTTTTGTATTTTTGTTAAACAGAAACAAATGAGTTTGTTGGCAGCACATGAGCCAGCACCTGGAAAAGGATCATGCACTGATGGAGATCTCGTATTTTATTAGACAGTCCTCGAGTATAGAAGAAGGCACTGGCATGAACAAGACATTAAATTAACTATGATGATTAAGCTTGTTTATTACTTTTGCCAACTGAGATTATTAAGTAATTGAGATTGGGCTTTACTCGGGCTTAATAAGATTTAATTAGACTATTCTTCGTATCTCAAATCAAAGGGAAATGATCACCAAACATTGTGATCAAACCGATGGCATCTCGGTAATTAAAAAGTTTTAATGGTCCGACTCGGTTTCTGGCGCGAATCTTAAAAGTGTCCAGCTT
This sequence comes from Scilla litardierei, assembly GCA_030789695.1. Taxonomy (NCBI): domain Eukaryota; kingdom Viridiplantae; phylum Streptophyta; class Magnoliopsida; order Asparagales; family Asparagaceae; genus Scilla; species Scilla litardierei. Next base: position 219,778,677 of record CM061134.1, on the reverse strand, counting down.
GCCACTGGACCATAGACACGTGTAACATTTAATGCATGGCAGACGTAGTGGCATTTCTGACATTTTCAGAAAATCAGGGGGCTCTCTCATACAACACAGTGCATATAATGCCCGTCGACTGCTTCGTTTCGTCTCATCTCTCTCTCTCTCTACAAAAAGGAGAAGCCAATAAAAATGTTGCGCCGTGCCGCGACTCTGCTGCTATTGTGCGCTGTCGTCCACGTCGCCGCTGCTATTACCGACGGTGAGCTTTATTATTCGGTCTTCAGGGGGTGGCCTTTGTAAACGTATGAATTTGGTAATTTTTGTGCAATGAAAACGTCAATTATTAGGATTTGCTTTTTATTTACATATTTATTTTTGCATTTGGATTTTTTTTTTTCATTTATCTTTTGTAATCAACGATCCGCTCGGCTTTCTGACACTCTGACAGCACTCGCGTGCTCAGCAGGTGGTCATGTGGATTTTTACACGAATTTCCCAAATTGCCCTTTCAAAAAAATTCCCTTTTTTTTGAAAAAAAAATGCTAAATTGGCAATATCGCAGGATTGTTACCAAATGGGAACTTTGAGGACGGGCCAAAGCCAGGGCAGATGAAGGGAACGGCGGTGACATCGCGCAACGCGATCCCGAGCTGGGAGATCGCCGGCCTGGTGGAGTACATCAAGGCGGGGCAGAAGCAGGGGGACATGCTGCTGCTCGTGCCGGAGGGGGCGTACGCCGTGCGGCTGGGCAACGAGGCGTCCATCAAGCAGAGGCTGAACGTGACGAAGGGGATGTACTACTCCGTCACCTTCAGCGCCGCCCGGACCTGCGCCCAGGAGGAGACGCTCAACGTGTCGGCGACGCCGGAGTTCGGGGTGCTGCCGATGCAGACCATGTACAGCAGCAACGGGTGGGACTCGTACGCGTGGGGGTTCAAGGCGATGTTCGACGCCGTCGATTTGGTGATCCACAACCCCGGCGTCGAGGAGGACCCCGCTTGCGGTCCCTTGATCGACTCCGTCGCCATCCGCACTCTCTACCCTCCTCGGATCACCAACAGTACGCTCCAAACCCTCGCACTATAAGCTTTTTCCTTGAATTAAATTAAGCTATACTTATGAATTGGGTTGGCTCCGATGCTTGTTGGACCATGTGATCGCCACGTGAACCGTTTGATCAGTTTTCTCTTCTTTGCTGGCCCTATTATCCAATTTTTCCTTTTCTTGAATAGTTGGTGGGGCCCACAAAGAAAGGAAGAGAAAGGAAAAAGTGTTGATCGAACGGTACACGTCGCGTTAGATGGTCACATGGTCCAATGCGCATAAGAGCCAATCAAATTCTTCTACGTAGATGATTGTTATATACATCGCATCAATTGCGGTATATTGTATTTTTTTGGCAAAAAAAGACACATCAGTTGTCCTATTGATCGAGCTGATGTGACATTTTTGTCATTTAATTGGTGCGGTGTATGTAACATGGGCACCTAACTTATTGTTGGTTTTATGCAACATAGCCAACTTGCTGAAGAACGGGAACTTTGAAGAAGGCCCCTACATTATCCCCAACACGACATGGGGGGTGCTGATCCCCCCCAACATCGAGGACTCCCACTCGCCGCTCCCCGGCTGGATGGTCGAGTCCCTCAAGGCCGTCAAGTACATAGACGCCCCCCACTTCTCCATCCCCGGCGGCAGGCGGGCGGTCGAGCTGGTCGCGGGGAAAGAGAGCGCGCTGGCCCAGGTCGTCCGCACTGTCCCCGGCAGGGTCTATGCCCTGACCTTCTCCGTCGGCGACGCGGCCAACTCCTGCGAAGGCTCGATGCTCGTCGAGGCCTACGCCGCCAAGGGGAACGTTAAGGTCCCCTACGAGTCCAGAGGCTCGGGCGGGTTCAAGCGCGGGGTGCTGAGGTTCAAGGCGATTGCGGAGCGCACGAGGGTCGTGTTCCTGAGCAGCTTCTATCATAGCAAGACCGACGGGTCCCTCTGCGGGCCGGTCGTCGACGACGTGGTGCTGGTTAGCGTCCGCAGGCGGTTGCTGCCGTGAAGGACATTGGATCGATGAGTGAGATATGAGTGTAGGTTGATTAACGTATATATATATGTATTGGTTTGTATTGTGTGTGTTTTCGATAGAGTTTATGGGTGTTGAGGATTAATGTATTGAGTGGGAGTCTTTGGGTGGGGAAGAGGTGTGTGTGTGTGTGTTGTAGCAGCGAAATGGATACTAAACCATTGCATCTTTGGAGTAAATCTATATGACTGTACACATAGAGCTTTGGGTGTTTTGTTGTTGTAGTTGAGGTTATGGTCATCAATCATTTCTGATATTATACTATGATAGAATGCATGGTTGATATCGTGATTCATATTAATGCGGCATGGTTGTTAATAACATGATTCATATTAATGTTGCATGGTTGATATCATGTTAAGCATCATTAGGAACTTTCTTAGAAAGCAAAAGTTCACGACAGTTGAATTTTTCCAAAGCTGCTAAAGAGATTTCCTGTAGCATTCTTTTAAAACACCACGGTTTTTTCCGGTGTATATCCCTTCAGGATTATGCAGGAACACGGCTCTGAGGAATGTAGTGAGCTAGAACGGACGGCCAGTTAAATTTCTCCGTTGGCTATGAGTGTTAGCTGGGACTATAGATGATCATTGTATGATCGTTATTTTTTTGATTTACAGTACACATTTTTGATCAAGACTGCATTGCTAAATTACCGGTAAAAGAATCGTGCACACTAAATTCTAGTTTTAGGCACAAATGTTGTCATTTGGATCATGATCATATAAAAGAAATGAGAATCCAGGGACATCTGGGCCACTGCTTGATTCTGGTGAAAACGGCAATGGTGAGGTAGCAGCTTCATAATAAGATGAATATGTTTTTGACATTGCTGCGCAAATAGTGACGGCAATAGTGAGAGATTTTCACTTCTTTCTTCACACATAGTTGGATGTCTCTCCTTTCTGATTATGGGCCACGCAGTACCACCAACAATGCATGCATGATGGCTCTCTGAGCTCTGATGGTATATTCAGCCCTACAGCTGTCCAGGTTCTTCCGAAGAGCAATAGCCGAAGCCAAAACTGATGACAAGCTCCAAATCACACAACCATCGCATGCACATCCTTGGCCCATCTTTTCTCGAGTTCAATGGACTCCGACAATATCATGGCTTCTAGCTTGCGCAAGTTACCATGTTCGAGCATGACATGCACCCAACATGAACCTATCAGGCATTTCCTTCATGACTTGAACCATTGGCTCGAATGCTACCACATGGGTATGATCACCCCTTCAATCTCCGCAGCTTTTCCCACAGGAGGGGAAGTTCGGGTTAGCAAACTGGTTTGCGTTCACCCCTTGCCAAGGGAAGAAGCAAGGGGGCGTATTGAATTTGGCTGCAAGGTGGTGACTGTACCCATGAGAAAATGGAAGGTGCGCAGTGATAGGAAGTACATTGGCCCAGAAATGGCAACGAAAGTGGATTAGTCACCAAATAATATATGTTCATACTGTATGTTCTGTCAGCAAAGAAGATAGCTTCACTCACACCCACCCACCCAAAAAAGAAAAGAAAACAAAAACACACCCCAACCAAAACACACACACACTTAAGTATTAAATGAATCAAAAGTTCTTCGTCTTTTAATGCTTCCTTTCTTCTTATTAGTTACAGCAGGCACAATTGTGTAAGCATTACAAATAAAAATCTGGCTAATTTTTCATAAAACTGCCTTAATGTTTCACCGTTCTTCCAACATATTAACCTGAACTAACACAATAACAAAAATTACCTCGAACTTTGCATTTCCTACATTAATACCCTAAACTTCGTTAAAATAGAAATACCACAATCTTTCTAAACATGCACAAATTACTTCCTCCAATGTTTTATAAGTACCAAAAAAACACCTCAATCTTTAACTATCAGTCCAAAAAACTAACGCTGTCTTGTAACAATTTAGAGGAATAATTTGAGAAGAGTAAAAAATCAAGATAGTTTTTTTGCTATTTTCAAAGTACAGGTATTTTAAGACATCGGTAGTTTTTATAAAAAGCAGCCTAAAAATCTTTTGCGTTACCATAATTTCAATCGGGCTGAACAACATTCGTCTCTAAAGCGAAAATGCCAACCAACAAGGCAATGCAGTCTCTAAAGAAAAAGAAAAAGAAGCACCCCCTGGTCAATAATTGTTTAGAACAAGCCGTGCAAAATACTATTGAGATTATCGCAAATGGACGCAAAATCAAAAGACATATCCAATCTATGTGTGCTTCAATAATTTCCCCAACAATACAGAGTCTCAAGTTGAGTACCTGAGAGGCATAGGAAGAAAGCTTACTTCTCTAGAGTAGAAGCCCTGACGCATTGGAAAAGCTGGAGCACAGAAGAGGACATTTAGACTTCAGCCATCCCTTTTTACTCATCTATCCCATGTTGCAAACCAAACAAGAGAAGCTAGGATTTTCATCTGATGGCTCCATCTTGCCGCATCAATTCTTTATATTCCTATGTGACACCAGCATTTCCATAATTAACTTTTCTTGTCACCATAAACCCTTGTTGTGCATCCGGAAGACAAAAAATGTTAAAAGAAATTAGTGTTTCACCATTGGGTTTATATGGTTAGAACCACCAATTAGTCAACCGAGGGAAAAGCACTTGAGAATATATACTTCAAGAGAACCTCCCAACTTATGTGGCCCTAAATTTTACATGCCTAACAGCAACCGAGAAAAGAAGTCGGCAGTAATCACCAGAGAGATGCTGTGAAAAGAAAACCACCAAAAGCATTTTACATGCCTAACAACAACCCAGAAAAGAAGTCGGTAGTAATCACCATAGAGATGCTGTGAAAAGATAACCACCAAAAGTATGATCAGAAACATCTTCCAACGGAATTATAATCTGCTTATCAGTTGGCTATAAGATCACTTTACATATAGGCTAGAATTACTTGTTTTCTTCAGTGGAACCTTCTGGCAAATTAACAAAATCAGATTGTAAAACATCATGGTGTAGTTTTTAGAAGTCTCCTCAGAACATCTACATTAGATCCATTTTTGCAGTGAACTGCATCAGGAGGCAAACTAAGTCAGGTGTGATAATATGTCACATTCAGTTAGGTGCCATTTTCGCTCATCAAAAGCGGTTGCCACCAAATAAGAATATTAAAGTTCCACGTGCACAGTCTGTTCAAGTCATGGCATGCTGATATCTTTAACCCATATCTGTGTGGGTCACAATACATAACTATAAAAAGCAAAGTTGGACGAACATCAGAAGTATTTGGGATGCAAATATTCTCAAACCCAGATTTAAACATCTGTCTTCCAAAGCAAAAAAGGTAAGCTTACAAATTGGAAATCCATAAGTTAGATGTAATCTGCTACACATAAACTTCATCCAGATTGGCGAAAAAAAAAAGAAAAGAAAAGAAATATATATAAGAAACCTAATGTTTCACCCCAGCATCAAGTGGCAACAGAATTAAAAGGTTAGAATTTCCACAATGTTAAATTGTCCTACAACTTATTGACAAGTTTGAGGTTTTCCTCCCCGTTATGTTGCATGTCATAGATCAAATCTTACAGCGTGAAGTTCTAAAAGGTCAATCATTATGTAGGTTGAGCATTCGCCTGCCAAATTCGTCTTTGTAGATCATGTCAAACAGTGTGAATTTTCAATCTGTAAAGTCAATCGTTATGTGGGTTGAGAATATCCAAAAGCAACCCTTCTCTCTTAACCCCCACCAAACCAAAAACCAGAAAGAGAAACAAAGGACTTTTTTGGGCGGGTTGGCAAAGGAGAGGGGGGCCACCTACCAAAACCAGTCTCACCCGAAACAAGAAGAGGAATTGGCAAGAGGACGAGGAAGAAATCTGTTAGGATCCAAGATAAACAGACAATTTTTATAGATAATTCAAAGGAATAACAAGATAGTTGAGCACAAAAGAGGTGTGCTCTCCTCCCAAGACGCCTAGAGGACGTCCGCACTCGTTTATTCTAAGAACTACTCCCAATGACGCTCAATAGAATAATCTCAATATCAAGCATGAAAAATACTAATGACGGCTAGCCCCTATAAATAGAAGAAATTAGGGTTGCTAGGGTAATGGGGCGCGCGCGCAAAATACCAAAGAGGGAGGCCGACGGCTAGAATTGGGCTCGGCCCATACTTGGGCGGGTCCAGACGTGCGGGTCTATCAATACTCCCCCCCAAAGAATCACCTTGTCCTCAAGGTGGTGTAAGTACCGGCGGGCTACTCCGAGTGGGAGTCGTCCTCCCCTCCGATGCCTTCGTCCTCCACGTCATCTTCCTCATCGGCGTCCGCTATCAGCACTTGCAGCTTTCAATCCACACAGCGGTGACCGGGAGTGAAGCGCTCGTCACATCTGAAACATAGCCCTTTTTTGCCTTTTCTCCCTCATCTCCGCATCGGTCATCCTTCGAAATGGGCCACCGGCCGATAGTGGGTTCTGCTCACCCGTCTTCTCAAGGCCTGTCTGAACTGTCTCAGCAGTGATCACTGCTTCGCTTGCCCCAGTCGTAGTGCCCCGCTGTATCTGCCCACTGTACCTGCTCCCGCCTCTCCTATCCTCAGCTCGGGAGTCCTCCACCATCTGTGCCATCTCGATGACCTCGGAAAGCCCTCGAGGCTTGTATGGCCTCACCGCAGCTCGAAGACTAGGGCGTAGCCCCTTCAAGAAGGAGCCCTCCAGCGACTCGTCCGACACCCCATGAACTCGTCCTGCCAGTGTCTCGAATCTCTCAATGTACTCCCGCACCGGCCCCTCCTGCCTGAGGGCGTACAGCTGCTCGTGTACGTTCCCTAGCCGAGGGTCTCTAAACTTCTCCAGCACCATGTCCTTCAGCTCCTCCCAGCTCCTGATCTCCTGCCGCCGCTCCTTCCACTGGTACCATCCCAAGGCTCGCCCCTCCATGCAGATGGCCGCCGCCTCCAGCTTCTGGGCCTCGGTCATGTGATGTGCCGTGAAGTATCTATCTGCTGTAAACAACCAGGCGTGTGGATCCTCCCCAGAAAATAGCGACATCTTCAGTGTCCGGACTCTGCAATCTCCTCCAAAACGTCCCTGCTCAGGCCTCCCCTCCTCTCTGTGCTGCAGACGGTAATGCGGACGCCTCTCGTCCAGTGTCTCGTGGCGCCTAGGTGGCCCTCCGCGACCCCCCGTGGTCCCCACGGCGATCTCCACGCCGACCCTCAAAATCGTCCCAACCTGCGTCGTCGCCGAACTCTGCCTCGTAGCCACCCCTACCGTCAGAATAATAATCTCTCCCGCGTCCGTCACCGTATAGAGGGTCCTCTGCTGCTGGTCGCCGCTCCGAAGAGTCAAAATAGTCTCCCGAAAACTGCCCGTAGCCATCCTCGTTCGCTGTCCGCTGTCCGGGCGGCTCAAAAAAATCATCTGGTGGCTGTCCGCGTGTCCTCTGTCTGTCGGGAGGCTGCCAGGGGGGTTCCCGCCCCTGGTGGCCCCAACCGTGAGATTCCCCGCCCCCTGGCGGCTGCCAGGGGGCCTCCGGCCCTTCGCGGTCTGGAAACAGGCCCTTCCGGGGGCCCCGGAGGGGCGGCAGGCCATGTCGGGCCTCTGGCAGGTCCGACAGGCCCTGCCGGATGTCCGGCAGGGTCGCCGGACCCTGCCGAGCCCCGGCAGGGCTTGGCCGCCCCTGCCGGGGTCCGGCGAAGGTAGGGGGCCTCCCGCCTGTATCCCGCGCCGGGGTCCGGCGAAGGCAGGGGGAAGCCCCCCGCCTGTATCCCGCGTCGGCCGACCCCCTAAAGTGCTGTGGGGATTCGACCGGCCCTCCTCATGGGCGTGGCCCCCCTCGTGGGGGCGGCTTGGGCCGCCGCCCCTTCTTTGGCTCTCCAACGCCTTCCGCCGTACCTCCTCGCGGTAGTCCACCTTCCATGGCTCACCGCCGTCTTCATCATCAAATTCCTCCACAAAAAAGGGTTGATTTTGGGTCAAAAGCTCCGCTTTTTCCTTCTCTTTCTTCAAAGGTGCCGCCTTTTCCCCCGAATTAGGGTTTCCTTCCTCTTTGTTGTTCGCCGCCAATTGATTTAGAGTTGACATCATTTGCGCGAATTGGTCGTCGTGCTTCGCTTGATTTGCCGTCAATTGGTTGATGGAAGCCGTCAACTGGTTGATGGAAGCCGTCAACTTTGCCATGGATTCATCATTCGCCGCCAATGATTTCTTGATCCCGTCGATTTTGCTTGTGAACTTGGCCTCCAAAGCCTCAAATTTGTCGTGCGATCTTATCGTAGCCGCCATGGATCGTCACGCGCTCTGATACCAAAATGTTAAGATCCAAGATAAAAAGGCAATTTTTATAGATAATTCAAAGGAATAACAAGATAGTTAAGCACAAAAGAGGTGTGCTCTCCTCCCAAGACGCCTAGAGGACGTCCGCACTCGTTTAATCTAAGAACTACTTCTAATGACGCTCAATAGAATAATCTCAATATCAAGCATGAAATACTAATGACGGCTAGCCCCGATAAATAGAAGAAACTAGGGTTGCTAGGGTAATGGGGGGCGCGCGCAAAATACCAAAGGGGGAGGCCGGCGGCTAGAATTGGGCCCAGCCCATACTTGGGCGGGTCCAAACCTGCGGGTCTATCAAAATCTCATGACACCCTCCAACAATGCCGATGCATTTCGCTAGGGTTTTGATGATAAAAAGGGGATTTTTATTGGAACTCAGATCTGGAATTAAAAGGGAATCCTACTACAACTCAACTACTCGCTAACTAACGACTAGAAAACAATTATTAACCTAGGGGAAAAAACCAAATCCTAATACAATTAATATAAGGGAATAAAAAATAACTCTCAATTTTCGCATACCCTCTAGGACCGGCTCAACCCCCTTTAAATAGAAAACTCCCCTATTTGTTATTTTACTCAAATACCACTCCTAATTACTAGCCGCATCACTACTCCGCCCCTGAAAACCCACCTTGTCCTCAAGGTGGTGCGTGAAGTGTATGGTCAGCTACTCCACGTGCAGGTGCTCCTGATCATCGTCCTCGTTGGCTTCCAGCATTACCACACTCTCTCCTCCCTCTTCTTCATCATTCACTATCAGGATCTGAAGAGTATGATCCCCGCACTGATGCCCATAAGTAAACTTCTCATCGCATTTGAAACACAAGCCCTTGGTCCGCTAGTCACGAATCTCCGCCTCGGTCATTCTTCGTGTATGTCCTCCAGGTCGTGGTTCCATCCACTTCTCCTTGGTAGATGATGTCATGTCAATGGACGTTGCCCCTCCTGCGGCCGCCTTCTGTCCCCCTCCAGGATCCGGCACTCGAAAAGTGGAGCCTCCCCACGTCCCCGAGCTCTCCTCTCTGTATCCTGATGGTCTTCCACCTTCCTAGCCAATGTCATCATCCCGCGCAGACCAACTGGCTCGAACTGCCTCAATCCTGATCTCACCGTAGACTTAAGCCCCTTCATAAAGCAGCCCTCCAAAGATTTCTCGGATACTCCCCGAACACAATGGCAGAGCGACTCAAACTTCCTGATATAATCTCTTACGCTCCCCTCCTGCTTCAGTGAATAGAGTCTCTCAAATACTCCACCAGACTGTCCTGCACCAAATCGCTCCATCAATAGCGACGTAAACTCCTCCCAAGTCCGAAATGGCTGCTGCTGATCAGTCCACTGAAACCAGCCTAAAGCCTCCCCCTCCAAACAAACCCATGTCGCCTGAAGCCACTCCTCTCCTGAAACTGCAGACACCTCAAAGTACCACTCCACCTGGTGAAGCCAGTCATCAGAATCTCCCCCCTCAAAATGGGCACCTCAAGCTTCCTCAAAATGGGAAACCAAGTGCACGATGGATACAAGTTTAGGGGGATGACGAGGCCAACTGCGGTCTGTGGATGATTAGAGGATGAGGTTCTCGAGTTCGCCCGCCAGATGGAGTGGGTCGCTTGCTGGTTGGTAAAGGATGAGGCAGGTCGCTCGTCAGATGGCAGCAAGGACGAGCTTCCTACAAGAAGAGCAACTCGTCAGAAAGGCTGGGGCTGACAGCCCGCAGTCCCTCCAATGCCTAAGTCAGTAGATGACTGAAGAAAAGATGTCGAACACGAAGGACGATCTTAGAGGCAGATTGGCGTTTGCGTGACGGACTAGTGTGGAAGACGCGAATATGTGGAGGATATTCGTTGAATGTGAATAGATGTGTTAGGAGTTTCTTATAGATTTAACTAACCAACCAACCAACCTCCTCCTCGCTTGGAGGTGATGTGGTATTTATAGACTGCTGAAGTCGGTTGCTTTTGCTGAGCTGGCGGTGTCAGGATGTCGGGGATCCGACCAATGGTGTCAGAGATCCGACCGTATCAGGCGTGCTTTTGCCATACAGTCAGAGCCATAAATGTTAGGTGGCACTTTTGTCAGGCTGTCTGACGGCGAAACGGCTAGGCGTGCTTTCGGCAGGCTGTCAGGCGGCTAAGCGACCAGATGCGCTTTTGTCAGGCTTTGTCTGTAGTGAGACTGTCAGTGATATTTGTGGCGGGTTGCCTTCCTCCTTACACGGACTGCTTCGGGGTGTAGAGGTAGGCGAGCCGCATCCTGGGCGAGCTATCGTAGAACTTGTGCGGTCAGTCGGAGGGTTCTTCTCTTCGACTCGGACGATGTGCTTGTCGCTCTGCTTGGGCGAGCTTCTCTAAGACTCGGACGATTTGGCGGGCCATGACTTGGGCTTGATTTACAAGCTTGGAGGTCCGCAAGGGCGCACTGTTCTGAGCCTCGGCGAGCTCTTCTTAGTCTTGGCGAACGGGTCCTCATTGATGAGGATTGTTGATGGGTTATTTGAGTGGGTCTTTATCAACTAGGCCGGCTTTTAGGGCGTAACAATCATGCTTATCCTCTTTTCCTTAGATGATGATAAAAGGAGTGAGGGGGAGGGGGTAAAGAAAATAAACATGGTCTAGAAGGCTTAAAAAGGAATTAGTTTAGTGGATTTCCCATCAAATTTAGGGCTTTTGCCTCTTTATGTTTGATAAATTGATTATAAATGTTATGTCGTCATCGTTGCCTGTAGATTTCATTTAGTCTTGGAGGAAGTGTTTTCATGGTTCTTCCTAGAAGCATCACAATTAGGCATTTACGTTTTTGTTAAATGTCAATTTGAACTTCCAATAACAAGTTCTTCAAAGTTACTGTGATGGTGAGTTAATTATGATAAATATTATCGTAATTTGGGATTGACAATAAAAGCTAGAGTAAAAGTTCTTCAATATTTAATCTCAGTAGTGCTTACTACAAGAGCATGTAGTCATTAAAACCCATTTTAAAGAAGAATATTAGCTCCCAGAACATGTGGAAGATTGGGAAAATGAAACATGCAGGTTAGCATCTTTGTCAAAAAGATCAAAGGGAACTGAACATTCACCATGATCTCAATTAGTTATAAGTCATAACTACCGCAACATATGAATAAATGAATATAAAAAATAGAGAGAATACATCACATAAAGATCAAAACAAGGCATGTGTCCCAAGTTTTTAAGATCAAGAAGGTCTAAAGAAGTTATATGGTAAATGGTAATCTCATTGGATTATATAAGAAATGAAAAATGAAATGCTTGTCCTCTGAGTATCTGCAATCAGTTGCATCCTTAAGTTGCATCTAGTTTCAGTTTTATATCAAAAGGATTCATCTAGTACTTGTGATCACCTAAATCTAATTCTCTGGTACACATACAGGAAGAGGGAAGGATGCAGAGGAACGATGGCATGAATAATCAATCCATGTAGCTCTTGTTACATGAAGGTAAAGGTTAGTTATCAAGCAAAACTAATGAAAATGAAGTAATTACTTTGCGGATAATATCCGTTCAGGCAGGCAATTTGCAAATCAAAATGAATAGTGGCAAGGACCAGGTTTGGCTCATAAAATAGGGCTCTTATTTTTACCATCCGCAAAAGGACGCTCAGTATCCCAGTCTACAAGGTAAACTGAAGAATATGAAAAGTATACCTTCAACCCGAGCCAGTAGTTCAAAGTACTGGTGTATGACAGGGAAATTAACAGCATTCATCCTTTCAATGGATGCTATATACAATAAGTTTTTGCTAACAATGTGTATATGCTTTGCTCTCATAGCTTCCTACTGATATAAATGGAGTGACAATAGCATGTAAAGCTACCAACAAAATTTTGAAAAAGTCATAAGAAATAGAAAAACGAATAAGATAAAAATGACGTGTGTGTGCATGGGAGATAGAGAGATTTAAAATGGTAAAAAAGAGTTAAAATCTCATCAACTCAGTTGAACTTGTTTCTATGGTTGGGATAAAAAATCCAATGAATTTCATAAAGGAGAATCCATTGGAACACACATATTCCGAAGTACAAGAATCATTTGGATTATAATCCAAACACTTTGTTTGGTGCCTAATAAATTACATAATATATCATTAATTTTTAGTTAAAAAGTAGCTACATAACCAAAGGAAATTCTTTGGATTATAAAACGGTCAATACTAATCTTTTCTAATCCAAAGGAATTGCCTGTATTTTAGATTATGGTTCGTTGTCGTCAAAATGTAACATCCTTACAAGCCAATCGTTTAAATTGCCCCAATCCATAAAAAAATGACATCTAAGATTATAATCCTTTGGATTGGGACTATCCAAGCATGCCCTTTACCATTGAATCTGACGGTCCCAGCAGAAATCCCATATGTCAACAAGTTACCACAAACAAGGACTCAGCGTAATTGCATAGAAAAATAAGCGGTACAATCTGATTCCTTATGTGCTGAAAATATGAAAAATGAAATGGAGAAGGCTTAGAATAAAACCTTTTGAGGTATATACATGTGAACCATTTGCCCGTAAATCTTTTGATTCTACTGGTATCACTGCAATGAAGGAACTACAGCACAAAGCCATATCAAAATAGAAATGGAGAAGGAATATCTGTTACCAACTTATCTGCATACTGCTGGCAAGAATCAGATACAAAATGTCATGAAATTGTCCAAGAGATATAATAGATGGCAGAAACCACCTTCACCTTGGACATGGGCAAGCTTTATAAGCCTCTAATTTGGCCTGAAAAAGGCATGAGAAGCATAATTATGTCCTGACAATTAAAACATTGCTAGTGCCAACACTATGCAAGCGAACCTATGCAAACACGGCACACAGGTATGGCAACACACGCAGACATGTGTACACGTCTTTAATTTAAATAAAAAATGGGATGTGGACACTTAAAATGATATTATATATAAGTGTATGTATAAAGAATTTGGATAAGTCGCCATATATGATAAAACACCAAGGTTTAAAACAACAATCTATATGACTACAATTTCACCTAAACTCTAAGTAGTCGGCCATGTAAACCATTAAACCTAACATCATGTAGCACAGATCCAGTTGTCTCCAAGCTATCAGACGCATGTTGGACATAACGGACATGTATCCACCGAATAAGTGCAGTTAGGTGCTCGACATGGTTACATGTGCCTCCAGCACATGTCAGTGCACCAGTGCTTGGCATCTGACCCAACATTTCATAGCTATCAACAAGAAAAAGGCATGGAGAGTTGCTCGTGATTCAGGTATCAACAAATGAAACAAGTTAAATGAATAACAAATTTGGACCCCGAGAACTGGGAAGGAGGAAATGAAAGACACTAGCCTTACGACCGTGAATAATGAAGCACATGAAGCATCAAATTCACATTCTAATGCAAAGGTCCAGTATTGCATTATCACGCACATAACCAAACATCAACTTCTTGGAGCATGTCATATGCTTCAGCATATTTCCTTTATTGTTAAATCATTAAAGAGCCCAGGTGTCATCACAAATATGCAACACTCACAAACCACATAAAAATGTTTAAAATATACATTTTAAAAAGGTGTAACATTCATCATTGCCAATGAAGTGAAAACCAGGTGGTATTTCTGGCTCAGACATTAAGACCCCTGGATGATCCTTAGCAATACTCTACAACTGTTGCAATCACATGCCCTCATAAAGTTGGTTCTGCCCCCATGCTAAAATGGTTACATCAGAAAAATGTTCATAAGTAACATGACTTTTAACAAGAAGTTTCAGGATGTGGCAAATATCACATATAAAAATATTAATCAGAAAACAAAAACACTGATTAAGTAGAGTTCAAGACAGAGATATTTCATTGATTTAAAAAGTATATTGTACAAAAAAAATTGCCTGGGCAATGCAATTCATTAATTTCAAACTTTAAGATCTCGTCTACATACATGTTTACTCCCACCATAGTTCACCATGGAATACTTAAATTGGCACATTGAAGTCGGGTGGGGGCATAAATGAGTTCCTAAATTCTTCAGCTGAAGGAACCCTAAAACCTACAATGAATATCTTTTCATATCAGACGTCAACTGTTTTAGCTCCAAAAGGTGTTCTTCATTTGATATATGGAGCATAAGTCTGAGGTTTGTCAACAAAATTTCTTGCTCCCAACTTAATGGCCCGGAGGCATATAATGCATGAATAGTACATCGATAGGCATTTAACTCTAGGCAATGAATTTCTTCACGCGACCCCTCTTCTGTAGGAAAAGAGGATTCTCTTTCTGATTCATAAGAAGATGCAGTGTCATCATAATGACTATCAATGCCCTGGTTTTGACTACTCATAGGATAGTGCAGTGACCTATATGGTCCACTTTGAGCACTACAACTACCAACAGAGGAACATGTACTCTTAGCAACATCAGGCTCTAAACATCCTACAAAATTATAGCCAACAACATGACCCAATTTTCGCTCATCCACCTCTGTCTTGTGAAATCCACTTGTTATGTGGTATATAGAAGAATGCATTAATTTTGCACCATGCAGTGTTTGTGAAGATGCGCCAACATCTACCTTTTCAAGTAGATGAGATGGAACTGTCTCCAAGATCCTGCACTGTCTTCCCATTTCCTCAACAGATCTCGTCTTCTTGCCAGCACCGGGGAAAGTATCAATCTGGGGTGTGCGCAAGTATGGCTTTCTCTTCTTGCTTCCTAAAGGTGCCCAGCAGGGTTCTTCAAGGCTGTCATCATATTTGTTTGGAATTTGATCATCTCCCGAACATGTTTTCGCCTCTACACATGATTGAGACATTTCATCACCAATCCCATTGTTACATTCTCTAGATTCCTGCAAGCAATGACATCCCAATCAGAACCAGTCGAACAAAAACCAACACTGCTATTCAGGTTAGTTATGACATTCAAAGCAAAGTCAAAGCCATCATTTTACATGCAGGTAAGTACACATACGCGTACTGGGTAAGTACACATATGCATACTGGATCCCAAAGAATCAAATATATCGTAAATGCAACAAAATATACTAATAAAAATTAACCACCATCAATAAAAGAAAATGACATCTTCCCATGAAGATATATATCAAAAGATACAAGGAGTTACCTTCTGAATTGCAACCCATTTTTCATCTTCCCAAACTAGTCGCATCCTAAGGTCAGATATGTGAGCCCACAGTTCTCTAGATGAACCAACGAGTCGGACAAGGAAGTAACTCACACCAACTACCCTTGACACTTCAGCTACTTTCCATGAGTTCCTCTCATAAACCTCCACGATGTCACCAGGGATCCAACACCTAGGACTCATAACTGAAGGAGGGCACGGCCTAATCACCTTCCGTGGCACTCTTTCAACAGTTACACCTGTGTCTTCTGAATCACAATCATATTTCACACTATAATAATGCCCATTGCCCATGACGATCTCGGCACACCACCAAGAGCCGGATGGCACCTCCCTCTTGTCCAACACCTCCACCTTGCTTCCTTTCTTGAATCTCATGATTGCAAATGCCACCAAAGTCGTGTCTCTGTTTTAAAGGGTGAAAAAAGAAAATCAAATTTTAGAAAGTTAGGTTTTGGTATGATCATATGAAGCAGCAGCAATGGAAATCGACCAATGAATAACTCTTCAGAAATAGTAAAATAAGCACCAAACAGATGGATGCACTGAAAAATAATGTGAAAACCTTTGAAATTGACAGAAAGAATAATTACAACATCAATGGATCATATCACGATATGAGGCAGTTGCATTATGCGTACAATCCCATAGTGCATGGTACATAATATGTTTATGCACCTGTTATACGGACTATGCGGTATTATGCAAAAATAAAATACTTTAAATAAATATACATATACGCATATGTAAACATTAAACATTAAAATTCCTAAACACAAGGTTGTGGAAAATGATTGTTGAAAAAATGGCACATCGACACAACGATTAAGCGGTGCTCAAGCAGCAAAAGGTGGAAAAAATCGCCAACAAAAAAGTGAAAAATAGGGGCAAAAAATTATAAGAATAAAGAAACGAAGGAAGAAAACTAAAAATAAAGGAAACTTAATGCTAATGTCTTTTTCATTATTAATACCATTGGCTTATAAAGCTGATATCAATAATTCTACATAAAAAGATGATTCATAAATAATAACATGTTCAAAATCTTGAAGTGGGGTTTAAGCATTTCGAAAAGTGAAAAGCATAAGCGAGAGCTTAAGTGGGACTTTATTGGTTTTTTTTACAACTGTGTGTGAACATTAAACAATATAAGATTTTGTATGGACAGCATAAAAGAAATAAATATAATTTCTTAAACAACATTAAACTTTCAACATAATATGTTATTATTAATAACTCGATCACAAATAAATATAAACAAATAACTAGCTAATTATGTGTCTGTCCGAATATGCACCTGCTTAAGTGGTTATGTGGATGCATAAGAGCATCTCCAACCGGCCTTCATTTCTTCAAATGAAGGCCGGTGCCCCTCCAACCCAGCTCCATTTTGAAGCCAGTTTTAAAGGGGGTGAATAGTGCACCTTCAAATATGAATGGGCACTATTCACCCCTTCATTTGAGAATGCCATGTTAAATTACAAAAATGACACTCTATTTAATTAAGCATAGTTAGTTAAATGTTTAATATCTTTTAAACCACATAACCAAATTTAATAATTTTAGTACTGTTGGAAAGATCGCGATGATACCTAGAATATAAGACCAATATTGAATATTTTTCAAGCATTCAATTGTTTTGTTGTTGAAGAGATAATCAATATAAAAAATATTATTATTTTTACGGACAAATATTAATATTTAATGTTTTTCACCAAAATTATTATAGTTATAAAATAACAATAATTTTATATTACTTATAAATTTCTTTAATAAATAAATAATTTATTAGATTAATTCATTTTTAAAAGCAATATTTTATCATTATATACAGATAACTAAATATGATAAAATAAGATTTGAAGGGGGAGGTTTGGAGTTGCCTATTCTTCAAAATGAAATCTTTGAAGAATATTCCATTTTGAAGGGGCTTTTTTGAAGGGGATGGTAGGAGATGCTCTAACGGTTAGACGCCTGAATATGCAGATTACCACATATTTCAGGTGCATAATATAATTCAGATGTAGTCTAATAGTGCATAATTACATGTGACCATATAAACCACCTTTTAGAACAAAGGATATGAGGCAGCAACAGTAAAAATTTATTATTAAATATTTCTTTTAAAAAGGAAGAATTAGCACCCATCACATGAGTGCATTAAAGAATAATGCGGAAACCCCTTTGAAATTGATATATAAGTCTGCCATCAATATGTTACATCATGTAGATATTGATCCCATACACACGTCTATTTTTAAAAGAATCTTCAAATCATGTTATTTATGATTCGGTTCCTCAAATTTACTAAGTTACTAAAAGAGTCCCCTTAGTTAATGTTTGTTAATAATTAACGTCTATTACGTTAAAAATAATGAAGTATACAATGTTTTTTAATGCTCTCCTCCTCCCAAAACTGTATCCCCTCCTCCTCCAGCTCCTCCACCTTACCCCCAACCCGCCTCCCCGCCTCCTCCTCCCCTCCCCAACCCATAGCCTTTTGTCCTCCTACTCTTTCTTCAAACCAAACCCATTAAATTTCCCAACCCAAACCCAAAACCCATTATGTGAAACAGGATGCCCAACCAGGGTTAAATTTTGGATGAAAAACGTTAATGTTGACTCTGTTCGATTAGATAAATAAATTTGAGGAACAAACCACAAATGACGTGATTTGGGTGAATCTTTTAAAGATAGATGTCTATAGGTGGGACCAATATCTTAAAAATCCAATAAAATGTGTCATAGATATTTCAATACGTAGAGAATGATATAAGAAGTTCATTATATGATAATAAACAAAGATCAAAATAACAATAAAAACTGCATTGAAGAAAAAAAGAACCTGCAATCGATATTGAATAGATGTTGAATATCGAATAGAGGTTGAAACTTTCAAGGAATAAAATAAAGGAAATGGTATCTCGATATTTAATAAATTTCTAGCAGAAAACTTTTTATACCATTATTCTTCGGAAACCTAGAAATTGTTCAAACCCGAATCGAATCAGTAACTTTGATAAAATCTGATCTCATAAATCTCAAGCTAATGATCACAAGTAGAAAAAAAAATGTGTCGATAAGCTAATCACTATACAAAAAATTCATGATAAAGCATCAAAAGTTTAACCTAAAACGAATATTCATAAATCCTTTTGGATTCAAAAATAAATAAACAGAATAAAATCAAATATGAGAAAAAGGGAAGAATTGGTAGCATAACTATTTAGATTGAAACATTTTAAAATGAGAAAAATCACCAACCTTTCGGCGTACGAAACCCTATCAAATCGATCGACCGAGCGATGAGAAGAACCGCTTTTCTGTCTCTAGCCGCCGAATTTTTTTCCCCCTTTCGATCAGTGAATTCGATTGGAATTTAGGGGAAGATAAATAAATATTGCGGAATTAATATGATTTGTTAAATCGGATTTTGGCTTGGGGATAAGTCCGTCAATGGCAAACGTCTGATTAAGTGCTACAAATCCATGCCGTATGATTAATATCATACTTTTAATCCGGTATAATGGATGAAAACAGACGGTCGTGAATGGAAATTGATTTGCGCACTCACCTCCGCGCACATACCACTTATATACAAGTTTGCCCGTAATCCTGTTCACATCCCACTTATTTACAAGCTTGCCATTAAAATTAGGCCACACCAATTATCAAATTTCCGAAAAACTCATGGGACTCCATCAAGGTTTTGCCGACGAAACCCAAATAAGTGTCAGAGGCGGTGGCATCTGTTTGGGTTTCGCCTCGAAAGGGGCCCATATAAGGTTCAACCTGATATCTCGATAGTTCGATGGTTTTTCGTCGCTGACAAGGGGGCGACGAATGTGGACGGTGAACGAGGTGGCAACTGGCAAGGAAGGGACGGTTGAGTTCGGAGGAGCGTGAGAGGGTGCTAGGGAGGTCAATGGAGGAGTCAGTGGAGACGGTGATGGCGGGGATGAGGACGGGGAGTGGATGAGAGGGCGTGCGAAGATGTAGATGGTGACAAGGGATGTCGAAGGAGGTGAGGTGGGATGGGGGGGCGGATGAGGGGGCAGACGAAGATGGTGAGGGCGGATGTGCATGCCGGATGAGGGGTATGAGGGGGATAGGGGATGAGGCAGTCGAAGCAGGGGCTGCAGATGGGGGACGGAGGAGGCTGGGGAAGAGGTGGAGGTGGCTATGGATGAGGGCTGGGTGTCGGATGGGGCTGGGGACGAGGGGAGGGGCGGCGGGGGTGACCGCCAACGCTCCATTCTCGTCGTCGTCGTCGGAGTAATACAGTTGGTAAGTGCGTGGGGATAAAAGAGTAAACCAGTTGGATATGTGTGTGTGGCAAACTTGTAAATAAATGTTGTGTGTGCGTAGCAGTGTTCTAAATATCGGTCCGATATCTGATATATCGGCCGCAATATCGGTTTTATCACTAGGCCGATACGATATAGGCTTATATATTGCGGTTTCCGATATTTAGGGAAATATCACCGCAATATCGGGTTGCGACCGATATTGCGGCCGATATATCCCTTTGAAATATCGGCCGCAATTCACTGCTTTTTAAAGTTAGGCGGTTGGTCCACTTAAAAGTGTATCCGACCCGAGTCATCCGACCCAAATCATTTACTTAAAACGATGATGCATCATGATTTTTTTGAGGGATAATCGATGCTTTGCCCTAAATCTCACGCCGCTTCGGTACTTTCGACGCTCTGGTCCTCATGCCACTTTCCTCAGCTCCAGCCGGCAAAAATTTCCGGTGACAATCGATTGAGCTTTGACGTTCGGCATTCAATCTTTGCAAGAGAGTGTTTTACGATCAAGATGAGTAGTCAATCCCAACTTTTTTTCCGGTTTTCATATTTTTTCTTCAGTTTTTTGATTTTTCTTCCTTCCAATTTTGGGTTTATTTGACATCATTTTTAGCCTTTGATATGAGGCTCCGATATTTAGTCAATATCCCCATATTCATGTTTAACGAGAGAAGTATAACCAAAACATACTTTTATTTGAGTTAGTATAGTTTATATCTTCTTAGATACATCTATGTTTGCATGTCATCATTTTTAAGCCTCCGATATGACACTCCGATATTTAGTCAATATCCCCGATATATCCCCGATCCGCAATCCGATATCAAATTTTCTAGGCCGATGCGCGACCGATATCCGATATTTTGAACATTGGTGCGAAGTAAAATGGTCGCAAATGAACTCCCATTGTTAATAAGGGAATATTTGGGTGAGGCTCGGCTTCTCGAACGCCCTGTTTGTTAGGGATGGCAGTAATGACTTGACCCGACTGGCCTAACCCGGCCCGACCCGGCCCGCAGACGGGTCGGTGCAAGCTTGGGCTTTGTATCCGCCTCGGCCCGCTCCGGTAAACTATAGAGGTTCTAAAAAACCTTATTATTTTGATGTGGACCATGAAGTCAGCTAATAACCCATAACTCATACTATGGTCCACACTGTTCTCCCAATTAGGCCAATTCCCAATTCCAAATTACCAAATAAATCAAAATTCTCACAATTTTCAAATAAAATTTTTACTTGGAATTCATATGGATGGCAGTAATGACCTGACCCGACCGGCCCGACCCGGGTTTGGTAAGAAATTACCCGACTCGCTCCGGCCTGTGACCTGCCCTGACCCGGCATGTAGATAGGTCGGGGCAAGCTTGTATAGTTAAATACATGCCCCAACCTATGTAACGGCCTGTATTTTTCAAACACTTCAAATACGTACTTAACGTATTTTTATTCTAAAATTTTCTTTATAATGGTTTGTTAGGAGTGGTATAACAAAACTGATTTCAAAAATTCTCATAAAAATATTTTAGAGCACTAGACTTATTATATTGTATTTCAGCAATTTCAGATTTCCTCAAATGTCCAAAACATTTCTGTTAAAATTCATCTCCCAAAATTACCGTTTTGCCTCGACGAATTTATTTTCTATTCATACGTCTTCAAAACGTTTTCAAACTTCTACAGTAACATCCTATGATCATTTAGGGCTCCCCACATTAATTTCGTAATTTTCGGATATCATTTCAGCCTAGAACCCGTAGACCCGCTTTCTAAATGTTTTAGCCTAAAACTAGTACTTCCTTAGCTCAAATCCCAAAACGGATCTTGTATTCGCGATCCTCGCGTCGATACGATCCCGTGGGCATGTTTTCGTAATTTTTCGGAGTCGTTTGTGAAAACGCGTCTGTATTCCTCCGCCTTGCTAATTACATTCACTAATTACATACATTAATGACTTTTTACAATTACTAGTCACTCCTAACTAATTACTTTTACCCCTATTAAACCTAGATCTACCCCTAATCAACCCACCTCCTAATAGTAGGTCGGATCCGACATATTTGGATCTCAACCCCCCAAAATTCATCAACCCTATTTATTATTAGATTATAATATCATTTTACCCAACTGTTTCTTAAACCTATATATTTCGCTCCCTGTCTTCGTTCCCATTTCAACCCAGGGCATTTCAATTTGGTCTCGCGTTCTCTCTCACTATCACTCAGCCTCTCTCTAACTCTCCCTTCACTCTCTATCTCTCTCCCCCTCAGTCTCTCTCTCCTCGCCATCTACTCCGACGACGCCTCCGCCGACTCCAGCGGCATCCGCCGCCCAAGATCCCCCGGCCCCCACCTACGCCCCGAGGCCTCCCTTCGGCTTCACCGCCGCAACGACCGCCCACAGGCCGCCCCACAACGATCGCTCCGCCCTCCGCCTGCACGAGACGACGACCGCCCCGCCCTCGTCTCCGGCCGGCTCCACCGCCCCGACAGCGGCCCCCGAAGCCCGCTCCGCCCCCCACAACGCCGGAGCACCCCCGAGCTCCGCCCGCCACTCGCCGTCAACCCCCCGCTCCGTCGCAGCACCCTCGCCGCCGACGGCCACCCCCGAAGCCCGCCGCCTCTCGTCGTCGTCTTCCGCCACGAAGGCCGCCGCCGGAGAAACACCCCTCCGACAGCGTAAGGACGGTGGGAGCGTATAAGCTCCGGTGGCACAACCGTAAATATGAGGAAGATTTCGTATTTTAGTTTTTAATTAATTATTAATAGGGTTTAATAGTTATAAGTCTATAAGTAATTATACAGGGGCCAGAAAAATATGTGGATAGCTCCAGAAAATCAGAAACGATATTCCGGACCCAATGGCGCTAGTCTCACTGCGAGGAGACGCCTACTTTTTCCAGAATCGTTTTTTGAACCTAAAATTTAAATACGTATAAATCTTTCTAAAAATCGTAACTCGCTGTTTTCACTCACAATAATACATGAGAAAATTATATGTGAAAGTAAACTTCGAGACGGTCATTTTGACTCTTATTCAAGCTATTCCGACTTGTATTGTTCCCGTAAGAAATTACGGAAAATATGCGTCACTTAAATAAATCAGGTTTTAAAGCTAGTTTTGAGTTTCTAAAAATTATAAAAATTACTATAGACTTCAGAAAAATATTCCCTCTTGCTGTAAAACTATTTTTATCATATATAGTCTATATAAAAATTTAGGACCCTTTTCATCGCCGTTTTAACTAGTTTTAAAATCAGACACTCAACTTAAATAAATAAGAAAATATGGTATTCTCTAACTAGTTATCTCTTGTGTTTACAGGTAGCAAATCTCGTGCATCGACCCTAGATCCAGTCCTGGATCACTACCACCACCACGAAGATGGTAAGTCACAGTAAATTCTACCCTTAGAAATATAGATAGTGTACTCGTATGAACATAGGACTTGACACCTAGTCTCGGAACAGTTATTGACCTGAACAGATTATTGACATTGCTTGACAGAAAGATTGTAACTGGAAATGTGAGAATGGTAAATGACTCGTAAAATTGCAAAGAACGGTAACATGCACAGACACTGGGTTTTGGGGTAACTTATAATTGCGGAAGTGCGGGAGCGACTAGTCCAGACTTTGTTGTCACCGTGCGGGTTCTAGCAACCCATAACAGTGCCGGTGACAACCATCACAGATCACAGATTATTGCACAGTTCTCAGAGATTATTGCATAGTATTCATAGCATAGTTCGCCCGGGTAGCACCCGCGGCAAGAGTTGGCCTCTTGGTTGCTCACTGTACTTCGCGTTATAAGTCACGAACTAGGCTAGGCACAATTTCTCTCCCTATTGCTATTGTCATTGTTATTCTTGGTCGTTACCTTACTCGGTAGCCTTTACTTTACTTGTCACCCTTGCATGCTTGACAGATGTACTTTACTTATCGCACTTGCATGCTTGTCTGTCCCTACTTTACTTTCCGCACTTGTTTACTATAGACTGCTCCATATTTGTGCACTCCTCTTTTTCTATCGCTAGAATTGTTGTGACTTACCTTCGGTTCCATTTATGGCACCGGCAGACGAAGACCTGATCGAGGAGATTGCCCCAGAGTTCGTGGAGCCTACATTGACCCAGTAGCTGCAGAGTTTTAGTTACTATTCTGTTGGTGTGTGTGTGTTGTACTGTGTATTTCCTTTTCCGCACTTCTTTTCAGTACTTCCTTTATGTATTTGTGAGAGAGTGTGCTGGTTGTTGTTGTACTTTAATTTGGACTGTAATAACGTCTGTACGCTGGTTTGAGTATTGTGATACATCTCTGAGTTGTGGCTATGCTGATTTCACTGGTAAACTGCGGAACCTGCGAATAAACCAAATAAGTAACGGGCCCCGAGAGCGGGTCGTTACAGTTTTGGCGGCCCACGCAGGTCCGTGCAAAATACCTCGTGAACAGTATAGTGAAACCAGGATGTATCATATACGATACTCGACTAAGTTGACATTTTTCTTGAATGCAGGTTTGACACTCGAAAGATGGACGGGAACACTTCGAAGAGCCCCAATGGAGCTGACCTGTCTGGCCTTAATAAAAGTCATTAACAAAACCTAAATTTTGATAGGATTAATTAGTTATTAATAAAAAATCTTTTGTATCGGTGGCACTCGTATGAATGATAATCTTCCTTCAATGGACCATGATACCGGTCAATGTGCTTGGCTAAAGTCTGTGGATCGACCTGGCTAGACTGGGCATAAGTGATCCTAGCTTAGTCACTTCCCTGACCGTGTCCGCTGGACCGCAAGGACGTGAATCATGATTATGTAACGCCATCGATCTTCATCACTATCACCCTTCTTTTAGCTTGTCGACCTTTCGATTGACCTTCTTAGAATCTTTCTACGCTTGAACTCTGGCTACGGAGAGTAGCGTTCGAATTTTCGACCACCAGAAGTTCGAGTTCCACAACGGAAGCGACCACCATCATCTGCTCAGCAACGTCAACTACTCCTTCCTCAGCAGCAAGTGTACCAGCAGACTCCACGACAGGCGCCCCAGAGACGCCAAGCTTATACCATGACAGTGGAAGAAGACAAAGCTACGAGCCAAGTAATCACAGGTATGAGATCGTAAATCACGGTAGCTACCGTCTTAATAGCCGGTAAACCTGCCCTCACACTGTTCGACTCAAGAGCTACACATTGCTTCTTGGCCAGTCGTTTCGTTCAAACACATGCCATCACTGTTAAACCTCTGACTTCTCGTTGGAAGGTCGAGACCGCTGGCGGTTCCCTACCGGTAACCAGTGGATGCCTCCAATGCTCTGTGGTGATTTGTAGATGAGATCTCTTTGTCGACTTCTTCGGGATGTATTGGTTATGGACATTTCATGCCACCATTGACTGTCGTCAAAGGAGGGTAGAAATCGATATACCCAATCATCCAAAGTTCGTGTTCCTCAGCAAAAGCCGTTCAGAAGGACCAGTGGAGTATCGAGCCAGACCCGACGTGTAGGCTGTTGCATTATTGCATCCTTCTTGAGCTCGTGTTTCTCTTCTAGACCCTGCTTTCATCTTGTACCCGATTTTTCCACGTGTTTGAATTCTTTCCCGCCTACCACCTCCCCTCATTATTGATTTTGTCATCTTCCTCGCCTCAAACTCCGTTCCCGCCGAACCTACCCTATCCTATTGCCTACTTTCGGCACCCCTTTCCAACCCTTACCTCCTCTTTTTCCCCTTCTTAAACCCCCCTCTCCTTCCTCACCAAGTCATTCCCACGGCTCCCCCTTCGCCCCAACTCACCTCCACCTCGCCTCTCTCACCCGTAGCTCCGCTCCATCCCGAAGTCCCCGTCATGGATCGACAGCCAGTCGCAGCTCTCGCCGTCGCGGATCGCCAGCCTCCGATGGCCCGCCGACGACCTTGGGGATTGTTGGGCTTCGTGACAGCCCTCACCGCCACCCTCGCTATTGCCGTGTGGTCGGGATATTGGGAACCCACCGCTATTGGTATTCTTGGGAGCTCCTTTTTCTGGTTCTTCCCCCTTGAACTGCCCAGCTTCGATTTCCTCTTAGGGCCGCTCCTTCGTGTTTGTGGGTTCGTGACTTTTTGGTCGTTAAATTGCTTAGGGCTGATGGTGTTAGCCGTAGATGTCGACCAATGGCATTGGGGAGCAGTATCACTTGGGATGAGTATCGGCTTGCTATTGGCCTTAGGTGTTGAGATGAGATGCCAGTCTTGTGCCCTGATTTGGAGGACAGCTTTGATGCTGGCCTACTGTTGGATATTGTGGAGATTGCTGGAAGTAGTGGTAGCAATGATCATGATCCTTGAGAGTTGGCCTTATGTCTGCCTTCTTGTGTCGATTTGGATATTGGCTTGTAACTGGTTGGCGTGGCAGATGAAGTCATTTGTGTTCGGCTGGTTAAGTTGTAGCAACGCGAATGCATTAGCTTTAGGCCTTACGTTTATGTATGCTATGGCGATGATTTACTTGGTTAGGACCCAGTATGCATTAATGGCATGAGTTGTAGTTTTAAACTTTATGTTGTTCAATAAAGCTTGCTATTGACTTATCACCTCAGGTTCCGAGTTCGAACAGAGGTCATCATCATGATAGCCCTCATTTTCATGTAAAGCCATTATCTCATATTTTGGCTACTTGATAAATCGGAAGTGACTATGGTGATGATACTAGGTTTCGAAACTAGTTACGGAAACTATGGTGATGTCAATAATATGTATTCATTTATCCATCTCTTATTTTTCTTGAATGCCGTGATATCACATTATATTTCATGCTATTAACAACTTATTTTCCTATGTCGTGGTTGTTCGTCAAGCCTTCCGGTCGATCGTTTGATTTGCTTAGGCAATTATTGATCCTCTTAATTCCGAGGACGGAATTATTTTAAGGAGGGTAGGATGTAACGACCTGTATTTTTTCAACACATCAAGTTACGTATTTTACGTATTTTCAAAATTTCTTTTAAATAGTTAGTCAAGAATTTTCTAACAAACTGATTTCAAAAATTCTTATAAAAATATTTTAGAGCACTAGACTTATCATATATTATTTCAGCAATTTCAGTTTTCCTCAAATGCCCAAAACATTTCTGTTAAAATTCATATCCCAAAATTACCGTTTTGCCTCGACGAATTTATTTTCTATTCAAAACGTCTTCAAAAGGTTTTCAAACTTCTACAGTAGCATCCTATAATCATTTAGGGCTCCCCACATTAATTTCGTAATTTTCTGATATCATTTCAGCCTAGAACCCGCAGACCCGCTTTCTAAACATTTTGGCTTAAAACTAATATTTCCGTAGCTCGAATCCCAGAACGGATCTTGTATTCGCGATCCTCGCAACGATACGATCCCGTGGGTATGTTTTCGTAATTTTTCGGAGTCGTTTGTGAAAACGCGTCTGTATTCCGCCGCCTTGCTAATTACATTCACTAATTACATACATTAATGACTTTTTACAATTACTAGTCACTCCTAACTAATTACTTTTACCCCTATTAAACCTAGATCTACCCCTAATCAACCCACCTCCTAATAGTAGGTCGGATCCGACATATTTGGATCTCAACCCCCCAAAATTCATCAACCCTATTTATTATTAGATTATAATATCATTTTACCCAACTGTTTCTTAAACCTATATATTTCGCTCCCTGTCTTCGTTCCCATTTCAACCCAGGGCATTTCAATTTGGTCTCGCGTTCTCTCTCACTATCACTCAGCCTCTCTCTAACTCTCCCTTCACTCTCTATCTCTCTCCCCCTCAGTCTCTCTCTCCTCGCCATCTACTCCGCCGACGCCTCCGCCGACTCCAGCGGCATCCGCCGCCCAAGATCCCCCGGCCCCCACCTACGCCCCGAGGCCTCCCTTCGGCTTCACCGCCGCAACGACCGCCCACAGGCCGCCCCACAACGATCGCTCCGCCCTCCGCCTGCACGAGACGACGACCGCCCCGCCCTCGTCTCCGGCCGGCTCCACCGCCCCGACAGCGGCCCCCGAAGCCCGCTCCGCCCCCCACAACGCCGGAGCACCCCCGAGCTCCGCCCGCCACTCGCCGTCAGCCCCCCGCTCCGCCGCAGCACCCTCGCCGCCGACGGCCACCCCCGAAGCCCGCCGCCTCTCGTCGTCGTCTTCCGCCACGAAGGCCGCCGCCGGAGAAACACCCCTCCGACAGCGTAAGGACGGTGGGAGTGTATAAGCTCCGGTGGCACAACCGTAAATATGAGGAAGATTTCGTATTTTAGTTTTTAATTATTTATTAAATAGGGTTAATTGGTTATAAATCCATAAGTAATTATACAGGGGCCAGAAAAATATGTGGATAGCTCCAGAAAATCAGAAACGATATTCCGGACCCAATGGCGCTAGTCTCACTGCGAGGAGACGCCTACTTTTTCCAGAATCGTTTTTTGAACCTAAAAATTAAATACGTATAAATCTTTCTAAAAATCGTAACTCGCTGTTTTCACTCACAATAATATGTGATAAAATTATATGTGAAATTAAACTTCGAGACGGTCATTTCGACTGTTCATTCGAGTAATTCCGACTAGGATTGCTCCCGGAACAATTTACGGAAGATACGCGTCACTTAAATAATTTGGGGTTTTAAAGCTAGTTTTGAGTTTCTAAAAATTTTAAAAATTACTATAAACTTCAGAAAAATATTCCCTCTTGCAGTAAAACTATTTTTATCATATATAGTTTATATAAAAATTTAGGACCCTTTTCATTGTCGTTTTAACCAGTTTTAAAATCAGACACTCAACTTAAATAAATAAGAAAATATGGTATTCTCTAACTAGTTATCTCTTGTGTTTACAGGTAGCAAATCTCGTGCATCGACCCTAGATCCAGTCCTGGATCACTACCACCACCACGAAGATGGTAAGTCACAGTAAATTCTATCCTTAGAAATATAGATAGTGTACTCGTATGAACATAGGACTTGACATCTAGTCTCGGAACAGTTATTGACCTGAACAGATTATTGACATTGCTTGACAGAAAGATTGTAACTAGAAATGTGAGAATGGTTAATGGCTGGTAAAATTGCAGAGTATGGTATTGCACAGACACTGGGTTTTTGGGGTAACTTATAATTGCGGAAGTGCGGGAGCGACTAGTCCAGACTTTGTTGTCACCGTGCGGGTTCTAGCAACCCATAACAGTGCCGGTGACAACCATCACAGATCACAGATCACAGTTTATTGCACAGTTCTCAGAGATTATTGCATAGTATTCATAGCATAGTTCGCCCGGGTAGCACCCGCGGCAAGAGTTGGCCTCTTGGTTGCTCACTGTACTTCGCGTTATAAGTCACGAACTAGGCTAGGCACAATTACTCTCCCTATTGCTATTGTCATTGATATCGTCATGGTTATTGCTATTGTCATTGCTCGGTCACCTTTACTTTACTTGTCACCCTTGCATGCTTGATGGATGTACTTTACTTATCGCACTTGCATGCTTGTCTGTCCCTACTTTACTTTCCGCACTTGTTTACTATAAACTGCTCCATATTTGTGCACTCCTCTTTTTCTATCGCTAGAATTGTTGTGACTTACCTTCGGTTCCATTTATGGCACCGGCAGACGAAGACCTGATCAAGGAGATTGCCCCAGAGATCGAGGAGCCTACATTGACCCATAGGCTGCAGAGTTTTAGTTACTTTTCTGTTGGTGTGTGCATGTTGTACTGTGTATTTCCTTTTCCGCATTTCCTTTCAGTACTTTCTTTATGTATTTGTGAGAGAGAGTGCTGGTTGTTGTTGTACTTTAACTTGGACTATAATAACGTCCGTAAGCTGGTTTGAGTATTGTGATACATCTCTGAGTTGTGGCTATGCTGATTTCACTGGTAAACTGCGGAACCTGCGAATAAACCAAATAAGTAACGGGCCCCGAGAGCGGGTCGTTACAACCTACAATATTGCCATTCCTACTTTTTGTAGTTGTATATAAATTAAAGAAAAAATTTGGTGGATCGTTTTCTACCACGAATTTTGGATTTGTAG
Organism: Scilla litardierei; assembly: GCA_030789695.1. Classification (NCBI taxonomy): domain Eukaryota; kingdom Viridiplantae; phylum Streptophyta; class Magnoliopsida; order Asparagales; family Asparagaceae; genus Scilla; species Scilla litardierei. The sequence goes on along the minus strand of CM061134.1, from coordinate 219,748,844 downwards.
GCTTGACCAATAAAGTCATTAGGGGCCCAAAGTTGCTGCATGAATTTTATTTATTTATTTATTTTATGTCTTGAATTTGTCATCGTTTACGTGTTGAGAAATCGTGATAGCACATAACAGCCATATAGTGAGCCATTGAAAATAATCTTACATATAATTTATTGGCATGTGAAAAATCCTTTCTATGATTTTTTAAAAAAAATTTGTTCAACATTTGATTTGCGTTAGGGCCTGTTCTTTTGTAGGAAAGTATAAAATGGGAAAGTTGAGAAGTGTGGATTCTGATGAGAGAGAAATTTGGTGTAGTGTGTTCTTTTGTTGAAAGTGGTGTTAGATTGTGGAGTTAGAAAGTTGTGGTGGGGCCCTCCGTGTAGTGTGTTCTTTTGGTTGAAAAACTTTGGATGAAGAAAGTGGTGTGGGGTCCACTCAAATTTAAATTATTATTTTAAACCTAAACTAATTATTTAAAAGTAAATTAATAATTAATGAACTATTTAATTAATACTTAATCTAATTAATGGAGTACGAATCCATCTAATCACATGTACAAATAGAGAGGGGCCCATTCAATTCACTTGTTACAGCTCAAAATCGAAAGCAAAAAAAAAGAAAGCAAGCTGTTGTGCGATTGGAAGGGGGAGAACGCACTGAGTGAAATCCTTTGTAATCCGCACGTTTCGCGGAGAATGCAAAATTTGCTGAGGATTCTCAAAATCCCCTCCACGGCAGCATATATTCCTAATTCTCAAATTGAGCAAAAGAACACATTTGAAAAAATTTAGCCAGGATTCAAGGCAACAGTATGTGAATAGTGTTCCTAACCCAGTTTCTCAACAACATTCCGTGAAAAGAACACGCCATTATCAATCATTATCGTGAAAGAATATGAAATGTTTTCTTTGCCATAAAATGTGAATGAGTTCAATCACCATAGCTTTGCCCAAATACCCAAAATGGAAATGGGTTCTCCAATAGCTAGAGACAAGAGATTCATATGAGAAAACGTAAGTAAACACGCTTCCGCTTCAGCTTCCAAAGATAAAGGTACATGAACAGCCATTTGGTCACCATTAAAGTCCGCATTAAAGACCTTACAAACTAATGGATGTAAACAAAATAGCGTGTCCCTCCACTAAAATGGGTTGGAACGCCTGTATGCCCAATCTATGCCGGGTAGGTGCTCTATTCAGCAATACAGGATGCCCATGTATAACTTCTTGAAGTATTTCCCATACAATGGGGTCTTTTTCTCGAAGTTTACTTTCCCCCCCCACCCCCACCCAAAAATAAGATGATCGTACATCACTTGAATCATGCATTTGTCGTGACTATTGCATGTAATATTATATTCAATAGCAATTTGACATCAGATGTTATGGCAATTTGACAACCTGAAATCTAGGGATGAGAATGGGCATGCCCAAAACTAGTGAAGGGATGAGTAGTGATGAGGATGTTGCATGTCTAATTGGAAACACAATCGGTCTTTGGGCATGCCCATTCTAATCCCTACCGAAATCGTTTACTTCACAATCAAATGAATACATGCCATTAACGCATTCGTTATGAGACAAACCATCCACTCTCTCGACTTCATAGACGAGAATGGTGGATGAACAAATAACAACTTAAACACCGAAACCAGAGCGGCTAGATGTTCGTTTGCCAATTGTCTGCTATGCAAGTAGCCACTCTACAACGGATAAGTCGACAATCGCTCAACACGCGTCTAAGAGGACGTGGGTTAGAAAATATTCAATAGCCAATCTGTTCCATGTGTAACATTCCACTAATCTCAAGTCTACCCCCAACTAATGCTCATATCCCGTATAAGTTCAACTCTTTTAAGGCAACATTGCTTTCAAACAAATCCCACTACCTCAATGACTTAACCCAAACAGCTAACCCACAACCCACATCCTCAAACCTCCGCCATCTGGGCAAGATCACAACCAACGCTATTAATTAGCACCAATCCCTTTTCACATATATAAAGGATCATCGTCGATTCTCATCCCCACTGTCGATACTGTCAATCCTCATGGCATATCATTACTCCATCTGGCACGGATCGATGTACGCACCTAATTCTATCAACATATGTTGGGCATGCAATTTCTAAGACACCTTATTGAATCCCTAAAACAAAGTGGCCAAGTCATATATCCGCACTCTGTTGCAAACTCATTTCTCAAACTCACACCAATCCATCAATACAACCCTAAATCCATCCTTAACAAGCATTTCATCTCATATACATTGCTTTGCAAGGACATTCCACGAACATTTATGCTGTTATGCCTATTGATATGTGCTTCAAATTTGTGGTTTTGGCTTGACACGGCCATGCCAAGTACAACACAACCGTGCCTTATTTTACAAAGCCTGCGAAGTTCTGGACAGACTGTGACACGGCTCTGCTGCATGGTTGTGTCACCAATAACAGAGAGTCAGCAGTAATTTCCTGCAGACTGAACACGGCTGTACCGCTTTCTAGCACGGCCAGTGTCGCATATAGTCGGCCTAAATACGTGATTTAGGCTAGGATTTTGATCTAAAACCTAATCTAATCGGATGGCTGAGATTACACACAACCCATGGTTACAACCCATGGGGCTATTTAAACCCGGCATATGGTTTATTTTGGGAGATCACAAACCGTCATCAAGTTTCTTCTTCTCGTACGTCTTGGATATTTGGTGCATGTTTGTTGAGTGATTTCTTGAGATTTCTTTGTGAAATTCATTGTAATCTTCTTCTTGTTTTCTCTCTTTTCGGGTTGATGCGGTGATAGCTTTTGGTTTCTACTCTTTTGGTGAGATTTGATATCTCAACTGGGTTTATGAGAAGAGGTTGAACTCCAATGTTGGAGTTATTGGTGATCTCTTTTGTTGAATACGATTGAAAGAGTCGGTGTAATTCTCTCTGATCATATTAGTGGAAACCGCCATCAGGAAGATGGACGAAGGGGTCGTTAGCAGGTGAACGAGTGTAAACTCTGTGTCGCTTGATTTGTTGCTTTACTACTTTCGTTACTTTTTTCATATTGCTTGTTTTAGTTGGATATTGTGCTGTTGTGGTGTATCTCTGAAAGATCGCGGCCTATTGATTGTTGGGTAGCTATCTACCTTTGAAGGGGGCGCTTCTGCTGGCTGTCTTCTATTCAGCTTATTTGATTCCCCAACAAGTGGTATCAGAACGTTCAGTTTGTCAGAGGTTACACACTAGCGGAGACATATTCAACATCTGGATACAAGATCAAGAAGTTTACAATAAAGAATAGCTTCACTCTATGATGCATGAGGGTGAAGTCTATGCTTAAGTACGAAGGGCTCTACACGATAGTCTTTGACATGAAATCTATTACAGAATTTGACACAGACAACATAAGATCAGACCTAGAGATGAAAGCACATAGTGCTATTTAGATGACCATATCAGACAAGATCTTTTGCAAGGTTGCGAAAGATGAGACTGCAGAGGTGTTATGGAAACTGTTTAAATCTTTGTACCTGACTAATGCACTCGTAGTGAGAGTATATCTATTACAGAAGTTGTTCATGCTCAAGCTGAACGAGGGGACATCGTTTCAGGATCACATGATCAACTGAATTAGTTGATATTGGATCTGTAAGATGTAGAAGATAATGTAAGTGATGAGTACCAACCAATTGCACCGCTTTGTTCTTTACATGATGAGTACTCGCACTTTGTTGAGACCATGATTCAATGGAAGGACAAAATCTCTTTGGAGGAGGTCGATGCAGTTATATGCGTGCATGAGCTTAGAAAGAAGGTGTCGAGGTGCGACACAAGCGCTGATGACTAGGATGTGGCTCACTTTGGGGTCGTCAGGATGGAAGATCCAAATCTAACTCCAAGTTTGTGAGACCCAAGTCCAAGTGTCAAGTTAGTAACGACCAGACGTGTCATTATTGCAAGAAGGCAGGACACTATAAGACAAGTGACCATGTGTGTCTTCGTTGGAAGACAATCGGGCTTCACGGATTATTGATTTAGGGTGCGATTCCCATATGACTCCATTGCTAAGTCAGTTTGTGAAATACACTTCTATAGATGGACCAGACGTAAAATGAGGAATGGAGCAATGTCTAGAGTGGTTGAGGTCGACGCAGTTCAGTTCAATATGCAAGATGGAGTCATTCGAATACTTACATGTGTTGGGAATGTACCCGATTTGCAGCGGAATATGATTTCGCTTGGGGCCTTGACAGGTTGTGGGGTGTTGCGTGGCGCTCAAGGGAGAACGACTACGGGTGTCATCCGTCCTTTTTTGGTCGAAAAGGACGGATATAAGACGGACATTTTCCGTCCATTTAGCGACGTCCTATATTACAGTCCATCCTATTTCCGTCCTATATTTTAACCCTAAGGACGGATATAGGACAGATAAAAACCGTCGCAAAAAAGACTTAATTCGGACAATTTTCGTCCTAATTCCGTCCTGTATCGTTCTCAATCCGTCCTAGCCGGCAATAGCTGGCTGCGGTGTCGTCGCTGCCGTTGTTCGGCGGTGTTCATCCCCAAACATAAAAAATTCATCAATATTCATACCCAAACATCAAAAATCATACACAAACATCAAAAATTCATCAAAATTCATACCTAAAATCAAAAAATCATCCCCAAACACAAACACAAATAAGATTCAATTCATCAAACACAAAATTTAACACACATTCCAAACAAAAACGAAATCAACAAAATTACAATAAACAAAAATTCCCCAAACACAAATAAAATTACACTCATTCATCAAAATATAAGCAAAAAGACAAATCAAAATGAAAATATAAATAAAGAATCTGAAAAAGAATGGTAATCATACCTCTTTTAGTCATATCAAGTTTTCCTAAACAAAAACCAAACAAGAATTGATTGTTAGTATTTATAAAACAAATAAAATAAATTTATAAGGAACAAAGAGTGAAAAACTTACCCATGACAGATTGGATTCTGGAAAGAAAGAGATAAGAACAGTCGAGATAAGAACAATCACAGTATTTATAGAAGATTGGATTCTTGGAAAGAAAAATCGCATAATACTAAAGGACGGATTTAGGACGGATGGTAAGGATAAAGGACGGTTTCATAGGTTTGATATTTTCATATCCCGCCAAAAAATTTCAATATCCGTCCTATATCCGTCCTACATTATTTGAATTTTCGATTTCCCGCCAACAATTTTTTAATTCCCGCTAACAAATTTTAGTCCGACCTTTATGTCTTAAAAATGTACGACGGAAATAGGACGGAATATGGACGGGTATGACAGAGTATTTTTTAGAAAAGAACGAAAGAACAGTTTCATAGGTTTGATATTTTCATATCCCGCCAAAAAAATTCAATATCCGTCATATATCCGTCCTACATTATTTGAATTTTCGATTTCCCGCTAACAATTTTTTAATTCCCGCTAACAAATTTTTGTCCGGCCTTTATATCTTAAAATGTACGACGGAAATAGGACGGAATATGGAAGGGTAGGACAGAGTATTTTTTAGAAAAGAACGAAAGGACGGTTTCATAGGTTTGATATTTTCATATCCCGCCAAAAAATTTCAATATCCATCCTATATCCGTCCTATATTATTTGAATTTTCGATTTCCCGCCAACAATTTTTTAATTCCCGCTAACAAATTTTAGTCCGACCTTTATATCTTAAAAATGTACGACGGAATTAGGACGGAATATGGACGGGTAGGACAGAGTATTTTTTAGAAAAGAATGACGGAAGCGGTCCGTCCTAAATCCGTCCTATAGGCCGCAGAATAAACTGTCGATTGGAATAATTAAAGTCGTAACTTTCTCAAAAACCATCGAACCGGCGCATCTCCAAAACCCTTCAATCACACCCTAAAATGACCCACTTCAAATAATTCATAGTTTTCAATCCCAAATCTTATTCTTTTTGCCGGTGTTTTTATTTGGCTTAGGATCTATTGATTTAATAACTGAAATAAATTAACGTAATAACTGAAATAAATTAACTTAAATAAGGGACGGATTTAGGACGGACAACTTAATCTTTTTTTGATTAAGAAATCCGTCCTTTATTCGTCTCTTTCCGTCCTTTTATGTGTATAATAAAAATTATTTTTTATTTTATATAAATAAGAAATAATAATTAATAAAGGTCCGTCCTATGACCGTCCTTTATGCTAGAATAATTTTTTAAAATTTTTTTAAATAAATAATAATTTAAAAAAATATTAGTCCGTTCTTTCGCCGTCCAATATCCGTCCTTTACTGTATCCCAAAATTGTAATTTTTCATTTTTAAAAAGAAAAAGTAAAATAATGAGCATTCCATCCTATATCCGTCCTTTTTAAAATGCCGTCTTATTGCCATCCTATTTCCGTCCTAATTTATTAAAAATTAAAGGACGGCTATAGGACGGAATTTTAATCCGTCCTTTTAGGTCCGTTTTCTAGTAGTGTGTCCAGGGGAGGTCGTTTTGTGACGGCGTTAAGGAAGATTAGCAACCATTATAGACTCAATGGTCAGACGATGTTGAGTCAGAAGTCTGGTGCACCAGAGAACTCTAGTGGATGAGCATTTGGAACTCTTAGATACATCATGATAGAGAAGTGAGGTCAGTTACAGGCAGGGATAGCTGTGTGTGTGTGCAGCGAGGGATCTTCCGGTGATGGAGTTCAGATTATATCCCATCATGGTTCAGCTCCATGTGCGACTCAGATTGTTTACAGTGAAGCATGTGGCTTCAGTGTAGAGTTACAGTTCTCAAGAGAATGTGTTGCTGATCGTACGGATGAGGAGTTGTGTATTCGGGTAGGGCAGTTGCAGAGCATTGATGTGCACTCACGCAAGAGGCGCGTGTGGCATGGCTCAAGATAGGCAAGACGTGGTTCATCCAAGTGATCATCTGAAGTGCGCAGACCCATGAGATGATTACGAGCAATGGATCTTACAGATATCATGGTGGTGCTGTGGTGAAGTCATATTGGAGAGTTAAATCCAAAGGCAGTGAGTTGAGGTCGTCGAAGCTAGATGAAGATGTTGCACTCACTTCATGTATGGGGAAGACAGTGCCTAGTGCTTCATCAGAGGGTAAGGGCAGATCAACTCAGGCAACTACTGTGGAGTGCGACCATGGATCGACTTCGGGTAATTTGGGAGATACTGACTTGGTGTCAGTTCAGTCGATGATGGATCACGAGGTCGTGGTGTCAACCTCAAAGAGAGAGATCACCACAGGTATGGTGGCGAGCATGGTTCAGTTCATCGAGCTCAAGAGGTGTTTGTGCTAGAAAGGTCTATTGGAATGTTATTGCACCGAAGGACACGGTTCTCGATGAGAAGGTGGTGTTTCCTTGATCAAATGGAGATGTCTGGAATCTAGATAGAGCCGTGAAGAGCCTTTGATGATAAGGTTCGTCTGAGGAAATTTGAAGCATAGCAGAGTCTGTTGATATATGCTTCAAATTTGTGGTTTGGGATTGACACGGCCATACCAAGTTCAACACAGCCGTGCATTATTTTACAGAGACTGCGAAGTTCTGGACAGACTGTGACCCGGCCGTGCTGCATGGCCGTGCTGCACGGCCGTGTCACCAAAAACATAGAGTCAGCAGTAATTTTCTGCAGGCCTAACACGGCCGTGCCGCTTTCTAGTACGGTCGTGTCGCCTGTAGTCGGCCCAAATACGTGATTTAGGTTATGGTTTTGATCTTAAACCCAATCTAATCGGACGACTGAGATTCCACACGACCAATGGGTCTATTGAAACCCTTCGTAGAGTTAATTTTGGGATAGTGCATGCCATCATCTAGTTTCTTCTTCTTCGCGCGTCTTAGAGCTTTGGGGCATGTTTTGGTGAGTGACTTATTAAGATTTCTTTGTGAAATTCATTGTAAACTTCTTTTTGGTATCTTTATTTTTGGTTTAAGGGATTTTTGTGAGAGCTTTTGTTTTCTCATCTTTTGGTTAGATTTTAGATCTCCAGTGTGTATGTGAGAAGAGTTTGAACTTCAGAGTTGGAGTTATTGGTGCTCTCTTTTATTGAATAAGATTGAAGGAATCAGTGTAATTCTCTCTGATCATATTAGTGGAAACCGTCATTAGGAAGCTATATGTATGTGTTGTTAGCGGGTCGAACTAGTGTAAATTATGTGTTGCTTGATTTTGTTGCTTCCCTGTTTTCGTTACTTTTTTCGTATTGCTTATTTTGGTTGGATATTGTGCCATTGTGGTGTATCTCTGAAAGAGCACGGCGTAGTGATTGGTGGGTAGTTATCCGCCTTTGAATGGGCCGCTTCTATTGTCCGTCTTCTATTCGGCTTATTTAATTCCCCTACAATGACATTATTACTTCTTATCATCGAGCAATAGAATATCCCACACCTACCCCCACCAAACCATCAATGATGTGTTGATCAACTCATCACATGTGGCTTTGTCCACATGAATCTTGATGATTTTGCATTACTAATCTGTACAAATTAAAGCAAATATTCCATTCAATCCTTTATACAAAGATAAAGATGTCCCATGTGTGGCACCTTTGTCCCAGTCATACGTTTACAGTTTGTCCCAGTCAATCTTCTTACACAAGAGGGATGTCTACTTAGGATCGTCCTAGGTGGCATGTTTGTCCCCGTTACAAGCTAGCTGGGACAAACCCCTCCCACTATTGCCCTGACGTCTCCCTCTATTTACATGGGTGCAATTGGCATTCATCCACCCCTTTGAACCTACCTTATTTACATGTTTGCCATTGGTATTTTTACATATTTAACACCCCGACGCTACCGATACAAACACCCACACTTCTCAATCCTTTTCTGTTGCGTGCGTGCACTGCTATTCGTGTGCGGGGTTTTTTGCGTCATGCACTATGTGCATGTGTTATTCCTATTATTACATGAACAAATGATGCATTACGAATGCAAAATTCCAGTTTTAAATTTTCGGTTGACTTGAAAAACAAAGATATTTAAGGGAGTTGCTATTAGCACAGACCTGATTGCTGAGTTCACAGATCACTTATTTACAAGTTTGCCATTAAAATTCTTTTTTTGAGTTCACAGACCACTTATTTACAAGTTTGCCCTCATCCTCCCCATCCCCCTTCGCGTCGCCATCACCCTTCTACACCATCCCCGCCGAGGACCCCCTTGCAGCCCCACCATCTTTCCCGTAGCGACTCCAGCGATTGCTGCTAATGTTTTGTGCCTGCGTCGAGCCAAAACCCTTCCCCTCTAGTTGAAACGACAATGGAGGTTTCATCAAAATCCTAATCCCCACTCATCGCTCGCTCGCTCGCTCGCTCTTTCTCCGTCAATGGCGATAACAAACCTTGATTCCACATCGCGATGGGCTCGTCTTCTCTCTATATATCGCTCACCAAAGACACCTTCCAATTTCATTCGAACCTTGTTGACCTCTCTTTCCACCCAAAAACCCCATCCAATCACCAGCCACACTTTCCAAACCCTCCGCAGTTTCTCAGTCGGCGATGTGGCCGGCGATCGAGTCATCCAAGAGCTCCTCGCCGAGGTCGAGAGGGAGAAGCAGCTGGAGAGGGAGCAGAAGAAGAAGGCCGGGAACGAGATCGACGAGGGCAAGGAAGAAGATGAATATCTTGGGGTGGGGCCTCTTGCAAAAGTTAGAGAAGAAGAAGACCAAGGATTGGAGAACATCCATCAGTTCTGGGAGCCGACCGATTCGGAGAGCGACGACGACGAGCGGTGGTCACATGATGAGGTAAGCAAGAGGAAGGATGAAGTCGAGAAGTGGAAGCGCCAAGTCGAGTTGCTCATGAATTTTGCGGAAGCGGGTAAAGCTTGGACGAAGGGATTCTCGGCGGCGGCGGTGGAGAAGGGGGACGGCGACGCAATGAGGAAGGGGGAGGAGGAGGAAAAACTTGTAAATAAGTGGTATGTGAACTCAAAAAAAGAATCTTAATGACAAACTTGTACATAAGTGACATATGAATTCAGCAATTAAGTCGGTGCTAGTAGCAGCTCCCGACATTTAAACTTGAGCCACGTACATTAATGTGTCGATGCCGAACCGACCCGGACCGACCCGCCCCGACCGTTTCTTAAAAGTGAAGTTTGCTTCTCTGTCGAGGAGAGCGAGACGCAAGAACCCCCAAACTTTTGAAAAGTCGACAACCACTGGCTATTCGATCCAGCAATATTTTTTGAAAAAACCGAGGTAATTCATCCCCAGCTTAAATTCTAATTATGCTTATCTCATCAATTAGGATTTTTAGTTCGTAACAATCGATCTCTATTGATTCAGTCGATAACTGCAAAAAATTTCATTCACATTTTTTGAAAAATCACCCCCACCCCCCCCAAAAAAAAAAAAAAAAACAGATATTGTGTAGTTTAATCTAACATAATATAAATTTCAAGTTGCGGATTTGATGTTAATATATATTTATAATTATTTCTTTTCATTTCTATGGAAATCAGAGATTTTGAGGCGTATTCATGTTGAAAAAGTGATTGAATTTACGCTAAACCCTAATTTTTTCCGTTTGACAGTTCTTTATTGAATTTCGCATGTTGTCGCTTTATTCTATTTCTAATGATTGTATATCTTACATAATAGATACAAAAAATGACAACATCACAACATTAGGGTGTTGCCGGGCTCTAACTGAGTATATTTCCATTGGAGCGATAAATATCATTTTCTGGTAGTTTAATTGATTACTATTCTTTTGATAGATTGATTATGTCTATCTCGATTGTTAGTCGTTACGTAACATTGCCATGTTGGTTTAATTGATTATGTCTGGATCTGTTTGATTTACGTGTCTATAAAAAATATGGTATAAAAAAAGTTGAAATACCATGTTTTGTTAAAATCTTTTCGGCGTAAAATAAAATCTATCTTGAAAAATTGTTGGGCAAAATAACAATTCTAAAAACAACAGATTTTATGCAAACCCCTCGGTTTTTCGTAAACGTGAAATTGAGTTTTTGGGTTTACTGATATGATCTTCGATAGAAATCAAAATAAAAATGAAAATTTTATGGTGGAAAAGGAAAAAGATGGAATTTATAGATTTAAAAGAGGATATTCAATGCATAATTGACCCCTTTCGAGAGGTGACCACTCTCCTAAATTTATATTCGAGATCAGAGCCTAAATCTCTCAAATATAGGGTTATATAGACTCGTAGAAGAATTCTCTCACAATAATCAACATAGCTCCTTCAAACCCTAGCCGCCGTCTTACTAAAATAAAACATGAAACAGTCTAGCTTTTTAAGAAATTACAAAATTACCCCTAGTAGCCAAAAACGATGAAAACGTCCTTGGATCAATTCGTGCGCCTCATTTGCCTCTGGTAGGTGATGAATGCATCAATTACTCCCTCCGAAGAGAGTCATCTTGTCCTTAAGGTGATAATCAGGAAATTACTGCCGACTAAGGCCGAAGGACTCCCAAGTACATCGTAGTCAGGTAACCCGCACCAATGAATTAGCACATCTTTGACTCCTGCATTCCCTTGACGGATCCCTTTTACCTCCAGCGGTTCCAAGAGCATCTCCATGTCGTCCGTCAACGTAAATGATCGTGTCGATGAAGGGATATGATCTCCAATTGCCTGGTGCAACTGTGACACATGGAAGATATGTTGTATGGTAGACGTTGGTGGTAACTTCAATCTGTAGGCCACCACTCCAATCTTTACCTCGACCTCATATGGCCTAAAGTAGCACGTCGCTAGCTTCTCGTTGCGTCGGTCTGCCAATGACCTCTCTCGATACGCCATCGGCTTCAGATAAACTTTGTCCTCTACTGCGAACTGCACATCTTGACGATGATCATCTGCCTTAGACTTCATGATTTGCTGCGTCATAGTTAAATACTGCTTTAACTCTTTCATAACTTGAAAGGACCGTCTACATTGCAATACTAACAACAAATACTATAGAGGGGGTTATAGAGTAATGACAATAAATTGCGCAATTAAAATTTAACTTGCAAATGCAGAATAATAAATGCAAGATGAATTAATCAACACAATCAATTCAAACACAGACACAAGATATTACACTGGTTCCCCAAACTTGGGTACGTCCAGCCACATCAGTATCCACTATAATTCCCACAAAGAGAAGTGAATACAATCCCACACAGAGATAACTCACACAGAGGATTTTGTCCTACACAAGAACCAAATCAACCTTACACAAGGGTCAAACTCTCACACAGAGAATTACTAACTCCTACACAGAGAAGTAGGGTTAGTCCTACACTAGGACACCAAACTCCCACAAAGAGAGTAACTCCCACAAAGAGAGTAATCAACTCACACAAAGAGAGTATCTAATTCCCATAAAAAGAATTAGGGTTTTAAGAAACACAATGAAACAAATAAACTCTTACCTATGCCTTAACATGAACTTACTCATACGAAGATGAAGGCATGGAAGACGATGACCAAGTGCTTGAGATTTACCTTGATTGCACTTGGTTGATTTCCCTTGAGCTAAGCTTCAATGCATGAAGATAGAAATGCTTATGAGAGGGAAATGAGAGAGTTTGAGAGTGGCTTAATCTCAAATGATCTTCAATAGTTCCAAGAAGTTCTAATGAACTCAGACCTCTCCTATATATAGGAAGCCAAAAGAAACCCTTAAACCCAAGTAAAAAGTCCAAATAATGAAATCTGCAACGGCTAGAATTTGTCAGTTTATGGCACAGACAGTCGACTGATGAACAACTGACAGTCGACTGGTCAACGACTATAAAATTCCCAACAACTATAATCTGAGCCAGGACAGGCGACTGTAGAAGACTACACATGCGCCTGTAAATGAGTAGGTGCCTATATAACCTTCAGCAGGCGACTGTCACTTGGGATGGAAACAGAGCTGGAAAATGCAACTTTCGCACTAGCACCTTCAGACGATAGATGACCATTTCACAGGCGCCTGTAATTTGACAGGCGATTGTAAATACTTCATCAGTCGACTGACTTGCAAAGTGGGATGAAGCCCAGAAAATGCAAGTTGCGTACAGACGACTGTAGAACAATTCTCTGGTGCATGTTGGAAGACATGCTACTGCAAAATGAACTTCATTCGACTGATGCGAAAGCTCAAGTAGAAGTCAATAAAAGTTTGACTTGAGCATTGCTTTCCAGTCGGCCGTAGAAGGCTGAGCAGCAGGCGCCTGGAATCACCCAGTCGCCTATCATGCCTTCATCAGTCGATTGCTGGAGAGCCAAAAACTCCAACATGAGTTTAAGGCAAGATGAACATATTGAGATGATTTCTATGATAATCCTAAGGCTCACTAAGATAGAAAAGGCATATTCATGAATGAGTTAATCCATCTATCAAGGCATTACTTAAACCTAGACTCAAAAAGAGAAAAGCAATAAATGAAATATTACATGGATTTCATTGCTTCACTTAGAATCTACGACTTCAACCTTGATGCTCTCCAACATCTCCAAGCTTTTGATGCCCATCCGTTCCCCAAGTGTTTAGTCTCCAAAAATGATATTCTTGCAATGTTAATTATGAGACTAAAACAAGAAAGTCATTAGCAACAACATAATGTTGTGATCATCATCAAAATTACATTGGTATGAAACACCAATACTGAACAATCTCCCCTTTTTTGACGATGGCATACATTATGTAAACATAAAGAAAATAAAGCACAATGTTAATGAGCGCCCCCTACTTATATGCACCAATTCTAAAATGAGATAAACCAATTGTAAATAACTCATTATACCAATTGAAATGATAAGAAACAATGGTAACATATAATAGGCATGGATTATATAAACCAATTGCAATAATTATATAACATGCTCCACATGAATGGTCTACATAATCCCACATATCTCTCCCCATATGTATATATATATCTCTCCATAGATATATCTCTCCCCCCAAATGCATATGTATGGTAAACCTGATTTACATAATGCATATATCTCTCACCCTTGTCATTGTGAAAAAGGTGGACATCAAATATACCCCCATTGACATTCTAATTAAAGTTGTGACAATATGCAAGAGATAACGAGATATACGATAACAAACATAAAAATTTAGTGTGTATCAATTACTACCCATGCTTAGGGGAGAGCACGGTCTCAAACCGGCGGTTTGGGACCTAAATCACAGACCGTATGAGTAGCGGTTTCTCATAGGCCAGACCAAACCGGACCGTCAGACCGACGGTTTTCGAGTCGACGAAAACCGCTTGGAGCGGTTTGGTTCTGTTTGGAACCGAAGTTCAGACATATGATGACAGAAGATCCCCTCGTATACCCAATTTTGCTAAATATAGACTTTGTCATTAAAATAATTTCATGACATTGCTTCATTTCTGTGCTCCTTATCAAACCAGAGAAAATTAGGCACTGCATCGCTTGCAGGAGTTCTAACTGTGACTGCGACAGGTGCGGTTATTTTTGTTCTATGTATTTTCATTTTTTATAGCAGTTAGGGTGCATTCATCATAGAAGTTGTATCAAAATGGTATTTGATGCTGAATTGCGTTGATCATGTTAATTCACGGATGTTTCTACAGATAAGAACGTCCCATCTATCTCATTGTCAACTAAGCACATCCCATTTTCTTCTCCAGGTTAAAGAAGGCTATATGATGCGTTAAGTGCATGGAGAATTAGCGATGCTCAAACGGAAAAAAAACGAATGCAGTCTAAACTCTGAAGAGTGAAGATTGGAGATTGAAGAGGGCAGATAGCCAAATAAGGCTGGCGCGGCGCCGCTCAGTCTAAAGGCCTTAGGCTAGGGTTCCTAGGGACTAGGGTTAAAATTCCAACAGATTTCCAGCACAATATATAATATATATTTGGAGTCGGTTCGGTTCGGTTAAGCGGTTTCGACAGGGTGAAACTAAACCAGACCATATAAGTGACGGTTTCCAACGATTGAGACCAAACCAGACCGATGGAGAGCGGTTCGGTTCGGTTTTTGGCTCGGTCTGGTTCGGTTCGGTTCGGACGGTTTGAGTAAACCGTGCTCACCCTTACCCATGCTCCCTCAAGATCATAGAAATGGTCAAATTTTTGACTTCTAGGATCTAATACCAATTGTAAAGAAAAGGATAAAAGATCTTTAACAATTGAGATAATACCAATTGTAAAAAAATCTTGAAAGATAATTCTCTTTACCAATTGTAAATAATACTTGGAGCCATGGGTCTAAAGTGTATCAAAGCATATATATGAAAAAAAAATCAAACACATTAATACACATGACATTGCCAAGAGAAAATATAACATGAAACATGTTGGCAATGTCAATGGGTTAAGATCAAGACCATAGTAATCAATTGGAAATAATGATCTTAATCAAAATCCAAAATGAGAGTTAAAATATGTTTTAAAATATTTTAAACATATTAACCATATTAACTCCACATTGTCATACACATGGTTCAAACATTGCATGTATGACATTGTATTTCTCAAGGTCCCCATTTTCATTAAAAATAAATTTGAAAACATTTTCAAAATCATGAAAAATCACACAAATAATGAGTATACTAAAAATACACATTTAAGCACAATACCCATGCAATATGCATGTGTGAGAGAGCTAAACATTAGGAAACCAAACCCAATAGGAGTTTGATTTCCTAATGCAATCACATGGGATGATCACATCCCTAACTAGAGAGTCGATGTATCTATCCATCTCTTGCACACTATATCTAGTGGGAATCTATAAACTCAAGGTTCTCCTAGGTAAGGGTTTTGCCTTTGTAAGAGGGGTGGATATGGCATGCTTAGGTGTAGAAAATATTTTCTTGGCATGCATTAAATGAGGATTTTGATTCTTCACAAAAAATGAAGGATTTTCATTATTCCTCACCACCTTGTGATTTACATGCTTCTTGTTGGTGTTATTGTTATACAAGAAAGCATGGTGATTCTTCTTAGGTGCTTTAGCAATATTTCTTGAATTTGCACCAAAAGAAGAATTAGAGATGTGTTTGGTAACCACCTTGGAGTGTATTCCAAATCTCCTCTATGGTTTACCAGATGTTGTTTTTCAAGTAAATCGTGGAGTGAATCCCTATAATGAACAAAGCTAATAAGCTTTTGGGATTACTCTTCACATTTTAACGTAAGTTGTTGAATGCGAGTTTCTAAGCTAAGGTTTTGAGCTACTACTTTATCATTGAAAATGCTCAATTCCTTAACTTGAGAGAGAAGAGAGTCTCTCTTATTAGTGTCACAAATATGCATATCATTATTGTTTTCACTAGAAGATTCTAAAGCATGCACCCTACTCATAGCATTCTTAAATTTTGCTTTCAATTTAGCACACGAGTCGATGCACTTACTTGTCACGTTGGAGGCCACATTGGAACGATACTCAAGCTCCTCATAGGGTAGCTTTGGCTCCTCCTTTTCTTCACCATCGCTTTCCTCCTTACTAGAGCTTGACGAAGACTTTCCCTTTTGCTATAAAGCACATGTGGGCTTGCTCATTGTCATCTTCAACTTCGTCACTAGATGAATCCTCATCCGAGTCATCGAATGTGCCGACAAGTCCCTTCTTTTGGTTCTTAAATTTAGACTTGCCTTTCCAATATTTTTTCTCTTTCCCTTGGTAGTAATCTTTGGAGGACTTGGAAGGGCATTCGGTAGAGCGATGACCTTTACCACTGCAAGTGTAACACGTAGGAATATTGTTAGAATTGGAGGCAAACTTTGACAAAGATTTTCATTGCTTGCCCTTGTGGAATGCCTTGAATTGCTTGTCAAGCTCGATGAAATCTCATCGCTAGTATCAACTTCTCCATCATCTTCATTCGAGGTTTCTCGATGGAATTTCTTTCTCCACTCGATTGCTCCTTCTCGGCATGGAATGCAACCCCCTTTTGCTTCTCCGGCTTCTCGGGCTTGGATGGTTGAATCTCCTTCTTGTGTTGAAGTTTCACTTCATACGCCATGAGATTCCCAATGCACTTCTCAACGGTGTAATTGGACATGTCGTTAGACTCCAAAATACCGTTGTCCTTTGACTCCCATTGAGATGTGAGCGAGTCAAGGATCTGCTCCACTCGATCCTATTGGAAAATCACCTTCCCAAGTCCTTCCAAAGCGTTCACGATTTCTGTGAACCTTGTGAACATCTTCGAGATGTTTTCACCTTCCTGCATCTTAAACAACTCATATTTAGATCTAAATATGCATTGTTTAGATTTCTTTACATTCGAAGTCCCTTCATGAGAAATCTCATATGTATGCCAAATTTCGTTGGCCGTTTTGCACATGGAGATGCGGCTGAACTCATTTGAAGTGAGGGCGCAATGGAATGCATTCATAGCCCTCGCATTGAATTTGATTGAGTCCTTCTCCACTTTTGTTCTTGAAGCCGCGGGTGTAGTAGGCTTCTTAAATGGCGACTCCGTGATGTCCCATATGTCTGGACCCTCCAAGTAGATTATCATCTTGATCTTTCAACTTGGGTAGTTGGTTCCGTTGAAGAGCGAGGGTCGTATGGTTGGTAGACCTTCTTCATGAGACGCAGATATATCGTTGAATGCCATCGTTGTTGTATGCTATAATCTCGCTCTGTTACCAATTGTAAGAACCGTCTATCTTGCAATACTAACAACAAACATTATAGATGGGGGTGAATAGAGTAATGGCAATAAATTGTGCAATTAAAATTTAACTTGCAAATGCGGAATAATAAATGCAAGAGAAATTAATCAACACAATCAATCCAAACGCAGACATACGATATTACACTGGTTTCCCAAACTTGGGTACGTCCTGCCACACCAATATTCGCTGTAATTTCCACAAAGACAAGTGAATACAATCCCACACAGAGATACATCACGCAAAGGATTTTGTCCTACACAAGAACCAAATTAACCCTATATAAGGGTCAAACTGCCACATAGAGAATTACTAACTCACACACAGAGAATTAGAGTTAGTCCTATACTAGGACACCAAACTCCCACAAAGAGAGTAATTCCCACAAAGAGAGTTATCAACTCCCACAAAGAGAGTAATCAACTCCCACAAAGAGAGTATCTAATTCCCACAAAGAGAATTAATGTTTCAAGAAACACAATGAAATAAATAAACTCTTACCTATGCATTGACATGAACTTACTCATACGAAGATGAAGGCATGGAAGAGGATGACTTAATGCTTGAGATTTAGCTTGATTGCACTTGGTTGATTTCCTTTGAGCTAAGCTTCAATGCATGAAGAGAAAAATGCTCATGAGAGGAAAATGCGAGAGTTTGAGAGTGGCTTAATGATTCTCAAATGATCTTCAATAGTTTCAAGAAGTTTTAATGAACTCAGCCATATCCTATATATAGGACGCCAAAAGAAACACTCAAACCCAAGTAAAAAGCCCAAATAATGAAATCTGCAACGGCTAGAATTTGGCAGTTTACGACACAGACAATCGACTGATGAACAACTGACAGTCGACTGGTCAACGGCTATAAAATTTCCAACTGCTATAATCTGAGTCAGAATAGACGACTGTAGAAGACTATACAGCCGCCTGGAAATGAGCAAGCGCCTATATAACCTTCAACAGTCGACTGTCGCTTGGGATGGAAACGGAGCTGGAAAATGCAACTTTCGCACTAGCGCCTTCAGACGATAGATGACCATTTCACAGGCACATGTAATTTGATAGGCGACTGCAAATACTTCATCAGTCGACTGACTTGAAAAGTGGGATGAAGCCCAGAAAATGCAAGTCGTGCACAGACGACTGTAGAACAATTCCCAGGTGCCTGTTGGAAGACAGGCGACTGCAAAGACTGATGCGAAAGCTCAAGTAGAAGTCAATAAAAGTTTGACTTGGTAAAAGTTTGACTTGAGCTGTGCATTCCAGTCGGCTGTAGAAGGCTGGGCAGGCGCCTGGAATCACCCAGTCGCCTGTCATGCCTTCATCAGTCGACTGTGGAGAGCCAAAAACTCCAGTTTGAGTTTAATGCAAGATGAACCTATTGGGATGGTTTCTATGATAATCCTAAGACCCACCAAGATGGAAAAAGTATATACATGAATGAGTTAATCCATCTATCAAGGCATTACATTAAACCTAGACTCAAAAAGAGAAGCAATAAATGAAATATTACATGGATTACATTGCTTCACTTAAAGCCTATGGCTTCAACTTGATGCTCTTCAACATCTCCAAGCTTTGGCATTGCCCCTCTTGATGTCAATCCTTGCACCAAGTGTTTAGTTTCCAAAACCGATATTTTTAAAATGTTAATTATGAGCCTAAAATAAGAGAGTTATTAGCAACAACATAATATTGTGATCATCATCAAAATAACATTGGTATGCAACATCAATACTCAACAATCTCCCCCTTTTGACGATGACACATATTATGTAAACATAAAGAAAATAAAGCACACTGCTAATGAGCTCCTCTACTTATATGCACCAATTGTAAAATGAGAAAACCAATTGTAAATAACTCATTATACCAATTGAAATAATAAGAAACAATGGTGACATATAATAGGCATGGATTACATAAACCAATTGCAATAGTTATATAACATGCTCCACATGAATGATCTATATAATCCCATATATCTCTCTCTATATGTGTATATATATCTCTCCATAGATATATCTCTCTCCCCAAATGCATATGTATGATAAACATGATTTACATAATGCATATATCTCCCCAATAGCAACCCAAGTATGTCTTGATACTTCTATTGACGACCTCCGTCTGATCGTCGGTCTGTGGGTGATAGGCTGTACTTCTCTTGTTGGTTGTCTCCTACACCTTGAATAGCTGTCTTCGAAAATTGCTCATAAAAATCCGATCCCTGCAAGAAACAATAGACTCAGGAAAGCCATACAATCGCACAATCTTTTAATGAAAGCTGCCGTCATTGCCACTGCCATATATGGATGCTTAAAAGCCACAAAATGGACATACTTGCTGAGGTGATCAACCACAACAAGTATGATTGAAAATCCCTCCTATCTCAGTAGCTCCTCAATGAAGTCTACGATGATCTCCTCCCAGACCTTGTTTGGAAGAGATAGCAGCTGTAGTAATCCAGCATGAGCCGCTGCCTAGTATTTGTGACGCTGACAGACGTCACAACTCGCCATTATACATGCAATGTCTCTCATCATCACAATCCAATAGAGTTCACTGACTATCCGCATGAACATCTGCTGCATCCCAGAATGTCCTCCAATCAAACTGTCATGGAACTCTTGGAAGAGTGATGGAATATGTGTAGAAGTCCACGGCAGCACCGATCGCCCCTGGTACAACAATCTGTCCCTCCAAAGCAAAGCATGGGTGCTCCGTCGATCCATGCAACAATGCCGTTCATATTTGCGCCAATCCCTCATCAGACTCAAACTCTCTCAGTAAAGGCTCCCAGTCTAGCAACACTGGCACTGATAAGCGGCCATCTATATCATGTACTCTAGACGGGATAGAGCATTAGTTGCATTGTTCTCTCCAAACCCGGCCTGCACTAAACCTCGAAATTGTATCCTAAAAGTTTGGATATCCACCTCTGCTGTTCCTTCGTAACCATGCGCTGCTACAATAAATACTTGAGACTTCACTGATCAGTGCGTGTTATAAACCTCCTGCCAAGCAAGTAGGGCCGTCACGTCTGCACTGTTAGTACGATCACCATCAATTCCCTCACATACACCAATTTGAATCACGCTCACGTCATCAAAGCCTGACTGAAATATGCCACATGCCACGGATTCTGCATCAACATCGCTCCTAGCCCATAACCAGAAGCATATGTTTCTACTACAAAGGGTCTAATAAAATCAGGTAGGGCAAGCACCAGCACCGTAAACATGGCCTGCTTCAGGGTCTCAAAAGCGTTGGTCGCTTCCTCTCCCCACTGCAAACTGTCTTTGAGTTGCTTGGTAAGAGGGCATGATATGATGTTGTATCCCCGGACAAACTTTAGGTAATAACCTGTCATCTCCAAGAAGCCCCGTAGAGCCCATAACGTGGTGGGTTGTGATTAGCCTAACATAGCAGCGATCTTTAACCTATCTGCAGACACCTCCTCTGTAGAGGCTTCGTGGCCCGAGTACTCCATTCTCAGCTGCACAAAGAGACCCTTCTTCCTGTTAACATATAATTGGTGGTCATGCAGCTCCCGTAGAACTATCTCCAGGTGTCCTACATGCTCCTCTAAGGTCTTGCTATACACTAGGATGTCATCGAAGAATTACAGGATTAACCTCATGTAGTGGCGAAAGACCTTGTTCATGAGGGCTTGAAATGTGGCTGGGGCATTAATCAAGCCGAATGGCATGACTAAGAACTTGTAATAACTCTCATGCATCCTGGAAGCAGTCTTCGGTATATCGATAGCTCGCATCCTGATCTGATGATACCCCGACTTCAAGTCTATTTTGGAGAAAATGGATGCATCATGTAACTCGTCTAATAGCATGTCAATATCAGGAATATGAAACTTATCTGACACCGTCTCCTTGTTCAAAGCTCTATAGTCGACGTAGAATCGCCAGCTTCCATCATTCTTCTTCACCAACAGGACCAGACTGTAGAAAGGACTCACACTGGGTTGGATCATGTCTGCCTGTAATATCTCCCCTACCATCATCTTGATCTCATTCTTCCGTAATTGAGGGTAACTGTAGGGTCTCACACAATTAGGATAATCCCCCTCACGCATGAGAATAGCATGCTCATGGTCCCATGGGCTGTAAGGCCACGAGGTGCGTGAAATATCCCCTCGAAGCGACTCAAAATTTGCTCCATCTCTGCTGAAATGTCTTGCTTCTCCTCTGCTCTATCTATTGTTAACCCTGAAACTCCATCAGAAAGCCTCCTCTTTCCGTCTAAAGGATCCTTGCTATGGTTTTTAATGAAACCATGGCACAACGTAAACAAGGAACACATCAAAGAATGACTATCTTTCCTCCTTCCCGAAACTTTATCTTCATTAACTTCTAATTGATTTTGGTATCTCCTAAGAGCTGTAGCCACCGCATGTCCAATATAACATCTGTGCTCCTCAGGTCCAAAGGTAGGAAATCTTCTACAATCTGGACACCATGTATAGCCAATAAAAGTCCGCTGCACACTCCACAGCTACGCTCCATCTTGACAGTCTTCAATATAACTTTAAAACTTTCTGTACCACTGAGCTGTAGCCCCTGCTGCTCTACCATCGAATTAGAGACGAAATTGTGGGTGGCCCTACTATCAATCAAGACCGCGACAAGACCACGTCTTGCTCTGCTATCTTCTCCACCAACTTCATGGTGTAGTTCGGTGTGAACCCAACCACAGAGTTAAGTGACACCTCCGCAACGTTGAGATGTGATGCTCATGATCTGCCTTCTCATTCGCCTCGAGCTCTGCAACTTTCTCATCCTCATTATTCATTATCATCAACTGAAGAATGTCGTCTCTACATCGATGTCCTGGTATGAATTTCTCATCGCATTTGAAACAAATGCCCTTGGTGCGCTTGTCCCTTATCTCGGTCTGCCATCTGTTTAAACCACCTCCCTGGCTGTGCCTCATGGATATCTTCTCTACTGGCTGTAGTCCCCCGGTAGTGCCTTTTGCCCTCCTACCGGCGCCTGACTGCGGAAAGTAGATTCGCTTCATACTCCCCCTGGCGCGTCGCTCCCTGCAAGTCTGTCCACCATCCGAGCCAAACGCATCCCGTCTAACAGCCCTTTTGGTCTTTGTATACGTAGCTTTGTCTGTATTCTTGATTTGAGTCCCTCATGAAACATCCCTCTAAGGAATCCCCTGACACTCTATGAATACGGCCCGTCAGCGTCTTGAATTTCCTGAAATATTCCCTGACTGTACTCTCCCGTCTCAGCGCGTAGAGCTGCTCATATATGTCTCTCCTTATTATCTCGTAACTGGTCTAACATGCAATTTTTGAATTCCTTCCAAAAACGAACACGACACTGCCGCTCTCTCCCTCGGTACCAAGATAAAGTTTTGCCCTCTAACATATTCATATCGCCTTTAGCTTATCTGCTTTAGTGACACGCGTCACCTCAAAGTATTTCTCTGCCATGTATATTCATCCATCCGGGTCATCTCCCTCAAATATGTGCATATTTAAGTTCCGACCCTGTTGTCGATGCTAAAATCTCCCGGTGGTGCTTTCCCTAGTGACGGTCATAATAGTGCTGTCGGTATGGGTCCTGTGGTGCATAATAGTCTTCGAAACGGGCCCTATTTTCACCTTCGTCATCTCCCAACCGATATCCCCCAATTTGAACCTCCTTTATCGTCACCATCTTGGGAATATCCCCTCATGGTACTGGTCATACTCATCGTAGTCCAGATCAAGTCGTCGGGTCTCTTTCCTGTAAAAGCGACCATGCGGTCTCCCAAAGCAGCCTTCTGGCCCTCGCCGATGCCCTGACGTGGCCACAAGGGATCCCCAACCTTCGATGGGCCGCCAGGGGGTCCGACAGCCCTTGGCGGGTCGCCAGGGAGCCACGAGGATCCTGGCGGCCTCATCGTCCTCTGAGCACCTTCCCGGGATTAGCAGGGACCCAGTTGTTGCTGCGGCATGCTTCCGCCATTCTTGATGATATCTCCTTCTTCCTCGGACACTAGATCGGCATCAGAAAAAGCCCTTCACAAAATTCATCGATCTTTTCATCCTCTTCGCCAAAGACTTCGCCTTTTGTACTAGACCTGGATTGTCAACCAAATCTGACTTGCCTCCCCCTTTGACAACACAACGAGTTGTTGGTTCGCTTGCTGGATTTGATGCGAAAGTTGTTGAGTTGTTTGATTGATCTGTTGGATCGATTGCGCATGGGTCTCCAAGATATGATTCGTCCTTGCTTCCGATGCCTTCAGTCAGATCTCATTTCTCCCATTGATTTCTTTCGATCCGCTGCCTCACTCTTGAGTTTATCCTCCAATGCCTCGAACTTCTCCTTTATTCTTGTTCCCACCACGATGATCTTAGTGCTATGATACCAATTTGATATGATCTTTGATGTAAATCAACATAAAAATGGGCTTTTATGGTGGAAAATGGAAAAGATGTAATTTTTATATATTTAAAAGAGGAAATACAATGAATGATTGACCTCTTTCGAGAAGAGGACACTCTTCTAACTCCGTATTCGAGATCAAAGCCTACATCTCCCAAATCTAGGATTCTATGGACTCCTAGAAGAATTCTCTCATAATAATCAACATAGCTCCCTCAAAACCTAGCCGTCACCTAATAAAACATGAAACAGTCCAAATTTTTCTTAGCAATTACGAAATTGCACCTAGTAGCCAAAAATGACGAAACCGCCCTGGATCAATTCGTGCACCTCCTTCGCCACATCATTCCCATTTACCAAACTTGAGGTAAACAAACATCACTCTCTTGGTGTATAGTTCCTCACAAACACAAACCTTGTGGAGGCACATCCAACTGTACCAGCACGTGTGTATCCATGCATGTGAGCACAAACATCATGTTCGTGCACACACACTGATATCCAATTCATGCAGCGAACACATAATCACGAATGCAGACACATAATGTAAGAGAATCTCCTTTGCATGGACTTGCCTGCGAAGACTCATTCAATCAGATAATATGCACATCCTCAAGCACAGTCCTAAAATGATTTGCACGTCTAACCACTTTTAGTTGGTTAGTTGACCGGAAAAGGTGCTAATTGTGGACGAGGTAAGATCTAGAGAACGAGAGAAGGTAGTTGTAGCCTTCCCCATGATATGTTGTGTCAATCAAACTCATCTAAACCTTTGGGGTTTAATTCACAGATTGACCATGCATTCACCAATTCTTTAACAATACTAGAGATTTTACCTCCAATGCATGTGCACTCCTAACATGCGAAATACATCATATAAATTTAAACATCTATATTTCCATCTTTTTTGATGTTCTCTAACATTAACAATCAATGCAGAAGAGTGATCGAGCAAACTTTGTCTGTTAGGGATGCCTGCACAGTCTTGGTTTCCTTCATCACTTCTTGGATCATCAAGCTCTTCACATCCCACAACACCTACAAGTTCCTCTAACATGAGCACATTCAGAATGTCAGACCGACCACAATCTCCATCTACTGGCCTGCCTTCACCTGCTGAGGCTGCTGGAGTAATTGCTCGCTTAAAGGACAAAAGGTATTGGTCACAGAGGAGACCATGTATATTTAAGTCTGGAATCAATGGTTACTATTCGCTTGTAATATTCTTTACGAGTTTGGCTAATTTATCCAACTAAATCCAGTTTTGGTAAGCATGTATCAGCTATTGCATACAAAGAATTATATTGGCATACTAATCTACTGGGCTGCTAATTAGTAGTGCGAGTTATGTTGCATGAAATCGACCCGTCGGTCGTAGCTAACAGCATCGTTAGACTGTAACAATCATTTTCCTTTGCTTCATGACATGATCTATATTTGTCATATTTTGTTAGGCAAAGCATTTATATATCGTATGTGATATTGTTCTCAAATCTATTGCAATTGTGGATCATCCTGAAATTAAGCATGCTACTATGATGTCTATGACTCTATGCCATCTTCCATTTTCCTTTTTCATGGACAGCGGCATCAAATGATATCTTATAGGCATGGACTGCGGCATCAAATGATATCTTAATAGGCATGGACTAAACCATTGTTCTGCATAGACTAACAGTATATTTTGTCGAACCAATTACCATTACTGGTTAGGTCTAAAGGATTAGTTTGTACATGATTTAAAAACTCATCTTCATTTTCAACGTACCTTCACCAAAAATACGGGGTAGGATGTGCAATACAACACAAAGGTGATACATGATAAATCTATAAATGATAATAAATAGTTTTTTTTTGAAAATTGGGGAGGGGCATGGCCCCATCATGTCATCAAATGGCTCTGGTCTTGCCATTATTCTAAATGTCGGATGTTGGTTTCGTGTCGGCCCAAATTTTTTGACGTCGGATGATTGATGTCGAGATAAAATTTTGTGGCATTTCGGATACTGAAGATACATGTTATATCGATATCATATACATATCTTACTATATATGAACGATATAAACTTATATAATAATTGTTTAGAAAATATTTATCTTGAATCCTTGATAAACCGCATTAAATAACAAACATGAACACACCAAGTATCGTACCTTCATAATAGGATTATTTAGTTGAGTCAAGACACATGTTCCATCCAATCATAAATAGCAAGTTAATAATTACATAATTACATACTGATAAGCCGATAATAAAACAACTTCAATCATAAATAGCAAGTTAACAATTACATAACTACAGACTGATAAGCCGATAATAAAACGACTTCATCTTCATCCCATCCATCTCGTAATTATATTAAGTCTAAATATACGAAAGATGTATGATCTCCACTGCTCGTAAGCTCGCAACCCTTCCATATGTATCTTAAAGGTATAAAGTATACGAGTAGCTCATTTACCATTTATAACATCATCATCAACCATCTCGAGGCCATAAGAAAAGGTACCAAATGTTGCCTCAACACTTAGGGCAATCATCACCGCCACCATATAAACTTCTCATTGATACCAAATATAAATGATTCAAAGTCACATGAAGTCATCAGCAGCCACCTTCTAAAGACAAAATATATTTAAAAGTGTAGCCTCAAGGCTTGGGACATGCATTCATCATAACCTTTTAACCTATTAATCATCGTCAAAAAACAAACAACATCAAATTATAGTTTAAAAAATGAAAAAAAACTTACATTGGTTTGAATCTGCATATGAAACCGAGAGAGATCGACAACCGGAAATCGACAATTGCCTAAGAGAATGAGAGAAAGAATGTTAGATTTTAAAAAAAAAAACTGAAAAAACGAAAAAAAAAAAAACTCGCCATTCAGCTTCCCGGGAGGCTGAGAGGTTGATCATCACTCACTCGAATTGAGAGAGAAAGAGAAAGATTAGAGAGCGAGAGAGATGCCGAGAGAGATCAGAAAGATTAATGCTAAAATCAAGCCAATCAAGCACTAATCTCTCTTTAGATCGGGCCTTTTAAAGGGAATTAAATTGTGTGCGGGTTGATTCAAATTAGACATGACTCCACACAAAAAACCCGACATCAGCTGACATGAAACTGACACGTGTCGGCTGAAATGTCAGGAAAAAAATTAAAATGTCACTGGCATGACCCCAAAACGGAATCCGATTGAAAGTTGATGTCGTATGGCAGTTCTTAAAAATTTTAAAATTCAGAAATGTCGCCGTCATTTAGAACGTACTCCTTGCATTCTTATTGGAAGACATTAATGTATGAATTATATCATCAAATTTAATAATTCGGTTGGAACCAAGCTACGAGTTCAAACATATGCGAACAAAGGATTTATTAAAATATAGAGATGATGGTTATTACATTGGATTGAGTCAAAAAGAAGATATTAATCTTACTAACCACTCAACTTTGTTACTATCTTTTTGGTTAAACATTATCATTAACTCCTTGATTTGATTATATTTCTTTTATGGATATAAAAAGAACAACTTTCAGATTGTTATAGCTGATGTTAGTCTGCTTTGAAAGTTGACTTTTCTTTACCATTATAGGGAATAAGTCAGGTTAATCACAAGCTTTCTTTTTATTGACTTATTTTCAGGTTAAATTTTAAGAAACCCTCCTCAACTATGCTCCGATTTGGAAATAAAAAACCCTTCAAAACTTCTTTCAGAAAATGCCACCAAAATTTGCTTTTGGGGCTTTTTTGGCAGGAAAGCTCAGTCTTTGCTCAAAAGTGGGATTTTCTGAGAGTAAAAATGGGTTTTTGGGGTTTTTTTTCCCAAAATGGAGCTTATCTGGGGGTTTTTTTGGGGGGGGGGGGGGAATAAAAATTAAAATATATCCTACTGTTTATTATTTCATATAAAATACAATAAAATAAAATTTTGGTACCTCCATTACAAATATTCTCTTGCATTAGTGGTTCTCAGCCAGGTTTGCAGTATCCGCTGGAGCTGTGTGATAATGCTTCAAATTTGATATGATATGATTGATCATATTGATATCAGGTGAGTTTTCACACCTTGATTGTCCGGTACCTGACAGCTTCATGCTAGCTTCAACTTTTAACTTTTAAGAGTCATTTTGCCTAGCTGATCCTGCAATAGCATGTAGCTTGAAGAACCCAAAATTCATGGGCCTGCAATCCCCTGTATTGTATGGGTTCCGAGTTGTATATCACCAAATGTACATTCGTTTTAATCAGTTTTTGCCGAAAGCTACAACCTAAACCTCGCTGAAACCTACAACATAAAACCTCTCCCTAACTTCTAACCATGACAAGGACAAAAAAATTTCAATCTCATCCACCAATTTCATCCTCGCCTTATTAAGTGTTGCAATATTGAGCTTTGTATAACTGGTTTAAAAGTGGAGGCAATGCGTGAATACTGAAACTGAAATTCATCCTGACATAACTGTTACAGAGCTTGGTTAAAATCATTTGGAAGTTGAAACAGAATAGTTATGATTATTCCCTTTTTGGATTAAGCTATTACTTTATGGACGAACCTTATCAGTATAAGTGAATTGTAATATTCATTAGCATCTTTCTTGTTGTGAGTTGTAACCATTACATATAGTATGGGAAGTTTTGTTCTCTTATTTCTATTCTGATTATGCCTTATAATATATTGATATATTTCACATTTTCTTTTGAGTGCTGAATATGATAAATTCTCTAGTAATCAAAATGCTTGGTGATTGAACCACGCAGCATTGATGAATTGAGGAAGCTTCTGACTGATAAAAGTGCATACGAAGCTTTTTTCAATTCACTTGATCAAGTAAAAGACCAGAGCAATGTAAGTTTTGAAGTTTCTATTTCTTCTTTATTTCCCACTTCTATCACATTTCCTGATGGCAACTTCATGCGCATCCTTTAGGTATTATGTTGGTACAAGGTAGTAATTCATGGAATCATTGTATTTTCCTCATGTAGTTGACTTGCATATAAGCATATTTGTTGTTTTCCTACATTTTCTTTAATCCTTCTATTACCTCTATACTGTTTTTGAGGGAGTTCCATATATTAGTTAATTATACATCGAATATTGGCTATAACATCCTCCTCCTGACGAGTGCAAGTAACTTGGCTCTCCAAGAATGTGTGTCAGGTGATTTTATGCTTTTCCATATCCCACTATCCTCTTGGGATTTCATTATTGTGATGGGTTGCAGATTGCAGTATCTTTAGGTTTTGATACTTTAATAATCCCGCTGGCAACTAAAATTGTATCCGGTTAAACAATGTGTGATTTTTGAAGAACCAAAGCAATGATGAATCAGTTGACACGAGAGAGAGAGAGAGAGAGAGAGAGAGAATAGAGAGAGAGAGAGAGAGAGAGAGAGAGAGAGAGAGAGAGAGAGAGAGAGAGAGATTTAAGGTTTTAGAACACGATAATCAAAATGATCGGTTCAGATCGAAGGAAAAAATAGAGGGGGAAGGATGTGATGTTAGCCAATGAGGAAATTTTCTCATTGACTATCTGATGCCCATATATATATATATAGCAAAAAATGTACCTAAGAATGACCTCAGGTAGAGATACCTGAGCACACCCCCGCTGTTCGGGGTTTGTGAGTATTTTTTTTTGAAAATTTTTTTTGCAGTAGGTATATATACTTGTTATGTAGCTCCCCACAAAATTTCAGCTCGATCCGACACCGTTTGAGCCTCCGTTCATCGATTTCAAAAACCTTGCGCAAAACTGTCCAAATTTTGGACAGTTTTGCGCAACGTTTTTGAAATCGATGAACGGAGGCTCAAACGGTGTCGGATCGAGCTGAAATTTTGTGGGGAGCTAAATAACAAGTATATCTACCTACTGCAAAAAAAAATTTCAAAAAAAAATACTCACAAACCCCGAACAGCGGGGGTGTGCTCAGGTATCTCTACCTGAGGTCATTCTTAGGCACATTTCCCTCATATATATATATATATATATATATATATATATATATATGAGAATAATGAGTATCATACGCCGTATGAAGCATATGCCCTCTCACATAAAGGGTGCAAGTACAAGCCCACATGGTTTTGTACCCGCCCTCTTTATGTGAGAGTACATATGAGGCTTTGCCTCATATGGCGTATGATACCCATTATTATATATATATATTACAAAAGATGGATGTTCTCCTAGGTTTGTCCTAGGTGGCACCCTTTGTCCCAGTTACAAGCTAACTGAGACAAACCCCCTAATAACCCCTCCCAAGCCTCTTATTTACATGGTTTGCTATCCCCCAAAAAACCAAAAACACGCACAAGCCTCTTATTTACGTGTTTGCCTTTTGCACCTTTTACCCCCGACGATACCAGCACACACATCCACACCTCTCGCTCCTTTACAATTGTGTGCGTGCACCACATCCTGTTCGTGTGTTTTTTCCGTGACGTGCACTATGTACACAAGTTATTTCTAATAATTTATAACAAGCCCCGTATGAGGGAAATTACATATGCCCACGAAGGGGTGCCTCTATTTGCCCTGGGAATTGATTTGTGCACCCACCGTTTTACTCAGCGCACATACTACTTATTTACTAGTTTACCATTCTTTACTTTCTCTTTCTGCTTGATCTTCATATGAGGAATATGGAGGTGTGCTGACAACACATGAATTTTTCTTGCGCTGTCAACGATTTGCGGCCCAAAATTTTTTTTGAAATTTTTTTGCAATGTGTTTTACAACTTGGTGGCTACATTCCCACCAATTTTCAAGTCAATCCAACACTGTTTGAGCCCATCCATGCATTTTAAAAAGATAGCTCAAATTTATAAACTGTCGGCGCAATCTTTTTGAAACACATGGAAGGAGACTCAAACAGTATTGGATTGACTTGAAAATTGGTGGGGATGTAGCCAACACGTTATAGAACACATTCAAAAAATTTCAAACAAATACTGTTTTGAGCCCCAAAGTGCTGATAGCACATGAAAACCGTTCCTGTGCTGTCAGTACACCTCCATATTGTTATATATACATATATACTAGTCATAACCCGTGCCCGCGGGCACAGTTGATTTAAGATTTTCCCTCGAGAAATCTTTGTTCCCCAAAAAAAGTATTTCCACAGCCAAAATTACGCGGAACAAATTAGCGTAAAAATATTTAGCGGCACGGGCGCCTTCGATGCGGAACAACAAATTCGGCGTGGGCGCCTTCGACACGGAACACCAACTTAGCGTAAAAAAACGGCACGGGCACCTTCAGCGCGTGAAAGTATTCACATCTTTGCCCAATGGATCGAAGAGACGGTAGGCCCCCACGTTGAGGGAGAGATCATTCGATCTACAACATTAAGTGCAAGTTAATGTTTTTTCTCAAATGCATTAATTGCGTGTATTCAGCTATTCTCAAGAAACTTTCATTTCCCATAAAGTTTCATTTCCCCAGAAACTTTCATTTCCCTAGAAATGTTTTTTCCTCCAAAATTTTCCACAAAATCTCATCTCAACCATTTATTCCTCAAGATTAAATCAAAGCCGTCTTTCTATGAACCTGTTTGTCCTAGTCAGCCCTAGAATTCAAAAACAGTTGTGTTTTAATATATATATATATTTATGAATAATGCATATCATATGACATGAGATAAGACTTCATATGCGGCCTTGAAAACTTCATCCTCCTATGTTTTTCGACGATCGGAACCGTTGATTTTAATATTTATATTCCAAAACATCAAAATATCAAATATCAGGTGAACCCAATAGGTTTTGATCGTTTATCCATTCGCCGTAAAAGGTTCTATTCTTATATAACTATAAATTTTTGATAGGAGGATAAACGATCAAAATCCCTCGGATTCACCTGGTATTTGAAATTTTGAAATTTTAGAATATAAAGATCAAAATGAACGGTTCATATCATCTGAAAAATTACAGAAGGGTGGAGTTTTCAATGTCACATATGAGGCTTAGCCATATATGTGATACTCATAATTCTTTTTATATCAGTATAATGTATATATGGTGAAAGCTTAAGAAATTTTCTTATGTTGACGTACATTTATACTATATTTTTTAAAAATTCCAAATTTGTTCTACACCATGGATGATCAATATACCAAAAATCAACTAAATCCAACGCTATTTGACACTTGATCCGATTGATTCAAAAATCAATTGTTTCATAAAAATAGAATTTTTTTGTAACAAATGGATCGATGGTCAAATCTTCTGAAGGTTAACTCATATTTGGGATTGTAAGATTTTAGAATGGGTACATCAATCCTATAAAACATTTCAAAAAATAAAGATGAGTGAGTTTTTTGTGCTGCTCATGCATGAAAATTCATGTGCTAACACATACCTATTATCACACACACAAGAAATAACTCGAACACGCAGTGCACGACACAAAAAAACCCACGAACAGGATGCGCTGCACGCACACAACCGCAAAGGAGTGAGAAGTGTGGGCGTGAGTGTCGGTATCGTCGGGGGGTAAAGGTGGTAAAAATAGCAATGGCAATCATGTAAATAATAGGGGATTAATAGGGGAAAAATAGCAATTGCAAACATGTAAATAAGTGGGTTTGGGTGTGTTTTTTGAGGGGATGACAAACATGTAAATTAGTTGCTTGGGGGTGAGTTTTTGAGTGAGGTGGAGGGTGAGGTGGAGGGGGTGAGCCCACCTTTGTCATAGTCACACTTTGCTTCCACATAAGACAACTTCACCAAATATAATATAGACTAGAAATTGCCCGTGCACCAAGTGCACGGAGCAAAAATAACCCCCTACGAATACGACACGGTGCACACGCGCAACCGAAAAGGAGCGATAACTGTGTGTGTGTCGACAGCGTCGGGGGGTAAGAGGGGAGCAAGCAAGCACAAACAGAGGCCAAAAGGAGTAAAACACAAAATGGGTAGGTGGGTGGTTTTTTCTGCAATTAACCGGAAAGTGGGTGGTCTAATTTTTTTATTGTGAGTGGGGGCTTCCCCCACCCAAAAGGAGTAAAACGCAAAATGTGTAGGTGGGGTTTTTTTTTCTGCAATTAACATGAAAGGGGGTTTAATTTTTTTATTTTTTAATTGCGAGTGGGGGCTTCCCCCACGGGTGAGGTGACGTTGCCACGTAGGACAAAGCCGTGGCAACACCCCCTTCATTTCTATATAGACTAGAAATTGCCCGTGCACCAAGTGCACGGAGCAAAAATAACCCCCATAAACACGACACGGTGCACGCACGCAACCAAGAAGGAGCGACAACCGTGTGTGTGTCGGTAGCGTCGGGGGGTAAAAGGGGAGGAAGCACGTAAATACGAAGGCGCAAAGGTCTAAAACGCCAAAAACCTAAGGAAAAATGCAATTAAGTGAGAAGGTGGGGGTTTTTGCAACTAAGGGCCAAAAGGATTGAAGTGCAAAAACCTATGGGAAAAATTGCAAACAAAGGGGATGTTGGGGGTGTGGGGCAAAGTTTTTTTATTATGTAGAGTGGGGATCCACCACGGGAGAATTAACAGTGCCACGGGGGATAACCCCGTGGAGGGTCCTTGCAAAATGTAAGAATGATATATATATATATATAATACATTTGACAATCTTTTTTGAATTTTAGGGCTGACTAAGACAAGTTGATTAGGGCAAACATGTTGATAGAAGGATGGTTGAGATTTAATCTTGAGAAATCAAGGGTTGAGATGAAAGTGTGAAAATTTTGGGAGGGAAAATTTTTGTTTTTTGCAGGGAACTTTTTGGAAATGAAATTCAAGATCTTTGAATTTAAGATGTCTTAAAAGTTGAACATCCATGCATTTATGTAATTTAATTTACTGGAAATAAAATTCGAGATCTTTGAATTTAAGAGGTCTTGGAAGTTGGCTGTGAACAGCCATGCATTTATGTGATTTAATTTAAAAAATAAGGAAAAGTTATATTATCAATGAATTATATGTTGCCTATTCAAATCATGTGTATCTATCTGGGCATTTGACTTCATCGAGAAGAAAAGAAACAAATGAGATAACAGAATGTCGTAATTAATACACTCACACCGGGCCCCGTATGATGTCATTATTAGGGCACCCGCGTGCCAAAGGCGCTCAAGCCGATTTTTACGCTAATTTGGTGTTCTGCGCCGAAGGCGCTTGGGCCAAATTTGTTGTTCCGTGCGCTAAATTTTTTCTGCCAATTTGTTGTTCCGCGCCGAAGGCACCCGCACTATTTTTTACGCTAATTTGTTGTTCCGCGCCTAAGGCGTCCTTGCCGAATTTGTTACGCGTCGAAGGCACATGTGCCGAATTTGTTGTTCCGCGTCGAAGGCGCCCGTGCCGCTAAATATTTTTACGCTAATTTGTTCTTTTAAATTTTGGGTGTGGCAATAATTTTTTGGGGAATAAAGATTTCGCGAGTGAAAATCTTAAGTGAACTGTGCCCGCGGCCACGAGATATGACTAGTATATATATATATAGTAAGTAGTTAAATGTGATTCATTCGGATGGATTAAACATGATAACCCATTAAAAATTGGATAAAGAAAAATGGAAAATTCAGTTTATTGGATATTATTTAATGGATATTATTTAATAGGTTTAAACTAGTTACAAATAAAATTTTAAATGATTTAAGCATGGTTTACATATGCATCAAGTGGTTACAAATGCATCGAGTTCGAGTCCCCCTGGATGCAGCTGTGTTAAAAATTGGTGAGAGAGAGCTTTGGCTGCCCTTCGCGGGTCCTACCCGACTCGAGCCGGATTAGTCGGCGTCCAATGTGGTGTCCGGAAACCAGTGGTTAAAAACAAAAAAAAGTGGTTACAAAATCAATGTTTCAAAATTGTTATAAAATTGTCTAATTTGTTTTCATTTGATACAGTGATAAAATATGCTCAGATCATTTAAAATTTTATTTGTAAGGAGTTTAGATATATTATATCATGTATAACAGATCGGTTTTTTCATTTAAATTGATCAATTTTAAATTTATCTTGGATGGATCTACATGTTCGATCCTCCGAATAGATCCTTGTGTGTGAAAATTTTCCTATGCAAAAAACATCTCGTGTGAAAACAGTGCAAAAAGATTTTTTTGAGGTTTTTAAAAGATCCAAATCATTGGATTTGATCCACCAATGCTAATTCACATATATACAAAAAATCAAAAAATTTCGGATCGTTATGAGATGTTCTATTGTGGTGAAATCGTTGAATTTGTAATGGCCTGCTTAAGGATCAAATTCCTCCAAGGTTCGCCCATTATTTTTCCTGATATATATATATATGCATGGATTAAATACTTTGAATTTTCTTGAAATAAATTCAAAATAAAAAATAAAAAACTTCTCCAACTATTTATCCGAATGAAATTTTTGCACAGGAAGATGGCCTCATGCACAAACAACTTCCGTTTGAGGATCAAATTGTCATTGAGATTTGTTTTCTGTATGGAAATAATCATTAGCAAAAAATTAAGGGTAAATTGCAGTAAAATACCCTCAAGTTTGGGCTTTTTTTAAGTAAGTACCCTGAGGTTTAATTTGGTAAAAATTTATACCCAAACGTTATGCAATATTGCAAACGTCATACCTAAAGGTATTTTTCCGTCCAAAAATTGCCTCACGTGGCTGCACGTGCGTAAAACAGGACAAAATTACCCCTCCCTCCAACATTATCGTTTCCCCCCATTATCCAACAATTAGCAGCTGTGACTTCTAGGGCAAAGAAAGGGAAAAAGGCCGGAGCAGCAGGAGACGTTGGGGGGTTCCGCCGGAGCAGCAGCCGTACGCCGGAGCAGAAGCTGCCGTAGTTCGGGTAAGTTCGCATTTACAGAGCAATTTTTTTTGGACAATTGTCAAATTGATCATCTACATGAAAGATGAGTTTGAAATTAATGGTGTTTATAATTGCAAGGAGGAAAATGAGTTTTGGGGATAGCAGTACCGGTAGATCGAGGCAGAGAACTGTTAGCAATGGGTTTTTGTTCGAAACTGATGAAGAGGATTACAAGCTCTGCAACTGTGGACTGAGGGCTCCAAGAAGGACTTCATGGACCCAAAGAAACCCTGGAAGGAGGTTTTGGTCTTGTCCAAATAGGGATACGGTGAAGCGCTGCAAATTCTTTCTTTGGAAGGATCCTGAACACTCGGAATGGTCAAGGAGGACGATACTGCATGTAATGTATGACAGAGAGGGTCGGACAAGGATGGACAATTCTTCAGAAGCTTGGACGGATAGCATGATGTTAAAGGATCAGTTGGATATGGCAATAGGGAAGTTTGAGACAAGCACCTCTAAAATTGAGGGCATCTTAAAGGATTATAGATCAATCAAATTGGGATTGTACTCAGTAGTAGGTCTGATGTTTATGTTGTTAGTTTTGATGTATAAGAAGCTAGAGTGAGGAAGAAATGAATGTGTATCCTTTGTGTTAATGAAATGTTAAGCAACTTTATATTAGTAAATGTATCAATGTATCAGGCATGGATATGTGAATGCATGTGTGGAACATGAGCATGCATTTGTGTGGAATGTTAAAGACTTTATGTTAATCATTTATGTTTATGTTAATGAAATGGCTTCAGCAACATTGATGTATGCTTGTGTGGAATGTTAAATGGATATGAGCAACATTGATTATATGCTTGTGTGGAATGTTACATGGATATGGCTGCAGCAACATACACCAAGCATACTCATAACTAAATCTATGGAGTGCAGCAACAACATTCACAATGACTGTAGCAACATTCACAATGACCCAACATACACCCATCAATGGCTGCAGCAACATACACAATGGCATCCACAATGGCTGCAGCAACAGACACCCATCAAACACTGCAGCAAAAATAACCAGTCAATGGTTGCAGCAACATTCACAATGACCCAATATACACCCATCAATGGCTGCATCAACATACACAATGGCATTCACAATGGCTGCAACAACACTACTCCCAGCCCCTGCATATTGCTGTGCATAATTGCAAACATATCAGGCAATGAATGCATAAATATCAGTCCATGAATTGTTCAGCTTATACATGCCCCTAAATTGTCTTACTACAAATGATTAAAAGCAAAAAATTGAAGTTGCTTATACATGCATAAATCGTAGTTATCAGTTATAAATAGCATTTATCAGTAATAAATAAACAGTTATCAATAAAAATTATGAACATGAACTTACTCTTCCTCCATGGTGAAGTTGCTGTTTTGGCACGCTGCTAACAGCCCCACCAGTCACACCCTTCAAGATTGTCTGAAAATCTGGTTGATCCTCTTTGCTAAGATCTTTTTTATGAGCTGGAGGCCTTCCTCTAGGGTTTCCTGTGCTTGTAGATGGCTTTTGTTGTGTCCCTCTCCTTGACACCTTTGACATTTTTGTATACTTTCCCTTTTTGAACTTTGTCCAGAGCTAGATTCAAACTCTCCTCTTCTTCTCTTCTTGGGTGGTCTACCAGACTGCTTCCGTAGAGCTGGGGGAACTAACTCTGAATATTCTGTCATAGGCCAAAACCTAGAATCTGATATGGGATTGATCATTCCTGCATAAGCTTTCATGTATGTAGTCCTTGTGTAATAACTGTGCACAAACTCTTTAGGATGCTTATTCTCTGACATCAAGGCTGCACAAGCATGAACGCAAGGGATCCCTGTAACATCCCAATATCTACAATCACACCTCCTATTTGCAACATTCAATGTGTAAACACCAGTCTCTGTGTTGATTTCATATTGTCCTTCTCCAGCATACACAACATGTAGATTTCTGCTTTTTCTTTTCAACTTCTTTATTTTTTTCCATGATTCTAGGGCAGGTCTCTGAAGTCCAATTGGATGCTTTTATTTTCTTCTTCTGGAACCTCATCATTAGTTGCCTCCTTATCATTTCAAGGCATGTGATGATGGGTTTGTCCCGTGCTTCCAAAATGAATTTGTTGAAAGATTCTGAAATGTTGTTAACTATCAGGTCACAACAACTATTATCTGTAAAATAACTTCTACACCATGCATCCATCCTAATATCACAACACCATTTCACAGTTGCAGGACTCATCTTGTAAAATTCTTCAATTGCACATATACAATCTTCCTCTACATATGCTGTTGCAATGCTCCACATCTTCCTCCTGTAAAGTAGGGGCCTGAACTTCTTCCTGAAATTTTCACATGTGTCGTACACAAAACCTATGATGTGCACTTGGTAGTGTATCCTTAAAGGTCTCCAGCAGCCCCTATACAAAGGAAACAATAGTTATAACAAATTTGCAAACAAATTGGTTTTGGTTTGTAGTCTAAATATGACACAGAATTCAGAAATATTTAGTATGTACCTTTTGTCTGTCTGAAATGAAAGTGAATTGCTGCTCATGGTTTACATCCAAAGCCTCAAGCAAACAGCTTAAAAACCAAGTCCATGTATCCTTCGATTCATTATTTACAAGAGCAATTGCTAATGGAAACATTTAATTGTTCCCATCCCTACTTGTTGCACTGAGCAATACCCCCCCCAGTTTCTGTCTTCAGAAATGTCCCATCTAGGCCAATGAAAGGCCTACATCCTTCTTTGAACCCATTGACCTGACATGGATACGTTATGAATATTCCATCAAAAATAGGCCCACCCTCAGGGCCACTAGGCTGTGATCTTACCTTGCAGTATGTCCCAGGGTTCCTCTGCAAAATAGCATGTGAATAGTTCCAAAGCTTTTGGAACTGCTTCTTATACGAGCCTACAATATACTCATTAGCAAATTTCCTTGCCCTGTATAACTTTGTATCTTGCTTCACATCAAGTCCAAAGTCTCTGCTCAATAAATTTCTCAATACTTGTATGGGTAACTGTGGTTGGTCTTTGAAGTTCTCAAGATATTTCTTTGCAATCCACTGTGATGTCACTTGATTATTGCTTCTCATCACATGACAGTCTACATGTGTTGTAAGCTTCTTCAATACCCATTTCTCTTTGTTCCTATCCCATGACCCTGCACAAACCCAACCACACTTATTAATGCAATGTACCCTTATTCTCCCTCCTTCATTCTTCTTGAACTTGAAGTCATAGCCATTCCTTATGGCATGCTCTCTCAACAACTCCCTAAATTCAGCAGGGGTTGCAAACTGCATGCCTACTTCCAAATGAGGGTTGTCCAAATCAATCTTTTGTGAAGACTTTCCCTACTTTTGTTCACCTCATCATCACTATCATGCACACTCCTAATGACATCAGAATCATCATCATTAGAATCTGATGCCCATACATTCTGGGGTTCACATTCAGGATCACCCATCACATGAATTCCATCAGTCTTTTTCAGCCTTGGTTGATGCACAATGTTGTCAACATCATCATCAGACAATCTATCCTCAACTGCTACATCATCTTCACTGCAACTTCCCTCATCATCTGCCTCATCTTCAGATGTTGGATGATAGTCAGAATCAGTTTCTGAATCTGAAAGAATCTGCTTGGCAGCACTACTATGCCCTCCTGCTTCTGTGTTCTGACCTGCCTTGTCATTGACATACATTGGTTGCTCCATTTGTTCTTGTGCTGGCTCAATCCCATCCCAATCAGTTTGCTCCAGTGGCTGATCCTGTCTATGTGTTAGCTGCTCAGTATGTCTTTCCTCTATGGATTTCTGACCTTGTGTTTGCTCACTCAATTGCTCTTCAACCTGTTCTATTGTCTGCTGCCTCCTATCCACATCTGTCTGTCTATGTGTTGGCTGTTCAGCTTGTCCTTCATCTTCTACTGTTTCCTGTACATATGTTTGCTCACTCACTGGCTCTGCATGCTGTTCTTTTGTCTGTTCTTCTGTTCTATCAATCCCTACCTCATCAGTCATCTCTTGTGTTGGTGCACTCAATGGCCCTCAGGCTGCCATTCACTTGGCTCTTCAGTCTGCAATGAAGAGGGATAACTAAGGTTTATTTCCATTTGCTCATCAGTGCTTGGCTCATTAGGTGTGTCTTCACCTTCAGACTCACACAAGTTTATATGGTTCCCATCTGAAGCATCCCTGTCTGCTATTACCTGCCCTTCACATTCATGGGAAACATACAAGTCCACCGTCCTACTCCCTTGCATGTTTAATAGTTCTGATGCCTTCACAACATCATCTATTCTAATGCACCAATTAAAATTTTTCCTCCATGGTTTGTAGTATATGTAGACCCTTCCTGTATACCCTAATTCTTTTATCATCATGTTCAAATTCTCCATACTTAACAACCCTGTAATACAATCTGAGAATATTGTCTCCTCCCCCCTACATAACCTCCTGCAGGCCCAATTAGCAGCATGCCCCCATGATGTACCTTCAATGTTACTTTATGGCTCTGTAAAACAGATAAAACACAACACAATACTTAACATATCATAGTACTATGTAGTAACTGACAACACTAATTACATCATGTTCATTGTCCATTCTGCATATTTCACATTGCGCACTTTTCATGTTCCACATTTCACATTGAGTAATTGACATCCATATATACATAACCCCCTTATGCATTGTGCATATTTCACATTAAGCATGGTTCAAGTTGCATTGTGCATAATTAACATAGTAAACAAAAATAATACTCCTCATGAAATTCTGCATGCATACTTTGCACAATTCCTTAGCACAATTCATCATTAAATCTCTCCTACCACTTTAATTTAACATGGGTTTTGGAAGAATTTACCCATAACTCACCATTTTCTGCGATTATCTGCAACTTCCTCCTCTTTCTCCCCGATTCTTTGGAAAGATCCCCACAAGCTGCAAGCCCTAATTCGTATGTGGCTCGTCCCCGTCAGCTAATCTCCCTCCAGCTGCGGCTTTGTATCATGTAGATTAGCTAACTCACCATTTTCTGAGCAATTGATTGTTGACGTCATCAAGTGTGGGCTGGGTGGGCTGGGAGCATGGTGGAACAACATGGAATAAGTTCACTTTTTTATAAATCATTTGTAGTAGGGAAATGTAGCTGAAAAATTTAGTGCATATATTTTTAATACCTAACCATTCAGTACATGATATTTATGCACATCGTTATGGACATTAACAAGGGTGGGATGGGTGGGCTGGGAGTTGTGTGGTACAGCCTCATGTGAATCCTGGAGTAAGTTCATTTTTCAGTTCTTACCACTGTGTGCTAGTGACATTTACAGCTTTTTAATTTAAACTGCATTTTTTGTACAGCAACATTCAAAGCACCCAGGCCATATGAGGAAGAAAAATGCATGTTTCCCAGGATTGAAGAATGGAGGGGGAGACACAAGTGCAGCATCCATGAGCTGAAGATTGAGGATGGAAGTTGTATATCCTTTTTTGTGATCTTTGTTGTGATCACAAGTGCAGTTATGATCTTTGTTGTGAAGTTGAGTATGGCAGGAAGTTGTATTCCCTTTTTTGTGAACTTGTGTATATCATGAAGTAGTGTTATCTTGGGTTAGGTTGTGAATTTTTGAGTGTGATCTCCTGCACATCATCGTGCTGGGTCACTTTCTGTATATGTGACATGGTTTCAGTTATGACATGTTTTGAGTTATGAGTATCATGGTGTATTGTGACATGTTTTTTAGTTATGAATATGCTTGGTGTATGATGCTGCCATTGTGAATGCCACTCCATAGATTTGGTTATTTTTGCTGCAGTGTTTGATGGGTGTATGTTAGGTCAGTTCAATTTAATTGTGATGTGAATTGTCTGTAGTACATAGAATTGGAAATGC
This sequence comes from Scilla litardierei, assembly GCA_030789695.1. Classification (NCBI taxonomy): domain Eukaryota; kingdom Viridiplantae; phylum Streptophyta; class Magnoliopsida; order Asparagales; family Asparagaceae; genus Scilla; species Scilla litardierei. Next base: position 219,707,091 of record CM061134.1, on the reverse strand, counting down.
GCAATCCCATTTCAGCATCATAACAAGTTTTTATGGAGTTATCCTTGCTTTAGTTATGAGTATGCTTGGTGTATGATGCTGCCATTGTGAATGCCACTCCATAGATTTGGTTATTTTTGCTGCAGTGTTTGATGGGTGTATGTTGCTGCAGCCATTGATGGGTGTATGTTAGGTCATTGTGAATGTTGCTGCAGCCATTGATTTGGTTATTTTTGCTGCAGTGTTTGATGGGTGTATGTTGCTGCAGCCATTGTGAATGCCAATGTGTATGTTGCTGCAGCCATTGATGGGTGTATATTGGGTCATTGTGAATGTTGCTGCAGGCATTGATTGGTTATTTTTGCTGCAGTGTTTGATGGGTGTCTGTTGCTGCAGCCATTGTGGATGCCATTGTGTATGTTGCTGCAGCCATTGATGGGTGTATGTTGGGTCATTGTGAATGTTGCTGCAGTCATTGTGAATGTTGTTGCTGCACTCCATAGATTTAGTTATGAGTATGCTTGGTGTATGTTGCTGCAGCCATATTCATGTAACATTCCACACAAACATATAATCAATGTTGCTCATATCCATTTAACACCCCATACAAGCATACATCAATGTTGCGAAGACACTTCATTAACATAAACATAAATGATTAACATAAAGTCTTAACATTCCACACAAATGCATGCTCATGTTCCACATATGCATTCACATATCCATGCCTGATACATTGATACATTTACTGATATAAGGTTGCTTAACATTTCGTTAACACAAAGGATACACATTCATTTCTTCCTCACTCTAGCTTCTTATACATCAAAACTAACAACATAAACATCAGACCTACTACTGAGTACAATCCCAATTTGATTGATCTATAATCCTTTAAGATGCCCTCAATTTTAGAGGTGCTTGTCTCAAACTTCCCTATTGCCATATCCAACTGATCCTTTAACATCATGCTATCCGTCCAAGCTTCTGAAGAACTGTCCATCCTTGTCCGACCCTCTCTGTCATACATTACATGCAGTATCATCCTCCTTGACCATTCCGAGTGTTCAGGATCCTTCCAAAGAAAGAATTTGCAGCGCTTCACCGTATCCCTATTAGGACAAGACCAAAACCTCCTTCCAGGGTTTCTTTGGGTCCATGAAGTCCTTCTTGGAGCCCTCAGTCCACAGTTATAGAGCTTGTAATCCTCTTCATCAGTTTCGAACAAAAACCCATTGCCAACAGTTCTCTGCCTCGATCTACCGGTACTGCTATCCCCAAAACTCATTTTCCTCCTTGCAATTATAAACACCATTAATTTCAAACTCATCTTTCATGTAGATGATCAATTCGACAATTGTCCAAAAAAAATTGCTCTGTAAATGCGAACTTACCCGAACTACGGCAGCTTCTGCTCCGGCGTACGGCTGCTGCTCCGGCAGAACCCCCAACGTCTCCTGCTGCTCCGGCCTTTTTCCCTTTCTTTGCCCTAGAAGTCACAGCTACTAATTGTTCGATAATGGGGGGAAACGATAATGTTTGTGGGATGGGTAATTTTGTCCTGTTTTACGCACGTGCAGCCATGTGAGGCAATTTTTGGACGGAAAAAATACCTTTAGGTATGACGTTTGCAATATTGCATAACGTTTGGTTATAAATTTTTACCAAATTAAACCTCACGGTATTTACTTAAAAAAGCCCAAACGTGAGGGTATTTTACTGCAATTTACCCAATTAATATATATGGGATTTAACGATACAATTCCAAGCAGTTGTGGGCATTGAGGTGGACACTTTGAGCATGTGAGAATTATTTGGTGATCAACTTGATCTCTTCGAGTTGCTTGAGTGGGCAGTCCTCCATCCACCTGATACGATGGGGGTTCGACGAACATGGACAGTGCGTCGAACATGGATGGTGTGACGAATGCGGATGATGCAGCGAATATGGACGTGATCTCATTTGGAAATAAATTAATACAAGAATCGTGTCATTTAATAGGAGGAGAATCATGTCATTTAATGGGAGAATAATATTAGAACTTTATTTAATAATATTTTAAATATGGATGGTGATTTAGTCTTTTTGACTAATTGACTAATTAGTGTGATTTTGTTATAAATAAAGAGGGGGAGTAGAGGGGGAGGATATGCTTGAATTGTTGAAGAAATCCTTTAGTTAATTTGTAGTCAAGTTGATAGATAATTTGTCTTAGGACTTTAGTTGGAAATTTAGGCTTTTGATCTCGAATCAAAAGCTAGGAGTTTGCCTCTTCTCGAATTGAGGTATTTATCTTGTTATTTCCAGATCTGAAAACCCAATAAAAATCCTATTTTTATTCTCTTTCCACTCATAAAAATCCCACCTTTCCAATAAAAAATTCCACCTTTATTTCACAAAAAGACCAAATCGCATCAAATTGGTATCAAAGCACGTCGATCCATAGCGACTACGAGATCTAAGGAGAGAATCGATTTGTTGGAAGAGAAGTTGGAAAGGTTTGAAAGCAGATTTGAAGACGAGATCCAAGGGATCAAGAAGCGCGTGGATGAACAAGCAAGTCTTGAGGATCGGAGGTTTGCACAACTTATGGAATCCATCAGACAATCGAATCTCTCCATCCAACAAAACGCGGCGGCGACGAAGCAAAGTTTGATGGAGGCGCTTGACGAAAAGTTAGATCTGGAGCAAAAGGTAAAAGTAGCGACAAAGAATTTAGATCTGGACGAAAACCCAGATCTAGGGCTAATGGCGACGCCTTTGGACAAGGAAGAGAAAAACGTTGACGACTTTGACGCGGATCTACATCCAGATGACGAAAGGGACGACAACAAGCCAGATTTGAAGCCCGCAGACGTTGACGAACTAGATTTAACTCCGACGAAGGACGTCGAGCTACCACCTGTGGCGTCGGCCTCCATCGTGGCCGTGCCAACTCTGGCGGACCCCCGATGGGCCGACCCAACTCCGGCGACCCACTAAAGGGCCGCCACGTGGTGGACGAACCCCAGAAGGGCGCAATGATTTCGACGAATGCCCTAACCTTTGAAGCTGGGGATTTCGAGCATCGTCGGTGGTGCTGCTGGCGAGATCATCGATCGTCGCAACAACCATTGCCTTCGTTACCTCCGAGCAAACCCAGAGCCACCTTCGTCGCGGCCATCAGTTGCCGGTGCAGACGAAGAACAGCCGCAAGGTTCTTCGCTTGTCGCCGGCGAAGACGTCGGCAAGGTTTTGGATCGCCACCATCCCCATTTGATGCGCCCAGTCATGACAAACGCTGTGACCAAAAATCGCTGGAAACCGTCGGCGGAATTGCTGGAAAAAGTCGTCGTCGGCGGCGAGCCGCCATCGGCGGCTTGAGCCGGCTCCGTCGGCTCGAGTCGATGAACATTGTGGCTTCCCCCTTTTGGGATTTTCGGTCAAAAATACGGCTAATTTTCTGTACAGTTGTCGTATTTTGACGATTTCGAGTCCGTTTGGAGTCCAAATTCAGAACAGAAAGGGCCAATGCATAAAAGACTCAACGACGGACGTTGTCCCACTTCTGCAACAGTTTGAGGAGGATGGAGCTCGTGGATGACCTTTTGATACAGGAGGAGGCGATGAGACATGCTCCAACTCGAGAAAAAGCGCACTCGTGGACTTCATGCACCACATTGAGGACAATGTGGTTTTTTAGGGACGGAGTAATGATACGATGTGGGTTCGACAAACATGGATGGTGCGTCGAACTTGGACGGTACGACGAATACAGACGATGCGGTGAATATTGACGTGATCTCATTTTGAAATAAATTAATACGAGAATGTGTCATTTAATGGGAGAATAATATTAGGATTTTATTTGACAATATTTTAAATGGGGAGGGTGATTTAGTCATTTTGACTAATTACCTAATTAGCGAGAGTTTTGTTATAAATAAAGAGGGAGAGTAGAGGGGGAGAATATGCTTGAATTGTTGAAGAAATCCTTTAGTTAATTTGTAGTCAAGTTGATAGATAATTTGTCTTAGTACTTTAGTTGGAGATTTAGGCTTTGATCTCAAATCAAAAGCTAGGAGTTTGCTTCTTCTCGAATTGATGCGTTTATCTTGTTATTTTCAGATCGAAAACCCAATAAAAATCCTATTTTTATTCTCTTTCCACTCGTAAAAATCCCACCTTTCCTATATAAAAATCCCACCTTTATTCCACAAAAAGCCCAAATCACATCACCCCCATCCCCCCAAAATAAATAAATAAAAATAAAAAAATAAAAAAATAAAAACCTATTGCTAATTGTATTTGGTGGGAATGGATTAATGGCATTTCCTTTTTCCGATGAAGGGAGATTGCACGCCAATGTTGGAAATCTAAAACTTTTTTACATGCTTACATATGTGTATGGTACAAGTAATGCAATGTTGCGACAGCTAGCCATACTGTGAAATGCGTGAAGCATTTCAGTTGCAGGATAACATCGAAATTGCATGCATCAGTTGGTGCATTTGATCCCTATTCTTTTTTGGATTACACCGACACCTATTTTCAATATTTTCTGGTGCGCACATGCTCAAGTCTGCGTGTATCGGGAGGGTGTGGGTAGGTTCCCTTTTCATCTTTGTCTGATCTTCACTTTTCCAAGCCATTCATGCCATGTCTACTGGTGGTTTTTAATCTGTTGCAAAATTTTCTAGTTTCGGCTTATTGCTTGCCTTCTTACTAATATTAGCCCATTACTTATGCTCATCTGCAGCTTCGGAGTGAACTTAGGGAGGAGACTCTGCAGCTTGCAAGTGAGAGTGGCTTATGAATTATGATTGCTTCAAATACTTGTTTTGTTCCAACAATATAAAATAATGCTAACTCCAAGATTTCTTGTTGCAGGAGAGAACTTGGAGAAGGAAACTCGCATAGCAGAGCTCCGAAATCAGGTGAGGTTCTTATTCTCCTTTGTTTCCTTTTTACCAGCTATACCCAGTATGATGCAATACAAAAGGTTGATATCTACCCAGTATGATGGACAAGATTCCTAATTTGAAATCTTATTTCGCAATGAACGAACAGTGCAGAATAATTCGGACCACTGAGCTTGCTGCTGCACAGGAGAAATTAAGAGAACTGGAGAAACAGAAGGATGAGATTTTGAGGTTCTACTCTCCTATATCCATGCTCCGGAACTTGCAAGGTGAGCAGATGGGAAAACATGCACAAATCGCGTCTCTTGACAGCATTTGTGTCCTTTTTATAACGTTATGCGATCATTTTGCAGATGCAATGAACAAGACCGAAGAGGAGTCCGAGGTTCTGCACGACAAGCTCGTTGAGAAAGACGTCGACCTGGCAACTTTTGTACAGAAGTACAAGAAGCTTCGCAACACGTACCACAGAAGAGCACTTACCCATCTTGCGGCCAAGACGTCGATTATGTGAATGCGATGAATGCTGTTGCAAGCTTCGACTGTAACGTTGTACACGATTGTGACTGTGATTGCTTGTTTCTGGTAGCCGGTGTGTTGTCTTTGTATAATATTTAGACACTTGAAAACATTTGTCCGAACCTGGTCTATTACAAATACAACCATACAATTTATGTGATTGCGTACAAATTATTATGTATACTGAGAGTGGATGAAGCGAGTGCTGGACATTATCCAGTGTGTGATGGACTTCTTCAGCCGTCATGCTTAGTCCTATAATTACTGCAACTTAAGCAACAAAAATTAAGTAGTCGACTTAATCATGTATTTGTTTCAAGACAGATAAACACAAAATAGTCTTACAGTGAAAGATAGTGTATATTCATTATGTCATTTTTGCAATACCTTTGCAACATACACTCCATTATATGACAGGAGTTCTTAGTAAGCAAATACCTAACAAAAGTTGCATATTCATAGGTACAGACGTCTGCTTCTTGAGCTCAGCACAAAAATAGCATACAACAATTCCATTCTCCTTGAAGCTTCAACCCCATTTAAGACGTTTGCTGCCTTTAATTTTCAGGTTCCATCGAATCATCAGAATCGCTTCTCTCGGGTTCACCTCCCATTGCAGGAGCTTCCACCGGTACCACCTCCGGCTTGGATGCTGGTGTCGGTGCGCGCTTAGTCCCAGCATGTGAGGCTCAGTCAAGGAACATTTATACAAAACTCTCACGAAGTTGCATGCAAATTATTACGCAAATATGCATCTCAAGATTTAAAAAAAAAAACTCTAGATATCTCTCTCTTCGCATATCCCTTTAATAGGAGCAGCCTAAAATCGTTCACGCTCCTCAGTTGAGATTAATAAACTGCAAATATTTACCAAATTCACAAAGAATGTGATGGGAAGTCTATCATATAAAAGACAACCAAAACTTAATGCATTGGAAACAAGCATTTAAAAAAACTATTTCAACAGAAAGATGCAAACTACTTTCAAATTCTGCTCCTAAATCAAATACAAATCAGGTTTAGTGAAAATGAAATGGCAAGTTGAAGATGTCTAAACAAAGTGTTTAAACAATACTTGTAGTTTAGAGGGTTAAAAGATGCTAACATGCATATACAATTAGTACTAACAATGAAGCAGGAAAAGGGTTGAACTTTAAGGCCTTGATTGCTAAGAAATCAATGATATAGAAATTATAAAGGATATATTCAACTGTTCCTCCAGACATAATATTCAGTAGATCTTTCTCTACGCGCTGGACGAGCTCTGGCTGCAACAAAAAAATAATGCAATACTTAGCAAACCATGACAATGTTGACACAATTACCGACGGATCTTAAAGAGAAAGAAGTTGAAGTAGAATACATTGAGGTTGGGTTCCCTGCGGAAACGCCGCCTGCGAGCATCCCTCATTGGAGGGGTTATGCCATGCCTGTACTCAACTCCTTCTGGACAAGGATCGCCTTCTTCTCTAACCATAATCATCTGTCCACGGTTAAAAAATCAGATTACAACCTCCCGGGCAGTGCAACAGCACAAGAACACGAACATCAGCTTCTTACCTGACCAATGTCCGCGGTTTTAATTAGCACATTATCATCATAAGTTTTATATGATTCCAATATGCAAGGAAGATCCAAGAGTGCAGCAGGAAACCTCTCACTGCCAATTGCGAAAGTGCCCGTCCTTCCATCCTCTGCTAGCAATATAGGCTTTCAATTTTTTGTGTACAAGACGAACTATTAGAGCATACAGTCATGCAAATCTAAATGTCTGCAATCTAAGGCAAATATTTGCTAGTGCAAATAGGTACCAGTGTTAATGCAAGACCTGTACATGAACACGAAATAGGAGATGGATGACAAATATGCTCATTATTTCTGATACATAACGTTCATGCACATAGTGAATTTTATAAAGCACAAACGGATAGATGGATCAGGACAAACCAGGAATCATCCCTTCTGTCAGGTTCTGAGTGTGAAGTAGGAGATGAATTCGTAGTTTCAGAAATAAACTCCAAGTTACATATAACAAAACACTGAACTAATGATAAAAAATGATACCAATTTAACATCCAACATAAAAAAATGGAGATCCCAAAGGCAAATCAAATTAGAAAAGATACACCCACGTTTCAAAGTTCATTAACAATTATATTATGGCTATGGTTCATTTTAATCTTGAAGATATGAGAGAATAGTCTTGTCCAATTTTCAGAACATTTACTGAAAATAATATGATGACCAAATCTCATTACAAGGAGGTTACCGTCAGAGATATTAATCAAGATTAGACCAGACAATTGTATAGGAACATCATAAATATGGAAATTACTCAAGGAATTTACCTCAAACTTAATTTTATCAACTTGATCTACTCCAACTGACAGATGACCAAAGGAAGATAATTTACTGCACATGGTATTTGATTTCAAAATTTTGTTATAGGCCATAAATCAATTGGCCAAAAAAGTCAAAAGCTAAGTCGACACTAACAACATATAGCTTTTGTTCTCTTCAATCAAATAACTGAGAAATTGTCATAAAGGCCAAGCTCATGATGTGCACTGCTACTAACATGGATAGCGTCCACTTGTTCACTGCAAATTTGCAATTAGCATTATAGATATCTAAAGAGGCTTTAATTTCTTAAGTATTCGACTACCCACTTATACTTCTGCAATTACTTAAGGCAAGTTTGTTTCTTTGTTGAACATGTTTTTTATATTTTAAATCGCATTCTAATAGATGGAAAAAAATTTAGTTAAACTACACTCATTCCTCCAAAATCCCATCTTTAATAAATTTTTACTAACGCATTGTAGAAAAACAGCAAGATTAATCAGCGATGTGTGAGAGCCCTAATTCCTTGTAAACTTTTTTCTTTAAAAATAGGAAAATTTTATTTTAAATCTATTGAAAATTATGAGTACCTGCGAATGATAAATCGAGGGAAGCGTCTTCAGATGATGATGATGAGGCATTCTCATTGAAGAGCCGCTCGATTCGTTCAGAGATCGAAGGCGGGACCCGCAGTATGAACTGTTCTTCCATTTTTTTGTGTTACCCTAAAAATTTTCATGAAGAGATCTCAATTTAAACGGAAACAAAAAATTGCAATTTCATTAGGGAAATTCATGGAGAGATCTCAACAGAGATTGAACTAGAAATGTAAATTAGAGAATAAATTATTTTTTAAAGAACAAAAAATGGGGTACCTTCCACCGTTGCGGAGAGCTGAGAGAGACGATGAGAGGAGGAATGGATAAAGAGACGATGGTTTAGCGGATATCGGATCTGATTCGACACTCGATTGTAACCCGAACGCAATAGATGGTTCTAGCGTGTGTAAGGGGTAATCGAAACCCCGATAACCCGATCCGATTGTTAGAGGAGGAATGGATAAAGAGACGATGATTTAACGGATTTCGGATCTGACTCGACACTCGATTGTAACCCGAACCCAATAGAGGGTTCTAGTGCGTGTAAATGGTAATCGAAAACCCGATAACCCGATCCGAATGTTTTCTGTGCTAAAAGTCAGAAGCCGAATCCTTATCGGGTTGGATTTAGGATATGATTTTGCCAACCACGATGAAAGACATGAATAACCAAACAGTAGACCCAAAATAGAATGGATCTTGTGAAGATAAAGCTGATTATGTTAATTTTTACTTTAATCTAACTGATAAAGTTAAAGTTCACAAAAAGACAAATGATATATAAATCAATTTTCATGTGACAAAATAGAAAGAGATTAATGTAGAGCAAGTGGCATCTGATTCAATGGATCAGGTGATAGACACAAAAAGGTGGGACCCAGCGAGTACAAGCCTATGTGGAAGCTTGTACTTTCCATCTTTTTGTGTCTTAGCACCGATCCATTGGATCAGGTGTCACCTTTTCTACATTAAATCGAAATAGAAATATCATTTTAAAGTTCAAATAATACATGCACAAATTTAATTCAAACATGAATTTAATCTCACCGTAATAAAAAATTTTATTTAGCACTCAATGTCATGCCAAATCTGAATTTTTTATAATATTCGGATTCATATCTTACATGAATCTCTGATACATCCTGATCTATTGACAAATGAAATCGTTAAATAGTGAGGTGGAGCTGACGTGTCCGCCTCTGGTGACGTGTCACTCTGTCAGCTAATGGATGAGACCCGATGCGATTGGAACCTGGGTCAAGGAGAGCCAAGTTCGAGCTATAGTGATGAAGCTCGGCCTAGCTCTAAGTCGTTCCGATCGATCTTCCGAGCTACTTGCTGAGTCGACCGTCGAGCAATATGCAAGACAGAGATCGTCAGGGAGGTTGGATCTGGGTTCCGACCGAAATCTCATCCGATACTTAAATCAGTATGGGACTTAAGATGTCTCGGGGTAGTCAAGATCGATCGACTTGACGATGTCTCGCCAAGCTTTTAAAGGACGAAATGTATAAGTGGAAACTAATGAAATGAGTTGTCGGCGTACCTAGTATTTAGTATCTCTGAAGTGTGAACACTTTTCTTGTTGTCTTCCCATCTATTTATATATGATGTTTTATCTTCCTTTTTTCCAATGGGTAACGTCATTGCCTTTATAGGTGTGTGATCATCTCCGGGAATGGGGATAACGGATGCCTTCTTAACTCCCCATTATTAACTAATCCCTTAATATCAGCGAGATCCAACGGCTGAGTGGGTGCTTTGACTAGTCAATTAAGGCACCTTTCTTAGTAAACCCTTGAGTCACTGGGCCTAGACCTAGTTCTCTCTAAATGGGCTCTGCCTTCCAAATGGAATATGTCACGCCCCGCTTCCCATTATACTTGGGGCGAGGACGCGAGCGGGCCCGCTTAGGTTGGAGCGGTGAAGCTCGAACCCAATAAGCGTCTGTGAAAACACCTTTCGCAGGAACTTGCATGCAACTCAGAACAATAGAAATATTTAAGCCAACATCCATATAAAATACACAATAATAGAAAGGGCCCAAGCATGGCCTACAAAGATAGCGATACAGATAAAGTGGGTACACACCCTACAAACAACAGCGGTGAAAAGTAAATAGCTGCAGCGGTGATAATCAGGACTACTCCACGGTAGGGTAAACTTCAGAATCAGCAGAATCCTGGTCTATTGGATCACTCTGATCCAGCAGTTCGTCCTCCAGATAACCTATCTCGTAACCTGACATACATTCAAACAACATGAATGTATGTCAGCAAGGGTCTGCAAGTAGATGTCAGCTGACCCAAGGCAAGATATATATATAACAAGTTATATATATACGGCAGTTTTACAGCAGTTAAAAGAATTTACACTAGCATGTATTTCAATGAACTGGAGCAGTTAAAACCTTTATGAAGCAGTTAAAGCAGTAAGTTACATTAGCATGGTAGTTCAGTAATAAAAATTGACATGGCAGTTGAGTAATGTAACATCAGTCTGTAATTAACTTCCATTTTCAATTATTTAACTGTGTGTGCAAGTCCGTGACTAAGATTCCCGCCGTTAGACGAATAGTAAATAAATACACCTTCAAGTGCCCCCGAAGGCGACTCGTTTACTACCGGCTAGTGCCCGGGAACCAACCCCACCCAAGTGTATTTCCTGAATCACGTGCCAGGATGCTAATCCGTCATATACTGAAACACGAGTCCAGACTAGTCGCATGCGACGTAATCACATGTGACCGACGAGATTAACTAATAGCCAACGACAGTAACATCTGGTAGCCAACGGCAACTGGTAGCCAACGGCATTTAACATCGGTAGCCAACGGCATTTAACTACGGGAGCCAACGGCATTTAACTACGGGAGCCAACGGCATTTAACTACGGGAGCCAACGGCATTTAACTACGGGAGCCAACGGCATTTAACATTCTATAAGTATCAACAGTTCTAAAATTAACCGTACATGTCCAGAAACATTACCATTCACAAAGTGTGTACATTTCGATTATTCAGGGGTCCACACACACGCACACGAGTTTACGTCTAGCAGTTCTAAAAAAAATGTGTTTGTGTCAGCAATTAAGTGTACAACATCAGATATCACAAAAACATAAAATAACTGCACGCTTGCCTGACTGGGACAGTTTGGGTTGTCCGAGTAACGGTAGGAAAGTTCGCGACGTATCTGCGTCATTAAATAATAACATTTATTATAATTAACAAAAGTGTTTAAAACGAGAATTAACGAATTAAATCTATTGCGAGTTACGCAATTATTAAGTTAACCCCTAAATTGGGTTCGTTCGATTTTATCTATAACAACATGATACGCCTTATATTATTCTATTTTTATTATCTAAACATTATTTACAAATTACTAACATGCTGAAATTATTACTAATAAGCTAATATCAATTCTACTATTTAAAAAAAATAACTTAATTTTACTTAACATCAGATAATGACATGGTTAAAATTATATAATGACATGATTAAAATACATTAATAAGTTTACCTACCAAGTTGACTATTGGGTAGCAAGTTACATGTTGAACTTTAACATCATTTAATAAAATAATTCTTTCCATATCTCTCTTTCTCTCACTCTCTTTAAGTCTCTCCCTGTTACTCTCTCTTTCTGTCTCTTGCCCTTCTCTGTCTTCTTCATTCTTTCACTTTTTTTTTGTTTTCTTCTTAAAATTTGCAGCAAGAGGAAATGAAACCACGCACCAAGGTCCACGCACGGAAGGTGGAGGCACCGGCCGGCGGCGGCTCCGGCTCCAGGCGGCGGCGGCTCCGGCGGTCCGGCGGGCGGCGCGCGCTGGCGGGCGGCGGCTGTGCGTGGGTGGTTGAGGGGGAGGTCGGCCAAGGGAAGGAGGGGAGGAAGAGGAAGAAAGAAGAAGATGAGGATTTGAGAGGGTTTATTTGTAGGTTGATGATTGTTTGTAAAGACCTGAACTTGATTTCAGATCTGAAATTTGGGTTTGGATTTTGATTTTTTTGATGTTTTCAGATTTTGGATTTTGATTGCTGGTGGGTTTAGGTTGTATGAAGATGATGGATTGTTGGGAAGGATTTGAATCTGTTGAATTTGTTTGGGAAATCTGGTTTGATTTCTGAAATGGAATTTGGTTTGTGGAAGATGATTGAGTTGGGAATGATTGCGGGAAATATCTGTTGTAGGATTTTTGTTTTGCAGGGATGAAGACGGTGGGTTTTGCAGATGAAGTAGAGCCTTAAGAAGCTAATTAGTCGTAGACAACATTAATGAGTTTAGGTTTGAGATTAGGATAGAATTAAATGATGTTTGTTGAATGAAATGAGGGAATGCATCTGCCTAGCCTAACGTATACGACTTCTCCTCTCCCAAATCTAAACGTGTTTGTTGAATGAATAATTAATTAATTAATTTATAAAATGTAATTATTAAATTAATAAAAGTAATTAGTAAAAATAACTAAAATAATTAACAAAATAATTAAAGTTTTTTTTTAATTAAACGTGATGATTAATAACCGATGATACGGTAAATACGGAAATACAGAGTCGAAAATACCGGCACGCACGAACTAAAGCACGGCTAAAAATACAGGCCGTTACAGAATATCTTTTCTCTACTTCATGGGCTGGCCCAATGTATTAACATGATCAACTAGTTGCAAATCGCCTAGATCTTACGACTTGGTCCAATAGCTTTTAGAGCCCACGGTTATTGCAAGCTCTGACAAAAATGGTATTTATTTATTTACTAGAAATTGCACGTGCACTTGGTGCACGGAGCAAAAACAACCCCCAACGAACACGGTCGTGGTGCACGCGCGAAACTGAGAAGGAGCGAAAAGCGTGGATGTACTTGTCGGAAGAATCGGGGGGTAAAAGGGGAGCAAGCACGCTAATACGAATGCAAAAAGGCCTAAAACACAAAAAAAAACACGTGGGATCTTTGGCGGGTTTTCCGCAATTAATTGAAAAGTGTGGGTGTCCAATTTTTATTTTATTTTATGGGACATCCCCCACTGTTAAGAGGACTTTGTCACGTGGGACAAAGCCGTGGCCAAGCCCTCTCAATTGTATATAGATTGTTTAACAATCTTTGTCAATTGTCGTACCATGTAGCCAAATAAGACGAGGCTTTCAATCGCCGATGCAATACCTTTTACCATGTAGTATCCCTATTGGTTACAAAGCATATAGATGTCGAAGAATTTTTCACAGAGCCAGTTATGTTATGAAAGTATTGTGTATGCCCATGTAAATACATATATATGGATTATCCTATTCAGTAGCAGATTAGGAGTTTCTACACTACATGAATAATATATCATATTATTAATTGCATGTACTCTTTCATATTCCCCTGTAAATAAAGGCCAGTGGTCTCCTCCAGAAAGTATTTCAGAATACGTTATCAGTACGCTTTTTCCCTGTGTGTGAGAGACCGGACGTTGCGAACGCCTTGGCAGACAACGGATGAACATGAGAGCGTTGCCGCCTGGACGTTGAAGAACGAGACTTGTTCACGCGCGGACGACAAATTGAAACAAACGTCCGTCTTCGTCGATTTTAAGATACACCTAAAAATTTGGTATATTTTATCATGATCATGATATATGTATCACGTAAGAATACCTAAGATCAGATGAAACACACAACCAAAAAAAATTGGGAAAAGAGGTGACAACCGCCGATCCAACCCATTTGGAGAGAGGGCAACGACCAACTAGCCGCGGACCCAATCACTTTAGGGAGAGGGCGGCGGCCACCAACCATCGACCGTAGAGCGGCGGCCAGTCAGCTGCTAGCCCTTGTCGGCCGAACATTGATGGGAAAAAAGAAAGAAATTGTTGATGTCGGCCAGCCGCCGGCACAAATTATTGTTCTATGTTTAAGTTAGATGCGAACACTAATCGGATTAGGGTGTCTTGAATATCCATTTAGAATAATAGTTTTATGCTAATTCATGAAAATTTTAATAGATACGTTATCAATTTAAAAGCAAAAATAGTTGCATATTGATTATCTACATCTATTATTACACATGTATAGCAATAGCAGAATGAATTAACCAATCAATCCCAAACCACAACCAAACACCTTGAGACCCAAATTATCATTTCCAGATTCACCAAAATCCAAACATCAAACTTCTTGAAAAAAGAATTGAGGATGGCATCGGCTGTTTATTTTTTTTGGATCGAAAGCGGAAAAAGAACGATCTTGTGCATTCGTCTTTAGTAGCGGCAGGAGTTTCAGGGTCTCAAGTTGCCGTCAAAATCTTTGCCGGGGTCCTCCATTCCGATGCCGTCGATTGGGTCCAAGTCCTCCATCCCCGCGGCGGACACCGCCGAGCCGTTCCAGTTGCTGCCGCCGCCGTAGCCTTCGATCGTCATGTTCTTGACTCTTGCCAGTATCGACTCGTCCCTGCTCAGGCCGTCGATGTCTGCAAATTAGACATGAAAAATAATAGATCCAATCTCAATTTAGAGTAAGCGGATCAAACGTTCGCGAAAATGCCACAAAGAAAGAACCGCGTAGAAGATGGAATCTACGTTTGCACATCGGGTGTTCGATAAAATGCCACAGAGGAGAGATTACCGGGGTGTGAGAAGAACCACAGGACGACGGCGCAGATGATGAGGACCAAAGGGATGAGATGGACCATGTTCTCGGCCAGCCTCATCTTCATCGCCTCCTTCTTCGCCGCGTCCGACTGCGGGTCGTCCGTCGGCAGCAGCTGGTCCATCTCCATCGCCGACGCCCTCGACGTGCTCCCCGACCGATGCATCGCTATTCTCAACCCTCTTCTTCTTCTTCTTCTTGAAAATTTGAAGGAAAAAAGGAGAGACAAAAATGGGAGGAAAATGGAAATTGATGCTGTTGTATCGAGATGGATGAACTTTCTCTCTCTTAGTCTTTGCATGACGCATTGGCGCTTGCTATATAAGAAGCATTGTTATTACATCACGGCCCTTGACAAATTTGTTATTAAATCGCAATTTGTATATTTTATAATTTTGTTTGCAAAAAAGGGCATCCGTTCGTGAAATGAAGAGCGTGCCACAAAATGTCAAATATGCAATAAGCAAAGTTTGTAGGGACTGATGTGAGAGAATGGAATGCAGTTATTTTGGGTGCGGGGAGAAAAAACGGGACCAAGATCCGGATTGAGAGGGGGAGGGAAGGCTTGGTCGTGTGCAACGTGTTTCCATTTTGACTCTCGTTTGAGTGCAAATGGGGCCGAACAAAACCTAATTTTTGGTATTTGTGTATGATTTTTTAAAGCCTGATTTGATGGGGTTTGAGCGGTTGGGTCATTTTCACATCTCATTTGACCACGATTTAGGTGAACTACAAGTAACGATTAGAGCCTAACTTGTTGGGTCAGTGACCAGAAAATTTATAAGAACAAGACTCTGACTACTGAGTGTTGGCCGAAAATGTATCCACACCCGCATATCAGGTTAGTCGATGGAATTTAAGCGAGGTAGCCATCGTTCTGCTGAATTGATTACCAGTGCAGCAGCCACCAGCGATCAACATGCCTGCAGGAATTCGCCGTTACATTCAAAGAAAGCATGTTAGCATGAAACATGGGCAAAGCTCTGAATGAGATTAGTTGTTATATGCTGCAGTAAGTTCAACAAACTGAAAGCTGGACGACAAAACGCAGAGATTGTAAACGCGTGAACTTAATAACAAATAACCGGATATTAGAATTATAAGAAATGTGACATTAAAACATTGATTACAGCAAATAATGTATTTATTTAAATCTCCAAGATGGTTGGAGTTATAAAAGGGGAGTCTTGCCCACACACAAAGACGATGCTTGTGATTTTTCTTTTCATCATTCTTTCAATAGTGCGTGGAGTGTGCAAGATTGAATAATTAAAGATGTTTTAGCATTTTAGTATAATTTATATGGAATGGAATAATGTATGTCTCTAATCGATTCCATCTTCTAAAATGAGATCCTACTTGATTCTAACTTGTAATTAGCACGTGTACAAGTTTTAAATTTTGATGATCATGCTTTTAAGTTTCTAACAATACAAGTTTTAATTTTAAAGTTTATAACAATTGGTAGCAAAGCCATTTCTCACAATTTCGTTTGCACATAAAATTTTCAAATTAAATTAAGTAATAGAACAATGTTTTTTGGGTTTGAAATTGATTTCATCTATATCAATTGCACATAACTTGTTACTATATTGGGCCGGCCCACGTGCAGAAAGGTACCTCATCCTAATTAAAGAGCCCAAGAGGAATACATCGTCTTAGCCCAAAAGCTCAGAAACCCATACGGGCGATTAACTGCTTACCCAATCAAAGTAACAACACGTCCACCCGTTGAGCTCCCAAATATTAAGAGCTCTGTTAATAATGGGTCAGTTAGTAATGGCGAAGGAAATGGTCAGCCGTCATACTCTTTTTTTGGGACAATCATGCTGCCATAAGGGCAAGCCAGTTATCTATTAACCGCACTCAGGGGGGTAACCCTAACTTATAAGTAGTCTTAGTGACGACAAAGACGGGGATCAAGCTTCAACGATACTAAACACTCAGGTACTCTGACACTCTAAATATCTGCTTCCACTCTATATTTCTTCCTACATAGCTCAGCACGACAGTGATTGGACAACCTTCCAATGGGTCGGATCAAGCTGCCCCAAGCTCCCTTTTAGTCATCTATTGACTTAAGCATCAGAGGGGATTTGGATCAGAACCCAGATCTGACCGCTCGATGATTTCTCCGTGTTGCAGACCTGCAGAGATAGCTCGGAGTTAGGTCGGGCTTCTTCTCAACAACTCAGATTTAGCTCTATCCGACCTAGGTTGCCTCTCCTCGGGTCACACACTCCTGCTGACGGAGCGCCACGTCATCAAAGGAGTCATTGTTAGCACCCATCTCATTATGTGACTGATTTTCACCCCTATACGCAAATCCCAAGCTACGCTATTTGGGATCGTTACGGCAATACCGAATAAATCATGCCGTGCTTGATGTTCAATGATTCAATCTTAGCCATTCTTCCATATTAAGCCTCGAATCATCGAGGGGACATATACACAGGAAATAACAGAAGCTCGGTTAGTTTTTAGTTTTTTAACACAATTTTCCATGTCAGTTTTGGTGAAATGAAATAGTTATCTTAAGCGTGGGCGATTTATACAAAACATCGTGCCAAAACTTTATTAGATACTAAAGTTTTACAACTCGATTATGAGGAACCATTGCCCCTTGGAGCGAGGAAATCCTTCAAAGCATGGGAGCTTTTAGCTGCAGTCTCGGGCCTCAAGGGCTTAGTCGATACTACTGAGTGGTCTAAATTCGCAATACGAGTTTGTAACTCGGACTTTTCTTTCACACATTGTAACCCTCTGTAGTCTAGTCTACGGGACAGGTTTACGCGTTGTGGCCATGTACGGCGTATTGAAGGTAGTGGAGTATGATCATTAGAGAGTGGGCCCAATTTGGAGAATCTTTCTGACAAATGAGACTCACATATGTTAAGAAGCGTGTCGGAAGGTTGTGGTGTGTTTAGGGAAAAATGGTGTAAACTAGTCAGGCCGAGTATGTTGATTGACCGACTAGTCATTTTCATGCACACTTGTGCTTAGTCACGTGCACACTTCGTGCATGGACACGTGCATACATCACCACCATGAACATGGTGAGTGGACTCATCATGAATATTTAGAAGATGGAGTTAGCCTTGGGTACACTCATCCTTCAAATCGTGCACGCGGATATCGAGATTGATCCCGTACATTGAGATGCATGCGTGCAAAGGTGTCCCACGGCTATCATGACCGTATTAAGATGTAAATGGGACTCTAGTGATAGCTATGCAAGGTGGCCATTGGGGTTAGAGAGTTTCGCAATAATACCCCTCACATTTTCATTTGTACCCAATTTTGGGTATATTCGCAAAAAACAAAATGGATGGATGTTTTGTGTAAAATGCCAAGTGGGGGCTTTTGGTTCTTTGTGTATGTGTTAGTGGGTGTTTAAGGATGATGAGGCCCTCATGCATTGAATGGGTATGCAAGTAGAGAAGGTGAAATGATAAATCCACCCCTAGAGCTTTCTACACCAATTATCCTTATCCAAACACTTCTCCACTCATCCTTATCCCTTCCATTTGACCCTTGGACCAGAAATTTCGTGGCTAACTGATGTGTGAGAGTGTGGATGAGTTATAGAGGCTGTTAGACCTGAAAGGTAAGATCTATGAATGCAGGAACAGAACGGGGAGTTAAAAGAGCAGAGAGAAAAACGAGAAATAAACTTAGAGAGCAACGAGGAAAAACAGAGGAATAAGGAAAAACTTATCCAGTGAAGATGAACTACATCGTGGCTGTGCCACTGCCTTGAAAACAACTACGGTCCGACCGTGGTGGTAATCGGATGATGCCGGTTGCTCTCCAAGGTTAACGCAGTCGCGGCTGGACGCGTCCACTCGCGGTCAGAAGCGTGGAGTTTGTATAGAGATCGATACCTAGGAGGATGAGGAATGGAAGAGAAGATGATTTTTGCTGGATGAATTTTCGCAGTATTGAAAAACTCTAGACAAATGAGTTTATATAGAGGAAAAGATGACTGTTGGAATTCAGCCATGAATACTATTAATAACGCAGCCATTAACAGCCATAAAATTGGCTGTTGGGGAAAAATAAAACGTAATGGGCCTTTTGAATTCTTAAAACAATTTGGGCTCGGCCCCTTGCTTGGGCTCATGCGCACGTGAGCTTCCCCTTATTCCTAGCCCATATACAAGTCCAATAGCCCATATGAAAGAAGTCTCTTATATACCCACACAAGAGTGTCTGCCTATCCAATGTGTGACTAAAAAAGAGAGTGGGAGTGAACAAAATGGCCAAAAGAGCCATTAATTCCAACAGAGGCTATGGAAGGAGAATAACTAGAGTTTGGAGCTAGGGTTTGCAAGAGGTGGTGCCAAGAAGAAGATAAGAGTACATTGGAGGGACAAACTTGAAGGATTCCTTGGAGTTGAGCAAGGGGATGTCGTCATCTTCTTCCTAGAGGTTCAGGTAGAAGTCCTACACCTATAGGAGTAGGATAGACAAGTTAATTAGGGTGCATGTTTCATTCCTCTAGTTATTTGTTAAATTTGTTTAAGTTATGGCTAAAATTCATGATTTGTTGTGCTAGATATATGGTTTTGTTGCAAGCTCCATAAATTAGTTATCTTTTTGTGTCTCATACCTTTATTATGATAATTTTATGGTTTCTACAAATTTTCAGAATTTTATCTTGATTTTTTCTATTGTTTTCAACTTGTACAAAACAGGACAGATTCTGCCCAATTCAGGGGAGGTGATGTTCGATTTGTTTTTAACCAATTACCCTATTAAATCTTTGTATTTTAAGCCCAATTTTTGGTATGTTATTCATAAAGTAGTTCTATAACTTTTCTTAAACTGGACCAAACCCTAATTTCGACAGCTACTATTTTTAAAAATTCCATCTTTCAAAACTGTACAGATTGTTTCCAGTTTCGACCACTTTTACAAATATAGCTGTATCTTCTTACTCAAACTTTCAAATGAATTGAAACTAATCCTATTTGAAAGCTAACAACTTTATATTGATTTCTTTAGCTATGACTTTTTTCTAATTCAGCCTCTAAGTATTTTTTAAACACCCATTTTTACAGCCTAAATCTGCAGTTTAAAAACAGACTGAACCCTCTTCAGCTTTTAATTCATGAAAAATCCAATTTTTGGTTTTTAGATCTAAAATTTTGTTTGTGGAAGGTAGACACATAGATCTTTAACCCTGTGGAATTAGTTTGTGCAAACAAGTTCTTTCAATTCCATAAAACGTGGCTGCAAGTTGTTGTTATGTTGAAAGGTACCCAAATGTGAAGTGTTTATTGTTAAGTGCATGGTTATTGCTGAAAGTAAAGTGGTTAATTGTGCTCTAATGTTGCTGTGAATAATGTTAAAGCATGTTTTAAGTTGTATAATGGCCACCCAAGGCTTAGTTGCTCAGTCTATGTTTATGTTCAAGCAAGTGGTGCTGTGATGTGGCTATGGCAAATGAAAGTGTGTTGTAGTAAAGTTGAACATGAAACCCCTTTGAATGAGCAACTAACCCTAGGGTAGAATGTCATGCTAGGGGTGTTCACTTGCACAGAGCAAGCTGACCCTCTAAGCGGGGGTTGGTTATGGGGAAAAGTAGAGAAAAGACGACAGTACGGGATCTAGACTAGTTTGGGTGGTGGTCGTTGACTACGCACCGATTGATGGCCGTTGCTACACGGACCATGCACTTTCTTTGTGTTAGCCTCACGTCCTATTATGGAGTGGGTATCCCATGCCACGTGAGTTGGATGGGGAGCCCCGACCAGCTGGCAGGTGCAGTTGTTCCGTCCCGAACTAGGGACGAGGTGTAGCTCTCGTACTCGAATCTTGGTCTCGAACTTTCCAACGCATCATAACATTTGTAAATTAACAAAATCAAACACAAATGTGATAACCATATAAATTGTTTTGTGTTAGATCTCTCGTGGTGTGTAGTGTTCTTCTGCTGGTTACGCTCTGAGTGACCCTTTTTCGTGGTTTAGGGTCTGAGCAGGGTCCGCATGACCAGAGTTAGTGATCTTCTGCGGTGGTATTGTTAGAAAGCGGCGATGTGGATGTATGCAGGTGTCGTTGAGGATGAGCTGGTAGTAGTGGCAGCTTCTATTGACAGGGTTGTAGTGGCTTTTCTCAGTCATTCCTCCGGTGCCGTGAGGATGTACTCTTTTGATGCTGTACCTCTATAGTAGTTGTGTCAGATGATATGTAGTACTTTTTGAGTTGCCTTTTGGATGGTATTGTACATATTACGTTTGTAGCCAGTGGGCAGTTGTACTCATACTTTTGTAACAGACTTCTATATATGGATATATGTGTGGACTCTAGCACTTGAAGTTTGTGTTGTTGTAGTTACTTGTACTCTCTTGCTTTACTTTCTGTACCACTTGTGATGTGATGTTGCACTTATGTGATTGTCAGAGTTTCCTTCTTTTTACTTTGCTGTGTTGTTTCAGTGTGATCAGTGACATGCAGTGTTTTTTATTTATACGCTTGGACTAAGTCTGCGGCCCATCACGTGGCTCATCCCCTTTTGTCTCACGGAATCGATAAGAATATTATCTTCCCTTGAGTATTAGGGCGACTGAGATGTGACACACATCGAGACTCAGTGGCTTCACATCAAGCTTCATCGACTTTCTTTGCGCCGGATAAGGATGTAACACTGTCCCTAGACTTAGACTGTTCCCACTCAACTTTTGCTTTGGCATCCTGTGCTTTATCCAATCTTCCTCCAGCTTCTTATTTCGATCTTCAAGTTTCGAGGCTCTTTTCTCAGCTGCATCCACTCTTTGACGATCATAATTGAGTCGAGCATTCACTCAGGTCGTCTCCACGACCCAACGTCGAAGCTCCGTCCCAAACGTAGACATCTGAGCAAAACCTTAGTATAGATAAACGACATACAGAAGAATGGAAGAAATGATGACCAACCTGATAGCCACAACCAACTACAAGTTGACCAATCTCTCACAATCCATCCCTTGAAGGACATCACGATCACGAAGAATTCTGGAGTTATCCACAAGACAAGCGGTCATCCCATAATCCAAAAAGGCCGATTCGTCTCTTCATATGACGAATGGAGGCTTATGGCGATCTCATCTAATCAATTCTTGTGAAGAGGGAGACTGATGATTCATCAGTAAAGATTCCTCGTATTTCGAGGGTATTGGGACCATCAAGGGAGTCGACAGGTCGACTCCACCACATGGCCACCCGTCATTGGAATGGATCGGAAGGGGTGCGATCAGAGTTTGAGAGCATTTATAAACAGCCGAATGTGTCAGAATAACAGAGGACGAGAGTGTAACACCATTGTCCAAAGCAAATGTCGGAGAGATTACGTCCTCGACCCTGCTTTTCTTTTCAACGTTCCTCTTATTGACTAAGGGGATACTCCTCTTCCTGAGTGAAGATTCCGTAGGTTTCGGGTCTATGTCTGGTGGAGGAACGTTCAAAACAGGAACGCCCGAGGCATAGGCCGGAGATGAGGACCGACCGACACAAATAACGTTCGGGCCGGTAGTCAATGGCAGGGAAGTTTGAGACAAGGACCATGAGGCCGTCCCAATTTCTCTTCCTTTGTCGGATGAGTTCTAGATAGGGACGGATGAAGGTCGAGCGGAGGTGCTACCCGCCTGCTTCTTCTTTCACTGTTCTTGGCGAAGCTTACACACCTCTAGGGGCAAACTCTCGGAGTTTCTTCCAACCATCTATGCAAATGAGAAATGCAATTAATGTAAGCGGTCTTAAGGGGAGCATTGAAGCAGTATATGTTACCCGGATTCCGCATGAAGATCTTCATCTGATCATTGTCTAATAAAAATGTGATCGACCTCTCTTCTGATGGCCGACTCAACAAAATTTTGGCTGCTCCGTCTCACCAGGAGATAATCCTGATTCTTTTAAAACGGAGGATTAGGGGTACTCCAATGACTGAGAAGCGAATCCACATTCTGAAGGAAAATTAATACAAAGCTATCTTCCCAATTATGTTCGGAGTTAGGGATGTCATAAATAGGTTTTTTGTTCTTACGGGTGACGATGTGATACCATATCGCGCGTGAGTCAATTTTTACTTGAAAAAATACCTAAAAAGCCGAATGGATGGTTTTATTCCACAAAGCACACAAAGCATGGTGAAACAGACCATATGGGAAATAGCGCGAGGTGCAAGCTGTCATATGAGAAGTTCTAAAAACCTCAAAATCTATAAGATAAAGGGATAGAGAGGAAAACGAAGATTAAAGAGGAAAGATCTCAAATATACTCCAACTTCATGTCTCAGAGAAAAGCAAATTCGTTCATTTAATTCTGGAATCCTAAGCGTATAAGGAGGAGAAAGATAATTTGACCAGATCATAGCAGTTATATCGAAAGAAAACTCCGGCGCCTTGTTCAAAATCTCTCGAGGTGCGGTGGACGAATCATCAACCCGAAGAATATGAAGTCAGGGTTCCATGAGGAGTCACTTCCCCTTCCCTGGAACTGAGATATACTGAAAGGTCGAAGATGCTGTAAAACTTCAGACGGAGATGGTTCTCTGATCTTCAAAGGCGGCCACATGATTGAAAGAATTAAAAGGAGTACAAATCAAAAGGGAGACTACCTTAGCAAGGGTTGATGAGTGTCAAAGGAAGCAAAAGCAGGAGCATGTTTTCCAAAATATGGGAACAAAATGAGTTTGCCTCTTTGTTTTCTTCTCCCCATTGATATCAGAAAGTCGAAGCCCGAACCAAATTTGGCCGTCCGATAAGAAGCACGTGTCCAAATTTGATGCTACAGATATTTCAAATCTCAAAACAAGGCGATGACCAAAGTAAAAGGTAAAGGATTTTGGCGGTAGAAATCAAATGTGAATGCTTTGACTACTGTGCCCATTTAATGTGATTTCACATCATACAGTCTCAGTCAACGCTTTTTTTGAGCATGAATGATGTGGGGTCATTGTTGATACATTGGTTCGGCCCACAAAGCGGGGATATATCAATGTAGCCGGACAAGTGAAGCCCACTTAAAAGGGTAAGCCGCGGCCCAATAACCCGAAAGCCCATAAATGAGGATGAACTCTTACCAAGTCAAAGGAACAGTTCATTCGCCTGTTGGGTCCCACTAATTGCGTGGGGTTGGTTAATGATGGCCGAATAAATGGGTTGGCGTTATCAACATTCCCGGAGAAGATCCCGCCATCACGAATGAGGAGCCGTTATGAGCTAACAAGGGTAATCATCGACAATAAATAAGACAGAGGACAACTGAGAAATGGCTCAGACTCCAGAGGTACAGAATATTAGTTACTCTGACAAATTCGTTTCCTCACACTCTTATATTTCTTCCACCAAAAGCTTGAGGTGACCGAATCAGGACGATCTCTTTTGGGTCGATCTTGACAGTCCCCAAGCCGTTCTTAATTCATTACTAACTTAAGCATCAGAGGGGGTATGTGTCGGAACCCAAATCCGACCCTCTCTAACGATTGTCTGTGGTGCAGGTCGTTCGAGGCACGACCCAGCAGAAAGGTCGAACGGTCGTCATATTCAACCGTAAGACAGGTCGAGCTCTTGCCCGAAGCTCGAAGCTCTGCCTTCCTCTACCATGGTCCTACCAACCAATGGTCCCACTTCAATAGTTGACGATGCTCCATCCCACCAAACGAGTTCATGTCAGCACCTGTTGACCGAAACACAGTTGTCAACAAGGTGGCTGCAAATTTTATTGGGATGATTTTGAATTTGGTTGAATGTTGAGAGTAGAATATGTTGAATAAGACTGTAAATTTTTTTAAGAGGAAGATAGACTTTGAATGTGCTAAATTTTTTTTTGAAGGAATATTTGCCTCGCAAATTATGAATAGTTATCGAACAAAAAGGGCCGATCTTCAATAATTAGGCCCGCGGCCCGCCCTAGTCGCTTAAACACATGGCCCAAATCTCTAAGCTCCCCCCCCCCCCCCCCCCCCCCCCCCGTCAATCTCATGCACACGAATTCTAACGAATTACAATGCTCAGCGGCACGCGCTGCTATATATACCTCCCTTACTCCTCATGTTCCCACTGGTCGGATAGGCGAGTTTCCATTTCTCCAATCAGGCAGCGATACAGCGTTAAAAAAAAACAAAAGAACTCTCCCACCATAGCGGGCGGCGGCGGCGACCTGAGAATTTATCAAGTCGACATCGACAATGTGGCGGAGAGCTTCTTCCCACCTCCAGACCCTTGCCACTTGGCGATCTCGATCCATCGCCCATCTCCGACCTCGCCCCAACGGCGGAACCCTAAGCAATCGCGCTCTCGCCCCAGGCGCTCGCCTTTTCTCATCGGAATCTGGTGAGCATCTCGATATTACGGTTTTTAACTTTGATTCGATTTTGGATCCGATTTGATCAGATGCGTTTATTTTCTCGTTTACTGTTACGGTCCTTGGATTAGATAAGGGATCGTTGAAGAAGAAGGTGGAGGATGTGGTGCCGATCGCCACCGGGCTCGAGCGTGAGGAGATCCAGGCCGAGCTCGAGGTTCGATTCTCGTTATTTGTTATTTCAATTTTCACTATTTTTCTTCCAGCCGTTATTTTGATTGGCTTATTTGAGGTTTTGTTGGCCTCAATTTTAGGGAAGGAAACGGTTTGATATGGATCCGCCCGTTGGCCCCTTCGGTACAAAGGTTAATCCATGTTCTTGAATCCATTAAATGCTTATAGATCTAGATCAGTGTACATTTGGTAATATTAAAGCATATATATTTGTTGTATACGGATTATTTGTAAAAACCCTTACGTGATCCAATACTGGTTTTCCTACTAAAAAACGAACAATGTTATCATGAGTGATGTGAATTATCATTTGGACACATTGTCCATCACATTCCCTTTTAAGTTATCTTCTCAAAATTAGGAAAATCATACCTGATTTTGTCCAGTGTGAATTATAAGGTTGAATACACTGGTACTTAAGTTAATGACCCCTCTCCAGCAGGCTGTTTCATATATCTGTTCGAACATATGTTAAATTAGTTAATTACTAGCGAGCAAGGACTTGTTTACTGCTACATGAGTTGAGTTAGGAATTTGAAGCTACAAGGTTGATAACTGGACCACCGCTTTCGAAAAAATAAAAAGATTTTGAACATCAGCTGCATTGTAATCTTGAGCCTAAAATCTGTCATAACTCAGTTTCCCGCTAGATCATTGAGACATGCCACTATAATGTTTCAACAATAAATTGATGTTGATGCTAGAAATTTAGCAAAATTATAATATAGACTGAAGAAGTACATACAGCAATAAGAAACCCATAGTCATATATCCATTCTTATCATATTCACAACAATGGCAATTGTGAGAGCCATTTGTTTCTAGTTTGAACTTTGAACTAAATGCATGTCTAATGTTCCTCATTCAGTAAATGGAGTGTCAAGAGCTCAGCCTGCACCTTAACAAATGCCTTAAACTTAACTGGCCGACACTTTTGCAATATTGGAGCTCTGTCATATAGAAAGTTATAATCCATCTCAGCCAAACATGAATATTCTCCATGCAAGAACTTACTAGCAAGAAAATACATGCATACAATAGGTAAACACAACCTTTTGTAGGTCCTCCATGACTTTAATGTAAAAATGTTGGAAACTGTTGATATGAATGGGAGTTCAGCTGCTTTTTGGGGTTGGATATATGAATCCCTCCCCCCATGTAATACTCGTTGGAGGCCATGTCAATTAAACTAGGAACATTGCAATGTAGATCCAAGTTTATTTTGTTTCGCCACTCATCGTTGTCACCCTATCAACTATAATTACAATTTTTAGTTGTTTCACTTGTTATTCTGCCACATTTTGAACCAACACAGATGGGTTTTTTGCTCTGTTAATGCCAATTCCACTTCCTTATATTATTGTGTTTTCATTTTTCTTATTCTGTTCAATTCCTTGTTTTCGGTATGATTGCCTTTTGGATGCATTCTTTCCTTATTTCTCAGTTGTTGAGTCTGGACCAGTATAGCTTGTGCTATAGACATTTTACAAATTTTTATAGTTAACTTTGTTAACGTTTTATGATTTATACACTTCTTCTGAAGAACCTGTCTATTTCTCCCATATTATATTAATCTAATTTTGTGAAGCAGGTCCTTAATTATCACAATTTAGCGATGAGCAATCAATACTAAGCAGTGAAATGTTGAATAATTGATTCAAGCTATTTTTTAATATTTAAGTGTTTCTCGGCTTATAATGTTATATCCCTCATCTTCTTTCTAGAACTCTTGCTAACGTTACAGTCATTGCCATTTTATCTATTCTATATTTCATGAAGATTTTAAATGTTGTCCTATTAGGACAAAAGGTTTGTCCTACATGACAATTTTGATGACTAGGACAAACAAGTTAGGGGGGAAAACTTGGGGGGAAGATTTGAAAATTGAAATTTGGTTTGTAAACTTAAAATTTTAAAATTTGGATGGCTATGTATAGGTGCGTGCCCCCCTCACACTTTGCAGTGCGCTAGTATAGGCGTGGCCCCCCCTTCTCAAATCACAGTGCCCTTTGGGCACGGGAAATTTCTAGTACTTTGATAACCCATGGATTCTAGCTTCTAGCTTCATTACATTTTTTATTGTAGATTTTGTTCCTACTCTACCCGCTTTAAGTAGAATTATGATTATCAGCAGTGAACATGCTAGTAAACAATGCCGTGCATGTTCATCCAATATTAATTCATAAGGTCAATGAGCTTTTCCTAATACTGAAGTTGTGCATGTAACAGTTGGACTTGAATTTGTGTTTCTCCAATTGGACTAATATTTGTAGTACTCCAGCATCCATGTTCACGTTTGCATCAGCATAGATACTAGACCTTGTTTGTTTATTTAAAAAGCATCTAGATTATTTTTCTAGAATATTATTGTTTGCTTCTGAACCTAAATGTCATGTGTTTCTTTTATATTTCCATCAAGGTCTTGTTATTCATTTAAGTAAACAGCTTCCATTATATATACTTAACAGGCTTAAAATCCGAACATCTTGGACTTTCTCATCAAATCACTACATTTCTTTAGATATCAATCCATTACTTGTAGATCTTCAATTGGTCTCATCCTAGTTTCTTGGTTCAAATAAGCATTTGTCTTGCTTGGTTTTATTTTTGTCCCATATTCACTTTGTTCCTTCAATTTTGATTGTTTTTGCTTTAAACTCCATATTTGTTATTTTAGGCCATGCTTGGTCATAGAACCTTATTTTTCTAGTGAACTATCATTTATCTTATATAAAATGAATTATTACATGTGGCTAAGAGCAAGGGAAGTGACAATTTTTTTAATAATTTCTATTATTATTATTTAGTGCGATGCTTCTTTCTTGTAGAAAATATTAGCTAATACCAATAAGTATCGCTTGTATCGTATCATATTTCAAGCATGCCCGTAGAATCTGCCCATATGATCTATTCGAAACTGTTTGATTGCACTGATGCTGACTAATAACAATAATAAGTGGAGATTTTAGTTTTTGAATTACCAAAATTTGAAGTTTAATTATATTTCATATAATGGTCTAAAAAATCTCATTTAACGATCAAGGTCAAGATGCGAAAAAAGGCTAATACAGATACATACCAATGATTTTGGATTGAATTTGTAATCGGAATAAAAATAAACCTCTTTTTTCGGCGCCAAGTGAAATTCTTTCAAGTTTCGCAAGATGCATATAACATGTGCTGTTTTGACTATCGTATGAGGTTAGAATATTGAACTCTGAAACAAAAATAAATTGAAGTTGAAATGTTACAATTAGATAATTCATGAAGATAACTTGGGGATGGATTGGTTTAGAAGGATAATGTTTTGGATGATACAATTGATCTATATGAATAGATGAAACATTTATTGAATATTCCAAGGTTTTAGGTCTCGGTTTCGGTCTCGGTATCGTTCTTTCCAAAATTTAGGTTTTGGTATCGGTATCGCCCATTTCGGCGGTTTCGAAATCAAGTTTCGGTTTCGTCTGTATCGCTAGTTTCGACAGTTTCGTTTCGGGTTTCGGTTTCGGAGATACTTTAAATATGTATATACTATATACACATAGTAATGGTTTTGGAGATTCTTAAATCTAAACCTATCAAATACTATTAAATACTTAACGAACTAAAATATTAATCATATACTATCTATACTAAATACTAAATAGATAAACTAAATTTGAGTTTGTAATAATATCAAATACTAAATACCTAAAGTTTGATACTTAAATACTAAATATTAGAAAAAAGAATAGATCCTAAAGCTTGCCTTGCGCACCCATCGTTTTACCTTGCACACAAACCACTTATTTACAAGTTTGCCAAAAAAATCGCTGGGCGTTGCTTTG
Organism: Scilla litardierei; assembly: GCA_030789695.1. Classification (NCBI taxonomy): domain Eukaryota; kingdom Viridiplantae; phylum Streptophyta; class Magnoliopsida; order Asparagales; family Asparagaceae; genus Scilla; species Scilla litardierei. The sequence goes on along the minus strand of CM061134.1, from coordinate 219,677,769 downwards.
CGGACCCACCATTTTGCTTTGCGCTCATACTACTTATTTACAGGGTTGCCAAAAAATCCGCTTGATATGTGCACCGACTGTTTTACTCTACACACATACCACTTATTTACAAGTTCGCCTTTTTAAAAAACACAGCCTCTCATGAAAGGTGACTCGGGCTTCTCTCTCTTTGCTCTCTATCTCTCACACACTAGATGGTTGAGCTGGGGCGGCGAGGCAGGAGGCGGGTTCGGCGAGGCGGCGACGCGATGCAGTGAGTTCAATTATTTCATCCTCCTCCTTTTTTTACTTTTTCTTCTTTTTTCAGCAATTTTTTCTTGGTTTTGTCATTTTAAAGCCAAAACACCAGAGTTTTCTCCTCTTTTTTAACCGAGCTTTCTTTGCAACATACTGATTCACAAAATTTTTTAGGGTTTTAGAGAATTTTTATTTAATTATACATTTTTCTTCCTTCGTCTTCGACCGATACTGAATGATATCTGTCAGTTTCGGTCGGTACGGAGCGGTATCGGTCAGTTTCGGCCGGTATCAGTCGAAACTGACCGATACTGTTTCGTATCGGCCGATACCGAAACTAACCCCTAGTTTCGGTCTCGTTACCCACTGATACCAATACGAAACGGGCGATACACAGGGGTATCGGCCGAAATCTCAAACCTTGGAATATTCACATGCAACTAATAATCATGTTGAGCTAAGCAATGTTGTACCTAACATGACTTGCCATGGGCAGTCGCATCGGGTAAGGAAAAAACAATTTTTAACTGCACTAAGTAAGAAACATCAAGCTGCAAATTAAATAACTTCACATGGGTTTAAATGAAAATACACAAATGTGTAAGTGGTACCATCTCAACCCGAAATGGGTCCGCATGCGGTGTGTGGCCTGCACATGGGAAACTTGATGGTTCTCCCATGCAGCTATGCTCCGATTCCAAAAGCATTTATTACTTTATTAATTTGGATTCAAACCCAATTGCTGGGCCTTTGTATTGGGCCCACTTCCATGTCGAATAACAATGTCACCAGCATACCTTGGTATCGAGTAAAAAAAGCAAACAACATTAAAATATTAAGCTTAATTTACAAAACATACTTTAGACTATCTATGAATTTAATAATACCATAATGAACTTTAGAGATTAATCAAAAGATTCACAACCCTCTTAAACTTTGAAAATTCATCAAAACGTCTCAAAATTGTCAAAGTATAGGGCATTTTTACAAAATTCAACTCAAACTTTAGGGTAATTTTAATAAATAATTTAAAGTTCAAAATAATTTTCATGAATTATGCTTAAGTTTAGGGTAGTTTTGAAAAAAAATTGGTAGGGAGGTTTAGTTAATGGTCAAAATTATGGAGGGTTTTGTTGAATGTCTAAAGTTAAGGATATTATTATTAAATTTGTGCATAGTTTAGAGTAATTTCTGTAAATTAAGCCAAAATATTAATTAAAGATGCACATATCATAACTACGGGTGCCAAGAGAAAATAGAGTTGCCCACCATAACATTTTGTCTCTATTATCAATATATAATCAAAACATTATTAGAGTTTATTTTTTGCTTTGGTATTTGTTAAAAATTATTTATTGCATCATCTTTATTTTTACAAAGGTAAAAAAAATCATGATTACGCCGTTGGAGCTAAGGCAACCGAAAGTGCAACCGATAACGATATTACACTTTTCGGGCCAATATGGAGATTTTGAGCCTCGGTGTTTACAAAAGTCAAGTTTATTTAAATATTATAGACTCGTAAGTAGTCCTCTAAAATGTTTGTGCTGTCCAGCGATGGACGCTCGGGTGGTTTCCCGAGCCCACTCCCCAGTGGGGGACGTGGGTTCGAGCCTCCCTACCCCCCCTTAATTTAGTTTAGTGTAGGCCCCCCAGTGTAATTGGCTCCCCCGGGTTTCGAACCCGGACTGCCTCCCTGGCCTCCGGGCCGGCTTTCTAGCTTTCCGACGAACCCAACAAAATATGTTTGTCCTGAAGCTTGTATATGCACATAAGAGTAAGGTGTATAAATGAGTCTAAATAATCATCTAAAATACATATTTCTTATGTTTGTGCTAGTCGCTATTTGATGTTTGAGTAGAAGTCAATACATTACAACTATGCTTGTGGATGGTTATTATGGATGTGAGACGTCACATCTACTTCATTTCATGGTATTCTCTTACCCAAGCTCCGTATGATCTTTGCTCTTTCTAGATTGAAACTAGAGCCCAATAGTTTAAGAAAGGGGACAACAGCGAAGCAGCCTTGTGTGATTCGGCTGTTGCTCAAGGACTGGAGTCTAGTCAAACATCTATTCAGTTATCATGACTACCTAATGGTCACTGTCATTGCCACCAACTAAAAAAATTATCCAATGTCACTCATTATTTAGTTTTTTTATTTTAAGATGATTGATAAGAACCTTTAAATGTTTAAACATCTAACAGTACTACTCTTGTAAGAGAATGAAAGCAAAAGCAATTTTACATAAAAAGCTCTTTTGCTCAAACCTAACAGTCTTCATTATCTATAAACAAAACAACATAACAAACAAATCAGTAAAATAAGAAGAAATGAGAAGAATGAAACAAAACTTTAAAAAATGAAAGAAAATGGTTAAAACCCCTAGAGATATAAACACTTAAAAGAAAAAAAAGAAGAGAAAACAGAGCGAAGAGAGATGAAGGAAGAAGCAGGAACATGAAAAATATATCATAAGAACAAAAAATATCAAAGTTCTATTGGTATGTAAGATTTGGAGGAAGCCATCGATATGAATTTGAAGGGATTATAGGCGCGAGTTTAAAGAATGATAACCAACTATTATGTCTTTTTCGTTCAATTAAGGCTTTGTAAGATTAATTTTACTCTTATGAGAGTTTAATTTTACCCTCTATAACTGTGAACTACATGGCACAAACACACATATCATTAGGTCATGTTGTGTCGAACATGTGTCTTATGCACTCATATGTACCTTCCAAAATTTGTCACATGTCAGCTTGACATGCCCACAATGGTATGTCCATTTCTGTGTAACATAGGTTGTAAATATAAGGGTGAGAAACTGAAAATAAAATAGTATGTAACTTTGGTTGCACAATTGTAAGAGCAAGCAAAGCATTTCTGTCCCCAAGCTCTTTGTCGAAATCAGATGTTCTTTATTGGGATTGGGAGATTTTGTTTTATAGTTCTATTATTTCAAAAATGTTTTTTGATTGATGTAATATAGTTTGTTGTCTCATTGTTGATTAAGATAGTCATTTGCTAAAATAAATGTGCATGTTCAATAGTAATTATCTGGGGAAATACAGTAGTTGAAGATACTAACCCATAATGACTCAATATGATTCATGTTCAATAGTAATTATCTGGGGAAATACAGTAGTTTAAGATATTAACCCATAATGACTCAATATGATTTAACCCGTAATGACTCAAATATATATACCTTGAATATTTGCCAAATATATGCTGAACCATGTGTGCGTATCATACCTCCAAAGAACAACACATTTAACAGTATTGCATTCACGAAGAAATAAAATGGTAAACTGAGAAAAATTAGAGTGTATTTGTATGGAATCATCAGCAAGAAGTGCAACAATGATGTTAGCATATCTAAATAAGTCTAATGGTTGCAAAAAAGAGAAGAAATGTGAAAATGCATGTATTCTACAACAAAGATTCAGGGAAGGTCCTTTGAACATCTAATGTCTTATAATAAGATTGCATCAGGTCGATGCTCTGTTCATCCCATTCAGTCATGTCATGTTGATGACATGTAGGAAGTTCCAAATAAATGCTCTCTCGCGCATTAAGTTTTTACTCTTACTGTTCTACTTTTCACCCGGGTAAACCAAACCAGTTTATTTGATTCTTTGTCATACCTAGTGTTGCTCCGAACAATTATTCCTCCTTTTACCAACACTTACCATATAGTTTGTGCAAGTTAGATTGTAAAGTTAATTTTTTACCGACTCTGTCAGGTCTAGGATACTTTGCTTTCTGTGTTGTCACGTGTAGGTCACTTTGTGGTCCGTTTTTAGTTATTTGAAAATTGTTTATACTTCTTATGCTGTTTACGGTAGAAGCCTACTTAAATAACTTCAGGTCTAAAGGATCAACTTGATTAGGTCCCTCTTGGACATGCCAAATAGGATTCCCATTGTTCCCTTACTAAAAATGATTAGCAAACCATGTTGGATCTCTGAGATGGCAAGTAGAACACGAGATGGGTGATGAATAGTGTTTATGATAATTATAAAATCCTCTAGAAAATTCTACCTAAGTAAATAACTTGCGTTACCAAATTAATACTTAATCAACAATATTACTTGCAAGATAAGGATAATGCGGAATCTTAAAATAATTACAATTACATAAACAAACACAGAGATATACAATCGCAAACAATAAGATTTATCTTGGTTCAATCAGTACTTGCCTACATCTGGCAACACGTCCGCACAGAGACAAAAGATCCATTAATCACGTCTCCAACGAGACAAAGAGTACAACACGTCCAACATGGACAAGCAGTCTCCAATGAGACGAATACTTCTCCAATGAGAGAATACACCTTACACAATAATGAGAAGAAATACTTTCAAACTCATTTACATATAGCCCAATATTGAAGCTCTTGGGTTGTGTTGTGGCTCTAGTGGATGATCTCCAAATGATGTAAAAAATAAAACTCTTTGAGATCAAAACTTGGGCTAAGAGAGATTGTAGAGAACTTCGGAGAACAATGGCCAAGGAGAGGGTTTTGCTTAAAAGCTTTTTCTCTTGAAAAACAATTTTAACTCAAAAGGATATATCATTCAATGTCTTAGTAAATAAAAAACCAATCCTCAATTTATAAAGCAAAAAATATATAAAAACAAATGTCAAAAATGCCTCTAAAACGTTTCTCTAACGGCTAGTCAAAACATGATCGTTAGAACCTTAGAAGCTGTCAGCATGGCACTGTTCGACCACAGTTCATCCATTGATCGACTAATGGGCTATCGGTCGACCAGTTGAACAACAATGGTCGAACACCGCAGTCAATCAGAGAATCCCAAAAGCAATGGTTGATCAAAGTACTAAAACCGGTCGACTACTATTCTGATACTCTGACATGACACTAAAAACTTTGAAAATAATTTTAAAAATAATTTTAAAATATTTTTGTGTGTGTTTCTAAGTGTGTAACAGTTTCAACAGTAACTCTAACCAGTAACTCTAACATGCTACCTAGACTGAAATAAAAATTACGTCAAAAATAAAAATATTAGATGAAGCTTTTTCGATGCAATCTTGATTTCCATCCACTTGTCTGGGTTGCTTTGAGTTACATCGTGTTAGCTCCACACTCCATTTGCATGTTTGCTTTACATACTCATGAAAATATTAGTATCCAATATCTTTGCTTATCATCAAAACTAACATGTGGTGACTCAATATTCAACAAACCTAATCCTGTAGAATTGCGATAAGAGCCTGAGTTGTTATTTTTGTATCGTTGTATTTGTTGTCCTTGATTTTGTTAAGCAGTTTGCTATTTTCTCACAGAATTTCTCAGTCTTTTGTAGATAATGACTTGTGTATATTCATGTTATTCATAAGGAGATGCCTTCTAAAGTTTTCATCTTTCACTTGCCAAATTCTTTGCATCCTGTTGGTTCATTTCTTTATATAATATTATTGATGTGATTATTTCCTACCAAAGAAGAAGGCGAGGGCTCGATGTTGGCGCGGCAAAGAAGCGGGGTTGAACCAGGGGTGTTTTTGTAATTTTGGACTGTAGGGACATTTTCATGGGTTTTGTATTTCTGGACCGAAATATTGTTTTATTAGGTGGCAGTTAGGGTTAAAGGGGATTATGTTGATTATTGCGAAAGAAATCTTTTAGGAGTTGATTAGAACTATAGTCCTTGACGACTTAGGCTTTGATCTCGAATTTAAAGCTAGGAGAGCGGTCTCTTCTTGAAAGAGGTCCACTATCTTGTTAATTATATTTCAAATCCAATAAAAATTTCACATTTCCCCCAAATTCTCTACAAAATCCTAATTTTATTTTCAATTCTCTTCCGGATCACATTAAATTGGTATCAGAGTACTGATTTTGACATAAATGGCAGCAGCGACCACGAAAAAGATTGAACCTTTAGAGGAAAAACTCGATGTTGAAGTTGAAGCATCAAAGAAATTAATGGAGGAATGATTTTCGTCGATTATATCTACGATGAAGGCGTTGATTTCGATCAAATCTATAATGAAGGCGGCGATTGATGGGATCAAAGCCAGGTTGGTAGCGTTTGATGCGAGGATGGAGTCAATCATGCAAACCTTAACACTACAAGTCTCTCAACGATTTTTGGATCCAAGAGCGGCGAAGAATCCAGATTTGGACGACAACCTAGATCTAGGGCGTGATGCAAATTTTTTAGAAAAATGAATGGAAAAGGTCGTGGATTTCATAGAAGGACTTCTATCCTATGCGGAGTTGGAGTCTGAGGAAGCGGAGGACGATACTAAGGGCCGCAGCAACACCAGGGGCGATGTGACCCCTAGGGAGCCACACTGAAGGAAGATGAGGTCCGATGAGGTTGCCAGGGCCCAGCGGCCCCATGACGTCTTATTAGGGCTAGTCGAGCCCATGCTGGCTTGCCAGGGTATCAGCCACCTACAGTTGAATTGCCAGGGGCCACATGATCCTATGTGGCCCGTCGGGAGTTGGGGGAGCATATGGGGACTCGTCGGGGCATCAACGATGATTTGGAGGACTTCCGACAGCTCGCAGCTTGGAAATTGCAGGAGAGAGACCTTGACAACATGCTCTAGACTACGAGGAGTTTGACAGCTACCGTGATGATGTTCCAGAGGGTACGTATGATGGAGGATCCGATTGGGGAGATTGTGGTTGAGAGAACGACAGTGGAGAAGAGAGACACAGAGCGAGAGAGACTTTGATGTACCACGGGGACCACACCGACAGTACTACTATGACCAGTGCCGAGGAAAAGCAGTACATGTGGATTTCAATACAGACAACATGGTCAGCAAATTAAAGATGCTGATATTTGAAGGAGAGGACTCGTATGGATGGATCTGCATGGCAGAAAGGTATGTTGAGGTGACTCGTCTTACTGAAGCGAAGCGAAGAAACTGAATGCCGTGGGGATATGTTTGGAGGCTGAAGCCTTATCATGGTATTGGTGGAGGGAGCAGTGTCAGCTTGTGCGATCATGTGAGAAATTTAAGGAGTGCATGTTACACAGATTTTGAGACACATATTGGAAGATCTTTACAAGCAGCTTTTTTGCGCTTAGACAGGAGGGTACCGTCAGGAAGTATATCAATACATTTGATATGCTATTAAGCCGAGTTTGGGGATTGTAAAAGGAGTCCTTAGAGGGGTGTTTCATGAAAAATCTCAAGGCAAACATACGGGCTGAGCTGTGCATACAGAGACTTAGAGAGTTGTTGGACAAAATGGAGTTAGCTCGGATGGTGGAGGATCGATTCACAGAGGAGCGATGAGCCAAGGGAGCATGGAGCATATCTGCGTTTTGCAGCCATGTGTCAACAGTGGGGTAGAAAGCATCATCGGGATGGACCCCCGCCAGTAAAGAGAGAGGCAGTGAGACACGGTTGGGGGACAATTCAAGCACACGATGAAGGCAGAGATGCAGGATAAGCGAGCGAAGGGTATTTGCTTCGAATGCGATGTAAAGTTTACACCAGAGCATCGATGTAGAGACCCCACTCTCCAGTTGATAGTGAATGGCAAGGATGTGGATGAGGCAGTGGTGGAGTTAGAGGCACACGATGCAGATTAGGAGCATCCTCATCTCGACGTTGTGGAGGTTTGGCTAAATTTTGGTGGGATTCACCCGAACCACACCATCAAGTTGACATGGAAGATAGCAGAGCGGGACATCGCTGTTTTGATTGACAGTGGAGCCACCCACAATTTCATCTCTAATCAAGTGGTGGATCAACATGGGCTATAACTCAACGACACATGTAGTTTTGGAGGTATGATGGTGACGGAGAAGGTGGAGCGTAGCAGAGGAGTGTGCTGCGGGCTTCCATTGACTCCCCAGGGTGTACAAAATGTTGAGGACTTCCTACCATTAGACCTAGGAGTACATATGTTATCTTGGGCATGAGATGGTTACAGTCTTTGGGGATACCAAAATCAATTGGAAGTTGCCGAGGATCGAGTTTCAGGAAGTGGAGAAGACAATCACTCTCTAGGACGATCCTAGTTTGTGATGTTATATGGTTTCATTGAAAACTATGGCAAATGCCATCAATGGAGCCTTAAATATTTGTTAGAGCAGCACATGATTACAGAGGAGCACCAGAGGTGGTTATATAAACTTCTGGGTTGTGATTTTGATATATAGTACATGCCTGAGTTGGAGAACAAGGTAGTAGACGATTTATAGCGTCGAGAGGAGGAAATACACGTATTCCATCAATTTTATTGAGGGCGACTGGTGTTGCCTATGACTTCTACACGTATTCCATCGATCTTCCAGGAGTTTCATGACTGTGATATTGGGGGCATACTGGGGTGCGGCATACCTATTAACGGGTGGCTAGAGAGCTTTATTGGACATGGATGAGGAGAGAGATAGCTCAGATGGTGGCTAATTGTGATGTCTGTCAGCGTCAGAAATACTTCACGATGGCCCCTGCAGGGTTACTACAGTCGCTTTCTTTGCCTGACAGGGTCTGGAAGCAGATTACCATAGATTTCATCGAAATGATTACAAGATCAGAGAGTTTTTCAGTTATACTTGTTGTGGTTGATCGCCTCAGTAAGTATGCTCATTTTGTGGCTATTCAACACCCCTATACTACGGTGATAGTGGCGGCGACTTTCATGAGGGAGATAGTATAATTGAATGGCTTCCCCGAGTCTATTGTTCTCTGACAGGGATTGAGTGTTTTTGAGCCACTTTTGGAGAGAACTTTTTAAGATACAAGTGACGGTATTCAAGAGGAGCACAGCCTATCATTCGTAGACTGACGGTCAGACTGAGATCGTCAACAGGAGTATAAAGACGTACCTGCATTGTTTTATATCGGAGACACCCAAACTGTGGGCAAGGTAGTTGGCGTGTATGAAATATTGGTACAACACGTCCTATGATACCTCTACATAAACCACACCTTTCGGGATTTTTATGGACGCGATCCCTTGCATTTGATTCACTACAGCCACACAGTTCGACCTCGGTGTCACATGTCAAGTATTACCTTGAGTAGATAGATAGAGTTCTCGAGGAGTTGAAGCGGCGTTTGACTAGAGCGCAAATGATAATGAAGAAGAAGGCAGATGATCATCGTCGAGAGGCCAGTTTGCAATGGGGGACAATGTTTATCTGAAGTTGAGACTGTATCGACAGAGGTCATTAGCACACCGGCGTAACAAGAAGCTAGCAGCCCGATACTTTGGGCCATATGAGGCTGATGTCAAGATTGGACAAGTGACATATAGATTGAAGCTACCGTCGACATCCCACATACACGTTGTTTTCATGTGTCACAGTTGCGGTAGGCGATTGGAGATCATACACCTTCATCTTTGCTACTGCACACGTGGATTGAGGACATGGAGGTGATGTTGCAGCTGCTGGAGCTGAAGGGGGTCTGTCAAGAAACTGCAGGAGCCAAAGAGGGATTGATTTATTGGAGATGATTACCTGACTATGATGCTACTTTGGAGTTTTTGGGAGTTATTCAGCAACCGTTTCGTGGTTTTCACCTTGGGAACAAGGCGGCTATTTTGGGTGAAGTAATGATGCGATTATCACTCACCAAAGGAGGAGGCGGGGGCTTGATGGTGGCGTGGCAAGGAAGCGGGGTTGAACCGGCGGCGTTTTTGTAATTTTGGACTGTATGGGGGCATTTTCAGAATTTCCGAATTTCTGGAATTTCTGGACTAAAAGAGTATTTTATTAGGTGGCGGCTAGGGTTAGCGGGGATCATGTTGATTATTGTGAAAGAAACATTATAGGAGTTGATTAGAACCTTAGGCTTTGATCTCGAATTTAAAGGCAGGAGAGCGGCCTCCCCCCGAAAGAGGTCCACTATCTTGTTACCTATATTTCAAATCCAATAAAATTTTCACCTTTTCCCGAATTCTCTACAAAACCCCAATTTTATCTTCTATTCTCTTGCGGATCAATCATCTTGCAAGAGATCCTTTTGTTGATGCATATCAATTTACACTGATTTCTTGCATTATAGAGTTACATGCGAGTGTATGTGTTATTGGAGTCCCTTATTGTCAATTTCTATGTGCAAGTTGTTTCTTTGATGCTCTTTGCATGCTTTTTTATCTAGACGTGCTTTCTTATTTTATGGCAACAGAAGCCACAGTTGTTGCATTACCATCACTCCATCAGGGGATGCTTACTATTCCTTATCTCTTTATCATCCCCCATGTGTTGAGTCTGTTGTCTAACTTGATCATGCACCTTATATTTAGACACGTGAGCAGTTTTTGAAGTGTTTGGCAGACGAAAATTCTTTCAGGATATAGCAATGGCTAATGAACGTTTTAACTGTTTAGGCTAATCAAGCAAGTAGTTTGAAGTGTTTTCCTCTCTCATTCTTTCATTTGTAAAGATCTTTTCATGCATAATTTTAAGTGACTTGTATTTTCTTTTGCATGTTATGTGGGAGTTAGTGTTCATGATGTTTATAGGTATAATGCAAAAATGATCATCAGACTCATCACATAAAAACTTCTTGTTTGGAATGTTTATAGGAAGCACCAGCTGTCATCAAGTCCTACTACAACAAAAGAATAGTCGGTTGTCCTGGTGGTGAAGGCGGTAAGCTGCTTGAGTCTCTAACTGCTAGTTCTCTTTCCATGTTTCAGACATACATATAGTTGGTTGTCCTAGGTATGGATGGAATGATATTTTAATTTTTTCCATATATCATCTCCGATACTCGGTACATGAGAAGTCGTTTATGTATTTTCTTGGTACTACTCCTGATGATCGAGTTAAGTGTTCATGATGTTTATGGGTATAATTTGCATTTCCATTTGTTGCAGAGGATGAACATGATGTTGTGTGGTTCTGGCTGGAGAAGGACAAACCACATGAATGCCCTGTTTGCTCCCAGTATTTTGTGGTTAGTGTATCTCTATATTCTCCCTTTTCTTTCAATTTAGATGATGCTTAACATCAACTCCAACCCAAATCTCTAAAAAACCCTGTTCAAAATGGAATATCTCTAAAAGATGCCATTTTGGAGGATGGACAACTCCAACCGACCATCTTTAAATCCTATTTTCTCTTTGTTTAAGCTTTACTAATGAAAAATATTTATCATTAAAATGGGTTAATCTAATACATTATTTCTTCATGAAAGAAAATTATAAATAATATAAAATTATGGGCAAAACATGGAGATGAAAATGATAATTAGTAAATTATTAATGTAATGATTTTTATATTTTTATTATGTAGTATTTGCAATCAATAAAATGTATTCAGCATCTAGCAATATTATTCTTCGATGTTCATTTTTTTAATTTTTAAGTATTTAGTATTTCTTGTTATATTGTAAATATTTTAAACTTGCTCGAAAAATATCCAATATTGGTCTCATTTTGTAGGTATAATTGAGATATTTTCAACGGTACTAAAATTATTAAATTTGGTCATGTGATTTGTAAAATACATTAGTTATATAAATAATCATAAGTATTTTAATTAAGGGCTAAGTTGTCATTAATGAGAAGTTTAGAGATTTGGAGGGGTGAACAGTGCCCCTCCAAATATGGAGAGGCACTGTTGCAAATCTCTATCCCGATCTCCATTTTGGAGACGGGTTGGAGCATCTTCAATCTCCATTTTGGAGTTATAGAGAAGGGTTGGAGTTGCTTAAAGGAAGTTGTGAACCACTTTGTCTTCAAATGTACCTTTCGCCCTGACAAGATTCTTTTATTTTTCTTGCTACTTTTCTGCTCACACCAGCTTGAGGTTATTGGCGACGGAGGTGATCCAGATGGGCATGATGATGATGATCACCACTAAGCCGCAGACCATCTTTTTGCAAAATAAAAATTGGTGAGACAGATGGTTCTGTTGTATTGTGCAGTTTCAAGCAGCATTTGGATATTTTTGTCGATCAATTTTCTAAGCCCATGTATGACCATTGTTATTTTATCCGTTAGTTTCTTTTTGAGGGGATGGCCATAGGCCATATGCCATCTGGTTGAATTTTTGGTTTCTTTCAGGCTTTTCAATGCATCATCATCAAATAATTGATGGCCACATTAATTCCTGTTTCCCATTACTCTATGGCAAGCTAATTACTTGCGTTTTTTCCTCTTTACATTTTAAGTATTGTTTTTAGTTACCAATACTATGTGGGTGCTATAATCGGCTCCATTGTCCAGAATGGGTAGTAAGCTCACAAGTGTACTAGTCAGTAGCTTGAACTACTGCAACCTTGAATTGCAGAATTCTTCCATTTCTGGGACTCAAATTGTCGGGCAAATTCACGATGGTTGTGCCCAAAATTTGAATTTAGAATTTTGACCTTGTTTTACATCTGCTTATACATCATGCATTGAATTTTCAGCCTAATTACTAGACAATGGAATTGTCATTGAGTCAACAATGGCTATATAAGAATGTGGTTGCCTATTTAAGTTGAACTTATGGCACATGCAGCAGCGAGTCGGTAATGACTTAACTCTGCAGGATAGGAGATAAGATGCCCGATGCTCATGCTGGGATTTTCATAGGCACTTCGGTATCTTTCACTGCCCACTAAATTTGATTCCAGTTATGCTCTCCTTTTTGTGATCTTTTTTGCTCCAATATACTATTCCGCATGGGTTCTGCTCATGGCGAAGATATATTGTTTTGAAGATGTTTGCTGCATTCCCTTATTATTGTTTTGAATACATTGGATTAACTGCGGCTGGGCCTCTTGGTCTGGGAATTATCCCATTCGGCAATGTACTAGTCGCCCATCGTTTGTAGGTTGCATCGACTTATTTTTCTTGTTATATAGCGTCTGTAGGTAGCAACTAAACTAAAAATGATTTTCTGATGATGCAAGCCAAATTTGTATGATGGTCTATTGCGTTAAGCCTCCAGGATCTCCTGATGTTCTTGGGTAAGAGATTGGAAGGAGGAACTCGATTATTCCTTGATCTCCAGTTTGAATCATTTCTAAGGGCAAACCGCGCCAAGTAGTAAACTACTTGAGGGAGAAGTTCTTTTCATTCTCCTCTTGTCAAAATAAGCGAACGAGTCATGTCAATATCTTAGAGGTACCGACACGGCTACACGTATGATTCAATTATGCTGGCTACCAAATGGGCTTGTTTTCCACCATTTCCACTCGATCGATTTGAGTAATACCAACCATATTAAAAGCTACGTTGGGTGAAGAGGAACAACAAGTTGATCTTGGTCATCAATCTCTCCTGGTTGTAAGTTGTAACCCATATCCAATCATGTCCTCTTATTTATGATTTCATTCAAAGCTCTTGAATTCTTAGATGAACAATCTGTTGGTTGCAGCAAGTGGTGGTCTGAAATCAGATTATGTTGATTAGATAATGCATTATTTGAAACTTTCTCACTGATTGTGTATTGAAAATGAAGCACATTAATTAATTTAGAGAGACTCCTACGAAAACCCGAAGGGCTATTGACTCTTTAAAAGAAAAGGACTCAATTCCTCATTTGACATTTCCTTTCCCTCTTGCAAAAATTTAAAATTCCACTGTCTTTATGCCAAAACGTAGAAAGATGGGTACAAGCAGAGAGATCCATCTCCCTCGTTCCTTCCCTCCACCAGTTTTGGCGAATCCTTTTTAATGGAAGCCAAGAAGACCAAGATTGCCGTTGCCGCGGTCGTCGTCGGCCTCCTGATCCTGGTCGCTGCAGTGATCATCTGGCGTTCCCTCGGCGTCTCCACCGCTCTTTTTGTTTTTGGGGGCATCGGCCTCGCTGTGATTCTGGGCCCCCTTGTGTGGGCGCTCTTCCGATGCGCCGCTCGCGATCGGACACCGTCGTCGATGGTGCGGCGGGCGTTGGAAGGAGAAGAGCTGCGCATTGAGTACAGCTACCTCCGCAAGGTCGCCGGTCTCCCCGCCAGGTTCCGGCACGAAGACCTGCAGGCTGCCACCGACAACTTCCAGTCGCTGATCGGCCGCGGCTCCTCCGCCTCTGTCTTCAAGGGCGTTCTCGACGACGGCACCTCCGTCGCCGTCAAACGCATCGAAGGGTCCGAGCACGGGGAGCGCGAGTTTCGCTCCGAGGTCACCGCCATCGCCAGCGTGCAGCACGTGAACCTCGTCCGCCTCCTCGGCTACTGCCTCGTCCCCAGAACCGGCGCTCGCTTCCTGGTCTACGAGTTCGTCGACAACGGATCCCTCGACCAGTGGATCTTCCCTCGCCGGCCGTCGAAGTCCGATCCGCCGCAGCAGAGGTGCTTGCCGTGGCCGCTGAGGTACCGTGTCGCGGTCGACGTCGCCAAGGCCCTCGCGTACCTCCACAACGACTGCCGCCTCCGCGTCCTGCACCTCGACGTGAAGCCGGAGAACATCCTGCTCGACGGCAACTTCAGGGCGCTGGTCTCGGACTTCGGGCTGTCGAAGCTGATGAACAAGGACCAGAGCCGGATCGTGACGACGGTCCGGGGCACTAGAGGCTACCTAGCGCCCGAGTGGTTCATCGGCGGGGGCGTGTCGGAGCGATGCGACATATTCAGCTACGGGATGGTGCTTCTTGAGCTTGTTGCGGGTCGCCGCGGCGTGAAGTTAGTCGGGGACACGGCGCAGAGGGAGTGGTCCTACTTGCCGAGGATCGTGATGGAGAAGGTGAATCAAGGGAAGCTGATGGACGTGGTGGACGAGCGGCTGCCCCGGTCCGATGTGGATGAGAGGGAGGTGCGGGCGGTGGCGTACGTGGCGCTGTGGTGCATGCGGGAGGAGTCGAAGCTGAGGCCGAGCATGGGCCGGGTGGTGGACATGCTGCAGGGGAGGGTGGCCGTCGAGGCTCCGCCGATGGAGACGGAGATGCTCATCCTCGATCTCTTGACGATGGAGCACGTGACGCTGGGCGACAACGGCGGTGGTGATCGCGGTGCCGCGGCGGCGGCGGCGAGAGTCCGGGAGTTGGGGGGCCAGATTCCGGCGCCGTCGATTTATTCTTTCTCAAATGCTACAGTTCTTTCAGGCCGATAGCAAGCAATTTCTCATTATTTTTCGAAGTAGAATGATTTTGATCATATTACACAATCCTTTTTATTCTTTCACTCGTTATTGTTGAGGATCCGATGAACTGTTTGTGAAATTTTCGGAAACCCTCGAAATACTTTTTTGCTGTTTTAATAAAAAGCCCTTTGATGTTTACATTTTTGATATAAAAATGAAAAGAGCGTTGAGAGTTGGAAGAAGTAGCTAATGGTCTAAGACATAACCATACTCATGAAATACATGAGCCTTATTAATAATTAAAGGAAAAAATTATTTTTGAATATAAAGAGAGAAAATATTCATGTTTAAATAATTAAATAAATTTTTTCCAAGTGTATACCAAAAAAAAATTGACTACATTTTCGTAATACATTCTTTTTTTTTCTTTTTTTTTCTTTTGTGTTTTTGATCAACCGAAAACTTGGTTAAGCGTGCACGAGTTTCGCATCTAAGGATTAAACCTAATGCTACCGGGGAAGAGTAGTGATTTGCAGGTACAAACATCACTTAATTTCTGTGTATTTTGGAAAAATAAAAAATAGTATTCTGAGTTTGA
The DNA here is from genome assembly GCA_030789695.1 of Scilla litardierei. Classification (NCBI taxonomy): domain Eukaryota; kingdom Viridiplantae; phylum Streptophyta; class Magnoliopsida; order Asparagales; family Asparagaceae; genus Scilla; species Scilla litardierei. The sequence goes on along the minus strand of CM061134.1, from coordinate 219,661,969 downwards.
ATCTGAAAACGATGTCATAACAACTAAGGGCATGTTCTTTTCGTTGAAAGTATATTTGGGAAAGTTGAGAAGTTAGGAATCTGATAAAAGAGAAATTGGTGTGTAGTGTGTTCTTTTGTTGGAAAGTGGAATTGGATTGTGGAGTTGAAAAGTTGAGGTGGGTCCCACTCCGTGTAGTGTGTTCTTTTGGTTGAAGAAAGTTGTATGTTGGAAAGTGGCGTGTGGTCCATTGAAATTTAATTTGTGCTATTTAAAACTAAAGTAAATACTTAAAGCTAAATTAAGTAATTAATATACTAACTAATTAATACTAATTATAATTAAATGTAATTAAATGAGTTCGAAAAGCAAAAGCATGTGCTGCGCTGCAGCAAAGGCAAAACAAAAAACAAAAGTGAATGAGGCGTTCTGATTGGAGAGGGAAGAGAGTGGGACCCACCACAAAGTTGGATTCTGGTGTAATCCGAGCAAATCATCTCAACTTCTTTGAAAGCGGAGGATTCCCAAGCCGTACTACCACGCAAGCCAAATTCCCAATCTCTCGTATCCCCAAAAGAACACGAACTGAGAGCGTGGAGGAGTATTTCGGTGAACAGTTCCTTTCTCAGAATTTTTCCCCAACTAGTTGCGAAAAGAACAGGCCCTAAGACTATCAATATGTTTAATAATAATAATAAATTCATAAACTACGATGTAGGTGGCGATGCATGAATAGACAACAAAGCCCCAAAGCAATAAAATGCAAATTCGTGTCAATTGATCAATGAATTAATTATGTGTGCCAACTCAATAATTTAAAATTTCAAGGGATGGATTCCTTAATGTTTTCAATTGTGCAAGAAGACTTGGTTCCCAAAAGAAGGTTAGAGAGATAATGTAACTTAACATGGGAAGTCTCCAGCTTCAAATTGAGTTGGTCTTGAATTCAAAACAAGCCTTCACCCTCCCTCATGGGAGGTGGGCGATCGAGACCGACCAGTGCGTGCTTTACTGCTTTCCGATGTATTAAAAAAAAGTCTTCCGAACATTACATGTAATCTATACAACATACTGTTTAAGTTCAATTTACACATCAAATTGCAAGTCCCAAGCTTCAAATTGCACCAGTATCCATTCAAAATTAGCCATCACACTCATCTTTCAGCTCAAAAACTTGAAATATTCTGGCTTTAAGTTCAAACACTCACTTCCTTTTTATTTTTTTTTCCCAAAAAGAGAATAATATTCTCAGCATTGACTGTTAATTTTTATTTTTATTTTCTGGCACAAGTCACCCTCAATTCAGTATTCTTTGCAACTCTCTTAATACTAATAAATTAAGAAACTAAAAGTTAATAAATAGATATGACCAAGGGTTAAAAAGTTGAGTAGTTGTGGATGCCTTGTTTTGCCCCAATTTAATATGTATCTAATAGTTTCATCATATTGTTAATTAATATGCTAACTAGGACAGACTAAAATGCAGCTTACAGACAAACAGAACCTTAACCTTGTTTACGTGCGTTTTCTCACCACGTATTGTGTTACAAGAGAGTACAGTTGTTGCATGACGTCGGCAGCTGACTGGATACCTGATGATCTAATCTCGAGCTGAGTAGGCTTCAATCCGAGCTACTGGCGGCTGATTAGGCCTTGGGCGATCTGGCCCAGGGCCGAGGTGGTCTCGGACCGTCGGTGGATGGTGGCTGCCCCCAGTGGGGCTGACGTGCATCGACATGACGGGGAATGATGTAGACTCGGGCTGAGTGCTGGGCTAGCTCGCCCCGAGCTGCATGTGCCTTGGTCCGGGCTGCTGGAGCCACGTCCGAGCTATTACATTAAATAAAAAGTCAAGGTTGCTTATTAAACAAACAAACAGCCATTACAGTGCTTCAATTAATTTAATGGGGGTTGCCTGCCAATGTGGAAGTAGAAACAAATAAAATAATGGCTGCTTATCCTAGTGGCATGATTCTCTTTGTTTAACAAGGGGTTGACCAAAGCAAAATTTTATTGCCTCTATAGAGACAGATGGCTCTCTCTCTGTGCTTTAGTTGCGTAGGTTGCCACCTAATAGTGAGGAAAGGGGAACCCAACATTGACTTTGGAAAGGAGCATCTCTTTATTTGCTGAAAAATTTGAGACTTGCTTCTTGGCCACCTTCTGGGCCGTCCATCAACCATTATCCGTGATGGTTGATGGACGGCCTAGAGTGTGGCCAAAGAGGAAATCTCCTCTTTGGCTTCATGATACTCATTTTTCTCACACGTCAAATTCATAAATTAATTTTTTTTTTAAAATTCCAACTTCTTCTAAATAAACACTTCAAGCTTAAGCTGGAGTCTCGCAGACTCGGGCACCTTTCCATTTTATACTTCGAAACGGTGCATGTCGTTTCATAATATTCTTGCTTTAGCAAGTGTAATATGCTATTTTCTTAACAAGCGGCGTCACTTTTTTAGGCTGCTGTCACGGACGTTAGAAAGACAACAATGCTTATAATATTTGACTGACGTGCATGATAGAGGAAAACGCCATGTACTCGACAAAACCAGCTGTGATCAACAAACACTTGATTCTACCATTTTCGATTTAAAAACTACCAAGGGAAAAAAGAATGAATTTTTTTTTTGCTAGCTCTCACTACCAAGTATCAAAGCATCAAGTTCAAATCATGGTAAAATTTGGAATATGGAATCAATGCAGGCTGTATTGCAGATTGTAAAAAGAGTGTGACATTGTGATATGCACGTGCACAAACACCTGTGGCCATTGATTTTTTTTTGTTCAATTCACCTAGAAAATAAAACAAAAGGGTGGAAAAAAGGAGAATAAATAGGGACAATTAGCTAGATTCAGCACAAATCACTTCAGTATTTTCCCCCCCCCCCACTCCAAGATCCCATGTGATATTCTGGTCACATTCTAGAGACTTCAAGAATGGATCAGAGACTTCAAGAATGGATCTTTGAATAATAACCCCTAAGAATTTTCTTCCTTTTCTTTTGAAAGGCAGCTTTGTTTACAGATCATTGAGAAATTCACCACAAAAAAAAAATCACATTGAAAAAATAAAATAGGAAGGGAAAGATCCAACACTGTATATGTCTAACTTTTTTCTTCATTAAACGCAAATAATATGGATAGTTAACCAATTAAAAGGATAATGGCTTGTTAAATGCTTACTATTTCATTTTACTTACGGACATAAGGAAAAAAAATTAAGAACGTTTATGACACCGTCTAATTGATGTCAACTAGAAGACACATCCGAACCATCCGTCACCCGACGACCTGCACACCGCAGCCATCCCATCATACAACCGACATCTCTTCTATGTCACGACGTCCATATGAGTCCTCCTTATGAGTCCCAAATGCTCATCCAATGGAGCTTTCTGGTGCACTGGACTTATGACTCATCACTGTCTGACCCTGAAGCCTATAAATGTTGTCAATCTTCTTCTCCGACATCACAAAACGATCTCTCCTGGACACCCGCAGTCGCTATCCCTTGAGCACCACGCTACACCCCACACCAATCAAGGCTCCAAGCGAATTAAGATTCTACTGCAAATTTGGACATGCCTAACACCTGTAAGAGTCCGAATGGCTCCATCCTGCATCTTGAACCGCACTATCCCGACCCCTACTACTCTAGACATAGCTCCGTTCTCCAAATACACGTCTGGACCATCTATAGGAGTGTAAGTCACAAAGTGACTCTGCGACGGAGTTATAAGGGAATCACATCTTGAGTCAAGAATCCATGGAGCCCAATTGTCTTCCAAAAAAGACAGTCAATATCTTACCATTATCTGCATCTATGCATGCACCACCAAACGTTGCTACATGCCGAGCATACTCTGTACCCTTAGCCTTCAACTATGGGCACTTGTTCTTCCAATGTCCTGCTTTTTTGCCGTAATGGCATACCTGGTCGTTACCACCTTGGCCCCTCAGTCTTGGATCCTGATTTGGATCGCCCACCATGACGACCTCCAAAGAGAGCCACATCCTGATCACAACACTTGCTTCGCCTCTCAACATCTTAGTTAGACCTCAAGCAAGTGTAGAGCTATCTCGACCTCTTCTAAATAAATTTATCCTTTCCGTGTGTCATGGTCTTGACAAAGTGTGAGTACTCCTCAGGTAGTGAACATATCAATGCAATTGTTTGGTACTCATCACTTACATTCTTTTCCACAGCTTGCAAATCCAACACCAACTGATTTAGTTGATTAAGATAATCATGTAGCTATGTCCACTCTTTCATCCTGAGCAAAAACAATTTCTGTAATAAATACAGTTTTCCTGTGAGTGATTTCGTCAAATAAAAAAAATTCTAGTCTTCTCCACCGCGACTCTGTAGTTCCATCTTTCGCAACCTTACAAAATACCTTGTCTGATAAAGCCATTTGAATAACGTTGTGAGCTTTCATCTCTAGCTCTGATCTCGTATAGTATATGACAATACCTGGAATGGATTTCTTGTCAAAGACTATCCTGTAAAGCCTCTCGTTCTTGAGCATAGCCTTCACCCTCATGCACCAAAGGGTGAATCTATTCTTTCTTGTAAACATAAATAATCCAAATTGTTAGTTCATGGGTTTCAATTTCTAACCTAGGGCTTGTGTTTTTCGAATCTTAGGGTTTGTTAGCTTGTGATCTCTAGGTTGTTTTTGATCTTATCGTCGTGTGCTTGTGCTCGTAGTGCTATGGCTAAGACTAGAATTCCTATCGCCTCTTCCGGGGCTTCTCCTATGACCGTAGGGCCTTCCGACCCTAGGAATCCCCCGAAGCATAAGCGTCGTGCCAAGTCTACCCAAGGCTCTCCATCTTCGCCTCCTCCTAAGAAGCCTAGGACTGCGATAGTTAACCCCCGCAAATCCAAGTCCAAGGCCAATCCCAAACCGTATCCTCGCCTCGTGAAATTGTTCTATGCCAATCGTATTCGAGGCCAGTACGACGCCAGCCACTCCATTGAGACGACTGTCTTGGGAACTCCTATAGTTCTCACGGCAGAAATCTTGGGGGAGATTCTTGGTTGTTCGTCGTGTGGTCTCCTCCCTTCGGACATTTCCGTAGACGACATTTCTTCCTTGGATCAGTCTATTCTTTCTGAGATTTTCCAGGTTATCCCCTCCGCATTCATTGGTGTTCCATCGAAATCTTTTAAGCCGAATGCGTGGGTTCTTAACCTGATTTTGAAGTCATGTCTCCTCCCTAAGTATGGATCCTCTTCACTCCCATCCCAGCCGTTCTTGAAATTGATCTACGCTCTTTTCTTGGGGTGCGAGATTAATTGGGCTCGCGTGATACTCGATAAGATGGATTCTTTCGAGTGTATACGCAAGACCAATAAGTCTGCGCACATTCCATACCCTTGCCTGTTGACTCTCGTATTTCGTCATTTCCGAGTCCCTCTCCCTCCTGACGATGAGCGTCCATTGGGTACGCCTCTGAACGCGACGGTCGTGAAGAAATCTCTAGCGGCTCTTCGTCACGTACAGAGGTCTACCACTTCTGCTTCTCAGGCGACTCCCTCTGCTGCTGGTGCCCCCTCTCGTCCTGCTACTCTGGATGATGTCGTACGGATACTTCGTCGGCACGAGTCTCGCTTGGCTCGTACCGAGGAGGTAGTTTGCCGTATGGCTCGTCAGATGGGCATTGATCTTCCTCCGTCCGTGTCTGAGGACGAGGAGATGGACGATGAGGAGCTTGACGAGCTTGTCACCTCCTTGGCTCATGATGATGATGATGCTGCTGCTACATTTTCTGCTCCTGGTGTTGGCACCTCTGCCGGTGCTCCAGAGACTTCCGAGCCTGCTCATGTCTCTCCTGCTGCTGTTGACACTGCCTCTGCTGCTGCTTCTGTCGAGACCCATGCTGCTGTTGAGCCTGTTGTTGAGATCTCCACTCCTGCCCCGACGATTCCATCTGTTGAGACACCTCTACTCCCTGCAGAGCCTGAGTCCACTTCGTCGACTGGACCCACGGACGCTGCAGATCCAGCCTCCTCCTCGTGATCGTCTGTTCCGAGGACTCTCCACTGCGTTTTGGATGATATATCTTAGGGAGAGTATTTTGGGTTAGGATGGGGTTTGAGAGATGTTTTGATGTATTTTTGCGATTTCTGGATGTCGGAGTTGGATATTATGTTATGATGTTGTTTTGATGTATGTAGATACACTTTGATGATGTTAATGATGATGATGTATTTTTTTTGTTTATATAGATGATATGTCGCACTTGATATGATGTACCTCATATAGTCGATGTGATATCTTTTTGGATGTACTCATGTTGTCTCTTCATATATATATGTGTTCATCGTCATTCACTTTGTCATTTATTCGTCGTGCATTTTTTTGTTTATATATATTCGTTGAATGCATTTGAAATGTGAATTCGTCGCTCGACGATTAAAAACTTGGTTAAATAGATTTAAATTCTATAATTGTATAGAATTGTTTTCCATGCACAAATTTAGCCAAGAACATTGAATATTGAAGAGTATGTTTCTTTATTCAAGAAATGAATAATTAATTGGTATTTTTGATGATTTTTGATTTTTTTTGTGATAGTGGACATTTTGGCACACCTTGATTTGATTTTCACATTTTTATTCCCTTGGTGTCAAGTTGGTCCATTGTCTATGTCTACGACTCCCGATGCTGGATTTTACATTTCCTAATTGTTGTCGTTGTATGCCCCCCATTTTTGGGATAATGCCAAAGGGGGAGAGATAATGATAATAAATAGCGCAAATGAAAATTTAACTCAATTTCCAAGAATCTAGTTTGATATGCTAGATTCAGGGGGAGTTAAGATACATATAAGGATTTTCAAAATCCGATATTTCAAAAATCGATTCTCATTATATATCTTACTCGTCTGCTTGATGCAATTCATACATATTCATTTTGGAATTAACGTGTCATCAATGCAGGGGGAGTAAGTATTTTACATTTGAATTATTATTTTTGATTATTATTTATGTTGGTTTGTCATCACCAAAAAGGGGGAGAATGTTGAATATTGGACTCCCCGGATTTGGTTTTGATCATGAGCAAACATAAATAATCCATGAACTAACAATTTGTGAGCGCAGTTTTGGAGATCGTCGCCAAATTCACGAGAACATTCAAAGCGACATCTCAACACTTCCCAAAGCTCATATTCATGTCTAAAGCTTCGTTGAAGCTCTTGCGACGCTTTGGAAGTTATGAAGATTCAATCGAAGCTCTCGAAGACCGTTTATTGAGGTTTTATTTATAGTCTTTTAGTTTCGATTGATAGATTGTTAAGCCTTGAGTATATCTTACGTTTCTATCTTCATTACGCTCATTTCGTAGCTCTAGGATCCTTGCACAAGTTCATTCTAACTTCCTCGAAGCGTCGCGCTTCGATTCGGATTTGTACGTGCATGTTAGTTGGTACAAGAACAAGTACTGACCGACTAGATGGTGATCTAGTCGGTCGGCAACTGTTCTTGGACCGACTAGTTTGATTCCTTAATTTCTTGGACTTTACTGTTTACAGTTAGTCGGTCTACGTTGACTCACCGACCGACTAGTTTGTGAACTAGTCGGTCAGTGATGCTTCTTTGACCGACTAGTTGTGACTTACTGTTCACTCTAAATTTCACCTAAGCTACTGTTTACCGTTAGTCGGTCTAAGAACGTTTGGTGACCGACTAGTTGACAATTTAGTCGGTCAACTTTTGTTCTTGGACCGACTAAGTCACTTTGCTTTCAGACTAAGTTATTTTGCCTCTTAGTCGGTCTACGTTCATTGGCTGACCGACTAGTTGTGAAACTAGTCGGTCAGACAGTCTTCTTGGACCGACTAGATTTCTAGGTCTGAAATTCTATCTCTTCTCAGATCTACTCTTAGTCGGTCCACGTTGTTTGGCTGACCGACTAGTTGATGAACTAGTCGGTCAGTGATTGTTCTTTGACCGACTAAGTCTCACAGATTTCTATCCGTTGGTGAATGACCTAACTTGTTTTTATGGGACCCTATAAATACGAACCTAGGTCATTTCTATCTAGGTAAGAGCTGCCATTAAGAGATTCATTGAGTTCTAAAGAGATAGCTATTCTCCCTCAAATCTAAAGCTCTCTTCCTCACAAGAAACCCATTCTCTCTCATTTCTAGATCTAGAGAGAAGCTTGTTCTTGGTGAGCTCTTCAAGCTATTGCTTGATCCAAGTCTCCAACTCATTCCTAGGCACCGATTGCTGGTCATTTCCTTGGTGCTAGGTCTTGGTGACTTCATCTTCCTCAAATCCTTCATTTCACCTTTTGGGTAAGAAAAACTCAAGGTATAGGATTTTGTGGTAAGATTGTTTATTTCATTTAAACTCTTTAATATTGCTAATTGGTTCTCTCGGTTGTGAGAGAAGATTGTGATCCCGGGTTGTGGGATTCACTTTGCCATTGCATGTATGATTTGATCTTGTGAAGGTTTTTCACAAGATATTCATAGTGGAAATCTTGAGTTAGGGTTTCTAACTCAAGTATCCGGAAGGGATCCGGGTGGTTGGGACGTAGGATCACCGGGAACAAGTCGGGGAGACTTGGGTGGATCCGAACCCATTAACATCGTTTGTTAGCATTGTTTATTTTGTGTTGTCTTTCAATTTAAGCTTCCGTAAATTGATTTGGTAGTTGTTTGCAATTTAATTTGGAATTATACTCCTTATTATTTTAAAGTACTATTCACCCCCCCTCTAGTACTTGTGCAGTAGCTGGTAGGGCATTACAGGTTTCACAAAAATTATAAATAAGTTATGAAAACAACGGTAGATCGATTTCTTACCAAGAGGAGACGGAAGAAACACTCCGGGGAACCCTAGGATCAGATCTGGAAAAGATTGGAGAAGTTTGGGGAAACTAGGGTTTTGGGGGATTTGGGGATTTTGATGGATTTTGGTGAGATTTTGGGGAAGATGAGAGGTAGATAGAGTGGATGGATGGTTTGGATGATAGATTTAGGGCTTGGAATGAAGAAATGAAGCTTGGAGGAAGATGGGGGCTCAAGGGGGAAGATTTTAGGGTTTTGGGTCGTGTTGGAGAAGATGAAAACGATTGGGTTAGGTTTAAATAGAATGGGCTGGCGGCTGCCCAGAAATTAGGGTTTCAACACTGGTTAGTCGGTCAAAGAGCAACCACTGACCGACTAGTTTGGCAACTAGTCGGTCGGTCGACCAACGCAGACCGACTAAGTGCAAACAGTAACTCCTGAACGAAAATAGGATTCTAGAGTTAGTCGGTCCATGAACAAATACTGACCGACTAGTTTGGCATCTAGTCGGTCGATGAACGTTCTTAGACCGACTAAGAGTAAACAGTAGCTGATACAAAAATAAGATGATGAGTTAGTCGGTTAAAGAAGCATTGCCGACCGACTAGTTTGCAACCTAGTCGGTCAACCAACGTTCTTAGACCGACTAACGATAAACAGTAACTCCTGAGAAATTTAGAAAGCTAACTAGTCGGTCCAAGAAGGATTGCCGACCGACTGGATCGTCATCTAGTCGGTCGATGCCCCTTCTTATACCGGCTAATGAGCACAAAAAGTTCCGATAAGGAGCGCGGGGCCCCGGGATCGATTCCTAAGACTCCTAGGCTTGATCTAATAGTTAGATACGACCGTTATGAAGTCCGTCACGAATGACTTACTTCGAAATCGACGATCCTAAGGAAGAAACGAGAAAATACGACGAATCGATCGAAAATGAAAGCTACGGAGACGAAAACCACACAAGAGGAGAAAATCCACCAAAACATATATTATATTATATTAAATCCAGATACATGAAAAGCAGTCGTTACAGCTGCAAAATCTCCAGGGTGAAGTTTGAAGCATAAACTTCAACAAAACTTTTGTTCCATACATTATTCACACCAAAATGCTTTTTCCAATAATTATTTGAATGCAAATATGATAAAACTAATTATTTATCCGTATCTAAACTGTTTGCTTCCTTGCATAATGAAACTATATTATTTTGGCTTTTGTCTTCATTGTTGTTTCTATTGTGCGTCAACGGATGATCGTCGAAGATCCGATGGTGAAGAACAAGCATCAACCAAATAGAGCGCTATGAAGATAGTAATTTTAGGCCGTTGGCCGGCTAAGGAAACACCAATGAGTTTTATTACGAAAGGAGAGAACAAATACAAATCTTCTCTATTCAGAATAAAAAGAAGCACTCAAGATCTCTCCAAAAGCTCTCAATACAATTTCTCAAAGTTGGCTCTCAATAATGGCGGCTCAAAGTTCTCTCAAAGTGTTCCACTTTGAAACCCTCGCCTAAACAACCTATATATAGCCTTAGTGTACAATAGGTGTTCTATTAGAAGAGGGATTCCCAATTGATAAGAACTTCGACTTTAACGGAATTCTAATCCAATCACAACTCTACTTCGGATAGGACGTTGTGTCCTATGGTGAGCCCCTCCGTGCTGCCGAACTTCCTGTTGAAGGCCGAGCTGACAAAGTGCCGAGCCGAGCTGACGAAGCTTGGACTATAGAGTTGCCAACCTATGAGCCGCCAATCCTTCGACCTGAGAATCCACTCAATATGGAAGTCCCATAGCTCGACATTCTCGTATCTGACTTGTGCAGAGTCAGATAGGGTGGATTTGAGCATAGGCGAGCTAGCTCTGCACAAGATAGCTCGGCTGCACATCTCTACTACTACTTCCTCGCCTCAATCGAGCCAACTTTCATAGTTTCGGTATTTTTAATTTTCCTATGTTAAAAGAGACATCCATTACCACCAATAAAAAATAAAAAATAAAAAATTGTTATGAATAGGCCCATTGGGCCAATTGGGGTATCCAACCCACTATTGAAAGTTATAAATACAAGGGTAGGGGGCTCTTAACCCTCTACACCTATTCTCCCTAAATTTCCCTTCACAACACGTTATCAGCACGATCACGCTCGTTGGAGGAGACGGCGGCTCGCGGGGAAGGAGATCCATCAATCGCTCAGATTCAAGAAGATCGTAATCTTCTCAACGGGGAGCAAAAAGGGCATCCTTCACCAACCGTCGCCTAGATTCCTCGTCGAATCTAGAGGTAAAAATCCAAACTTTTTAGATCTAAACTTGCTTTTCTCATTAGATCTGCATGTTTTAGGATCAAAAAGTTTATAAACTCGGTGAAATTCAACCTTTTTAATAGATCTGCATGTTTAAAACAATAAAAACTTGTTTTTAGCGATCAAAATTGTTGAAAAATCCGATTTTTACCCCCGCCTTTGATCCAAAAATCCGCACGCCCGTAGGGCGGAACGGCGGCGCGCCTCTAGCGTCGGCGGCGGAAAACGAACGCCGCGGCCTCAGGCCGCGGACTGCCGCCGCGGCCTCAGGCCGCGGCCAACTGCCGCGGCCCTGTGCCGCGGCCTCAGGTCGCGGCCAGTTGCCGCGGCCTGCAGGCCGCGGCCCGTCGCCGCCACGGCGGCCGCGCCCTACGCGGCCAGCCGTCGCGGCGACACGCCGCGGGCCCCCCTAGGGTTTCCTGAAACCCTAACCCTAACGGGCTATTTTTCGGGGGAGGCCCAATATTAACCCTAATGGGTTATTTTCATCGCCCAAAAGGCCAGAAAATTAGCACATTCACATAAATTATTTTTCTTTTATTTATTTTTGGCCCTAAAAAGCCCAAAATAGTTAAAAGAAATTTTGAAAGGGTTTAAAGCGGTAAAATAAAACATTAAAATACGGATCAAAAGGCAAAAAGTTTTCACAAAAAAAAAAGTTTTTGCACGTCGCACACAAATTTAAATTATTTTAAATGCCTGTGTTTTTGATTATCTGCGTGGTTGTATGTCTCGAATATATTATCTGCGTGGATGTGCAAATTTTAGGCTATGTTTTTAGGGATCAGCCAGGTTTCCGACACCGTTTTAAAATTCCTGCAATTTTTCTTTTTTTTGAGAGAAATTTTGTATGTGAGGATGAAAATGTAAAAAGAAGACCGAAGGACACCAAAAAGAAGCTGAAGGCGTTCGCTCAATGAAGATATGGGCTTCTCTCTGAAGTTCCCGAGTTGTACTTTAATTTTCATGCATTTTATTTTTGATGTAACTTCGGACTGGACTTCTTTTTATTTTTTCGGTGTCGGCTGGCTGATCCCCATAGTCCTAAATTATTTTTTTGTTTCATTGCTTATACATTAACTGCGTGGTTGTTACTTAGTTTAAATACCATGTTTAATGTCACAATGAAACCACTTAACAGCATGCGTGATTGTTAATTTCTAGTAATTAATTATTCACATTATCTGAAAAAAAAAGCATGTATGTTAAAATCACATTAATTAAATTCATGCTATGAAAATGTTTACATGCGTGGATGTCTATCTTACTCAGTTAAATGATACATGCTGGTTTTTCTTAACATTGCTAGATCATAAAATGGCCAAACTCGCAAATGTCGACTTCTCGGTCCTGAAGGCCGATGGGTCAAACTACCTGAGTTGGCAGTTGGACCTGAAGTTCCATCTGCGCTCTCATGGTTTCAGTCTCACACAGACTGAAAAGGCAACAACAAGTACTGCCCCAGCTAACAAGGAGGCTTCAGTGGAAGCACCTCATACAGAGGAAGTTTCTGATATATTAAAGGCGAAAGCCATTATATATATCAGGAAACACTTAGACTCGACCTTAAAGGACGAGTACCTCACTGTAGAGGACCCTTACGAGTTGTGGGATGCACTCGAGGAGAGGTACAGACATCAGAGGGATGTCATACTCCCCCGTGCACAGTACGAGTGGACTCACCTCCGCATACAGGATTTCAAATCCGTAGCGGAGTACAACTCTGCTCTCTTCCGCATCACCTCACGCCTGAAGTTGTGTGGTGAACCAGTGACGGAGAAGATGTTGCTGGAAAAGACGTTTACGTCTTTCCACGAAAAGGACATGATCCTTATGCAACAATATCGAGAGAGGAAGTTCACAAAGTACTCTGACCTTCTTTCATGCCTGCTTATGGCTGAACAGAACAGAGACCTGTTGGTTGCCACCCACAACCTGTGCCCTCCTGGCTCCGCTCCATTGCCACCTCCTGCAGAGGCCCACTTCCAGTCTTCTCAGAAGAAGAAGAAGACGGACAAAAAGGCAAAATTCCAGAAATGGAAAGAACAGAAGCAGAGGAAGAAGGCCACTCCCCCAGCTCCTCCCCAGAACCAGAAGTTCGTGGACAAGAAGCAGAAGAGGATTCCCAACAAAGGAGGCACTCCCAAGAAAGACTGGGAGGACAAATGCTCCAAATGCGGGATGACGGGCCACTGGTCCAGAATCTGCCGTACAGCAAAACACCTCCAGGACCTCTACCAGGCAAGCCTCAAGCCTCGAGCTGAGACAAACCTGATTGAGAGCGCAGCGTTGGCAGAGACCTCATGGACTCCTGAAGATTTCATGGGAGATGACACTCTCTAGATCTGGACCACTTTTATGCAATTAGCAATGTATATTCAACTTTATGCATCGTATCTAGTTCTATTTTCCATGTCAAACAATATATTTTGAGCATTTATTTATGAAAGTGAATCTTTTATCTATATTTATTGCTTGAATGTCTTTCCCCCCCCTTTTTAGATATGGAACTTATCTGCCTAGTGGACAGTGCATCGACGCACTCGATCCTTCAAAACTTAGACTACTTCACGAGCATAAGTAGTTATTCTGGCCCACTGAGAACAATCTCAGGACCAGCAAACATAATCGAAGGATCAGGGGAAGCAATTATATTGCTCCCCGGCAACACACAAATAACACTTAAAAATGCGTTATACTCCCCTAAATCCATCCGAAACCTCCTAAGTTTTAAAGACATCCGTTTAAACGGATATCACTTAGAGACGGTCGAGGAAGATAAGAGGGAATACTTGCTTGTAACGGCTCTTACAAATGGTTCAAAAACCATTGTGGAACGTTTCAAGGGACTCCCCTCGGGACTCTACCAAACAAGTATACAAACTCCAGAAACATCCATGGTGGAGCACCTGCAGTGCCCCCAAACACCAGAATTCCAACTCTGGCACAGTCCACTAGGACACCATGGTTCGGTTATGATGTACCACATCATAAAGAACTCCAGGGGCATTGACCTGAAGAACCTGAAGATTCTTCAAAAAGGCAAATTCCCATGTCCACCCTGTTACAAGGGTAAACTGATCACGAGACCCTCTCCACTGAAAGTGGATGTAGAGTCTCCCAGTTTTCTGGAAAGAATCCACGGAGACATTTGTGGGCCGATTCACCCATCAAGTGGTCCGTTCAGGTACTTTATGGTCCTGATAGACGCATCTACTAAGTGGTCACATGTGTGCCTACTGTCCACCCGTAACCTAGCACTATCTAAGCTTTTAGCTCAGATAATAAAGTTACGGGCCCACTTCCCCGACCACCAGATAAAGAAACTTCGTCTGGACAATGCAGGGGAGTTTACGTCACAAGTCTTTCTAGACTATTGCCAAGCTCAGGGAATTGAAGTCGAACATCCTGTAGCGCATGTTCACACCCAAAATGGGTTAGCAGAATCTCTAATTAAGAGACTGCAATGGATCGCTCGTCCATTATTACTTCAATCCCAGATGCCAGTGAATGCGTGGGGTCATGCAATTTTGCATGCTGCAGCTTTAATAAAATTAAGACCCTCTGGAGGTCAGTCATCTTCTCCAATGCAACTAGCACTTGGAGCCCCACCAATTGTCTCACATTTGAGAATATTTGGTTGTGCAGTATACGTCCCTATAGCACCACCACAAAGGACAAAGATGGGTCCACAACGTCGCCTAGGCATTTATGTTGGGTTTGACACCCCCTCCATAATTAGATTCCTAGAACCCCTTACGGGGGACGTCTTTAAGGCACGTCTAGAAGACTGTGAATTCGATGAAACATCGTTTCCAAGACTAGGCTCACAGACAAAGAAGCCCGAAGCTTCAGAAAGTATCACTTGGGATACAAAAACTTTATGTCACTTTGATCCGCCAACAAGCCAGTGTGAGGAGGAGGTCCTGAAGATTCTCCACATCCAAAACACTGTCCATCTCTTGCCGGACATATTTACTGACAACCAGAAGATTGTCAAATCACACGTCCCTGCTGCTAACACTCCAGCTAGGATTGACATACCGCAAAATGGATGCAATCCGCCTGCAGCAGAAATGGTTGGACCTCTCAAAAAGAGAGGACGACCACCGGGATCCAAGGACCAAGTCACTCGAAAGAGTAGGACCCTTGGCAATGGTAAACAAATACCATCACAAGATGCTAATTTAAGCCCTGCTACCCCATCTCTCCCAAACTCTCATGAAGAGGAAAAACCGGGAGAAAATGAAGTATCGATACACTATGTACGAACTGGGGAGTATTGGGACAGAAAAAGCACAACAATAGATGACACATTTGCGTGTAATATTGCCATCAACGTCGCGTACTGCGACGATGATATTGAACCACGCTCTCTGACAGAATGTCAAAGCAGAGATGATTGGCCAAAGTGGAAAGCGGCAATAGGAGTGGAGTTGGATTCACTCACCAAACGCAAGGTCTTCGGACCAATAGTCCAGACACCAAAAGGTGTAAAACCTGTGGGTTATAAATGGGTATTTGTTAGAAAACGAAATGAACAGAATGAGATCGTACGCTACAAAGCAAGGCTTGTAGCGCAGGGTATTACCCAACGTCCCGGGGTGGATTTTGAAGCCACATACTCCCCGGTCATGGACGCGATCATCTTCCGATTCCTCATTGGCATAACAGCACAAGAGGGTTTAGATATGCAACTCATGGACGTGGTTACTGCATACCTATATGGCAACCTAGACCGAGACATCTATATGAGATTGCCTGATGGTTATTCTTTGCCTGCAGCACTAAAAGAGAGAGAACGTGACATCTACTCAGTGAAACTGCAAAGATCATTATATGATCTAAAACAATCTGGAAGGATGTGGTATAACAGACTGAGCGACTTCCTTGCACAGCAAGGATTTAAAAACGACCCAGTCTGTCCTTGCATCTTTATAAGAGCAAAGGAAACATGATTTGTAATTATAGCCGTCTATGTAGACGACTTAAACCTCATCGGATCTCCTGAAGAGATCACAAAGATTTCTAGAAGCCTGATAGAAACTTTCGAGATGAAAGACCTCGGAAAATCAAAATTCTGTTTAGGCCTTCAGATCGAGCATCTTAAAGATGGGATCCTGTTACACCAGTCAACTTACACATCGAACTTATTGAAAAAGTTTCAGATGGATAAGTGCCACCCCCTCAGCACTCCGATGGTCGTCAGATCATTGGATGTACACAAAGACCCCTTCCGGCCGCTGGTAGAGGGGGAGGAAGTACTAGGCCCCGAAGTGCCTTATTTAAGTGCTATCGGTGCACTCCTTTACCTGGCTAACTGCACTCGCCCTGACATAGCGTTTGCAGTAAACTTACTAGCCAGATATAGTGCTGCACCTACACAGCGGCATTGGGCCGGAGTTAAGCATCTTCTGCGCTACCTCCAAGGGTCCATAGACTTAGGTCTATTCTACAGGAAAGGGGCATCAACTGGTTTAGTTGGTTATGCTGACGCAGGTTACAGGTCCGATCCTCATACAGAGAAGTCTCAGACCGGATACATGTTCACATATGGCGGCACTGCCATATCCTGGAGATCTGTGAAGCAGACCATGACGACCGTCTCATCCACCCACTCAGAGCTACTAGCGATCTTCGAAGCAAGCAAGGAATGCTTCTGGCTACGCTCGGTGATCCAGCACATACTCACCTCCACCGGCCTGACGACCGGCGTTCTTGCACCCACTACACTCCATGAAGACAATGCAGCATGTATAGCCCAGCTACAGGACGGCTACATCAAAGGTGACAAGACGAAGCATATCTCCCCCAAGTTCTTCTGGACGCACGACCTTCAGAAGCAAAAGCAGATTGAGGTACAGAAGATCCAATCATGTAATAACTTGACGGATTTGCTTACCAAATCCCTACCTACTAGTAGCTTTGAGAAACTTGTATATGGGATTGGGATGAGGAGAGTGAGTAAATGTAAACTGGGTCAGGATGAGAGAACTATGAACTCATAGATACATAGGAGAGTGATGTATAGATTCATAGGAAATCTGCAAGCCTGAAGCTTGGTCAGATAAGGGGGAGTCAACTGCAGAGTTGTACTCTTTTCCCTTGGCTACAGGTTTTTTCCCACTGGGTTTTCCGTAGTCAAGGTTTTGACAAGGCAACCTCGTTGACTCTGGATCCTGAAGTATCCACCCCTAGACACATCCCCAAAACAGGGGAAGTTATGGGTTAACTGTTCTTTCTTTAACAAGACAGTTACCCTAACTCGGATCCTGAAGAATCCACCTCTTATTTCAATGTTGATTGGATAAGGGGAAGTGTTATGAATAGGCCCATTGGGCCAATTGGGGTATCCAACTCACTATTGAAAGTTATAAATACAAGGGTAGGGGGCTCTTAACCCTCTACACCTATTCTCCCTAAATTTCCCTTCACAACAAAAATAAATAAATAACCACTTCGGATGAGACAGGTTCAGAAAAAGAATATCCACACACCCCTCACACACACCCAGACTTTTCACCCAACGATATACTTTACTACATCCAATGATACACACACCCACACTTTTCACTTCTTTTCGGTTGTGCGGCCCGTGCACCGCATCCTATGTGTGTTTTTTTGCGCCGTGTACTCTGTGCACGTGTTATTTACAGAGAGATTATATTTTTAGCTTTTGTTTTGATTGCTGTTTAGATATTTTTAATTACATTACCACTTCAGATGTGTCAGGTTTCAGAAAAAGCTTAATGCAGAATAATACTTGATGGACTGTGAATGTGTCTGCCAGCAGCAACCAGGGTTAATTTCGAAATTGCATCTTGTCCACTTCCAGGCCAGTGAGTTTCCGTCCGCGATCTGAGCATAGTCTGAGAGGCCCCAGCTTTGTGCATGTGACCTCACTTTGGATCCACATTTCAAGTTTCAACTCTCTCATGATGATGATGCTGCTGATGGCTGCAGGCTGGCCCTGGGCTCTTCCCAATGCCCACAATGTGCCAATGCGTTCAGCCGCAGAGCACAACAACAACCAAGGGGAGGAAGAACCCAAAACATTCGAAAAAAAAAGGAGAGGAAAAAAAAAGCTAACAAGCTTCTTCTGTTCAGATTCAGGCTGGTTTCCTTAAAACATGAAACAGGAATCAAAACCCATTTCCAGTATGTCATTCTTTGCTTCTTGTTGTTGCCAATTTGTTGCATATATGAGGTTTCTATTCTTGGGCAATAGTTCTTGATGATGATGATGATGTTGTTGTTGTTGTTATGTTTTGTCGAAAATATTCTTGGGTCGCAGTTGGGTTCCATTCTCCACTGCCCAAATGAGAGCATCAATTCCTGTGATTGTTGTCTTATTAGCTCAACGGCTCAGTTCAAGCATTGGTGTTATTGTGCTCCCGCTGCATTGATTCTCTTATTCCCTGAAAGCTAAAAAAAAGCTTCTTTGCTTTTTCTCTCTCCCTCTGTTTCTCCCCTTTCTTTATCCTTCCCTATTGAGGGTGCTTCTTGTCTGCCTTTCTAGCAGAGTTTAACAAGGCTTGTATCAGTGGATTTGGAATCATGGGTCCTTTTTTAATTTTTGTTGTTGGTTATGTTCACAAGTGTGTCTATAAATAGAGAGTCACTTGATTGCTTGTTTGATGCAGTTCAAAGCCATTCATTTCATTTCATTGCATTGCAATAGTGTGGTGGAAAATTTCAAGAAGAAGAAAAGATGAGCTATGGGAGCAGCTCTCTTGCTTCTGGTAACAAACTTTTTGTACATATATTGGTTTATGATATGGTGTTTGGTGGTTATTTGCATCGAATTTGAATGAAAATTGATTCAGGTGCTAGGAATACAAGGCCTCCCGAGTTTGGAAGGACACATGTTGTGAGGCCTAAGGGAAGACATCAGGCCACTATTGTGTGGCTTCATGGGCTAGGCGATAACGGATCGAGGTATCAACAATTTTGCTCCTGGCTTCTTGAATTAGTAGCTAACTTTGTGTATATGAATGCATATGCTAACAATGCTTGATAAGAGGTAGCTCATGGATACGGCGATAAATGGCTACCGGATAGGAAGCCAAAGTACCTTCGACTTTATTCCCCGCTTTACTTGAAATAATTGATTGAAAATGGTTCTATTCTCATTCGATGCCTAGATTTATTCCTAGTATTGCTTTCTTCTAAATGTTTAGGAGTTGTGCTATTATTCTCTCACTGTAAGCTTTGTAGTAGTGGGATGGTGCTCCCCTTTTGGATTCGGACAAGGCAAAGGAGGAGGTGCATGTCAATAGCATGTTGATAGTTAACGGTATAGAGACCATGTCCCGTTCAAGAAAGATTCACATTCTCCTTTGGGAGGACATCACGGCGTGGATGAATATATCAAACCGTGAGTTGTTTTGCGAAGAGATTCCCGCTTTACTTGATTTGGGTGGAGAGAGTCCCCTAACCATGCACATAATAAATCAAATCACGGTAGTAGTTTTCCCGTTTCGTTGCCTTTAAATTCCCTTAATGGTGAGCATGGATTAAGACCCTCACAAACTCGAAGGGGATATGCCTTGAGGGCTGGTTCATGGACCACTGGTTCACTATCTTTGCCTGTCCGCTTAACATATCAAGATATTTGTTTCAATTGCTTCACTAAAAAGAATTTCATTTTCAACAGAATATGTTATCTGGTTAGGCTTTTTTGGTCTTAACAATGGGTATATCAACTTTATTCAGGATGATATATTAACGTTATATATTAGAATGTTTTAGAGAATTAGGCCATCAGCATGAGGCGAACATCCTAAAATTGTACACGGTCTGGACGCTTCTTGAGTATAGCTCATCTTCAACCTCCTCCTGCATATCAACTCTTGTATGTGATCTAATGTTACTTTCTTCTACAAACTTCGGGAGAACCAATAAGCGCACACAATAGCTATCTTAGGGGATGTTTAATAGTTTCACCATGCACTACTAGCTCAGGGTAGGAACTTTCGGTGTCATGTGCCTGAAATGGATCAGCTACTTACGACAAGTTTAAGTAGCACTTAAATATGCATAGTCTCTCTTTCTGCACTAAAGTTACTAAACACTCCACATTATTGATTTTCCTAGAGAAATCCTAACTAGCATATTTATGATTTCGATCTCTTCGTTATTTTGCAGCTGGTCGCAGCTCTTGGAAACACTTCCTCTTCCAAATGTAAGCATCTGGATAAATTCCAACTTGAGTCGCCTTTTGCTTTATATGGTCATATCGTATAGACTTATAGTCATATAGTGTAATTCTATTCTATCTTCTGTTGTGAATCATACCTTCTGTCGTAATTCTCTTGCGTGTCTCCTGTCGTCAGACGACAACTATCACTTTGTTTAGCTGTTGAATTGAGTGTACATATCAATAGTACTCAATAGCTTAATTTCATCGATGCTATTATATCCGCAGATCAAATGGATATGCCCTACTGCTCCAACTAGGCCTGTCGCGGTTTTTGGTGGATTCCCATGCACTGCTTGTAAGCCACTTAGCTGATGAACGTCTTGCTTCTTTCATCTAAAAGTGTCAGTAGTTGAAAATAAAGCCATGTTTGTCGCCTAGGGTTTGATGTTGGAGAACTTTCGGATGAGGGTCCTGATGATGTTGAGGGAATGGATGTTTCAGCTACACATATTGCGAATCTTTTGTCCACCGAACCCACTGATGGTATGTCTCTTTGGATGCTGGAAATTTTGTATATTGTTTTATTTATCTTATTTGCATCATTTCACGCATTTATTTATATTGAGATAACTACTCCACTATTGTAAAGGATGTTTACTGAAGAGTTCTTCCCCAACTAGGTTAAAAGAATATGTTTAATCATTTAGAAACGGAATAAGTCAGGAATTTGTGGCTGAGATGATATACACACAAACATAACCCTCATAGAGAACACATTCCATAATTCCTATTAATTATGTTGAAGCAGATACTCATTAATGGAAAGTTTAGAATATATATCTCCCACCCAATCTATATTACATTTGACAACGGTTTTTGAATCCTAGGGCTGACTAGGACAAACAGGTTGATAGAAGTATGGTTGAGATTTAATCTTGGGAAATCAACGGTTGAGATGAGAGTTTGTAAAAATTTTGGGAGGGAAAACTTTTGTATTTTGGTGGGAACTTTTTGGAGAAATAAATTCTCATTTAATTTTGTGAAATTTGAGATCTTTGAATTTAAGAGGTATTGGAAGTTGAACAGCTATGCATTTATGTGATTTAATTTACAATATTTATAACAAAAATAAGGAAATTCATATTATCAATGAATTATATGTTGCCTATTCAAATCATCCTGATCTATCCGGGCATTTGACTTCGCCGAGAAGAAAATAATACACTTACAAATGGGATAACAGAACGTTGTAATTAATACACTCGGACGCCCGAATATTTTTACGCTAATTTGTTGTTCTTTTAAATTTTGTCTGTGGAAATAATTTGTTGGGGAACAAAGTTTTCGTGGGGAAAAATCTTAAGTGAATCGTGACCACATGCACGGGTTATGACTAGTACATCTATATTTAACATGCTTGTTGAACATCGACATGTATGATTAACCGCAAAATCACACGAATCGATTTTACAGTCAAGCTTGGCGTTGGTGGCTTCAGCATGGGCGCGGCGATGGCACTGTACTCTGCAACATGCTGCATGTATGGGAGATTCGGAAACGGCAATCCATATCCAGTTAACATAAGCGCGGTTGTTGGTCTAAGTGGTTGGCTCCCATGTTCAAGGTTAATCCGATTCAAAATTTGCACTAGCCGTTGTGTTTGTATCTGCATCTGATTAAGATCATCTGATCATGGTGCCTGTGAATTCTAGGAGCTTGAGGGGCAAGGTGGAAAGTTCACAAAATGCTATGCGACAAGCTGCCTCCTTGCCGGTTCTGATGTGCCATGGGAGGGGTATCTATCTCTATGAACACATACACCTCAGCAACGTGTATATCATTGTTTTGCATATAATTCTTTAAGAGTACTATTTTTGAAGCTATCAACTTTCAAAAGGAGAAAATGAGTAACATATAGATGAAAACGTGCACAAACGGCATACTTTATGTGCCTGAAATAATTTGATTCCTGGGTCATCCCAGGAACAGATGAACATCCATGTATGAAATTGTTGGAAACGTCATCTATTGACAATGTAATTGATTTTAGAGTTTCAAATAGTATATTAGCATAGAATGTAGCGGCGATGATCCATAAGCATCCCCATTTTCTTGGCGTGTTTCCAATTTTGATGCAACAGTCTTCAGTCTTTGATCATTTCATGTCTCTGAAAATATTTTTCTTTTCTTTTCTCATCTTTTTCAGGGGACGATGTAGTCCTCTATAAACACGGAGAGAAATCTGGCGACGTTCTAAGATCATCAGGGTTTCAGAATCTCACTTTCAAGGCATATAATGGGTGTGTCATAAAACTCCTTCCCTGATTCCTTCTTCTTTGTACCTTAAAACAAAGGTTCATTTAAAGAATATGATCGGAACTACGCAGGCTTGGTCACTATACCATCCCCGAAGAGATGGACGATGTTTGCAAGTGGTTCACTGCAAGGTTGGGGCTTGACGGATGCCGCTCATAATCGACAAATCGTTTAAAAGTTTGTGTGTGTGTGTGCAAATAACAGCATGGAGTTTGGGAAAGGGATAATTTTGATGGATAATATGGTTTGGGGGTATATGGTATATTGGCATTATATCTCTCCTCAGCTTCTTTTGGTCATCTTACCCATTTTATAGATGTATTTCCTTATGCTTGCTCCCTTTGCTAGTTAATGGCTTGATGCCGCGATTAGCGTTGGTAATAATATGAATACCCTGCTGTTGCTCTAAAATACAGGAAGCCATATATGGGTTTTGCTTATCTGATTGCCTTTATATTGGCTGGCGAGTGGTATGATGGAATATCAGGGATTCATGCTTGTGCAAGTACTCAAGAATGAACGTCGACTGTGCTCTGATTATCTAGACTCTTTGTGTTTGCTTTGTCTTGTCATATACATTGTGGATATGTCGGCTCGGACCATAAGTAGGGATGAGAATGGGCATGCCCAAGGTCCGATTGTGCTTCCAATTGGGCATGCTCCATCATCACCCCTATCAATCCTTCACTAAAAGAAGAATTAGTGAAAATTGCGTGGATTGTGCGAGTGAAAATTGCTGCATCCACGTAGGCGCCAGCCCAGCCCGCGTTCTCCCAAATTTTTCCAAGAAAAGAAACAGGTTGCTTGAGAATGGGTTGATTTGACATGAAATATTATTGAAATAGTGAATTTCTACTTTCCGCAAAAAGAAACATGCCCTAAGCTTGATCCAGGTTTCCTACGCTGGAATCACAATGCAAGCATGCATAGGGATGGCAAACGGGTCGGGTGGGTTCGAGTTCGGGTCGGGTCAGATTTGACCCGACCTGGATAGGGGTAAACCCTAATCCGACCCTGATTGAATCAGGGTCGGGTTCGGGTGACCCGGAAAATTTTCGAGTCGGGTTCGGGTTAACCCGTCGGGTTAAGATTTGACTTATACACTACTGTTCCTTTTTCGATATCCAGCTGTTTATTAAGAGCCACTGACAATTTATTAAGTTATGCATAATTTCCAGTAGCTCGTCGCTTAAACCGCACTGATGGCAGTAAGGAAGTATAATTAACGTTACCATTTTATTAACGAAAGTAATAAAATTAACAAAAAAGTTGTATGTAAAGTGAATTGAATCCAAGACCTCTTAAAGAAGAGGACAACAATTCAAATCGTATAAGCACAACTCTCATTGCAACTATGTATTGACGTTATTATATAAATTTTTATATATATAGAGAAAGTAAACCGGGTCGAATTGGGGTCATCCTGGTTGGCATGCCAAACCCATACCCGACCCGGATTCAACTCGTTTCCTACTTGACCCGGATTGACCCCTACCCATACCCGGTTAAGGATGTCGGGTTCGGATCGGGTCGAGTCGGATTGAGCTCATTTTGCCACCCCTAAGCATGCGTACCTCTCTTCACATTTGACTTAGAAATTTTGATGAAGCCCAAGTCACGAGCCCAACGCCTAGTTCAAGGAAAAAAACCCCTAATGCTTAAAGCCTGTTCTTTTGTAGGAAAGTATAAATGGGGAAAGTTGAGAAGTGTGTATTTAGATGAGAGAGAAATTTGGTGTAGTGTGTTCTTTTGTTGGAAAGTGGGATTGGATTGCGGAGTTGGAAAGTTGAAGTGTGGTTCACTCCGTGTAGTGTGTTCTTTTGGACGAAGAAAGGTGAAAGAAGAAAGTGGTGTGGGTCCACTCATATTTAATTTGTTCTATTTATATCTAAACTAAATAATTAACTCTAAATTAATTAATTAATATACCTAATTATTTAATACTCATTATAATTAAGGGGTGCTAGATTTGTGATCAATGCTTTTATTATCAAGGGGCCCACCCATTTCTCATTCGGTTTTGCTGCATGCCAAAGCCAAAAAAAAATGACGAAACTTGATTGGGCGCGTGAGGGAGAGAGGGACCCACGTGCTTCGGATTCCTGCGTAATCCGAGCAATTCTCGAAGAAAATAATTTAGGGTTGAGAATCCTGAGTTGCCCTGCCACGTCGGACAACGTTCCGAAACCCCCGATTCTCAAAATAACAGCCCAAACAATTTGAATTCGGATTCTGCATGAACAGTGTCTAAATAGTACGAAAATTAGGATTCCAAGCCAAGTAATTTGCAAAAGAACATGCCTTAATTAAATAACCTCCTCTTCTCTCTCCACCCCACCCCACCCCACCCCACCCCCCCCCCCCCCCCCCCCACACACACACACACACACACACACACACACACACACACACACGACACACGAGAGCGGCCCACTTCATTCTTTCCCTCAACCGTTCGATTCGTTCGCTCGAGCCCAGCAACCCGACCCATCGCTCGCGGCGGCGGCGGCGGCAAATTCTGGGGGTTTCGAAACCCTGATCCTATCCGAAGACGCGCGGCTTCTCAAGATAAGATCTACTTTCTTTAGGGTTTTAAATCCCTCGCCTGATTGGATTTATCTCCGAAAATTTCTGGTTTCGAGTTTGAATCGAACTCCTATTACGCATTACTTCTCTATTTAAAGGCAACGTTTTCTTTCAGGTTTTTCCATGCGAAAAATACTCTCTTTCTCTCAAAATTTCTGAGACTTCAAGCTTTGGATTTTCGGTTGGTTTTCGGAGCTTTTTGCTTAGAAGTTCTTGAGCGATTCTTGAAGGTAGATTCGATCCCTATTTTATTTTCCAGAGATTTTTTGGGAGGGTTACTCCTCTATGAAACTATTTTGGCACCAATCTAGGTTTACGGCGTTTTTTTTTTGCCGTTGTTCATTGTTTTCGTTCGTTTATACCCGTGCGTCGATTCTTAGTTGTGGTCGGCCACCGAGGGGAAGGCGCAGCCTTGGGTTGCTTACGGTGTTGGTTTACACCAGCGGGACTTGCCCGCCAAGGTGTTGGTTCCATATGAGTCTTGGAGGTTGCTTGCGGCCTCTTGGGATTGGCAGATCTGTTCTAGGCCGTCCTGTTTGTTGCTTGCTGTACCCTTCGCCTGCTGCTGTCCTATTTGTTTTTATAGCTGTTACCTTGACTGCCGTGTTGATTCTGTACGCCTGCTGTGTTGATGTTCAGTATGCCTAGTATGCCTCCTGTGCTGATGTTCAGTTTTGCTTGCTTGATGCTGAATAATATGCATGTTGATTGATTTAGTACGACGTTGGTGTTTCAGTTGCTTGTTTGCTTGCCCTTGGTGATTCAGTTTGCTTGATGCATGCTTGTTGGAGGCTCAGTTTACTTGTTGTTACTTGACCAGTGTACGTTGAAGTCTGTATGCTTCTTATTATTGAAGTAGCTAAATTATTTCGTCCCTAAATTGGTTAATTCGTGTATACAATTGTTAGTCTGAGCAACCCCTCTAGGCAAGTAGACCACAATCTTTACGGTGCCAAAACATGAATCTGATCCATCCAATCTTTTCCATAACTCTTCATTTTTTCCCGTCGTTTCCTTTATTTATTATAAACCATGTGTTTTAAATGTGTTTCTGAAATTGTTAACTTTAATTGCTGAAAGATTATGTTTCTGCATATGAGACCGGATGTGTGAAAGATTGGAAGTTTGAGTTGTTGCGTACTAAATTACATGATTAGAAGTTATGCAATTTGATTATAAAATGATATTGGTACATCTGTTACTTGCACAAGATATGGCATATTGAACATAGTTTTGCATAACTCTCTAATTATGTAATTTAGAGATTAGAGACATAAACATAATACTACCCTAGAACTAGAACAACTACACTTAACATCACGGGTTTTGGGGTAACTTATAATTAAGAGAGTGCGGGAGTGATTGAAGCCATGCTTATGGCCCCTATATGAGAGGATGTCTTTTTATGGATCTTGATTTTTTACTACATGTTGACCTTTATACTCGGCCCGGGGTAGCACCATGTGGTCTAAAGTGGACTTCACGTTGCACATCGTGCACTCCTCTTAAGTCATACCACTAGTCTTTTGGTTAGTTACTAGACCTTTATTACTACAAGAAGGTGCCAGGTTAGTACCTTTTCCTCATAGTTCCATTACAGGCCCATTAAGACCTGCAAAAATTATTGTGAGTATGACTGCACTTGTGTCCGGGGCATTACAATGTTCTATCGTGTTTCTATGGTATATGCATGCACACATCAAACTAGTAATTTGTAGATTACATTCAAGGACAATAATCTTCAGCAGTATGACTAAAATTAAAACCAAGTTTATATACCTTCTCTTGTGTCATAGTAATTCGTACAATTTTCACATCGGTAGTTTTCTGATCATGCAATACCCACCTGCAAGAATAAAAATGGTTAACCAAGAAACATGAATATGAAATCAAAGAATGAAAAGTTAATCATAGCATCAAAAATTGTTGATTAAAAAAGAAGACACCAGATAGCATTGACAATATGCTTTCTGGCAGAGGGACTTCTTGCATCTACATCCTTTACTGTGTCTGACTTTGTTTGGTGTACTGTTAGGAGTAATCTGCAGTATAATAGAAACTACTAGTTTATTTCAAATTCTCTGCTTTGAGGATCTATTTAAAATTATTACCAACTCCGGCTGCTTAACAGACATCAACTTTAGGAGAAAATGCACGATGATCGTGAGATTCTATAGGTTGGTATGATAGTTGTACTAAATCCTCGTATTGTTTCGAATTGAAGCATCCCTCGCAACTACAAGCTTTCGTACAATAGTACATGTTTCCAGAGTATTCGCAGTACCTGCACAACATGTATACGGAACATACGTTTGAGAATAGAAACGACACATCATGTATAGAATTCAGACATCACGTTTACTTACACTTGCAAGATTTGATGCCATCGTTCCTGGGTAAATTGTACCTAGTATAAGCCGAAAAGAATGACAGCTCGAACGATTTAAGTTGCAAACTACTTTCCGTTTCGAGGGACTGATCTCTTCCGGACTAAACTGCGACTGGAAATCAGCATCGGCAGACGCAATTGCTTTATGTTCTTGCTGCATATCATTAATATTGTGTTGCTAGAATAAGATAAATGAATAGAACTCGATATCATAGCAAGAAACAAGAAATGCAAATCTTTCTGATTAATTAAAATCAAGAACAATCAATGAAGTGCGGTAAACATTGACGTCATCGAGCAATTAGAATAACACATATTAATATAGAATCAGCTTAGCAGAGTATTAACATCATGGTTTGCTAATTGACAGTCTAAGGTAAAAGAGTAGAATCAACGGCAATATTAATCAAATTCAGTGTGGCAATAAACAAGAATTACAAATTTTTCTGTTAATTAAGTGCAGGAACAATCCAAGAACTGCTAAAAATATTAATCTCATTGATTAGCTAGAAAGGGATGGAATGCGGTAGGGAACATGCATGTCGAGTTCCATCAGTTGAATTGATGAGCTGTTGATTTGTGCAATCCCAACCTCTAGCCCAATGTAAGTCCAATTGATATCGTTTGTGGCCCTCAGTTTTGCATGATTGTAGTTTGCCTGATCTGTATAATTCCATAGAGATATTTCTGTTATAACGGGCAAAATGGTCTATCGTGTGCACACACCAAACTACTAATTTGTAGAGTTCATTCAAGACAAGTAATCGGCAACAGTATGGCTAAAATTAATACCAAGTTTATTTACCTTTTCTTGTGCCATGGGAATTCTTACAATTTTCACATCGGCAGTTCTCTGAACATCCAACACCAACCTACAACAATAAAAACGGTTAACCAAGAAACATAAATATGAAATCAAAGAATGAAAAGTTAATCGCATCGTCAAAAATTGTTGATGAAAAAAAGAAGGCACCTGAAAGCATTCACGATATTTTTTCTGGCAGAGGGACTTCTTGCAGCTACATCCTTTTCTGTGTCTGACTTTGTTTGGTGTACTGTTAGGAGTAACATGATGGATAATAGAAACTACTACTTTATTTCAAATTCTCTGTTTTCAGGATACCAACTTCTGTTGCTCAACTGACCTCAACTTTAGGAGAGAATGCACGATGATCGCGAGATTCTATAGGTTGGCATGATAGATGTACTAAATCCTCATATTGTTTCGTATTGAAGCATCCCTTGCAACTACAAGCTTCCGTGCAATAGTACATGTTTGCAAAGCATTCCCAGTACATGCACAACGTAGATAAGGAACCTACATTGTTTGAGAACAGAAACGACACATCATGTATAGAATTCAGAAAAAACTTACAGTTTTAGGCATCGCGTCTTCTTACAGTTGCAAGATTTGATGCCATCATTCCTGGAAAAATTGTACCTGAGAGTCCACGAGAAATTAAGTATAAGCCGGAAAAAATGACAACTCAAGCGAATCACGTTGCAAACTACTTGCCTCGCCTCTTCAAGGTTCTGGTCTCTTCCGGACTCAAATGAGACCGAGAATTAGCATTGACTCAAAAAATGACATCAAATCATCCAACACCAACCTGCATGCTAATCTTTGAGTCAATGCTAATTCTCGGTCTCATTTGAGTCCGGAAGAGACCAGACCCTCGAAGAGGCGAGGCAAGTAGTTTGCAACGTGATTCGTTTGAGTTGTCATTTTTTCCGGCTTATACTTAATTTCTCGTGGACTCTCAGGTTCAAGTTTTTCAGGAATGATGGCATCAAATCTTGCAACTGTAATAAGACGCGATGCCTAAAACTGTAAGTTCTTCCCGAATTCTATACATGATGTGTCGTTTCTGTTCTCAAACAATATAGGTTCCTTATCTACGCTGTGCAGAAACTGCGAATGCTTTGCAAACATGTATTATTGCACGGAAGCTTGTAGTTGCAAGGGATGCTTCAATTCGAAACAGCATGAGGATTTAGTACATCTATCATGCCAACCTATAGAATCTCGCGATCATCGTGCATTCTCTCCTAAAGTTGAGGTCAGTTGAGCAGCAGAAGTTGGTATCCTGAAAACAGCGAATTTGAAATAAAGTAGTAGTTTCTATTATCCATCATGTTACTCCTAACAGTACACCAAACAAAGTCAGACACAGAAAAGGATGTAGCTGCAAGAAGTCCCTCTGCCAGAAAAAATATCGTGAATGCTTCCAGGTGCCTTCTTTTTTTCCTCAACAATTTTTGACGATGCGATTAACTTTTCATTCTTTGATTTCATATTTATGTTTCTTGGTTAACCGTTTTTATTGTTGTAGGTTGGTGTTGGATGTTCAGAGAACTGCCGATGTGAAAATTGTAAGAATTCCCATGGCACAAGAAAAGGTAAATAAACTTGGTATTAATTTTAGTCATACTGTTGCCGATTACTTGTCTTGAATGAACTCTACAAATTAGTAGTTTGGTGTGTGCATGTACCATATAAACACGATAGACCATTTTGCCCGTTATAACAGAAATATCTCTATGGAATTATACAGATCAGGCAAACTACAATCATGCAAAACTGAGGGCCACGAACGATATCAATTGGACTGACATTGGGCTAGAGGTTGGGATTGCACAAATCAACAGCTCATCAATTCAACTGATGGAACTCGACATGCATGTTCCCTACCGCATTCCATCCCTTTCTAGCTAACCAATGAGATCAATATTTTTAGCAGTTCTTGGATTGTTCCTGCACTTAATTAACAGAAAGATTTGTAATTCTTGTTTATTGCCACACTGAATTTGATTAATATTGCCGTTGATTCTACTCTTTTACCTTAGACTGTCAATTAGCAAACCATGATGTTAATACTCTGCTAAGCTGATTCTATATTAATATGTGTTATTCTAATTGCTCGATGACGCCAATGTTTACCGCACTTCATTGATTGTTCTTGATTTTAATTAATCAGAAAGATTTGCATTTCTTGTTTCTTGCTATGATATCGAGTTCTATTCATTTATCTTATTCTAGCAACACAATATTAATGATATGCAGCAAGAACATAAAGCAATTGCGTCTGCCGATGCTGATTTCTAGTCGCAGTTTAATCCGGAAGAGATCAGTCCCTCGAAACGGAAAGTAGTTTGCAACTTAAATCGTTCGAGCTGTCATTCTTTTCGGCGGCTTATACTTAGTTTCTCTTGGAATCCCAGGTACAATTTACCCAGGAATGATGGCATTAAGTCTTGCAAGTGTAAGAAGACGTGATGCCTGAATTCTATACATGATGTGTCGTTTCAGTTCTCAAACGTATGTTCCGTTTACATGTTGTGCACGTACTGCGATTACTCTGGAAACATATACTATTGCACAGAAGCTTGTAGTTGCGAGGGATGCTTCAATTCGAAACAGTACGAGGATTTAGTGCAACTATCATCCCAACCTATAGAATCTCACGATCATCGTGCATTTTCTCCTAAAGTTGATGTCTGTTGAGCAGCCGGAGTTGGTAATAATTTTAAATGGATCCTCAAAGCAGAGAATTTGAAATAAACTAGTAGTTTCTATTATCCTGCAGGTTACTCCTAACAGTACACCAAACAAAGTAGACACAGTAAAGGATGTAGATGCAAGAAGTCCCTCTGCCAGAAAGCATATTGTCAATGCTATCTGGTGTCTTCTTTTTTAATCAACGATTTTGGATGTTATGATTAACTTTTCATTCTTTGATTTCATATTTATGTTTCTTGGTTAACCATTTTTATTGTTGTAGGTTGGTGTTGGATGTTCACAGAACTGCCGATGTGAAAATTGTAAGAATTCCTATGGCACAAGAAAAGGTAAATAAACTTGGTATTAATTTTAGTCATACTGCTGATTACTGTCCTTAAAAGTACTCTACAAATTAGTAGTTTGTGTGTGCATGTACCATAGAAACACGATAGACCATTTTGCTCGTTATAACAGAAGAGGGTCACGAAGGATATCAATTGGACTGACGTTGGGCTGGAGGTTGTGATTGCACAAATCAACAGCTCATCAACTCAACTGATGGAACTCGACATGCATGTTCCCTACCGCATTCCATCCTTTCAGAGCTCAAGATATTGACTGCCTAGTCATGAAACTTTTCGGTCTTTAAATACTAGGATGCTATAATCGTATCATTTGATTGGCATGGAAGATGTAATGCCGAGTTCCCAGATAGCTGCAAGCCATCATTTAATGCCAAATTTAGTAGCAGGTCATAAACTTCTCAAATAGACTGTTTATTCTCTATCTGGGCCCTAGCACTGATACTTCCGCTGTTTGCTGGAACCAGAAAGCGCCGCAGTTTGCTATAAGAATTCATTCAAGAAACCAGTATGCCTAATGCTAATTCAGTATATCATTTTGGTGAAAACATGGGCCATTTGCAGCATCCAGGTGCTGTTCAGTTTGGCTCTGTGCAAAACCTATGGCAGATACCCACCGAGACTTTGGATGGACTCGGTTCAAGCTGGCTCGGTGCAGTCTGATGCCAGAGACCCTCAACACATGCGATTGGACTTAATTCAAGCTGGCTCGGTGCAAGCTGATGCCAGAGACCCTCAAAGCATGCAATCGACCTTGCATCATCCATATGAGCCCTTGTTATATCACTGGGACGAGGACATGCGCATGTGTCGGCCTGATTTACATGGCGATGGGTTCCACCAGTAAGATATATTTTTGACAAGCTACACATTGATCGTCTCTAGGTTTCAAGTGATATTACAAGATCAGCTTGGATGCCAGGAGCACTTAGTTATCAATCAATCATTTTTTTCTCTGCGTACAACTTATGGTGTTAGGAGTTTGATATGTTTTTTCGTTTTCTGGTTAAATTGTGTTCATATGATGAACCGTTTGCTTGTTTAGGAAACTTGTCAGCATGGCAATTAATTCAAAAGGAAAACAATTGTGTGTATGACTTCCATTCAATGACAATTGTATCAAAAACTATATTTCTTCAGAAGAAGTTAAGTTTGCATGTTGTACGCGTTGAGAAAAAATTGAAACATTTAACAATATTACCCAACTCCGCCACCAAGTTTGTATGTTTGCATGTAAAGCAAAAGGCTGACTCAAGTTGGAATTTATCCCAGATGCTTACATTTGGAAGTGGAAGTGTTTCCAAGAGCTGCGACCAGCTGCAAATAAAAGAAGAGAGAAATCATAAATATGTTGGTTAGGATTTCTCTGGGAAAATCTGGTTAGTAACTTTAGTTCAAACACTTGAAGTTTTAAACATGCAGAAAGAGAGACCATCCATATTTAAGTGCAACTTAAACTTGTCCTAAATAGCTGATCCCTTCCAGGCACATGACAGCGAACGTTCATACCCTGAGTTAGTATTGCATGGTAGAACTCTTAAACATAATTGAAGATAACTATCGTTAAGACTATAAAACTTAACCAAATAACATATTCTGTTGAAAATGAAATTCATTTTAGTGAAGCAAATTGTGATGTCCTCTCTCTCCATGGTAAGTGAAAGAGCGACATATGAAACTAGGTAGGTACTTCAAGAACGTTGCCACAACAATTACAGTACTTTGCAATGGAAACAAATATCTTCATATGTTAAGCGAACAAGCAAAGATAGTGAACCAGCACCCTCAAGGCATATTCCCTTCCAGTTTGTGATGGTCTTAATCCATGCTCACCATTAAGGGTGTGTCCACAACTGATGCAGCTTGCAATTTAAACAAGATTCACCACAACTGATGTGGGATTAAATTGAATCACAACCTACTAAAAATATAAAGTTGAATTAAATACAATCCTGACTGTATGTATGTATGTATAAGCTTACAATTTAAACAAGTTTCATTACAACTGATGTGGGATTAAATTGAAATAACAAACTACTAAAAATATAAGCTTAAATTAAATACGATACTAACAAATAAACCATTAAAATAAAATGAAATCACAACCAAAATCCAAACAAAATCCTACTTAAATCTAATTAAATAGAACTTGATCCTCATCATTCTTCGTGGTTTTAAAAAATTCATGGCCTCGTGAATGATGGTAGGAGAGTGCAAATCGGTAGTAGTCAGTAGTCTCTTGTTGTTGGAGAATACTCGTTCTGCCTACTTAGAAATGATCCAAAGTGGCACATTATAGATGAGCCTCTTCAAGAGAATGGACTAAGTCACTGACAAAAAGGCGCGTAAAATCTACTGGTTGGTATAATTTGATGAGTCGGGAATGAAAAAAATCAACATGCTCACTCAGATCAAGTGGTGACTTTATTTGTAACTCTGGAGTAAGTTTAACAGATAGATCAAGCGAGAGCTCTAGCTCGAATTGCGGGTGCTGGATGAGGATAAAGCTGAGACACTAGCTCAACTTCAGGCTCCAGTGCAAGCACATGCTCAATTTCGAAGTCTATATCAAGTTTGTTTGCACCACCAACTGGCCTACATTTCCACAAGTATTCATAAAGGGAGAGTTTGTTGGAGGATCCGATATTCTACTCAACATGCATCAGGTAGTTTCTTGGACCAACGCAAACATTCACTCTTTGTTCTTTTGATGTTAACTGAACTATTCTTTCTTTACCTTGCAGAATGGTCAGCTAAAGGAGCTTCTTGCAGACGTCAATGCAGGCAGCAGCAATCCGAAACTAAACTTCTGCACATCAATTTAGAAATCGCCAAATTCCGCCAGCAATGTGCTAATGTACTTAACGGTGAATCTGGCTGAATTTTGATTACTATACTAGTTTCCCCTCCTTAATGTTGTAATAATTCCGACGCAGTTATTGTTTCTGGGTTGCTGGAGCTTGAAAGAGGATGTTGCAAATTTGATGCTAATGTCTTTTGTGCAACTCTGTGTAAAATTTGATTCTGTGTTCAGAGACTCAGATGTTTGTTCATCAGTGACAGCAACTTGAGATCTTGCAGAATGATAAATGAATGATTTGATTATACTTTTTGATCATTTTTTATGTTTTGCCTCTATTGCTTAACTTATTAAAAGTGTTTCCTTTATGTATGTCACCTTTTATGGTCTAAATCCTTGTATTTCCTTTTGATAGTTGCCTCTGGGACTGCCATGGGTATACATAAACACTGTAAAATTGAAAATAAAATAAACCAAAGGTCACACAGAATCATATCTAAGTTTACCATGTATCTTTAAAAAAAATTCTAATGACAAATTTAACTATACATCTAAAATTCTTATTGTATAAAATATAGCTACTTTAAGAATTTTCTCTTCTAGACCATCATTTTATGAATATCTTTATATTCTACTTCTTTATATGGGAACTTCTTTGCGCACCTAACGTTTTTCTCCTTGCACATACCGCTACAGTGTTTTGAAAAATAACGAAACGACAATTTAAAAAAACATAGAAATACCTCTGCTAAAATTTGCCGATTGTGTGCGGTGAGTAAAAAGTGTTGCACTCAACAAAATTTCTCACCGTGCACAATAGGCAAATTTTTTGGTGTGCCTATTGTGCCCGGTGAGAAATTTGTCAGTGCAACCACTTTTACTTACAACGCACAACATGCAAAATTTTAGTATATTGTGCACGGTGAGTAATTTTGTACGTGCATAAAAAATTACTTACTTCATATAACATGCAAATTTTTTGCGTGGTGAGCAATTTTGTCGTGTTGATGAATTTTTACTAACTGCGCACAATGGTAGGTGCGCAAGAAAGTTTCCAATAAAAATCTGAAGGTTGCCAATTTTCTTTGCTTTCTATAATCTTCAGATAATTTCTTCAATTTTTGTTGCTTATGAGTAACACAATCGATGAATGCAACTGAACTCGACACGGATTTGGGCCATTATTTTGGTTCCCCTCATTAAGGTTTTGATTCTAACCCAGTAAAATTGTGAATATGAACCAGATGATGAGATTATACATCTACATATCAACTAGAAATATCAACTAGAAATCAAATGAAAACCATTATATGGATGTGATCGGAAATTTAAAAAAAAGAATTGTAGAGAAAAATCTTAATTTTGATATCTTTTGAAGAATATCTTTCTCTAGTTTCCCTTTGTCTCCGTTTGCGACATGCAGAGAGCTCAATGTTTCAATTTTTTCTAACCTAGTTTAATGTTTGTTGTGCTCAATGTATCAGTATGTATCAATTTTTTTGTATCAATATGTTGTGCGCATTGTGCGCATTGAGAATTGTTAAATGTTAAATTGTTCAATTAAAAATGTTAAATGTTAAAATTTTCAGTTAAAAATTGTTAAATGTTTCAAATTTTTCTCAACGTGCATGACATGTAAACTTTTGCATGTTTGCATGTGTGCATTAATAAAAAATTGTTCAGTGTTCCAATTTTTCTTAACACGCACAACATGCAAAAATTGAAAAAAATTGAAACATTTAACAATTTTACTCAACACGTACAACATGCAAAATTTTTGCTGTTGTGCGCGTTGAGTAATTTTAGCTTTCACTGTCAAGAATTGATCAATGCGCACAACATGCATAAATTTTTATTGTAGTTTGCGTTGAGTAAACATTGATCAACAACCTAAATTTATTCCCTGAGCACAACAAGTAAAATTTTTGCTCGTTATGCGCATCTAGTAAATCGCAAAAATCGTTCGTGCCCTAAAAATTTTCTTCCCGCTCTTCATATTTCGCATTTTTCATTATTTACATAAAATTGTTCGACAGAGTTTTATCATGATGCGGATCCTCTTTCATACGATACGTATATGTCTAAACTTTGTTTTATGATTGTATTAACTTATTTTAGGGGGTTTTGATTATGGGTAGTTTTGGTATTCCCGGTTGTTTGCGGAGCAAAAACTTAAATAATAATATTTTATTGGTATCTGTCCCGAGTAAATACTGAAGCGGTATGTGCACGGAGAAAAACGGTAGGTACGCAAGGAAGTTCCCTCTTAATATTTCTTCTGGATAAAACATCTTAAATTTACTCAATTCTGTTGTGAACGAGAAACATGTTTGGAGAAGGTTGAGGCTAGGAAACCCCTAGCCTCCTTTATATAGTATTCATAATGGTTACTCATGTGGGTGGATACCCAATAGGCCCAATGGGTCCTATTCATAACACTTCCCCTTATCCAACCAACGTGGTATACTCGACTTATGAATACTGAATGATTCATTAGTACTAATGAGTATCTTAAAGGGTGGATACTTCTAGATCCAAGTTAAGGGTAACTGCCTCGTTAAAAACCCTTAGCTATGGAAAACCCTGTGGGAAAAAACCGACAGCGAAGGGAAAAGAGTACAGCACTCCATAACTTCCTCTGATTTGGGGATGTGTCGAGCGGTGGATACTTCTAGATCCAGAGTTAATGTGGTTGCCTCATTAAAACCTTGACTATGGAAAACCCTGTGGGAAAAACCACTAGCCAAGGAAAAAGAGTACAACTCTACAGTTGACTCCCCTTATCTGATCAAGCTTCAGGCTTGCAGATATACTATATATCTATACATTTATCTCCTATGTGTCTATACATCCATCTCATCTACAACATTCCGAAAGCAAAAGTAAAGTACAAGCATCACTCATCTATACAAGTTTCACTCATATAGGGCAGTAGCTGAAACTGATGGAGCGCTGCGAACTTGGTAGACAGCTCCACGTCTCAATCGTCATTGTCTGCAAAGGTACTTCAGGACCTGGCTTTGTATGTTCTTGAACTGCTCCTTGGGTGATGAGTTTCTCGGGATGGTAGAAGGATGTAGACTTGGGAGGATTCTGTGTAGATCTTCAGGAGGTGGACGTCCCTTTAATACTATTCATCGCGATGATCTGTAACCTGCATATGCAAATACATTTAACATGGAGGATTTTTCCTCGACCCTTGGAGATAGCGCAGAAGCTACATAACTCTGGTCTAGTGGTGCGCTGCAGGCGCTGCACTGTACCTGGCTAATAGCTATACTGCTAACGCTCAAAAGAGACGCATACAGTTGGCCAGGTAAAAGAGTGTTACAAAGACACTTAAGGTACTTCTGGACCATATATATTATTCCCCTCTTCCAGCTAATGGAAAGGGGTCTTTTAATGTATATCCATACAACCAAATATGTGTATTTAGTGGAGAATGATTTTAATGTTTCTTCATCAATCGTCATTGTATGAAGTTTTCATTTTCGGGATGATTAATTAATGTCATCTTCAGGATGATAGTTCATTTCCAGGATAATAGTTCATCTTCAGGATGATAGTTTATCTTCAGGATGATTAATGTCATCTTCAGGATGATAGTTCATCTTCATGATGATTAATGTCATCTTCAGGATGATAGTTCATCTTCGGGATGATTGTTCATCTTTAGGATGATTGTATTCTGTAAGCCAAGAATTTATGCCTAGCTAGGACTTTCATATCATATCATATCTGATAGATAGGCTTTAACAGATATTTCGGTATTTTCTCTTCAGGAGATCCGATAATATTTTGGGTTATTAAAATAATCTCAATTCTTTTAATTTTCTCTCTTAAGAACAATACTGTTTTTAAGAGGTGCAAACAACAACCTTCTTGTATGAGTCATTTAAGGATCTCCGTCTCGGTTGTCTTTCCTTTAATATATGTCTCAAAAAGAAAGGATAGTACAGAAAAAATTTGTACATGCAGTTGAAGAAATTTTATATCGATAATGTTGTCACATCCAATAGCAACATCAACCAAAAATTCCCTCTTTTTGCCATTCGTTGGGTTACGCCTTGACATAAACCAGTCGATGCATCAGATTCATCTTGTAAGTGAGTTCAGCTCATCTTACTTGATTACTTCCTGGTTTGAGCGATTTATACCTCTAAAGCTATAGCAAATTAAAATGCTTATAGCTAACGATTTTATTTTAATTCTCTTTCAATACTCAGTTATCCCACAGGATTTGATATCATTTTTGATACCAGGACTTCAGGTCCAACACCTCATATTTCATAAGTGAGTCCAGCTCACCTTATTATTGCCTCATTTCACATTATTATAATTTGGCCAAATCTCTATCTTTGCTTCAGGCAAAGCAGAGTTGTGGAATCGATATTTTATATTTAACTGGCAAAGTGAAATATGAGAGAATTTGTCGACAAAATGTGTTCTTTCTTGTCCAAAGACTCACCCCGTACGTACTATAAACATTTGATTTCTCCCAGAGGTGTTTCCTTCACGACGCGTTAAAGAAGTGAAGGTTCTGAGACGGGTAAAGAATATGGACAGATCCAGAATGGGTCCTTAGCAACCAAGTTGCAATAAGGTTCTGGATTTGAGCTCACTTTCCTGTGATGGTATTGTTTTCTCGGTCTCCAGGAGTAGATTTCTCTCTTTGGAGCCTAGTGGTATGTCCTCTCATCTCTTAAGGACGTCCACTTCTGCTACTGGTGGATTGCATCCATTATATTTGGTATGTCAATCCTAGCTGGATTTTTAGTAGCAGTGATGTGAAAATTTTGACAATATTTAAATTGTCAGTCTGATTATAATCAGATCATATGTATTTACTTTTTAAATGGTCAATTTGAGCTTCAGGCTCATAGATGATTTGAACCAAATAGGGAATTGAAAGATCTTCAGGATCCTTTTTACCATCAACACACAATCTATAAGACGTGTATAAATGCCTTACTCATACGAGATTTTGGAATCTATTCATCCAAGCTGGTTAGTCCTGATGAATGTGTTCTCTTTATGGCATCATGACGGTTTATGTAGTGTTGCTTCAGGAACACATACACATCGTTGCTGACGTACCATCTTTAAGATGTGCTCTAAACCCATTCTTAGAAAATGTTTATATGGAGTTGATTAGACTCATATAAAAAGGTTCTAATGGTGTGTTTAGCTGAGTGTACGCAACCACTGTTGCTAATTATTTATGATTTCTCATTTTTATCCAAAGTTACCACTATTTTAAAAAAAAATTGTGGTTGGATAATGACCATTTTTAGAGGATATATTGATGAGTACACCAAGGGTACATCATCAGTCCTATTAAGGGAGTAGACGAAGCTTATTTATATCCCTTAAATACTCTCAAGAGACCTAAAGGTCTTCATTATCTTTAATGATGATAGTATATCATCTTAAATTCCTTTGAGGAAGTGGGGAGAGTCAATGTCCATGTGAATGGAGATGATCTCATTATCATTTTCCCCTTTTGAATAGGACAATGAAAGTTTCACCCTTTTTGAAGAATCTTCGGGTTCGTCTGGTTGATGATGTCTTGCATCAGTAATCCAGGGTGATATCGATCCAAAATTGGTCGATTCTGGACACTTCTGGTGTTCTAAAATAATTCCTCTTTTTGAATTTATGTGGGACTTTTGAAAAGTCCATTAAAATGCTCAAGTTAATTTTGTCCGGTAATAGTTGAATTGTGTTCAAACTGTGAAGGATTACATCTTCACATTGACTATTGTGCGGATCATTATGGGACAAAGCTTCAGGCTTCATTTATTTCTTGAGTCATTTAGGGATTTCGTTTTGACGAATATCCTTTGAAACTGTATACGTTTCAGAGAGTATATGGCATCCTCATTTTATTTTTAGGGGTATTCAAGATAACAAATTATTCGCAGTAAAATAAAATGTATTAAAACTACAAGAGAATAATACTGATGATTTTGTTAAGTCAACAAGTGACATAGTGTGATGTGTGCTCTTGAAAACATACAACAATAATCATGCTCATTAAGACTTATGTTATGACAACAGATTATATTTGATTTCAAAGTTTATTTGTCCTCGGGGAGTAGCTAAATATACATAAGGTCAATTAGACTTTCGTCGTTTTGACTAGATATGTATGTATTTTTATATGGCATAAGTTAATGCACATTCATGTTTGCAAAAACATTATGGCTCTTATCAGAACTTCTGGTCTGATATTGGCTTGCCATTGCTTACTTCACGTCGAGGTATATCATATCTTCCCTTTCCCATTTAATTCAAGACTTCCCCTATTTTAAGTTTTCCTTATTTTTATTTCAGGTCATGTTTGATCCTGAACTTCCCCTGATTTCAATATTCATTATTTATAAAGGACAATGAAAATTAGTCTTCCTAAGGAGGCATAAGCAGGGGTTTGAGCAAATTATTTTATACTTCCACTTTTCTAATTAATTAGAGACTTTTAAAAGTCTATTTGAATGCTCGGGTATAGCTTCAGGCCATTTACTTGAGTCGTTCAATTTTTATGTGGATAGTTTATCATGCTCAGAGGGGAAAACAAATACGTGGCTACGAAATTTATAATTTCTCACTTATATATTAAGTCACGACTTCGGGCGTACACTTAAAAGTAAGGGGTAGATTCAAAAATCATACATTGTAAAGTGAGATGACTCTAAAAGAGTTTAGCGGTGTTATGACAACTGCTGGTGTCAATATTTACCGCAAAATGCGCATCTCTAAAAAGATCGCATAAATGGTTTTTGCATAAGCCATCGTTTTTGTTGATATTTATTTTATTAGGGGAAAGGGTGCTGACTTTTGATTTGATTTTGAACTTCAGGTTCATTTTGTCAAAGTGGATATGATGTTAAAACTTTTTGAAATCATGATTGTCTTGTTGTCATAAATATCGTCATATCATGAGCCCATCATACATATAATATAAAGCTTGTAAACTAAAAATTATGCTCAATTAACCTGAATTGAAACAAGTATGATGTATACACATGCTATTTATATGCTGCAAGCATTTAAATAATCTCATCGCAGATATATAGTCTAGCTATAGGTATTAAACTATATCAAAATGATTTTAGCATGCTAAATAAAATGTACATCACAGAAATCATTAAATATGCGGCAGGCATATAATTTTCTACACATTCATTTAATTATCACAGACATGTAATAATATTAAATGTTAAATCATGCAACAGGCAATGAACTGTATGCAACATCACTTAGCATTAACAAATGGAGAGAAAACTTTTCGTTTAATACTAATCAAATAATCCAACAAAATGCGGTGATGATTTACGCAGATAATTAATCAGAAAAAGACAAAAGAAGAAAATCTTTAATCAATAGCCGAATAGCCATTTTATAAACATATTTATAACTTGCCCTCAATACCCCAAAAGGGGTTATTAATGCTTAAATCCCCTTCCCCTGATTTTCCCTGATTTTTCTGGATTTATCCATTTTTTTCGGGAATTATAATGAAATTTTAATAAAAAATAAATTAAAAATCAATTCTGGGCCCAATTTGGGTAGAAACCCAATGGGCTGGAATTAAATTTTAATTTAAATATCCATTTATTTTTCATTATTGGGCCTAAAAGGCCCATCTCCCCAAGCCCTAGGGTTTCCCTAGGGTTTCAATGCGGGAGAGGAGAAGGGATGGCGGCGGCCGCCCGTAGGCGGCGACGCTTTGCTGCCGGCGGCGGCGTCCCCCTGAAGGGGGCGGCCTGTCGGTGCTACCGACGCCCCCCTTCAGGAGGGGGGCGGCCCCCCTCGGGGGGGGCATGCCGGCGCCTGCCGACGCCCCCCTCAGGGGGGCCTGTCGGCGCCCCCCTCAGGGGGGGCCTGCCAGCACCCCCCGTCAGTGGGGGCGGCCCCCCTCAGGGGGGCCTGCCGGCGCCCCCTTCAGGGGGCGGCCCCCCCTCAGGGGGGCCTACCGGCGGTCGCCGCTAGAGGCGGTGGCCCGGCGGCTAGGGAAAAAAAACCTTCTTTTTTTGTTAATCTATTAAAAAACAGATTTTTATCTTAAAAAGGTAATTTTTAGACTCTAAATCGACGTTATATCTAATAAAAATTAGATATTTAATGTAAAAACGTTGATTTCGCATATAAACAATCAAGTTTTTGATCTAATAATTTAGATCCATGCATAAACAATTATATTTTTGATATCTAGATCACATAAAAATATGTATTAGATCTAGAAAATTGTTTAGGCTTACCCACGAGATCCGTCCTCGAGATCTAGCGACGTTTGATGAAGGATGCCCGAAGAATCCGCGTCGTCTCACGAAACTTTGCGTCGCGAAAAAAAATTTTTGACGGAGCTTCCGCCGGGCGCCTTCCTCTCACAAGCCGTCGCTTCTTCCATCGAGAGTGATCGTGCTGATAACGTGTTGTGAACGAGAAACATGTTTGGAGAAGGTTGAGGCTAGGAAATCCCTAGCCTCCTTTATATATTATTTATAATGGTTACTCATGTGGGTGGATACCCAATAGGCCCAATGGGTCCTATTCATAACAAATTCAACCTTTTATCGTATCGGATACTTATTAGAATAAACTGTCTTAATCGCAATTACTATGACAAATTTTCAAACTAGGTAAAAACTTGATTATGGAGTATTCGAACTTAATGTGGATGGCACGAGTGAAGGGAATCCAGGAATCTCAGCGCCATATGGCATCTTTCGAATGACATGGGTGGATGGCCTTTAGGTTTTTCGGCATATGTGGGACATGGTACGAATCTTAATGCTGAGCTTCAAGCTATTCGCTTTGGATTGGAACTGCTTGACATCGAGGTTTTCGACATCTTATTTGTGAATCAGTCTCCAAAGTCACTCTCTTGCTTTTTGATTCGGCTGACGTCTCCTCTCATCTACTTTTGAACTTGATATTAGATATTCGGGAGTTCATCTCATGATTTCGCCTTTGTGCCATGCGACATGTTCTTCGAGATGCTAATTTCTATGCCGACTCCCTAGCAAACCCAGGCTGCCAACTGGATGATGAATTTCGGTTCTGGGAAAGTACACCGGCTTTGTTATCACAGCTGCTACTGCTTGATGCCAGAGGAGCTGGATATATATAGGCTCTGCCTTCTGATAGTTTGTAAGGTTTCTATCAAATTCCGATGTATAAAAATAGAAATAATTTTAAAAGCCAACCACATTTAAATTAATTATAAAAACAGATCAAATTTCGTCACTTCGGATTCTACGCATGAATTTGTGACTACAAAACCACTAGGTTTGTCAATCTCGACCATTTTAAATTTAATCTATATCATTCTTTCAATCGTGAGAACTCCAATACATGTTGGATAACAATATAAATAGCACAACTGCTAATGCTAGATGCCAGAGGATTTGGATGTATTATAGGCTCTACCTTCTGATAGTTTGTAATGTTTCTCTCTAATTCCGATGTATAAAAATAGAAATAATTTTAAAAACTAACCACATTTAAATTAATTATAAAAACATATCAAATTTCGTCACTTCGGATTCTACATGTGAAACCGTGGCTACAAAACCATCAGGTTTGGCAATCTCGACCATTTTAAATTTAATCTATATCATTCTTTCAATCTTGAGAACTTCACTACACATTGAATACCAATATAAATAGCACAACTAGACAGAAATCAGCATTCTGTTGTAATTGGAGATGCATTCACGAATTTTAAAGTATAATATGATGTAGACTTGTAGACAAATATCTTCTTAAAAGTTCTTCTAAATAATAAAAGAAATAAAAGCATATAAAACCTTCTTGTTGGTAGAATATAGAGGACCTGGGATGACCAACTTGATATGCTCAATTTTCTCGACGTTTCGTAAAATATTCAACTTAGTCACACCAGGATCATCACTCGATAAAACTCGTCGAGAACCTGTGTGGTGTATGCAAAGCCTCTTCACTGGTTCTAGTATGAATCTCTCTAGAAAAACTCAAATCATCTCGTCATCCTTAACTATAAATTCTTTAAATTTAATTATAAAAACAGATTAAATTTCATCACTTCGGATTCTACGCGTGAATTTGTGACTACAAAACAACCAGGTTTGGCAATCTCGGCCATTTTAAATTTAATCTCTATCATTCTTTCAGTCTTGAGAACTTCGCTACAAATCTCTTTCATTCTTTCAAGCTTGAGAACTTCACTACAAATCACTATCATTCTTTCAATCATGAAAAC
Organism: Scilla litardierei; assembly: GCA_030789695.1. Taxonomy (NCBI): domain Eukaryota; kingdom Viridiplantae; phylum Streptophyta; class Magnoliopsida; order Asparagales; family Asparagaceae; genus Scilla; species Scilla litardierei. Next base: position 219,617,532 of record CM061134.1, on the reverse strand, counting down.
TTCACTACATGTTGAATGACGATATAAATAGCACAATTAGACAGAAATCAGCAGTCCCTTGTAATTGGAGATGCATTCACAAATTTTGAAGTATAACAGGATGTATATTTTTAGACAAATATATTCTTAAAAGTTCTTCTAAATAACAAAAGGAATAAAAGCATATAAAACCTTCTTGTTGGTAGAATATGGATGACCTAGGATGACCAACTCGATATGCTTAATCTCCTCAAGATTTTGTGAAATATTTAACAAGTCACATCGGGAACATCGCTCGACAAAACTCATCGAGAACTTGTGTGATGCATGCATTTAAAGCCTTTTCACTGGTTCTAGTACGACTATCCTAGGAAAACTCTAATCATCTCGTCATCCATAACTATAAATTCATACAAATTTTTATTTGATTTTATGGTAGACTTGTCAATATCGTTGTTTATCACAAGAATTTCAAAAGTTTCGAGATGCAAATCACTTAAATCATATGCAAAATGCACATGAAATACATTAGAAATAAGGTCAAAGTCTAACTCTAAGGAATATAGATCCATATGAGGTATTTGAGCTAGTGGCTTATCAAGGATTAACCCATTCTTTTAGTTTTCAATTATACTCTTAGATCTATAAGGGGTCACCCAATTTTCTTTCGTTCAAATATAAATGTGTATGTAGTGGCCCCCTCAGAATGTGTCACATCTAAGTCATACAGTCAATGCCTACCTAACAAAATGTGTAGTACTCATATGTATAACATCACACCAGATGCTATCATAATAATTCGAAAACTGGATAGGCACTAAACAATATTGGTAACTATTTTGGGGTGTTTTCTCACCACTGATTTATAGGTTGAAGGTCTGGAGGTCTTCACGGTTACGTGAGACGCGTGCGGCCTCCGAGGTCGATTGTCTGAGCGTTCCCTGGGGCAGAAACAAGCAGATCTGTGCATCGATATGCCGAAGGGTAGCTTCGGCGGAACGATGGCTTCCTGTGGCGATCGGTCGGTCGGGCTTGGGGCTTGGGAGCATTCGGACCCGAACGATGGAGCGTCGAAGGATGGCTTCGGCTGGTTGGCAGCTCCTTGGATCTGCACAGACGAGAGAGATCATCAGGGGTCCGACCAAGTCTCCTCCGATGCCTAAGTCAGCACATGTATGAAGGATGCTAGGTGGGATTGAGTATGGTTCACGGAGAGACTAATACACGAGTACTCGGGCCGAGCTATGGAGAAGAAATATCAGGTAGAAGAAAAGTTCTCAAGAGGTGGAGTACCTGAGATCCGAGTATTCTGGATTCGATCCTTTGGCGTTTCATCTTTTCGACCTCTTATAGGAGTTTGCATGTCAACGCCTTTATGGCGTCCCGTCATCTCGCCCTTCCTACCCGTCCGCTTTGATGGTCTCTACAAGGGGCATGAAAGTAGTTGTGATGGCGCATTTGGTGTTCAAGGCAAGCGCAATCTGGGGAGCGGTTTTCTCAATCGTGGAGGGTCAGCAGTTTCCCTAACGTGGGCTTTGGGCCGTCGCGATTCGATACGCTTGCGGGGTCTTAAGGCTTGGGCCCAACCCTCACCTGGGCCGTGGGCTTGGCCCGCTCCACTTGGGGGGGGGGGGGTTGTACCAATTTTCCCCATCACTCGGGCCGTTCGGCCATTGATGGTTCGGTTCGAGGGATGTGATTCGTGTGGATTTGACGGACACGTCAGTCGAGGCGATGCATTAAATGAAGGCCATCATGGCGCTGTGAGCCAAGAATTCTCTTGCCCTTTGGAAGTGGGATTCGGAGGGCCGCCTTCAGGAAGATGTTGACGCCTGTCTTTCTTTGGACGGGCTGGAGTTGGGGCTACCCCCATATAAAAAGTCAGGATTTTGGGGTTCCTTCTGCTCTTCTCGATTTCGCTTTCGATTCCTCTCATTGTTGCTGAGTTTCTCTTTGCCTCCTCTTCGACGTCCCCTTCTTCAGCTCTCGCAACATGACCCCCCATTCCTACTTTCGTTTTTCGTCTTGCTTATGGCGAGGGCGCAGAGAATAGGAGCTTTGCCACCTGATGCCGATGATTTCGGTGCGGCCATCAGGGCATCCTCGTCCCGTGAGAAGGGCAAGGGTTTGCTATTCGAGGATCTGATCCAACGGGGGAACCCTTCTGGAGCTGAGGGATCTGAGGTTCCACCCGCGATGATCGAAGCGGACTCTACCGTCTCGTATTCCACCGTCGAGAGAATCAGGGCAGAATATCTCCCTTACTCGTATGGGGTTTGGGTCACATTTCAAGACGAGAGGATTTGTTTTCCCGGGGCTCGTGTAGTAGGGGTGTATGTCCAGATGTTCAGGATAGGGCTTCGCTTCCATCTTCATCCCTTCATCATCTAGGTGTTGGAGTTCCTGCAAGTGTCCCTGTGTCAGCTGACCCTGTATTCGGTTCCGGTCTTGGTTAGCTTCGTCGTAATCTGTCATCTGCACTTGTTGGATCCGTCCTTGCCGTTCTTATTTTATTTCTACAAAATCAGGGTTGTTTCCTCGACAACATCGCTTTATATTGACGTCAGGAGGGGAAGAGAGTGTATGTTGGGTCTGTCCCGCTGGGTCTGTTATTGGAAGAACGATTATGTTTTTGTCACTTTCTATGGGGACGCCACAATTTTAACTGGTTGGGGAACCTCGGGCGTTAACGAGTTGGTGATGGACCTATCAGAGGTCGACCGGGCCGCAATTACGTTCCTGTCCGCTTTGCCCAGGGAGGAGAGAGTGGTCTGGCCCTTGTTGGACGGTCTCCTCCTCAAGAGCGTCTTGTGATCCCCCAGTAAAGGCACTTTTAAGACTTCATCCTTCTACTTGGCTTACTCTCATTCTCCTTTCTTTTGCAGGAATGTCGGACCAGGAGTTCAACCATCCTTATGACGTGCATCAACTTATTCGTCGGGGTGCTCGGGGCTCTCGTGGAAGCTCCTCTGGCCATTCGCCGTGCCACACGGAGGAAGAGGCGGCCCATGCAGCTGAGCTACCGGTCGGGACGCTGAAGAGGGTGGATGCTCCCTTGATTGCAGGCTCTTCCCTCGTGGTGATGGGTCCGGTCGACGCTCCCTTGAGCTTGGCTCCAGCCTTGGCCACTGTTGGTTCTTCACCCGCCGTCGCGGGTCTGATCGGTGCTCCCCCGAGTCTGGCTTCGATCCCGGCCGTCGCAGGTTCTTCTCCCGTCGTGGCAGGCCTGGTTGACGCACTTGCTGACCTGGTCCCCGTCGAAGGTGTCTCGACTGGCCTTAGGCAGGATCCTGTCTCACCGACCGGAGGTCAGAGGTCGAGGAAGAAGTGTTCTTGCTCGGGTTCTGAGAGGCCCGACAAGAACAAGAGAAAAGGGAACGACGACTCTCTGGTGGCACGTCCCACGTCGGCTGCTTCTCAGGGAAGCCCCACGTCTTAGGGGAGGCTTCTCCTACCCTCCAGGCTGAGCATACTCCGGTCAGAGTAGGGCATGCACTGTCTATGTTCGGGCCCGGACTTGAGGTCCCGTTTGGGGGTCAGTTTTCACCGACCGTGACGTGGATGTCCGGTTGGCACAGAGCTCCGCTCTGCTGGGGATCGCTCTCTCCTGGAGAGGGTCCACTTCAAGAGCCTAGTGGACTGCATGGTATGGCAGATTCAGCAGGTAAGTTTCTTCCTTCTCTTGCTCCCATCTTGTTTAGCTCGATCCTCATCCCTTTCGTCCCCCGGGCGTCCTCGATGGCCATAGAGGTGCAACGGCGCACGAAGCAGGTCGTCAAGCTTGAGGCGATCCTTGAGCGGGAGCGCCTGAGGGCAGAGGCGGTAGCGCGAGCGGTCGAAAAGGTTCACAAGGAGTTACATCCATCTCTCCAGAAGGTCTTCGAGCTCACGTCGGAGGTGGAGAAGTTGAAGGAGGTGTTGGTGGCCGCCAATGTTGCTCGGGCCGCTACCGAGGGGTCTGCTGAGGAAGCCAAGGGGGTGTTGTCCCTCGCCCAGGAAGGAAAGGGCCAAGCTTTGGTCCGAGATCGGTTTCCTGCGGCAGGCAGATCCTCAGCAGATTGTTAATGAAGTTGTGAGGGGCTACGATGACATCCTGGCCCCACGGATTGTCTAGTCCTTCTTGGAGGGATTCTTGGTGAACGAGGAGCGGGTTCAGCAAACACTTCTTCGCCCCTCCGTTGCCCTCGACCAGCTTGCCGGGGCAATGGATGTCGCTGAAGCAACATGGGAGAGTTCCTCCTGGGCTCCCTGTCGTAGGGGGTCGTGGCGGTCTTCTTTTTGTTTTTCCCCTTATTTGTAACAACCTGGATGAATAATAAAAGTTTTCACCTTTTTGGTATATTCGTTGTGTTTGCGCGTTGTTGTGTTGTCTTTGTTTTTGGCCTTGCCCCCAACTTCCTGTTATTCGTGTTGAGGTCGATAGGCGGCTTGAGCTGTGGGAAGGGTTTCATGTGGACGCTTTTTGACTGGTTAGGACCGAGGGTGAGATCAGCTCACCAGGGGATTCGTCCATTGGTCCAAGTCCGATCGCACGATCGCCCAGTCGAGGGAATTGCCCCCACCCTCGTGGTTGATTTGCAGTTGGCTTGTTGGGGGGCTTTCCTGAGGCTCACGGTAGATCGAGTGGTCGGCATGCTGGAGGAGTTGCCCCAGCCTTATAGCCGATCAAACAATCGGCCCGCTGGGGGAGTTGCCCCTAGCCTTATGGGCGATGGAGGCCCCCAGACTTATGGTCGACGGGATGGTCGGCCAGCTAGGGGAGCTATCCATGGTCTTACGGTCGATCGAATGATCGGCATGCTGGGGGAGTTACCCCTTAGCCTTACAGCTGATATGTGGCCGGTCTGCTGGGGGAGTTGCCCCTAGCCTTATGGTCGACTGGTCGGTCGGCCAACTGGGAGAGTTACCCCCAGTCTTTTGGTCAATCGAATGATCGGCCTGGTGGGAGAGTTGCCCCTAGCCTTACGGTCGATGGGTGGATCGACCATCTGGGGAAGCTACCCCAAGTCTTATGGTCGATTGAATGATCAGCCTGCTTGAAAAGTTGCCCCCAGCCTTACGGCCGATATGTGGCTGGCATGCTAGGAGAGTTGCCCCAAGCCTTACGACCGACAGGTCGGTCGGCCAGCTGGGGGAGCTACCCTCATTCTTATGGTCGATCGAATGATCGGTCTACTGGGGGAGTTGTCTCTAGCCTTACGGTCGAGATGTGGCCGGCCTACTGGGGATTTGCCCCAGCCATACGGTCGGCGGGTTGGTCGACCGGCTGGGGGATCCACCCCCAGTCTTATGGTCGATCGACTAATCGACCTGTTAGGGGAGCTGCCCCAGCCTTACGGCCGATCGTAGGGTATGATCGGTCCTGCTGGAAGAGTTGCTCCATCCTTACGGTGGATCAAGAATTCGATTGGTCTTGCTGGGGGAGTTTCCCCGGCCTTACGGCCGATCGAGAGTTGGATCGTTCCTGTTGGGGGAGTCTCCCTCAGCCTTACGGTCGACCAAGAGCTGGATCGGTCCTGCTTGGGGAGTCTCCCCCAGCCTAACGGCCGATCGAGAGCTGGATAGGTCCTGCTTAGAGAGTTGTCCCCAGCCTTACGGTCGATCAAGGATTCCGTCGGTCCTGCAGGGGGAATGGCCCCAGCGGTCTCGACGTCTGATCCAACAGGCGATTACCAAATCTTAAAGGACACGCAGTTGTGAGCAAGAACTCAAGTTTGTGTTTTTATTTTAGTAAAAGAGACGATGGGGGTACATTTAAAACTGAAATGCGCTAAGCGAGGAAGATATGGGTGGGCAAGTCGCTTGCCCGGAGCAGTAAGACACGATCGATCGGCTGACTCCTTATTCAATTATGCGCACGGGATGTGAACGATGTTCACCTTCTTCCACTTATCCGCTTGCCTCGAAGTGCCCCCTCGGAGCTTGCCTTCGAAGCATCGATGTAATGGCCCATAGTGCCATATACGTTAGGGCCTATCTTTTTTGTGTGAAATATAGTTGTTACGAGGTGGAACTCGCGTACAATGAATTTGTATTATGGGGAACCAAGGGCACGGTGGTTATATGGAAATATGGGGTTAGGTAGGCTGTTTTACAAGTGATTAGTGGGATGAAGAGGTTGGATCCGTTGCCGGTGGAGCACACAGGATCGCATCTCGTCGGACGTAGCTGAGGAAGGTCGGACGGCGGGAGGCTGACGCTGACTTTGGCCAAGGGGCGAGCTCTCCCGCAGCACGAACAACTCGTCAGAAGGGCGGGGTTGGGGTCCAACCCTTAGCCCCTCCGATGCCTAAGTCAGTAAAGGGCTTAAATGGGGGGCTGGACACGCCGGCCGGACTAACTGTGTGTCCGCCTCGCGTGACGAGCTATAGGTGGGAGAACAAAGATATGGAGGACCTTTGCTCTCGTGTGTGAATGATAGAAGAGGACAGAGTTTTTCTCCCCCCTTTTCTCCGTAAGAGGAGAGGAGGTATTTATACCTGACGGGTGATGACTAGGTGTGCTGAGCTGGCTCGGGTGTCAGTGGAGGCTTCGGACAAGGACATCGGGAACAGGAGTCTCTGACCTGCCTCTGTCAGGCGGCGCAACGGCCCAGGGGTGCTTTTGTCGGGATGTCAGGGCCGAAAGCACTAACCGCCGGTCAGGTCAGCCGCCTGGGGGTGCTTTGTCAGACGGTCGGGTGACGTGTGGGTTAGTCGCGTCCTTATCCTAGGCTGTTTGTCGTTAGCGTCGAACTAAAGGTCTGGCTCGCTTTCGGCGCCACGGTTCGCGGGAGTCGGATGGGCCGATCCGGTCGGGGGTTGTCCGGCCCGGCCGCGCTCGTCAATAGGGTTGGCCTAGCTATCCGAGCGTCCCCTAACGCGCTCCCCCGGCGGGTCGGGCGGCTGCGGTTGTTCGCCTCGGCCGGCTACAGTTGTTCGCCTCGGCCGTTTCGGGGAGCGCTGTAAGGCGCGCCTATCTCCGTGATGCCCCGGGTTTTCGGGGCGGCGGCACTAATTGTTAAAAGGTGAGCTAAAGGTATGTTAGCGGATCCGGGCTGGAGTTGGGCTACTACGATCTTTAGGTCGTAACAATTGCCCCCGGTATTCGAGTGCGAAGCGGAAGCCCGTTTTGGCTCGGATGGCGTAACGTTACCGTGATACTACCCTTTACTTGGGATTCGGACCGGGATCTCGGTTCCGGGGGTGACGCCGGCCCCGCGGGATGTGTCCCGCTATAGCGGGGTCATGAAGTCTCTCCCTGACTCCGAGCTAAGCGGGGCGTTATCCGAAAAAAAGAAAAAAGGGAAAGTATTATGCACCAATCTTTATCGGAAATCTCGGCGATATTTACAAGACTTAGGAGAAGATGTGTGGGACGGAGTGTGGTCCACATTTGTTGTTCGTTTTGCCGGGAGGAGCAGATCCCTGCGTCAGGGCGGTCTTCCCGTATGTCGATTACTGAATTCCTACAGCCACTGTCCAAGGGTGAGCCGAGGAGCCGGCCCACGGTCGCAGGAGGGGATCCTCTCCTTTTCCCGTTCTTTGCTTCCTCACGTTTTGCCTTGCTGTCGCCGTGTTGGGGGGTTGCGCTGCCTCGTCGGGGACTTCGCACACCGAGGGGGAACCCCCGGGTGGCTGAGGACGAGGTGGCGGTGGTGGCGCCGCTGGGCGAGCCGTTGAGGGGTTTTCCCCTCCCCGGCACCCTGTGGGGATCGCCGAAGGTGGCGGCGTTAATTAGGGTGTTGCGGCCCGCGGCCGGCTATCTGGGCCCTCCTTTTGATACAGTAACAAGCAGGAGGAAAGCTGGCGGGCGGTGCCTCCCATGTGTAAGGGGAATATCCAGTTGGAGGTGGTGGGGCATTTGGGGCCGTTTTGTGCCCGGAGTGAGGGTATGGGAGTCCCTTGCATTGCTCTTTTTCCCCCCCCCCCCCTCCCCTAGCCTATGGAGGGGGGGTATTTATAGCGAGGTTCTGCGGAAGGGTTTCTCTTGAGTAATGCGGGGGGTTAGCGTTTCTAAGGGGCTCCGCGGAGTCACGTGCTTTGGGAATCGCTTTTCCCCGGAGGTATCCGACACTCTGGCCTCTCGGGGATCGTGTTACTGCTGACGGCGCGTCGACCGAGCGGCCTTTCGTTATGTTGAGTCGCATCGCGGCACTGTTCTGACGAGACAGGGCACTGCCTTTTCAGGACTGGGCGCCTACTTCGCGGCCTTTGCCTCGGGACCCGGGTCATGTTGTTTTGGCATCTTGCGGAAGTTACGCAATTACCTATCATGCCCCCAACATTCCCGTGTCCGAGATCGCGAGGTCTGGGGGAAGGGGATGTTGTTGGCTTGTGTTGCTTTTAGGCGGGGTGGGGGGTCGGCGGAGTGGCTAGGGGCGATTCCTGCTATCCTATCGTTATTCAATCTCGGGTCGACCCTGTTACGCGGGGCGGGTACCAGTGCCTCTCTTTCCCCCTGGAGGGAAAGGTGTCGGAGGTCCTATGCCAGTTAGGAGGGGTAGTGCGGTGCTAACCCAGAGCTTGGCGGGGGATAGCTATTCGCTATGGTGTTCTCCGAAAAATCTGAGCGTATAAAGAAGAGCATTTTTATTTAGGTTTGTAAAGGCTGATCTACAGCTTGTACAGGAGTTCTTAGTTTATCGCCCGTTGCGGGGTCCGATCCGGCAGGGGGGGCTATAGAGCTGTCCTCGCCCGCGGTTTAATGACCTCCGGATCGGGATGTCGTTGTGGGCTGGGTGGGCCCTTCGTAACTTGAATTGAGCTCGGCGTGGAGGAGAATGGCCGCCCTCCGTGCTGAAGTGTTGCAAGGTCTCTTTGGCGATCGTGCCACCTTCCCTCCGTTGCTTCGTCATCTCTTTCCGCGGAAAGGGGTTTCCTCGGTCCGGAAGAGGCGCCGAGGGGGGAAGCCGCCTTGCTACGGCTTGCTCCTTGGGGAGGTTCCTGAGCATATGGCCGTCCCCCGCCGCCCCGTGTCTTGCCGCTTCGGTTTGAGAGTGGCATTCAGCGCGCGGCGGTGTATGGGCGGGCCGACACGCCATAACTCGGCATTTGGGGTTGTCGGGGGTGCAGCCTTTCCGAGGACCTCGCCCGTGGGTCGACGGTGCGGAGGTACTGGCCGGCCAGTGCTGGGGGCTCTCGCCTGCCCAACCGGCTTTGAATGGATGCCATTCTTTCCCCGATCCGTCGTCGTTCGGAGAGGACGGAGGCGTGAAAGGTGGATTTCCCTTGTGTAAGGGGAATACCCTGTTTGCGATCCGTTTGTAAGGGGAATACCCTGTTCGCCGTCTTGCCGGGGCGTGCGCCTTGGGGAGGTTCTTGAGCATAAGGCCGTCCCCTGCCGCCCCATGTCCCGCGGCTTCGGTTTGAGGGTGGGGTTCGGCGCCCGGTTGTGCATGGGCGGGCTGACACGCCGTGACTTGCCTTTTGGGCTTGTCAGTGATGCAGCCTTTCCGAGGTCCTCGCCCGGTGGTCGACTGCAGAGAGGCGATGGCCGGCAGGCGCTGGGGGCTCTTGCATGGCCGGCCGGCTTTGAACGGATGCCATTCTTTCTCCGACCCGTCATTGTTTAGGGCGGGCAGGGGCGTGAAAAGTGGATTTCCCTGGTGTAAGGGGAATATACTATTGGCGATCCATGAGTAAGGGGAATACCCTGTTCGTCGTCTTACCGGGGCGTGCGCCTTGGGGAGGTTCTTGAGCATAAGGCCGTCCCCTGCCGCCCCATGTCCCGCGGCTTCGGTTTGAGGGTGGGGTTCGGCGCCCGGTTGTGCATGGGCGGGCTGACACGCCGTGACTTGCCTTTTGGGCTTGTCAGTGATGCAGCCTTTCCGAGGTCCTCGCCCGGTGGTCGACTGCAGAGAGGCGATGGCCGGCAGGCGCTGGGGGCTCTTGCATGGCCGGTCGGCTTTGAACGGATGCCATTCTTTCTCCGACCCGTCGTTGTTTAGGGCGGGCAGGGGCGTGCCCTTCTCTGGTTTGGGTGGCTAGGGTTGGCCCTGCCCCAGAGGTCTGGAGAAGGGGAGCGGGCGCGTAGCCCGGCCCGTGCCCACCTCTGGTTTGGGTGGCTAAGGTTGGCCCTGCCCCAGAGGTCTGGAGGGGGGGAGCGGGCGCGTAGCCCGGCCCGTGCCCACCTCTGGTTTGGGTGGCTAGGGTTGGCCCTGCCCCAGAGGTCTTGAGGGGGGGAGCGGGTGCGGAGCCCGGCCCGTGCCCTGCTCTGGTTTGGGTGGCTAGGGTTGGCCCTGCCCCAGACGTCTGGAGGGGGGAGCGGGCGCGTAGCCCGGCCCGTGCCCTTCTCTGGTTTGGGTGGCTAGGGTTGGCCCTGCCCCAGAGGTCTGGAGGGGGGGAGCGGGCGCGTAGCCCGGCCCGTGCCCTTCTCTGGTTTGGGTGGCTAGGGTTGGCCCTGCCCCAGAGGTCTGGAGGGGGGGAGCGGGCGCGTAGCCCGGCCCGTGCCCACCTCTGGTTTGGGTGGCTAGGGTTGGCCCTGCCCCAGAGGTCTTGAGGGGGGGGAGCGGGTGCGGAGCCCGGCCCGTGCCCTGCTCTGGTTTGGGTGGCTAGGGTTGGCCCTGCCCCAGAGGTCTGGAGGGGGGGAGCGGGCGCGTAGCCCGGCCCGTGCCCTTCTCTGGTTTGGGTGGCTAGGGTTGGCCCTGCCCCAGAGGTTCGGAGTTTTGTCGAAACCGCAAAACTTGTGCAGGAATAACCATATTGGGAAGAATGGACGGATATGTACACTGCGTATAAGAAAAGGAAAACTCACAACTATTGGTAGAATTTTAGCAGATGTTTTGCGTTCCAAGGGTGGGCCAGTTCGCTCCCTTCGGGGGTAGCCAGGATGTACGTGGCCGGCCCAACAATGTCGACGACCGTGTAGGGTCCTTCCCACTTAGCGGCTAGCTTTCCCCGCTTTGCAGTCTCGGGGCGGAAGGTGGCATCTCGGAGGACCAAATCGCCGATCCGGAAGGTCCGCGGTTTCACCCGGGAGTCGTAGTGTCGTGCCATCCTCTGGCTGTGCTTGACGAGGCTAGTCAAGGCCCGGTCTCGCACCTCGTCTATCAACTCCAAACTGAGACCGAGTCCTTCTCCATTGGCTTCTTCGTCGAAGAGCTTTAGCCGGAGTGTCTCTTCGCCGATTTCCACGGGAACGACCGCCTCCGACCCGTATGCTAGCACGAAGGGGCTTTCCCCAGTCGAGGCCTTGTGGGTGGTACGATAAGACCACAGGATCCCCGGCAGCTCGTCGACCCAGGCCCCCAGAGCGGCGTCCACCTTCTTCTTCATCGGGTTCAGGATACATTTATTCGCGGCCTCCGCCATTCCGTTGCACTGCGGGTGGGCGACTGACGCGAATTGGAGTTTGATTCCCCAGCCTGAGCAAAAGTCGCGGAAGCCCTCGCAATCGAACTGCTTTCCGTTATCCGTGACGATGGAGCGGGGAATCCCGAAACGGCATATGATGGATTGCCAGATGAAGCCCTTCATGTCCGTCCACGCGATTCGTGCCAGCGGCTCTGCTTCGATCCATTTGGTGAAGTAATCCACGGCGACGACGAGGTATTTCCTTCCCCCGGAGGCTTTTGGGAATGGCCCCAGGATGTCGAGCCCCCACTTGGCGAAGGGGATCGGGCTCAAGATGGGCATTAGGTTGGCCGGGGGTGCAGTCGTCCGCCGACAGAACTTCTGGCATGCCTCGCACTTCTTGACGTATTGTATCGCATCCTGGATCATCGTCGGCCAGTAGTATCCTTGGCGCATTACTTTGTGGGCGATGGTGCGCCCGCCATGGTGGTTTCCGCAAAAGCCCTCATGCACCTCACGGATGACTTGCTCAGCTTGCTCCGGGCCCAAACACTTTAGGTAGGGCAGGGTGTCGAAATTGGCTCGGCGGCGGCGGTATAGCACTCCGTCGAGAAGTACAAATGAAAGGGCCCGCCTTTCCACATGTTTTGCCAGCGTCCGTTCCTCGGGTAGCTCGCCCGTCTCCAGGTACTTTATTATGGGGGTCATCCACGATGTCCTCGTGCCCGCGCACATCAGTTCTCCCTCGTCGATGGTTAGTGTCGCCAGGCTTTCCACGTAGATTGCCTTCCCGATCTCGGCCGCCGAGGAGGAGGCCAGCTTAGACAGGGCATCCGCGCGGAGGTTGCTGGAGCGGGGTAGGTGTTGGACGTCCGCTTTCTTGAACTTTCGGAGTTCGATCTGGATGCGATTTAGGTATCGCTTCATTGTTTCCTCTCGGGCTTCGAAGCCCCCCAGGATTTGTTGGATGACGAGGCGGGAGTCACTCAGGAGCAACACGTTCGTCGCCCCCACCGCCCTTGCGAGCTTCAACCCGTTCACCGCGGCTTCATATTCCGCGACATTGTTGGTGGCCGGGAAGCTGAAGCGCAGGGCGTACTCCAGCGAGCATCCATCCGGCGTTTGAATGACTATTCCTGCTCCTGTCCCAGAGCCTGTTGCGGAGCCGTCGACGTGGATGGTCCATAATTCGCCCGCTGTCGTCGGGGAGGGTGCTGAGGGTTCACCCACCTCGACCCTCCGCGAGGATGTGGGCACCGATGGGAGCTCCGCCCGGTCTCCCGGCGGGATCTCCGCTGTGCATTCCACCACGAAGTCGGCCAGCGCTTGGGCCTTGATTGCCGTCCGGGTTTTGTACGTTATGTCGAACTCGCTGAGCTCGACACTCCAATTGAGCATCCTCCCCGACCGCTCCAGCCTCTTCAGGTTCTTTTCGAGGGGCATGTCGGTGTGGACGATTACGGGGTGGGCCTGGAAGTAGGGTCGGAGCTTCCGGGCCATGGTGACTAGGCAGTAGGCGGCCTTCTCGATAGGGCTGTAACGAGTCTCCGCCTCCCGAAGGATCCGACTGGCATAGCAAACGGGGCGTTGCACTCCTCCTTCCTCCTTGATCAGGACGGAGCTAACGGCCCCCTCGGTGGTCGCCAGGTACAATCCCAAGGGTTCGCCCTCCTCCGGCCGCGCGAGGAGCGGTGGGCTCTGTAGGTATGCTCTCAGCTCCGCGAACGCCCGGGTGCAGTCGTCATCCCACGGGATCACCTTCCTTTGATCTTTAGCTTCGCCCAAGGCTGTGCGCAAGACCCTAAAGAAAGGGAGCGATTTCTCCGCCGATCTCGACAGGAATCGCCCCAAAGCTGCGATCCGGCCGTTCAGTCGCTGCAAGTCCCGGATCGTCCGGGGCTCCGTCATGCCGATGAGGGCTGCCACCTTGTCGGGGTTCACCTCGATTCCCCGCTTCGTTATCATGAGGCCCAGGAATTTTCCCGATTGCACGCCAAAGATACACTTCGCGGGGTTTAGCCTCAGGTTGTACTGGCGGACCCTCTGGAAGGTTTCCTGTAGGTCCGTGAGGTGGTCGGGAGCCCTTCCGCTCTTCACCAGCATGTCGTCAATGTAGACCTCCAGGTTTCGCCCTACCTGAGGGCCGAATATTCGGTCAACCATTCGTTGATAGGTTGCCCCGGCGTTCTTCAGTCCGAAGGGCATCTTGGTGTAACAGAAGGTGCCTTTATCAGTGACAAACGAGGTCTTCTCCTCATCTTCCACCGCCATCGGTATCTGGTTGTATCCCGAGAAGGCATCCATGAAGCTCAACAACTCATAGCCGGACGCCTGGTCCACCACATGGTCGATTCTGGGTAGAGGGAAGCTGTCCTTCGGGCACACCTTGTTGAGGTCGGTGAAGTCAACGCACATGCGCCACTTCCCGCTTGGCTTCTTCACCAGAACAACGTTGGCGAGCCAGTCGGGGTAGTTCACCGGCCGAACAAATTTGGCCTCGAGGAGTCGCTCTACTTCTTCCTCGGCCGCCTTCTTCTTTTCGCCCCCTGCACTTCTCTTCTTCTGTCGGACAGGTCGGGCTTCCGGGTCCGCATTCAACCTGTGGGAGATTACTCTCGGGTCCACCCCGGGCATGTCGGCGGGTGACCACGCGAATATGTCCGCGTTTTCTCGGAGCAAGGCCACGAGGGCCGTCCTCAATGCGGACGGGAGTTTTGTCCCGATGGAGACGGTTCTTCCCTCGCCCGAGGCCACAGGGACCTCTTCTACTTCTTCGGCCGGGGTCGGCCGCTGGTCGCAAAAATCCTCCCTCTCGTCTGGGATGAGTGCCGTCAGGGCCCGCCTCAGGCTCCTACACAGGGACGGCGCATGGTTGTGGTCTCCGCGCGTCTCCCGTCCTCCCCGGACCTGTCCCACCCCCCCGCGGGGTCCGGAACTTCATCGTCTGATGTCGCAGGCTGGGGAGCACCTCGATGGCCATCATATATGGACGCCCTATGATTCCGTTGTACGCCGAGGCGACGTTGACGATGACAAAACACGCTTCTCTGGTGACGACCATCGGCTCCTCCCCCAGGGTCATATGCAGGGTGATCATTCCCTCGGTGGGAATCGCGTGGCCGGTGAAGCCAGCGACAGGGCCCACACAGGGCTCTAAGTCTGCACGCCCCCACCCCATCCTCTCGACCGTTGCCAGGAACAGGATGTCACAGGAGCTACCAGTGTCAATCAGGAGTCGGCCGACGTCAATCGCCCCGATCCGAGCTTCGATGACGAGGGCGCCATGGCTCTGGCTCCGTGCCTCCGGCCAGTCCTCCTCGGTAAAGGTGATGGGGGGCCGGTGTATCTTTCGTCGCTTCGACCGGAGGCCGGCGCCCGCCATCATCACCTGTCAGTCCTCGGCCTCCAGGGTTGCGGGCGCTCGTCCCGCCGAGGTTGGGCCTCCAGCTATCATCTCAATTCGCATGACCGCCCTCGGGGGGCGGGACTCCTCCCTATCGCGGTTCACCGGCGGTCCCCGTCCCCCCTCCCCCGGGGGGTCCCTCTCTCCTGTCGTCACCCGCCTTCCCGCGACAAAGTTCCCCAGGTGACCCGCCTGGATCAGTCGTTCGATCTCTCTTTTAAGGGAGTGACAATGGTCGGTGTCGTGACCGTGGTCCCGGTGATAGCGGCAGTATCTCCGGGGGTCCCTCCTCGCCGGGTCCGTCCTCATCTCCCGGGAGGCTCCGGCAGTAACCCGGCCCTTGTCGCCGCAGCCAGCACTTCCATCATGGGGGCATTGAGTCGCGTGTACTGCGCCGGTGGGGGGTCTTCTTGTCTTGGGATGACTCCGGGGGGCCTCCGCCCCGGGGCAAACTCGCGCGCCGGGCCAAGCCGATCTCGTGGGTGAGGCTCGGGCGGCTCCCGCCGTGGTAGGGTCATCTGATCGCGGCCTCGGCCCCTCTCTTCCTGCCTCGGCCGAGGGTGCGGCCGGGGTCCGTCCTGGGATGGTTTCGCCGGGGGGTATACGACCTTTGCACCAAGGGTCTCTTCGGCCAATGCGTGCCTTTCCGCCATTGCAACCAGCGCTTCGTAGTCGGTCGGCGGGTCCCGGAGCAGGGATTTGTGGAGACTCCGAGTCCGCAACCCCGCCTTGAAGGCCAGCATTAGCACCTCATCGCCGCATGTCACCACCGCCCGCCTTTCTTCCTGAAAGCGGCGGAGGTATCTTCCCGTTCTCTCCCCTTCTCCTTGGATTATCGTACAGAGATAATCCAAAGGCTTCTTCTTCGTCCGCCCGGCCCGGAACTCTTGGCAGAACTTGTGTGACAGCTCGCCAAAGCTCCTGACGGATCTCGCGGGCAAGCCGAAGTACCAGTCCAGCGCGGTGTCCCTCAGGCTCTGGGAGAAATGTCGGCATAGGAACGCCTCGTCCACATCCTGCGCCTCCATCGCCCCCCCGGTATTGCTGCACGTGCGTGAGGGGGTCGCCTCTCCCGTTGTATGTGGCCAAGAGAGGGGGTTTGAACCTTTTGGGCCTTGGGGCGGACGTGATCCACCGTGCGAGCGGCGTGGCCTCCTCCGGATAGGTAGGGCGATCCGGGGCGTCCCCTCTCCGCCATTCGGGGGTCAGGCTTCGGTCGCGTCGCGGCCGTCGACGGTCCTCCGCCCCCGGGGAGTAGTCCGATGGTCGTCTGGCGGGGCTCCTCCCTCGGGCCGAGGACTCGACGGGTTGTGGGCTACGGCTCTCCCAGCGCCAGCGCCTCCCGGCCAGCTCTCCTCGGGCCTCCATCCATTCCTGATTCTCTCGGAGGAGCCTCTCGCGTTCGGCGGCGAGGAAGCGTAGTTGTCGACAAACGGCTTACTCGCGCAGGGTATCGGAGGGGTGGTGCTGGTGACGCGGGTCGCCTCCTCCAGGTGGGGATCTGTTCAGCAACGGGTCCCGCCCGTTCCCGGGCCGCCGTCCCATCGTCGTTTCTTCAATGACTTCTTGGTTGCTTCTGTTTTCCTTCCTCAGCCTTTCGCGCTCCGCGACGATGAAGCGGAGTGGGCGGCGGGCGGTCTCTTCTTCCTGGTAGGCCCTCCGGGCGGTCTCGGCCGCCTCGTCCAAACGCCTTTGCGCGGTGGCCGCCTCCCCCAGGCGCCTCCACCGCTGCGCAACTTCCATCTCCTCTTCCAGGAGCCTTTGCTGGGCCGCAATCTCCTCAGCGAGCCCCCTATTCTCCCCCTCCTCCTCGAATTGAGGGTGGAGGTCCCGCCTCACGTTCAGGGGCTCTGAGGGGCCAGGCGGAGGCTCCGTTCCAGCCGTCTGATAGCCTTTCCTGGCCAGGGGGACGGCCTCGAAGCTCTTCAGGACGACGGGGGCCGAAGTATGTTCAGTCTCGGTGCCCATCCCCAGAAGGGGGTCGGACGCCGGGGTGATTTGTAGAGAGAGCGGTTCCTGACCCACGGGATCTTTACCGTGGTCAGGGTTCCGCGAGATCGGCATGGAGTCTAACATGGGTGTGACCCTTCGTTCCCACAGACGGCGCCAATTGTTACGAGGTGGAACTCGCGTACAATGAATTTGTATTATGGGGAACCAAGGGCACGGTGGTTATATGGAAATATGGGGTTAGGTAGGCTGTTTTACAAGTGATTAGTGGGATGAAGAGGTTAGATCCATTGCCGGTGGAGCACACAGGATCGCATCTCGTCGGACGTAGCTGAGGAAGGTCGGACGGCGGGAGGCTGACGCTGACTTTGGCCAAGGGGCGAGCTCTCCTGCAGCACGAACAACTCGTCAGAAGGGCGGGGTTGGGGTCCAACCCTTAGCCCCTCCGATGCCTAAGTCAGTAAAGGGCTTAAATGGGGGGCTGGACACGCCGGCCGGACTAACTGTGTGTCCGCCTCGCGTGACGAGCTATAGGTGGGAGAACAAAGATATGGAGGACCTTTGCTCTCGTGTGTGAATGATAGAAGATGACAGAGTTTTTCTCCCCCTTTTTCTCCGTAAGAGGAGAGGAGGTATTTATACCTGACGGGTGATGACTAGGTGTGCTGAGCTGGCTCGGGTGTCAGTGGAGGCTTCGGACAAGGACATCGGGAACAGGAGTCTCTGACCTGCCTCTGTCAGGCGGCGTAACGGCCCAGGGGTGCTTTTGTCGGGATGTCAGGGCCGAAATCACTAACCGCCGGTCAGGTCAGCCGCCTGGGGGTGCTTTGTCAGACGGTCGGGTGACGTGTGGGTTAGTCGCGTCCTTATCCTAGGCTGTTTGTCGTTAGCGTCGAACTAAAGGTCTGGCTCGCTTTCGGCGCCACGGTTCGCGGGAGTCGGATGGGCCGATCCGGTCGGGGGTTGTCCGGCCCGGCCGCGCTCGTCAATAGGCTTGGCCTAGCTATCCGAGCGTCCCCTAACGCGCTCCCCCGGCGGGTCGGGCGGCTGCGGTTGTTCGCCTCGGCCGGCTACAGTTGTTCGCCTCGGCCGTTTCGGGGAGCGCTGTAAGGCGCGCCTATCTCCGTGATGCCCCGGGTTTTCGGGGCGGCGGCCCTAATTGTTAAAAGGTGAGCTAAAGGGGTATGTTAGCGGATCCGGGCTGGAGTTGGGCTACTACGATATTTAGGTCGTAACAATAGTGTAAGTATGTCTTATTATTGTTAGTGCTAGTATTGTTGGGTTGATTATATTTAATGACCTTATGTAGTAGAGGTGACATGTTATTGATGATAAAAGTAGTGTGATAATATTATGTTGTTAATAGCATGCTAATAATATTATTATGTTATTAATAGCATGCTAATATTATTATCATGTTGTTAATAGTATGCTAATATTATTATGTTGTTAATACTATTATGTTGTTAGTATTAGTTGCTAGAATTAGTATGCTAATTTTATTATTAGTGCGTGGCATTATTGTAAATAGTGGGGGAGTGTGTATAGTAATGGTTCATTAGTCATTAAGTTAGGTGGGTGTGTAGAGTAAGAGGAAGGGTGTAGAGAATGGTAAACTTGAAAATAAAGGGACTTATAAGAGATATTTTCTAAAGAGATCTTGTATTTCATTAGCAAGCCAAATAATTAGATATTTTACCATATGCTATTCCTACCATGCCACATGTCAACACAAGAACCATTGGGAGGAATGGCAAACTAGTAATTAGATGGGCTTCTAGAAGTTAGATATTTATTTAACCTTTCTCCATTTTTCTTCATTCTTCTTCACCTTTCTACACTCTTCTACTTATTTCTCCTCTCTTCATTTCATTTCATTTTGATGCTTATCCTCTTTCTCCCTCTCATTTTCTCCCATGGCCGAAATTTTTAGAGGAAAAAAAAGAGAGAAAGAAAGGAAGGAAGAAGAAGGAAGAAAAGAGAAGAAAGGGGAGAGAACTCAAGAAGAGGAAGGAGCAAGAGGAATTAGGATTTGGAGCTTGGGATTCACGGTGGAGTTTCATGGATTTGGAAGAGGGTTTTGATTTCTCAAGCAAGGTAGGAATCCAATTTCCACTAGTATGCTATTTGATTGTTATTTGTAGAAGTAAATATCTCATCTTGGTTAAATAATTGCATCTCTTGATTAAAGCTGAAAATTTGATTAAGTTCTGGACTTAATTGGTTATTAGGAATGATTTGGAAATTTTATATGATATGCATCTCGAGTTATGAGCAACTTTCATGTTCACAAATTTTTCCAATTCTAACTGGAAGTTATGTTAAAAATTCATTCTTTACAACATGTCTACAATTTTGTCAACATGTACACAGTTTAGCAAAACGAAGCTTATTACCTGCACACATATTGGAATTGCATGATTTTAGTCTCGTTGGAAAGTTAACAAGTTTTTCTCCAACTTCATCAGAGTGCTTAATTTTGGTAATTCAGACTGCAATAGGCCCAAAATCAGCCATTAAGACAAACTCTGAAATCTGTCTGGAAAACAGATTTTACAGACTTCACCAAATAATTCACTATAAATCACCTTCTTAATATTTTTGCCTGAAATTTTATCTGTGAGCCCAAAACTACCATACTACAGCTTTCATTTATATTTCGTTGTTATGTTCTATACAAAAATATGGAGTAAACTGTCATTCAATCTGACTGTTGTGTAATTTCCAGCAAGCTGAAATGTTTTCTAGTGTTTCAAACGATGTGTTATGGTTAGTTCTATTACTATCATTAATGGATGTTGTCATTAACTAAAAGGAAGCTTCATGATGCTAATTGGTAATGATATTATAGTGTGACAATAACCATGTTAATAATACCCCTTAGGTGTTTGTGGAAATGTTGAGTTAGTTTCATGTTGCTATTAGTCTCATGTTGCTAATAGTTTCATGCTATCATTTTCATGTTGCTAGAATAGGATGTCATCTTGCTTTTGTTTAACTAATTTCCTGCTGGATTAAGTGATGTTGACATATGTTCTGTTGGGTCATGCTTAATTAATTTCATGTTGCAATCAATGGTGAAGTTGTATAATTATATGTGTTGGGAACATATATGTTGGAAATGAGAACTATGTTGCGAATGTTGTGGTTGGAAAGATTATATGTGTTGGAATGAGAGGAGGTGAAAATGGTGATTGTTATGTGATTCCTTTTGTTACATGACACTTTTAATTGAAATGCTGATAAATGAATAAGTCCTCTTAAATGAGGGTGACACGGGGATTGGGGGACACTAAGTTGTGGGGAAAACATGAGGGGCTGGACTTAGGGGTGGCAAAATAGACCCGATCCGACCCGACCCGACCCGAACCCGGCCTCTTGGGTCGGGTATGGGTAGGGGCCAATCCGGGTCGGGTCAAATTCAGGTCAACCCGACCGACCCGGATAAAAATCCGGGTCGGGTACGGGTTTGACCCCTCGACCCGGTTGACCCGAATTCGACCCGTATTTTCACTCTTTTCACCCTGAACCCGACCCGGACCCAACCTTTTTTTGCAAAATAACTACTCTTTCACACCGAATCCGACCCGAACCCAACCCGTAAGACAAACCGGGTTGCGTACGGGCAAGGCTCTAAATGGCGTGAGGCGTGGCGTGGCGGCGAGGTCAAGCCTCAAGCCTTAGGAGCCTTGGCGGAGCCACATCGTTTTTCAAGGCGTGGCTTAAGGCGGCAAATGTGTGTGTATATTATATAATATATATATAGGTAGACAGTAAACTTTGCTCCACTTAGATGGATTAGTTTCCAAATCCTACCAAATCCATAGCCTTCCATCTACATTGAGATGTGTGTTTACTGCTTACAATTAACTAAAGTGTTACTGTAACGGTCTGTATTTTTTTCAATACAACTATTCATGTATTTTCCATTTTAAAACTATTTTATAATAGTTTGTCAGGAGTTTTACGATTTTAAAAATTTCTTATAAAAATATTTTGAAGTACCAGACTAGTCATGAAGTATTTTAGCAAGTTTGGGTTTCACCTAATACCTCTAAATATTCTGATAAAAATTCATTTTCAGTTATTACCGTTTTGGCTCAATGAATTTATTTTCTATACAAACATCATCAAAAC
Source organism: Scilla litardierei (assembly GCA_030789695.1). Lineage (NCBI taxonomy): Eukaryota > Viridiplantae > Streptophyta > Magnoliopsida > Asparagales > Asparagaceae > Scilla > Scilla litardierei. The sequence goes on along the minus strand of CM061134.1, from coordinate 219,596,790 downwards.
GTTTCCAAACCTCTACGGTAACATTCTATAATCATTTAGGGCATCTCACATTAATTTCGTAATTTTCTGAAGCCATATCAATAGAGACCCGCAAACCCGCTTCCTAAACGTTTTGGCCTAAAACTAGTATCTCCGTAGCTCAAACCCTGAAATGGATCTCGTATTCGCGATCCTCCGACAATACGGACCCGTGGCTATAATTTCGTAACTTTTCGGAGACATGGGCAAAATCGTAATTTTCATGAATTTAACCAATTTCGTTTCTACCATTTACTAATTCTTAATTACGTTTTTAACTAATTACCTTGGTTAATTATATAATTATCTTACCTAATTACCTTACCCGTGTCGGCAGCAAACCACGAGGAAAACACGCACATCCTTTTCAACGGTTAGTCAAACTAACCACCTAATCTAATTAATCTAATCCACTTTCAACAGCCTAGCTCCAAAATGTGTAACATGGGATCGCCTTTCTACGGTTAGTCATCACCTCCCCACCCAACTAATAATTAGCTACATATTATTATAATAAAATATATTAGTATAAATACACAACCACTTTACCCCCTTCACGTTCAACACAATACACACATCTCCCCTTCTTCTCCCCCTATCAACTTTGGCGATCCGTCGGCCAACCGTAACTCACCGCCGATGAGCTCCGACACTCCGATCACCTTCGTTATGCAACCACCAAGGCCATCGTCACCTTCCTAGCTCGTCGACGCCCTCCGTCGAAACTGTAGCAACGCCGAAAACCATCAACTTCCTCCTCTTTTTCACTTCTTTTTCATTCTAACCCAACACATTTCTCTTCATTTTTCAAAGAAGCTCAGCAGAGACCAAGGCCTACATATATCTCCCTCATATACTCTTTATCTCTGTCACCCTTTCTCCCTTAATCTCACTCTAGCTCACCCTTTCGAGTTATGCCAACCATCTTTCCACCGTCCGTGAAGCCCCGGTCATGCTCGCCGAGCTCCCTAAACCATGGCCACCGCCTCGCTATCCCTTCGTTCCACCATCGTCCTCCATCACCACCTCGACAAGCCACTGACGACCTCACCCGAGATCTCCCCAACACACCAACTCACTACCACCCCACACCCAAATTCTTATTTCCCACGAATCCAGTGGTGGCCTCTTAAAACTGCAAGCTAGACAAACCAAAAACACAGTAAATTGTAATTGAGTCTTGAGCTATGAAATCCACCTTCAAACTCCAGACCACCTTCTAGTGAGTTGTCTCTTTCCTCGCCCATCATCCCCGAGAGCTCCGGTGTGGGCTTAAGCTATGTCAATCTTCTCCCAACAGCAGCGATCCCCCGCCATCTCCGACTGATGCGAACAGCCATCGAAGTCGATGGCGAACTCCCATAACGAGCATCACCGATCCACCTCCCTCCTTGGTGAACTCCGACGTCGAACGAACCAACCAGCGAGCGGCCCTCTCTGACACCCCTTCGACGCACCGGTGGACTTCTCGCAGGCGCCAACAGACCCCGAGCTCCGCTGGAGCTCATCCGCGTCGAAGACTCTCAAAAACAGCCCACGGGCTCCTTTCTGCCGCGCACGCCACCACGCGCGCGCCGTCGACCTCCGGCCGCCGGCCAGTGGTCCCGCCGCCCCTCCTCCGACCGGCGACCACCCCCTTCGCCGACGTGCCCTACCGACCTCCGACACCGGCGCCACATACCTCCAGTTGAGGCATGCGTAAGTTTCAAATGAAAAAAAAACACAGTATTGCGTCAGAGAAGAAGATGGGTAAGAGAGAGAAAGAATAGGTTAGAAAGAGAACAGTTTTTAAATAGAAAAAAATGGAAAATAAAAATATATGGCCTAAACAGAAAATCTAAAAACACAAAAATGTCCTACGCGTTGTCACGAACACATAGGCGCCGGTTTCTGTTGAATATTGGACTCCCCGGATTTGGTTTTGATGATGAGCAAACATAAATAATCCATGAACTAACAATTTGTGAGCGCAGTATTGGAGATCATCGCCAATTTCACGAGAACATTCAAAGCGACATCTCAACACTTTCCAAAGCTCATATTCATGCCTAAAGCTTCGTTGAAGCTCTTGCGATGCTTTGGAAGATATGAAGATTCAATCGAAGCTCTCAAAGACCGTTTAATAAGGTTTTATTTATAGTCTTTTAGCTTCGATATATAGAATGTTAAGCCTTGAGTATATCTTACGTTTCTATCTTCATTTCGCTCATTTCGTAGCTCTAGGATCCTTGCACAAGTTCATTCTAACTTCCTCGAAGCATCGCGCTTCGATTCGGACTTGTTTGTGCATGTTAGTTGGTACAAGAACAAGTACTGACCGACTAGATGGTGATCTAGTCGGTCGGAAACTGTTCTTGGACCGACTAGTTTGATTCCTTAATTTCTTGGACTTTACTGTTTACTGTTAGTCGGTCTACGTTGACTCACCGACCGACTAGTTTGTGAACTAGTCGGTCAGTGATGCTTCTTTGACCGACTAGTTGTGACTTAATGTTCATACTAAAATTCTCCTAAGCTACTGTTTATCGTTAGTCGGTCTAAGAACGTTTGGTGACCGACTAGTTGACAATCTAGTCGGTCAACTTTTGTTCTTGGACCGACTAAGTCACTTTGTCTTCAGACTAATTCTTTTTGCTCTTAGTCGGTCTACGTTCATTGACTGACCGACTAGTTGTGAAACTAGTCGGTCAGACAGTCTTCTTGGACCGACTAGATTTCTAGGTCTGAAATTCTATCTCTTCTCAGATCTGCTCTTAGTCGGTCCATGCTTTGTCACTGACCGACTAGTTGATGAACTAGTCGGTCAGTGTTTGTTCTTTGACCGACTAACTCTCACAGATTTCTATCCGTTGGTGAATGACCTAACTTGTTTTTATGGGACCCTATAAATACGAACCTAGGTCATTTCTATCTAGGTTAGAGCTGCCATTAAGAGATTCATTGAGTTCTAAAGAGATAGCCATTCTCCCTCAAATCTAAAGCTCTCTTCCTCACAAGAAACCCATTCTCTCTCATTTCTAGATCTAGAGAGAAGCTTGTTCTTGGTGAGCTCTTCAAGCTATTGCTTGATCCAAGTCTCCAACTCATTCCTAGGCACCGATTGCTGGTCATTTCCTTGGTGCTAGGTCTTGGTGACTTCATCTTCCTCAAATCCTTCATTTCACCATTTGGGTAAGAAAAACTCAAGGTATAGGATTTTGTGGTAAGATTTGTTTATTTCAATATAACTCATTTATATTGCTTGTGATTCTCTCGGTTGTGAGAGAAGATTGTGATCCCGGGTTGTGGGATTCACTTTGCCATTGCATGTATGATTTGATCTTGTGAATGTTTTTCACAAGATATTCATAATGGAAATCTTGAGTTAGGGTTTCTAACTCAAGTATCCGGAGGGGATCCGGGTGGTTGGGACGTAGGATCACCGGGAACAAGTCGGGGAGACTTGGGTGGATCCGAACCCATTAACATCGTTTGTTTGCTTTGTTAATTTTGTGTTGTCATTCAATTTAAGCTTCTGCAAATTGATTTGGTAGTTGTTTGCAATTTAATTTGGAATTATACTCCTTATTATTTTAAAGTACTATTCACCCTCCCCCTCTAGTACTTGTGCAGTAGCTGGTAGGGCATTACATTTGGTATCAGAGCCAGATACTCAGCTATGTCTGCCAACGACAACAAGACCGTGCGTCCACCTTCCAACTATGACACCTTCAGGAACCGTGAAGGAGCATCTTCGGTGATGGAAGGACATTCCTCTACGAGGCCTCCATTCTTCAACGGTACCAACTACGGGTACTGGAAATGTCGGATGGAAACCTTCCTCCGAAGTGCATCCTTATGGAGGACTACAATGAAGGAGTACATCGAGCCCGAAGAAGAAGACTTTGAGAAATGGACAACCGCGGAGGTCGCCGCGGAGGTAAGCAATGCCAAGGCAATGAACGCCTTGCAATGCGCATTGGAGCCCGATGACTTCAATAAGATATGCACATGTAAGAGTGCATATCAAATTTGGAACTCCCTCCTCATTCTACATGAAGGGACGAGTCGGGTAAGAGACTCTAAACTCGTAGTCGTAAACAAAGATTACGAAATGTTTCATATGCAACAGGGCGAGAAGATGAAAGAATATTACGCTCGCTTCGTTGACATAATAAACGAGTTAGAGGCCCTCGGCAAGTCCTACACTCAAAAGGAGAAGTGCTCAAAGCTTATCGAAGGACTTCCTTCTTCTTGGGAGAAACACACCTTCGCCATCGAGGAAGGTAATGACATGAATAAGTACACCGTAGTTCAACTAATGGGTACTTTAATGTCGTACGAGGTACGCAAGGATAGCAAGCTCAAATTGCAAGAAAAGATGAAGTCTTATCTAAAGCAAGACGAGCCAAAGAAAAAGGCTATTGCCTTCAAAGCCGCTCCATCCACATCCACATCAACCGATGATGAAGACTCGGAAAACGAGTTGGACTTGGAGTCCATGGCACTCATGGCCAAGAAGTTCAACCGTTTCTTCCGAAAAGGTAACTTCAAGACCAAAGGTAAATTTGGTTCTTCTAACGCCTCTTCCTCTCCTTTGTGTTTCAAGTGCAATAAGCCAGGACACATGAAAGCGGAGTGTCCCCTCAATAAGCAAAAGGAGAAGTGGAAGGCGCCAAAGTATGACAAGTCCAAGAAGTACACAAAAGGAAACAAGAAGGGACTTGTCGGAGCTACCTTCACCGACTCCGATGATTCTTCAAGCGGTGAGTCGGACGATGAACACGTGGAGCAAGCGCACATGTGTTTCATGGCAAGAGAGGAGCACGATCAAGGATCCTCCTCTTCCGATGATAGTGATGACGAAAGCGATGAGGTATCGATGGATGATCTTAGAAATGCTAACTCTCAACTTTGGTCAAAATACACTAAGTTAGTAAATAGATATACTAAGGTAAAAGATGACCTAGCTAGCATTCAAACATCGCCTAAGAATGTCATCACCAACAACGACACCGTTGTTGAAGAGTTAAGAAATGAGATGGTAAATCTCAAATCTAAACTTGAACATGTTAGCATTGAGGATGCGGAAGAACATGAGATAGCGGATTTAACTTCTCAAAACTCGACTTTGAGTATTGAGAACGAGAATCTTAAATCTCGTGTTTATGTGCTCACATCGCAAATATCCACTTTGGATACTTCTATGCGTTCTCTCAAAGAGAAATATGAGAACACATTGGGCCGAATTAACAAATTCAATAAAGGTAAGGACCATTTGGATAAAATCCTAAGTGACTTACTCCCGGCCAATCACCACATTGGTTTGGGGTATACGATGGGATGTCCATCCAAAGCGGCCACTACCTTTGTTAGGCCAACTTCCGGTGACTCTACGAGTGGTAGCAAACACTCTATCGGTAGTTCATCTACCAATGGTGCTTCCACCTCGTCCACACCCTCTTTCGGAAAGAAACCCACTTTGGGTGGACCTCCAAAGAAGGGGCATGCCTACATGTACACCAATAACATGCCACGTAGGAACACACGTCCTACTCCACCGGCTCACACATATGATGATTTTTATGCAACACATTCTCGGGCACGTACACACCATGTGAGACACCCTCACGCACGTGTTCCCACACATGCATATGTACACCCACCTCATCATATGAATAATTCTCGTCGTGCACCATTCCATCATGTCCCGTATGCCTATCCACAACATGCATCACGTAGAAATCAACGTCGCATGCATGCACCCAATAGGATGATGGCTCCCAAAATTTTCACTATTTGGAGCCCAAAGGACACAAGCATGGACGAAAAACAAATGTATATGAATGCTTATTTTTCGGATGTTGTGCATAGTAAGAATTATGTGGGGAAGTCTAAGTCCACTTGGACTTGGCTTCCAAAGGTCTAATCCCTTGGACCCAATGACCTTGGGTACCATGATATGAAAGTTTCTATCTTTAGGTACTCAAGGAAAAGAAAAAGAAAAGGAGTAACAAATATAAATTTAGCTCCAAAGAGAATTGGATACTCGATAGCGGGTGTTCAAAACACATGACGGGTGACGCTCGATTGCTCTCCGGAGTGGTTCCCATTGTGAATGGAAACCGCGTCGTATTTGGAGGCAACGAGAGCGGAACCATCATAGGTGTTGGTAAAGTCGGTAACCCCTCTAAACCCTTAATTAGTGATGTTTATCTTGTTAGTGGTTTAAATCATAATCTTATTTCAATAAGCCAACTTTGTGACAAAGGTTACAAAGTTAGTTTTGCGAAAGGATTGTGTCATATTTTAAGAAAAGATAATGATAAATTATTATTTTCCGGAACTCGTCATAAAGACATTTATATTTTGGATCTTCCGAAGTCATATGAACAATGTCTCGTTGCCAACACAAGTGAACAACACTTATGGCATCGACGCTTTGGACATGTGAACTTTGGAACACTTTATAAGCTTTCGAAATTAAATTCTATTAAAGGTTTTCCGAAGCTTGTTTTTGAAAAGAAGAGTTTTTGTGATTGTTGTCAACGTGGCAAGCTTCCTAAATCTTCATTTAATCCTAAGAAAAGCATCTCTACTAAACGGCCACTAGAGCTATTACATCTAGACTTATTTGGGCCAACTAGAGTAGCTTCCTTAGGAAATGCAAGGTATGGACTTGTCATCGTAGATGACTATTCAAGATTTACTTGGGTATTTTCATTGTGTAATAAAAATGAAGCTTTTGAAAACTTCACAATTTTTGTTAAGAAAGTACAAAATCTCTTAGGAACCACCATTGTCACTATTCGTAGTGATCATGGAGGTGAATTTGAGAATGAGTCTTTTGAGACATTTTTTGATGAAGTTGGTATTACTCACACCTTCTCTTTCCCTCGTGCACCTCCTCAAAATGGTGTAGTTGAGAGAAAGAATAGGACACTAGTGGAGTGTGCTCGCACTATGCTTGATGATAGCCAACTTGGCCATCAATTTTGGGCGGAAGCGGTACACACCGCTTGCTATGTGTTTAATAGAATACTTTTGAGGCCCGGCACTAAACAAACTTGTTATGAATTGTTGTTTGGTAGGTTGCCTCAAGTTAAACATTTTCGTGTTTTTGGTTCGAAATGTTTTATTAAGAACACATATGGTAGTTTGGAAAAATTCGATCCAAGATCCGATGAAGAGATTTTTGTTGGATATTCTACGCGTAGCAAAGCCTACCGGATATTCAACAAACGAACCTCAACGATCGAGGAGTCGCTTCATGTCTCATTTAATGAAGGATTTGTTCCAACTAGAATTTCAAATGATAATGATTCTTTGGATGTTTTATGTGATTCGTTTGATAATTCTAAGTCTAATGATTCTATTGATTCTATTGAGACTAACCCAACTAATGAAGTTGTTGAGAATGTTCCTAGTGATCAAGGTATTCCCAAACGGCTTCATTCGGTTCGTGACCATCCCCATGAGCAAGTAATTGGCAATATTCATGATAGTGTCAAGACGAGATCGCAAGTCCACCACTTCGCCAATAGTGCCTTTGTCTCATCAATAGAGCCAAAGAATATAGTTGAAGCTTGCGAAGATAGTGCTTGGATTCTTGCCATGGAGGAGGAGCTCATTCAATTCGAGAGGAATGAGGTATGGGAGCTTGTTCCTTTGCCATCGAAGAACCACACCGTCATAGGGACAAAGTGGATCTTCAAGAACAAATCCGACGAAAATCAAGTCGTCATCCGGAACAAAGCTCGGTTAGTTGCTCAAGGTTATCGCCAAGAGGAAGGTATCGATTTCGAAGAATCCTTCGCTCCGGTAGCTAGATTAGAATCAATTAGACTTTTATTGTCTTATGCATGCCATAAAAATTTTAAGTTATTTCAAATGGATGTTAAAAGTGCATTTTTAAACGGAGATGTCGTTGAGGAAGTTTACGTTTCTCAACCTCCGGGCTTCATAAATGAAAAATTTCCAAATCATGTTTTTAAACTGAAGAAAGCTCTTTATGGTTTGAGACAAGCTCCTCGAGCTTGGTATGATCGCCTAAAGAATTTTCTTTTGGATTTGAATTTTAAAATGGGCGAAGCTGATTCTACACTTTTCGTTAAGCATGCGAATAATGATAATTTATTAGTTCAAATTTATGTTGATGATATCATTTTAGGTGCTACTAACTTCACTCTTTGCGAATAGTTTTCTAATGTTATGAAGGAACAATTTGAGATGAGCCACATGGGCGAACTCAAATATTTCTTAGGTCTCCAAATTCGCCAAATGAACGATGCAATCTTCATCCACCAAACGAAGTATACGGTGGAGTTGCTTAAGCGATTTGGAATGGAAAGTGCTTCCGGGAAAAAGACTCCAATGAGCACGACTACGCATCTCGACAAGGATACGGGTGGTAAGGATGTAGACATTCGTCTATATCGAGGTATGATAGGTAGCTTACTTTATCTTACCGCAAGTAGGCCCGATATTATGTTTGTCGTATGCATATGTGCTCGTTATCAGTCTCAACCTAAGGAGTCTCACTTAGTAGCGGTAAAGCGTATTTTCCGTTATCTAAGTTACACTTTAGATTTTGGATTACTTTATCCGAAATCTAGCACGTATGAGTTAGTCTCATACAGTGATGCCGATTATGCGGGATGCAAATCCGACAGGAAAAGTACTAGTGGCACTTGCCATTTTCTAGGAAATTCTCTTGTCTCTTGGTTTTCCAAGAAGCAAAATTCCGTATCACTTTCAACCACCGAGGCGGAATATATTGCCGCCGGTGCCGCTTGTGCCCAGGTTCTTTGGATGAGACACACTTTGAAGGATTTTGGTATTCACTGTGATACTAGCCCTATCCTGGTGGATAACCAAAGTGCTATCTGTCTTTCAAAGAATCCGGTGCACCATTCCCGATCAAAACACATAGATGTCCGACACCATTTCTTAGATGATCATGTTGCTAAAAAGGACATCATATTAGTGTACGTTGAAACCCAAAAGCAAATCGCCGATATTTTCACGAAACCCCTAAAGGAGGACTCCTTTGTGCGGTTGCGTCGAGAATTGGGGATTATGGGTGAATCCGAGATATAAGATTCATATTTCATTCAATTTCTTGCATGCTATTCGATTTCGCGATATTTTGTTCATGCTAGATTAATTGAATTTTTGGGAATTTTATGTGATATATTTGAATTTATGATCGAATTCGTATTTGAAAGTCGTATTTAAGATTTCGACGTTTTATGGGGTAATTTAGATGACTAATGAGTGAGTTATGATGTTTCATCCAAGTGGTTTGTGAAGAGAAATTAATTATAAATTTTTGGACTGTTCTAGTCGGTCTAAGTTCACTTGTCAACCGACTAGATGCTCATCTAGTCGGTCAGCAAATGAACTCAGACCGACTAGATCAAGCCTATATCTAACTCCTATCATTTTCTTTCGTTAGTCGGTCACAGTACACTTACCGACCGACTAGATTGAAAACTAGTCGGTCAGTGAATATACTGCGACCGACTAATTCTTGCCCTAGAAATTCATCTGAGCTACTGTTTCGACTTAGTCGGTTCAAGCTCATTGACCGACCGACTAGATCGTAATCTAGTCGGTCAGTGCTTGAACTGTGACCGACTAAGTGTGTTAGGGCATTTGTGTCTTTTTGATTCCAGACCGACTAATACTCTAATTCATCCGACTAAAATCATTATTAGTCGGTATTCTCTCTTGCTCCAGCCCGAAAACCCCAAACCCCCACTCGAAACCCTTCGACTTCCGGCCATCTCTCCGTCGATCGCCGCCGTTCGCCGCCGTCGACTCCACCTCCTAGGTATCTCCCTCCCTCCCCTTGGTCGATTCCTACCCTAGGGTTCGATTCTATCTCATCTAGCTCCTAGGGTTTCTAGTTTTAACCTAGGGTTCGTATTTTCGAATTTCTTGATTTCTAGGGTTTGTGTTAGCTTCTAGGGTTTGTGCTAGGTTGTTTTTGATCTTATCATCGATTGCTTGTGCTCGTAGTGCTATGGCTAAGACAAGAATTCCTATCGCCTCTTCCGGGGCTTCTCCTATGACCGTAGGGCCTTCCGACCCTAGGAATCCCCCGAAGCCTAAGCGTCGTGCCAAGTCAACCCAAGCCTCTCCATCTTCACCTCCTCCTAAGAAGCCTAGGACTGCCACAGCTAAACCCCGCAAATCCAAGACCAAAAAGCCTATTCTTCAATCTCCGGCTACTCCTCCCGATTCCGACTCTGAATTTGTGCCTGAGGATGAGCTTACTAGGGAACCCACTCCACCTCCGAAGACCCGTAAGGCTAAGGGTAAAGCTCATATGCCAGTCGGCGGTGTAGACATATCGTTGTGCCGCGATGACCCTCAGTGTCTCGCAGCGTACAACCGTATAGAGCACTGTCCACTGTTGTTAGAGCATTACGTTCAGTTTTCTGATTTTCTCGGCCTTGCTGATCTTCTGTCCTATAGTGGTCTTCTAGATTATCTCCGATACGACCCCAAGGCCAATCCCAAACCGTATCCTCGCCTCGTGAAATTGTTCTATGCCAATCGTATTCAAGGCCAGTACGATGCCAGCCACTCCATTGAGACGACTGTCTTGGGAACTCCTATAGTTCTCACGGCAGAAATCTTGGGGGAGATTCTTGGTTGCTCGTCGTGTGGTCTCATCCCTTCGGACATTTCCGTAGACGACATTTCTTCCATGGTTCAGTCTATTCTTTCTGAGATTTTCCAGGTTATCCCCTCTGCATTCATTGGTGTTCCATCGAAATCTTTTAAGCCGAATGCGTGGGTTCTTAACCTGATCTTGAAGTCATGTCTCCTCCCTAAGTATGGATCCTCTTCACTCCCATCCCAGCCGTTCTTGAAATTGATCTACGCTCTTTTCTTTGGGTGCGAGATTAATTGGGCTCGCGTGATACTCGATAAGATGGATTCTTTCGAGTGTATACGCAAGACCAATAAGTCTGCGCACATTCCATACCCTTGCCTGTTGACTCTTGTATTTCGACATTTCCGAGTCCCCCTCCCTCCTGACGATGAGAGTCCTTTGGGTACGCCTCTGAACGCGACGGCCGTGAAGAAATCTCTAGCGGCACTTCGTCACGTGCAGAGGTCTACCGCATCTGCTTCTCAGGCTTCTCCGTCAGCTGCTGCAGCCCCCTCTCGTCCTGCTACATTGGATGATGTCGTACGCCTTCTTCGTCGGCACGAGTCGCGTTTGGCTCGTATCGAGGAGGTCGTCTGCCGTATGGCTCGTCTGCTGGGGATTGATCTTCCTCCTTCAGTCTCTGAGGCCGAGGAGATGGACGATGAGGAGATTGACGAGCTTGTCACTGCTGCTGCTGCTGCTGGTACTTCTACTTCTGCTCCTGGAGTTGGCACCACTTCCGGTGTTCCAGAGCCATCTGCTTCAGCTCTTCAGACTTCCGAGCCTGCTCATGTATCTCCTGCTGCTGTTGACACTGCTGCTGCTGCTGCTTCTGTCGAGACCCCTGCTGCTGTTGAGATTCCCGTTGTTGAGCCTGTTGCTGAGATTTCCACTCCTGCCCCGACGATTCCATCTGTTGAGACACCTCTACTCCCTGCAGATCCTGAGTCTACTCCGTCGACTGGACCCACGGAGACTGCAGATCCTGCCACCTCCTCGTGATCGCTTGTTTCGAGGACTCTCCACTACACTTTGGATGATATATCTTAGTGAGAGTATTTTGGGTTAGGATGGGGTTTGAGAGATGTTTTGATGTATTTTTGCGATTTCTGGATGTCGGAGTTGGATATTATGATATGATGTTGTTTTGATGTATGTTGATACACTTTGATGATGTCGATGATGTATGATGTTTTTCTTTTTGATGATATGTAGCACTTGATATGATGTACCTCATATATTCGATGTGATATCTTTTTGGATGTGCTCATGTTGTCTCTACATATATATATGTTCATCGTCATTCACTTTCTCATTTATTCGTCGTGCATTTTTTTTTATATTCGTTGAATGCATTTGAATTGTGAATTCGTCGCTCGACGATTAAAAACTTGGTTAAATAGATTATATTTCTATAATTATATAGAATTGTTTTCCATGCACAAAATTAACCAAGAATATTGAATATTGAAGAGTATGTTTCTTTATTCAAGAAATGAATAATTATTTGGTATTTTTGATGATTTTGATCTTCACTTTGTGATAATGGACAATTGGCACACTTTGATTTGATTTTATCGCTTTTCCTTTGGTGTCAATTAATTCCATTGTCTATGTCTACGACTCCCGATGTTGGATTTTCCATTTCCTAATTGTTGTCGTTGTATGCCCCCCATTTTTGGGATAATGCCAAAGGGGGAGAGATAATGATAATAAATAGCGCAAATGAAAATTTAACTCATTTTCCAAGAATCTAGTTTGATATTTTATATTCAGGGGGAGTTAAGATACATATAAGGATTTTCAAAATCCGATATTTCGAAAATTGATTCGCTTTATTTATCTTACTCATCTGATTGATGCAATTCATATATATTCATTTTGGAATTAACGTGTCATCAATGCAGGGGGAGTAAGTATTTTACATTTGAATCATTATTTTTGATTATTATTTATGTTGGTTTGTCATCACCAAAAAGGGGGAGAATGTTGAATATTGGACTCCCCGGATTTGGTTTTGATGATGAGCAAACATAAATAATCCATGAACTAACAATTTGTGAGCGCAGTATTGGAGATCGTCGCCAATTTCACGAGAACATTCAAAGCGACATCTCAACACTTTCCAAAGCTCATATTCATGCCTAAAGCTTCGTTGAAGCTCTTGCGATGCTTTGGAAGATATGAAGATTCAATCGAAGCTCTCAAAGACCGTTTAATAAGGTTTTATTTATAGTCTTTTAGCTTCGATATATAGAATGTTAAGCCTTGAGTATATCTTACGTTTCTATCTTCATTTCGCTCATTTCGTAGCTCTAGGATCCTTGCACAAGTTCATTCTAACTTCCTCGAAGCATCGCGCTTCGATTCGGACTTGTTTGTGCATGTTAGTTGGTACAAGAACAAGTACTGACCGACTAGATGGTGATCTAGTCGGTCGGAAACTGTTCTTGGACCGACTAGTTTGATTCCTTAATTTCTTGGACTTTACTGTTTACTGTTAGTCGGTCTACGTTGACTCACCGACCGACTAGTTTGTGAACTAGTCGGTCAGTGATGCTTCTTTGACCGACTAGTTGTGACTTAATGTTCATACTAAAATTCTCCTAAGCTACTGTTTATCGTTAGTCGGTCTAAGAACGTTTGGTGACCGACTAGTTGACAATCTAGTCGGTCAACTTTTGTTCTTGGACCGACTAAGTCACTTTGTCTTCAGACTAATTCTTTTTGCTCTTAGTCGGTCTACGTTCATTGACTGACCGACTAGTTGTGAAACTAGTCGGTCAGACAGTCTTCTTGGACCGACTAGATTTCTAGGTCTGAAATTCTATCTCTTCTCAGATCTGCTCTTAGTCGGTCCATGCTTTGTGACTGACCGACTAGTTGATGAACTAGTCGGTCAGTGTTTGTTCTTTGACCGACTAACTCTCACAGATTTCTATCCGTTGGTGAATGACCTAACTTGTTTTTATGGGACCCTATAAATACGAACCTAGGTCATTTCTATCTAGGTTAGAGCTGCCATTAAGAGATTCATTGAGTTCTAAAGAGATAGACATTCTCCCTCAAATCTAAAGCTCTCTTCCTCACAAGAAACTCATTCTCTCTCATTTCTAGATCTAGAGAGAAGCTTGTTCTTGGTGAGCTCTTCAAGCTATTGCTTGATCCAAGTCTCCAACTCATTCCTAGGCACCGATTGCTGGTCATTTCCTTGGTGCTAGGTCTTGGTGACTTCATCTTCCTCAAATCCTTCATTTCACCATTTGGGTAAGAAAAACTCAAGGTATAGGATTTTGTGGTAAGATTTGTTTATTTCAATATAACTCATTTATATTGCTTGTGATTCTCTCGGTTGTGAGAGAAGATTGTGATCCCGGGTTGTGGGATTCACTTTGCCATTGCATGTATGATTTGATCTTGTGAAGGTTTTTCACAAGATATTCATAGTGGAAATCTTGAGTTAGGGTTTCTAACTCAAGTATCCGGAGGGGATCCGGGTGGTTGGGACGTAGGATCACCGGGAACAAGTCGGGGAGACTTGGGTGGATCCGAACCCATTAACATCGTTTGTTTGCTTTGTTAATTTTGTGTTGTCATTCAATTTAAGCTTCCGCAAATTGATTTGGTAGTTGTTTGCAATTTAATTTGGAATTATACTCCTTATTATTTTAAAGTACTATTCACCCCCCCTCTAGTACTTGTGCAGTAGCTGGTAGGGCATTACAGTTTCGTCTCAATCCGATATTTATTTTTCAAGTTATGATTTTTCAAAGGTTACGATAGTTAATTCAGAATTGATAAAAACATGAATATCTTCCATACTATACAAAAACCCATATGTATAAAAAAATATTTTCGTATTCTACTAGTCGAGAGTAAAATTTCGACATATCATATGAAATTTTGCGAAGTGTACTTTTCTCTAAACAATTCGTCGAACATTTACGACCGTGAATTTCTAATTTAGTTTTATCGATTTTAAATTCATAATAAATTTTATAGGCCACCGAAAAATATACGATAAGGCCCAGATAATCTGAAACAACAAAACGGATCCGTTGGCGCTAATTTCATTGCCAAAGGGCAAGTATATTTTCCTCTGTAAATTTTTAAAGTTTAAAACTAATTATGATGTTTTCGTTTAAAAATTAATATCTTGATTATTTCATGAACACTGACATACGCGAAAATTATATGTTATAGTACTAGTTAATACGGTCATTTTAACTATTTGTTGAAAGAATTCTGACGTATGGTTTGCCCTAGAGAAATCTTTGAAATATATAATGAAAAATCGTTTTCTCATTTTTAATTAGTTTTTAATTGATTTTAAGTTTCTAAAATTATGAAAAATACCTATAAGACTTAGAAAAATATTTTCTTCCTATATAAAATTATTTTGCTTCCATGTAGCCCATCTAAAAATATTTAGTATGTATTTTGACGAGTTCTAAACTACTAAAAAATGGAATCTGTTAAGAAAAATAGATAGAATAATAGTGTACTCTTTAACCGGCCATTTCTTGTGTTTGTAGGTACCAATACCCGTGCACCAGCTTCTCTAGCTACAACCTCGTCTTGCCACGACGAGCTCGAAATTGTAAGTCACGACTAATTCTAGAATTAGAAAATTAGAAAAGTGCCCCTGTATGAACTTAGGAACACCACCTATAGCCTCAGAACGGCTACTTGACTTGAACTGAACTAGAAACCTAATCTAATAGGAAAGTAATCAACTACAGATTACTTTGCCAACTTTCAACTTTGATGGTTATAGCACACGACTAATTCATTGTACTCGCTCCCCCCCCAAGAAGACCTCCGGGGCAAGTTCACTGAGCTTGGCCACCCAAACCGGAGCGCCATATGCGGGGTCGGCGACGGCCCAATACCCGTCCGACTATAGAGGATGCGGGGAGGCGACGGCCCAATACCCGCCCTCTCAAAGACTCCGGGGCAGGACCAGTCCTCGCCACCCAAACCGGAGAGGGGCACGGGCTGAGCTGCGTACTCGCTCCCCCCAAGAAGACCTCCGGGGCAAGTTCACTGAGCTTGGCCACCCAAACCGGAGCGCCATATGCGGGGTCGGCGACGGCCCAATACCCGTCCGACTATAGAGGCTGCGGGGAGGCGACGGCCCAATACCCGCCCTCTCAAAGACTCCGGGGCAGGACCAGTCCTCACCACCCAAACCGGAGAGGGGCACGGGCCGAGCTGCGTACTCGCTCCCCCCCAAGAAGACCTCCGGGGCAAGTTCACTGAGCTTGGCCACCCAAACCGGAGCGCCATATGCGGGGTCGGCGACGGCCCAATACCCGTCCGACTATAGAGGGTGCGGGGAGGCGACGGCCCAATACCCGCCCTCTCAAAGACTCCGGTGCAGGACCAGTCCTCGCCACCCAAACCGGAGAGGGGCACGGGCCGAGCTGCGTACTCGCTCCCCCCCAAGAAGACCTCCGGGGCAAGTTCACTGAGCTTGGCCACCCAAACCAGAGCGCCATATGTGGGGTCGGCGACGGCCCAATACCCGTCCGACTATAGAGGCTGCGGGGAGGCGACGGCCCAATACCCGCCCTCTCAAAGACTCCGGGGCAGGACCAGTCCTCGCCACCCAAACCGGAGAGGGGCACGGGCCGAGCTGCGTACTCGCTCCCCCCAAGAAGACCTCAGGGGCAAGTTCACTGAGCTTGGCCACCCAAACCGGAGCGCCATATGCGGGGTCGGTGACGGCCCAATACCCGTCCGACTATAGAGGCTGCGGGGAGGCGACGGCCCAATACCCGCCCTCTCAAAGACTCCGGGGCAGGACCAGTCCTCGCCACCCAAACCGGAGAGGGGCACGGGCCGAGCTGCGTACTCGCTCCCCCCCAAGAAGACCTCCGGGGCAAGTTCACTGAGCTTGGCCACCCAAACCGGAGCGTCATATGTGGGGTCGGCGACGGCCCAATACCCGTCTGACTATAGAGGCTGCGGGGAGGCGACGGCCCAATACCCGCCCTCTCAAAGACTCCGGGGCAGGACCAGTCCTCGCCACCCAAACCGGAGAGGGGCACGGGCCGAGCTGCGTACTTGCTCCCCCCCAAGAAGACCTCCGGGGCAAGTTCACTGAGCTTGGCCACCCAAACCAGAGCGCTATATGCAGGGTCGGCGACGGCCCAATACCCGTCCGACTATAGAGGCTGCGGGGAGGCGACGGCCCAATACCCGCCCTCTCAAAGACTCCGGGGCAGGACCAGTCCTCGCCACCCAAACCGGAGAGGGGCACGGGCCGAGCTGCGTACTCGCTCCCCCCCAAGAAGACCTCCGGGGCAAGTTCACTGAGCTTGGCCACCCAAACCGGAGCGCCATATGCGGGGTCGACGACGGCCCAATACCCGTCCGACTATAGAGGCTGCGGGGAGGCGACGGCCCAATACCCGCCCTCTCAAAGACTCCGGGGCAGGATCATTCCTCGCCACCCAAACCGGAGAGGGGCACGGGCCGAGCTGCGTACTCGCTCCCCCCAAGAAGACCTCCGGGGCAAGTTTACTGAGCTTGGCCACCCAAACCGGAGCGCCATTGGCGGGGTGCCCGACGGAACAATACCCTCCCTCCCCCGAAAGGACCTGTCACCCCTCTCCTCGAACCTCGGGAAACTACTCAAGGTCCGCGAATCACGGCAACCCCTACGCAGAGCCATCCCGGAGGAGTAACGCCTGACCCCCATAAAGCCGACGCCCGAAATGACTTGTCCAACCCAAAAGGACACTCGGGACGAACGCCACTGACAAATGTCACGCATGCTGAAAAGCGGGGTCTGAGGGGTCACATCACTCGTCACCCATCGGGAACGCCACCCTAAGAATGAAACTCCGAGACGGCCCCGACTCTCAATGAAGAGTAAATGAGGGTACAAATTCACCATTATAAATTCCCCCCCCCCCCCCCCCTCAGCTTCCTTGAGGGGGGAGGAAGGCAAGAGAAAGGATGTGAAGAAAGACTAGTCATTTTTACCACCCTCTCTCCCTAAAAATGCGCGGAAAATGCGAGCTTCGCCGACCGCCAAAGTAAACGATCCCCCAACAGGATATTCCCCTTACACAACGGTCGCCCAGCCTGCTGCTCCCCTCCTTCCTTTAGACAACTTAAGGCATGGGACCTGGAGCCCCGCTGGCATACCATGCCTCTCCACGGACGCCCGGCGTACGCAGGCGCGGCTGGCAGACAACCCGATGGAGGGGACAGACCTGCCAAATCACCTCACCGGACACCCCGGCAGCCGCCCGCGTCGCCCCAACCGAGGGGAACTTGTCCCCGAGCGCCGGTGTGCTCCACCAGGCTACTCCGTTCACACCAGTAGCACCCCCCTTCCACTCATCGACCTCCCCTGGACCGTTTTATGCCAGGAGGACGCACAGAGGGGCTACGACCCGTGTCCCTTCGCGCCTACCACGCGGAGCCTCCAGTCGAGGGGAGCAACAGGGCCCCGTGGGATAGAACAACCACCAAGTACTCCCTCTCCCCCCAATTCTGGGAACGAGGGCCAACGCCACTGCCTGGCCCCGACGCGACCTTCCACCCCTACGCCGAGGGGGAACCCTCTGAATCAACTCCACGCCCCTTGTCAGGGGCGCGACGCCAGAGAGGCGGATCAACTGCAATGAGAACATCAACCTACCCAGACCGCCTCAATGTTACGCCTACGGGCCGTTTCAATGTTACGCCTACGGGGCGATCCTGTATTAGCAAACTATCAATAATAGCCGATGAAAAGACCGAAGACTAATCCTGGTTGACCACTGGTTATAGCTCGGGTACACCTAGAACCGAGCAACCCACGAAAGGGGAGGCTACCTCGCTGTAAAATCCCTCGGGCGCGCTACGCGAAATAAAGGGACTTAACGTGATTCCCCCTACGCCAGGATAGAAACGGCCGCACCAAGGCGTAAATCTAAGAAGGGAATTTATGCACACACACAGGCAGACAATCCTATACAAATGCGGGGACGAGCCCGGTGAATCTTTACTTTCGTTCGTTTTTAAACTACAAAAAAGGGGGGGAGCCTACACAAAACTACTTGGCTCTTCCGCCAATCGCGACGCCCTCTCCCTCAATGGAATCTCCCACCGCCCCGCCGTCCCCTGGCTCGTCACCCTCCCCGCCGTCTCCATCCCCCTCCTCGTCGCTGCATGCGGCGAGCCCGTCAAGATCGACCTCTACCGGCGGGACCAGGCCTGCCACCTTCAACTTGATTCGAGCCAGGCAGGCATCCCATCCCTCCGCGCGGCCCTTCTCCATGCCCTCGGCCATCGAATTTGCGAGGGCGGGGATGACGGTTGTCTCCTGGTACGTCCGGAATTCCTCGACCCTACGGGCCAACTCCTCCTCGGCGGCCTTGGCGCGCCCCGCTAGATCCTCTGCACGAGCCTCCTCCCTCCGAAGGGCCTCCTCCAGCTCCTTCACTCTCTCTCTCTAGCCTCGGCCGCCCTCTGCTCATGATCGGACACGACCGTCTTCAGGCGCTCTACCTCCGCCACGTTTCGGTCGCCCCTCTCCCTCTCCTTGGCAAGGTCCTTGCCAGCGCTCTTACGAAGAGCAGCGAGCTCGGCAACCGCCCTAGCCACGGCGCCCTCTGCCTTGTGGATAGCTGGCACGTGCCTCATCATCCCAAGCATCAGGTTGATGATCTGAGTAAAGAAAGAGAGAAAAGTGAAACCATTTAGGGTGCTCTATAAAACCCGCTAAAAAACGTCGCCCACCTTACAGAACATACCTGGACGCTGTGCATCACCGCGGTCCCGCACAGACCCTCCGGCCCCACCGCTTCCAGCGCCACCCTATCGCGGGGCAGGAAAATGTTCTCCGCCAGCCTCGTCGCCACACCTCCATCCTCAAACACGGATTCATCGCTTGCTACTTTGTACGGCGCCCGATGAAGCGCCCGGTCGGGGTAGCCCTCGACATCGGTCCTCTTGGCCTTAAACTTAACCAATGAGGCCTCACAGCGGGGGTCGGCGGCCCTTTTGAGACCGAACGTGGGACAACCGTAAGGCCAAGGGTCCCATCCTCCGGACCCGGTCGGGCCACTCGACGCTTCGGCCCTCACCGGTTGGCCACTAGCCGACGCCCCCTCCCCCTTGCAGGTCCCAGGGGGCTAGACGGCCCCGTTCGGGGCATTTCCCCCCTCCCCCTATAGACCCTTCGTCCCCGCCCTCCAAGTCGATGACGGGATTCGACATCTCCTCCCCGGCTCCACCGCCCAACGGACCGGTCTCCCCCGGCACGTCAGGCTCGGACGGCTTCATCGGCCTCTTCCTCTTCGTGGACAATGGCACCCCTGTCGAGCTCCCCGCCCCTCATTCTGCTCGCGACCTCTTGGGGCCAACTCTCGTCGACGATCGCCCCGCCTGCTCCGAGGCCCGCCGCATCATTTCCTCGAGGGACAGACTCATCGTGCCACCTGCCACAGAGAGAGAGTTCAGCGTAAGCATATCAGGCGCATGAACACCAAAATCCGTTGTACCTTCGGGCCAGGTATACGCCGTTATCATCTCAGCCCGAGAGAGAGTCCGATAATCTCGGCCCTCTGTTGGTATGGCCATTAAAATCTGGGCCACCACCTTCTCCTCGTCCCCCAATTTCACCACCTCTCTCGCCTCGGGATTCAGCTCCGCCCAATCAGACCTTATCAGCACTTCCTCCGGCACCTCCACAAACACATACTGCTGGCGCCACAACTTAATTTTCCCAGGCAACCCCCTGATGAGCGGATGCGTCCTCTTCGCGGAGAGATAGTAGCATGACCCCAACCTCTTGACCAAGAAGAAGTGGCGAAATAAGGACAGGGATGGGCTAACCTGGTTGCTTACGCACAGCACTAGGAACCCCACAATGGCACTGATGGCATTGGGCATCAGGCGATACAGGGGCAGTTCCAGGAAGTTCAACACTTCCAGCACAAACGGATGGGGGGGAAAGCGCAAACCTTGCTCAAACGAAGATACATATACTCCAACCTCCCGGTCGCCCGCAAAACACACCCTTTCTTGCGGCTCCGGTTCACGAACCGAATACGGCGGCCTGACGTACATAGTGAAGATCTCCGCGACGGATTTCTTCAGCACCGACTTCACGCCGGCAATCTCGATGGGCACCCTTCCTGTCTCCGCGGCGGAGCTCCCTTCTCCAACTACCCCCGAACCCTGACCACGAAACGGAGACATCGAGGAAGACATTTAGAAAACGGGCGTCTTACCTAATGGGTGCCGACGACTCGGGCGCTTGCGCTCCTTCGCTGACCGCTCCCACGACGACGACTCTGTCAAGGATACTGAAACCTCCTACAAGCCCTAGCTCCTTGTCAAAAAAATTTCGCTCGACATTCGGCCTTTCTACCCTCCCACCGGCGAGAAATCTTTAAAGCGCCTCCGCAAAGCATCACGACCGTCGAGCCCACGACACGCGTCACCCATCCGGGGCCTGTCCATCACCAACCCACGTGTTCTGACGCTTCGCGTCCTGTCAAAACCGTCAGTTGCGCCACGCGTCATCAATACAGTGGTCAGGCCGCCTCGGTTCCCGCCCGCCGTCGATTCGCCAGGATGACGTCTAGTCAGACGACCGCCATCAATTCCCGCCCAAATCCCTGCGAAATGATTACCCTCATTTGCAATTACCCCATGTGCCGCGCGATCCAATATTTGGTCCGACCTCCGTCGGGACGGCCAAAACATGAAATCTGCGCTAGATCCAAGATTTGGCCCGGCCTCCGTCAGGCCGGCCAAAACATAAAGTCAGCGCTAGATCCAAGATTCGGTCCGGCCTCCGTCGGGACGGCCAAAACATGAAATCAGCGCTAGATCCAAGATTTGGCCCGGCCTCCGTCAGGCCGGCCAAAACATGAAGTCAGCGCTAGATCCAATATTTGGTCCGGCCTCCGTCAGTCCGGCCAAAACATGAAGTCAGCGTTGGATCCAAGATTTGGTCTGACCCCCGTCAGTGCGGCCAAAGCAGGAGCTTCCCTCGTACCATTGACTTTTCCGCTCTCCTTCGGCCCGGCCGGAACAGGAAGCCACCTCCCATCTCAGGTGAATCTCAACTCCAACACTTGGCAAGGGCCTCCGAGCAAACCGACAGAGAGCGTGACTCATCTCAACTCCCCTCTCCCGGATACCCCGGCAGAGCGAAGTTGGGGGCAATTACGCCCCTCACAAATCGGACGTTCTACGAGCAAACCATGTACGAATACAGTTTGGATTACGTCCCTCACAAATCGGACGTTCTACGAGCAAACCATGTACGAATACAGTTTGGCACAAAACAATCATAATGTATTTACTCAAACTGCTAACCCGTACATTGGACATTTGACTTTCCACACACTACAACAACACATCGTTCATACCCCTCTCACAAGATGGTACGGCCCTCCCCAAACCCACGTTTCTAGCGGCGCCGCCTCTCAACCGACCGATCCCTCACATCCTTAACCACTTTCCGAATCGCCGCCTCCTTAGCTTCTTGCAGCATCGGCACAACATGCTCGTCATGATAACGGCGGATAGCGGCTTCGATCAGTTTGCCCTCAGCGTCCCGTTTATCCTCCAATCGCCGCACCGCTAGACCCTGCTGGGTTTTCTGGGACCCTTAGGGCACAAAAACTCTAGTCCCGTCCTAAGTCGGACGGAACATAGACAGAAATGTAGCGAAAAATTTTATGTTAATCTAATTAACATGCAACCCTAAGGAACCAGACCCTGTTAGCCAGGATCTCTGCCAACTTGGTGTGGATCTGACCACCCCAAGAGAGATCTAACTACTGCGAATAATTAAATGAAAACTTAAACACATACCCGGAATCTCAACCCTGGGGCAGGCGAGATGTTCCGCACCGTCTTCCGAGCTGCTCCCGTCCCACGCCGAGCCGCTCCTTGAACCGCTCCTCGAACTGCTCCTCGAACCGCTCCGCATCCCGAGGCGATCAATCCCATGTCGCCGAGCCAACCACGCGCGGAAGAAAGTTTCACGCGAGTGAAACCTTCGCCTAGATTTCGGATCTGAATCCGAACTCCGTTGCGGCTTTGCTAGAGCCCTCAAGAGTAAGGCAGAAATTTATAGAGAGATAGAGAATATTTATTTTAGCCTAGATCCGTGCGTGCTCCAACATTTACGAGAGCCGCTCAGATCTAGAGCTAGGGACGAGTTTTGAGGAGGAGAGCAGACCCCTATTTATATAGGCGGCTGACTACTCCCCTTTCTCAAAATCCGATGTGGGACTATTAATTTGAGTTAATCAAAATCAAGTTAGTTTGCACTTCACAAAGTGCAAACTTCCGTGAATTTTAACTCACTCACCGTTGAGCTTCATGATTGATACAACCTATCAATTCGAAGGGTGTTCAACGGTGAACGCGTAGGGAAAAACGGCTCGTCAATCCGAGTCCGTTTGACCCTTCAAACAATTGTCCAAAGATTGCCAAAAGTCATGCTTCTCTTAGAAACGTAGCCGTCAAGAAAATCCCAGGTTTCAAAAACCCTAACCAGAAAATTCGGGCTGGGTGGGCCTCCATTTTCGCAGGTTTCAGCCCAACAGTTTGGGCTGACTTGTTTTGGCTATAACTTGTGCATTTGGACTCAGTTTTTGACGCGGTTTGAACCTGCGTTTAGAGCGGGACGATCCCGTCATCTAGGTAACCTTTTCAACGCATTTATTTAATTAAATATAGTCTTAAACAATTTAAGACACATTTAATCTCTTTTGCATCAAATGCAAAATAGTCCATATCTAAGCTTAAATTATCATTTGCATCAAATACAAATGATCCGAGGGCATATTCCTCTACATCTCCCACTTGCACTCAGGATCATTTATCCCGAATGCAGGAGATGATTTTTGCAAACATCTTTTGCAATACTTTATCCCTTGCATCAAATGCAAATTATTCTCCCTAACTAATTTCTACCCATTACTAGACGAAGAATCGCACTCTGTGTGAGACCCTACAGCCTGACCCTTACAACAGGTTGGGCTCGAAGCCCTATACGGCAGTGACCACGAGCAGTGGCTGCCGTCCCTGCTTCAGGAATCATCATTATATGGTTAACTTATTGACATGAGTATTGTCGGGATCACCCTGACTGTTTCCGTGATGAATTCCGCAGTTATAGTCTCTTCGTCTAAACTATGTCGTGTAGATCAAGTCTAGGGTACGGTTAAACTGTCAACCCCAATAACTTGACTCCGGTTAGTTTCTATCAATCTTTAGTCAAATTATGTTGGACTTGTTCCAACATACTCTGGCCAGAGTTTTTACCAAAGATCGAACTAACCCTACGACACTAACTCCCATTGACCGGGAGAGACGAATCCTCTCTTGGTCATTACTCTCCTCATACGCTTCAAGTGTCACCCAATCAAAGACCTTTCGACGCGGCTTGCCTCGAAGCTAGTTCATTTGATCTAAGTGGCACCGTTCACGCACAGGTTCGTCAAAATGACCTCAAGTCAAAAGACCAACTAGCCTATCATCACTCAGAGTCATCATTGACAGATTGGTCAATATAACCATATGATAACTCTTGTGGATCGTTCAGTGAACTCATTCTCTAATGAGCACCTGTGTCTTGTCAACGACTTCGCCAAGTCAAGCGATCATGAGATCATCGCCACCGCTATACGGTGAAGACTAAGACACAATGGTCTATCCGATGTTTCGATATCCTAGTCTCGAAACATCTACGACCACGAACCCTTTTTAGACTTATGCTACAGACGGTCAAACATTTCTCCATGATCGAGATACTCATCTCGATACCTGTTTGACCTTGCATAAAGTCTCAGGACTTTACCTAAGTTAATATCTAATGTTAACTACATTATAACATAACTTAGATAAATTTTTACCAAACAGCTTACTGTTATTTCGAACAAGATGTTTGTGCTATGCACACATGAAGATAGATAGCCACGAGGGTATCATCTCTCAACATCTCCCACTTGCACTCAGGCCCATTTATCTCGGTATCTCATACCGTTTTTACACATAAGTTTTCCCGACTTCATGTGGTAGAGCCTTCATGAGTGGATCTGCTAAAACCGTCTACATTATAGACTTAAGGGTTTCTATGTTTAGACCAACCATTTGAATCTCATTCAAATAATTCATTTGGTCTTTCAGAATCCATAATATTTTAATTTACTTGGATCTTATCCAATTCATCGTACCTTACGATAATCATTTAAATTAGTTACTGGTCATTTCAAATGGCTCATATTTATTTCTGATAAAGAATCAAACTCTTTTGATCACTTTGTCAAAATATATGTTCCATCCCTTTGATGCCTCACATGTAATTCACACGCTCCCACTGACCTTGAAAATTATCTGGTTAATTCATATAAGTTGGTCCGTCTAAATCATATTTAGAAAAAACGAACTTGTAAGTGAATGCTCCAATTTTCATGGTCAACTTAAGCGTTTACATCGAGTTTGGTCCGAGTAGTTCTGTACATCTGCTGGTGGAAAACGGTTTCATTATAATCCGTTTTATAGGAATTAGTATGGAAAAACCGTTCTCGACCAACATGATTGCACTTCCCTATTTTCCTTTTCTGCACCAATCTTTCAACTTAAAGATTTACTTGCAGTACGTGAGGAAACATTTTCCTTGGGCACGTAAACTAAATTCCAAAATTTATTTACGCACACGGACCTATTCTGGTTGCATCAAGTTTTTAAATCGGAGTTACTTCTCCGAATTTCATCCCGGAAGTTGACTAAGTCATCATCAGTTATGATGTCTAACTCGACTCTTCGTCTCACGAGATTCGAGTAATTATACAACTTCCTAATGTTTGATTTAATGAATATCTTATTGATAATGTCCTCATAGAACATTATCAAAACCTAGGCATTACTATCTGGGACTTAACCCAGAGGAAGGACTTAACTCAGAGTCACTTGTTATGGATCGCACCGAGTCTAACTAAGTGTGATTCATACCATTTAACACACTGATGTGTTAACAGACTTGACCTGAGAGAAAATCACATTTTCTTTTAATTACACAAGATTTTATGTAGCTAAGTATTTAACCATTCGATCTAATCGAATCAGTTTAAATACTTTTGTCTTTTCGTTCTTTATTTTTTCAGACTTGTGTTTCATCAAGAACACGTGTCTTAATAAAATATACGAATAACTTATTTTGGTTGATCTAGACTCGGGTACATCAGCATGTACCAGACTGAGTTCGACAACTCATTTTCCCACTGTCTTACAGATGGGTTTCGGCCAATTTTATCTAAGAGGATAAGACTCACAAGTGTCCGTAGACTTCATAATACGAGAGGTCAGACCCCTCTTTATGTGACTTGTGAAACTTAGTCTCTCGATATGGCCTAGTCTATTTTACCATATAAGTTTGCTACTATCTTGTGTATTTATATATTAACATTTAATATATATATATATATATATATAGTTATTACAAATTACTTAACACAAAACATTGCTTCCGAAGCAAGGTGACGACATTTGTCCAAAAAATGTGTTAGACGTTTTTGTATAACTATTTATTCTGAAATCGTGACATCAAAATATATCACATTTTCATTTCCTCCTACTTATGCCTTTACTAATGATAAATTAAACTAACTTTCTCAATTGACTTTCCGGAGTGCCTTCTTCCTTTTCTAAATCACATTTAGATATTAATTAACCCAACACAAATAGCTATGCAAGCATCTTATGTATCCAAACGCTTGAGCTTTGCAATCTCGAGTTTAGCTCAAGAAGTTGCTTGTCTCAAGATCCGGTTGGGATACATAGTCTTGCACCGCTCATGCACTCGTATTCGACTCAAACGGTTTGATCGAATTTTCAAACTTTGCGGATCGGAATTGTTTGTCCATACAACCTTGAGGGTAGCTCGACAAGTTGTAGGGAGAAACATACTTCGAATATCCTATATGTTCAAGCTGCCTCATATAGAGAAGAGTGACATGTAGCTTAATTTATTTGTTGGACCCAGAACTTAATGAAATCGTATTTCTTAAGTCTGTTCTTTAGAAGGTCATTTAATGTCAACGAGAATATGGTTTAATTGCATCAATTAGAATTTAACTTGATATTCAATCAATCAACTATTTGACCAGTTAACTTATTCCAATATTATATTTTGATTCCTTCGGTAAACATAGTCTTGCCCTAGTTTTTGCATATGTTCAATATTAAATATAGGTAGATTGGCTTTCATCTATCTATATCCTCCCACTATTTTTACGATCGTTTTAAAGCTTAATAACGAACGATTTAATCGAATTTAAAAATTAGTGAAAGAGGGATCCAATCATCCCGAACCTCACAACCTTGAGGAGACTCAACAAGTTGATTGGTTCCATGACTGGTAGACTAACTCTTGGTCAATCACATCACATGTGATTCCCTGTCGATTTTTACCCACAGTCACTTATCATCTTGAGGAGACTCAACAAATCATAATGTCTGGTCTAGTCAGACCCTTGATTTCGTGTCCAGATTTGACTTAAATCGATACTCGAGGAGACCCGACGCATCGATTTGGGTCAAGTCTAGACTACATCATATGTATGTTGGAGTTTGTTCCTTAAAGAAAAAACAAGTCACAGCTTGAGGAGACTCAACAACTATAATTGTCTTCTTTGAGTTACCAAGCTCCAAAATCAAGGAGGGATATGAATTAATCTTTAATAAGATTTATAACGCATTGACTAGATATAGTCCAGGGTGTCATACAATCATGATTCGCGACATTGCGGTCCAACGGAACACAGCCAGGGAATTGACTAAGCCAGGATCACTGCCCTTTGTACTAGCAAGGGTTGACCCAGAACTCTTAGCCAAGCACATTGACTGGATCATGGTCCATTGAATGAAGCTTGTCATTTTTGTATGTGCGCCATCGACTAAACAGCTTTTATTAACAACTAATTAATCCTATCAACTAGTTGCATCCTTAAATTCAAAATTTTAGGATTTGTTTAATAACTTTTATTAAGTCCTTATAAACTATAAGGTTCACGTGCTATCCTAATCATTATTAGGATTTTAATAAATTTTATTAACAACGCTAAAAGCGAAGTCCTTTAATGAAAATTAATTATAACAATTAGAATTACAAATTCATTAAAGGGACTACCCTAATCAGGAATTAGGTCTTGAAGTGTTGTTAATGTTTTATTAAAACACAGCATGTCATTAAAATTCAAGTAATAAATTTTAATCATTATTTAATGGCTAACCTAAAGGGTTGTCTTGTGTTATCAAATAAGGGACAAGAAGACATAGCCATTAAAAATTTACACTAATTTTATCGCATAAAAAGTGTACAACTATTTAACAATTAAATGGACTAAAGTTTATCGCATAAACAATTTTAGCATGCATACTTAAATTTAACATTTAAATTTAAAAATACGATTTTTAAAACATTTTATTTTATCTCATAAAGTAAAAGCTTGTTTAAAAAATCATAACATTTGCATGCTACTTTAAAATATTTATCGCATAAAAATTTTAAACTTTTAAAATCAGTTTTTAAAAATATCTTATAAATTTAAAACATCATTTAAAAAATTCCATGTTTAAAATTTATCACATAAAATTTTAAACAACATTTTAAACTTATCGCATAAAGTTTTAAAGCTTTAAAACAATTTTAAAATTTATCACATAAATTTAAAAATTCCATTTTAAAAATTTCATGTTTAAAATTTATCATATAAAATTTTTAAACAAAAAAAATTTAAATTTATCGCATAAATTTAAAGAAAACATTTTTCTGTAAAAGCATTCAAATAATAAATTCGCAGTCCTAGATCAGCATACAGAGATGGCTCTGATACCAATGCTGGGTTTTCTGGGACCCTTAGGGCACAAAAACTCTAGTCCCGTCCTAAGTCGGACGGAACATAGACAGAAATGCAGCGGAAAAATTTTATGTTAATCTAATTAACATGCAACCCTAAGGAACCAGACCCTGTTAGCCAGGATCTCTGCCAACTTGGTGTGGATCTGACCACCCCAAGAAGGATCTAACTACTGCGAATAATTAAATGAAAACTTAAACACATACCCGGAATCTCAACCCCGGGGCAGGCGAGATGTTCCGCACCGTCTTCCGAGCTGCTCCCGTCCCACGCCGAGCCGCTCCTTGAACCGCTCCGCATCCCGAGGCGATCTGTAACGACCCGCTCTCGGGGGCCCGTTACTTATTTGATATTTGCAGGTTCCGCAGTTTACCAGTGAATTCAGCATAGCCACAACTCAGAGATGCATCACAATACTCAAAACCAGCGTACAGATGTTATTACAGTCCAAATTAAAGTACAACAACCACCAGCACATTTTCTGAAAAGAAGTGCGAAAAAGTAAATACACAGTACCACCCACACACTAACAGTAAAGTAAATAAAACTCTGCAGCTTCAGGGTCAAGTGTAGGCCCACGAACTCTGGGGCAATCTCCTCGATCAGATCTTCGTCTGCCGGTGCCATAAATGGAACCGAAGGTAAGTCACAACAATTCTAGCGATAGAAAAAGAGGAGTGCACAAATATGGAGCAGGCTATGGTAAACAAGTGCGGAAAGTAAAGTAAGGTCAGACAAGCATGCAAGTGCGATAAGTAAAGTACATCAAGTCAAGCATGCAAGGGTGACAAGTAAAGTAAAGGTGACCGAGCAAGTACAACTAGTAATGACGATAACAATGACGCTAGCAATGACAATTACAATAGTGAGAGTACTTGTGCCTATTCTAGTTCGTGACTTATAACGGGAAGTACGATATGCAACCAAGAGTCCACCTGATATCCCGGGTTACAACAAAACGATACGGTACAATCAATACGATACAATCAAAACGATACTTTTCAACAAAACGATACTGTTCAGTCAATACGGTACTATCCACTGGAGATCGGACTGGTCGCTCCCGCACTTCCGCAATTATAAGTTACCCCAAAAACCCAGTGTGTGTGTACATGTTACCATTCTTTGCAGTTTTACGAGTCATTTACTGTTCTCACATTTCCAGTTACAATCTTTCTGTCAAGCATGTCAATCTGTTCAGGTCAATAACTGTTCCGAGACTAGATGTTAAGTCCTAGGCTCACACGCGTTAACTATACTCTAAAGATCTTTGCTTGTTGAAAAGTCAAGGCAGAAACCTCAAGAGAGAATGTCAGTCCTGAGCAATGTGTGAAGTCCAACAACTAAGGTACCGATCCATGCTTCGAGCATGCAGTGTTTCCAATAAGTACACTATCTAGATTTCTAAAGTTAGAATTTACTGTGACTTACTATCTTCGAGGTGATGGTAGTGAGCCGGGACTGGATCTAGTGCCGATGCACGAGATTCGATGCCTGCAAATACAATAACAATTAGTTAGAGAATACACGATTTCTTATTTATTTAACTTGATTGTCTGATTTTTAAAACTGTCGAATCGGTGTCGGAAAGCGTTCTAAATTTTTATATAGACTATATAGGATAAAAATAGTTTTACTGCAGGAAGGAATATTTTTCTGAAGTCCATAGTAATTTTTATAATTTTTAGAAACTCAAAATAGTTTAAAAACCCAGATTATTTAAGTTACGCGTATCTTCCGTAATTTCTTACGGGAGCAATATAAGTCGGAATGACTTGAGTGAACAGTCAAAATGACCGTCTCGAAGTCTATTATCACATATAATTTTATCAAATATTAGTGTACGTAAAATCAGCGAGTTACGATTTTTAGAACGATTTATACCTATTTAATCTTTAGGTTCGAAAAATCATTCTGGAAAAAGTAGGCGTCTGATCACAGTGAGACTAGCGCCATTGGATCCGAAATGTCGTTTCTGATTTTCTGGAGCTATCCACACATTTTTCTGGCCCCTGTATAATTAGTTATGGATTTATAACCATTATACCTATTTAATAATTATTTAAAATTACGAAAATTCGAAATTTACGAGAATGCCATCGCTGCTTCTTCGTTCTCCTCAGTTGCGCTGAGGGAGGGGGGCGTGTTCTCGGCGGTCGGCGAGCGGAGGTGGCGGGCGCTGAAGGCGGCGGGGCGAGCAGCGACCGGCGGGGCGACTTCCCACGGCGGCGTCGGCGGAGGCGCTGGGCTCGGGGTGGCGGAGCGGGGCCGGCGATGGCGTGGGGAGCTCGGCGTTGCGGGGGCCGTTGCACGGCGGCGGGCACGGCGCTGCTCGGGGCTCCCGTGGCGGAGGACGGCGACGAGGAGGGAGGCGGGACGTTGAGCGGAGGCGGAGCGAGATAGAGAGGGAGAGCGAGGGAGAGGGTGAAAGAGAGAGAGCGCGGGCTGTGGGGGGTGTGGTCTCGCCGTGGGACGGCGGCGGCGTGGTGAGGGCGTCGATCGGGGCGGAGGATGGGTTCGGTGGCACTTCGTCGGAGAAGAAATAGAGCGGGAGAGTGAGAGGGTTAGAGGGCAAAGTCGGGGCCGTGGAGTTGGGAACGAAGAGAGAGGGGGCATGTGCGTGCGTGTGTTGTGATCAGAGGGGGATTAACGGGGAATTAAATAGTTAATGTTTATTAATAAATTATTAGGGGTATTAAATGGTGGGTTTAGTTAGTCAAAATTATTAATTAGGGTAGGTTAGGAATTTGACTAAATTTGGAAAAACATGTTAATACGTGAATCACATGTGTGCTTACGGGTTAGGTAGAGGTAATTTAAAAATAGCTAATAGGGTAAAAAGTAATTAGGTAAAGAGGTTAAAACGTAATTAGTAGATAGTGTCAAAATACAAAATTACGATTTTGCCCCTACTAGTAAACATGTCCGAAAAATTACGAAAACATACTCACGGGATCGTATTGTCGCGAGGATGACGAATACGAAGTCCGTTTCAGGGTTTGGGCTACGGAAATACCAGTTTTTGGCCAAAACGTTTGGAAAGTGGGTTTGCGGGTTCTCTACTGAAATGATATCCGAAAATTATGAAATTAATGTGGGAGGCCCTAAATGATCATTGGATGCTACTGTAGAAGTTTGAAATCGATTTGAAGACGTTTGTATAGAAAATAAATTCGTCGAATCAAAACGGTAATTTTGGAAGATGAATTTTAACAGAAATGTTTTGGGTATTTGAGGAAATCTGAAATTGCTAAAATACAATACGATAAGTCTAGTACTCTAAATATTTTTATAAGAATTTTTAAAGTCAGTTTTGTTAGAAAATTCTTGACTAACATTTATAATGTAAAATTTATTCTTAAAAATACGTATAAATACGTAAATTGAACTGTTGAAAATTACTGGTCGTTACACGATCAATCCCATGTCGCCGAGCCAACCACGCGCGGAAGAAAGTTTCACGCGAGTGAAACCTTCGCCTAGATTTTGGATCTGAATCCGAACTCCGTTGTGGCTTTGCTAGAGCCCTCAAGAGTAAGGCAGAAATTTATAGAGAGATAGAGAATATTTATTTTAGCCTAGATCCGTGCGTGCTCCAACATTTACGAGAGCCGCTCAGATCTAGAGCTTGGGACGAGTTTTGAGGAGGAGATCAGACCCCTATTATATAGGCGGCTGACTACTCCCCTTTCTCAAAATCCGATGTGGGACTATTAATTTGAGTTAATCAAAATCAAGTTAGTTTGCACTTCACAAAGTGCAAACTTCCGTGAATTTTAACTCACTCACCGTTGAGCTTCATGATTGATACAAAACAGTCGAAAATTGCTTGACTAAAATTGCTTGACTGAATTTGCTTGACTAAAATTGCTTGACAACGGTAGATCTAGCAAAGCCAAGCAAATTCAGTGATTGATATTGTATCTAAGAAATCGATCTACCGTTCAGTTTTCCTAGCACTGAATTTGCTTGACAATTTTAGCAGGTTTATACAAAACAGTCGAAAATTGCTTGACTAAAATTAACTAACTCAATTGTATGCTAAGGTCAGTAAATGTCAGTTTTGGTTGACTAAAATTGCTTTTCTTGGTCATGTGATTTCTGGTGAAGGAATATAAGTAGATCCTGAAAAGATCGATGTTGTCATAGACTGGCCGATTCCTCGATCAGTCACTGAGGTTAGAAGTTTCTTGGGTTTCGCCGAATACTATCGAAAGTTTATTAAAGATTTTTCGAAGATCGTATCACCCCTGACCAATTTGACCAAGAAGGATGTATCTTATGTCTGATCCAAAGAATGTCAGCGGGCGATGGATGAATTGAAGCGACGCTTGACGACCGCCCCAGTGTTGACGATTCCTGTAACGACTGCTTTTCATGAATCTGGATTTAATATAATATAATATATGTTTTGATGGATTTTCTCCTCTTGTGTGGTTTTCGTCTCCGTAGATTTCATTTTCGATCGATTCGTCGTATTTTCTCGCTTCTTCCGTAGGATTGTCGATTTCGAAGTATGTCACTCGTGACGGACTTCATAACGGTCGTATCTAACTGTTAGATCAAGCCTAGGAGTCTTAGGAATCGATCCCGGGGCCCCGCGCTCCGTATCGGTACTTTTCTGTGCTCATTAGCCGGTGTAAGAAGGGCCACCGACCGACTAGATGACGATCCAGTCGGTCGGCAATCCTTCTTGGACCGACTAGTTAGCTTTCTAAATTTCTCAGGAGTTACTGTTTATCGTTAGTCGGTCTAAGAACGTTGGTTGACCGACTAGGTTGCAAACTAGTCGGTCAGCAATGCTTCTTGAACCGACTAACTCATCATATTATTTTTGTATCAGTTACTGTTTACTCTTAGTCGGTCTAAGAACGTTCATCGACCGACTAGATGTTAAACTAGTCGGTCAGTACTTGTTCATGGACCGACTAACTCTAGAATCCTATTTTCGTTCAGGAGTTACTGTTTGCACTTAGTCGGTCTGCGTTGGTCGACCGACCGACTAGTTGCCAAACTAGTCGGTCAGTGGTTGCTCTTGGACCGACTAACCAGTGTTAAAACCCTAACTTCTGGGCAGCCGCCAGCCCAACCTATTTATACCCAACCCAAACGACTTCTTCTTCTCCAACACGACCTAAAACCCTAAAAACTTCCCCCTTCAGCCCCCATCTTCCTCCAAGCTCCATTTCTTCATTCCAAGCCCTAGAATCATCATCCAATCCAACCATTCACTCCATCCACCTCTCATCTTCCCCAAAATCTCACCAAAACCCATCAAAATCCCCAAATCCCCCAAAACCCTAGTTTCCCCAAACTTCTCCAATCTTTTCCAGATCTGATCCTAGGGTTCCCCGGAGTGTTTCTTCCGCCTTCTCTCGGTAAGAAATCGTTCTACCGTTGTT
This sequence comes from Scilla litardierei, assembly GCA_030789695.1. NCBI lineage: Eukaryota > Viridiplantae > Streptophyta > Magnoliopsida > Asparagales > Asparagaceae > Scilla > Scilla litardierei. The sequence continues at coordinate 219,562,837 of CM061134.1, read as the reverse complement.
TTCATAACTTATTGATAATTTTGGTGAAACCCTAATTAATTTCATGTGTTTGGTGTTTGTTTCCCCCTAAACAGCGATATCCCCCGTAGATAGCAACCGTGTGACGAAGTGATCGTCAACCCCCGGTGCTAGGCAAGTGAAACTTGCCACTTAGGGTTTAGGCCATGTTTTAGGCCATTTGCTTGTTGTAGGCGTAAAAGAGGCTAGGCGACGAAATGATACTCGCCTAGGCGCAAATTGGGGAACTAGCTTGACAACGAAGCTAGTTCCGACATTTAGCATGTTGCACAATTTCCATGTCATGTTTACTTTCAATTAACGGTACGCGAATATGTTCATGTCATTGCATTTCGCCTGTCACGTTTAATTTAATTAACTGTACGCAAATAAATTGTCATGACCTCGCATTCTTTAGGTATTGCTGTGATTGCGTAGCTTCGCTACAATGTTGTGTTCCTGGCTCGTGTTCCAGAAGCGGGCCATGTGTTGGTTGATAGCCAATGCCCGAATTGCGTGTTCCGGCTAGGTGTTCCCTACGCCATACTTGTGTTCCTGGCTCGTGACCAGAAGCGAGCATAATGAGTTGGAAACCCCAACGCTCGATGTATTGAATTGTGAACTAAGAATGCGAGCTCAATGTGCGGGGCAACCTCAGGCTCACTAGCTGAGCTCAATGTGCGGGGACCCCAGGCTCCATATCGTGTGGGTATTGAGTAGTGTTTAGTGCCGATCGGTCTGAAATGCTATGCCATTCAGCGAATGGCGTAAACACCTACAAAATGTGAATTGATTGAATTGATAGTAGCTTGGCTACTCTTGTCTTGTCCCGATGATTGTTCTCTTGTACAAACTGTCTTGCCATGTTTTAATTGTGCACTCATGTTATAACTGCCATGTCATGCATACTAAACTGCTAGGTTGCTAGATGCCTCACTTTCAGTTTCCTTGCCCAAGTCTTTTTAGACTTGCTGACATGTGCCCCCTTTACTCTTTTGGGTGACACATGTTAGATCCTGAGCCCGAGTACCTCGTTGAGGACGAGGTGTTTGCTGACGCCGAGCCCGAGCTTGTGTTTGACGGGGAGTACGTGGACACTGGGGACCAGTCCTAGTGTCTTCGTTGTGTTTTACTTTTGTTAAACAGTTGTTTGTTATCGGTGCGTAGCACCTATACTTTGTTATGTCGTATTCTTTTGTTGGCCTTGTTCTGGGCCTTGGACTCTTTTCTTTTAGCCTGGTGGCTTTTCTGGATGTTGGACTCTTTGTTGATGTTGGACAATTTGTGAGATGTGGAATTTTATTTCAGTCTCGCCTTGTGTTATTATTGTTATTCTGTTGTGGTTACAGGGACCTGTTTATGTATTGTGGACGCTTATCGGGTTTGGGGCTTCATAGCTCCACTCTCGTGCGGACCTTTTCACGTCTCGCCTCCATTTTAGGGAAGCGGGTCGTGACAGGTTTTAGTGGTGGCCCATGCAGGTCCTTCTGTAACTGCGATTTTTGGAATAGCGATAATAATATTAGAATGTCCAATAAATTGAGTTCGACGTCTGAGTCATAGGCTATTGAGTCTAATCTGATTTGTTCTCCGTGTCACTAGATGGCAGGAAGACGTTTCACCCGTGGTGGGTGTAGTGGTGCGCTCCCTCATGATGAGGAGCCTGAGCGGGAACCCACCAGCGGTGAGATGATGCGGATGATGTTGCAGATGATGCAAGTGCAGCAGGGCATGCTTTTGCAAGTCCAGAATGCTCCACTTGCTCGAGCTGCCCGGGCTCTTTCGGATGCCCCTCGCTCTGAGCCAGGAGCGAAGCAATTTCGGGAGCTGGGTCCCACATATTTTGATGGTTCTGAGGGTCCTCTGGCTGCCGATGAGTGGATTCGGAACGTCGAGGACAATCTGAAGATTGCCAAGATCACCCCGGCTGGATGGGTTGATTTGGCGAAGAGGCAGCTCAAGGATAACGCCAGGAATTGGTGGGATGCGGAGGAGAAGTTGTTGGTGGATCCGATTGCTTGGGCTACCTTCAAGGCCAGATTTGAGGGTGAGTTCTTTCCGAAGGCTGCCAAGGAGGAGATGCTGCAGCGTTTTATCGATCTGAAGCAGGGGAACTCGTCGGTGGACATGTATCACCAAGAGTTCATGAGGCTGAGTCGGTTTGCACCAAAGATGGTGCAGGACGCTGAGGAGAGAGCTCAGAGGTTCCTGCAGGGGCTTGCTTCGGAGCTCCAGAGTTTTGTGACCTCCTCTGACCGGGAGTCTTATCAAAAGGTTCTGGTCGCTGCCAAGAGGCAGGAGCTGCTCGTGAACCAGCGGAGGGGATCTGTTGTTGGTGCTGGGAAGAGGCCTGTGGAGCAGGCGAGAGCTGTGGTTAGACCTGGATTCAGGCCTAATCAGTCTGCTCAGTTTAAGAGGCCAGGAGGGTCTATTCCGAAGTTTTGCCATTTCTGCGGCAAGCCTGGTCACATCAAGGATCAGTGTCGGAAGTTTCTGGGCCAGTGTTTGATTTGCAGTGATGCTTCTCATGTCGCGAAGGATTGTCGGCATGCGGATCAGCTGCGGAGGACTCCTGTTGCAGCACAGCCGTTGCAGCAACGAGTGTCTGTTCCTGCTGGCCGTGGAGCAGCTCTTGTTCCGCAGGGGCAGGCTTTTCGGCAGGCTGTTCCGCCGAGGAGGCATGCTTTTCTGATGACCGCTGCGGAGAGCGCGGCTGTGGATGAGGTTATCGCAGGTAATCCTCAATCTAGCTGTTACTTTCCTAGCTGGTTTGATTGTTAGATTGTGTTGTTTGCTTGAACATGTTTGTTTGCTAGACTAGGGTTTGATTGTTAATTGATTGTTAGGTGTGATTTTGGTTTGCACATTTCCTGCACGAGTCCTCTTTGACTCTGGTGCATCGATGTGCATTATTTCTCGGAGCTTCGTGGAGAGGCATTCCTTGTCGACGTCCCCTCTCCCCAAGAGTTGGAATATCGTTACAGGGAATGGTGTGGTCTCGGTGCATCGTGGTTGCAATTCTTACTCGTTGGTGGTCTGTGGATATGAGCTTTTTGCTGATTTCATTGTCCACGAGATCATCAACTACGATGCAGTTCTTGGGATGGATTGGCTTGCGAGCTTCTATGCTACGATCGACTGTCGGAGGAAGAAGGTGGTGTTCGAGATCCCCGGACACCCGGTATTTGAGTTCAGTCGTGGTAGCAGTTCGCTTGGTCCTGTCAGATTTCGGGCCAGGCCGGTGGAGGCTGTGGCTATGCAGATGGAGCTGGAGTGGCCAGCTGTGGTGCGTGATTTTGGCGACGTCTTCCCCGAGGAGATGTCCGGTTTGCCGCCTGATCGAGCTCTGGAATTTTCTATCGATCTTGTTCCAGGTGCGCAGCCGATTTCGAAGGCGCCGTATCGTATGGCACCTGCAGAGTTGGAAGAGTTGCGGAAGCAGTTGGATGAGCTCTTGCTGAAGGGTTATATTAATCCTAGCGTGTCTCCGTGGGGAGCACCGGTGTTGCTGGTGAAGAAGAAGGATGGTTCGCGTCGCATGTGCGTGGACTATCGGGAGTTGAATGCGGTGACCATTAAGAATAAATACCCGTTGCCTCGCATCGATGATATCTTTGATCAGCTTGGAGGTTCAAGGGTGTTTTCTAAATTGGATTTGAGGAGTGGTTACCATCAGCTGAAGGTGAAGAAGGGAGATGTTCCGAAGACAGCGTTCAGGACGAAGTATGGACACTATGAGTTTGTGGTTATGCCTTTCGGTGTAACTAACGCGCCCGCAGTTTTCATGAATATGATGAACCTGATTTTCTACGACTTTTTGGATAAGTTTGTCGTTATCTTTATTGACGACATTCTGATCTATTCGAAGTCGGAGGAAGAGCATGCCTCGCACTTAAGGACGGTGTTGGAGATTTTGAGGAAGCATCGGTTGTATGCTAAGTTTTCGAAGTGCGAGTTTGGGCTGGATCGAGTTGCTTTTCTCGGGCATGTGGTGACTGGAGATGGTATTTCAGTGGATCCCGAGAAGATTCGGGCCATCAAGGAGTGGCCTGTTCCGTCGTCAGCATCTGAGATTCGGAGTTTTCTTGGACTTGCTGGTTACTATCGACGATTCATTAAGGACTTTTCTCGTATTGCTGAGCCGATGACCAGGTTGACGCGGAAGGATGTTGCTTTTGTTTGGTCGGGTGATTGTGAGGGTGCTTTTGGTGTTTTGAAGGAGAGGTTGACGACTGCCCCTATTCTGGTTGTGCCTGATCGCAGCGGTGGATTTGAGATCTTTTGCGATGCTTCTGGCAAGGGTCTCGGTTGTGTGTTGCATCAGCATGGGCATGTTGTGGCGTATGCGTCTCGTCAGCTTAAGGTTCATGAGAAGAATTACCCGACGCATGATTTGGAGTTGGCTGCCGTTGTGTTTGCTCTTAAGATTTGGAGGCACTTCTTGCTGAGTGAGAAAGTGAAGATTTTCACCGATCACAAAAGCTTGAAGTATATTTTCACTCAGAAGGAGCTCAACATGCGACAGCGTCGATGGTTGGAGCTTATGGCGGATTATGAGATTGATTTGCAGTTTCACCCTGGCAAGGTGAATGTGGTTCCGAATGCTTTGAGTAGGCTTCCGGCGGTGATGATTTTGACCTCGCAGTGGAGATTGCAGCAGGATTTTTGCGAGTCTGGTGTGGAGATTGTTCTTCCTGGAGAGGCTTCGTCGTTGATGTACATGCAGGTACAGTCGACGATCGTGGATCGGATTAAGGCTGGCCAGGTTGAGGATCCGAAGCTGGTGAGGATTCGGGAGCAGGTGGAAGCCGGTCTGCGGACTGACTTTTTGATTCATGAGGATGGCTCGCTGAGGTTTGGAGCCAGGTTGTGTGTGCCTGCTGGGGATATCAGAGAGGAGCTGATGGTGGAGGCACACAGTTCGCCGTATTCTATGCATCCTGGTGGCACCAAGATGTACCAGGATCTTCGTCTGAATTTTTGGTGGCATGGCATGAAGAGGAGCATGGCTCGGAGTGTAGCCAAGTGCTTGGTTTGCCAGCAAGTGAAGGCGGAGCATCAGCGTTCGGCCGGGTTGCTGCAACCGCTTCCGATTCCGGAGTGGAAATGGCAACACATCACTATGGATTTCGTGACTGGACTACCTCGGAGTCCGAAGCAGAATGACGCGATTTGGGTGATCGTAGATCGATTGACCAAATCTGCGCACTTTATTCCGTTCCGAGTGGGACAGTCCACTGAGACGCTAGCGAGGAGATATATGGAGGTAAAATTCTTTACTCTCCGTTTTATTTCCTTTTCCTAGTTTAGATAGTGATGTAACGTGAATCGTGCAGGAGATTGTGCGACTTCATGGAGTCCCCGTGAGTATCGTGTCTGACAGAGACACGAGGTTCACATCTCAGTTCTGGCAGAGTTTGCAGAAGAGCTTGGGTACGCGTCCGAGTTTCAGTACGGCGTACCATCCGCAGACGGATGGCCAGTCCGAGAGGACGATTCAGATTTTGGAAGACATGCTGAGGGCGTGCATGTTGGATTTCAAGGGTTCATGGGAGGACCATCTACATTTCAAGGGTTCGTGCGAGTATTGGCATGGCGCCTTTCGCCGCTCTTTATGGGAGGAAATGTCGATCGTCATTGAGTTGGGATGACGTTGGTGATCGGGAGTTGTTGGGACCTGAGATGATCGTGGAGGCCGTGGATATCGTCAGGAATATTCGGGAGAGGTTGAGAATTGCTCAGGACCGTTTTAAGCATTGGGCGGATGCTAAACGTCGTCCTTTGGAGTTTCAGCCGGGCGACCATGTGTTCTTGAAGATTTCCCCGAATCGTGGTGTGATTCGTTTTGGGAAGCGTGGGAAGTTGAGCCCGCGATACATTGGACCGTTTGACGTTTTGGAGAGGGTTGGCGAGGTAGCTTATCGCTTGGCCTTGCCGCCATCTTTGGAAGGAGTTCACAATGTTTTCCATGTGTCGCAGCTTCGTCGATACATTAGCGATCCGTCTCATGCGGTGGATTTTTCGGAGATTACCGTTCGCCCCGATATGACGTATGACCAGCATCCAGTGCAGATTCTGGACAGGCGTCAGAAATCGCTTCGGAACAAGATTGTCAATCTTGTGAGGGTGATGTGGCGACACGGTTCACCTGGAGAGTCTACTTGGGAGAATGAGGATGAGATGCGAGAGCGTTTCCCACTTTTGTTTCCGGACTCGTGAGTTTTGGAAATTCCGAGGACGGAATTTTTCTTAAGTTGGGGAGGATGTAACGACTGCTTTTCATGAATCTGGATTTAATATAATATAATATATGTTTTGATGGATTTTCTCCTCTTGTGTGGTTTTCGTCTCCGTAGATTTCATTTTCGATCGATTCGTCGTATTTTCTCGCTTCTTCCGTAGGATTGTCGATTTCGAAGTATGTCACTCGTGACGGACTTCATAACGGTCGTATCTAACTGTTAGATCAAGCCTAGGAGTCTTAGGAATCGATCCCGGGGCCCCGCGCTCCGTATCGGTACTTTTCTGTGCTCATTAGCCGGTGTAAGAAGGGCCACCGACCGACTAGATGACGATCCAGTCGGTCGGCAATCCTTCTTGGACCGACTAGTTAGCTTTCTAAATTTCTCAGGAGTTACTGTTTATCGTTAGTCGGTCTAAGAACGTTGGTTGACCGACTAGGTTGCAAACTAGTCGGTCAGCAATGCTTCTTGAACCGACTAACTCATCATATTATTTTTGTATCAGTTACTGTTTACTCTTAGTCGGTCTAAGAACGTTCATCGACCGACTAGATGTTAAACTAGTCGGTCAATACTTGTTCAAGGACCGACTAACTCTAGAATCCTATTTTCGTTCAGGAGTTACTGTTTCAACTTAGTCGGTCTGCGTTGGTCGACCGACCGACTAGTTGCCAAACTAGTCGGTCAGTGGTTGCTCTTGGACCGACTAACCAGTGTTAAAACCCTAATTTCTGGGCAGCCGCCAGCTCAACCTATTTATACCCAACCCAAACGACTTCTTCTTCTCCAACACGACCTAAAACCCTAAAAACTTCCCCCTTCAGCCCCCATCTTCCTCCAAGCTCCATATCTTCATTCCAAGCCCTAGAATCATCTCCAATCCAACCATTCACTCCATCCACCTCTCATCTTCCCCAAAATCTCACCAAAACCCATCAAACTCCCCAAATCCCCCAAAACCCTAGTTTCCCCAAACTTCTCCAATCTTTTCCAGATCTGATCCTAGGGTTCCCCGGAGTGTTTCTTCCGCCTTCTCTCGGTAAGAAATCGTTCTACCGTTGTTTTCATAACTTATTGATAATTTTGGTGAAACCCTAATTAATTTCATGTGTTTGGTGTTTGTTTCCCCCTAAACAGCGATATCCCCCGTAGATAGCAACCGTGTGACGAAGTGATCGTCAACCCCCGGTGCTAGGCAAGTGAAACTTGCCACTTAGGGTTTAGGCCATTTGCTTGTTGTAGGCGTAAAAGAGGCTAGGCGACGAAATGATACTCGCCTAGGCGCAAATTGGGGAACTAGCTTGACAACGAAGCTAGTTCCGACATTTAGCATGTTGCACAATTTCCATGTCATGTTTACTTTCAATTAACGGTACGCGAATATGTTCATGTCATTGCATTTCGCCTGTCACGTTTAATTTAATTAACTGTACGCAAATAAATTGTCATGACCTCGCATTCTTTAGGTATTGCTGTGATTGCGTAGCTTCGCTACAATGTTGTGTTCCTGGCTCGTGTTCCAGAAGCGGGCCATGTGTTGGTTGATAGCCAATGCCCGAATTGCGTGTTCCGGCTAGGTGTTCCCTACGCCATACTTGTGTTCCTGGCTCGTGACCAGAAGCGAGCATAATGAGTTGGAAACCCCAACGCTCGATGTATTGAATTGTGAACTAAGAATGCGAGCTCAATGTGCGGGGCAACCTCAGGCTCACTAGCTGAGCTCAATGTGCGGGGACCCCAGGCTCCATATCGTGTGGGTATTGAGTAGTGTTTAGTGCCGATCGGTCTGAAATGCTATGCCATTCAGCGAATGGCGTAAACACCTACAAAATGTGAATTGATTGAATTGATAGTAGCTTGGCTACTCTTGTCTTGTCCCGATGATTGTTCTCTTGTACAAACTGTCTTGCCATGTTTTAATTATGCACTCATGTTATAACTGCCATGTCATGCATACTAAACTGCTAGGTTGCTAGATGCCTCACTTTCAGTTTCCTTGCCCAAGTCTTTTTAGACTTGCTGACATGTGCCCCCTTTACTCTTTTGGGTGACACATGTTAGATCCTGAGCCCGAGTACCTCGTTGAGGACGAGGTGTTTGCTGACGCCGAGCCCGAGCTTGTGTTTGACGGGGAGTATGTGGACACTGGGGACCAGTCCTAGTGTCTTCGTTGTGTTTTACTTTTGTTAAACAGTTGTTTGTTATCGGTGCGTAGCACCTATACTTTGTTATGTCGTATTCTTTTGTTGGCCTTGTTCTGGGCCTTGGACTCTTTTCTTTTAGCCTGGTGGCTTTTCTGGATGTTGGACTCTTTGTTGATGTTGGAAAATTTGTGAGATGTGGAATTTTATTTCAGTCTCGCCTTGTGTTATTATTGTTATTCTGTTGTGGTTACATGGACCTGTTTATGTATTGTGGACGCTTATCGGGTTTGGGGCTTCACAGCTCCACTCTCGTGCGGACCTTTTCACGTCTCGCCTTCATTTTAGGGAAGCGGGTCGTGACAATTCCTGACCGATCAGGTGGGTTTGAAATTTTCTGTGATGCTTCGGGCAGAGGATTGGGTTGTGTGCTGCATCAACATGGTCGTGTGGTAGCATATGCATCACGGCTATTGAATGTCCATGAGCAGAATTATCCCACACATGATTTAGAGCTTGCAGCGGTGATCTTTGCATTAAAGTTATGGAGACATTTTCTATTGGGTGAACATGTGAAGATTTATACAGACCACAAGAGCTTGAAATATGTCTTCACGCAAAGGGAACTTAATATGAGACAGCGCCGATGGCTGGAATTGATGGCCGAATACGATATCGATCTTCAGTATCATCCTGGAAAAGTCAATGTAGTTCCCGATGCTCTCAGTCGAATGCCAGCGATCATGAGGCTGACTTTTCAACCGCAGCTTAGATGGGCTTTGAAGCAGATGGAAGTTGAAGTTGTGCTTCCAGGAGAGCAAGCGATTGATATGGGATTACAAGTTCGATCAGACTTAGTGGATAGAGTAAAGGCAGCCCAGTCTGAGGATGATACATTGCAGAGGATTCGTGAGCAAGTAGAAGCTGGTCTTTGGGCAGATTTCAGCATTCATGACGACGGATCCTTGAGATTTGGAACTCGAGTCTGTGTGCCAGCAGGTGCCATTAGAGAAGAGTTATTGAAGGAAGCTCATAGTTCTCCATATCCTATTCATCCGGGAGGAACTAAGATGTACCGTGATTTGCGCCAACACTTTTGGTGGCATGGGATGAAGCGTTCGGTGGCTGAGAGTGTGGCATCATGCATCGTCTGGCAACAGGTGAAGGCTGAACATCAGAGGACTGCAGGTCTACTTCAGCCTCTCCCTATTCCTGAATGGAAATGGCAGCATGTGACGATGGATTTTGTGACCGGCTTACCTCGGACACCGAAAGGTCATGATGCGATATGGGTGATTGTAGATCGTTTGACAAAGTCAGCGCATTTCATTCCTTTTCGAGTTGGTCAGTCCACAGAGACCTTGGCTAAGATGTATATGGAGGAAGTCGTGAGACTCCATGGTGTCCCTGTATGTATCGTGTCAGATAGAGACTCGAGGTTTACATCACATTTTTGGAAGAGCCTACAAACAAGTTTGGGCACGAACTTGAATTTTAGCACCGCTTATCATCCCCAGACCGATGGCCAATCTGAGCGTGTCATTCAGATTTTGGAAGATATGTTGCGAGCTTGTATGTTGGAATTTCAAGATCCTGGGAAGATCGGTTGCATCTTGTAGAATTTGCATATAACAACAGTTATCAGGCCAGCATTGGTATGGCACCATTTGCAGCATTATATGGAAGGAAGTGTCGATCGCCACTCAGTTGGGATGACATTGGGGATCGAGAAGAACTAGGCCCAGATATGGTTGTTGAAGCAGTTGAAGTGGTAAGGACAGTTTGTGAGAACCTCCAGATTGCACAGGATAGATACAAGCACTGGGCTGACACGAAGAGACGACCACTTGAATTCCAGCCAGGAGACTATGTCTTTTTTAAGGTATCTCCTATGCGAGGAACGATCCGTTTTGAACGTCAGGGAAAGTTAAGTCCCAGATATGTAGGCCCATTTGAGATATCTGCTCGTGTTGGAGATGTAGCATATCGAGTAGTGCTACCACCTTCCTTTGAGGGAATCCATGACGTATTTCATGTATCGCAGCTCCGGAAGTTTGTGGGGGACCCTAATCAAATTGTGGATCACTCTGAGATTGAAGTGCGTCCAGATTTGACATACGAGCAGCAACATGTGGCGATCCTAGATCGAAGTCAAAAGACCCTGTGGAACAAAACAGTGGACCTTGTAAGGGTCATGTGGTCCCGGGAATCACCTGGAGAGCCAACTTGGGAACGTGAAGATGAGATACGAGAGAAATACCCATATCTGTTTGTGTAATGACTCTCGTACCCGTGTATCATAGTGGACATGTGAATTGTATATAACTAGTGTAAATATATATGTGTGTGTGCATGATTATTCTACCCTCTCTGTGGATATTCTTGTAATTCCGAGGACGGAATATATTCTAAGGAGTGTAGGATGTAACCCTCCGTAGCTAGTTATACGACGTAGTGTTACGTGTCATGGTCAAGTATGGTATCGAGGAAGTGAGGGTATGGTAATCTGAGGACATGGGACCCTAGTGACAACTTTGCAAGGTGCCATTGGGAGGTTGGAGAGTTTTGCAATAATACCCCTCACATTTTCATTTTGACACAATCTTGGTATTCTATGTATCTGTGAGAGCATAGATAACAATCTGTACACAGTTGTCTTATAAGCTGAACACACTTGTAGCATATCATGTACACAGTTGTCTTATAAGCTCAACACACTTGTAGCATATCCTGTACACAGTTGTCTTATAAGCTCAACACACTTGTAGCATATCCTGTACACAGTTGTCTTATAAGATGAACACACTTGTAGCATATCCTGTACACAGTTGTCTTATAAGCTGAACACACTTGTAGCATATCCTGTACACAGTTGTCTTATAAGCTGAACACACTTGTAGCATATCATGTACACAGTTGTCTTATAAGCTGAACACACTTGTAGCATATCCTGTACACAGTTGTCTTATAAGCTGAACACACTTGTAGCATATAATGTACATAGTTGCCATATAAGCTGAACACACTTGTAGCACATTCTGTACACAGTTTTCTCATATGCTGAACACACATATGCACTGCTCAGCATATACACATTTAAAATGCACTGAACACAGATTTATGCATAGCTGAACATGGATATATGCATAACTGAACATACATATTTAAGGGACTGAACATACATTTATACTTTGCTGAACACACATATATACATGGCTGAACACACATTTATACCTTGCTGAACACACATATATACATGGCTGAACACGCATATATACATGGCTGAACACACATATATACATGGCTGAACACAGATATCTAAGGATCTGCTACAGGTGTGGTTTTTATGTAAAAAGTAAAAGAGAGGCTATGATGGTCATTTTGACAAGGTCAGTGGGTATTAGAGGATAGGTTGGCTGCCATGCATTGGCTACAGGAGTTGGTGGGATGTGTGAAATCCCTAAAATACCCCTAGAGGCTTCTACACACTTTTAGCTCCACTAATCAACTTCCACCTGTACTTTATTCTTCAAACCTGATTATAACCATCCTTTTGAGGGCTAGCACTTGCTGGAGAGTTTGGGAAAAAAAAGAAGAAGAAAAATTTCAGAGGTTGAAGGAGGAGTTTGAAGAGAAAAGCTTGCATATTGAAGCTATGGAGCTAGAAGTGACCTAAAGCTTGGATCTTGAAGAAGAACTTGGAGGATTGAGCTAGGAGGACTTCAACCCTAATTGAACCCTAAGGTAGAGATCCTCACACACTAGGGTTAGGGTTCTTCTTCATTATAGCTGAAGTAATGATGCATGTTGCTTGATTTGCTTGCATATCCATGCATAACCCTTGAATCATCTTTTTTGTTCTTGCTGGAAAAAGAAATCAGAATGGCCGAGGCTTAATCTAAATTCTGGTGCTAATTGGCTACACGAAATTGCTTGAAAAAAATATATGTTCTGCTTATTGATGTCCTTAGTAACTTTCATGTTCACAACTCTTTCCAATTCAACCTGTAAGTTAGGTTAAAAATTCGATTTCTACAACGTGTCTGGAATTCTGCCACATTGGACACAGTTTAGAAAAATGGATCTAATTACCTGCACACACATTGGAATTTGCTGTTCTTGGTCTTGTTGGAAAGCTAACAAGTTTATCTACAATTTCATCTCTCTGATTATATTTCAAAATTCTGACTGAAACATGCCATAAAATAGATATCTTTACAGCCTTCAGAATCTGTCTGAAATCAGCAAAAAACACTGTTCAGTAATAAATCCATAACAAATCAACCAAGTGGTCAATTGCTACAAAATTTGAAATCTGACATGTTGGCATATAGGGCTACCACTCCCTTTGAATTTTTTTTTCAAGTTCAGTTCAATTATTTTGAGATATCTTTACTGCAATGCTTTGTCCTGGTACTGAAACTGAATTCTGAACTGTGAAATGTGGATATTCAATTTGAAAAATGCTTGAAAGTATGTTCTTGGTGTTGATGAATGTGAACACTTTATAACCCTCACTTGTGTTAAAGATAAAATGTTCAACCCTATGCTTTAGTTGCTCCTTTGCTCATAATGAAAGTGATGTATGTGTTGTTGGTATCATTGTTGTTGGAAAATGATGCACGTTTGGTATGGTGAAACTATGTGTTAGCTTGCCATGAAAACTGAAATTGATGGAGCAACTAAGTCCTAGGGTAGATTATAATGCTAGGGGTGTCCACTTGCACAGAGCGGGTCGACACTCTAGGCGGGTTCGGGGGAGGTACCGTGTCGGGTTGGTATACGAGGACGAGACTTGTTTAGGAGTGGCGGCCGTGGCACACGGACCGTGCACTGAGCTTCAGTAGATTACCACTCGCACGATGTTTGCCGTGGAGTGTGACCCCACTTGCTCGAGGTTTGCCGAGGAGTGGGGAGCCCCGACCAGCTGGCGGGTGCCGTTTTCCATCCCTACTTTAGGGATGAGGTTTAGTTCTCGTATACTAGTCTCGGTCACGGTGTCTTCAAATTCAATAACATTCAAAATATAATGAACTTCTAATCATAAACATTTGACTCTATAATTGGACTGTGTCATGATTGTTGGTGTGCTTGGTACCTTGTGTGTGTTGAGTTTCTCTGCTAGACACACTTTGACGTGTCCCCTCCCCGTGGTTTTGGGAGCAGGTACCCAGGAGCAGCGACTAGAGCCGGACATTGCCAGATGTCTGTAGTCCTCTTAGCTGTCGAGAGAGTGCTTTAGGGATGATGTGGGTGTATGCGGGGTTGGCGAGAGATGAGGTGGTAGTTGTTGTAGCCACTCCTGCAGCCACTGTAGTAGTTTTGTTTTGTTGTACCACCGGACGCTTTCAGTTGTACTCTGTAGACTTGGTGGCTATGCAGTAGTGACGGACTTTGATATGATGTACTTCTCACTGATGTATAGTAGTAGTAGTGTTGATTAGTGTACTTTTTGGATTGTGCTTCTCTCTGCGAATGATCAAAAAATGATGATGTAGTCTTTTGTTGTTTTTACTTCAGTAGTACTTAGTACGACTCTCTGTTGATGCTTTTGCTTTCAGAGTTCCTTTATGCTTAGTATGTATATTCTGAGTATGTTCTGTGTTGTTCCAGTGCGAGCAGTGGCCTGCGATACTATACCTATTCTCATACGCTTGGTGCAATACCGCGACCTGTCGGGCACCACATCCCCTCTGACTCGGGGAATGGAGAATCCCATCTCTTCTCTTGAGTATTTGGGTGACTAGGGCGTGACAATCATGAGCTCCTTTATGAAACTCTCCTCCAATTTTGCTTCAGATATCACCCTTACTCAGCACCAGATCGTCTCAAACCTCTTCCTATATTATCTAATGGTGACCTCTTACCTGAGTGCTAGGAGCTACTTGTGTAGGTTTCCTCCTTAAGTGTCTCGAAATTGGTCTAGCAAGTAGCTTTTGAGCTCCTCCCATGAATACACAGGTCGCCTCTGCTCACTCCACTGAAACCAAGATAATGTCTTTCTCTCGAACTAATACCATCTGCAAGCAACTTTTTCTCTGTCAAGGGGGCACAACGGCATGGTAAACCCATATATAAGGATCTTCTTCCTTAAATATAGGCATCTTCAGCTTCCTAATACTGTTATAAACACAAAAATTATGATGTCATACACTCCCTATGGGCTGTCCGTGGTGGAGCACCCAACCATCCTTAGTTGAGGTCTGTTGAGCAGTAGGAGTTGGTTTTTTGGTGAGTGGTGAGTAATTTTTTTTGCATGTAGCGGAGCATCCCACTCAACAAAATTACTCACTGCACACAATCAGCAAAAAATTTGCTTGTGCACGGTGAGTAATTTTTAATGCACTAACAAATATCACCCACCGCGCGCATGCAAAAATTTTGCAAATTGTGTGCCGAGTGTAAAAGTGGTTGTACCAACAAAAACTTATCACCACACACAATAATCACACCAAAGAATTTGCATATTGTGCGAGTTGTGAAATTTTATTGAGTGCAACACTTTTTACTCACCACGTACAATCGGCATATTTTAGCAGAGTTACTTCTGGTTTTTTTAAAAAAAATTAAAGTTTCGTTACTTTTCATAAAACTGTAGCGTCATGTGCGCGGAGAAAAAATGAAAGGTGCGCAAAGAAGTTCCCATATTAAGAAGTAGAATATAATGATATTCATAAAGTGATGGTCTAGAAGAGAAAATTCTTAAGATAGCTATATTTTATACAATTAGAATTTTAGATGTATAGTTAAATTTGTAATTAGAATTTTTTTAAAGATACATTGTAAACTTGGATATGATTCTGTGTGACCTTTGGTTTATTTCATTTTCAATTTTACAGTGTTTCTGGATACCCATGGCAGTCCCAGAGGCAACTATCAAAAGGAAATACAAGGAGTCAGACCATAAAAGGCTACATACATAAAGGAAACACTTTTAATAAGGTAAGCAACAGAGACAAAACATTTTAACATTAAAAAATGATCAAAAAGTATAATCAAATCATTCATTTATCATTTAATATCAATCTGTAAGATCTCAAGTTGCTGACACTGAGAAACAAACATCTGAGTCCCTGAACACAGAATCAAATTTTAAACAGAGTTGCACAAAAGACATTAGCATCAAATTTGTAACATCCACTTTCAAGCTCCAGCAAACCAGAAACAATAACAGCTTCGGAATTATTACAACAATTGGGGGGGGGGGGACTAATACAGCAATCAAAATTCAGCCAGATTCGTCGTTAAGTACATTAGCAAATTGCTGGCGGAATTTGGCGATTTCTAAATCGATGTGCAGACGTTTAGTTATGGATTGCTGCTGCCAGCATTGATGTCTGCAAGAAGCTCCTTTAGCTGACCATTCTGCAAGGTAAAGAGAGAATAGTTCAGTTAACATCAAAAAAACAAAGAGTGAATGTTTGCGTTGGTCCAAGAAACTACCTGATGCATGTTGAGTAGAATATCGGATCCTCCAACAAACTCTCCCTTTATGAATACTTGTGGAAATGTAGGCCAGTTGCTGGTGCAAACAAACATAATATAGATTTCGAAATTGAGCAGCCCGGGCTATATCCTAAGTTTGAGAATGAGATATAAATCGAGCATGTGCTTGCACTGGAGCCTGAAGTTGAGCTAGTGTCTCATCTTTATCCTCATCCAGCACCCGCAATCCGAGCTAGAGCTCTTGATTAATCTATCTGTTAATCTTACTCCAGAGTTACAAATAAAGTCACCACTTGATCTGATTGGGCATGTTGATTTTTTCATTCCCGACTCATCAAATTATACCAACCAGCAGAGTTTACGCGTCTTTTTTGTCCATGATCTTAGTCCATTCTCTTGAAGAGGCTCATATATGATGTGCCACTTTGGATCATTTCTAAGTAGGCAGAACGAGTATTATCCAACAACAAGAGACTACTGCCTACTACCAATTTGCACTCCCTTACCATCATTCACCAGGCGATGAATTTTTTAAAACCATGAAGAATGATGAGGATCAAGTTCTATTTAATTAGATTTAATTAGGATTTTGTTCGGATTTAGGTTATGATTTCATTTTATTTTAATGGTTTATTTGTTAGTATTTGTATTTAATTTAATTTTACATTTTTAGTAGTTTGTTATTTCAATGCAATGCCACATCAGTTGTGGTGAAACTTGTTTAAATTGTAAGCGTATACATACATACATACATACAGTTTGGATTGTATGTAGTTTTTTATTTCAATTTAATCCCACATCAGTTGTGGTGAAACTTGTTTAAATTGCAAGAAACATCAGTTGTGGTGAAACTTGTTACACACACACACACTCACTCACTCACTCTCACATTAATCCCACATAAGTTGTGATGAAACTTGTTTAAATTGTAAGCTACATCAGGTGTGGTGTATGTACGTACGTACGTATGTGCGTACGTACGTACGTGCATACATACATATATGCGCACTCTTTCATTTTAATCAATGAATAAATAATAGTTAGTTTGAGAAAAAAATCTATTTTGATTCTATTTTGTGAGATACAAGTTTGCATGGTAAGAGGCCTATATCTATAAGTTTCTAGCATGCTAATTCATTTAGGGTATGTGGAGAATAACCTGGGTGAGAGACTCTCAACATTCTTTATCTATTTAGAATCCTCAATTTTTCCAATTTAAAACCATAAATTTATTAGTTTTTCTCATTTCCCTCTATATATCTTCTGTCATGCATCATGAAATATATTATACGGCAATAGCTTGATTTCATGGACGCGATTATATCTGCAGATCAAATGGATATGCCCTGCTGCTCCAACTAGGCCTGTTGCGGTTTTCGGTGGATTCACATACGCTGCTTGTAAGCGACTTAGCTGATGAACTTCTTGCCTCTTTCATTTAAAGAGTCGGTAGTGGAAAAAAGAAGCCATGTTTAGATGCCTCGTCGTCTTGTTTGTCGCCTAGGGTGTGATGTTGGACAACTTTAGGATGAGCATCCTAATGATATTGAGGTAATGGATGTTTCAGCTGCACATATTGTGAATCTTTTATCTACTGAACATGCTGGTGGTATGTCTCATTGGTTAAATTCAACCTAATACATTATAGAACATATATCTGCCACCTAATACCTCGATATTTAACATGCTTGTTGCATCCACATGTATGATTAAATGCAAAATCCCACTAATCGATTTCATCAATGCCATTGATACAATTGTATATTCATATCTGTATTTTTCATACCTGTATTTTTTTGATACAATTGAAAAAATAATAGTTTTTCATATCTATTTTTTTTCTCAATGTCAATTATAAAATTTTCATTGAATAGAAGTCATACACACAATTGTTTTCCTTTTGAATTAATTGCCAGGCTGACAAGTTTCCTAAACAAGCAAACTGTTCATATGAACACAATTTAACCAGAGGGAAAAAACATATCAAACTCCTAACACCATAAGCTATACGTAGAGAAAAAAACGATTGCTTGATAACTGATCTTGTAATAGCACTTGAAACCTGGAGACAATCAATGTGTAGCTTGTCAACGACATGTCTTACTGGTGGAACCCATTGCCATGTAAATCAGGCCGAGACATGCGAATGTCCCCGTCCCAGTGATATAGCAAGGGCTCATAAGGATGATTCAAGGTCGATTGCATGCGTTGAGGGTCTCTGGCATCAGATTGCACTAAGCCAGCTTGAATTAAGTCCAATCGCATGTGTTGAGTGTCTCTGGCATCAAACTGCACCGAGCCAGCTTGAACCGAGTCCATCCAAAGTCTCGGTGGGTATCTGCCATAGGTTTGCACAGAGCCAAAATGAGCAGCACCTGGATGCTGCAAATGGCCCATGTTTTCACCAAAACGATATACTGAATTAGCACTAGGCATACTGGTTTCTTGCGTGAATTTTTTTAGCAAACTGCGGCGGCGCTTTCTGGTTCCTGCAAACAGCGGAAGGATCAGCGCTAGGGCCCAGATAGAGAATAAACAGTCTATTTGAGGAGAAGTATATGACCTGCTACTGAGTCTGGTATTAAATGATGGCTTGCAGCTATCTGGGAACTCGACTTTACATTTTCCCTGCCAATCAAATGATACGATTAAAAACGTACAGCATCCTAGTATTTAAAGACCGAAAAGTTTCAAGACTAGGCAGACGATACCTTGAGCTCTGAAATGGTGGAATGTGGTAGGGAACATGCATGTCGAGTCCCATCAGTTGAGTTGATGATCTGTGGATTTGTGCAATCCCAACCTCCAGCCCTACGTCAGTCAATTTGATATCGTTCGTGGCCCTCAGTTTTGCCTCCCTCAGTTTTGCCTGATCTGTATAATTCCATAGAGATATTTCTGTCATAAGAGGCAAAATGTTGTATCGTGTTTCTACGGTACATGCACACACCAAACTACTAATTTGTAGAGTACATTCAAGGACAGTAATCTTCAGTAGTATGACTAAAATTAATACCAAGTTTATTTACCTTTTCTTCTGCCATATGAATTCTTGCAATTTTCACAGCGGCAGTTCTCTGAGCATCCAACACCAACCTACAAAAAACAAAAATGGTTAACCAAGAAACAAAAATACGAAATCGAAGAATGAAAAAAGTTAATTATATCATCAAAAATTATGAAGGCAAAAAGAAGACACCTGAAAGCATTCACAATATTTTTTTTGGCAGAGGGACTTCTTGCAGCTACATCCTTTTCTGTGTCTAACATTGTTTGGTGTACTGTTAGGAGCAACCTGCAGGATAATAGAAATTACTACTTTATTTCAAATTCTCTGTTTTCAAGAAACCAACTCCTGCTGCTCAACAGACCTCAACTTTAGGAGAAAATGCACGATGATCGCGAGATTCTATAGATTGGCATGATAGATGCACTAAATCCTCGTATTGTTTCGAATTGAAGCATCCCTTGCAACTACAAGCTTCCGTGCAATAGTACCTGTTTGCAAAGCAAGCACAGTACCTGTACAACGCATATAAGGGATCTACATTGTTTAAGAACAGAAACAACACATCACGTATAAAATTCAGGAAGAACTTACAGTTTCAGGCATTGCGTCTTACAATTGCAAGATTTGATGCCATCATTCCTGGGAAGCTTGTACCTGAGATTCCAAGAGAAATTAAGTATAAGCCGGAAAAAATGACAGCCCAAGCGAATCATGCTGCAAACTACTTACCTCTTCAAAGGACGGGTCTCTTCCGGACTCAAATGAGACTGGGAATTAGCATTGGCAGATGCAATTGCTTGATGTTCTTGCTGCATATCATCAATATTGCATCGCCAGAATAAGATAAAGGAATAGAATTCGGTATCATAGCAAGAATCAAGAAATACAAATTTTTCTTGTTAATTAAATTCAAGAACAATCAACGAAGTGCGGTAAACATTGGTGTTATCGAGAGTAATTAGAATACTGCATATAACATAGAATCAACTTAGCAGGAGTATTAACATCAATGTTTACTAATTGACAGGCTAAGGTAAAAGGGTAAAATCACCGATTATATTAATCGAATTCATAGTGGCAATAAACAAGAAACACACATCTTTCTGCTAATTAAGTCCAAAAACAATCCAAAAACTACTAGAAATATTGATCTCATTGGTTGATTAGCAACACCAGATAAAATGTAAATCAGCGGAAATATTAGAGAGGAATTTAACATACCTCAAAAGGGAGAAACTCATCCGCATGATGAATCGAAGGATTAGGAAAAGCTGTGTAATGGTCCATTGGCTGCAAGTTGAATGACTTGTTAGCATCCGCTTTGACAGAAGGAAGATATCACATAGGCCAATTACAGAACCACATTTCATCCAGAAAGATTTGTCATGGTTCACATTTGTTGCTCTTAGGGATCTGATGTAAAAATATTAGTTGGTGTACAACCTAACAGTAAGATGCATGCAATTGTTTTTTTGTATTTAAAATAGTATTAATGGAAGATTCACTATGAGAGAAGCAGACAACAAATGCAAACCCTCTATATGCACTTCACTGTCATATTTACATGATGGTCAAAGAAACCAGTGGCCTGCATCAAATAATCACTCGACCATAGGCAAGGCAAAACCAATCCAAATTACAACCAGATGTAATGCAAAATTCAAACAATTGGCATGCCAACTTAAAAAATCCGAGTATCTTGAGCAATTCAAGATTAAAAAGGGTTGCAATGATAAGTATAGCTTACCTAGAATAGATTCTTGGATATATAGTGATTCTATCAACCAGTGGATCTGAAGAGATTAGCAATATATAACTATATCCACAAAGACCGCAACCAAATTTAGGTCACGAATATTAAGACCTTTACAAAAAGTTGTGTTCCATTCATCAATAACTTGTCACTTCCCATCAAATTTTAACATAGTTATATGCGGTTACTAATAGTCTCCTTCATAGTTGAAATGTAAGCATGTTTAACAACGTATTTCATGCTGATTTGTCATTCTTTTCGTGGCTGATCTATGATCCCTGTGTGCGCCTCACTCATGAATCAAATGGTGACTGATTCATTTTCCAGGTTAACCAATAAGTAAAAATTTAAAAGTTATATATCTAAATTCATGTGGGGGAAAAGTTTTTTATTATGCCATGAATCATGTAATAGTAGCTGTGTTTGATATCAAATTACATATCAAACATATAGGTTTTTTATTTTGCGGATCATTTTGTGACAATGTCACATGTTGAGTCCACCTAGTTCTACCTTAAGTTTCAAGTGTGAAGATGAAGAGTCTTTGTCTAATTGTGAACTTTCTAGATCATTAATTCTAGGGGAAATTGCACAAAAATACCTTAACGGTTCATCCTATTTTCACAAAATACCCCAACAATTCATCTTATTTTCACTAAAATACACAGTTTCAAAACTTTCAACTTGCTACCTGAGCTAATGTATTGGCTAATGGTGCTCACTGGCATCAGTTTTTGACGAAAATACTCATGCATTAACTACCCTTGTTCTCTTTTTAACTCAAAATTAAAAGTTAAATCAAATCTCTTTCTTCAACTACTTCTCCATTATACTCATGAAGCTTTATATTCATTAAACCCATCAATATCCAAGCTAACAAATCGGAAAAGCTTCAATTAGCTACTGGGTTTTTATTTTTTCATAAATAATCAAATTTTAATTTTTGAGGATTTTTAACCAAACAAAAATATGATGCTAGTTGATTTAAGCTTCAAAATTGATGTAAGCTTAAATCAACACACAAAATTGAAACTAAATGCACAAAACAGCTAAATTGATTTAAGCTTAACTCAGCAAAGAAAATTGATTTAAGATTCAATATGAGTTGAGTTCAGCTGCCTGGTTGGACTGTTTTGTTCACTGGTTTGAGATTCAATTAGTTGGTGGTTTCAATCAGTGAAACTTCAATCGGTAAATTTTGATAGGTTTAAAGTATGAGAAAGATGGGTTTAAATTAGCAAAGCTTGATGAGTTTAAATAAATCAAAGAAGCTTGATGGGCTTAAGCTTGATGGGCTTAAGATTAATCAATCTTCAGTAAAAATAAATCGAAGAACATTGATGGGTTTAAGTTCAAAATCCATATCATCCAAATTCACTGATCACAAACTCCAACAAGAATCAACTTGATTCAAATCCTACATGGCCAAACTTTCTATTAGTTTTAAGTATTAAGCAAGTAAGAAAAAAACAATCAAAAGTACATCGCGTCGCATGTTGAGGACTTCAGTTGTGATTCCTCAATTGCAGAGTCATACACACAATTTTCTTCTAAATTGTCAAACGTCGACTACTTTCAAGTAAATAGGTAAGTTACCCCCGACTTACTAACTTGCTAACTATCGTCGCTTGTATGACTTTTCCTCATTACATGATTTCATTTCCCTTGTGGTTCTTTCCTAGTAGATGATCCACTAGCCCGAAAGCTTTGGAAGAAATATAATCTACCTCAATCAAAGAAATTCAAGGATCAAAACCCCCAAAATATCCTAAACTCCATCGGAATTTATAGAGATAAGGGAAAAGAGTTCTTATCGGAGTCGAAATTCCGATAAGGGATTTGAATCGGGCTAGGGTTTTGATCGATCGGCTCTGTCGATCACTACGATCGTCCGCCATGCGAGATGAAAGGCGAAAGAGAGCTCGATTCGGGTCAAAGAAAAATGTGAACTGAGTGCGCTTTGCTTCTCTCTTTTTTGTATAAAGTGAAGTTGGGCTAACAAGAGTGGGCCGCCAAGTGGGCATGCAAAGAAAAATAAGGGGGAAATGATCTTTACAGCCTATGTGACATGGTTTGCAGTTTCAAGTTATTATGGCTCATGATTTGAAGTTTTTGATGATTGATTTCTTATCACACTATAATGCTTATTGGGAATTTGTCTCTTGGGATTATAGTTTTGGTTGGACATAGGTGTTGTCTATGATGTAGTTCTTGCAAGCTCAAAGATGGAACACGTACTTGTCTGATGAGGCTTACGAAAAGAAGGTCCTGAAAGGCTCATTTATCCTTATGCACTCTTGTGCTCAAATTGTCATGTATTGTAGAAAATTTTAAATAAAATATAACACTTTCACTAATTTTATGCATCTACCATTTTAAAATACAACAATCCTTTATATCAGGCTTTACATGAAAATAATGACCAAACCATCCTTTACTTATTGTGGTCCATTAACAAACCTTTCATCTTTTGGCAACTCCTTCGATCTCTGAGAACATTCAAATTTCTAAAGTGAAATTTTTATTACTTCGTTGATTTAGACTATTGAAATTATAAGCTTTGCAATGGATTCGATTGAAATCTTGTGATATACTTGGAAAATACATTCACCAACATATATTAGAATCATGAATAATATAACAACTTGATACTATCCATGATGAAATTAACTTCATATCTCAAGGCAATCATGTCACTCGACAAAGTTAGGCTTTTCTTCAACCATAATATTGGGTAAGAAAACTTGTAATTGTCCTTTTTGAATACCATTCATAAATTTTGCTAAACGTAGTGATGCCATTATTAGTATATTAATCACAAGTTAATGAACACGCGCATGGCATGTGCATTTTACTCGTAACAATTACATCAGTAATCAGAGTAACCTAATGTAAAGCTGAAAGGAGGTTGTGGTTTCAAAATACAAAACATGCCAATTTTGGATCGTCTTCTATTCAAACACATGATCATAACCATTTATAAAATTTTGTTATGAATTACTTGATGACAACAAGCAAGTTGTCTTCCATCCATTAAAAAATATACCTATTTTAAGCTTAAACAGAATTATAATTGCACATTAATTTATAGATGATTATGATCGGTATAGTGGATCATCTACTAGGAAAGAACCACAAGGAATAGGAAAGCATGTAATGAGGAAAAGTCATACAAGAGACGATAATAAGCAAGTTAGCAAGTCGGGGATAGCTCACCTATTTACTTGAAAGTAGTCGACATTTGACAATTGGTATTTGAATATCTAGATTGGAATCGTAAAAATAGCAAGATAGGACAATTAAGGCTAAATGTTTGCACCTATCTATTGGACTACCTAAAGTTCTGTAGATTTAGCTTAGCTTTTATATTCCGCTTATTTTCACAAAACATTTACTTTTGTAACGACCCGGTCTCTAGGGGCCATGACAATTTACAATAATGTGCAAATCCCGTTGTGTACCGGTGAAAACAGGATATGAGCACATAGAAAATAATATCGAAATTAAAGTCATATTTGTACGAGCAATATTAGTACCTTTGTGCACCACGAGCTAAAAGATCTCCTAAGATTATCTAAACCAAGGAAACAGTTTCAATATCGCCAGAAAATGATCTACGAACTGAAAACGTAACGATAAATGTCTTTAAATGATTCTGTAACCCAACTACACATTCTATAAAAAATTAAGAAAAAATGATTACTCATTTCCATCAGGAGACATTAACCATTATCATGGTTGGTTCAGTGTCGTGCAATGGTCAAGTATTACGAGTTCCCAATAAGTGTTAAAAACTGCATTATGTCAAGCACCAGTATCCAGCATAGTTCATACTACATGTTCTTCATTGCATAAGATGTCTAACGATATATAGCGTAACAAATTGATTGCTAAAAGGACCTGAAACGTTTTAAGCATCGGTACTCCAAAAGTAATTTACTTCAAATCGGTTACTTTCATACAAATCTAAATAAGGTGCAAAATAATAAAAGGTCAGCATCATCCCAACCGTAGTTTACCAGCCTCGCATATGAACAGACAACCTTCCCAAACGTCATTGGAAGAAGTGTCCAAATATAAGCCTAGAACCCAAGGTAAGACAGGGCCAGTCACCAAAACGACAGCAGCGCCCGGTGAGACCCGCGGAGGAAAACGACGGCAGTCGGGACAATAGAAGGACGGCCGAGGCGCCGTAGGAAGAAAGGACCGAATGGAAACCCCTAGGGATGTGTGAATCATCATCTCCGTCAATCCAACAAACCCACAA
The DNA here is from genome assembly GCA_030789695.1 of Scilla litardierei. Classification (NCBI taxonomy): domain Eukaryota; kingdom Viridiplantae; phylum Streptophyta; class Magnoliopsida; order Asparagales; family Asparagaceae; genus Scilla; species Scilla litardierei. Next base: position 219,537,981 of record CM061134.1, on the reverse strand, counting down.
TCATTTATAGAATAATCGATCAATCCCACAGAGAGAAGAAGCAATGTATCAATTGAAGGTTGAAGGAACTGGGTCGGAAAAGGTATGAAAACCCCCGAGATCGAATATAAATGGAGCGCGCGTAGAGAGATTAAGGAGTTCGTTACGGAGATCGAACCGAATCTTTCATACGTCAATAGCTTGATTTCATGGACGCGATTATATCTGCAGATCAAATGGATATGCCCTGCTGCTCCAACTAGGCCTGTTGCGGTTTTCGGTGGATTCACATACGCTGCTTGTAAGCGACTTAGCTGATGAACTTCTTGCCTCTTTCATTTAAAGAGTCGGTAGTGGAAAAAAGAAGCCATGTTTAGATGCCTCGTCGTCTTGTTTGTCGCCTAGGGTGTGATGTTGGACAACTTTAGGATGAGCATCCTAATGATATTGAGGTAATGGATGTTTCAGCTGCACATATTGTGAATCTTTTATCTACTGAACATGCTGGTGGTATGTCTCATTGGTTAAATTCAACCTAATACATTATAGAACATATATCTGCCACCTAATACATCGATATTTAACATGCTTGTTGCATCCACATGTATGATTAAATGCAAAATCCCACTAATCGATTTCATCAATGCCATTGATACAATTGTATATTCATATCTGTATTTTTCATATCTGTATTTTTTTGATACAATTGAAAAAATATAGTTTTTCATATCTATTTTTTTTCTCAATGTCAATTATACAATTTTCATTGAATCGAAGTCATACACACAATTGTTTTCCTTTTGAATTAATTGCCAGGCTGACAAGTTTCCTAAACAAGCAAACTGTTCATATGAACACAATTTAACCAGAGGGAAAAAACATATCAAACTCCTAACACCATAAGCTATACGTAGAGAAAAAAACGATTGCTTGATAACTGATCTTGTAATAGCACTTGAAACCTGGAGACGATCAATATGTAGCTTGTCAACGACATGTCTTACTGGTGGAACCCATTGCCATGTAAATCAGGCCGAGACATGCGAATGTCCCCGTCCCAGTGATATAGCAAGGGCTCATAAGGATGATTCAAGGTCGATTGCATGCGTTGAGGGTCTCTGGCATCAGATTGCACTAAGCCAGCTTGAATTAAGTCCAATCGCATGTGTTGAGGGTCTCTGGCATCAGACTGCACCGAGCCAGCTTGAACCGAGTCCATCCAAAGTCTCGGTGGGTATCTGCCATAGGTTTGCAAAGAGCCAAAATGAGCAGCACCTGGATGCTGCAAATGGCCCATGTTTTCACCAAAACGATGTACTGAATTAGCATTAGGCATACTGGTTTCTTGCGTGAAATCTTCTAGCAAACTGCGGCGGCGCTTTCTGGTTCCTGCAAACAGCGGAAGGATCAGCGCTAGGGCCCAGATAGAGAATAAACAGTCTATTTAAACAGTCTATTTGAGAAGCATATGACCTGCTACTGAGTCTGGTATTAAATGATGGCTTGCAGCTATCTGGGAACTCGACTTTACATTTTCCCTGCCAATCAAATGATACGATTAAAAACGTATAGCATCCTAGTATTTAAAGACCGAAAAGTTTCAAGACTAGGCAGAAGATACCTTGAGCTCTGAAATGATGGAATGTGGTAGGGAACATGCATGTCGAGTCCCATCAGTTGAGTTGATGAGCTGTGGATTTGTGCAATCCCAACCTCCAGCCCTACGTCAGTCAATTTGATATCGTTCGTGGCCCTCAGTTTTGCCTGATCTGTATAATTCCATAGAGATATTTCTGTCATAAGAAGCAAAATGTTCTATCGTGTTTCTATGGTACATGCACACACCAAACTACTAATTTGTAGAGTACATTCAAGGACAGTAATCTTCGGCAGTATGACTAAAATTAATACCAAGTTTATTTACCTTTTCTTCTGCCATATGAATTCTTGCAATTTTCACAGCGGCAGTTCTCTGAGCATCCAACACCAACCTACAAGAAACAAAAATGGTTAACCAAGAAACAAAAATACGAAATCGAAGAATGAAAAAAGTTAATTATATCATCAAAAATATGAAGGCAAAAAGAAGACACCTGAAAGCATTCACAATATTTTTTTTGGCAGAGGGACTTCTTGCAGCTACATCCTTTTCTGTGTCTGACATTGTTTGGTGTACTGTTAGGAGCAACCTGCAAGATAATAGAAATTACTACTTTATTTCAAATTCTCTGTTTTCAAGAAACCAACTCCTGCTGCTCAACAGACCTCAACTTTAGGAGAAAATGCACGATGATCGCGAGATTCTATAGATTGGCATGATAGATGCACTAAATCTTCGTACTGTTTCGAATTGAAGCATCCCTTGCAACTACAAGCTTCCGTGCAATAGTACCTATTTGCAAAGCATTCACAGTACCTGTACAACGTAGATAAGGGACCTACATTGTTTAAGAACAGAAACGACACATCACGTATAAAATTCAGGAAGAACTTACAGTTTCAGGCATTGCGTCTTACAGTTGCAAGATTTGATGACATCATTCCTGGGAAGCTTGTACCTGAGATTCCAAGAGAAATTAAGTATAAGCCGGAAAAAATGACAGCCCAAGCGAATCACGCTGCAAACTACTAACCTCTTCAAAGGACGGGTCTCTTCCGGACTCAAATGAGACTCGGAATTAGCATTGGCAGATGCAATTGCTTGATGTTCTTGCTGCATATCATCAATATTGCATCGCCAGAATAAGATAAAGGAATAGAATTCGGTATCATAGCAAGAAACAAGAAATACAAATTTGTCTTGTTAATTAAATTCAAGAACAATCAACGAAGTGCGGTAAACATTGGTGTTATCGAGAGTAATTAGAATACTGCATATAACATAGAATCAACTTAGCAGGAGTATTAACATCAATGTTTACTAATTGATAGGCTAAGGTAAAGGGGTAAAATCACCGATTATATTAATCGAATTCATAGTGGCAATAAACAAGAAACGCACATCTTTCTGCTAATTAAGTCCAAAAACAATCCAAAAACTACTAGAAATATTGATCTCATTGGTTGATTAGCAACACCAGATAAAATGTAAATCAACGGAAATATCAGAGAGGAATTTAACATACCTCGAAAGGGAGAAACTCATCCGCATGATGAATCGAAGGATTAGGAAAAGTTGTGTAATGGTCCATTGGCTGCAAGTTGAATGACTTGTTAGCATCCGCTTTGACAGAAGGAAGATATCACATAGGCCAAGTACAGAACCATATTTCATCCAGAAAGATTTGTCATGGTTCACATTTGTTGCTGTTAGGGAACTGATGTAAAAATATTAGTTGGTGTACAACCTTACAGTAAGATGCATGCAATTGTTTTTTGTATTTAAAATAGTATTGATTGAAGATTCACTATGAGAGATGCAGACAACAAATGCAAACCCTCTATATGCACTTCACTGTCATATTTACATGATGGTCAAAGAAGCCAGTGGCCTGCATCAAATAATCACTCGACCATAGGCAAGGCAAAACCAATCCAAATTACAACCAGATGTGATGCAAAATAAACAATTGGCATGCCAACTTAAAAAATCCGAGTATCTTGAGCAATTCAAGATTAAAAAGGGTTGCAATGATAAGTATAGCTTACCTAGAATAGATTCTTGGATATATAGTGATTCTATCAACCAGTGGATCTGAAGTGATTAGCAATATATAACTATATCCACAAAGACCGCAACCAAATTTAGGCTACGAATATTAAGACCTTAACAAAAAGTTGTGTTTCATTCATCAATAACTTGTCACATCCCATCAAATTTTAACATAGTAATATGCAGTTACTAATAGTCTCCTTCATAGTTGAAATGTAAGCATGTTTAACAACGTATTTCATGCTGATTTGTCATTCTTTTCGTGGCTGATCTATGATCCCTGTGTGCGCCTCACTCATGAATCAAATGGTGACTGATTCATTTTCCAGGTTAACCAATATGTAAAAATTTAAAAGTTATATATATCTAAATTCATGTGGGGAAAAAGTTCTTTATTATGCCATGAATCATGTAATAGTAACTGTGTTTGATATCAAATTACATATCAAACATATAGGTTTTTTATGTTGCGGATCATTTTGTGACAATGTCACATGTTGAGTCCACCTAGTTCTACCTTAAGTTTCAAGTGTGAAGATAAAGAGTCTTTGTCTAATTGTGAACTTTCTAGATCATTAATTCTAGGGGAAATTGCACAAAAATACCTTAACGGTTCATCCTATTTTCACAAAATACCCTAACAATTCATCTTATTTTCACTAAAATACACGGTTTCAAAACTTTCAACTTGTTACCTGAGCTAATGTATTGGCTAATGGTGCTCACTGGCATCAATTTTTAACGAAAATACTCATGCATTAACTACCCTTGTTCTCTTTTTAACTCAAAATTAAAAGTTAAATCAAATCTCTTTTTTCAACTACTTCTCCATTATACTCATGAAGCTTTATATTCATTAAACCCATCAATATCCAAGCTAACAAATCGGAAAAGCTTCAATTAGTTACTGGGTTTTTATTTTTTCATAAATAATCGAATTTTAATTTTTGAGGATTTTTAACCAAACAAAAATATGATGATAGTTGATTTAAGCTTCAAAATTGATGTAAGCTTAAATCAAAACGCAAAATTGAAACTAAATGCACAAAACAGCTAAATTGATTTAAGCTTAACTCAGCAAAGAAAATTGATTTAAGATTCAATATGAGTTGAGTTCAGCTGCCTGGTTGGACTGTTTTGTTCACTGGTTTGAGATTCAATTAGTTGGTGGTTTCAATCAGTGAAACTTCAATCGGTAAATTTTGATGGGTTTAAAGTATGAGAAAGATGGGTTTAAATTAGCAAAGCTTGATGAGTTCAAATAAATCAAAGAAGCTTGATGGGCTTAAGCTTGATAGGCTTAAGATTAATCAATCTTCAGGAAAAATAAATCGAAGAACATTGATGGGTTTAAGTTCAAAATCCATATCATCCAAATTCACTGATCACAAATTCCAACAAGAATCAACTTGATTCAAATCCTACATCGCCAAACTTTCTATTAGTTTTAAGTATTAAGCAAGTAAGAAAAAAACAATCAAAAGTACATCGCGTCGCATGTTGAGGACTTCGGTTGTGATTCCTCAATTGCAGAGCCATACACACAATTTTCTTCTAAATTGTCAAACATCGACTACTTTCAAGTAAATAGGTAAGCTACCCCCGACTTACTAACTTGCTAACTATCGTCGCTTGTATGACTTTTCCTCATTACATGATTTCATATCCCTTGTGGTTCTTTCCTAGTAGATGATCCACTAGCCCGAAAGCTTTAGAAGAAATATAATCTACCTCAATCAAAGAAATTCAAGGATCAAAACCCCCAAAATATCCTAAACTCCATCGGAATTTATAGAGATAAGGGAAAGGAGTTCTTATCGGAGTCAAAATTCCGATAAGGGATTTGAATCGGGCTAGGATTTTGATCGATCGGCTCTGTCGATCACTACGATCGTCCGCCACGCGAGATGAAAGGCGAAGGAGAGCTCGATTCGGGTCTAAGAAAAATGTGAACAGTGAGTGCGCTTTGCTTCTCTATTTTTTGTATAAAGTGAAGTTGGGCTAACAAGAGTGGGCCGCCAAGTGGGCATGCAAAGAAAAATAAGGGGGAAATGATCTATACAGCCTATGTGACATGGTTTGCAGTTTCAAGTTATTAGGGCTCATGATTTGAAGTTTTTGATGTTTGATTACTTATCACAATATATGCTTATTGGGAATTTGTCTCTTTGGATTATAGTTTTGGTTGGACATAGGTGTTGTCTATGATGTAGTTCTTGCAAGCTCAAAGATGGAACACGTACTTGTCTGATGAGGCTTACGAAAAGGAGGTCCTGAAAGGCTCATTTATCCTTATGCACTCTTGTGCTCAAATTGTCATGTATTGTAGAAAATTTTAAATAAAATATAACACTTTCACTAATTTTATGCATCTACTATTTTAAAATACAACAATCCTTTATATCAGGCTTTACAGGAAAATAATGATCAAACCATCCTTTACTTATTGTGGTCCATTAACAAACCTTTCATCTTTTGGCAACTCCTTCGATCTCTGAGAACATTCATATTTCTAAAGTGAAATTTTTATTACTTCGTTGATTTAGACTATTGAAATTATAAGCTTTGCAATGGATTCAGTTGAAATCTTGTGATATACTTGGAAAATACATTCACCAACATATATTAGAATCATGAATAATATAACAACTTGATACTATCCATAACGAAATTAACTTCATATCTCAAGGCAATCATGTCACTCAACAAAGTTATGCTTTTCTTCAACCATAATATTGGGTAAGAAAACTTGTAATTGTCCTTTTTGAATACCATTCATAAATTTTGCTAAACGTAGTGATGCCATTATTAGTATATTAATCACAAGTAATGAACACGCGCATTGCATGTGCATTTTACTCGTAACAATTACATCGGTAATCAGAGTAACCTAATGTAAAGCTGAAAGGAGGTTGTGGTTTCAAAATACAAAACATGCCAATTTTGGATCGTCTTCTATTCAAACACATGATCATAACCATTTATAAAATTTTGTTATGAATTACTTGATGACAACAAGCAAGTTGTCTTCCATCCATTAAAAATATACCTATTTTAAGCTTAAACAGAATTATAATTGCACTTTAATTTATAGATGATTATGATCGGTATAGTGGATCATCTACTAGGAAAGAACCACAAGGAATAGGAAAGCATGTAATGAGGAAAAGTCATACAAGAGACGATAATAAGCAAGTTAGCAAGTCGGGGGTAGCTTACCTATTTACTTGAAAGTAGTCGACATTTGACAATTGGTATTGAATATCTAGATTGGAATCCTAAAAATAGCAAGATAGGACAATTAAGGCTAAATGTTTGCACCTATCTATTGGACTACCTAAAGTTCTGTAGATTTAGCTTAGCTTTTATATTACGCTTATTTTCACAAAACATTTACTTTTGTAACAACCCGGTCTCTAGGGGCCATGACAATTTACAATAATGTGCAAATCCCGCTAGGTACCGGTGAAAACAGGTTATGAGCACATATAAAATAATACCGAAATTAAAGTCATATTTGTACGATCAATATTAGTACCTTTGTGCACCACGAAAACTAATCCCCAGAGCTAAAAGATCTCCTACTAAACCTGTAGAAAATAATATAAGAGAGAATTAAAAAGTTGATTATCTAAACCAAGTTAACAATTTACATCAAATGAAACAGTTTCAATATCAATAAGCCGGAAAATGATCTACTGAACTGAAAACGTAACGAGTTATAAATGTCTTTAAATGTTGGTTAAAGTTTAACTAACCATTCTAGGCTGTGACTCATGTCCAAGGGAGTGATGTATATTAAAAGATTCTGTAACCCAACTATTAGTGTGAATAGCGGACAATTAAATATTGAAAACTACACATTCTATAAAAAATATGAAAATTGTAAATGACCCCTCGTCCTATAAAAGGATAAGAAAAAATGATTACTTTTGTAATATGCCTCACTTCCATCAGGAGAGTGGTAAAATGAAATACATTAAGCATTATCACGTCCACACCCTTTAGATAGTGAGCTAAGTGTATGTCATCCTGGATGTTGGTTCAGTGTCGTGAAGTGTCAATGGTCAAGTATTTCTCGAGTTCCCAATAAGTGTCCACATTCTAAAAACTGCATTATGTAGCTAGGGAGACCCTATGCAAAAGTCCAGTGTTCAGTAATGTTGTCAATAAATCATGTGTCAAGCACCAGTATCCAGTAATTGTACCAATGTCATTATTTTGCATAGTTCCTACTACATAATTTAGGTGGCATACTTAACAGTTCTTCATTGCATAAGAAACAATCAATTCCATGTCTAACGATATATATTTGCGTAACAAATTGATTAAAGCTAAAAGGACCTGAAACAATTATTTATAATCATAAACCAAAAGATTTTATAATTATAAACAAAAGACTGAAAAGTAATAATAAAAACACAAGTTGTTTTAAGTATCGGTACTAAGGCATCCAAAAGTAATTTACTCGTCAAATCGGTTACTTTCAATTTAAGAAAACAATCTAGAACAATTAAAGTTGTCAACACCATACAAATCTAAATAAGAAGTGCAAAACAATAAAAGAAACAAATATGTTTTGGATCAGATTCACGTCAGCATCATACCAACAATTTGTAGTTCCTCGGGATAGTTTTGTAATTTTGCATATGAACAGACAACAAACGCATACTTAACAGGTCATCCCAAACGTCATTGCAAAGAAAAGATTAAGAGAGAAGGGTCCAAATAAAAATAAGACATGAACCCTAGTAGTAAGACAGGGCCAGTCAACCAGCCCAAGCAACGGGCCACCAAAACGACAGCAGCGGTCAACCCGCCCCAAAAAGGAAAGAAAGGCCTACAGCCCGGCGAGACCCGCGAAGAGGAAAACGACGGCAGCCAACAACTCCGGCAACGATAGGAACCCAAAACCACCCCGGCGGCCAACTTAAAATCGGGACAATATAAGGATCGGCCGAGGCGCCGTAGCAGAAGAAAGGACCGAATGCGTCGTGAAACCCCTAGGGATGTCAAGAAAACTAATCGGGGAAAACTCCCCCACAATTCGACGGAATCATCATCGCCGAACAATCCAACAAACCCAGCAATCATTTATAGAATAGGAACCATCGATCAATCCCAAAGTTAATTTCAGAAAAAAAAAATGAAACAGAAATAATAAACCAAGAACTTAGAGAAGAAGTAATGTACCTCAATTGAAGATTGAAGAAATCGAAGGGATCAATACACCAAAATCTCAACTCGAACAGGATCGGAAAAGCCCCGATCGAAACCAGGAGGTTTATAGAGGAAGAAGTAATTTTCGTATGAAAACCCCCGAGAAAACCCATCGAATATAAATGGAGAAGAACGCGCGTAGAGAGATTAGAAGGAGTTCGTTACGGAGAGAAATTCAGATCAAACCGAATCTTTCGAAGTCGATTAGGTTTCACTTTGAAGAGGAGAGAGCGGGGGCTCAATCCGCACGCATGCGAAGGGGGCGCTGCTATTTTCTGCGGCTTGATTCCCAAAGAGAGAACGATGAGGGATGGAGATGGGCCTCCTTTGTTTTTGTTTTTTTAACTGAAGGGGTATGTGTTTTTAGGCTTTGGTCAATTAATAAGGATGTGGCTTGGTTTTATTAAACAGGAAATGGGCTTCTGATTTGGGCTTTGACCAAGTAAAATAGAAAGAGAAGAAAGTAAAAGAAAAAGGGGAAAAAGATAGTGGACGGTGTGGGCTCCAAGGAAAAAAATTTAAAGAATTAAAGAGGAGAAAAGTAAAGAAACGAAAATTGAGCAGAATCAGAGGAAAATGAATACAAGGAAAAATGGGTCATTACATCTTTAATAGGATTCCTAGAAAATTAACTTTAACTTTGTAAATTAAAAAAATATCCAAAACTCTGTATTCCATAGTTAAGTACTTTACCGGCGTTAATTGTAAAATGAAAATTTTAACCACACATATAGTAGACTCAAATTTGGCCCCACTTGAATATTTTAAAAAGTAATGAAAATAAAATCCAAAGAATAATATGTCGGTCACATGAAAAATTAAAAAATCCCAAAAAAGGATGACTAGTGAATACAAAAGAGAAAATGGAAGAAAAAAATAAACCTAAACTCTCATCTTCTCCGTCCTCCCTTTTCTTCTTCCATCTTCATATGACTTCCACCTCTCATTATCGTCCTCCCTTTTCTTCTTCCATCTTCATATGACTTCCACCTCTCATTATCATTATCGTCGTATCTCCCCAACTGTTAGGATTTTCTAGGGTTTTGAGGAATAAATGTATGATGTTATTGAATAAAAATGATTACAAGGATTGGTCTCTTTCAAGATGACCACCATTCTCCCAAGCCACCAATTTGATAGGATGACGATACCATCCAATAGACTAGAGTTATAATCTTTTCTTTCTCACAAAATCCACATGAAGATCCCCATAAGCCTAACCCCCCATACATATAATAAATTGATTTTCCTAAAAAATTACAGATCTATGGTTAACTTAGATAGGATTCTCTGTGACCTTTGGTTTATTTTATTTTCAATTTTGCTGTGTTTTTGGACACTCATGGCAGTCCCAGAGGCAACTATCAAAAGGATATACAAGGATTCAGACCATAAAAGGTGACATACATAAAGGAAATACTTTTAATAAGTTATGGAATAAAGACAACACACGAAAAATGATTAAAAAGTATAACCAAATCATTCATTTATCATTTATTATCAGTCTGTAAGATCTCAAGTTGCTGACACTGATGAGCAAACATCCGAGTCCCTGAACACAGAATCAAATTTTAAACAGAGTTGCACAAAAGACATTAGCATCAAATTAGCAACATCATGTTTCAAGCTCCAGCAACCCAGAAACAATAACTGCGTCGGAATTATTACAACATTAAGGTGGGGAAAATTAATACAGTATTCAAAATTCAGCCAGATTCGTCGTTAAGTACATTAGCACATTGCTGGCGGAATTTGGCGATCTCTAAATCGATGTGCAGACGTTTAGTTATGGATTGCTGCAGCCTGCATTGATGTCTGCAAGAAGCTCCTTTAGCTGACCATTCTGCAAGGTAAAGAGAGAATAGTTCAGTTAACATCAAAAGAACAAAGAGTGAATGTTTGCGTTGGTCCAAGCAACTACCTGATGCATGTTGAGTAGAATATCGGATCCTCCAACAAACTCCCCCTTTATGAATACTTGTGGAAACGTAGGCCAGTTGCTGGTGCAAACAAACATGGTATATCGTTTAATGGTTTGCATGCCGTCTGCTTTCAGCAGTAAATCTTTAAAATTGAATGACACAAGAAAACACTAGTATGAATAATAATCCTTCCTTTTGCAAATGAATGATGGATGAGAACGAGAACAAATACAAGTCTTTATTTAGGGAGTTGAGCACAATTTTGTGACTAATTATTTACTTCGAGATAAATCTTTGTGTGATAAATCTTTGAAAGCTTTCTTCTCATGTTTTGACTTTTCAAATGAAAAGAAATGTATGTATGCCTATTGCAAGTTTTTCCTTTTTTTGATGTTGGTCGGTGTTTAAAGTTGATGTTTGATATCAGTATCTTTCCATGCGCCAGTCAATCCACCAATTGTCCCAACAATTCTCTAGTCCAAAACACGAGAAGGATTCACTAGAAGAGTCTTCACTAGAAGAGTCATGTAAGAGTAACAATAAACTTCTTAAATCTATTTAACAATTGAAGGGGACCTGCCATTGGGTTTTCCTATGTGGCAATGTCCCCTCAACCGTCACTCTTTGAAAAAATATTTTAAAAAACCTTCCCCCCTACTTCCCACTTATTTGCATGTTTGGTCTTGGGTTTTTGCATTTTGAACCTCTTAGTCTTCTTATTTACGTGCTTGCTCCCCTTTACACACCAACGTTACCGACACACACCCACAATTCTCTCTCCTTTTCGTTTGTGTGCGTGCACCGTGCCCTGTTCGTGGGGTGTTATTTTTACTATGTGCACAAGTAATTTTTAGTGATCCAACAATTAAAGATAAACAAGAGCTTGAACCCAAACTTTAGCTCGAGATCGCCAAAACTTAATATAGATCTTGAAATTACGCAGCTCGGGCTATACTAAATATAAGAAGGGATTAATGTAGAGCGGGTGACACCTGATCCAAAGGATCAGATGCAAGACACAAAGAGATGCGCCCCAACGAGTACAAGCCCATGTGGAGGCTTGTACTCTCCACCTTTTTTGTGTCTCGCCACCTGATCCATTGGAAGTTGAGCTGTTGTCTCAGCTTTATCCTCATCCAGCACCCGCAGTCCGAGCAAGAGCTCTCGCTGGATCTATTTGTTAATCTTACGCCACATCTACAGATAGTCACCACTTCATCCGATTGGAGTTTGTCATTCCCGACTCGTCAAAGCATACCAACCAACAGATTTTACACGACTTTTTTGTACGTGATCTTAGTCCACTCTCTTGAAGAGGCTCATTTCTAATGTTCCACTTTGAATCATTTCTAAGTATGCAGAACAAGCATTCTCCGACAACATGAGACTACTAACTACTACCGATTTGCACTCGCTTATCATCATTCACCCGGCGATGAATTTTTTAAAACAATGACGTATGATGAGGATCAAGTTCTATTTAATTATATTTAATTAGGAATTTATTTGGATTTTGGTTATAATTTCATTCTATTTTAATTGGTTTATTTGTTAGGATTGTATTTAATTTAATTTTATATGTTAAGTAGTTCATTATTTCAATTTAATCCAACATCAGCTGTGGTGAAACTTGTTTACATACATACATACATATGGAAAATGTGCCTCTGCATGGGCATGTGCGCAGGAGAGTTTTTCTCCTTTTTTTTCATTTTTTTCTAAAAAATTCATGTGCATGTTGTTCACCTCAAAGATAATCATCATACAAAAAATCAAGTGATTTCAATACTTTTTTAGCCATCATCTATCCCTTACAACTTCAACATGCAACTTCAACGGTCTGAAAAATTGTTGAAAAACCGTTGAAGTTGCAAGGAGCAAATGTGGGCTCAAAAAGTAATGAAATCACTTACTTTTTTGTATGTTGATCAAACATGAGGTGAACAATACTATGAAAAAAATTGCAAACAACTGAAAGAAGGGGAAACAATGCATGTGCGTACAGGCACATGCACATTTTCCCCACGCACACGGAAAAAGTGTTTCTAAGGTGACTTCTTAGGAAATTATTTAAGGAGTCGGCCTTAATGTATATGTTCTACTAACTCTATGGATGATCTGATCCATTCATTATGATCTACATGTCAACAAATACTTGTTTAAAAAATCATGCACTTTTAATTTGTTTTAGCCATGCAGCATATAGTTACAAAATGAACGACTCAATAAAATAGACACATGCTAACACTTAATTAATGATCAAAAGTGTCTAAATCATATGATTTTTCATGAATAGCTATTTTGAATTATGGAAATGATGAACGAAGTGGATCATCCACAAAGTAGCTTAATTATATATATTAAGGTCGATTTCTTAGATAATTTCCTAAGTAGTCACCTTAGGAATACTTTGATACGATTTGGATCGTATCAATGGAAAATCAGCGAAGAAAAGGACTAAAAATGGGAAAAAATGAGATTTTTATTGGATTTTTGAGAAAAGACAGTCTAAAAGCAAGATAACTTGAGCCCTTTCGAGAGGAACTCGCTCTCCTAACTTTGATGAACGGATCAAATCCTAAAACCCTCACAATTGACACTTAGAATGTTCTTCACACAATAAGCATGCCTCTCATGACGGCTAACCCTAGATATAAATAGAGAAAACCTAGGAACAAAATAACATAACAAAAGACTAATCTGCCCTTCGACGCCTCCGATAGTAAGTGACCCATCCGCCTTGGGTCCCGCCTAGACCCGTGCCCGCCTCTGAGGGTGCGGCCGTATCAATACCCGCCCCTAAAAGAGCCACCTTGTCCTCAAGGTGGAAATCAGGGTACTGCTCCTGTATCGCCTCATACAGCTCCCATGTCGCATCGCACTCCGGTAGCCCCTGCCAGTAAATGAGGACCTCCCAACGTCGCCCAGGACCTCTCCGTACCGCTCGGACATCAACTGGCTCGAGCATCACTTCCATATCATCTGTGAGCGTAGGAGGAAGTGTGGAGGATGTAGCATGCTCGCCAATCGCCCGACGCAACTGGGAAACATGAAACACCGGATGTATCGATGTCCCTGGCGGCAGCTTCAACCTGTAAGCAACCTCTCCAATCCGAGTCTCTACCTCAAAAGGCCCATAGTAACGGGCCGCAAGCTTCTCGTTCCTCCTGTGGGCCAAAGTCTTCTGCCTGTAAGGCCGAAGCTTCAGGTAGACCCTGTCCCCCACCTGAAAAGTCACATCTCGCCGATGTCCGTCCGCCTTGGCCTTCATCACCTGCTGTGCTCGTGTCAGGTGCCTCCGCAGCTCCTCCAACATCCTATCCCTCTCCTCCATCTGCTCCTCCACCTGTGAAACCGGTGTCGCCCGGTGCCCATAGTAAATCAAGGAAGGGGGGTCTCGACCGTACAATATCCGAAAAGGTGTCGTCCCTGCCGCCGAGTGGAAGGATGTATTGTACCAATACTCCGCCCACGCCAACCATCTGGTCCACTGTCGGGGTGTCTCCGAAGCAAAACATCTGAGGTAGGTCTCGACACTCCTGTTGACCACCTCGGTCTGACCGTCCGTCTGCGGGTGGTAGGCGGTGCTCCGCTTCAGCACTGTCCCCTGCACTCGGAACAACTCCTCCCAGAAGTGACTAGTGAAGACCTTGTCCCGGTCGGACACTATAGATTTCGGAAACCCGTGCAGCCGCACCACCTCTCGCACAAAAACCCCCGCCACCGATACCGCTGTGTAAGGATGCTTCAGGGGAATGAAGTGAGCATACTTACTCAGTCGGTCAACCACAACCAAGATCACGGTGAACCCCTCCGAGCGCGGCAAGCCGTCTATGAAGTCCATGGACACCTCCTCCCACACCTGCTCAGGCAATGCCAAAGGCTGTAGCAGTCCTGCCGGAGCCATCGCCATGTACTTGTGACGTTGGCAGACGTCACAAGCCGCCACCAACCGCGCGATGTCCTTCCGCATGCCCGTCCAGTACCTCCCGAGCCATCCGCATATACGTCTGATGCACGCCCGAATGCCCTCCGATCGTCGACCCATGGAACTCCTGGAAAAGAGTCTGAATCGATGCAGACCCCCGCGGAATCACCAACCTCCCCTGGTAGAGTAACCTTCCCCCTTCTACCGTGTACCCTGGCACCCCGTCACCTCCACCCTGTAAACTCTCCCTGATCCGCTGCAGCTCTGGATCTGCCTCCGCCTCCTGCGACAGCTGGGCCAAACCTCTCCACTCTGGTATCGTCATCGCCTGCAGCTGGCTCCCCTTATCTCGCCGGGACAATGCATCTGCCGCCTTATTTTCCAGCCCCGGTCTGTACTCAATATCAAACCGAAATCCTACCAGCTTCAACAGTAACTTCTGGTGCTCCTCTGCCACCAACCTCTGCTCCAACAGATACTTCAAAGCCTGCTGATCTGTCCTTACCACAAAAGTTCGTCCCAACAGATATGGCCGCCATTTCTGAATAGAGAAGACTATAACCATCAACTCTCGCTCGTACACTGACTTCAGCCTCTCCCTCGTGGTCAACACCTGGCTGAAGTATGCAATCGGCCGTCCCTCCTGCATCAGTACCGCCCCAAGTCCATACCCTGAAGCATCCGTCTCTACTACAAATGGCTGGTTGAAGTCTGGCAGAGCCAGGACCGGCGCCGTCGACATCGCCGTCTTCAAGGCTTCGAAAGCCTTAGTCGCCTCTTCCCCCCACCGAAAACTGTCCTTCTTCAGTTGCTCCGTCAGCGGCCAGGCAATGGTGCTGTATCCCTTCACAAACTTGCGGTAATACCCTGTCATTCCCAAGAAACCCCGCAATGCCTGCAGTGTCTGTGGTAGAGGCCACTCTAACATCGCCACAATCTTTGCCCGGTCTGTCGCCACCCCGACGCCTGAGACAATGTGCCCCAAGTACTCGATCTGACTCCTCCCGAACGAGCACTTCTTCCGATTGGCGAATAACTGGTGCCCCTGCAACTCCCTGAAAACCACCTCCAGATGCCCCGTGTGCTCCTCCAATGTGCGGCTATAGACCAAAATGTCGTCAAAAAACACAAGGATGAACCGTCGCAGGTAAGGGCGGAACACCTTGTTCATCAAGGCCTGAAAAGTAGACGGGGCGTTTGTCAATCCAAACGGCATCACCAAGAACTCGTAGTGGCCCTCGGGTGTTCGGAACGCCGTCTTCGGGATGTCCTCTGCTCGCATCCGGATCTGATGATACCCGGACTTCAGATCCACCTTCGAAAACACCCTCACCCCATGCAGTTCGTCGAGCAACTCATCTATCACCGGAATAGGAAACTTGTCGGGCACAGTTTCCTTATTCAGGGCTCGGTAATCCACACAAAAACGCCAGCTCCCGTCCTTCTTCACTAACAAAACTGGGCTCGAGAAAGGGCTGACGCTGGGCTGGATCACTCCTGCTAGCAGCATCTCTCTGACCTGTCGCTCGATCTCATCCTTCTGCACGTGGGGATACCGGTAAGGCCGAACACTGACGGGGGGTGCGCCATCCCTCAGGACGATCGTATGCTCGTGGTCCCGGGGTGGAGGTAACCCCTGTGGCATCTCGAACACCTCTGCAAACTGCTCCAACACCGACTGCACCTCTGGTGGCTCCTCCTCGGGCTCGGGCTCCGCCTCTGTGGTCATCCCCCGAAACTCCACCAAGTACCCCTGCCCTGCCCGTCGAATAGCCAGAGTCATGGCACTGAATGCTACCATGGCATAGCACAAGCTCGGGTCTCCCTGGAGCACCACCGTCCGCTCGCCATCCTTGAACTCCATTCTCAACCGTTTCCAGTTGGTCATCGTGGTCCCCAATGTCTTCAACCACTGGACTCCCAGGATGAAGTCGACCTTCCCCAACTCGAACGGTAAATCTGTACCCCCTGTATGACTAGGCAGAGTCCTCGACATAGCCCCGTACTCTCCTCGCACCGTCCATCCCCCAACTGTACGGTGAACCTCCCACCTGACATCTGCAACCCCAGCAGCTCCACCACTCGCAGGGACACAAAATTGTGGGTGGCCCCACTATCAATCAAGACCGTAACTGCTGTCTCCCCGACCTGTCCCACCAACTTCATGGTGGAGTTCTGTGTGAACCCCATCACGGAGTTGAGGGACACCTGCGCTTGCTCCAGCTCCACCAGCTGCTCTACTGAGACGACCTCCTCCTCGGCCTCCTCTGGGTCGATGTACTCCTCGTCCGGCTCGATAGTGATCTGCAGCAACCGGCTCGCGCACCGATGGCCGGGGGTGAACTTCTCGTCGCAACGGAAGCACAACCCTCTGGCCCTCCTGTCCCGCATCTCGGCCTCGGTCATCCTCCGCCCTTGTCCCGCAGGACGTGCTGCTCCTGTCTTCTCCCCCGCTCCGGCTGAGGTGGCCGGCGGTAGTCTCGGGGTGGCGGCTGTAGATGGGACCCTCTGCTGTGGTGCCCCCCAAGTCCCTCTGATCCTCCGCTCATCCGCCTGCTTCTCCTCCGCCTGCAATGCCAGACGAATCACATGCTCTAGGTCCCTGGGACTTTGCATCCATAGCTCGGCTCGTATCGAGGGCTTCAGCCCTCGCATAAATGCCCCCAAAAATACGTCTTCCAACACCCCCTTCACCCTGCCTGCCAACACCTCGAACTTCCCCAGGAAGTCCAACACCATCCCCTCCTGTCGTAGTCCAAGCAACTGCTCGTAGAAATTCGCCCCCGGTTTGGCCTGGAAACGGTCAAGTAGGAAAGCTGACAACTCCTCCCAAGTCCGAAAAGGGGCTCGGGACATCCTCCAACGATACCAGCTCAGCGCATGTCCCTCCAGATAGCAGATGATGTTCTCCAATACCTCCCGCTCTGAGATCCGCATCACCTGGACATACCGCTCCGCTCGCACTATCCACCCGTCGGGGTCTGTCCCCTCAAAAATGGGCATCTTCAACTTCTCCATCCTCCTGTCTGGGTACATGGTCGGGTGTCCTCCTTCCTGAGCTCCATGGCCTCCGTACTCGGTCCTGCCTCTGCCGTAGGTCTCTTCGGGAAACCCTCGCGGGCCCCCAAAATTTTCCGCGTACTCCTCCATAGGCCACCTCTGGCGCTCCTCCTCTGTAGCCCCAAAAATCCCGCGGTAGCCTCTTGCGGGGCCCTAATCGGTGCTCGGGGGGCCGAAAAACTGACCCGGGGGGTTTACTGGGCCCCCCCGGGCCCCACCATCACTCGCCGGGGCCCAGCCGGCCCCAGGGAAGGCTGCGAAGCCTCCCTGGGAGTCGGCGGGGTCCAGGTTGGGCCCTGGCGGGCCGCGCGACCACTCCAGGGCCTCGCGCGAGCCCGCCCAGCCCTCCTGGGCACCCGCGCGGGCTCGGGTGTGGGCCGAGAGGCCCCCCGAGCCCGCGCGGGGCCCTAGCGGCCCGCGCGGGGGGGTTAGGGTTCCCCCCAGCCGCCGCCTCCCGTATCCTCCGGAAAGCTTCCTTGCACGCCGCGTCCCCTCGTCTCCGCAAGAAACCCTAGGGAATCTCCTTCGCGCCGCCGCCGCTCCCGTTGCACTTCCTCCACCCACGACTCCCCCCGGAACCCTAGATCTTCCTTCTCCCTTGTGGTTTTGGTTCCCGGAGGTGCCCCGGAGGTGTTCGCCATCAACTTCGGATCGTCCGCCTTAGTATGATGATTCTCTGCTGCGGATTCTTCCCCTCCGATCTCCACATGCTTTCCCTTCCCCTCAAGTTTTTGAAGAATTTTCAAGATCTGAACTTGAGTGGCATCCGACTCCTCATGCTTCTTCATCAAACGGGCTTCCATCTCCTTTTGGGAATTGGAAAGCATCTCGACCGTGACTTCCAAAGCTCCCACCTTTTTGCTGACCTCTTCCCGGATCTCCTTTCGCAGCGCCTCCATATCCGTCTTGAATCTAGTACCTTCCGCCATTGGATCTATTGCTCTGATACCAATTTGATACGATTTGGATCGTATCAATGGAAAATCAGCGAAGAAAAGGAATAAAAATGGGAAAAAAATGAGATTTTTATTGGATTTTTGAGAAAAGACAAAGTCTAAAAGCAAGCTAACTTGAGCCCTTTCGAGAGGAACTCGCTCTCCTAACTTTGATGAACGGATCAAAGCCTAAAACCCTCACAATTGACACTTAGAATGTTCTTCACACAATAAGCATGCCTCTCATGACGGCTAACCCTAGATATAAATAGAGAAAACCTAGGAACAAAATAACATAACAAAAGACTAATCTTCCCTTCGACGCCTCCGATAGTAAGTGACCCATCCGCCTTGGGTCCCGCCTAGACCCGTGCCCGCCTCTGAGGGTGCGGCCGTATCACACTTTTCCCTACATATATATACATGTACATATACATAACAAATAAGTGGGGTTGATGTGATGTTTGTCCCATATGGCACCTTTGTTGCATATGGCAAGGGAGAGTGGTACCACCTCATCATGGTGGGACACACTTGGGGGTGAGTGTAGGGTTGGGTGTGATTTGGTGTGGTGTTGTAGAGCACCCAAGGAAAGCCCCTATCATTCTCCTTATTTGCAAGCTTGTCATTACTTTCTCAATAAACACAAATGCCCCTCCCTCTTCCACATATTTACGGTTTTGCCATCGGCCTTTTTTCACTTTGACCCTCCGTTTTTTTCACTTTAATACCTACTTTTCCCCATTTTACCCACAGATGATACCCCCACCCCACCACCCCCCTTCGCTCTCTTTTTCAGTTGCGTGCAGATCCCACATCATGTGTGTGGATTTCTTCTTGCGTCCATGTCCACTATATGCACAGATTATTTCTAGTGTGTGTGCACTTCATTTTAATCAATGAATGAATAATAGTTACTTTGAGAGAGAAAAATCTATTTTTGAATATTTTTTCTGAGATAGAAGTGTGCGAGCGAGAGCCTCGGTAAGAGTCATATATCTCTAAATCTAGCATGTTAATTCATTAGAGTATGGGGAGAATAACCTGGGTGAGATACTCTCAACATTCTTTATCTATTTAGAATCCTCAAATTTTCCAATTTAAAAGCCCCCATCATTCCCCTTATTAGCAAGCTTGTCATTACTTTCTCATCAAACTCAAATGCCCCTCCCTCTTCCACCCATTTACGAGTTTGCCATCGACCTTTTTTCACTTTGACCCTCCATGTTTTTTGCACTTTAACACCTGTTTTTCCCCTTTTACCCACAGACGATACCTAGGGATAGGGCTGTTGACGAACGAGCTTGAACGAGCTTGAACATTGTGCTTGGTTTTGTTCATGAACAAAATCCATGTTCAAGCTCTGTTCATTTACTAACCGAGCTCTAAAACCATGTTCAAGCTTGTTTGTTAAGCTTACAGAACGAACGTAAACGAACATAAACGAACGTAAACCGAGCTTACCGAACGAACGTTCTGTTCGTTAACAAGACTTATCGAGCTTGTTCGTGAACATGTACGGAAACGTGTTCACGAACTCACAATCAATCTTGTTCATGAACAGATTTTCAAAAAAAACGAACAAACAATGGCAATGGACCAAAAGAGAGCTGGGAGCATGGGAGTCTAGGAGTGGGAAGCTCAGAAGTTGAAGAGGTGGATGTGTTTAATTCAATTTGAGGAGGTGAGTGTTTAATTTTAATTTTAATTCACTCAAGCCCTTGTTCACGAACACGTAACGAGCTTGTTCACGAACATCACTTAACGAGCTTGTTCACGAACACTTAACGAGCTTGTTCACGAGCTTGTTCACGAACACTTAACAAGCTTGTTCATGAACATAAATGAACGAACATAGTTATGTTCAAGCTCTGTTCGTTTACTAACCGAGCTCTAAATATCTGTTCAAGCTTGTTCATTAAGCTTCCCGAACGAACGTAAACGAACATGTACCGAGCTTGTTCACGAGTAGTTCGTCGAACGTTCTGTTCATCAACAGCCCTACCTAGGGATGAGAATGGACATGCCCAAAACCCAATTGGGTACCCAATTGGGCAAATCATTCATTACGGTCTAGAAAGATTGGCCAATTTTCATTGGCCATAATAAAGGATTTAGAATGTGGGATGTCCAATTGGATACCCAATTGGGCTTTGGGCATGCCCATTCTCATCCCTGACGATACCCCCACCCCCACCCCCACTTCGCTCTCTTTTTCAGTTGCGTGCGGGACCCACATCATGCGTGGATTTCTTCTTGGGTCCACGTCCACTATGTGCATGGGTTATTTCTTTTGTGTGTGTGTGTGTGCAAACTTCATTGTAATCAATGAATGAATAATAGTCACTTTGAGGCAAAAAATCTATTTTGAATCTTTTTTCTGAGATACAAGTGTGCGAGCGCTCGGTAAGAGTCATATATCTCTAAATATCTAGCATGCTAATTCATTAGAGTATGGGGAGAATAACCTGGGTGAGAGACTCTCGACATTCTTTATCTATTTAGAATCCTCAAATTTTCCAATTTAAAACCATAAATTTTTTTCCCCTCATTTTCCCTCTACATATCTTCCGTCCTGCATCGCTATACGTTACCATAAATTTTTTTCCCCTCATTTTCCCTCTACATATCTTCCGTCCTGCATCGCTATACGTTTCCAACGTCATGCATTCCCAAGCTAGATTATTGTACCAAATCAACCAGCAAGAGAACACAAATAAGGCAGCGGTCTACACAATAGATTGCAAATCAGAATATTCAAGATTTGCTTGTAGTAATTGATGATGTTGGCATTTCGGTAGAGAATCATAAGTGCAGACCTGAAAGCTTTGACACCCTCTTTGAGTGGAGGATTCTCCAAGATATTTCTGGGGGTTATAGGAACATCTGCAACAGTCATATGCAAAGATATAATGCACACAAACACCAAGATATACTCACAAAATAACAGACTCGTTGTGATCACTTACTATACTGTTGCAGCACCTTCACTGCCAATGCACTAAATCCACATCGAGGAGCTTCTGGAATACCCTTCATATAAATGACTACTGGATTTTTCTCAACATCCTAAAGAAGAAGCTAACCATTAATTAAAACAAGAGGTAAAGTATGAATCTAGGAGCTCTTTATTGAAGGACAAATACTAAATTGATCAAAAACATGATATTAGAACCCTCCTGCTCCACACCAACGGTAGCAACGTACCTGCCTAACAACATCATGCAAAGAGACGCCAGACCTCTCAAGCTTGCTTGTTGGCTGGAAGTCTTCATGTGTATCAGAATCTCCAGCAGTTGAATATTTCAGGCCTTGCTGAAAAATAGATCCTGATGGTGCCGCCTGTAAAAGAATGTGAAAAGGTAACATGCGATCATTGTCACTTAAATAACCAAGGAGGGAAAAGGCAGGATCACTAAATACATGTGGAATCGCACAATTGGTAAGCAGTCAGAAAAGAGACAAGTAGATATAAAATGTACAATTATACTACCATAATATCATAAGCTTCTCCATTGTGTTCATCCTGTAATGAGAGCTCAACTAAGCTTAAAGATTCGTGTCTTGTCACAAACGGACACTAGAACTCAATCTACAACTTAATCTGACAGAGAGGTGATTTTCTGCTAAAACAAGATCTTGGCACCAACTTTCAATCAACTGGAATAAGCTGTCAATGGAAGTTAAGATTTATCCGTTTAAAGATAACATACTATCACCCTTTTACCATATGTCAATGTCAACAAAGTATTTATGACCTAGACTTGATGCATCCCAGTAGTTTAAGACTTTAAGTAGCCAAGACGGATCAAATAATATATATGTTACGTAATAAGACTGTCTACTACCTAAAGAGCAACATCATTCTGCGTCTTTTTAAAATCTCCTCCCTCAGTTTTCATCAACTTTGTTATTACTATTGCATCCATCGGCTAGTAGTTGTGGGACTCACAATAAGTTGGTTGGTTTGGGACTATACACGGTCTCTGTCATTTTCCACCGTCTTCCTTCCCTCCCTATCCCATTACACCCACCATCTACAGTATGGATATTGCATTCAAAGCTCTGTGGTTACTTGGTGATGATAAATTTGTTGGATCCAAGTAATACACTAGAATGGGATGAATAATTTTTATCAAATAAAACTTGAACTTAAAATTTTCCCTCTAATATTTTACCTAAAAAGTCAATTAAAGTTACTTAATTGATTCTTAATCAACAACACACAACTTGCAAGTATATGAAGCAGCTGAAAGATAAAGTTCTGTCTGCAAGTGTGAGGCAATAGCACAAGTGTAACACAAAGATATCAAGCAGACACAAGCAATTATCTTGGTTCACCCAACTTCAAGCTACGTCCAGTTCCAAACCGTTCTTGGAATAAATCTACTAATCAACTCTTCAAATGGAGAAAGATTAACATATCTCTTCAATAAGAGGACTTTCCACAGTCCACACACACCTCCTCAACAAGAGTATTTCCAACCACCTTACCAACTAAGAATTTTCAAATATCACCAAGTAAATAACAAATTGCTTATCACCTCACAATTGAGGATTTTGCAAACCTTGCTTTGGTGGAGATTACAACTTGCATGTATCTTTTGCAATAAAGCTCAAAGTGTAAAAGTGGATGCTTTAGAAGTCTTTTGATCTCCAGAAATAAGGATGAAAGCCTTAGGAGATCAAAGAGTAAATTTGGCCAAGGGATTGCTTAAAAGCTTTATGGAGCCTTAGGAGATCAAAGAGTAAATTTGGCCAAGGGATTGCTTAAAAGCTTTTTGGAAGACTTTTGAAAAACTTAAGAGGCAAAAGATCAAGGATTTTTCTTAGAGAATTTTTTATCACACGAGCAACGAAAATCTTAGTAAAACTTTATTTTTCATGAAAATCATTGTTCTAAAAATCTCAGCAACATCCCCTATTTATAAGCCAAGTTTCGAGCAAGACAGTGTACCAAAACACCCTTAATAACAGCTATAATCGGCTAGTTGCGGATTTCCAACGTTGGCTCAACGACTAGTTCTAGTTGACTACATTACAATTACTAGTCGACTAGCTTTCGGCCAGTACACTACTCATTATACTCGTCGACTAAGTCAAGCATATCAAAAAACCGACTGCTCTCTGGAATTTCTAGTCGACTATTACACACTTACTAATCGACTAGCTAAAAGTTAATCTATTAGTCCAAGTTCATAAGTTGACTAGCTTTGCTATACTATGATAGCCAGGTCAAGATGGTCAACTAGATGTCTGTTCTAGTCGACTAGTTAGCATGTTATACATAAAATTTAGCCAACATAAACTTATAAAAACTATTTTAAATCATTTTCAAAAACATTTAAAACTTTCTAAAGTGATCCTAAGTGTGCGTGTGAGCTTTCAATACAAGACTTTAATAAAGATCTAAGACAAGACATACACTTACATCAAAATAAATATATTCAACTTAAAGGCTCTATGATGTAGTCGCTTTGAGTCACATGGTCTTGTATTTGATTCTTGATCTCTTTAAACTTGGTGCATATATTGAGCTCCTTGATTGCTCTTCTTAAACTCAATGTGCCTTAATGATCCTTTCATTTGCTTTATTCTACACTTTGACTCCATGAGTCATGTGATCATCTTTTTGATTAAGTGCTCATATAAATACATCCACAACTTATTAGGACACAATAATTTGTTCATCATCTGAACATATCTAGGGTGACTCAGTATACCAACAAAATTCTTCCATAATGTGTCCAGTCAGGGGATAACTCCAAAGTCCAAACTAAGACTGGCCCGAAACAAAATTTAATTACCATAATGCAACCTAGAAGCGATCCTCCTAATCGATGCAAAATTTGTAAGAGAAATATGACAAATATATTAAAAGTTTGCCATCAAACATTCCAAGGACAACAACTAGGAAACTAATTGACGCAGAATGGATGAAAGAAGGAATGTCATGGGAATTCAGAGAAGAGAAATACTTGAAAGTTGATAACTTTTTGAATCTCGCACCTCAAAAATCTTTCTATCACTGACTCGCGTGTGGAGATTCTTTGGACATCTCGCTCATGCAATCAAGCCTACTCTCATACATCAATGCAAAAGATTTAATTTTATAGAGAAATAAAAGTTTGCACTAAAAACTATTCTTCATTGATTTTTTTCATAAAAACTAATAAGTATGTTGCCTTTAAAATAGGCTTACAACTTGACTCTTAAAACTTAATAGGACTTTACTTTCTAGAATAACTCAAACTCAAATAACAAAAATACTCAAATAACTAAAACTTTCAAAATTACAAAAAAGACTCGACTAATTAGAATTCTTCAAAGACTCAAACTCTATCACATATAAAATCTTTTAAAATAAAAGAGTTCATCTCGAATTTGATCTCCATCATTCTCTCCGGCTTAAGAACTTCACCACCTGATGGACAATGATATGAACATCATAACCAACAGAAGTCAGTAGTCCTTTATAGCTAGAGAAGATGCGTCCATAAACTTTGAAGTATAATATGTAGATTTGTAGACGAATATAATCTATAAAATTCTCCCAAATAGAAAAAGAGATGAAAGCATATAGAACGTTCTTGTTTGGAGGATGTGAAGAATCTGGAATGAGAAACTCAATGTGCTCAATCTCCTCAGGCTTCTGTAAATACTCGACTCGGTCACATCAGAATTATTACTCGGTAAAACTCGTCGATAACATGTATGATGCATGCAAAGCCTCTTCATTGGTTCTAGGATGAACCTTTTCGAGCAAACTCTAATCATTTCGATATCCATAACTGTAAATTCATGTAAATTTTTATTTGATTTTGTAGCAGACTTGTAATTATCATTGTTAGTTGCAAGAGTTTCACCGGGCTTAAGATGCAAAGCACTCAAATCAAATGTAAAATGCTCATTAGATGCACTTAGTATAAGGTTAAAATCTAATTCTAAGGAACCTGGATCCTTGTGATGACGTGTTTGTTGTGGTGATTCTTCAACATTGATCTTTTTTGCTTCTTTACATGTATTAGTTTCAGATTTAGTCATATTGTCACTTAACCCGTTAAATTGCTCCACATCTTTAAAAGTAGGCTTCATGTCTATGGATGTTTTCATGAATTTCAAATTTAAGGCTAAGGTAAATTCTTACTTCACATTATCTATAATGTAGGGAAGCATCTCGTGGCTAATATCTACTCTCAATTCAGAACAAAACCTAACAAGTGTATAAAAGGGATCTTCTTGTAGTTTACGCTTAACAAATAGGTAGTTGAATTTAGTCATGTATTTCTCAACATGCAAACTTTCTTGATGGAGGTCGTTCAATTTTTTAGGCGATCTCTATAGGTGGGAGGCAAATATTTTTCTATGAGCTTGATCTTCATCTCATTCCAATTCTGTATATGTTTCAAATGTCTTCATCTCATTTCAATTCTCTATAGGTCTCAGATGCTCTCTCTTGTTATGTATCTATGGACATCTAGAAAATTTTAGCAGACCCTACCAATTTGATCTTAGCATATTGGACCTTTCGCTCATTTGATAATTGGTACCACATAAACAAATTCTCTCTGCTAACCAATCTGAAAATGTCAGAGGATTATAGGTTCCATCAAAATTAAGAGCATCTATCGTACAATATTATCTTGCCCAAAGTTATCTTCGATAATATCAAAATTGAGAGCATATACCTTAATCCATGTTGATCTTAAGATTTGAACACTACACAATAACATGCAATGACAACCAATCACATATTGTAGATGCAAGATCCTAAACACCAACTAAATGTGTACTAATTATGTAAATAAAATAAATTTCTACATGCCAAGTCTATATGTTAAGTCGCAATCCTAAATATGTTGATGTGCCACACAGATCGAGATCAGAAATGCAATACCAATGATATTGGTTACTCTGAACAAAATCATATAAACAAATTTTTTGAAATTAAACAATTAAGGGTTTCATCAGATTATGTCACCTAGAGCGCAAATCAGCTTTGTTGTACCATGCAATGCCTCTAGAACTTATAGAGCTTTAATCCAACAATCAGGGTCAAAAATTTTGCACAAAAAGCTCAAGAAATCACCAACACTGAAATACGGCTGAAATATGCTGCAATACGGCTGAAAAATCCCAGAAAATCGCAAGTCGCACAGTGCAAGTGCTGCACAGGGGTTGGTTTGGCTCTGTCGACTCAGCTACTTATCGAGGTCAGCTCGGATGAGCCGACACTATAGCACATCTGCTCAGTCGGAGCCGACCGCGATTTCTCCAACAAAAGGGCGACGTTTTGCCTCCGATCTTCTGTTGGAGCGTCGCCTGGGGTTTGGGATGGTTTTGGTGACGTCAATTTCACCGATCGTCGTCGGAGGCAGCAACGGTGAGATCAAATTTTTGCCAACAATGGTTTTGGTGTTTTCAGTCGACAACGTGGACACTGGGCACGGAGGATGTCGTCGGGTGGTGGCAAAACTGATCGTAAGGTCGGTGGTCCCAGACGTCGCCTGTGGCAACAGGTTGCAATAGGTTGGTTGACAATGGATCAGCAATTTTCGGACAACGACAGCAACGATGTCGAGTGCAGATGACGACAACGATGTTGGAGAGTCTTGGGGACGGTGGCGAGGGCTGTGGGGGCTTCGAGATGCGGTGGAGGCAAGCACAAGGGTGACGCAGATTAGGTTAGGGTTCGGTGTGTTTTTTGTTTGTTTGTTTTTCTATCCTCTTTGTTTGAATCTAAATAAAAAATTTGTCTGATGGATGAAGAAAAAACTAACCAGATTTAGCTTAGATACCAATTTGACGCAGAACATAACGGAAAGATGTTGTGGGAATTCGGAGAAGATGAATATGTGGAAGTTGATAACTTTTCGGATCTCGCATCCTGAAAATCTTTCAATCACCAACTCGCGTGCCTCGCACATAGAGATTTTTCAGACATCTCACCTAGATAATCAACCACACTCTCGCACAGCAATACAAAAGATTTAATTTTGTGGAGAAACTAAAATTTTGACCAAAAACTATTTTTCATTGAATTCTTCGTAAAAACTAATAAGTTTGTAAGCTTTAAATAGGTTTTCAGCATAGCTCTTAAAACTTAATAGGACTATAAACTCTATAACTCAAACCTAAATAACAAAAAGACTCAAATAACTAAAACTCTCAAAATAAAAAAAACTCAACTAATTAGAATTCTCCAGTGACTCAAACTCCACCCCATATAAAATCTTTTAAAATAAAAAAATCCATCTCGAATTTGATCTACATCACTAATGTTATTTGATACTTAAACAGAGCTTGCTAAACCAAAAAAAACAAATGTTTAGCTGTTGCAATAAACCTTATGTTTAGCAATTGCAATAAATTTTCTACTTCTTATAAAGGCGTGGTAACCACTGGCCAATAATCGCACAATGTGGGAGAAGGCAAGGAAGTAGTTACTCTCTTGTAAATCATTCTTGTCCCCCTAGCATTCCATTGATAGTTTTTTGCCATTTTGGAAATAAAATGGGTATTCTTGTTGTGCCATTCCTCAAAAAAGATATGCATGGAATTAAGAATTGAGAAATAAGAGATTTGTTCAATAAATCCACTATTACTAGACGCCTTACTATGGTTTCTAAGGATACAGTATGTAGATATCTTCCATAACATCAAGAAGTCAACAAATCATAGATGCAATTCTAAAGAGCGGTAGAATTATCAATCATGAAATTCATGACGGAAAAAAGGAACTTCAATAGTTGTAGCACTGATGTTGATCAAAATTTGGTGTATCATAACCAAAAGCATAAGAGGAGCAGACTGTATAAAATCTAATAGGAGTCCCTCAGAAACGCACTGAAGAATAACTTTAAAAGGAAAGTAACTGATGAATTAGGTATGGCAGTATTGAGTATAAATGTTACAGTGAATAAACAATTTGATAACTAGAAAATTGACAGGAGACTCAGTATCTCCAAGTTTTCCCCCATTTTGTTCATGACTGTGTTTTCGTTTGTGCCCATGTATCTGCTCTCCCTCTCCCTCTTTTCTACTAGCAACATGAATCAATACCTCTTCATCTGTGTATGGTGATGGTGATGGTGGGTCACGCAGTGATTCCATATTGCCTGACACCATAATGGGACATGAGGTGCTATGTCATGATCATATGTAAGTAAGAATTCGACCAAGCTACCCAACACCCTAATAAGAGACATGTATGGAGCCATTCAATGTTTTTGGGGGGGTTTGGTTGGGTGTGGTGGGCCAAAAAAAATTTTTGATAACTATATGTTACGACTAAGTTGCATCCACACACACACACACACACACCCCCCCCCCCCCCCCCCCCCGGGAAAAAACCCCCCAAAAAAAAAGTTATTCCCTACAAGCTACAACAGCAAGCATTGTTAAGAGGACAAATAGTGATTGGCTCATCATAGGGTCCATTAATAATTCTGATGTGTGCCCTCCCAAAAGACCCAAGGACATATGCAATAGGCACCAATGCCGCCAAATTCAATCGGCCTTTCCTCTAAAAAAATTTGGAATTCTAAAATATGAAGTAAAATGTCCATTAATCTTAATTTTTACTGGTTCCTTCGTTAAGTAGGATACAAAATTAGCATTGATGGTGTTTTCTTATCAATTACTAAACCAAAATGCCTTGAATTAAATCAATTTCAAGATTTTAGCCCCAACTTCTAATTGAAAAATCTAAAACGAAAAAGAAACTCTTTCAAATTTGAATCTACATGTCATAAAGAAATCGGGTGAGTTCTCATCTAAAGCAATTCGAAATCTGAGAGAAAACAAGGAGATCCTTTATCTAGTAAGTTTTTTATTAATTCTATATTTTCAATTTAGGTTAATTTGTGTTGATCGCTAAGTTAAAGACAGTTAGTTTTTTATGTTTTTTTCTCAATGAAATATGCTTGTTGTTTGAATATCCATGTGGATACATTTTCCTTAACTCAATTGTGTTCATTAAAATTTCTATTTAAAAAAGTATTTGTGCTCATATTGACGTATTGTGTTTATATGTCCTTTGGTAATTTATAATTAATAATCTAAAAACAAAATTTATTGGCTGTTGTAGAGCTCCACCAAGGATTATTCAATACAAAAAAGTCTGAAAGCTCTCCATTTGTGGACTGATTACTATACTTAATATTGCTCATTTCAATTTCTTCAGCAGCAACCAGCCGGCAATTTTCAACAATGCAAATTGTCACATGACCTCACAATAAGTTGGAAGATGAGTTCTTACAAAACTATCTAATTGGCTGCAATGAAAAGAGAATGCTTAAATAGTTTGATATACTCAACAATTGATTAGCTTGATGGTTTTAAAACGTCAAGTTTCTCTTAACTGTGGTAATTTGTGAACTTTACTCATATTTTTGGTTGCCATGACACACACAATGTAGTTTCAATAAACATTGTAGTTTATTTAATCTCAACTTTTCTCCGAATTTTTCCTAGCTCTATCCTTAATTGAGGATGTTCTGTCATTTCATGTGCATATATAAGTAAGAATGGACTAAACGATTATACATTTTACATGCCTCGTATGCTTGGCTCGATAACATTCAAGCGTTACAACTCCGGTCAGTGGAGTAAATAAGCTTTTTTTTTTCATAAGTGAGTTTATTATTAATAGCCAATGGATCCCAATCAATCTATCTCATAAGATTTCGATACCATCACTTTTTTATTCCTCGCAATCTAATAAGTTGGAGAACAAGCAATGACTACACCTCCATGCCCACATTAAAATCTATTTTGTTTCATAACAGCAACCATGTTTAGCTTCCATGGTAATGTCCTGCAAATGTACGGGCCTATAGAATGAACTACCGCTTAGAAAAGCAAAACTAATCCATAGTACTGACCAACAAGCGTAGTATTCTTACCTTAGACCTCAATGACTGAGTAGAACTCGAAAGGCCCTTGAGTACCGTGTTGGACAGTAACCTCGCCATGCTTGAAGAGATTTGGTCCTAACGAAATATGCTTCGCTGCACAAATCCGGGTATAGTAAAGGTTACGCTTTAAAGCAACGAATCATAAACCAAATTCAAGGCAAATGATGGAAAATTGACAAATCGTCAAATCTTTTTCTTAAAAAATGGCTTTTTCCCCGCATCAACGGTTTAGGCGAAAATTGTAAGGGCAAAACTGGGGGAAACATTTATACAAACATCTGGTTAGCATACTTAAAAGAGAAAAGTTAGAGCTTTAGGGGAAAATCAAAACTGTATTTTGTAGAGGAGATGTAAAATGATAAATAGAGCTTAAATTTTTGAAGAATTAGGATTTTGATTACATATACCTGCGCCACGATGATAATAGAGACGATGTTAGGGGCTACAATGAGGGCGAGGCGGTGGGTTTTTATGTTGTAAAAATGTAAAAGATTAGATTACAAACGTTATATAGGTTGTAAATTCCCTGATTAACCACAAATCAAAGTGGCCCAGCGGAAGCGTGGTGGGCCCATAACCCACAGGTCCCAGGATCGAAACCTGGCTTTGATAAATAAAATTTTGGTTTTTAATTTAATTGTTTTTAATTCCTCAGATTATTTTTCTTTCCTGATTTGCTCACTATGATTCTTTCATTTGTTTGTATTTGATATCATACGACGCCCCTTGCATTTGCCTTTGAGACACTTTCACATATTCACCTTAATCTGATTTTTTTTTTCTAAATACCCCTAACTTTTGCTTCGATATTGAAGGGATTTCGATGAATCCCATGTGGCTGATCGCTCTGGTATGTGTACACAGAGGAAAAGGGATCGGATGACGCATAAATGGGAAGAAAATCTCTAATGTTGGTTTGTTCAGTTCAAAAATGATATCATACTAAAACAGTAAATATGCATTTCATTGTTCTAGATAATTCGATGTCAAATGGGTTAGCAAAGAAGATGACCAGGACGTTGATTGAGAATGTAATGTGTTTGATGTAGACATCCAGAATGTTGAGTAAGTTTTGAGCCGAAACTATTTTGATCATATGATATTTTGAAGGGATGGCCAATTGAGTTTGGTACATGGATGATTTTAGTGATAGAGTGAGTGGTGGATTGATAGTGGAA
Source organism: Scilla litardierei (assembly GCA_030789695.1). Classification (NCBI taxonomy): domain Eukaryota; kingdom Viridiplantae; phylum Streptophyta; class Magnoliopsida; order Asparagales; family Asparagaceae; genus Scilla; species Scilla litardierei. The sequence goes on along the minus strand of CM061134.1, from coordinate 219,506,189 downwards.
TCTTCCAACTATGACAAAGAGGTTGATATAATGGCGACCATGGATTGGCCACCTCATTATGTGTGTCCATCACCACTTCTCAAAAATGTCGCATGCACCCACACTTCTCACAAAATTCTTTGCGTCCGGTTCCGCACCCACAAAGATACCCACGTCCAGGTAGGGTCCGCTTCATGTGATGGTGAGCAGGTTTTGCTAAATCACGTGCACTTTGTGCGCGCGCGTGTTTATTGCCTGCATTCTAAATGTCTACAGCATTAAAGAGAGGAATTAATGTACTTGGCATCTTCCAAACTTGCAAGGTTGCGGAATAACATGTTAGAAGGAGTCTCATCGAGTCTTCATAGGATTTTCCGGCTTCTTCCGGTTTCATGCGAACTCCGAAGTTAAGCGTTTGGAGGCCAGATGAGTAACATGATGAATAACTACATCCCACTGTGTGTGTGTGATCGATGATTCTTTAATACGTTTCCATGCATTAAAAAAAGGAGTCTCACAGAGGATTAATTTTTCTCATTAAATTATTAGCATATTTTCCTTGATTTAACCAAATCAATAAGCTTATGTTCTTCTTGTACTTATTTTTTGCATTCTTTATGGAACTTCCAAGATACCCCTCTAATGGGTATTTACATTCTAGGCTTTTCACCTGAAATTTTTGACGGTAGTCACGATGATCTAATAAATTATTTTTAAAGCATGCTTTAAATGACAAGTTTTGCAAAAAAGCTAAAAATTAAAAATAATTATCAAAGTCGATCAAAAAATTTAATTAGCAAAACCGACGAAGTTTTGCCATGTCAATGACCAAGGCCGCTGACTGGGGACTCTGGGCGCTGACAGGGACCAACTTGGTCGCACTTGGTAAGTGCAGCAAATTTGGCCGCACTTGGCAAGTGCGATCAAATTGTATTGTTAGCAACAATTTTATATTAAAGATAAGTGGTTGATTGGTATGCCGCTTGGTTGTGGGGTGAGAGCTCTTTGGTTTGAATCTCGGAATTCCCCTGTAAACAATTTTTTTGGTGAAAAAATAAAAATACCAATTTAATGATATTTTCAAGAGTCAAACACAAGACCTCTCACTACACAACAAACTATCATACCATCCAACCAATTACCGGTTGTGTAAAATTGTTGACAACAATACAATTTGGCCGCAATAGGCAAGTGCGACCAAATTTGTTGCATTTACCAAGTACGCCCAAGTCCAAAAAATTCATGTCACCGTCGAGTGTGCTCAGTCATGCATATGGTTGCTGACATGATGAAACTTGAACGGTTTTGCTAATTAAATTTTTTTGATCAATTTTACTAATTATTTTTAATTTTTATCTTTTTTGCAAAAATGTCCTTCAAAAGCTCGGGCGAACTCAAATTGCAAACATGCTCAAAGGAAAGATTATTTACGATGTAAAATTATTGGTTGTCATAATTTTCACATGTTTCACGTGTTGATGTTAACAAATATGTGTTGTCAGCGCAATAAATTTCTAACGTCGACAGCACAAAAACACATTAATCCAGGTTTTTATTTCAATTTTTTTATTTGGCGTCGTTATATACATTTCAAAACCTTAAAACTCAATATATGGATGAGCCTAGGGGGGTTTGAGCATCAACCTTATGGCATCTTAGATGAATCTATGCATCGAACTATTTATTACAAAAAGTTTTATTGTTCTGAAACAATTGATTTTGCTAAAGTCGGTTCGAGGTATTTGGATTCACCTAATTTTTAATACACTGATAATTCATGATTTGTAGAACACATCGAGGAAAAAAGTTCACACGTTAATAACATATATACTGTATCCTGTTTTTATAGCATAATTTTCAATTTTTTTTCTATCGCAGGGTTGTTTGGTATTAAGCCACGGAGTCGCGCATCTGGGGGATCGTGTAGATGGCAATCAAACACTAGACATGGATGAATGGTATTATCTGAAATAATTGCATATTAAACATACTTCCCTCTATGAGTGCCTAAGTGTCCAATGAGTGTTATCTCACCTGGAACTTAATCAACAAATCTCTACACAAGCAAGACATGGTGAGTGCACAACGGAGTTAAAACAACACAATGAAAGTATAGGGAGATAGAGATAAAGACAATGGATCAATCACAAAGACACAATATATATTGGTTCATACACCCGTGGGCTAGTCCAGTACCAAGCACCGCTTGGATTTTCACTAATTGCCTCTCGTAAATAGAGGACTTCTACAACTCACTCTCTCCATTAGGTGATCAGTACAATCACCGTGCCTCTGGCAAGGATTTTCAAGTACAACAACAATACCAACCTCTTTACAAGAATAACTCTAACAAGTGAGGCTTTTACAAATTACAACCAATAGCAACAAATTCAATTTACTCACCACCATACCCTGCAGATTTCACTTACTCTTTTGAAGATGAGTACAATGCTCATATAGCCACCAATTGCTTGAACGTACATGTGTGTGGCTAAAGAAAAAACTTTTGATCTCAAGAATATTGAAGATTAAAACTTATTCAATCTCAAGAAAATAGAGATGAAGCTCTTGTGAGATTAAATCAATTGGCCAATTAAAAATAATTGCTTAAAAGCTTTAAAGGAGAGCTAAAAACAATTGGCCAAGAAAACTCTTTTAGGGCTTGAGATAGCTAGAAAACACTTTAGAAAGGTTGAAAATTGATCAATAGTTGCTTACTTAACTCTCACACCAACCTTATATATATATAAATTAAATATGCACAAAATTGATTCCACAAAATGCCCTCCAACGAATCTCCAACGTCTCTCTAACGGTTAGTTGGGAGAAAGTCAAACTTGACCATTGAGGCTTCACTGGCCGACCACAGTACACTCACTGGACAACCAGTGGCTTGCTGGTTGAACAGTGGACCATGCATCCTTGAATGAGTTTCAAGTCTTCATGTTGGGCTCCAAATTCATGTAGTCTCCACGTTGAAGTTTTGGCTCCTTGTCATCAATACATGTGAGCATGAATGGATTGGTTGACCATATTGACTTAATTACATACACTCACAAATCTCATAAAATTTATTGGCAACACTAATTGTTTGATTATCATTAAAACAAGCCTAAAGGTGATGCAATAACATACAGCTTCAAATTCCCGCAACACTGTCTAAATTCGAGGCAAAATCATCGTAAGAGTTAGAGAAAAGTCTCGATTTGGCACGAAATCCGAAAAATCCCTTTAGCATCGAACGACGACGACCATTCGTATTGCATTAATACTTAACTAACATTACCCGAGCCCCAGCAACCAAAATTTAAGCCCAATGGAAGTAATCAACCAAAATTTAATTTGCAAAAGAGTTGGGTATCAGCTGACCAATGAAAAAAGTTCATCATTGGGTGGCGTCCTCAAACCATTTTTTTCCGGATCTTCATCTTCTAATAACCCAAACCATCAATTTTCAATTCAATCCAAAGTATTTTGCTTCTTCATCCATCCGTCGCAATTTTATTAACGATTTCACCGTAACATAACTTTTGGCAACGGTCAAGTGAACAATCAAAACACACAGGGTTGATAGGGTTAAACTTGCTATTTGATCGGTCGGAAAAAAAAGGTGGTGGGTTCCGAGATCAACCCAAGGGTTTCCTCCTTGAGTAGTTGACACCCATACTGCTCATTGCAAAACATGCACCCTTGGCAACTCATAACAATAACAAAGAAAATTGTACACAACAATTCTTTATGTAATACTCACATCGCCCTCGAATTCATAGAAAAAATATTTAGACAAATATCGCATACAATGTATGAACCATTTGACAACAAAACCACCATAATTTCAACATTTCCTCTCGTCCAACTTCTTTGCATTGTCTGTACTTCTCCACACCTCCAGGCAGATCATCATGACCCGAAAGGCCGAATGACCAGTCTGATGATGATGCACCAAAAATCAGTTTTCAGGTGTGTGTGTGTGTGTGTGTGTGTGTGTGTTGGGGGGGGGGGGGGGGGGGGGGGGGGGGGGCTCACCACAGGACATAAACATCTCAAGCACAAACTCCGGTCAGCCATGAGACCGAGAACCGACACGGTGCAAATTTATGCTTCACAGTACGCCGTCGTTATTGTCATCCATTTCATCGTCTGACATCCTCAGAAGACGCCTTGGCCTTCCAGGGCCTCGTCTCCGGGAGACAGCAGCAGCCTCACTGGTCCCACCAGAATTACTGCCGCCATCATCATAGTCATCACCACCATCCTCCTCCTCCTCGTCACCCCTCTCCTCCCCATCGTCGTCATCGTTGACAATGTCCATGTCATCACCAATGTTGCTGTTGGCTATGTTGATGTCGTCGTCAATGTTGCCACCGCTAACAACCGTGTCATCGTGCTGCAGTTCACTGGTCTCTCCCCACAGAAGATTTCTCCCGCTTCTCCGGCTCCTTGAAGCAACCCTTGTCGGGGCTCTAGAAGAGCGCACAGAAGTTCGTCCCCTACCAACACCTCCCGATGAGGTAAAGCTGAAAATAAAAAACACAGCCATGGAGGAGATGCGGAAGATACTCCTGATCCCCAGCTCTTCATCATCCTCGATGAAACTCCCGAGGTGTCCATCCTCTCGACCCATTGCCGATTGCATTGTGCTGAAAATGTCTCCGAGATCCCTCTGCTGATCCATTCTTCTCCAATCTAGCTGCCGCTCAGGGTCAGCCTCTGATGGTCGGACCGAAGGATGCTCCTTCCTAGCATGCTTCCTCAGTTCCCCATAGCACCCAGTGAACCCACATGACTCTTTAGCGCAGTTCCTGGCCTTGGAGTTCATATATCGGCGAGCAGCTTCTACCACCTTCCAGCCAGTGACCCCTCCACGGCAGAGAGGGCATGAGAGCTTCAGTTGCTCCCGATTACCAGCATTTTCTTCCGCAGATTTGGATCCTGAGAATGCCTTCCTGTACTGATCCAGACAGTTGGAGTGGCGGTAGCTGCTGTCACACATGAAAGGATGGCATCCCTTGTCACCAGAAGAGCAGATGAGGAGAACCGCATTATGGGGATGCTCCAAGCACACAGGGCAACGGACTGCATCCCATTCTTTCATGTCCTTGGCCGATGCAACCGGAGATTCTGGTGGGTTACGCGAGGACAAGGACGAGGAACCCCTATGGCGACTGGAGGAGCTGCTACATGGGACAGGGGAGGCACGAGATCGGGCTTCAAATGAGATGGAGCGTGTTTTTCTTTCCTTTGGCATGTTGATAATTTCGAAATGAATAAAATGTTTGATGCTCCTTGATCCGGCAATCTGAAGTTTCAAGTAAGGAATTGCTTGATGCAGTTACTCTTTAAACTGAGAGTTACCTAGGTGTGTTAAGTGTGTGAAACTAATAGAAATGTCAAAGAATGAATACAAATCATTGAACAACTTTTACAAGCTACAACATCAAACTTTATTTTAAAAGGTTCAAGATTCAACATCAAAAAAATCAAGCCTGCAGCATGCAAATGACACTGCAAAGTTACAGCATTTACACACGACTCAAAGATTGATGAAGCAACATAAAACACGCGCGCGCGCGCGCGAGAACAAGAGAATAGATGATAATGAACCAGCAATAATAATTATTTAGATATTACTAAATATTCAAGGTCGACACTAACAAAAATGATTGGTAAGCCTACACAACAGTCGCAGCCCACATAGCAGGGAAAAAAGCAAGCAAACATCTTTCACCTCAATTGATGAGTTACCACGACAATCTAAGCAGTAGCTCAAGACGAATAGCATTTAAAAAAAGGAACAAGTCTAAAAATTCAAGAATCCTTGTTCGAGGGCAAGCAAATATACAACCACGTTATGCATTGCTTGAATAAATTGGGCCAAAACGCACTTCAAAGCCGTTATTGGATCTTGCGAAATTGAACAAGTTTACATCAACACATAGAAATTCTAAACTAGATCCGTTGCTTGATTATATTTACAAAGTTCACATAAACAATGGCATCAACAGATGTTGCCCTCGTATTATAAAGGTTTTTATGTCAATTTGAACAAGCCAACATAAAAAAATTAAAAATAATAAATAATAATCAGTGAAATGACTAAAGCTAATATATAATCTATAATATGTTTGTGCAATCAAATATTATTGCTTTTGTATCATTAGGAGAGAGAAAACACGAAACCCTAGCTGACAAATGGGGAAAGGAACCGATCAGCATCAACACGCCAAAATCGATGATAATTATAAGCTCTAGACCCAGTATAACACAGATCAAACACGACCGAAAACTGATGCATGCTGCGGACAAGGAGAAATTTACCGGAGAAAAGGATTCGAAATTTGTGGTTCCCTGGATGAATCGATATGGATTGCGTCGTCTTTGTTGATGGATTTCGATCGATTTCGGCTGAAGACTTTTAAGAGTCGTAGGGAGGTCAGAGAGAGAGAGAAGGAAGCCCTAATCTTCTCTCCCTTACAAAGAGGGGGAGAGATGGGTGAGAGAGAAAATGGGAAGAAAATTTCGGGTCTGAATCGAGTTTTATACGAGCGGAGCGTTGCTGACGTGGATGGCAAGGGGCTGTTCGTTCAAACGGCGTTTACAAAGTCGGCAACGAAAAAGTGGAGAAGTTGTATCGTGGGGGCCTCGAGTTGTGCAATAATTTCTTTTTCAGTCCATGTATAACATCTCCCGTAAACCCCCCACAACAAATACAATTAGACCCGACCACGGTTCGGTTCGAACCGTGGAATTGAACCGAACCCGAACCGATTTGGAACCGAACCGAATCGGAACCGACCGACCGGTTCCAAGAACCGGAACCGGAACCGGGCCAAGCCGGTTCGGTTCCGATTTGCCCTTTTGTGGAACCGAACCGGAACCGGCGGTTCCGGTTCCCCGGTTCTCCGGTTCGGTTCCCCGGTTCCGGAATCGGGGGGGGGTAACGATTCGAAACCGATTCGGTTTTGGCCAATTTGCTCAAATTCTCAATTTTCTCACAAAGTTTTCTCACATTCCCCGGTTTGGTTTGTCACGTTCTCAATTTTCTTATATGTAACTTGCATTAAGTTGATTAGTGACAAGATATATTTCTTTTTTAAGTTATAGCCTTTAAATTTTGTTTACTTTTCATATATTTTCATCACAACCGAACCGGAACCGACCCCAAACCGGAACCGAACCGGAACCGGAACCGAAATGAAACCGGAACCGGAACCGGCCGGGAACCGGAACCGGAACCGAACCGCTTCTAAAGAGGTTCGGTTCCGGTTCCGGGTTTTACCGGAACCGGAACCGGCGGTTCGGAACCGGAACCGAACCGCGATCGGGTCTAAATACAATTGCTCCAATTAGAACTTGAATTCATGTTTGTAATTTGAATTATATGGATGAGAATAATGTGTATCATATAACATATGTGTTAGGACTAATACGTGGTCTCCGATATTTCATCCTTCGTTTGTTTTTAGAATCAATACTGTTTCTTTTGAACTTAATATTCAAAACTCCACAATAATGATTATCGCATGAACCCAATGTGTTTTTTTCATTCATACACACATCTCAAAAGTTCTATCCAAGCAAAACCGTTAAATTTGCGACGGATAGATGAACAGGCAAAGACCCATACGTTTCCTCAATATTCGGTATTTTGTAATTTTAGAATACTAAGATTAATATGAACGGATGGAGCTTCGGAGGTAGCATATGCGTCTTAACCACATAATTCATAAATACCCATTATTCTCTATGTATATGCATACATGATACGTGCTCTACTTATGCAAAATATAGATATTGTTTAGATATCCAGCATATCTTAATGGATTTTTCAATATTCATTCTAGTTTAAATATTATGTAAGTATATATAAGATTTAATCAAGTGTAACAAAATTATTTCATCCTAAAATGCATAAAAATTGTTCTTAAAATGCATATAACATAAAAAAGAAGTAAAATCAAATGCATCATTAAAAAGGTACAGCATTTACAATAAAATGAATCCACTAAAAAGAATATTAAAAATGATGAGAATACAAATTTTAAAAACATTATTTTGAAAAAAAAAGTAATTAATCGTTAAAAATATAATTATAAAATAATCAAGTATTATAATTAATTTGATACTGGTGTTCCATGCTTCGTGGGGGGAACCAAAATTGATGACATGTTTGGTGAATTCATTCAAGAAACCAACATTTTAATGGTTTTTAACATTTTGATATTGTCTGCATCAGCTGTACTGTTATGAAGTAAGATCGAAAAGGCTTTATCTCACCATATATTCTTCAATTGCATATGGATGTGTGTGTGTTAGATTCTATCCTTTTGCATTATTGTATCACATCCTGACTTATACTTGAAGTCATATTTGCTGCCCTGCTTTACAACATGTATTCGATAAAGTACTTGTTATAGGTTATGTACTGTAAACCTGAGGGTGGATTTCTACATTGCAGAGTCTAGAAGACTTTTGTGCAGATAAATCCAACTGAAACCACGCATTAGATAGTTGGGATGACAATTTCTCACCGAATTCATAATGTTTTTCATTGTATCTCACAATTTTGCAGGCGTAATGGCATCCTGATTCTACAATCAACTCTCTTTTTCTGAAACAATTAAATTTTGTTCATCTGCTCTTGAGAAAACTGAATGAGACCCAATGCCACGTGCTGGGTACCAAAAGTATACAAAAAAGACCATGGAATTAGCGGGCGAAATCTCTACCGAGCATTCCATTATAGGGATACAAGTCCGGAAAGTAGCAGACGCTATAACTGCAAAACTTCTACACCCCTTTTCGTTACAACACTCGACTCTTTAAAGCTCACAAATCCATAATTTTAACGTGGGACGGTTCAAAACACATCCCCCAATTAATCACTCATGACCTCGCTCCCATCAGATTCATGAGGGGAGTTGACAATATCTCCCAAATCTTCATTATTTTCTTCATCAGTTTCCATCGCATGTTCATGTTCTTCTTCTTCTTCTTCTTCTTCTTCACTGTCCATGTCCTCGTATATGATTGGCGGGGCTGTGCTCTCCTCCTTGGCCTCATCGTCAGGGATCTGAAAAATAACGTTTGCTCAGAAGAAGGCATATTGGCTCGGAGTTGGACTGGGCAGAGGAATGAAGAAACTCACCCTGGCAAATATCACATCTAGACATGTCGAGAGTTGGACAGCTGGTCGAAATGTTGAAATTCTTGAGTCAATGAGCTGCATGAGTGTTACAAAAACAATCATAATGCTTTCAAATATGTAAACCCTTGATCCACAATGTAATGCCTTCATCCATATGGCTTCAAAAATACTAAGTTGACGGTTATTCTGTTTTTAAAACAATTAGAACTCGGCAGCCCCAATTTTATAATCATATTCATCAAAATAATGTGCTTAATTAAAACTTAAATCATCCTTGACTAATTAAGTCGCCTATGAGAATTACCTCACTAGGTACTTGGTCAACAAACTCAAAATACTTGCAATAAAAGTAGAGTAATGATAGCAAGAGACAAACAAACACAAACAAGAAATTTTTATACTGCTTCATCTACTCCTTGGGCTAGTCCAACATCCACTAAACAAGCTCTCAACTGAGAGTAATCTTGCTTCGACAATTGATGGCTTCTACACCAATGCCTCTTCTCCAATAAGAAGACTTCCTATACAACAACATCACCAGGTAAGGACATCACGCAATAGGCTTTTCAACCAATACAATGTTAATTTTTATAATAGGGCCCACAAATCTCCACATTGGTAAGATATTGTCCAATTGAGCCCACCGGGCCTATTGGTTTTGCTCTTGGTCTTTCTTCCAAAAGGCCATATGCCAATGGAGATTCATAGCCTATTATAAATCCAAGAACCCTCCTCACACAACCGATGTGGGACTAAAGTTCATATCCAAACAATCCTCCCCGATTGACACCAACTCCAGCATTTACTACGATGGGGTACGCGTCTTACGTGAAGCCGGAAGTAGCTCCGTCCGGTTAACCGAACAATTTGGAGCTCCGCCGTCTTTTTTTCTATAGAGCGCGCTGCAAATCATTGCATCATTCACTATGGAGACACTCATCTTTAATGAGGAATCCAGAGGATCAAACAACATCGAGAGTACATGGTTTGGCTCTGATACCATGCTAATTTTTATAATATGGCCCACAAATCTCCACATTCGTATGATATTGTCCAATTGAATCCACCAGCCCTATTGATTTTGCTCTTGGGCTTTTCCCCAAAAGGCCTCATGCCAATGGAGATTCCTAGCCTATTATAAACCCAGAGCCCCCCTCTCACAACCGATGTGGGACTAAAGTTCATATCCCAACATACAATTGTAACCAATTACAATTACTCATCACCACACCGTTGTGTGGATTTAACTTACTCTTTTGCTTTTGAAGATGAGTACAACTTTCCTATAGCCAACAAGATTGAAGCTTTAGTGTATGTAGTATGGCCATTGAAAAACTTCTTTTGATCTCAAGAAAATGAAGATTAAAGCAATGGAGATCAAAAAGAAAATTTTGATTCAAGAATATAGAAAGGAAGCTCTTGAAAATTGAGATCAAGTTTTGCCAAGAAAACTTGCTTAAAAGCTTTAGAGACGGCATGAAAAACTTTGGCCAAATAGAAAATCTTTTAGAGGGCTTATGTGAGCTCAAAGTTAGCCAAATAGAAAATCATTTAGAGGGCTTAAGTGAGCTTAAAATCACTTTGAAAACCTTAAAATGATCAATAATTCATAGTAACTGACTCAGCCAACTCATTGGGATCAAATCTGTCCAAGACAAATTCCCAAAAAGCCCATCTGATGTCTTTCTAACGGACAAATGAGAAAGTCAAATCTAATCGTAAGTAGTCGACTACTATATACCTATTAGTCGACTCCTCACCTAGGAGTCGACTTCCTGCGACACATGAGTCGACTTCCTGCAGGAAGCAGAAAGTCCTTTGAGCTGCCATTAACTCAGTAGTCGACTCTTGGGAGTCGATTCCTTTTTTGATACGCAAATTTGTATCAGAAAAGAGTGATGCTCTATCTAAATGATTTTAAAACTTTTTCAAATTTTTTCCGAGTTTAAAACATTTTTCTAAGTACGTGGAGCTTCAATCTCAAGGACTACATAAAATCTAAAGACATGAACTAAATTACATCAATATTACCACCCGTTGGACTCTTGATGTAGCTTTGGGTCTATATCCTCATGTCTTTGATTCTTAAGCTTGAGTTGCTTTTGAGTAAGCTTCATCCACACTTCCATAGTTGACCTTGTGCTTCGAAATGAATATCTTCAAGTCTTTTAGCAAGCTCCATTAGTCAACATTCTTTTATTGCTTCGAACTCAATAGATGAAATAATCTTTAATACCTACACACTCATTAATCATGATTAGTACCCTTCATTTGTTTAATCATCATCAAAACTACACTTGGAGTGTCTCAATATTTAACACGTTATACAATTTTGAAAATGAACAATGAGAAAATCCACATTTTGGTTGTTACTATATTAATTACGCCTATATGAAGCATATGCTCAAAGTACACAAATCAACATCATCTACTTGAGTGTCTTTTATGTGTACACTAGAAATAACCCGTGCACACAATGCATGTAGCCAAAAAAACCCCCCACGAATAGGATACAATGTACGCGCACAAACGAAAACAAGTGAGAAGTGTGGGTGTATGTGTCGGTATTGACGTGGGTAAAAGGATAAATGCAAAAACCTTGTGGGTTATATGTGAACAATCACATGGGGCAAAAATGTAAATAAGTGAGCTTGGTGGTGATTTTTTTGGATAAGGATGGAATGTCAACCATGTAAATTAGAGAGGGGATACGAGTTTTTGTCCTGGGTGGCATCACACGTAGCGATGTGATGTTGCCACATGGGACAAACATGCCACGTGTGACAAACCTCCTCTATTGTATAATAGATTACGCATAAAAGACACACTAAACAATGCACCCATTTCTCATATGTTCATGTGAAGAATACAAGCTAAAAGTGTCTTGTAGTGTCAGATATCTAAGAGATGAAGCCCATTGATAATCTAAATGACGAGAAGAATGCTAACCTGGTATAAAGAGTTGAGGAGGAGCAAGGATGATTCCTGCGACGCTATACTACTTGCATGTTGACTTAGTAGACTTCTAAGCCAAGGAAGCGCACAAACCAACACCGCGCCTCTACAGAACAGAAAATATAACAAACAATGAGATCCATGATTGAATTTTATTTGAAACACCAGACATGCACAACAAGATTAGAATTAACTAATTCAATGCTGAGGTTTATTATGAGTCCGGCTTCTATATAGAAAGGAAGAACACGCATCTATGCAAGCATCATTGTACATATGTATTAGGGCTTAGACAACTCTACTACACAAACTTAGTGCAACAGATGACCAGCTCTTTGCTTGCATGGATGTTCATCATTTATTCTTACACAGGCACATATTCTTTTTAAATGTTAAATCCATAGCCAATTAAGGTTATTTGAAACAAAGACATAACAAAATTAATTACTATGCATGATCCTGCATAGCACCAATAAAATTACAAAATAGCTTAACTTGATATTGCTTCTCCATGGGTATCTGGTAGCCATGTATGCAGAGATATAATTGGCGATTTGACAGCATAAGCAACTAGGAGACATAGATATAATATGGTTTCTAATGTCACATGATATGACTTTCTCCAAAATGTTTTCTAATCATAGCAAATATAGTTTCATTTGGAAAAATGAGTGCAAGTTTAGATAAAAGTGACACCAAATTGAATGAGAGAATAGAAGCATTGCTGGAGGAAAATTATCTTCTGTAAATAAATATTAAATGGGCATACAAATTGTTAAACAGTTGTCAAGTATCAACAGAGACACTATGAATAATGTAATCAGGTAGTCAAAGGTATGTTGAAACTTGAAACAGCTATTTATGTCTTCTTTGTTATATAATTTACAAAATGAGAGAAACCATCACCCCTACATCTGTAATTATAACTGACAATGCTCACGTACTACTGTAGTAAAACATGTTCTCAGTTGCTGCAGCAGATCCAAATAAGAATTAGATGATTTCAAACCATAATATTCAAACAGAAACGCTCTCAACAAATTGAACATAACAAAATCTTATGGCCAAAATTTCAATTTCACCATGATTGTTTACCTTTGTTGAATCATGGATGTAAGAGATTTTAAAAGCTTGAGAACATCTGCTGGATTTAGAAGTGAGGTTGACTTTGTAATAACCTGCATGCCATCACCCAATAAATAAGAAAATTATAAGCTTTGAAAAATGTCTCGAAGCCCAAGCCGTACCCAAGGCTGTAAATTTTGGGTTATATGACTGCATAAATCAAATGCACGGGTGGAGCTTGGGCTTTGTTGGTTTTTTGTAACTATTCATAAAGGTTTGCCAAACTGCTTCATTGTTGGTTTTTGTACCGGGATTGCAGCAGGGTGGATCCTACATGGTCTGGACCCATTTAGATCTAACTCTAGAGATCAATCTCCATTTTTTAACAGATCGCACTAAACTTAAGTTCGATATGATAACCGTCCGAATCTTTTTTTCCATTTGGAATTGTTCCACTTCTTAAAAGAAAAAAAACTATATCATGGTGTGGCGCATAATCATAACGATTATGTGCCACAGCATCCAATTTTGTTTTACATCATCAATTATGTGGTATGTGGTGCTAGAGTGGATACATACATGACTGTGGTATCGTAATCAACCATAACGGATGATTTTATATACTAGGCACCTAAGCATGTCTTCTTCTTCTTCTTCATTATCTAAGCCACAATATGATCCAATCGGGTGCTAAGCACAATCTAAAATATCATTAGCATTGTGTTTCTGCTTAAATTTTGATATCCCAGCTGGTCTTGAATTCAAAGAGTTAAGGACTTGCCCGTTCTCCAGCTGCCATGCTTGTATTAAGTGATGATTCCTATGCTAACCAGAGAAAATGTCAAGGTGTTAAAACTTTAAATCTTATCCCGTGAGGGTCAATTGAGAGCACGAGATTAGTCTATTTCCAATCAGAGTATATCATTAATTCTAAAAGAAATCTCCTTTGGGGGTACAGAGATGCAGGATTATAATAACATAAATGGGTGAAGAACAAAACAAACCTTTTCATCCGTTGAATACAAACAATCTAACAACAAAGCATGGTCATCAGCATGCAACGCTTGCTTCAGCAAAATATGAACCGAATCGGCACTTGGAGGTGTTAGAATGGGAGATTGCTCTATCTTGTCAATAGGTTTCGATTTGTCCACTTCAACCAAGTCCAGACTTGCAAGCTTTTCCGCCATAGTTGGCTCACTCATGTCATATTCACCACCCTCTTCATGGATTACCTCTACAAAGAATCAAGATCATGAAGAGATAGTGTTTGATATTTCCATTAAATGAGCAGTTTCAATAACAGTAAGCACAAACCTCGCAACCTTTAGTATCAATTAAAAACACAATGATATATTTATTTTTTTGAAAATTATTAGTTATTATCGTTAGCTTCAGAGGTTTTGCGAATTTTAACAAACTCTAAAACCAGAGATGGAGGAATTGCATAAGCCGTCAAGCTTACCGGCACTAGCAAAAGTCTCTTCCTTTGAATCCAGATCGGACGCCGCCGTGCGCTTCTTCGATTTCTTCTTCTTGTTTCTACTATCCGTTCCAAGGTTCACATTCTCCTCTCCTTGATCACCATCTATGTAACAAATAGATATCAATTTATAACATCAAAAGAATTACTTCCAATGCAAGATGAACAAAATCCCGCAAATTTACCTGTCTTCTTCTTGTTCTTCTTGATTCTTTTACTTTTTTCTTCTCCTGCTGCTGCAACAGGTCAACGGGGAACAAAATTGAAATGAAAACCACACTAAAATGAAACCAATAAACGAATTAGCGAAGAAATTTAGAGCGTGTACAAACCTGCGCCCGTCATCGTCTCCTCCGTTGTCATCGTCGTCGCATGCTCCCAGAAATACGAGCGGTGGGGTTTTTAGGGTTTTGCTTTAGCGGACGGGTGGCCAAAAGATCGGGTCGGTTTTAAAACCAAAAACCCGCTTCATTACAAATGGGAGAGTAAGAATGTCGAAATTTTTCTCATTGTATCCACTTCGTAGGCTAAGGGATTGACGCTCGACCGATCACAAAAAGCTGGTCTCTTCATCGGTTCAGTAGTGCACAGAATAAGTTAATGATTTCCCTAATTACGTTGCAATTTTAAAAATAATTTAGTCAAACCAAAAAAAATTTAGGGTTTTTAACGTATCCGTCTCTTAAATCTTGCGTATTTTGATATTTGTCACTAAAAAATTCGTATTTGCTCTCATTTCCCTTAAATCTTAATCTTTTAACCTTAATAGTCACTCTCTCTAACTTTCTGTTAAAATCTAACGGAAGTAGTAATATTCTGTTAGTGCTCTTCGTTTTTTTTTTTTGGGTGGGGGAGGGGGGAGGGGTCCGAGCGGCCCACGGGGAGGAGGGGGACGGCGCTTTCTGTTTTGTTGGGGGGGGACCCTCCGCCTCCCCGACGTTTCCAGCTTCTCGGTGTTTCTTTCTGTTTGGGGGATCCCCTCAGCCTCCCTGACGGGGGGCTCCCCCTCCCATTACTCATCAAACGATCTTCCCCGGCCTTCTCCTTCACGGCGTTCCAAGCAAACAGCGGCATCTCTCTCTTTCGCACAATGAGAGAAAAAACGAGAGATAGAAATTTGTTGGGGATTCCAGATATGACTGAAAGTATTTTGATGATCTAAGAAGATAAACTCCATCCTCTTTATATAGGGGCCACTGCCATATCTTCCATCCCTCAACCGCCCCGGATTTTGCTCAACCGCCCACGATTTCCTCAACGGCCATGTGAGACTTGGTCTCTCGGTTGAGGAAAATCCTCAACCGAGTATCGGGTCGGTTACAAGCAGATTTGGCCATATCAGGCCATAACCAACTTACATCTCCCACTTGGCCTGAAATGGCCAAGTGCATTCCGGTCATACCCTCACTATCCGTGAGATATAACACATGATGTAATTTCACATACTCCCACTATCCGTGAGATATGCACATTTTATTTACCGAGTACAATCACTATATATGATTGTCTCCTTTCATTATTCATGAAAGTTTTCTTGACTTAGATATTTCTAAGTCCCATCAAACCGACATGTTTGATGAATATACCTGCTGGAATACCCTTCGTCAAGGGATCAGCAATCATATCACTTGTTGGAATATAAGTCACATTGACTTCTTTCCTTTCCACCATATCATGTACGTAATGATATTGTATTTCAATATGTCTTCCTTTGGAATTGTTTGCACCACTGTGGATCAAGCTGATGGCTGCTTGATTATCACAGTACATCTCAATTGCTCCATCCACCAAATTGAGATCCAAGTCCAATAGGAACCGTCTGATCCAGACCGCATGAGTAGCAGCCATACTACAGGCTATATACTCAGCTTCTTGTGTGTATCTCGCGACACAACCCTGTTTCTTGCTACCCCAAGAAACAGCTGCACCACCAAAGATGAACACATGTCCTGCAGTTGACTTCCTGTCATCTTTGTCCCCTCCGAAATCTGCATCGGAGTAACCAAGAACCTCAAGCGAATCTGCTTGATAAACTAACTTGTGGTGCACCGTACCCTTTATGTATTTCATAATCCTCTTAACAGCTTCCCAATGAGCTGGACCGGGATTACTTTGATATCTACTAACCAGACTAACTGGGTACGCTAAGTCTGGTCTAGTACACAGCATTGCATACATCAAACTTCCAATAGCCTGAGCATATGGAACATTCAGCCGACTTTGTCCCTCTCCAGGACATTGTTCTTTACTTAACGGCTTCCCCATAACCAATGGTGTAGGGGCCGGATTGGAATTGTACATTCCAAATCTCCTCAATATTGTATGCAAATACTTTTCTTGGTTTAAACTTAACATTCTAGACTTCCGATCTCTAAGGATCTGTATTCCAAGAACGTAGGATGCATCACCCATGTCCTTCATCTCAAATTCACTACAAAGTGCTGATTTAATTCCTTTCAACACTTCAACGTCATTTCCAGCGAGCAAAATATCATCCACATACAGAGATAATATCGTAAAACTGCTCCCACTTTTCAAGACATACACACAGTTATCCAATTTGTTTGCAACGAAACCAAGTTGGATAATAGTGTTGTGAAATTTGAGATACCACTGTCTAGATGATTGTTTTAAACCATACAAATATTTCTTCAATTTATAAACTTTGTCTTCCCGTCCCTCAACCTGAAATCCCTCAGGTTGATCCATATATATAACTTCCCTCAACTCTCCGTTGAGGAATGCAGTCTTGACATCCATTTGGTAGAGTTCCAAGTCAAGATGCGCAACAATCGCTAAGATTATCCGAATGGATGCAAACTTAGCCACCGGAGAATAAGTCTCCTGATAATCAATCCCTGCTATCTGAGTAAATCCCTTTGCAACTAACCGAGCCTTGAATATATCAATAGACCCATCAACCCGATATTTCTTCTTTAACACCCACTTGCATCCTATGGACTTCCTCTCTTCTGGTAAGTCACATAGCTCCCATACATTGTTTCTCTCAATTGAGTCAAGCTCCCTTTTCATGGCCTCAAGCCATTGATCTGACTCAGATGATTTCATTGCATCTGTATAATTCAAGGGATCAGCTTCCTCATCTATATCAATATCCACAGAGAAACAAGATGGTTCACATGAATATAGATAATAATCGTCCATCCATGCGGGTGTTGTTCTGGGTCTTTTGTTGCCACTAAGGGTTGCAGGTTGGACAGGTTCAGCTGGTTGATTTGCCATAGGTATATTCTCGTTTACAGGTTCATCTTCCATAGCTGGATGATGTACATCATCCACTATATCCAAGTCATCATTCGGAACATCATCTAAGTCCAGCAAGGGTGGCACATTTTCTTGGACTTGTTCCTTTTCTTCTAGATTCTCTAGAAAAGTAGCATCTCTACTTTCAATGACTCCTTTATTTTCATGGAAGAACCTATATCCTTTAGACTTTTCAGAATACCCTATGAATACACATCTTACGGTTTTGAGATCCAGCTTATCTCTAACCTGATATGGAACGAGAACATGTGCCACGCAACCCCATTTTCTCAAATGACTTAAATTGGGTTTGCGTCCATTCCATATCTCATACGGTGTTGTCTCGATTGATTTTGTGGGAATTCTGTTCAGAACATAATTTGCAGTCAATATGGCTTCTCCCCAAAAATCTTTGGAGAGACCAGAATGCGATAGCATACATCTCACTGCATTCATTAATGTTCCATTCTTTCTTTCAGCCACACCATTCTGTTGTGGCGTGTAAGGCATAGTAGTATGCTTCTTTATACCATACTGAATACAGTATTCCTCAAATTCCTTTGAGTTGAATTCTCCACCTCTATCCGTTCTTAACACCTTTATGTTCCTTCCAAGTTTTCTTTCAACTTCTGCCTTGTATCTTTTAAAACTTTCAAAAGCTTCCGACTTTCTGCTTAAAAGATACACAAAAGTATACTTGGAATAATCATCTATAAATGTTATGAAATATTCCTTATTCCCTCGTGTCTTTATGCTCAAGGGCCCACAAATGTCAGAATGAACTAATTCCAACAATTCATTTGCCCTTTGACCTTCCGAGAATGATTTCCTGGTCATCTTCCCAGTTAAACAATGTTCACAGGGTAATGTTCTTACACCTGTCAGTTCCGGTAATAAATCCATTTTGATTAACTGGTCCATCTTATGGTTACCAGGATGACCTAATCTCATATGCCAAATATCATAATCAGACAAAAGACACACGGAATAATTCAAATCACCATCTTTATTACCAATATCAGATTTTACAACAGAAAGACAGAATAAATCGTGACCGGGCACAAACTTGCCCATTGCAAACACTTTCTTGTCTTTCCCAATAGAGACCCTATTGTTGTAAAATCTCACTTCAAGACCCTTCTTCAGCAAAGCCGGAACAGAGACCAGATTACGTCTTATGCCAGGTGCATAAAACACATCTTTGAGGACCATGATGCTGTCCCCAAGATCCAATCTGTATGAACCAATACCTTCTACATCCAGATAGGTATTGTTCCCCATGTATATCCTTTGGTCTCCCTTCTTCAGTTCCTGGAAGTCAACTATTCCTTCCTTCGTCTTTGCTATATGTCGGGTTGCACCTGAGTCGATCCACCAGCCTTCAGCGTCTGTGGTTGCAGCGTTGCATTCAGTAACGCCAATGAACTCCCGCTTTCCGAATCCTCCTTGTTCTGGGCGTTTTGAGTTGCCCTTATTCCTTGCTTGAGGACAGTTGGCCTTAAAGTGACCATACTTCCTGCAAATGTAGCAAGATCCAGGAGGTCCTTTCTTCCCGCGAGCTGATGGTTGGCCGGATCCCTTGAAGGAGGGCTTCACAGGTCCAAGACGCTGGTTCCCTTGTGCCTTCCGGTATTGAGCAGCATTCGCCTCTTCCTCCTGCACAAGGTTGACGTCCGAGCCCTTCCTCCTAGCCAGTAGGTCTTGTTCCATTGCTAGCTGAGCTGGCAAGTCAGTTACACGCTTAACGGTTCCGTTTAATCTAAGCGTAGTGACAGCCATATCAAGCGACGGTGGCAGACTATTCAAAATAGTTGCCACCTGAAGCTTCTCAGGAATTTCAGTTTCTGCTGTAGATAGGTCCTTAGCCATGACAATCATTTTATTCACGTGTTCGGTGACATTGTCACCTTCCTGCATACGGCATGAATTATACCTATGCAGCAGGAGTTGTATGTTCACGTCAGATGTGATATCATACTTCTCCTTAATAGACTGCCACATATCCTTGGCAGTACTACAGTTTTCGAACACCTTTATTAGGCTATCGTCCATGAACATAAGCATGAGACTCATTGCCTTCTTGTCATTAATTTTCCACTGTTCTAGCTCTCTCTTCTGGGCATCAGTTGGATTTTCAGGGAGAGCAGGAGCAGTGGTCTCAATGACACTATCTAAATTGTCATGTATAAGTCCATATCTAATTTTCCGGTGCCACATGTCATAGTTGGAACCGTTTAGACGTTCTATCTTAGCCAGTTCAGACGCAATCAATTTGCTTGCCATTTGTACGTTACTGATTGGATAAGGTTTGGTTCAGGTATAAGGTGACAAAAAATAGTTCGATCAAATCAACTAAAATTAACGTCTAATAACCTAGTCTAAAAAATCCAATTTTACTTTAATGAGAGTGACAAATTTTAATTAGGTTATAAAAGTCTAACTATACACAAAATAAATTACAATATAATATGATGTGAAAAATTGTCTCTACACCTTTTTAATTAATGGGTGAATCAGATTTTTATTAGGTTTAAGTTGTGGGAACAAATATGCAAAATAATAAATTGCAGAATTAAAAAAAATAAAATTAGGAACCTGATTCGTGTGCTTATATTGCTCAGTTGTCTTCGAGAAATAAAACTTGAGGAGATGGCCGCGTCACAGGATCTTGGGGTGTGAAACAAGGCGCGTTGATCAAGTCTCGAGAAAACTGCCACCTGACGTGTATTATGTGCACTGGGAACGGTTCGGACGTGGAACGTGGAACTGTTCGCTGGAGGTGCGAAAAACAAACTTTTCGCCTTGGTGACCGCTCCGGAAAGTGAATGATTTGAGGAGTCAAGGGCGCAGGCCGTTGATTCTCTCGTTGATAAAAAAATTGCTCTGTTGATATGAATAGAAAAGCAAACAGAAGGCCTTTGTTTGATAAAAATGGAAGAATGGTGGATGGAAATAATTGCACTGAGCTTTCCTTCAGTGGATGATGGGAGGGGCCCACAAGCACTATATTAGAACAAAGAGGTGAAGAGAAATGACAGATGCTCGCAGGTTTCCAAGGGAAAGAAAATTGATGTGAAGCCGTTGGATTTGACGATATTTGGAGAGAGAAAAAAAAACTGATGGCTTAGATTAATTTTAGATCAAAACAATAAATTTTGAAGTGAGGTGTTGGCAGAAATTTTGAGTAATTGGAATGAATTAATTCCCGTGGGCCAGGGGGGGTCAGATCTGTTTGAAGAAAATTGAAGGAATAAGAGAATCTGAATTCGAATGAATCAAAAAAGATTACTTGACGATACTCCGGTGCGCGAAAGAGAGAGATGCCGCTGTTTGCTTGGAACGCCGTGAAGGAGAAGGCAGACGAGGCCCTTGATGAAACGTGAAGAAGGCAGCCTTGTTGAAACGATCGGATCGGGAGAACCCGTGGCTCTGATACCAATGAGAGAAAAAACGAGAGATAGAAATTTGTTGGGGATTCCAGATATGACTGAAAGTATTTTGATGATCTAAGAAGATAAACTCCATCCTCTTTATATAGGGGCCACTGCCATATCTTCCATCCCTCAACCGCCCCGGATTTTGCTCAACCGCCCACGATTTCCTCAACGGCCATGTGAGACTTGGTCTCTCGGTTGAGGAAAATCCTCAACCGAGTATCGGGTCGGTTACAAGCAGATTTGGCCATATCAGGCCATAACCAACTTACAGTTTCCAGCTTCTCGGTGTTTCTTTCTGTTTGGGGGATCCCCTCAGCCTCCCTGACGGGGGGCTCCCCCTCCCATTACTCATCAAACGATCTTCCCCGGCCTTTTCTGGGGGGCTCCTCCTCCCTCCTCTATCCCCCACCGTTTTTTTGTTTGGCGGGGGCCTCCTCCTCCTCGGCCTTTTCTGGGGTGGGGGAGCACCTCCCCTTGTTCGGGGGAGGGGGCGCCTCCCCCTGCCTTTTCTGGGGTGTGGAGCATCTCATCCTCCCCCTCCCCCTTCGAGGGGGAGGAGGTGTCGTCTCCTCCCAGGCCTTTTCTAGGGGGACCGTCTCCTCCTCCCCTGTCTTTTCTAGAGGGGAGGAGCGTCGCTTCCTCCACCGCCTCTCCTCCCTGGCCTTTGGGGGGAGTGCCGCCACCTCCCTCCCCCACCCCACAAAACGCCAGGGAGGCGGCTTCGTCCAAAACGACCGACTAAGGTGGTTAATTGTTAATTATAGTTTATTTCTTAATTAATAAACTAAAATCATTATTTAATCGTTAATTAATATAATTTCATTTAACTTTTTAACCACATATATTATGGAGGGACTACAGGTTAACCTTTAATATTTGAGGGGCATGAGAGCAAATACGAATTTTAAGAGACAGATATTAAAATGCGCAAGATTTAAAGGGATGAATATGTTAAAAACCCAAAAAATTAAGAGAGAGACTACATGCACCGATCAGTGCGGTGCATGCATTTAAATTTTGCCAAAAACGACAGAAATTAAATCAACTAAACATCACATCATGAATCATATATCCTTTTTCAAATCTATTTTCAGCAAAAATTGTACTAGATGTATTGTCACGTCTGTAAATTGAAACTTTGTTAGGGGGCAAAATAATTCTATTTCAAATGTAACACATTTCAACCGTACACTTACTAAAGTATATATTTGATTTAGCAACCTCATTTTGACACATGTTAGCAAAAGCTACATTGCCTTTAGAAATAAAATAAATAACAGTCTTCAACGTCTTCAATATGAATAAGTTAACCATATAATAAGTTCTGAGTGTTGATGTATGAGTATGTTGATGAACATATGAACATATACGTTATATTTTTTCATTTTTATTTCTTTTACATTTATGTTATTACACATCATAAATGATAATATGATTTTTTTTTGATACATAGAAGAAGATAATATGATATTTGAGCATCAATTCAATTGTTACAAACTCTACAAAATAATAGAACTTTTTGCGACAGTGTAATTCCAAAGTCAAATAGTACTTCTATATGTTTATGTGTTATTCTCATAATGGCCCTCCAAAAAATTTCTTATTTAAAAAGAATCCTCCAAAAAATTCCATTTGCAGATCTTTTCAAATAAGTTTCCCAAATGGACTCTTTTCGCGTGACTTGTGCAATTTGGAGGCCCTTATTGGAAATCCAATTTTTTGGAGACTCTTTTCAAATAAGACATTGGGGGGGCTTATATCTAAAAAACCATAAGATTATAGAATTATTACAAATTATACAAAACAACAGAACCTTTTATAACAATGTAGTTCAAAAAGTCAAACAGTTCTTCTTTGAGATTATAGACTGTACACGAACACACAAAAAATTCAATAAAAATATGAAAAAGGGAATTGCTATGCTCAACTAACGTTTTACGTTGTGCATGACCGCCTATTTAAAAGTTTGCCATGATAATTGATCACCGCGCACAATCATTGACTTTTGCTGAAAATATTTTTGAATTAAAACGGCCAAACGGCAGCCGGCGGTGACGACGCCACCTCTTCTGTCCTCCCCCATCCACCTCTCCCCCCCCCCCCAGCCCCGCCCCCTCCGACTCCAGATCCCCCTCCCCCTCACTCTGACCATCGTAGCCTCCATCCGCCCCACCCAAGCCCCCTCTTCATCTTCCCCGCCCCTGCCCACATCCCCCTCCCCCCCCCCCCTCTTCATCTTCCCCGCCCCTGCCCACATCCCCCTCCGCCGACCTTCACAACGCCCTCCCCCTTCCGCCGACCTCCCTAGACCACATCCTCTCCCTGGAAATCGTCGTCAGAGTTCTTATCGTCGTTGTCGGGGGTGGCGGAGGGAGGGAGGGTGGGAGGAAGGGAGGATGGGGGTATAGAATGGGTGGTCTGATGAGTTCTTCATTCATTCATCTTATGATCTCGTTGATAGTTTCATATATTGTGAATATGCACGCAAATCCACTCCTAGCTCGTTGGTAAACGAACTCAAACTGATGCTTAGTTGATATGTTCTTGAAAGAAAAATATCAAATGTGAGAAGCTAGCTAATTGAATAAGTTAGACAAGTGAGAAAAGAGCTTACATTTTAGCCTGGTGGGACATTAGTAAGATTCCACTTTTACAGACCAAGTACAAGGAGACTTCCAATCTAAGCCTCAAGAGAGGTCCACTCAATATTAAGTCAAAGTAAAAGGCACATGCAACTCAAAAGAGGTGCAATCAAGAGCAAATCAAATAAAAAAAAGCACATGCACCGACCAAGATGGAAGACTTCAAAAACGATACGAGAGAGAGATGGACAGGGGCAGACGAGGGTAGAAAAGGAACAAGTGATTATGCTCGGAAGGAATAAGTGAATGGCAAACTTGTCGACAAAGCGGTTTTGCACGTGAGTACAATGGTGGGTGCGCATAGCAATCCCATACGAAAAGTTATTTATTTGCAGAGAGCATACAGAAAATCTTCACATCACGTAGTGTTATTCGATAATTTACGTTTAATCAGAGACGCAAATCAACAATAAAGGGGTGCTCACTCATATATAGATGAGCACTTTATTCATGTAACATCCATATCTAAAAGCCTCTCTAA
The DNA here is from genome assembly GCA_030789695.1 of Scilla litardierei. Taxonomy (NCBI): domain Eukaryota; kingdom Viridiplantae; phylum Streptophyta; class Magnoliopsida; order Asparagales; family Asparagaceae; genus Scilla; species Scilla litardierei. The sequence goes on along the minus strand of CM061134.1, from coordinate 219,481,735 downwards.
ACTCCATAAAAGGAGCTAAATGGCAATGGTGGACATCACAACACAAGCACACACACAGGCCAGTAGCAAAGACAACAACAGACCAAAGCAAATACAGAACAAAATACAGAAAATAAAAGCCAGCCCCATGATTTGCTGACCATAAACAAATATGGGGCCTTAGTTATATATTAATTAATCGTTCCTCCCGTAGGTCGCCGGGGTGTCCTTGTCAGCCTTGTTCTGATCGTCTCCCCCCATCCCCAGCGTGCTCTTCACGGCGTCCGTCGCCCCGTACGCCGCGCTCTTCACCTTCTCCCCAGCCTTGAAACATGCAACAACATCGCCAAATTTAGAAGTCTAATCATTTACACGTTTTTTTAAAGCAAGAACCAAGTCGACAAGTTGGGTTTGGGTGCTTACGGACTGCATGAAGCCGCCGGTCTTCTCCTTGCCGGCCGCCGCGGTGTCCTGCGCGCCCTGCGCGGCGCCGGACGCCTTCTCCCTCATGTAACCCCCCGTCTGCTGGGCCCCCTCGCTGGCCCGGTCCTTCATCTCCGACGCCTTGCTGCCGGCCGACTGCGCCGTCTCGTGCGTCTTGGCCTTCGCCGCGTCCTTCGTCTCTCTCCCCTTCTCCGTCATCTGGCCGGCCTTCTCCTGCAAAATTTGAAGAACCCGAAGAAAGCTGATCACTGATGAGCCTAGCTAGCTAGCTGTCTGATTAATTAATTTGTGAAGAAAACAGTGAGTACTTACCCTGGCTTGGCCTCTGGTCTCCGCGGCGTTGTAGCGAGCTTGATCTTGGGATGCCATTGCTCCTTGAGGGCTGCGCTTTGTAATAGATTGATTCAACTTGATTACTGTTGTGTTTTATTTTGAATTTATCTGATGGTGGGATGTAATGAGGGGGAGGTTGGTGCATGGCGATTTATAGTGTTTGTGGGTAGAGCGGGTATGCGACGCGTGCATGTTTGTGTCTGGACACGCAACGGGACACGTGTTGGACGCATGATACGATAAGGGATGAAGATGTTGGGACTTGTGGGTGCTAAACTCAAACCATTGACTCCCATTTTACGACCGCCTTTGTTCTAGTTATTGGACATTGCTTTTGAATTTGGGCCGTTTGATCGGCTCATGGGGACATGACAGCAATTTAAATTATGAGCTGGACTATATGCACTAAATCTTATGTTAAAGTCATATGTTTATCTCTTCTTTTCAATTATTTATCCAATTTGGCAAACTATCCCATCCCTGCACCTCATTTTGAGGTGTAGGTAGCAACTCTCTAAATTATATACAGAGCGTACTTTTATGTTATTAGCAGGCCTGGCTCTTGGCCCATTAAAATATACTCCGTCTAAGGGAGGGGCTTACGTGATGGACACGTCGGGCCGGCTGGCTGGCGGTGCCATTTCCGAGCCCGAAACGGAGCGTCGTAAGATGACCTCAGACGACGCGCAATGCACAAATCCCAATTCTCACTACAGTAAAATTTGAGATGGACTACCTACACCGCATTCATGCGGTGGGGGCAATCATTTTGATCTCTATGTGGAAAAAGACAACTACTTTAATGTCAAATCAAACAGAACATCTCCCTTTCGGAATCAAAATGCTGGTCTGCACCGCATTCATGGGTGCAAATAGTCTAACCCTAAAATTTTAGGGTTTTTTTAGAATTCGGTCCCCCAAAAAAGAGTAATTCGAAAAAAGTCCCCCAAATCATAGCATTTGCTAATTGGTCCCCCAAATCTTTTAAAACACTCGAAAAGAGTCACTCGGGTTAAGAAGTGTTAGATCTGGAGGAATATTCTGTCTACTCTAACAGAAAATCTGAAATACCAGTTATACCCCTATTTCTTTTCACATCTCATCTTCCCAATGTTTCCATCCCAACATCTCCCATCTCCCTTGCTTCAAGTCTCGCCTCACACAGAGCGCGGCTGCTACCGCCGACACAGAGCCCTTCCGTTATTGCGTTCACATCCTTAGTTTCGAGCGAGCTGAATGTATTGACAATGTGTTCTCATCACATATGTGCCAAATATAGCACCGATGGGGTGGAGCTCGTCTATCGATATGGATGGAGGGCGTTTCCTTTCACTCCGGAAAGAATTGCAGAATTGGAAGCCGAGGAGAGAGCAAAGCATGCATCTCAAACTGTAGAGAATCTCCTCCTTGTTGATGGTAGAAACTATGTGATAGCCATACTGCCCGGGTATGCATCACGCCTTTGGAAAAGTTGTGCTTTCCTATGGTTGGTCCGGACACAAAATTCATCTGGGATAGAGAGTTGCATGTACTGATTTCGAGTCTGGTGGGGAAAATTGTAGGATTGTACTTCTCGGCTCACTGGTGTCCGCCATGTACGAAGTTCACATCAAGGCTGGTTTCGATATACAACAATCTCAAAGAAAAGAATGCATGGTTTGAAATTGTCTTTGTTTCGCTAGACAGAGATGAAGCTGAGTACTCGGCGTGTTACAGTGGCATGTCATGGCTTGCTTTGCCATATGTTACGGCCAAATATCGGAATGCCTCGACTTTCCCTCCAAGTTCGCCAGATGTACGTCAAGCCTGCTCGACGTCCATGAAGTCCGCCTCGTCGAACAGGAAGGTTGCACTTCGCCCCCAGCCTCGCCGATTGGTCGCCTGCTCCCCTCCAAGCTCGTCTGTAGAGCAACCAGCTCACTCATCGTCCTCCGGAAGCGACCAAGCGACATATGTACCACCCCGTTCCTCGGACGCACCTGGATGACCCTTCGGCCTATCGAACACGACAAACGTCCTTTGTACGAGGACATCACTGGCACTTTCGCCGCTCGACAGCCTGACAAAGGAGCCTCTGGCCGTTGCGCCGTCTGACCGCCCGATAGCCTGATAAAAGAGCCCCTGGCCGTTGCGCCGTCTGACCGCCTGACGCTTTTGGCACTGGCACTCTGATAAAGGAGCCCCTAGCCGTTGCGTCGTCTGACAAAAGCACCCCTGACACGCACAGATCTGACATCCTCCACCGAACCTTCTGCAACCTGACACGCCAGCTCAGCACGCCAGCTCAGCCGAACCCAACCGCCTTACTCAGCTATAAATACCCCTCCACTTCCACCGAGAAAAGGGTTGGTTAATCGAATCGTAAATTCACACTCACGCACAAGAGCATATATCGTCCACATATTTGTTTTTCCACTCAAGCTCGCCACGTAAGGTCGACCTACTTCTATCTCGGCCTACGTGTCCGACCCACTTTTCTAAGCCCTAATTTTGACTTAAGCATCGGAGAGGCTAAGGGTTGGAACCCAACCCCGCCTTTCTGACGAGCTGCTCTTTGCGCAGGAAAACTCCTACAAGCAATGAGCAAACGATGACCTGCTCGAGGAGAGTGGCAAACAAATGGCGACCGTGCAGGATTGATCCCGAGATCATCATCCAAAGTGTGCTCGGCCTCTGCATTCCCTCTTCACCTGTGAACAGCCTACCCAATCACCCCCTTACTTGTAACCATCGTGCCCTTGATTCCCTATTAATACAAATTCATTGTAAGCGGATATTACCCCGCAACAATTGGCGTCGTCTATGGGAAACTTAGGGTCACACCCATGTCAAATTCCATGCCCATCAATCGCAATCCCAACCGTGGCAAAGCACACATGGAGGAGGAGTCACACTCTCACATGAGGACTCCCTCGATGGACTTACCCCCTGAGGGGATGGCTGAGACCATTTAGGCCTCAGCCCGTGCTCTCCAACAAAGTTTTAAGGCCTTCGCCAGGATGATGAAGGATTTTGATGCAGCCAGCGGCAGGACACCGCCAGGCCCCTCTGAGCCCCCGAACCTGAGGCTAAAACTTCGTCCTCGGTTCGAAGAAGAAGCGGTCGTCCAGCGAAGAGGGCTCTCCGAAGAAATAGCTACCCAGTAAAAACTCCTTGATGAAGAAGCAGAGGCCGCTCGGCAGTGGCGGCTCGACGAAGAAGCTGTTGTCCAACGAAGGCGCCTGGAGAACGAGGCAAACGCTGCTCAACAAGCGCGTCTAGACGAAGAAGCTGCCCGTCGACACCTTCGGTTCATCATCGCTGAACGCGAGAGGCTTCGGAGGGAGAACTATAAGGACCCAGAGGCGTCGACCCCAGGTCTACGGCGCATGAACGCGCGTAGTCCGCCGTCAGGGGGGTCCCTGCCACTTAGGAGGAGCCCACTCCGACAGTCCTGCCGATCTTCTGGGTGTGATGATCGACGTCAACAAAGTCACAATTGGAGTAGGACCCCGAGAGACGGGGAGGGCATGTCCCTTAGCGCTGAGGTGGCTCACCAAGCAGGTCCGAGGGTCGACGTGAGGGCCGAGATGGGCATCGTGACCTTCGAAGGTCGCCTGGGCGTCCCCCTACCCCGAGGAGGCCAACCTGCTGGCCAGATGTATGACCTCTTTCCCAATACCTCATAGGTTCAAGCTTCTCCAACTTAAGGCTATGATGGAGCAGTTGATCCCCTCGAGCATGTGCAGATGTATAAAGGGGCGATGGAGATCCAGGGCGCAGATGACGTGCTCCTATGTCGAGCCTTCCAGAACACTTTGAAGAAGTCGGCCCTAGAGTGGTATAATGGTCTGCCCACCCATACCATCGAATACTTTGGCGAACTGTCCCACAAGTTCTGCCAACAATTCCGTGCGGGGCGGAGGAGGATGAAACTCTCGGATTATCTATTCTCGATAGTCCAGAAGGAAGGTGTAACACCTCTAAGTGCAAATACGTGGATATCTCCTTTTATTTTGTGGTAATACAAGTCTTAGCCCAAGTATTGGCTATGTTTGCAATGGTGCCCTTATGTTTTACATTTGTACCCAAATGAGGGCATATTTGCAAAATTTGGCATTAAATGGGTAGTTGTGAAATTTTCCCCTTAATGGCATGAGCTTGTAATTAGAGCGGAAGTTAGAGGGTAATGTTAAAAGAGGGTTAACATGATGATTTTGTCCTCATTAACCATGCCAATGTTGTAAATTTGAGAAAACTTAAAAGATAAGTTAATTTTAATGATTTTTTAAAATAATTAAATCATGAAGTTTCCACTTGTTTCCACGCATTTCTTTCCTTTTCCTACCTCTTCTCTCATCTTCCCAATCCCCTCATTTGCTTGCTTGGGCTGAAATTCCCTTAGAGCAAAGCAAAAAAGAAAAAAAGGGAAGGAAAAGAGAGAAAAGGAGAAGAGGAGGAGGAGGAGGAGGGGAGGCCAAGGCTAAGGAGAGATCTCATCTCAATACTTCATCCATCATCTTAGAAGCTCCATTTGGGTAGGAAACTTCACCTTGTAGTATGTTTACATGCTTAACTACTTGCTTAATACATGTTTAAATTTCATGAAACCCCTTTGTTCTTGATGCTGAAAATTGGTCCAGGAAAGCTGAAATTTTAATTAGGTGTTGGGCATAATTGGATATATGGAATTCCTTGGAAATTTTATATGTTGTGTATCTACTGGTTATGAAGAAATTTCATTTAGATGACCTTTTCAAACTCTAACTGGATAACTTTATAAAAATTTGGATGTGCATACTGGTCAGATTTCAGTGAAATCTGACACCCTTCAGCAAAACTGGAAGAAAACACTGCACACTCGGCCAAATGAAGTGAGCTTGGTGCAGTTAGAAAGTTAACTTCAAGACCTACAATGTTGTGGTTTTTCTAAAATTCTAAATGTTCCTGCAACTGGTAGCAAATGAGTCCTAAACATGATGCAGTTTCTGTCCTGGCAGGCTGAAATTCTGCATGTCAGAAGAAATTTAACCATAATTCATACAAGTTGAGTTAACTTATGAAATTTGTTCAGTGAATGTAAAACATCATTCTGGACAACTTTGTAGTTGTGGGTTTTTTCTAATTCAAATTGTAAACACCCGAAAATGTGGCCTTAAACTAACTGTTATGCCATTTCCAGCAAATCTGAAATTTCTAAGTGTGTGCATTTCTCCTAATTGTGTTTGTTTGTTATTCCAATGCCTACACCATTAATGTTACATACTTGGGTGTGTGTTATAGTGTTGGCTATATGAATTTGCATGCTGAAACCTTTGCACAACTTGTCCTTACAATTTGTTACATTCAATCAATGCGAAACTGAGACAACTCTTATTGCACATGCCATGGACATGAAGATGGATTAGAACTTGGTCCCGGGATGTCTCCTTCCACTTCAAGGTAGGTGAGCATCTAGGGATGGGGATGGGGGAACCGAAGGATTAGGTGGGCATAGTGAGGACTGTACTGGTTTAGGTTGTTGCACGAACCCTCCTGACGAGCTACGGCACCGTCCTAGCGGGGAGTGGTTGAGTTGGTTTTAGTGGCCCTCCTGACGGGCCATGGCACAGTCCTGGCAGGGAGAGGCAGAGTACGCAGGCTCCTGAGGGGCTAGCACGTCAGGGAGTCCGAGAATCTTACCACCCGCCTTATGGGTAAGGTCCAGTTCCTTGTGTCACATGATTCATAGTGAAACGTGTATATTTATACCCCCTAACTACCCCCACTTTGTACCAAAGATTAGACTTAATCTTGCTCTTTTGAGTATATTATCACTTCATATCACTTTTAGGGCTTATTCTCATTCTTTACACAAAATACAGATTTTATCATCCTTATTAGCTTCCTATTATTTTTCATATGCTCATGCTATTATTGTGATCATATTGCCATTTTTTTGGAATTATTTGAGCAAGTGAATATTTTATATGGATTATTGGAGGTCAATATTGTTTTACAAAGTATTTATATTTATTTTATCATCCTATGGACTGATTTCTCCTTCCTCTAGTTTTCAGGTACTCCTGAGAGTCTTGGAGATTTTCCAGAATTTTCTGGGATTTTTCTGAGATTTCTGGGTATTTTTGGCAAATTAAATGGAGGAGAAATGAGGTTTTAAAAAATCAAAAAAGGTTTTAATGGGGGCGCCGCGTGGTGCAATCGCGGCGCAAAATCCGACCGCAGGCGTAGCGGGTGCCACCCACTATTTGAGCGGGCGGCCTGCTCAAAATTCTAAGCGGGCTTCGCCCCGCTGCTTGCAGCAGCGCAGCCCGCTCGGAATTTTCGAGCCGGCTTCGCCCCGCTTCAAGCAGTTGGTGTGGCCCATTCGAATTTTCGAGCGGTCTTTGCCCCGCTTCAAATTCGGGCAGGCTTTGCCCCGCTGTTTGAAGCGGGTGCGACCCGTTCTGCCCCAAACGAAGAGCAGGCGCGCACGCTTGTCTTTTGGGCGGGTCGGGGAGCTCAAAAACCCGACCCGCAAGCCCGATAGTGCGAAATTTTGGGTTTCTTTCGGACTGATGTGTTTCCAGCGGCAGTTTTGTTTTTTTGTGACAGTTTTTGGGGGTTTTGGAGCCCCCTTCTTCCCCAAGAGGTTAGGCTTAGGGTTGGAAGCCATGGGGGGAAGGTTGATGAAGCTTGGAGCTTGGAGGGTCATTTGAAAGTGGAAGAACTAATCTTGGAGTGACATTTGGGTGAAATCTCTCTATTCTCTTGTGTATTTTGATTTGAATTTTTGTGTTGTAATTGGATGATAGTTTTGAGTAAAAACTTCTCCTTTCTCATTATGAATTTCTGAATCTTCATTGTGTGGTTGTGTTGTGCTCGTTGTTGTTGATTGGGTTGTGAGTTCACCTCTAGCATGATCTTAATATCTCATTTGTGGATGAAATTTGAGTTTGGTTTGTTTATTGCAACCCTAACAGGAAATCCAAAGAAAGGCTCATCCTAGTGGACCCTCTCTATTGTGCTCATTGTTTATTACTCGCATAAGTTTCATTCATTACCTATTGCACCCCACATGTTTGATGAAATGTCGCTTCCTCTGATTGGTCGTCCCTTAGCCGGGAGATCAATTGAGTTATATTTGGTATGAATCCACACGCCCACGATCTCACTCACATACACACCACATGAATCCTCCTCGTTGCTTGCCGATTCGGCTCTCCACCCTTAGTGCGTAGGCTAGGAGTGTAGTTTCACCACACATTTTTTCCCACTTCCATCCACTTAGCGAGTTGGTTGTAACACGCTTTATCTTTCTTTACCGATCAACTTTGCGAAGGTAGAACGACTTGTCCCTGTGATCCGACCCGGTACTCACTGGTTATAAATTTATATTGCATTGACGCTCCTACGCTTGGGAGTGGAAGGCGTGCCTTTGCGCGTTTTCCGGTTCAATCATCACACCTGATGCCTAAGTCACAAACAATGATTAACTAAACTAAATAATTTGCACTTGTAGCTTGTTTGTAATGCTGCGACTTCTCGACTTGTTTTACTTCCGTAGTTAGAACCTTGAGTGTGGTTGAGTTTCCTACTATGCACGCTGTGATGTGTCCATTTCCCCCCTCTCCAGGTACAGTTTCAGGGACACCAGCTTGGTAGTCCGATCAGAGACGCCAGGAGGGCGACCCATCTCAGACAAGGAGCTCAGGGCAGCTAGACTGGGTTCGGGTGTAGTGGGTCTGGGGGTAGTTTACTTTTGTTGTTATCTCTGTAGATATTTTTGTCCCCCTCAGTTTTTTGTACCCCTGGTGATGGACAGTTGTACAGTATATGAAGTTGTAGTTGTGATGATAGTAGTTAGTCTGTGATGTAGCTCGTACGCTCTCGCTTGTTGCTCGCTCTGCCTAGTTGTTTTTAATGTGTTGTGATTGGAGCTCTACAGTTCGTGCTTTACTTTTGCACCTGTTTTATTTGTCTGTGTCGTTCTAGCAGTTGCAGTGGCCTGCCAGCGGCCTGCAAATTTCGTTGCAGCGCATTTACACTTGGTACTCCCGTACCGCGGCCGTCACCCCTGTCCCCGCATTTGGGCGTGGGACGTGACAGAAGGAGAGACCACCCGGAAGTTCTTGCATCGCTTCCAGGAGGAGAGGCTTCGCGTGACAGTCTGCGAAGACGAGCTCGCCATGGCGGCCTTCAAAAGGGGGCTGACTAACCGGAGTCTCCACAAATCTCTCCTCCAAGATCTGCCGGCCGACCTTGATGTGCTCATCATTAGAGCAGAAATTCATGCCAAGCGAGGAGGCCCTGGGAACAAAGAGGGAAGTCACCAGAGCTGGGGCGCCCCGCAATGAGCAAAGACCTAATTTTCGACCGAGGGAGCAAGATCGGCCCAGTGGCCGCGACCAACCGGGCCAGCAAATGATAGACCCAGAAGTCCATCGACCACAAGATCGTCCCGGCCCGGCGCGGGAGTTCGTCGCTGCCAGAGAGCCCCCACGAGCGTTCCAAAGGCCCGAGAGGCCGCAGCAGGCCCAGTACACACAGCTCAACGCCCCCTTGATCGAAGTGTTGGCCGCAGCGACGAAGGCCAGACTTCTCCAAGACCCACATCAGGGGATGAGATCGAACCCAGCTATGAGGGATCTGCAAAAGTACTGTCAATATCATCGTGATCACGGTCACGATACCGACGATTGCTTCAGTTTGAAGAGGGAGACCGAACGGCAGATTCAAGAGGGCCATCTCTGAGGGTTCGTCGATGGGAGAAAACCGGCTCGAGAAGAGAGAGCGCCCTGGGAGCACGGAGGCCGAACCAACCCCAGAATGCCGAACAAGAGGCTCCTTGCCCACCAAGGCCGGTCATGTGCATATATATGATATGCAGTGGACCATCCTCGGGTGGCGCCTTATCATCGGCCAAGAAGGCGTATGTCCGACAAGTGATGGCGGCGGACCTTGGCATGTGAGCAAAGAGGAGAAGAGAAGCTCATCCCCCCATCTCTGCTTAGGATTTCATTTACTGCATTTCTGTAGGGTGTGTACCCACCTTTGTAGAACTATGTTGTTGTAGGCCATGCTGGGGGCCCTTATTACTTTGTGCACTCTATCTGGATGTTGGCTTTAAATTCTTAGTTATTTCTGTTGTTCTGAAATGCATACAAGTTCATGCGTATGGTTTTAATTCACAGACGCTTATTGGGTTTTGAAGCTTCATCGCTTCAGCCCATGCGAACCCGCTCGCGTCCTCGCTCCCAAGTATAATAGGAAGCGGGGCGTGACACAGTGTTTTCTGGGGAGAGGAGTGCCGCCTCTCCCCTACACACACAACGTACCGCCGTCCAAAACGAACGACGGGGTTGGTTAATTGTTAATTAAAGTTTATTTCTTAGTTAATTAACTATAATCATTATTTAATCGTTAATTAATATAATTTCAGTTAAATTTTTAACATAATACAGGATGGATGGACTATGAAGGTTAACATTTAATATTTGAGGGACATGAGAGCAAATACGAATTTTTAAGGGACAGATATCAAAATACGCACGATTTAAGGGATGAATTTGTTGAAAACCCAAAAAATTAATTAGATGTATTGTCACGTCTGTAAATTGGTACTTTGTTAGACGAAAAATATACATCTACTTCAAATGTACACACTTCAACCGTACAGGTACTAAAGGTTAAATTTGATTTAGCAACCTCATTTTGACACTTATTAGAAAAAATCTACTGTCTTTAGAAAGAAAATAAATAACAGCCTTCAATATGAATAAGTTAACCATAGAATAAATTCTGAGTGTTTAACATAAATTTTGGATAACTTTATCATTTTGTGTGATTTTTCTAATGGAGAAACACTGTTTACTTGCTACGAGTATGTTGATGCACATATACTCTATTTTTTTCATTTTTTATTTCCTTTACATTTATGTTATTACACATCATAAATGATAATATGATATTTGATCATCAATTCAATTGTCACAAAACTCTACAGAACAATAGAACTTCTTTGTAACAGTGTAGTTTGAAAGTCAAATAGTACGTCTTTAAGATTATAGAATAGTTACAAATTCTAGAAAACAACAGAACCTTTTGTAATAATGTACTTCAAAGGTCAAATAGTTCGTCTTTAAGATTATAGGCTGTATACGAACACACAAAAACAATAAAAATATGAAAAAGGGAATTGCTACACTCACCCAATGTTTTAAGTTGCACACAACTGCCTACTTATAAGTTTGCCACAATAATTGCTCATCGCGCACAATCATTTATTTTTGCTGAAAATATCACTGATTAAAACGGCCAAACGGCAGGCGGCGGCATCAACGACATCCCCTCCTCTGACCTCCACATCCACTTCTCCCACTTCGCCTCCCCAGCCCCGCCCCCTCTGCCTCCCTAGCCCCTAGCCCCTAGCCCCCGTCCCCTTTCTCTGACCACCCTAGCCCCCATCCGCCCTCCCCAGGCCCCCTCTTCCTCTTCACCCGCCCCTGCCCCCATCCCCCTCCGTCGACCTCGCTAACCCCCCTCCCCCCGCCGACCTCCCCAAACCCCATCCTCTCTATAGCAAATCGTCGTCGGAGTTCTTATCACTGTTTTTTTTGGGGGGGGAGGGTGGGTGGAGGTTCAAAATGGGTGGTCTGATGAGTTCTTCATTCATTCTTCTTAGTGGGAGGGGGTTCAAAATGGATGGTTTGATGAGTTCTTCATTCATTCTTCTTAGGATCTCGTTGATAGTTTCATATATTGTGAATAAGCACGCAAATCCACTCCTAGCTCGTTGGTAAACGGACTCAAACTGATGCTTAGTTGATGATGTTCTTGAAAGAAAATTTCAAATGAGCGAAGCTAATTGAATAAGTTAGACCAGTGAGAAAAAGCTTCCATTTTAGGCTGGTGGGACATTAGATTCCACTTTTAAAGACAAAATACAAGGAGACTTCCAATTTAAAGACACTCAAAAGAGGTACTGACGCACCCGAAACCTACACCTAGATTCAACCTGTCGGTGTCACGATCGTCAGGCGTGGTATGGCCCCCTAGGTGTCAATTCCAGTCTCTATCTGCAAGCGGACGGTGTCAAATTATGGTATAAAAGATATCGAATCCCACAGGGACGGTGACAGTGTAATTGGGTTCTTAGCTTATTTTTATATCTCGAAGTGAGATATCTATCGGGTTGAGAGAATTGGTTTTGGTATCGTTGTTGATTTAATAATAAAAAGGACCAGGGCGTTAGGGATCACTGCTAAGACCATCGGGAATCGACGTTGGAATAGAATCCTTACGTCGCATTAGGGTTAGGAGATTAATCTCTCAATTCGTACCACTCTCGTGGGTTAGAATTGCGATGTATTTCGGTGGCTCTCGTTGACGCAATAGCGGTAGCCATCAACGTAGCGATATATTTCGTCGATGGATCCCCTCAAGGCACGAGCCGGGCATGGTCACGAGCCTTGGTTGGATCCACCAATTTTTCTATTCAAATCCTAAAGATACCCATTAAGCACATCAATTCCACAGACCTAGGCATGATCTCAGTACGGGTTATCCTATGAGTTCGGTAGGATCGACCGAAATACTCCTATTTTTATCCCCAATCCAACTTAGGGATCCCGATCTACATCTCCCCCTAGGGTCTTAGGGCTAACCCATCAACCCTAGAAAAGACTACTCACTCATGACAATATTAACGAATAAAAACACAATTTTTAGGGAAGAAAACATCATAGCAAATTGATAGAATGAAGATCGAGAAACTTACAGCGAGTAATAGATCTCAGAGAAAAACAAGATTCCAAGAACGCGAGAATAGCAAAATAAATTTCCAATAAATTCGATCCAATAATCTTCAAAAGTTTAATCTAGATCTAACAAGTTTTTCCTAATCTCCTCTCCAAAATTTATTCGACAAAAAACTAAGAATGAATCCCTCCAAAACGCTGTCGCAGCTTCCCTCACTTCACTCACCCAAACGCGCAACAGCGGCTTCCAAAATCTTCCAAAAATGGCCTTCAGCATCGTCGACTGAGTGGGTTGCTCGGTTGGTCGCTCGGTCCGAGCAGATGTACTGCTCGACCGAGCATGACAGTAAATCGCGCTCCTCCAAAATCATCACTCTGTCTGCACGGGCCGAGTCAACTCTGCTCGGTTGAGCATATAGCTGACTCGGTCGCTGAAGAAGTTGCTCGGGCCGTGCAAGAGATTGGAATTAAGAGCTGCTCGACCGAGCACCATGAGTGCTCGGTTCAAGCAAGCTGTGTATCTGCTCATTTCTTCAATTTGCATCTGCTCGACCGAGCAGTTGCTCTGTAACGACTGGTTTTCTTGTATCTGGATTTATTATATTATATTATGTGTTTTGATGGATTTTCTCCTCACATGTGGTTTTCGTCTCCGTAACTTTCATTTTCGATCGTTTCGTCGTGTTTTCTAGCTTCTTTCTTAGAATCGTCGATTTCGGAGCAAGTCATTCGTGACGGGCTTCGTATCGGTCATATCTTATTGTTAGATCAAGCCTAGGGGTCTTAGGAATTGATCCTGGAGCTCCGCGCTCCATTTTGGAACTTTTGGTGCACGTTAGCCGGTATAAGAAGGGGCACCGACCGACTAGATGACGATCCAGTCGGTCGGAAAACCTTCTTGAACCGACTAGCGGGCTTGAAAAGTTATTCAGGAGTTACTGTTTGTCGTTAGTCGGTCTAAGAACGTTGGTTGACCGACTAGGTTGCAAACTAGTCGGTCAGCAATGCTTCTTTAACCGACTAACTCGTTTACTAAATTTTGGTATCAGTACTGTTCATTCTTAGTCGGTCTAAGTTCATCTTTCGACCGACTAGTTGTCAAACTAGTCGGTTGAGTTTTGTACTCAAACCGACTAACTCTTAGTTCTTCTGTACAGTCGAGTTACTGTTTACTCTTAGTCGGTCTAAGAACGTTCATCGACCGACTAGATGTCAAACTAGTCGGTCAGTAGTTGTTCTTCGACCGACTAACTCTTAGTTCAGGTTTTCGACTGGAGCTACTGTTTACACTTAGTCGGTCTGCGTTGGTCAACCGACCGACTAGTTCTCAAACTAGTCGGTCAGCAGTTGTTCTTTGACCGACTAAGCAGTGCAGGAAACACTAGTTTTGCCCTAGCCGCCACCAATCTCTATAAATACCCCTCCAAACGTTTTCTTCTTCTCCCTCACGACCTAAAACCCTAGTTTCTCCCCCATTGAGCCCCCTTCCACCTCAAACCCTTATTCCTTCATCCCAAGCCCAAAATCCATCATCCAAACCCTCCCATAACACATTCTACCTCTCATCTTCCCCAAATCTCCATCAAATCCCCAAAATCCCCCAAAACCCTATTTCTCCAAACTTCTCCAATCATTTCCAGATCTGAACCCTAGGTTCCCCAGAGCGTTTCTTCCGTCGCCGTGGTTGCTCGGCGTTATTCTCCCGTTCCCTATACGGTAATACTCGATTCTTTAGTTTTAAGCATAACCCATTTGTGTTCTTATGAAACCCTAATGAAATGAATATTGTTTGTTGATTGTTTCCCCATAACAGCAACTCCCCCGTAGATTAGCGTCCGTGGGACGAGCCCTTGTGATCGTCATCCTCGGTGCTAGGCAAGTGAAACTTGTCACTTAGGGTTTAGGCCATGTTTTAGGCCATTTGCTTGTTGTAGGCGTAAAAGAGACTAGGCGACGAAATGATACTCGCCTAGGCGCAAATTGAGGAACTAGCTTGACAACGAAGCTAGATCCGACATTTACCATGTTGCACAGTTACCATGTCATGTTTAATTTCCATTAACGGTACGCAAATTAATTGTCATGTCATTGCATTCTTTAAGTGATTCCGTGATTGCGTAGCTCCGCTACAATGCTTGTGTTTCCTGGCTCGTGTTCCAGAAGCGGGCCATGTGTTGGTTGATAGGCAATGCCCGAATTGCTTGTTTCCGGCTAGGTGCACCCCTATGCCAAATGCTTATGAATCGTGAACTAGAATGCGAGCTCCTGTGCGGGGCAACTCTGGCTCATTTACTGAGCTCGTGTGCGGGGACCCTGGCTCGTTTACATGTGGGTATTGGGGGTAAGAGTTAAGCGGCCAATCAACTGGGAGTTTGCCCGATCAGCAACTGCAGTGGTAAGGCGTAAACTCTGGGTTTTGGGGTAGTTGTTAAGCGGCCAATCAGCGTGAATGCCAAACCATTCAGCTGTAAGGCGTAAACATCTACAAACAACTTGAAATGTGACTAGTGAAATGATTGAGATTGTTAGTAGCTTGGCTACTCTTGTCTTGTCCCGAAAATTGTTCTTGTGTACTTATTGCCTCGCCATGTCTTGTTTGTTCACTCATGCTATAACTTCCATGTCATGCATACTATAACTGCTAGGTTGTTAGTTTGCCTTACTTTCAGTTCATTGCCCAAGTCTTTTAGACTTGCTGACATGTGCCCCTTTACTCTTTTGGGTGACACATGTTAGATCCTGAGCCTGAGTACCTTGTTGAGGACGAAGTGTTTGCTGACGCCGAGCCCGAGCTTGTGTTTGACGGGGAGTACGTGGACACTGGGGACCAATCCTAGTGTCTCCATTGTGTTTTTCTTTTGTTTAGACTGCTGTTTTGTTGTCGGTGCGTAGCACCTATACTTTGTTGTGTTGTTGCTTTTGTTGGCCTTGTTCTGGGCCTTTAGACTCTTTCTTTTAGCATGGTGGCTTTTCTGGATGTTGAACTTAATTTTCATGTTGGACAATTTATGAGATATGAGAATTTTATTTCTGTCTCTCCTTGTGTTGTTATTGTTGTTCCGTTTGTGGTTACAGGGACCTGCTTATGTTTATTGACGCTTATCGGGTTTGGGGCTTCACAGCTCCACTCTCGTGCGGACCTTTTCACGTCTCGCCTCCATTTTAGGGAAGCGGGGCGTGACAGGTTTTGTTGGTGGCCCATGCAGGTCCTCTTCTGTAACTGCGGTTATCGGAATAACGATAATAATATTGGAATGTCCAATAAACTAAGTTCGACGTCCGAGTCATAAGCTATGAGTCTAATCTGCTTCGTTTTCTGTGTCATTAGATGGCAGGAAGGCGATTCACCCGTGGTGGAGGTAGTGGTGCGCTCCCTCATGACGAGGAGCCTGAGCGGGAACCCACCAACGGAGAGATGATGCGGATGATGCTCCAGATGATGCAAGTGCAGCAGGGCGTGTTCCTGCAAGTCCAGAATGCTCCACTTGCTCGAGCTGCCCGGGCCCTTTCGGATGCCCCTCGCTCCGAGCCAGGAGCGAAGCAATTTCGGGAGCTGGGTCCCGCATATTTTGATGGGTCTAAGGGTCCTCTGGCTGCCGATGAGTGGATTCGGAACATTGAGGATAACTTGAAGATGGCCAAGATCACCACGGCTGGATGTGTTGATTTGGCGAATATGCAACTTAAGGATAATGCTCGGAACTGGTGGGATGCGGAAGAGAAGATGCTGGTGGAGCCGATAGCTTGGACTACCTTTAAGTCCAGGTTTGATGAGGAGTTCTTTTCGAAGGCTGCTAAGAAGGAGATGCTGCAGCGTTTCATTGATCTGAAGCAAGGGAGCTTGACGGTGGACCTGTACCACCAAGAGTTCACTAGGCTGAGTCTGTTCGCACCGAAGATGGTGCAGGATGCTGATGAGAGGGCTCAGAGGTTCCTGCAGGGACTTGCTTTGGAGCTCCAGAGTTTTGTGTCTTCCTCTGATCTGGACTCCTATCAGAAGGTTCTGGTCGCTGCGAGAAGGCAGGAGCTGAACCTGAGTCAGAGGAGGGGACATGTTTCCGGTGCTGGGAAGAGGCCTATGGAGCAGGCTAGGGCGGTGGTTAGGCCTGGTTTCAAGCCTAATCAGCCAGCTCAGTTTAAGAGGCCAGGAGGGCCTGTTCTGAAGACTTGCCATTTCTGCGGCATGCCTGGCCACATCAAGGATCAGTGTAGGAAGTTTCTGGGCCAGTGTTTGGTTTGTAGTGATGCTTCCCATGTCGCGAAGGATTGTCGGCATGCGAATCAGCTGCGGAGGGCTCCTGTTACAGCACAGCCGTTGCAGCAGCGAGCGTCTGTTCCTGCTGGACGTGGAGCAGCTCTTGTTCCACAGAGGCAGGCTTTTCAGCAGGCTATTCCGCCGAGGAGGCAGGCTTTTCTGATGACCGCTGTGGAAAGCGAGGCTGTGGATGAGGTTATCGCATGTGATCCTCAATCTAGCTGTTACTTTCCTAGCTGGTTTTGATTGTTAGATTGTGTTGTTTGCTTGAACATGTTTGTTTGCTAGACTAGGGTTTGATTGTTAATTGCTTGTTAGGTGTGGTTTTGGTTTGCACATTTCCTGCACGAGTCCTCTTTGACTCTGGTGCATCGATGTGCATTATTTCTCGGAGCTTTGTGGAGAAGCATTCCTTGTCGACGTCCCCTCTTCCCAAGAGTTGGAATATCGTTACAGGGAATGTCGTGGTCTCGGTGCATCGTGGTTGCAATTCTTGCTCGTTGGTGGTCTGTGGACATGAGCTTTTCGCAGATTTCATTGTCCACGACATCATCACTATGATGCAGTTCTTGGGATGGACTGGCTTGCGAGCTTCTATGCTACGATCGACTGTCGGAGGAAGAAGGTGGTGTTCGAGATTCCCGGACATCCAGTATTTGAGTTCAGCCGTGGTAGCAGTTCGCTTGGCCATGTCCGATTTCGGGCCAGACCGGTGGAGGTTGTGGCTATGCAGATGGAGTTGGAGTGGCCAGCTGTGGTGCGTGATTTCGATGACGCCTTCCCTGAGGAGATGTCTGGTTTGCCACCTGATCGAGCTCTAGAATTTTCTATTGATCTTGTTCTGGGAGTGCAGCCAATTTCGAAGGCGCCGTATCGTATGGCACCCGCTGAGTTGGAGGAATTGAGGAAGCAGCTGGATGAGCTTTTGCAGAAGGGATATATCAACCCTAGTGTGTCTCCGTGGGGAGCACCAGTGCTGCTGGTAAAGAAGAAGGATGGTTCACGTCGCATGTGCGTGGACTATCGGGAGTTGAATGCGGTGACCATTAAGAATAAATACTCGTTGCCTCGCATCGATGATATTTTTGATCAGCTTGGAGGTTCGAGGGTGTTTTCTAAATTGGATCTGAGGAGTGGTTACCATCAGTTGAAGGTGAAGAAGGGAGATGTACCGAAGACAGCGTTCAGGACGAAATATGGACACTATGAGTTCGTGGTTATGCCTTTCGGCGTAACTAACGCACCCGCAGTTTTCATGAATCTGATGAACCTGATTTTCTACGACTTTTTGGATAAGTTTTTCGTTATTGTCACGACCCGCTTCCCTAAAATGGAGGCGAGACGTGAAAAGGTCCGCACGGGAGTGGAGCGGTGAAGCCCCAAACCCGGTAAGCGTCAACTTAGTATAAGCAGGTCCCTGTAATTGCAATCGAAACAACAACAATAATAATATAAGACGGATATGAAATACCAATCCCAAAGTTTGTCCACAAAATATTCAACATCACAGAAAAGCCACCAGGCTAAAAGAAAGAGTCTAAGGGCCCAGAACAAGGCCAAACAAAAGCAACGACATAAATAAGTATAGGTGCCACGCACCGATAACAAAACAACTGTCTAACCAAAAATAAAACACAACGGAGACACTAGGACTGGTCCCCAGTGTCCACGTACTCCCCGTCCAACACGGGCTCAAGCTCGGCGTCCGCAAACACCTCACCCTCAGCTGGCAACTCAGGCTCAAGGTCTAACATGCGTCACCCAAAAGAGAGAGGGGCACATGTCAGCAAGTCTAAAAAGACTTGGGCAAGGAAACTGTAAGTGACTAACAACCTAGCATTTAATTGTTAAACAATGGCATGACAGTTGAATATGATGCAACAGTTAAAAGAGTGAAAAGCATGCACGGTG
This sequence comes from Scilla litardierei, assembly GCA_030789695.1. NCBI lineage: Eukaryota > Viridiplantae > Streptophyta > Magnoliopsida > Asparagales > Asparagaceae > Scilla > Scilla litardierei. Next base: position 219,463,096 of record CM061134.1, on the reverse strand, counting down.
TAGCAAAAGCTACCAATTCACTAATCACTTATCACTTATCACTTAACACTTAACACTTAACACTTAACACTTAGTGCATAGAGAGTCCACTTACTGGCCAGCTCGTTTATCTCTATCACTATCAATCACTTAAACACTAGAGATTTCACCTGCTGGCCGGAGTGGCTGATCAAGCCAACTCGGGCTCAGTCCGCTTATCTCTTACCCCACCACATGTGACGAGCGTTGGGGTTGCCAACTTATTATGCTCGCTTCTGGTCACGAGCCAGGAAAATAAGTGTGTGTTGACATCCGAGCGTTGGGGTTTCCAACTACAGGGCTCGCTTCTGGAACACGAGCCAGAAAACATGGGATTGTAGCGTGTGCTACGCAATCACGATAAATAATCACTATGCAATGCCATGAACAGATAATTGCGTACCGTTAATGGAATTTAAACGTGACATATGAGCATGATGAGGGTGACGGACCAAGCTTCGTTGTCAAGCTAGGTCAATGGCGTCTAAACGGCTATCCTTTCACCGTTTAGTCTCTTTTACGCTAAACAAGGGAAATGGCCTAAGACATGGCCCAAACCAAGAAATGCAAGTTTCACTTGCCTATCACCGGGGATGACGGTTACGAAAGTTCGTTTCCGCGGATGCTAGCCTACGGGGAATCGCTGTTATGGGGAACAATCATCAAAACACAAGTATTTTATTAGGGTTTCATAAAAATTACAATAGGATAAGAAAACAACGGTAGATCGATTTCTTACCGAGAGGAGGCGGAAGAAACACTCCGGGGAACCCTAGGACCAGATCTGGAAAGGATTGGGGAAGTTTGGAGAAACTAGGGTTTTGGGGGATTTTGGGGATTTGATGGATTTTGGTGAGATTTTGGGGATGGTGAGAGGTAGATAGGGTGAATGGATGGATTGGATGATGGATTTAGGGCTTGGAATGAAGGATTGAAGCTTGGAGGAAGATGGGGGCTTGGAGGGGAAGATTTTAGGGTTTTGAATCGTGTTGAGGGAGAAGAAAACGTTTGGGTTGGGTATTTATAGGCTAGGCTGGCGGCTGCCCAGAAATTAGGGTTTTAACACTGGTTAGTCGGTCAAAGAACAACCACTGACCGACTAGTTTGGCAACTAGTCGGTCGGTCGACCAACGCAGACCGACTAAGTGTAAACAGTAACTCCTGAACGAAAAATAGGATTTATAGTTAGTCGGTCCATGAACAACCACTGACCGACTAGTTTAGCAACTAGTCGGTCGATGAACGTTCTTAGACCGACTAAGAGTAAACAATAACTCAACTAAAATTAAGATGATGTGTTAGTCGGTTCAAGAAGCATTGCTGACCGACTAGTTTGCAACCTAGTCGGTCAACCAACCTTCTTAGACCGACTAACGATAAACAGTAGCTCCCTAAGAAATTTAGATAGCCTACTAGTCGGTCCAAGAAGGATTGCCGACCAACTGGATCGTCATCTAGTCGGTCGGTGCCCCTTCTTATACCGGCTAATGAGCACAAAAAGTTCCGATACGGAGCGCGGGGCCCCGGGATCGATTCCTAAGACTTCTAGGCTTGATCTAACAGTTAGATATGACCGTTATGAAGCCCGTCACAAACGACGTACTTCGAAATCGACGATCCTAAGGAAGAAACGAGAAAATACGAAGAATCGATCGAAAATGAAAGTTACGGAGACGCAAACCACACAAGAGGAGAAAATCCACCAAAATATATATTATATTATAACAAATTCAGATACAAGGAAATCAGTCGTTACAGTTATCTTTATTGACGACATTCTGATCTATTCGAAGTCGGAGGAGGAGCATGCCTCGCACTTGAGGTCGGTATTGGAGATTTTGAGGAAGCATCGGTTGTATGCTAAGTTTTCGAAGTGCGAGTTTTGTCTAGATAGAGTTGCTTTTCTCGGGCATGTGGTGACTGGAGATGGTATTTCAGTGGATCCCGAGAAGATTCGGGCCATCAGGGAGTGGCCTGTTCCGTCGTCAGCGTCTGAGATTCGGAGTTTCCTTGGACTTGCTGGTTATTATCGGCGATTCATTAAGGACTTTTCTCGTATTGCTGAGCCGATGACCAGGTTGACGCGGAAGGATGTTGCTTTTGTTTGGTCGGGTGATTGTGAGAGTGCTTTTGGTATTCTGAAGGAGAGGTTGACGACTGCCCATATTCTTGTTGTGCCTGATCGCAGCGGTGGATTTGAGATCTTTTGCGATGCTTCTGGCAAGGATCTCGGTTGTGTGTTGCATCAGCACGGGCATGTTGTGGCGTATGCGTCTCGCCAGCTTAAGGTTCATGAGAAGAATTACCCGACGCATGATTTGGAGTTGGCTGCCGTTGTGTTTGCTCTTAAGATTTGGAGGCACTTCCTGCTGAGTGAGAAAGTGAAGATTTTCACCGATCACAAAAGCTTGAAGTATATTTTCACTCAGAAGGAGCTCAACATGCGACAGCGTCGATGGTTGGAGCTTATGGCGGATTATGATATTGATTTGCAGTTTCACCCTGGCAAGGTGAATGTGGTTCCGGATGCTTTGAGTAGGCTTCCAGCAGTGATGATTTTGATCTCGCAGTGGAGATTGCAGCAGGATTTTTGCGAGTCTGGCGTGGAGATTGTTCTTCCTGGGGAGGCTTCGTCGTTGATGTACATGCAGGTACAGTCGACGATCGTGGATCGGATTAAGGCTGGCCAGGCTGAGGATCCGAAGCTGGTGAGGATTCGGGAGCAGGTGGAAGCCGGTCTGCGGACTGACTTTTTGAGTCATGAGGATGGCTCGCTGAGGTTTGGAGCCAGGTCGTGTGTGCCCGCTGGGGATATCAGAGAGGAGTTGATGGTGGAGGCACACAGTTCGCCGTATTCTGTGCATCCTGGTGGCACCAAGATGTACCAGGATCTTCGTCTGAATTATTGGTGGCATGGCATGAAGAGGAGTGTGGCTCGGAGTGTAGCCAAGTGTTTGGTTTGCCAGCAAGTGAAGGCGGAGCATCAGCGTACGGCTGGGTTGCTGCAACCGCTTCCGATTCCGGGGTGGAAGTGGCAACACATCACTATGGATTTCGTGACTGGACTACCTCGGAGTCCGAAGCAGAATGACGCGAATTGGGTGATCGTAGACCGATTGACCAAATCTGCGCACTTTATTCCGTTCCGAGTGGGACAGTCCACTGAGGCGCTAGCAAGGAGATACATGGAGGTAAAATTCTTTTACTCTCCGTTTTATGTCCTTTTCCTAGTTTGGATAGTGATGTAACGTGAATCGTGTAGGAGGTCGTGCGACTTCACGGAGTCCCCGTGAGTATCGTGTCTGACAGATACACGAGGTTCACATCTCAGTTCTGACAGAGTTTGCAGAAGAGTTTGGGTACGCGTCTGAGTTTCAGCATGGCGTACCATCCGCAGACGGATGGCCAGTCTGAGAGGACGATTCAGATTTTGGAAGACATGCTGAGGGCGTGCATGTTGGATTTCAAGGGTTCGTGGGAGGACCATCTACATCTGGTAGAGTTTTCTTACAACAACAGCTCCCAGGCGTCTATTGGCATGGCGCCTTTCGCCGCTCTTTATGGAAGGAAATGTCGATCGCCATTGAGTTGGGATGACATTGGTGATCGGGAGTTGTTGGGACCTGAGATGATTGTGGAGGCTGTGGAGGTTATCAGGAATATTCGGGAGAGGTTAAAGATTGCTCAGGACCGTTTTAAGCATTGGGCGGATGCTAAACGTCGTCCTTTGGAGTTTCAGCCGGGCGACCATGTGTTTCTGAAGATTTCCGCGAATCGTGGTGTGATTCGTTTTGGGAAGCGAGGGAAGTTGAGCCCGCGATACATTGGACCGTTTGACATTCTGGAGAAAGTTGGCGAGGTAGCTTATCGCTTAGCCTTGCCGCCATCTTTGGAGGGAGTTCACAATGTTTTCCATGTGTCGCAGCTTCATCGATACATTAGCGATCCATATCATGCTGTGGATTTTTCGGAGATTACCGTTCGCCCCGATATGACGTATGACCAGCATCCAGTGCAGATTCTGGACATGCGTCAGAAGTCACTTCGGAACAAGATTGTCAACCTTGTGAGGGTGATGTGGCGACACGGCTCGCCTGGAGAGACTACTTGGGAGAATGAGGATGAGATGCGAGAGCGTTTCCCACTTTTGTTCCCGGACACGTGAGTGTTGGGAAATTCCGAGGACGGAATTCTTCTTAAGTTGGGGAGGATGTAACGACTGGTTTTCTTGTGTCTGGATTTATTATATTATATTATGTGTTTTGATGGATTTTCTCCTCACATGTGGTTTTCGTCTCCGTAACTCTCATTTTCGATCGTTTCGTCGTGTTTTCTAGCTTCTTTCTTAGAATCGTCGATTTCGGAGCAAGTCATTCGTGACGGGCTTCGTATCGGTCATATCTTATTGTTAGATCAAGCCTATGAGTCTTAAGAATCGATCCCGGAGCTCCGCGCTCCATTTCGGAACTTTTGGTGCACGTTAGCCGGTATAAGAAGGGGCACTGACCGACTAGATGACGATCCAGTCGGTCGGAAAACCTTCTTGAACCGACTAGCGGGCTTGAAAAGTTATTCAGGAGTTACTGTTTGTCGTTAGTCGGTCTAAGAACGTTGGTTGACCGACTAGGTTGCAAACTAGTCGATCAGCAATGCTTCTTTAACCGACTAACTCGTTTACTAATTTTTGGTATCAGTACTGTTCATTCTTAGTCGGTCTAAGTTCATCTTTCGACCGACTAGTTGTCAAACTAGTCGGTTGAGTTTTGTACTCAGACCGACTAACTCTTAGTTCTTCTGTACAGTCGAGTTACTGTTTACTCTTAGTCGGTCTAAGAACGTTCATCGACCGACTAGATGTCAAACTAGTCGGTCAGTAGTTGTTCTTCGACCGACTAACTCTTAGGTCAGGTTTTCGACTGGAGCTACTGTTTACACTTAGTCGGTCTGTGTTGGTCAACCGACCGACTAGTTCTCAAACTAGTCGGTCAGCAGTTGTTCTTTGACCGACTAAGCAGTGCAGGAAACCCTAGTTTTGCCCTAGCCGCCACCAATCTCTATAAATACCCCTCCAAACGTTTTCTTCTTCTCCCTCACGACCTAAAACCCTAGTTTCTCCCCCATTGAGCCCCCTTCCACCTCAAACCCTTATTCCTTCATCCCAAGCCCAAAATCCATCATCCAAACCCTCCCATAACACATTCTACCTCTCATCTTCCCCAAATCTCCATTAAATCCCCAAAATCCCCCAAAACCCTATTTCTCCAAACTTCTCCAATCATTTCCAGATCTGAACCCTAGGTTCCCCGGAGCGTTTCTTCAGTCGCCGTGGTTGCTCGGCGTTATTCTCCCGTTCCCTATACGGTAATACTCGATTCTTTAGTTTTAAGCATAACCCATTTGTGTTCTTATGAAACCCTAATGAAATGAATATTGTTTGTTGATTGTTTCCCCATAACAGCAACTCCCCCGTAGATTAGCGTCCGTGGGACGAGCCCTTGTGATTGTCATCCTGGTGCTAGGCAAGTGAAACTTGTCACTTAGGGTTTAGGCCATGTTTTAGGTCATTTGCTTGTTGTAGGCGTAAAATGGACTAGGCGACGAAATGATACTCGCCTAGGCGCAAATTGAGGAACTAGCTTGACAACGAAGCTAGATCCGACATTTACCATGTTGCACAATTACCACGTCATTTTTAATTTCCATTAACGGTACGCAAATTAATTGTCATGTCATTGCATTCTTTAAGTGATTCCGTGATTGCGTAGCTCCGCTACAATTCTTGTGTTTCCTGGCTCGTGTTCCAGAAGCGGGCCATGTGTTGGTTGATAGCCAATGCCCGAATTGCTTGTTTCCGGCTAGGTGCACCCCTATGCCAAATGCTTATGAATCGTGAACTAGAATGCGAGCTCCTGTGCGGGGCAACCCTGGTTCATTTACTGAGCTCGTGTGCGGGGACCCTGGCTCGTTTACATGTGGGTATTGGGGGTAAGAGTTAAGCGGCCAATCAACTGGGAGTCTGCCCGATCAGCAACTGTAGTGGTAAGGCGTAAACTCTGGGTTTTGGGGTAGTTGTTAAGCGGCCAATCAGAGTGAATGCCAAACCATTCAGCTGTAAGGCGTAAACATCTACAAACAACTTGAAATGTGACTAGTGAAATGATTGAGATTGTTAGTAGCTTGGCTACTCTTGTCTTGTCCCGAAAATTGTTCTCTTGTACTTATTGCCTCGCCATGTCTTGTTTGTTCATTCATGCTATAACTGCCATGTCATGCATACTATAACTGCTAGGTTAGTTTGCCTTACTTTCAGTTCATTGCCCAAGTCTTTTAGACTTACTGACATGTGCCCCTTTACTCTTTTGGGTGACACATGTTAGATCCTGAGCCTGAGTACCTTGTTGAGGACGAGGTGTTTGCTGACGCCGAGCCCGAGCTTGTGTTTGACGGGGAGTACGTGGACACTGGGGACCAGTCCTAGTGTCTCCATTGTGTTTTCCTTTTGTTTAGACTGCTGTTTTGTTGTCGGTGCGTAGCACCTATACTTTGTTGTGTTGTTGCTTTTGTTGGCCTTGTTCTGGGCCTTTAGACTCTTTCTTTTAGCCTGGTGACTTTTCTGGATGTTGAACTTAATTTTCATGTTGGACAATTTATGAGATATGAGAATTTTATTTATGTCTCTCCTTGTGTTGTTATTGTTGTTCCGTTTGTGGTTACAGTGACCTGCTTATGTTTATTGACGCTTATCGGGTTTGGGGCTTCACAGCTCCACTCTCGTGCGGACCTTTTCACGTCTCGCCTCCATTTTAGGGAAGCGGGGCGTGACATGCTCTGCTCGGTCGAGTCGCCTGGGAAATCTTTTTGCAGAAGCTGCTGAAACTTTTCTTCTCCCCCGGTTCTCTCCTCCACTCCTCTCATGGCTCCCAAAACTCGGCGAACTCCTGTAGAGCTTCGCCAATGAGCTCATGGGCGTGTCAGGTATGTCCATACCCAGGCCGGGTCTCAAATCGCTCCAAAATCCCTGAAAATTCATAACACGCTACGAAACTCGAATATAACGTTAGAAATGTGATATCGTAGGAAAGTACAGGATTTGAATGCGAAAATGGTATGGAATGCGATGTCATGATGCTATGAAAAAGGTGTAAAATATGGACACATCAGGTACAATAAAGATTACGTCAAAATAAAAGGCACAGGCACCTCAAAAGAGGTACAATCTAGATCAAGTTAAAAAAAAGCAAATGCACCGACCAAAATTGAAGACCTCGAAAATGATACGGGAGAGACATGTATAGGGGCATACGAGGGTAAAAGAGGCGTAAATAGACTTCGAAAAACGAGACAACAGAAAGATAGGTAGGGGCAAACGAGGGTAAAAGAGGGTGCGCGTGAGGAATAAGTGAATGGCAAACTTGTAAATAAAGTGGTTGTGCGCGTGAATACAATGGTGGGTGCGCGTAGAAAATCCCATGCGAAAAACGATTTACTTGCAGTGAGCATACAGATGATCTTCACATCACTTAGTGTTATTCAATAATCTACGTTTAATCAGAGAGACAAATCAACAATAAAGGTGTAATCACTCATAGATGAACACTTTATTCATGTAACATCCAAATCTAAAAGCCTCTCTAAACTCCATAGAAGGAGCTAAAGGGCTACGCTTGCTACTCATAAACAAAATACAGAAAATAAAAGCCAGCCCCAAGATTTGCTGATCATAAACAAATATGGGGCCTTAATTATATATTAATTAATCATTCCTCCCGTAGGTCCCCGGAGTGTCCTTATCTATTCGTAGTTGGGGGGCTTGTAGGCGATGAAACTGACGCCCTGCACTTGGCGCGTGTTGTCGAAGCCGATGATCCTGATGCAGGCGTCGCCGTTCTCGGCCATGCAGGCCTCAAGCTCCTTGGCGACCTGGACCGCGTCGTTGCACCCATACATGGGCAGCTTCCACGTGGTCCAGTTCCGGCCATCGTCGTCGTACCCCGGCGACCTGTTGTTCTCTCCCGCCTACATCCCACGATGCATATTTTTCAATGTTATCTAAACACTATAAGATGGTCATTAATTTGTGTAGCCAATGACAACTTACGTCTTTGCAGAACTCCAAGCAAGGAATCCAATTGTTGCGGAGGATGTCTTCAATCTGCTTGATCAACTGCTCGGTGGTTAGGTCATGGAGGTCGGAGAGAGTCTCTCCCCCCTTGATCCCCGTCATCTGGCCAGCCTTCTCCTGCAAAATTTGAAGAACCCGAAGAAAGCTGATCACTGATGAGCCTAGCTAGCTAGCTGTCTGATTAATTAATTTGTGAAGAAAACAGTGAGTACTTATACCCTGGCTTGGCCTCTGGTCTCCGCGGCGTTGTAGCGAGCTTGATCCTGGGATGCCATTGCTCGTTGAGGCCTGAGCTTTGGAATAGATTAATTCAACTTGATTACTTTTGTTTTTTATTTTGAATTTATGTGATGGTACGAGGGGGTAGCTTGGTGTATGGCGATTTATAGTGTTTGTGGGTAGAGCGGGTATGCGACGCGTTCATGTTTGTGTCTGGACACGCAACGGGACACGTGTTGGACGCATGATACGATATGGGATGATGATGTTGACTTCGGGGTGCTAACCTCAAACTATTGACTCCAATTTTATGACGGCTTTTGTTCTAGATCTTGGACAATGCTTTTGAATTTGGGCCGTTTGATCGGCTCATGGGGCCATGACAGCACTTTAAATTATATACAGAGCGCACTTTTATGTTATTAGCAGGCCTGGCTCTTGGCCCCTTAAAATATCCTAACATGTTCTTTTCTCTGAAAGTGAGGGAGAAAAAGTGTATAAAAAAAACTGTTCACGCATTATTTCCTGACAATTCACTGGATTCCTTGGGGGGATTTTTGTTTGTGTTCTTTTGGCCTCTTGAATTGTGTGGGAAGAAAGGCTGACGTGGCAGCCAAAACACAGAATCCACAGGAGCTTTTGAAATCGCAGAATTTTGCTCCGATTACGGAGGAATCTCACAATCCATGTGGGCCCCTTTCTCTCCTCCACCAATCAGCGAATTTTCCCTTTTTTTGCTTCTTTTTTGGCTGCAGCACGTGAAATTGCATGGGGCCCCTGCTAAATGCACTCATTATTGCGCTATTTGTACTCGATTAATTAAATTAAGTATTAATTAAATATTATATTAATTAATTAATTTATTTTTAAGTATTTAGTTTAGGTATAAATACCACAAATTAACTTTGAGTGGACTCCACATCACTTTCTTCATCCAAGTTTCTTCAACCAAAAGAACCCACTACACGGAGTGGGACCCACCTCAACTTTCCAACTCCACAACCAACTCCACTTTTCAACAAAAAACACACTATATACAAATTTCTCTCTCATCAGGGCCTGTTCTTTTGCTGGAATAGAGAATAATGGAATATGAGAAAGTTTGTATTCCAAGGAGAGAGAAAATGGAGTTTTGTGTTCTTTTGGATGGAATAGAGTATGAAAAGTGGGGGTTGGAATGAATAGTGGGGTTTGGAATAGAAAGTGGGGTCTACAATCTATTCTTGTGTTCTTTTGGGATTGGAGAGTTGGAATGAAAAAGTGGAAATGGGATGAGTTGGAGGGAGAGAGAGAGTAAATGAGAGAGTGGGGCCCACCATTCCCAATGATTCCATTATATTCCAAGTAAAAAGCTTGGAATACAAAAGTGCTCATCATTACCAAATTGGAATAGCCACGTAGGATTCTATTCCACGCCCAAAAGAACAACCGCTTGGAATACAAACTTGGAATAGGATGAACAGTGCAGGAATAGTGTCCATGTTCTCATTCTCATCCCTATTCTTGGCAAAAGAACATGCCCTCAGATTCCAACCTTCTCAACTTACCCAATTATACGTTCCTACAAAAGAACATGCCTTTAAGGGGAGGCTTACATGATGAACACGTGGGGCCCGCGGTCATACGGTGCCATTTCCGAGCCCGAATCGGAGCGTCGTAAAAATGGCTTCATCCGACTCGCGCTGAAGCAAATCCCAACTCTCACTGAGGTAAATTTTTTATAGTTCGCTACAAGATTTAAAAAAATAAAGGAATAAAATAATGATAAATGACTCCACCGAAAAAATAATGATGTGTTGTGAATGGAAATAACCAGAGTCGGTTAGGATTGCGGGTATCTTAGAGATACGCCCATATCTATGTATTCGATGTATCTACTCTCCTACCATGCCTATAAATAAAGGGCTGGGGGTTCCTCCCCCAGTAGTTGATTCATAACACGTTATCAACACGAGCCTCTAAATTTTTTCCTTTCCACAAATTTTTTTCCCGTTCGTTGCGAAGGCGAAGTCGAAGGCGAGACGGGAGATCCACGAGCGCGGTGCAAGGCTTCCTCCATCGAAGGTCGTCATCCGCATAGGGCTTCGAGCAACCGTCGCTATATCCGGAGGACGGATATAGAGGTAAAATACTAAAAACGATATTTTTAATCATACGTATGATTGCCCCTCCCCTAGATCTCGCAAGATCGTCATGGGGATTCATCGTCGCCTTGAAAACGACGGATTATTCATCCCAAAAATCAATTTTTTTAGGGTTTATAGACTTTTTTTTACCAAAACCCCAAACCAACCCCGCCGGCGGCTTCGCCCCCCCCCCCCCCCCCCTCGCCGCCACGTCGTCCCCCCAAAGGGGGGGCGGCAGCCGCCGCACCCCCCTTGCAGCGGCGGCGGCGGCAGCCCCCCTGCCGCCGCCCTCCCCTGCAGGGGGGCGGCCGCCGCCGCTCCCCCCCTGCGGGGGGGCGGCGCCCCCCCCCCCCCCCCCCCCCCCCCCCCGCGAGGCCGCGCCCCCCCCTGCAGGGGGGGCAGCGGCCGCTGCCGCTCCCCCCTGCAGGGGGGGCGGCGGCCTCCCGCGGCCGCTCCCCCCTGCAGGGGGGGCGGCGGCCCCTGATGCCGCGCCCCCCCTGCAGGGGGGCAGCGGCCCCCGCCGCGCCCCTTGCCCGCGAAACCCTAGCAAGAAACGCAGAAGCTGTGGGCCTGAAGCCCACAGCAGATCTGTGGGCTTCAGGCCCACAGATTTCACAAAAAAAAGAGCTGTGGGCCTGAAGCCCACAGCAGATCTGCGGGCTTCAGGCCCACAGATTTCAAAAAAAAAACAGATCTGTGGGCCTGAAGCCCACAGCAGATCTGTGGGCTTCAGGCCCACAGATTTTCACAAAAAAAAATTGTGGGGGAGACAAAGGGCTATAAACTCGCCTCAAAAGGCAACTTATTAGCCCAAAAATTAATTTAAAAAGGGGATTTAAGGGCAAAATATTCGTGAAAAATCACGGTACATTACGGGACAAATACCGGGCAGGCGAGGACTTTTTGGGGATGCTTGGGGGGGCTTTTGGGATGATGAGGGAAACTTTTTCCTCTGACAAAGAAAATGTTAATTTTGGGCTCTTAATCAATTTAATTGATTAACCCCATTCAAATTACAACCTTTGCGTTGTAATGATTTTTTCTGCAAAAATCATATTTACATGCTTTGCATCTCTGGTATATTCTGTTGGATATTATATGCATGGTTGTGCATTGTATTTAAAACTTAATAATTAGGAAGATCCTGCGACCGCTCTGCCGTTAGTAACCTAACCAAACGGTGTATGACGTTGCCCAGTGGTCCAATAATTATTAAGTGTTTAAATTATTTATCCATCTCTGAGAATATTAAATGCATGTGATGCCTGTGATGAAAATGTCTGATGAAAATGTTGATGAGCACAATATTTCTGCATGAATTGCTAAATGTGGTTTTTGGATCGGCCATTTAGTCCCACAGTTTATTTCCCGCACTTTTCTTTTATTTTTGAGAGAAATTGTAGTGAGGAATTTATGTAAATGTCAAAGAAAGAAGACCAACTTCCATGGAGACGGAGGCCACGCTTGAAGATGGAGATATCATATGGGACCTGTAACGACTGGTTTCCTTGTATCTGAGTTTATTATAATATAATATATGTTTTGGTGGATTTTCTCCTCTTGTGTGGTTTTCGTCTCCGTAGCTTTCAATTTTCGATCGATTCGTCGTATTTTCTCGTTTCTTCCTTAGGATCGTCGATTTCGAAGTACGTCGTTTGTGACGGGCTTCATAACGGTCATATCTAACTATTAGATCAAGCCTAGGAGTCTTAGGATTCGATCACGGGGCCTCGCGCTCCGTATCGGAACTTTTGGTGCTCATTAGCCGGTGTAAGACGGGGCACCGACCGACTAGATGATGATCCAGTCGGTCGGCAATCCTTCTTGGACCGACTAGTGAGCTTTCTAAATTTTCTCAGGAGTTACTGTTTATCGTTAGTCGGTCTAAGAAGAGTTGTTGACCGACTAGGTTGCAAACTAGTCGGTCGGCAATGCTTCTTGAACCGACTAACACATCATCTTAATTTTAGTTGAGTTACTGTTTACTCTTAGTCGGTCTAAGAACGTTCATCGACCGACTAGTTGCTAAACTAGTCGGTCAGTACTTGTTCATGGACCGACTAACTCTAAATCCTATTTTCGTTCAGGAGTTACTGTTTACACTTAGTCGGTCTGCGTTGGTCGACCGACCGACTAGTTGCCAAACTAGTCGGTCAGTGGTTGTTCTTTGACCGACTAGTCTGTGTTAAAACCCTAATTTCTGGGCAGCCGCCAGCTCAACCTATAAATACCCAACCCAAACGTTTTCATCTTCTCCAACACGACCCTAAGCCCTAGTTTCTCCCCCATTGAGCCCCCATCTTCCTCCAAGCTTCAATCCTTCATTCCAAACCCTAAATCCATCATCCAATCCATCCATTCACCCTATCTACCTCTCACCATCCCCAAAATCTCACCAAAATCCATCAAATCCCCAAAATCCCCAGAAACCCTAGTTTCTCCAAACTTCCCCAATCATTTCCAGATCTGGTCCTAGGGTTCCCCGGAGTGTTTCTTCCGCCTCCTCTCGGTAAGAAATCGATCTACCGTTGTTTTCTTATCTTATTGTAATTTTTATGAAACCCTAATAAAATACTTGTGTTTTGATGATTGTTCCCCATAACAGCGATTCCCCGTAGGCTAGCATCCGCGGAAACGAACCTTCGTAACCGTCGTCCCCGGTGATAGGCAAGTGAAACTTGCATCTCTTGATTTGGGCCATGTCTTAGGCCATTACCTTGCTTTAGCGTAAAAGAGACTAGACGGTGAAAGGATAGCCGTCTAGACGCCATTGACCTAGCTTGACAACGAAGCTTGGTCCGTCACACTCATCATGCTTGTATGTCACGTTTAAATTCAATTAACGGTACGCAATCATTTGTTCATGTCATTGCATAGTGATTAATTATTGTGATTGTGTAGCACACGCTACAATATTATATTCCTGGCTCGTGTTCCAGAAGCGAGCCCTGTAGTTGGAAACCCCAACGCTCGGATACCGGCTAGGCACCTGCGTTGCGGGCACAACCCTATGCCAAATACACTTCCTGGCCCGTGATCCAGAAGCGAGCCAGTGTGTTGGCATTGCCAATGCTCGATACACATATGGGTGGGGTAAGAGATAAGCGGACTGAGCCCTGAGTTGCCTTGATCCGCCACTCCGGCCAGCAGGTGGACTCTCTAGTGCACAAGTGATTAATAGTGATAGAGATAAGCGGACTGAGCCACGAGTGGCCAGCAGGTGGACTCTCTATGCACTAAGTGTTAAGTGATAAGTGTTATTAATAGTGATAGAGATAAGCGGACTGAGCCACGAGCTGGCCAGCAGGTGGACTCTCTATGCACTAAGTGATTAACTGTGATAAGTGATAAGTGTTAAGTGATAAGTGATTAGTGATTTGGTAGCTCTTGCTACATCGTGCGTGTTTGCCTCTCTTTAAACTGTTGCATCATACTTAACTGCCATATCATTGCTTAATATTATAAGTGCTAGGTTGCTAGTTACTTTCAGTTTCCTTGCTCAAGTCTTTTAGACTTGCTGACATGTGCCCCTTTCTCTTTTGGGTGACGCATGTTAGACCCTGAGCCTGAGTTGCTTGCTGAGGGTGAGGTGTTTGCGGACGCCGAGCTTGCGCCCGTGTTGGACGGGGAGTACGCGGATACTGGGGACCAGTCCTAGTGTCTCCGTTGTGTTTTATTTTTGTTAGACAGTTGTTTTGTTAACGGTGCGTGGCACCTATACTTATTTATGTCATTGCTTTTGTTTGGCCTTGTTCTGGGCCCTTAGACTCTTTCCTTTAGCCTGGTGGCTTTTCTGCTTGTTGAATATTTTGTGGACAAACTTTGGGATTTGTGTTTCTTATCCGTCTCATATTATTATTGTTGTTGTTTCGATTGCAATTACAGGAGCCTGCTTTTACTAATTTGACGCTTATCGGGTTTGGATCTTCACCGCTCCACTCCCGTGCGGACCTTTTCACGTCTCGCCTCCATTTTAGGGAAGCGGGTCGTGACATGACCCACGGGGTTTTCAAAGTTGTATTTTCATTTTCTTTAAGCTGCAAATTTGTATAATTTGGACTGTGGACTTTTTTGGACTCTTTCTTGTGGGGCTGGCCGATCCACACACTTAGTTTTTAGTTAAATATTGCCTCCGTATGAAAATGTTTTCTCTGAATTAATTATTAATTCATGCATGTTTGTGCTCTGCTAGATAAATGGCTAATATTGCAAGCGTTAATTTCGAAGTACTAGAAGCATCAGGTAGAAACTATCTAAGCTGGCAGCTAGATGTAAAGTTTCACCTGCGGGCAAAGTCCCTTATCGCTGCTGTGACTGAAAAAGAAAATGTTAGCGATATAGAGAAGGCGCAAGCCATCACCTATATTCGCCGTCATGTGGACAAGACCTTAAAGGCTGAATACCTTACGGTCGAAGATCCACTTGAGCTATGGACTGCCCTTGAGGACAGGTGTAACGACCCGCTTTCGGGGGCCCGTTACTTATTTGATAATTGCGCAGGTTCTGCAGTTAACCAGTGAAATCAAAATAGCCACGATGCAGAGATGTACAAAAATACCCAAATAGTGTCCAATTATTACAATTCATCCCGTACAAGATGTCCCAACAGATATACATGACAGAATAAAGTACACAACTGAAAATAGCTCTGGAAGCTGCGGTCTCATGGTCGAAGTCTGGCGCTATTAACTCTAGAGCATCTGCCTCCATATGTACGTCGTCTGCGGTGCCACGGAGATGGAACCGTAGGTAAGTCACAACAATTCTAAATAAAGAAAGAGAGGTACTGTACAAGTATGGCAAAGCAGACCAAAGTGAAAGTAAAGTACGGTGTAGTGTCTGTACAAGTGTAGAAAGTAAAAGTACGGCAAGTAAAGTGCGGTGACTGTACTGGTAAGGAAAGTAAAGTGCATGTACTGTAAAGTAAAGGTGACTGTAATGCGTAAAGTAAAGGTGACTGTGCAAAAGTAACCACGTGACTCATGTAGGAGAGTATGATATGCAACCATAAAGTTCATCTATTGTCAGGGACTGTTTTGCCGACGCAGGCAGACCTTGTAGTTTTGCCGACGCAGGCAGACCTTGTAGTTTTGCCGACGCAGGCAGACCTTGTAGTTTTGCCGACGCAGGCAGACCTTGTGTAACGACTGCTTTTCATGTATCTGGATTTTATATATTATAATATATGTTTTGGTGGATTTTCTCCTCTTGTGTGGTTTTCGTCTCCGTAGTTTTCATTTTCGATCGATTCGTCGTATTTTCTCGCTTCTTCCTTAGGATTGTCGATTTCGAAGTGTGTCGCTCGTGACGGACTTCATAACGGTCGTATCTAACTATTAGATCAAGCCTAGGAGTCTTAGGAATCGATCCCGGGGCCCCGCGCTCCGTATCGGTACTTTCTGTGCTCATTAGCCGGTGTAAGAAGGGCCACCGACCGACTAGATGACGATCCAGTCGGTCGGTAATCCTTCTTGGACCGACTAGTTAGCTTTCTAAATTTCTCAGGAGTTACTGTTTATCGTTAGTCGGTCTAAGAACGTTGGTTGACCGACTAGGTTGCAAACTAGTCGGTCAGCAATGCTTCTTGAACCGACTAACTCATCAAATTATTTTTGTATCAGTTACTGTTTACTCTTAGTCGGTCTAAGAACGTTCATCGACCGACTAGTTGCCAAACTAGTCGGTCAGTACTTGTTCATGGACCGACTAACTCTAGAATCCTAATTTCACCTGTAGCTACTGTTTACACTTAGTCGGTCTGCGTTGGTCGACCGACCGACTAGTTGTCAAACTAGTCGGTCAGTGGTTGTTCTTTGACCGACTAACTAATGCTGTAAACCCTAGTTTTGCCCTAGCCGCCAGCCTAGCCTATAAATACCCAACCCAAACGTTTTCTTCCCCTCCAACTCGACCCTAAACCCTAAAATCGCCCCCATTGATCCCCCACCTTCCTCCAAGCTCCATTTCTTCATTCCAAGCCCTAAATCCATCATCCAAACCATCCATCTACCCTATCTACCTCTCATCTTCCCCAAAATCTCACCAAAACCCATCAAATCCCCAAATCCCCCAAAACCCTAGTTTCCCCAAACTTCTCCAATCTCTTCCAGATTTGATCCTAGGGTTCCCCGGAGTGTTCCTTCCGTCTCCTCTCGGTAAGAAATCGATCTACCGTTGTTTTCTTAACTTATCTATATCTTTATGAAACCCTAATTAATTTCATGTGTTTGGTGTTTGTTTCCCCTAAACAGCGATTTCCTCGTAGATAGCATCCGTGTGACGAGGTTTATCGTCATCCCCGGTGCTAGGCAAGTGAAACTTGCCACTTAGGGTTTAGGCCATGTTTTAGGCCATTTGCATGTTGTAGGCGTAAAAGAGGCTAGGCGAAGATGAAACTCGCCTAGGCGCAAATCGGGGAATTAGCTTGACAACGAAGCTAATTCCGACTTTTAGCATGTTGCACAATTACCATGTCATGTTTACTTTCAATTAACGGTACGCGAATATGTTCATGTCATTGCATTTTAACTGTCATGTTTACTTTAAATTAACGGTACGCAAATATCTGTTCATGTCTTTGCATAGTGATTATTCATCGTGATTGCGTAGCGCACGCTACAATATTATATTCCTGGCTCGTGTTCCAGAAGCGAGCTTAGTGAGTTGGAAACCCCAACGCTCGACACATATGGGTGGGGTAAGAGATAAGCGGCCTGAGCCCCGAGTTGGCCTGATCCGCCACTCCGGCCAGCAGGTGGACTATCTAGTGACAAGTGATTAATAGTGATAGAGATAAGCGGCCTGAGCCACGAGCTGGCCAGCAGGTGGACTCTCTATGCACTAAGTGTTTACCAGTGACAAGTGATTAATAGTGGTAGAGATAAGCGGCCTGAGCCACGAGCTGGCCAGCAGGTGGACTCTCTATGCACTAAGTGATAAGTGATAAGTGATAAGTGATAAGTGATAAGTGTTAAATGATAAGTGATTAGTGATTTGGTAACTTTTGCTACATTGTGCATGCTTGCTTCTCTTTTTTTTAAACTGTTGCATCATGCTTAACTGTCATGTCATTACTTAATACTATAACTGCTAGGTTGCTAGATGCCTCACTTTCAGTTTCCTTGCCCAAGTCTTTTAGACTTGCTGACATGTGCCCCTTTACTCTTTTGGGTGACACATGTTAGATCCTGAGCCCGAGTACCTCGTTGAGGACGAGGTGTTTGCTGACGCCGAGCCCGAGCTTGTGTTTGACGGGGAGTACGTGGACACTGGGGACCAGTCCTAGTGTCTCCGTTGCGTATTATTTTGTTAGACAGTTGTTTGTTATTGGTGCGTGGCACCCATACCTTGTTATGTTGTTGCTTTTGTTGGCCTTGTTCTGGGCCTTTAGACTCTTTTCTTTTAGCCTGGTGGCTTTTCTGGATGTTGAACATATTTGTGATGTTGGACAATATTTGTGAGATGTGAATTTTATTTCAGTCTCTCCTTGTGTTATTATTGCTATTCTTTTGTGGTTACAGGGACCTGTTTATGTATTGTGGACGCTTATCGGGTTTGGGGCTTCACAGCTCCACTCTCGTGCGGACCTTTTCACGTCTCGCCTCCATTTTAGGGAAGCGGGTCGTGACACCTTGTAGTTTTGCCGACGCAGGCAGACCTTGTAGACACAGACGTGCAAGTAGATGAACCCCCGGTCATAGCTCCCACACTCTCACTACAATGAGTTACCCCAAACCCCAGTGATGTGTATCCATTACGAGATGTTCCACACGATGTTCCACCAGAAATTCCACACATGATATTCCACACGATGTTCCACATGTTAGTCACACCAGGTCAACTGGTTGACTTCCTCATTGAAAACCAGCAAGTAGGATAAAGACAAGTCCAACACCAAAAGCTGTTGCTTCCGTGCTTTGAGCACGTGGTAGTGTGGCTAGCACACAATTTACCCAAGTTGGTAGTCGCGTGCTACAACCACCAAAGTTGAAAGTTGACAAAGTAATCTTTGGTAGATTACTTTCATTTCAGGTTAAGTCTCTTGTTCGGTTCAAGTTAAATAGCCGTTCGAGGCTATAAGTGAAGTGTCACAAGTTCACGCAAGCACAGTAGACTAGTTTTCTAAACTTAGAATATGTCATGACTTACAATTTTAGAGCTCGTCGTGGCAAGACGAGGTTGGAGCTGGAAGAGCTGGTGCACGAAGATTGGTACCTGAAATCACAAGAACAATTGGTTAAAGCGTACCCTATTTTCTATTTATTAAACTCGATCGTTTTGATTTTTATAACTGACTGAAACGGTGTCGAAAACGTTTCTAAAATTTTATATAGACTATATATGGTGAAAATAATTTTACTGCAAGAAGGAATATTTTTCTGAAGCTAATTGTAATTTTTAGGATTTTTTAAAAGATCAAAAACAATTTAAAAACTATTTTTCATTTAGTAACGTATTTATTCAGGAATTTATTCTGGGAGCAATCTACATCGGAATGGTTCAAATGAGGTGTCAAAACGACCGTCTCAAAGAGTATTAAGACATATATTTTTATCACATATTTGTTTACGTGAAAATAAGAAGATACGGATTTTTAAATGAAAATAACGGATTTAACTTATAGGCGTAAAAATTAATTCTGGAAAAACTAAGCGTCGGATTGAGAGGAAACTAGCGCCATTGGGTCCAGAATGTCATTTCAGATTTTTCAGAGCTAGTCTCACATTTTTCTGGGCCCTATATAATTACTTATCAATTTAAAACCATAAACACCTATTATTAATTATTTAAAAATACGAAAAAATACGAAAATACGCCATTTTTACAAGTTTGCCATTGAAAGCTTACCGTCGCCTTCTTCGTTCTTCGATCGTCGGATGTGGGGGATCGGCGCTCGGCGAGGGCAGCGGCGACTCGGGTCGGTGTCGGGGAGTGGAGGCGACGGCGAGTGGGCGGAGGACGGCGGCTCGGAGCACCGAAGGCGGCGGCGAGGCGCTGTGGCTCGCGACGGAGCTTGGGGGGCGTTGCAGTCGGAGCTCCGGCGGTCGTGGGCTCGTGCTCTGGCAGCGGGCAACGGGACGTGGTCGACGGCGGCCTTCAGCGGCGGGAGTGGCGTCCAAGGCGGAGCTCCGGCGGTCGATGTTCGGGGGTGCTCTGTTTTTGAATGGAGAGAGGGTACGGCTTCACCGGCGGGCTCCGGTGGCGGAGGGAGGCGGAAGACGTGGGTCGGATGGCGGTGGACGGGTCGACGCCGGAGGGCGGCGGTCGGGGGTAAGGAAGAGTGAGAGAGAGGGTGAAACGGAGAGAGGGAGAGGGAGATAGCGTGAAAGAGAGAGAGAGAGAGCGGGCGAGAATTTTGGCCTGGGTTATTTGAAAGAGAGAGAGAGAGAGAGACAGTGTGGGTTTAAACAGGGGGGAGGGGTTTAATATATAGGGTTAGAGAGAGAGAGAATGAGAGGGTAGATGAGGGGGGTGTGTGGGTTAGCTGAGAGAGAGTGGGTATGGTAGATACGGGCTGGGTTAGGTGGGGTAATTAGGATTAGGTTAATGGTAATTAGGGGGGTAATACTCCATTAACAAAAGTCATTAGTGTAACAAAATTACGAAAATGCCCCTACTAGTAAACGTGTCCGAAAAATTACGAAAACATACCTACGGGATCGTTTCGTCGCGAGGATGGCGAATACGAAGACCGTTCCAGAGTTTGAGCTGTGGAGATACTAGTTTTTGGCCAAAACGTTTAGAAAGCGGGTTCGCGGGTTCTCTATTGAAATGATATCAGAAAATTACGAAATTAATGTGGGAAGCCCCAAATGATCATAGGATGCTACTGCAGAAGTTTGAAAACGTTTTGAAGACGTTTGAATAGAGAATAAATTCATTGACCCAAAACTGCAATATCTGAAAATGAATTTTTATCAGATCTTTTAGAGGTATTTGATGAAATCCGATTTTACCAAAATACTCCATAACTAGTCTGGTACTCCAAAATATTTTTATAGGAAATCTTTGAAATCAGTTTAAGACTGCTAACAAACCATTATAAAATACAAGTAAAATTAAATTTTCTTTAAATACTTAATTTGAAAGTATTGGAAAAATACAGGCCGTTACATTCTACACTCCTTAAAAATAATTCCATCCTCGGAATTTAAAAATATTTTTTGAAACAAATAATTGATATTATAAAGAAGCTCAAGCAAATAAATGATAGAAAGATAATAATCTTTGTAAATCAGGTTGTAAATAACATGAAAATGGGATAAGAAGATATGGGATGTCACCAATATATATTATCACCATAGCTACTTCAGATTCATCACGTAGGCAAAACATAAAATAATGGTATTACTCGGAAATGATAATGAGGATGATGATGACATCCGAACGAACTTGGGACATAAGGTGATAAGCCAGTAGCAAGCTATTAAAACCACATAAAATGGAAGAACATAAGGTTTATTCGTGCTACTGGGTCTTAATCAAAGATGTCGCTCATAATATAGCACGTATCGACTAATCCACGGGTACTAACACCATCAATTTCCATAATGCCCAACCACATGCTAACGTCCAAATCACCGCCCAAAGGTAAGTACAAGGCCAACGCTCTAAGTCAGTACTCACTGCCAGCATTTCTTCCGTCAATCTCCATACTATCACACAATAAGGCAGGATCCATGCTCTCATCCAGAGCCAAGCACAAGGCCTACATCCAACTTCAACACCCAATGCCAATAACATACCAGTAACCATTGCCATCATTCCTTCCGTAGACCAATACTTGACATTCGCAATACCCAACATCACCCAACAAGTAAATAACCAAAAACACACTTTTCCGCAAACCAAAAGGAGTAGACGCAAGAGGAAGCCTAGACGGGATCTCATCCTATGTGAGACCCAAGGCAGAGAGCTCAAGAGAAGCCCAAGGATCACGGCTTCCCAAGATCTCAGCCATGCAGCGGCAGCGATGGTGGCGGCGAGGGTCGTCGCCAAGGCCAAAAATCCCAAAATAGAATGTCGAAGGGCTATCGGCGGCTGCGGGTCTGCGGCGGCGAGGGCTCCGACTGGCTGGCGATCTATGGCGGGGAGCTAGGGCCTACGGGATGGAGCGAAGCGGAAGCTGGCGGATCTTCGGGTGAGGCTGGCGGATCGGAGATCGGAGTGGCGATGCGGGGTCCGATCGAGCTCGCTTGGGGGAGAGGCCGGGAGGAGGAGGGGGGCGATGTCTGAGGGAAGCCTGTTGAATATTGGACTCCCCGGATTTGGTTTTGGATGATGAGCAAATATAAATAATTCATGAACTAACAATTTGTGAGCGCAGTATTGGAGATCGTCGCCAATTTCACGAGAATATTCAAAGCGACATCTCAACACTTCCAAAAGCTCGTATTCAAGCCTAAAGCTTCGTTGAAGCTCCTGCAACGCTTTGGAAGTAATGAAGATTCAATCGAAGCTCTCAAAGACCGTTTATTAAGGTTTTATTTATAGTCTTTTAGTTTCGATTGATAGAATGTTAAGCCTTGAGTATATCTTACGTTTCTATCTTCAGTTCGCTCATTTCGTAGCTCTAGGATTCTTGCACAAGTTCACTCTAACTTCCTCGAAGCGTCGCGCTTCGATTCGGACCTTGTTGTGCATGTTAGTTGGTACAAGAACAAGTACTGACCGACTAGATGGAGATCTAGTCGGTCGGCCACTGTTCTTGGACCGACTAGTTTCAGTCAGTTAAATCTTTGTTCTTTACTGTTTACAGTTAGTCGGTCTACGTTGACTCACCGACCGACTAGTTTGTGAACTAGTCGGTCAGTGATGCTTCTTTGACCGACTAGTTGTGATTTACTGTACATGCCAAATTTCTCCTAAGCTACTGTTTTCCGTTAGTCGGTCTAAGAACGTTTGATGATCGACTAGTTGACTATCTAGTCGGTCAACTTTTGTTCTTGGACCGACTAAGTCAACTTGCCTTCAGACCTTGTTGTTTTGCCTCTTAGTCGGTCTACGTTCATTGGATGACCGACTAGTTGTGAAACTAGTCGGTCAGACAGTGTTCTTGGACCGACTAGTTTTCTAGGTCTGAAATTCTATCTCTTCTCTGATCTGCTCTTAGTCGGTCCATGCTTTGTGACTGACCGACTAGTTGATGAACTAGTCGGTCAGTGATTGTTCCTTGACCGACTAATTCTCCCAGATTTCTTTCCGTTGGAGATTGACCTAACTTATGTTTTTGGGTTCCTATAAATACGAACCTAGGTCATTTCTATCTGAGATAGAGCTGCCATTAAGAGATTCATTGAGTTCTAAAGAGATAGCTATTCTCCCTCAAATCTAAAGCTCTCTTCCTCACAAGAAACCCATTCTCTCTCATTTCTAGATCTAGAGAGAAGCTTGTTCTTGGTGAGCTCTTCAAGCTATTGCTTGATCCAAGTCTCCAACTCTTCCCTAGGCACCCATTGCTGCTCATTTCCTTGGTGCTAGGGCTTGGTGACTTCATCTTCCTCAAATCCTTCATTCCACCTATTGGGTAAGAAAAACTCAAGGTATAGGATTTTGTGGTAAGAGTATTTATTTCATTTAAACTCTTTATATTGCTTATTGGCTCTCTCGGTTGTGAGAGAAGTTTGTGATCCCGGGTTGTGGGATTCACTTTGCCATTGCATGTATGATTTGATCTTGTGAAGGTTTTTCACAAGATATTCATAGTGGAAATCTTGAGTTAGGGTTTCTGTAACGACCCGCTCCCGGGGGGGGCCCGTTACTTTTTGATATTTGCGCAGGTCCTGCAGGTTACCAGTGAATTCAAAATAGCCACGATGCAGAGATGTACAAAAATACTCAAATAGTGTCCAATTATTACAATCCATACTGTACAAGATGTCCCAACAATATGAAAGAATGAAGTACACAACACTGAAAATAACTCTGTAAGCTGCAGTTGAACTTTTGGCGCTATTAGCTCAGGAGCATCTATCTTTATCTGTACGTCGTCTGCGGTGCCACGGAAATGGAACCGTAGGTAAGTCACACCAATTCTAAATATAGAAAAGAAGCAGTGCACAAGTATGACAAAAGTAACTACGTACGAGCAGATCAGAGTGAAAAGTAAAGTACTGAGCAACAACTGTACATAACTGAAAAGTAAAGGTAAACTGAACTGAAGGAGAGAACCATTGTACTGTGTAAAGCAGGCTAGGCAAGTGAAACATACTACTGTTGTAGCTAAAAGTATGACAGGTAAAGTACTGTGACTGCACAAGTGTAATAAGTAACGTGCATGGAACGTGTAAAGTAAAGGTGACTGTAATGCGTAAAGTAAAAGTGACTGTGCAAAAGTAACTACACTACGTGACTCAAGTCGGAGAGTATGATATGCAACCATAAAGTTCATCTATTGCCAGGAACCGTTTTGCCGATGCAGGCAGACCTTGTAATTTTGCCGACGCAGGCAGACCTTGTAGTTTTGCCGACGCAGGCAGACCTTGTAGTTTTGCCGACGCAGGCAGACCTTGTAGTTTTGCCGACACAGGCAGACCTTGTAGTTTTGCCGACGCAGGCAGACCTTGTAATTTTGCCGACACAGGCAGACCTTGTAATTTTGCCGACACAGGCAGACCTTGTAGTTTTGCCGACGCAGGCATGCAAGTAGATGAACCCCCGGTCATAGCTCCCACACTCTCTCAAACTATGAGTTACCCCAAAACCCCAGTGAAGTGTCAAGTGTTCTATGTACATTTCCTTTTCATGATGTTCCATGAGATGTTCCACACGATATTCCACAAGATACAAGCTGTTCCACATGTTGCTAGTCAAACCAAGTCAACTGGTTGACTTTCTTATTGAAAACCAGAAAGCCAGACATTCTTTTCAAAGCAAGCTAGCCGAGCGAAATGAGGATAAAGACAAGTCCAACATTTCGGGGTGTCTAGTATTGTTTCAAGATGTTATCAATTCCTTGTTCATGATGATAGTTAACCAGGACCACTGGTTTTAAAATCCAGAAAATGAAGTAGAGCAGATGCTAAGAAATTTGAGGATAAAAACAAGTCCAACAAACATGGAATACAAAATTTGTTGGTTTAAGGGTAGTAGTTTCGGTAGCACACAATTTACCCAAGTTGATGTTTGTGTTTAACAACCACCAAAGTTGAAAGTTAGCAAAGTAATCTATAGTTGATTACTTTCCTATTAGATTAGGTTTCTAGTTCGGTTCAAGTCAAGTAGCCGTTCGGAGGCTATAGTGGTGTCCTAAGTTCACACGGGTACACTTATCTAATTTTCTAACATTAGAATTAGTCGTGACTTACAGATTTTGAGCTCGTCGTGGCAAGACGAGGTTGGAGCTAGAGAAGCTGGTGCACGAGATTTGGTACCTGTAATCATAAGAAATCATCAATTAAAGGCTACACCATTTTCCTATTTATTGTTCTTAATGTGTTCGTATCTTTATAGTCGCATAAACCAAGTCAAAACGCTCGCTAACAATTTTTGGATAGGTTAGATGGGAGTAAAATAATTTTAGGTAGGAAGAAAATAATTTTCTGAAGTTCATAGGTATTTTTAATAAGTTTTAAAAGCATTAAAATGATTTTTAGAGAAATTAAAATGAATTAAAAAAAACTAATTTCTAAATTTTAAAATATCGATCGTATCATTCAACAATTTATTTAAAAATATATACCTGTCAGAAATTTTCATGTGATATGTCAAAATGTTCGTCTTAACTAGTATATTTATAGAAAATTATATCACACCTAAGTTTATGTAAAATCCGGATGAAATAATTCATTAGGATGAATCGGATAGCTTTAAAAATTTATTACGGGAGATATACTTGCGTGATTCCAACGAAACCAGTGCCTATGTGTTCGTGACGAAGGCACGGATCTTCTGGTGGTATCCGTTCATTACTCTGATAAGTATATCAAAAAGTCAATATTTAACTCATATAATTTTACATAATAATATAATAATTATTTAAATGTTATAAAACTTTCCTTCTCAGTTTTGTTCGCATGTCTGGGTGTTTGCGTTTCGAGGTCCAGTTTCGTTTTGCTTCATGCGCGCGCTGTGTTGGTGTTTGCATTCGACATGGGAGCTCGGTGCCGTGGAGTCCCGGTCGGAGGAGGGCGCGCAGCAGTGGGGAGTGGCCGGAGGCGGCGGTGGCCGGGTGTGCAGCTCCGGCGAGGCGGGAGGCCTGGGGAGCGGGCTGACGGCGTTCGGCGCTCCAGTGGCTGAGGGTGGGTCGGAGCGGTGGCGTGACGTCTTCACGGAGAGGAGGCCGGAGCAGGAGCTCGTCGGTGGTGCTTTGCAGCAGCGATGGGATTCGGAGCAGCGAGGCGAGCTCGAGCGGCTGAGGCGACTCGTTGGGCTTTGGTCTCATTAGAGGCCGTTTGTACGACGGCGGTGGGTTGGTCGATGGGGGGTCGGAGCAAAGGTGAAGAGAGGGGGGGCAGTTGGCTTCACGGTGGTCGAGGTCGGAGCTCCGGTGGGCACTTGGGGGGTTTCGAACGAAGAGAGGGAGGGAGAACGAGAGACGAGAGAGGGAGAGGGCATGGGAGAGGATGAGCCCTGGGTTTGGGGAGATGCTGTGGGTTGAAGATGAATAGGGTTTATATAATGAAATCCTATCATTATTATATTAAGGGATGTGTACAAAATTTAATGAGCATTTGAAAAAAAAATATGCAGCCCACGTGAACTTAACGATCCGGGTAATCTCTCTTCCCCTTTTAAATAGGATATTAATGGTGGCAAGACTAAGTGTGGAAATTGGAGTAGGGTTGGTGGGTTAATTGACTAAGCAAAGACAATTTGCTTAATCGAGTTTCACGTGGGCTACGGGATAAGTGGTAGTTAAGGTAATTAAAGTTAATTAAAATAGGTTAATTAGGTAGGTAAACACATATTTAGTAAAAACAGATCTAGTAACAAATTACGATTTTTGCCCCTACTAGTAAACGTGTCCGAAAAATTACGAAAACATACCCACGGGTTCGTTTCGTCGCGTGGATCGCGAATACGAGGTCCGTTTCAGGGTTTGAGTTACGGAAATATGTGTTTTAGGCCAAAACGTTTAGGAAGCGGGTTTGCGGGTTCTCTATTGAAATGATATCAGAAAATTACGAGATTAATGTGGGGATCCCTAAATGATCATAGGATACTAATGCAGAAGTTTGAAAACGTTTTGAAGACGTTTGTATAGAAAATAAATTCGACGAATCAAAACGGTAATTTTGGAAGATGAATTTTAACAGAAATGTTTTGGGCATTTGAGGAAATCTGAAATTACTGAAATACAATATAATAAGTCTAGTGTTTTAAAATATTTTGATAGAATTTTTTTGAAATTATTTAAAACTCCTGACAAACCATTACAAAATGTCTTTTAAAATGAAATTACTTTAAATATTTGGTTTAAATGTTTTGGAAAAATACAGGTCGTTACATTCTACCCTCCTTAAAATAATTCCGTCCTCGGAATTTAAAAGACTTTTCTAAAATAAAATAATTGCTGTTTTTAAGAAGCTCAAACAAATAAATGATAAAATGGAAAACTAATCGAATGATTACAATTTAGAAAATAAGTTGTTAATAGCATGAAATATAATGTGATATCATAGGATCAAGAAAACAAGAGATATTACTAATAAATATATACTATTAACATCACCATAGCTTCCGTAACTATTTCTGAGACCAGTATCATTACAATAGTTACTCTGACTTCTCAAGTAGCCCAAAATTAACATGAGATAATAACATCGCATGAAAATGAAGGCTATTATGATGACAACATCTGTTCGAACTTGGAATCTGAGGTGATAAGCCAGTAACAAGCTATTTAAACCACATAAACCGGAAAACTATAAAGTTTATTCGTGCTACTGGTGACTAACGGGGTCTAGCCACAGATGTTGTTCATAATATAGCATGTATCGACTAATCCACCAACAACATCAATTTTCATAAGGCCCAACCACATGCTAACGTCCAAATCACCGCCCAAATGTAAGTACAAGGCCAACACTCTAAGTCAGTACTCACTGCTAGCATTCCTTCCGTCAATCTCCATACTATCCCACAATAAGGCAAGATCCAAGCTCTCATCCAGAGCCAAGCACAAGGCCTACATCCAACTTCAACACCCAAGGCCAATATCATGCCAATAATCATCGCCATCACTCCTTCTGTAGACCAGTACTCGATATTTGCAACACCCAACATTACCCAACAAATGAACAACCAAAAACACGCTTTCCCGCACACTACAAGGAGTAGACGCAAGAGGAAGCCTAAACGGGATCTCAACCTGGGTGAGACCCAGGGCAGAGAGCTCAAGATAAGCCCAACGATCACGGCTTCCCAAGATCTCAGGCAAGCGGCGGTAGTGAGGGTGGCGACGAGGGTTGTCGCCAAGGCCAAAAATCCCAAAACATATTGTCGGAGGGCCATCGGTGGTTGTCGGTCTGCGACGGCGAGGGCTGCGACTGCTTGATGTGGCGGGTGTCACCGGAGTAGGGTGGGGTGGTGGAGCTTCGGGTAAGGTCGGAGGAGCTGGAGGCGAGACGGGTCGAGTTCGCTTGGGGAAGAGGCCGGGAGGAGGGGTGGAAGTCGTAGGGGAAGCCACGGGATGGCTTGGCGAGGAAGAAAAGAGGATTTAAAGAGGGGGCACCGAAAGTCGTTGGTAGGGTAGGCTAGGTTAGGAGGAACCGGGGCTCGAGGTGAGGATGAGGACAAAATGCAATAATGAAGGGGAGGTGGTCGGTGGGAAAGGAATCGGGTACAAGATGAAAGTACGGGTCTAGAAGAGAAACACGAGCTCAAAAACGTAACAGCCTATATGTGCACGCAATGTTTGGCTCGTCTCAAAATCTCCAGCATCATCCTCGAATACTTCTGAACGTCCTTCGATCTTTAGTTGAGGAATCCGAACTTCTGATGACCGACTACCCTCCTTAAAGTAGACGTAGCTAGAGTTCAAGCAAACTAGAGATAGAAGATTCTAAGAAGGTCAATCGAAAGTTCATCAAGCTTAAAGGAAGGTTGATAGTGAATAAGATCGATGACGTCGCATAATCATGATTCACGTCCTTGCGGTCCAGCGGACACGGCCAGGGAAGTGACTAAGCCAGGATCACTTATGCCCAGTCTAGCTAGGTTGATCCAACAGACTTTAGCCAAGCACATTGACCGGTATCATGGTCCATTGAAGGAAGATTATCATTTATATGCGTGTCATCATCAATTGAAGGAAAGGTGATGAAGTGGGTAGATAGTTCAACCAATGAAAATAACTATAATGGTTAGCAAAAGTGGTTACTAGGAAGGGTATAATCAAGAATAGAACACGAGTTCCTAAGCAAGGGTTAAGAGTTCAAAGGAAGTGATGAGGATCAAGGAAGGCTAAGGGAGACCTAAAGAAGATGGTAATAAGGATGTTTTACCCGTATATCCAATACAGGTGAACACTCAAGACTTCTTGTACTCGAGAGTTCAATTTGAGTATTTTATATTGTACACCCTGATCTTGCTATATTGTTCACGAGGTAGTTAGCGCGGACCTGCGTGGGCCACCAAACTTGTAACGACCCGCTCCCGGGGGGGCCCGTTACTTTTTGATATTTGCGCAGGTCCTGCAGGTTACCAGTGAATTCAAAATAGCCACGATGCAGAGATGTACAAAAATACTCAAATAGTGTCCAATTATTACAATCCATACTGTACAAGATGTCCCAACAATATGAAAGAATGAAGTACACAACACTGAAAATAACTCTGTAAGCTGCAGTTGAACTTTTGGCGCTATTAGCTCAGGAGCATCTATCTTTATCTGTACGTCGTCTGCGGTGCCACGGAAATGGAACCGTAGGTAAGTCACACCAATTCTAAATATAGAAAAGAAGCAGTGCACAAGTATGACAAAAGTAACTACGTACGAGCAGATCAGAGTGAAAAGTAAAGTACTGAGCAACAACTGTACATAACTGAAAAGTAAAGGTAAACTGAACTGAAGGAGAGAACCATTGTACTGTGTAAAGCAGGCTAGGCAAGTGAAACATACTACTGTTGTAGCTAAAAGTATGACAGGTAAAGTACTGTGACTGCACAAGTGTAATAAGTAACGTGCATGGAACGTGTAAAGTAAAGGTGACTGTAATGCGTAAAGTAAAAGTGACTGTGCAAAAGTAACTACACTACGTGACTCAAGTCGGAGAGTATGATATGCAACCATAAAGTTCATCTATTGCCAGGAACCGTTTTGCCGATGCAGGCAGACCTTGTAATTTTGCCGACGCAGGCAGACCTTGTAGTTTTGCCGACGCAGGCAGACCTTGTAGTTTTGCCGACGCAGGCAGACCTTGTAGTTTTGCCGACGCAGGCAGACCTTGTAGTTTTGCCGACGCAGGCAGACCTTGTAGTTTTGCCGACACAGGCAGACCTTGTAGTTTTGCCGACGCAGGCAGACCTTGTAATTTTGCCGACACAGGCAGACCTTGTAATTTTGCCGACACAGGCAGACCTTGTAGTTTTGCCGACGCAGGCATGCAAGTAGATGAACCCCCGGTCATAGCTCCCACACTCTCTCAAACTATGAGTTACCCCAAAACCCCAGTGAAGTGTCAAGTGTTCTATGTACATTTCCTTTTCATGATGTTCCATGAGATGTTCCACACGATATTCCACAAGATACAAGCTGTTCCACATGTTGCTAGTCAAACCAAGTCAACTGGTTGACTTTCTTATTGAAAACCAGAAAGCCAGACATTCTTTTCAAAGCAAGCTAGCCGAGCGAAATGAGGATAAAGACAAGTCCAACATTTCGGGGTGTCTAGTATTGTTTCAAGATGTTATCAATTCCTTGTTCATGATGATAGTTAACCAGGACCACTGGTTTTAAAATCCAGAAAATGAAGTAGAGCAGATGCTAAGAAATTTGAGGATAAAAACAAGTCCAACAAACATGGAATACAAAATTTGTTGGTTTAAGGGTAGTAGTTTCGGTAGCACACAATTTACCCAAGTTGATGTTTGTGTTTAACAACCACCAAAGTTGAAAGTTAGCAAAGTAATCTATAGTTGATTACTTTCCTATTAGATTAGGTTTCTAGTTCGGTTCAAGTCAAGTAGCCGTTCGGAGGCTATAGTGGTGTCCTAAGTTCACATGGGTACACTTATCTAATTTTCTAACATTAGAATTAGTCGTGACTTACAGATTTTGAGCTCGTCGTGGCAAGACGAGGTTGGAGCTAGAGAAGCTGGTGCACGAGATTTGGTACCTGTAATCATAAGAAATCATCAATTAAAGGCTACACCATTTTCCTATTTATTGTTCTTAATGTGTTCGTATCTTTATAGTCGCATAAACCAAGTCAAAACGCTCGCTAACAATTTTTGGATAGGTTAGATGGGAGTAAAATAATTTTAGGTAGGAAGAAAATAATTTTCTGAAGTTCATAGGTATTTTTAATAAGTTTTAAAAGCATTAAAATGATTTTTAGAGAAATTAAAATGAATTAAAAAAAACTAATTTCTAAATTTTAAAATATCGATCGTATCATTCAACAATTTATTTAAAAATATATACCTGTCAGAAATTTTCATGTGATATGTCAAAATGTTCGTCTTAACTAGTATATTTATAGAAAATTATATCACACCTAAGTTTATGTAAAATCCGGATGAAATAATTCATTAGGATGAATCGGATAGCTTTAAAAATTTATTACGGGAGATATACTTGCCTGATTCCAACGAAACCAGTGCCTATGTGTTCGTGACGAAGGCACGGATCTTCTGGTGGTATCCGTTCATTACTCTGATAAGTATATCAAAAAGTCAATATTTAACTCATATAATTTTACATAATAATATAATAATTATTTAAATGTTATAAAACTTTCCTTCTCAGTTTTGTTCGCATGTCTGGGTGTTTGCGTTTCGAGGTCCAGTTTCGTTTTGCTTCATGCGCGCGCTGTGTTGGTGTTTGCATTCGACATGGGAGCTCGGTGCCGTGGAGTCCCGGTCGGAGGAGGGCGCGCAGCAGTGGGGAGTGGCCGGAGGCGGCGGTGGCCGGGTGTGCAGCTCCGGCGAGGCGGGAGGCCTGGGGAGCGGGCTGACGGCGTTCGGCGCTCCAGTGGCTGAGGGTGGGTCGGAGCGGTGGCGTGACGTCTTCACGGAGAGGAGGCCGGAGCAGGAGCTCGTCGGTGGTGCTTTGCAGCAGCGATGGGATTCGGAGCAGCGAGGCGAGCTCGAGCGGCTGAGGCGACTCGTTGGGCTTTGGTCTCATTAGAGGCCGTTTGTACGGCGGCGGTGGGTTGGTCGATGGGGGGTCGGAGCAAAGGTGAAGAGAGGGGGGGCAGTTGGCTTCACGGTGGTCGAGGTCGGAGCTCCGGTGGGCACTTGGGGGGTTTCGAACGAAGAGAGGGAGGGAGAACGAGAGACGAGAGAGGGAGAGGGCATGGGAGAGGATGAGCCCTGGGTTTGGGGAGATGCTGTGGGTTGAAGATGAATAGGGTTTATATAATGAAATCCTATCATTATTATATTAAGGGATGTGTACAAAATTTAATGAGCATTTGAAAAAAAAATATGCAGCCCACGTGAACTTAACGATCCGGGTAATCTCTCTTCCCCTTTTAAATAGGATATTAATGGTGGCAAGACTAAGTGTGGAAATTGGAGTAGGGTTGGTGGGTTAATTGACTAAGCAAAGACAATTTGCTTAATCGAGTTTCACGTGGGCTACGGGATAAGTGGTAGTTAAGGTAATTAAAGTTAATTAAAATAGGTTAATTAGGTAGGTAAACACATATTTAGTAAAAACAGATCTAGTAACAAATTACGATTTTTGCCCCTACTAGTAAACGTGTCCGAAAAATTACGAAAACATACCCACGGGTTCGTTTCGTCGCGTGGATCGCGAATACGAGGTCCGTTTCAGGGTTTGAGTTACGGAAATATGTGTTTTAGGCCAAAACGTTTAGGAAGCGGGTTTGCGGGTTCTCTATTGAAATGATATCAGAAAATTACGAGATTAATGTGGGGATCCCTAAATGATCATAGGATACTAATGCAGAAGTTTGAAAACGTTTTGAAGACGTTTGTATAGAAAATAAATTCGACGAATCAAAACGGTAATTTTGGAAGATGAATTTTAACAGAAATGTTTTGGGCATTTGAGGAAATCTGAAATTACTGAAATACAATATAATAAGTCTAGTGTTTTAAAATATTTTGATAGAATTTTTTTGAAATTATTTAAAACTCCTGACAAACCATTACAAAATGTCTTTTAAAATGAAATTACTTTAAATATTTGGTTTAAATGTTTTGGAAAAATACAGGTCGTTACAGTTTCTAACTCAAGTATCCGGAGGGGATCCGGGTGGTTGGGACGTAGGATCACCGGGAACAAGTCGGGGAGACTTGGGTGGATCCGAACCCATTAACATCGTTTGTTTGCTTTGTTAATTTCATTGTTGTCATTCAATTTAAGCTTCCGCAAATTGATTTGGTGGTTGTTTGCAATTTAATTTGGAATTATACGCCTTATTATTTTAAAGTACTATTCACCCCCCCTCTAGTACTTGTGCAGTAGCTGGTAGGGCATTACAAAGCTACGGGGTGGCTTGCGGAGGAAGGAGCGGGGTTAAAAAGAGAGAAAGGGGGGCACCGAAGTCGGGGTTAGGTAGGGTAGGGTTCGGCGGGCACGGGTCTCGAGGGGGAAGCGGACAAAGGAATTAAAGAGGGGGGAGGTGGTCGGTGGGAAATGAAATCAAACCCTTGGAGAGAGAAAATCGGGTACAAGATAGAAGTAGGGGCTAGAAGAGAAACACTAGCTCAAAAGACGCAAACAGTCTACACTTACACGTCAGGTTTGGCTCGTCTCAAAATCTCTAGCATCATCCTCCAATAGTTCTGAGCGTCCTTCGATCCGCTTCCGTTGTCGAACTCGAGCTTCTGGTGATCGAAAACCGAATGCTACCCTCCTTAGAATAAACGTAGCCGGAGTTCAAGCGAACTAAACGTGATTTAGGAAGAAGAAAAATAATCAGGAGACCATCATTAGCTAAAGAAAGGGGTGCTAGTGATGAAGATCGATGGTGTTACATAATCATGATTCACGTCCTTGCGGTCCAGCGGACACGGACAGGGAAGTGACTAAGCCAGGATCACTTATGCCCAGTCTAGCCAGGTTGATCCAACAGACTTTAGCCAAGCACATTGACCGGTATCATGGTCCATTGAAGGAAGTTGATCATTTAAATGCGTGCCATCATCAACTGAAGGAAGGTGATGAAGTGGGTAGATAGTTCAACCTATGGAAAAATCACTATAACTGCTAGCAAAAGAGGGTACTAGAGAGGTATAATCAAGAATGGAACAAGAATTCCTAAGCAAGGGTTAAGAGTTCAAAGGAAGTGATGAGGATCAAGGAAGACCTAATGAAGATGGTAATAAGGACGCTTTACCCGTATATCCAATACATGCGAACACTCGAGACATCCTGTACTCGAGGTTCAATCTGAGTATTTTACATTATACATCCTGATCTTGCTATAATGTTCACGAGGTAGTTAGCGAGGACCTGCGTTGGGCCACCAAACTTGTAACGACCCGCTTTCGGGGGCCCGTTACTTATTTGATAATTGCGCAGGTTCTGCAGTTAACCAGTGAAATCAAAATAGCCACGATGCAGAGATGTACAAAAATACCCAAATAGTGTCCAATTATTACAATTCATCCCGTACAAGATGTCCCAACAGATATACATGACAGAATAAAGTACACAACTGAAAATAGCTCTGGAAGCTGCGGTCTCATGGTCGAAGTCTGGCGCTATTAACTCTAGAGCATCTGCCTCCATATGTACGTCGTCTGCGGTGCCACGGAGATGGAACCGTAGGTAAGTCACAACAATTCTAAATAAAGAAAGAGAGGTACTGTACAAGTATGGCAAAGCAGACCAAAGTGAAAGTAAAGTACGGTGTAGTGTCTGTACAAGTGTAGAAAGTAAAAGTACGGCAAGTAAAGTGCGGTGACTGTACTGGTAAGGAAAGTAAAGTGCATGTACTGTAAAGTAAAGGTGACTGTAATGCGTAAAGTAAAGGTGACTGTGCAAAAGTAACCACGTGACTCATGTAGGAGAGTATGATATGCAACCATAAAGTTCATCTATTGCCAGGGACTATTTTGCCGACGCAGGCAGACCTTGTAGTTTTACCGACGCAGGCAGACCTTGTAGTTTTGCCGACACAGGCAGACCTTGTAGTTTTGCCGACGCAGGCAGACCTTGTAGTTTTGCCGACGCAGGCAGACCTTGTAGACACAGACGTGCAAGTAGATGAACCCCCGGTCATAGCTCCCACACTCTCACTACAATGAGTTACCCCAAACCCCAGTGATGTGTATCCATTACGAGATGTTCCACACGATGTTCCACCAGAAATTCCACACATGATATTCCACACGATGTTCCACATGTTAGTCACACCAGGTCAACTGGTTGACTTCCTCATTGAAAACCAGCAAGTAGGATAAAGACAAGTCCAACACCAAAAGCTGTTGCTTCCGTGCTTTGAGCACGTGGTAGTGTGGCTAGCACACAATTTACCCAAGTTGGTAGTCGCGTGCTACAACCACCAAAGTTGAAAGTTGACAAAGTAATCTTTGGTAGATTACTTTCATTTCAGGTTAAGTCTCTTGTTCGGTTCAAGTTAAATAGCCGTTCGAGGCTATAAGTGAAGTGTCACAAGTTCACGCAAGCACAGTAGACTAGTTTTCTAAACTTAGAATTTGTCGTGACTTACAATTTTAGAGCTCGTCGTGGCAAGACGAGGTTGGAGCTAGAAGAGCTGGTGCACGAAGATTGGTACCTGAAATCATAAGAACAATTGGTTAAAGCGTACCCTATTTTTTATTTATTAAACTCGATCGTTTTGATTTTTATAACTGACTGAAACGGTGTCGAAAACGTTTCTAAAATTTTATATAGACTATATATGGTGAAAATAATTTTACTGCAAGAAGGAATATTTTTCTGAAGCTAATTGTAATTTTTAGGATTTTTTAAAAGATCAAAAACAATTTAAAAACTATTTTTCATTTAGTAACGTATTTATTCAGGAATTTATTCTGGGAGCAATCTACATCGGAATGGTTCAAATGAGGTGTCAAAACGACCGTCTCAAAGAGTATTAAGACATATATTTTTATCACATATTTGTTTACGTGAAAATAAGAAGATACAGATTTTTAAATGAAAATAACGGATTTAACTTATAGGCGTAAAAATTAATTCTGGAAAAACTAAGCGTCGGATTGAGAGGAAACTAGCGCCATTGGGTCCAGAATGTCATTTCAGATTTTTCAGAGCTAGTCTCACATTTTTCTGGGCCCTATATAATTACTTATCAATTTAAAACCATAAACACCTATTATTAATTATTTAAAAATACGAAAAAATACGAAAATACGCCATTTTTACAAGTTTGCCATTGAAAGCTTACCGTCGCCTTCTTCGTTCTTCGATCGTCGGATGTGGGGGATCGGCGCTCGGCGAGGGCAGCGGCGACTCGGGTCGGTGTCGGGGAGTGGAGGCGACGGCGAGTGGGCGGAGGACGGCGGCTCGGAGCACCGAAGGCGGCGGCGAGGCGCTGTGGCTCGCGGCGGAGCTTGGGGGGCGTTGCAGTCGGAGCTCCGGCGGTCGTGGGCTCGTGCTCTGGCAGCGGGCAGCGGGACGTGGTCGACGGCGGCCTTCAGCGGCGGGAGTGGCGTCCAAGGCGGAGCTCCGGCGGTCGATGTTCGGGGGTGCTCTGTTTTTGAATGGAGAGAGGGTACGGCTTCACCGGCGGGCTCCGGTGGCGGAGGGAGGCGGAAGACGTGGGTCGGATGGCGGTGGACGGGTCGACGCCGGAGGGCGGCGGTCGGGGGTAAGGAAGAGTGAGAGAGAGGGTGAAACGGAGAGAGGGAGAGGGAGATAGCGTGAAAGAGAGAGAGAGAGAGAGCGGGCGAGAATTTTGGCCTGGGTTATTTGAAAGAGAGAGAGAGAGAGACAGTGTGGGTTTAAACAGGGGGGAGGGGTTTAATATATAGGGTTAGAGAGAGAGAGAATGAGAGGGTAGATGAGGGGGGTGTCTGGGTTAGCTGAGAGAGAGTGGGTATGGTAGATACGGGCTGGGTTAGGTGGGGTAATTAGGATTAGGTTAATGGTAATTAGGGGGGTAATACTCCATTAACAAAAGTCATTAGTGTAACAAAATTACAAAAATGCCCCTACTAGTAAACGTGTCCGAAAAATTACGAAAACATACCTACGGGATCGTTTCGTCGCGAGGATGGCGAATACGAAGACCGTTCCAGAGTTTGAGCTGCGGAGATACTAGTTTTTGGCCAAAACGTTTAGAAAACGGGTTCGCGGGTTCTCTATTGAA
The DNA here is from genome assembly GCA_030789695.1 of Scilla litardierei. Lineage (NCBI taxonomy): Eukaryota > Viridiplantae > Streptophyta > Magnoliopsida > Asparagales > Asparagaceae > Scilla > Scilla litardierei. The sequence goes on along the minus strand of CM061134.1, from coordinate 219,426,176 downwards.
ATGATATCAGAAAATTACGAAATTAATGTGGGAAGCCCCAAATGATCATAGGATGCTACTGCAGAAGTTTGAAAACGTTTTGAAGACGTTTGAATAGAGAATAAATTCATTGACCCAAAACTGCAATATCTGAAAATGAATTTTTATCAGATCTTTTAGAGGTATTTGATGAAATCCGATTTTACCAAAATACTCCATAACTAGTCTGGTACTCCAAAATATTTTTATAGGAAATCTTTGAAATCAGTTTAAGACTGCTAACAAACCATTATAAAATACAAGTAAAATTGAATTTTCTTTAAATACTTAATTTGAAAGTATTGGAAAAATACAGGCCGTTACAACAAGTATAAACATCAGAAAGATGTTATACTCCCAAGGGCACGATATGAGTGGGAGAACATGAGACTACAGGACTTTAAGTCCATTGCTGAGTACAACTCAGCACTTTTTAGCATCACCGCACGCCTGAAGTTGTGTGGTGAAAAAGTCTCAGAAAATCGCATGCTGGAAAAGACGTATACGTCCTTCCATGAAAAAGATGCGATACTCATGCAGCAATACCGTGAACGCAAGTTCACCAAGTATTCCGAGCTGCTGTCATGTTTACTCATGGCCGAGCAAAACAGAGAGCTTCTTCTCTCCACTCACAATATGCGCCCTCCCGGCACTGCCCCCTACCAGAAGCTCACCATTCCTCTTCCTTCAAAAAGAAGAGAGATAATAAAAGAAAAGAAAGACCACAGAAGGGTGGGTCAACAGAAAAATGTCACGGGCAATGTACAGCAGCAGCGAAATAATGAAAGTAAGCGGAAGTTCACGTGGCACAGAAATGACAAAATTGATTCACCCCCACCCAAGAGGGAATGGGAAGACCAGTGCCATAATTGTGGCATGAAAAGCCACTGGTCCAAAATGTGCCGAACTTCGCAGCACCTCCAGGATTTGTATAAAGAGAACAAGAAAAATAAAGCTGAAACAAACCTGATGACCTCTGATGCTCCAGTTAAGTTTTCAGCTGACAACTTCGAAAATGATGACTTGCTTGATTAGCCTTTATTTTTATCTTAGCAATTTGTTTCGAGAATAATTTATGAGAGCATTTTAATTATGAAATTTGTTCTGAATGAAAATGTTTAGTAGACAATAAATAAAAATGTTTATCTGAATATGCATGTGCCTAACGATTCATCTTTCAATAGATGAAACTGCTCTCATAAATAATTAGTAGACAATAAACACGTACGATCTCTTTCAATACAAAGCCCAATATCAGGGCTATATTGAAGATCCAGGGAATGCAACACTGTTGCCCCCAAACGACACAAAAATAAAGGATGCACTAATCCCTCCGAATTCCAAAAGAAACTTTCTAAGTTTCAAGGACATCCGTTTCAACGGATTCCACTTGGAAACAGCAAATGTAAATAAAAAAAATACCGTATGCAACGTCTAAAGAAAAAGGAGTAAAATCCACACTTGAACGTTTTGAGTGCCTTATAGGCCTCCACCATACGAAGATTCGGAGAAAGAAAGCAGAATTAAACGGAGCACCTGAAGTGCCCGACATCAGCCGAGTTTTTACTCCGGCATGATGGACTTGGCCACCCTGGATTTGTGATGATGCATCGCATCTTATCCTATGGGTATGACTTGAAGAACCAAAATATTCTTCAGAAGGGAAAAAGTCCCTCGCATCCCTTACTATAAGGGAAACTAATTGCAAGGCCATCTCCACGATAAGTTGAAAAAGAATCTACACGCTTCCTCAAAAAGAATACAAGGAGATAGATGTGGATAAAATCCACCACCCATAGTGGGCTATTTCAGTACTTCACTGTACTGATAAATGCATCCTCAGAATATTCGTACGTGTGTCTACTACCGACCCGCAACTTAGCTTTTCCAAAGCTATTGGTACAAAAATAAAAATGTTGCGGGCACATTTCCCAGACAATAAAATGTTGTAAATACGTCTGGTTAATGTTGGGAAATATACCTCCCAGTCTTTTCAAGAGTACTGCCAATCAACGGGAATTGAAAATGAACATACAAGTGCCGCATGTTCATACCCAAAATGGGTCGGCAGAGTCACTGAAAAGTAGACTCCAATGGACTGAACGTCCATTAAATCCCGATTGCCTATGGATGCATGGGGACATGCAAACTCTGCATGCTGCATCGTAAATGAAAATAAGACCCTCTGGAGGTCAGAGTCTCCAATGCAACTTGCATATGAAATGCCGCCGAACATTTCTCATCTGAGAATCTTCGGTCGCGCAGTCTTAAATCCACATTGCACCACCAAAGAGGACCAAAACGGTACTCAACGTCGCCTAGGTATCCATGCAGGGTTTGACTCACCCTCACTTATAAGATACCTAGAACCCCAAACGGGGGACGCATTTAAGGCACATCTTGAAGACTGTGATTTCGATGAGACGAGTTTCCCAAAAATAGGCCCAGATACTAGAAAATCTGGCGCGAAGAAAATTATAAAGTGGGATACAAAAAGTCTGACCCACTACGATCCGGTAACAAAACAATGTGATGATAAGATCCTAAAGATCTTACACATCCAGAACACAGTTCATAAATTACCGGATTCGTTTACTGACAACCAGAAGATTGTCAGATCACACATCCCTGCTGCAAAAACTCCAGCTAGGATTGACATCCCCGAGAATGGATGCAACCCACTAGCAGCAGAAGTGGCTGATCCTCAACAGAAAAGAGGCAGACCACCTGGCTCTAAGGACAGAAACTACTGGAGACCTTAAGACAATACTACCACAGGACAATGAGCTCCTGTCCACACCATCACCCTTCCCGGAATCCACTGCAGAGGAATTGCCGGGAAAAAGTGAAATTAAGTAAATGTTGTACGTACTGGGGTGGTGTTGGACAGATAGAACATAAATTGTCGACAAATGTATTCACGTATCATATTGCCATATACATCGCAAAAGCGATGATGTTCGTAAATTATCGTTCCACACTCCGTTGTTAGACGGCAAACGTAGAGATTGGCCAAAAATGTGGAACGTGGCAATCAAAGATGAGCTGGACTCACTTATGAAACGTGAAATATTCGGACCTGAAGTCCTGACACCAAAAAGGTGTCAAACTTGTGGATAAAACAAATTATTGCCCATATAAGAAAAATAAATACAAAATCGTATGCTATAAGGTACAACCTATAGCTCGAGGACAATTTCGCTGAAACTAGGGATCGAACAAAATCAAATGAGCATGTCTCATAAATGATGCCTCAATATCCCTAAGTTATCAAAAGCGAATACCTTACGATTTGGCGAAGGAAAATTATGGATATGCTGTTATTGGATGTTGTGACAGCATACCTTCATGGATATCTGGTAAAGATAATTTCCACATTTCCTTAAAAATGCCTGAATAGACTTCGGGACGTCTATTCAAATGAAGAAAAACAATAAGTATAATAAATAAATGTACAACCAAGAGAATCATTTGACAAGTCAATGATTCCTACTGAAGGTTGTCTTTGCATCTGTGCAAAGAACAGGATTAGAGATCATAGTTGGAGACAACTAAAATCTCACCGGATCTCCTGAAGAGAAAACCGAACTACATGAACAAGCCTGACTTTTAAACTTTAAATAAAAAGACCTAGGCAAATATAAAGTCATGGCTCATAGAATCCTGTTACAAACGCCCAGAAGTGCGTTGGAGATATTAAAAGGACCATTGTCATCCAAAGTACACCTACGATGGTACACTTACTGGATGTAAAAGAACCCTTCCGATCGCTGAAAGAGGGGGAGGATATAACTGGTCCTAAAATCCCTTATCTTATTACAATCATGCACTCCTGGCTAACTGCATGTGTCCCGGTATAACAATTGCAGTAAACTCATTAGCCAGAGATAGTTGGCACCTAAAAGGGCCATTAGACCGGAGTTAAGCCTTCTGCGCTTCCTCCAAGGGTCAAAAGATTCGGGCTTACAAAATGAAGTATCATCCTCCAATGTTCATGCAAATGCAGGTTTCAGGTCCAGTCCTTATGCTGAGAAATCACAGAACGGGTACCCACAGAGGGATGGCGATCCCATGCAGATCTGCAAAGCAATTTATGAAGGCGACATCTTCCTATCATTCCGAGATCCTCACCACACCAATGGTGTACTTGAGGGCGCCTGCTGATATATCACATCCCAATGACGATTGGGATAGAAGCTGGTATTGTGGAGCTAACCACATAGTCTGAAGACATAATCAGAGGCGACGATACTTAGCACACCTCTCCAGAGTTTCTGGATTCAGCAACTACTGAATTGCAATAACTTTGTAATATGTGTATATTTTCGGAATGTTGTAAATAGGAGTGATGAGATAAGCCTAATAGATCTGAAAGCCTAAAAGCTTTTACAGATCAGGGGGAGTTGAGGGAATTTGTACTCTTTTCCCTTAGCTATGGTTTTTCCCACTGGGTTTTCCATAGCCAAAGGTTTTAACGAGGCAAATCAAATCAACTCTGGATCCCGAAGTATCCACCCCTCTGTGACACTCAGAATCCAGAAGTATTCATGAGCAGAGTCACGTGTACAAATCAGGGGGAGTTAAAGAGCGTTTGCACTCTTTTTCCTTAACTATGGTTTTTCCTACTGGGGTTTTCATAGCTAAAGGTTTTAACGAGGCAAACCTCACCAACTCAGGATCCTGAAGTATCCACCCCATGTGAGACTCTAATTACGCTCAGAATCCCGAAGTACTCTTGTGCGGAGTCCACACATATGGCTGGATAAGGGGGAGTGTTGTGAATGGAAATAACCAGAGTCGGTTAGGATTGCGGGTATCTTAGAGATACGCCTATATCTATGTATTCGATGTATCTACTCTCCTACCATGCCTATAAATAAAGGGCTGGGGGTTCCTCCCCCAGTAGTTGATTCATAACATGATGATATTTAATAATAATAACATTTCCTGCTATTCATGGTGTAATGCATGCTCATCCGTAGGCCTCGTGTAGGACTAATTCTATCTTTGTGGCAGATTATGAGTTTGTATACTACGTAAACATTGTATCTCACCATTATATGATCTCTTCCCTATTCTCATATAAATAAAGGTCTAGAGTCTTGCCCATAAAGCATTTCACAACATGTTATCAGCACGCTCTTCCATAAGAGAGAGATAGAGAGACCGAACGTTGCGACCGCTTTGGCGACTGACAGATGATCAAGAGATCGTTGCCGTTTGGACGTTGAATAATGAGACTTTGTTAGCGTGTGGACGACCAATCGAAATTAAGCGTCTGTCTCGATCAATCTTGAGGTGTACCTAAATTTCCAGTAAATTTAATCACGATAATGATATATTTTTTGCTCATTGATGCCCAATATCAAACATAAAAAACAAACAAAAAATTTTTATGTGAATAGGACGACGGCCAACCGGCCGCTAGCCTTACCCATGTGGGGAGGGCGGCTGCCAACCGGCCACCGGCCCCATACTATCCGGCGGTGGGGGCGGCCCCAATGCCGCCGGAACAACCTCATACCCTGTCGTCGAAACAACTCCACCACCTGCCGCCGAAACAACTCCACCACCTGCCGCCGCTGGCGACGACGTCCCGAACCCTAACTAGGGTTTCTTAAAAAATTACTATACGCACAGACTCAAGTTGTGCTTGCCTTAGACCACTTCACACATTCTCAAACTAAATTTAAAATCATTTTTTACTTTATACATAACACCATATGCTCATATTATCCATATACGATTCATACTCATCCTCCACTTTCCCTCTGCCACAGCAACGTTGCTGCCCCTCCCTCATGCGTGGCCACCCCTACTCCATCATCTTCCTACATACGCCTCTTCGTTCCACCTTCCTCCATTTGTTCACCACCGACACCTCCATTCCCACTCCTGCCTCGTCATCCACCCCTCATCGTGTCTGTTGCCGCTCCTGCCTGTTGCCCTTCGCACCCGTCTCATCAGGGCGACGGCGGTGGCGGACGGGGTAGGGGTGGTGATAGAGGGCAGGTGAGGAAGAGTCCGGAGTAGTGTGCGGCCGCATGCAGGGAAAAGGGTTGCGGCGTGTATGCTACGACGACCGACGACGGTCGTGTCATCTGTTGAGAAGAGGCGGATGAAGATATTTCTGTAAATTTTAAATGAAGTTGAAGAGTTATAGAGTAAAAAGTTTCAATGACACGCCTATAAAATTTTAATGGCACTTGTAAATAAGGAGTCTGTAAATGGAATTGATTTGCGCACCCACCATTTTTACTACAGTGCACATACCACTTATTTACAAGTTTGCCTTTAAATTGCATTATGTGCACATACCACTTATTTCTTTTTTACACTCGTATGTCCCCCCACCACCGACGCGGACTCCAATGATGATTTACTAGGGTTTGGAATGGGGAGTGGGGAAGATGGAGAGGGGGGCTAGGGAGGTCGGAGGAGGAGTGACAGAAGGGGCTAGGGGAGAGTGAGAGAGGCTGAGGAGGTTGGATGAGGGGGATGTGCCGAGGAGGTCGGAGGAAGGGGCGATATCGTCGCCCGCTGCTGTTCGTCCTTTGAGTGCACGTGGGCATTTTCGGAAATTTGGCACTGAGAGTTTTTGGCGAGTAATTTCAGTGGCAAACTTGTAAATAAGTTGCATGTGAGCGGGAGAAATGGCAAACTTGTAAATAAGTGGTATGTGCGCAGAGTAAAACGGTGTGCGCGCAAATCAATTCCCTTCTGTATAAGCAACCATTATGTCTGTGAGCACAGTAACTGCATTTTTTGAAAAAAGACTCCATTGTTTCTCTCGTTCTTGAGGAAGAAGACGAAGACGAAGGAAGATGTCGCTAATGGCGGTGAAAATGAGCGAGGAGGTGTGGCTAACTTGCCTAGCCCATTCGATGACCACAGAGACCGAGGAGATCATGGGCCTCCTATTCGGCGACATCCAAGTAAACAAAACCCTAATCCCTTTTCTCATTCTCGTTACGTTTTTCAGAAGGTTTTAGGGCTTTTGATTTGCCCCAATTAAATACACGTGGTTTGATTAAAGCTAGAGCTTTGTGATTAATTTTAAGGAAATGAGGAATTAGAGTGGGAAATTAAACTGGGTACTTGGGAGTTTAGGGAACCACAAGGAACTGCTTAATTTGAGTCAAAGCTCGAGAAATGGGAAAAAAGAGGGATCATTGCAAAGTTTCCGTTCACGTGGGGGTTTCGAGCGGATTTAGGAACTTGGTTTCTCAAAATTTGATGAAATTGGTTCTGCTCTGCTTGTTAATGAGGGCTGTCATGAGGGCTGTCATTTTTTATATTGAGATTACTTTTGAAATGTAGCAATCATCTTGTTTATATGCATGACACCTGTTTTAATTCTATATTTTATAATGTTAATTGAGCTTTCTAATTCCCACTTCATTGTTATTGTGTCTGAAAGTTAATTTTGCAGTATTTGCGCATTAGGATTTGAATACCATGAGAACTCTACAAACTGTCTTAGTAAAATTGGCATTTGAGTGATGCCTAATGTTTAATCTCAACTCTGCATGGTAGCTTTTTCCCCAAACATGACTTGAATTTTTGTTTGGGATAAATGATTCCATGCATAACTTTAGTTTTTGGATCGTCCAACCAACTGCAAACGCCAAATTATCAAATTATGTGTTTCATCACCATTGTTGTGTCGCTCTTCGTAGAGGGCATACTTTTATGTCGTAATCAGGTGGATTAGAAAAATACTTACCAATGCATGATCTATTAATATTTGATGATATAGTTAATTCGGTAAGTTCTTATTATGTGCGTGTAGATATTGTATACTCTTCAGGAGTATACTCTTCAGGACTCTGGACTATAAAGAAATGCTCATGATAACCGGACTAAAAATCATCCTGCTAATTCTCTATATTCCATGTATAACATGTGTAATAATTATTTTTAAAGGTTTTTGAGTCATTTACTTGGTGCTTGACTCCCATGGTTTTTGGCCATTAACCAAAGAATAGGAAAAAAGGGCGAACTGATTTTGTGTGGATATGTTTTGGAAGCTGATTTCTTTGTTTTTGTGTTACATAACGGCTCATGATTTCACAGGCATGTTATGTTAGGGTTGTACATGGACCACAATTACCTAGCCGGAGAAGGCTCCCTGTTAGAGCTTTTGTATCTTTTGCTATTATACTTTTGGGAATTGATTTCCGCACCCACCGAATTGATCTGTGCATATACCGCTTAAATCTTTACTCCACGCATATACCGCTTAAAATTTTTACTCAGCGCACATACATATTAAATAATATTATTTAAGTTTTTGATCAGTGCACAACCATGAATACCGGAAATACCTATAAGCCAAAACACCCTAAATCAGTTCACTGATTTCTTTTGTGCAAACATAAGATGCTAAAGTACAGATAGCAATGTATAAGATCATTTTATATCTAAAAAATTTATTACATATACATATCTATTGAATTATGATCCGAATCATGTAAAATTCTTTCGAACAAGTTTAGGGGATGAAAACCAGTAACCTGTCGATCACGTTGAATTTTTTTAGGACAAGAACGATTTTCGGACATGAAAATCTGTCAAGAAAAATTGAAATCTTTGTTGGATGTAAAGAAAAAGTTGAAATTCTTAAGAAAAATGCAAAACCGAGCGGTGAGTGATAGTGGTATTTGCATCACTTTTTACTCACAACACATAACTGGTAAATTTTTTGCCTGTTGTGCATGGTGAGTAATTTTGGTCTGTTCATCACATTTTACTCACCGCTCACAACATGTAAAAATTTGTCTGTTGTACGCGGTGAGTAATTTGATTTTGGCACTAATTTTTACTCACCGCACACAACATACAAATTTTGCCAATTTTGCCTATTGTGCGCGGTGAGTAATTTTGGTATGTGCATTAATTTTTATTCAATGTGCACAACATGCAAAAATCTTTGCATGTTGTGCGCGGTGAATAATTTTAGTATGTGCATCAGTTTTTACTCAACACGCTCAACAAGTAAAAATTTTACCTGCTGTGCGCGATGATTAAAAAGTGATTCCCAGATCAAAATCACTCACTGCATACAACATGCAAATTTTTTACTTGTTGTACGCAATGATTAATTTCTTCTAATTCCGAGGCACATGCATTGTCTCCTGATGTTAACCCTTCTGCCGTCGCTATTGTTGGAGTTGCTTTGCCTTCGGTCTGGGTGTCTGCAATCTTTGGTCTTCTTTCTGCTATGTCCTTGTTCTTCTTCCTTTAAAATTTATTTCGGAGATTTATATCACTAGTGATCACTCAGATGATTATGAATAGGAGAAAGATGATCTCGGGTTATGATGGTTTCATTTCAGCCGTGTACATTGCACTGCTGTTCGTATCTAATATTAAAATGATCGGGTTAATTTTAGATTGTTGTTTCTTTGTTTGTCTTCTAAAAATATGTTGATATTGTACTATCATAAGATTCTGATTTCTTTTATTGTTTTTAACACACACACAACCAAGCAAGACACATTGTGTCTCATTAATAAGTTTTTAATGAAACAAAGAGACTCGGTGGAATTACAATAACTAAAAAAGCTACAAAACAAAACCGTGATGGCCAACAAATTTGATGCGCGTTGAGTAAAAATTTATGCACAGACCAAAATTACTCACTGCACGCAACAAGTAAATTTTTTTTGCATGTTGTGCGCATTGAGTAAAAATTTATGCACATATCAAAATTTCTCACCGCGCACAACATGCAAAATTTTTGCCTGTTGCGTGTAGTGAGTAAAAATTGATGCATAGATCAAAATTACTCACCACGCACAATAGTCATGTTGTGCGTGGTGAATTTTTGCCATGTTGTGCGTGGTGAGTAATTTGGTATGTGCGCGGTGTAATTTTGGCGGGGGTATTTCGGGGGTTTGAAAATGGTAGTTTCGTTAATTTTCAAATATTTAAGCGGTATGTGCGTAGAACAATTTCGTGGGTGTGCAACTCAATTCCCTTTTTTGCTAAGATAGGTATGCACATTTTCTGGATGTCGGAATCTGTTAATTGTTGGTTTCTTGGCTAAAGAAGTTGCTAGTAGTTGTCCTTAGATTTGATTTTAGTCTGTACTTGTGGAACTTTGTTAAAATTGTGAAATTTCTTGTGTGCTTGGAGTACATGCTTTATTTTTGCTTAAGATAACCGATTTCATGTATTCTTTCCGTATGCAATCGATGCTATCTGTTTGCTTGTTCCCGTGCCTAAAAATATGGATTTGTAACCCATGATCAATATTTTTTGATGCTTTCACTTAATGTTTATTGTAGTATATAAACGGCCGGGGCGCAGTTGCGCTCATATGGGGCGCGTCTCCACAGGTGAGATCAGATCGTCGAAAGGACCGCGTAGAGGTTCAACCTGAACAATTAGCCGCAGCATCGGCTCAGGCTGATATATCCATTACTACAATTTCACAATGTTATTTCCACACACACATTCTAATTTCATTTGAAAGTTATTTCAGATTTTGGCTGTTAAACTTAACCCATTAGCACAGGATGACACTTACGTCAGGAAGAACTACAAGGGTGATCGGATGGTACCATTCACATCCACACATTACAGTGCTTCCATCTCATGTAGGTAAGTGGGTATATGCTGTATTGCTTTTTCTTCTCAAATATTCTACCATTGAATACAATTCATATTATGTATAATCAAACTAAATTTACATTCAAATCAATGACCGAAGTGTTTCACAAATTGATTTTATGGTGCTAGCTTATTTTTTTATTTATTATTTTTTAATCTTTCCATTCCTTTGTTGTATTTAGGTAGTTTACTTTTTTTTTTGCATGTGAAACTTATATATGTCACCGTGGGAGATTATCTTACTATCTTTTGGCAGGATGTTGTTGATATTGTTGCTAATTATTTTTTTCCATTTGTAAATAATTTCTTTTCCCTAGTAAAAAGACACCATGATTTTAAATGCATGAAGATACTGGCATTTGGGTTTTATCAAGACATCCATAAAACCTGTCTTTGGTTTGGTTTAAATCATTTTCTCTTCAACTTTGGGACATAAATATCACAGTTATACCGGTACTGTTGTTGTAATCATCATCCGAAACTTTCCCAATGAAAATGGGTTACAGAAACCATAAATTAGTTTCTCCCAAAATTTCTGTTCTTTAAGTTTACCCATTTCCAACTATTTAGATGGGTATCATAGAATCCTTGTAAGTTGGGCTAGCAGCACATGACAGGCTCCACGGAAGATTTGACCATGCTTTATGACCCGTCAACATGGCATCAACTACAAGCTATAGAGGCCATGCCATATGGTCAGTTAGTGAGGATTTAAAGTTTCCTTTTTTGGCTGTGCTGCGGAGGCCCATTAAACCAAGTAGTGCACCATTGAATTTGCCTGTAGTATGACTTGGTCCAGATGATGAGGTAAACTACTATGGTTACCTAAATTACTTGCGCTATGTGTTATATATTGGAAGCAATCCATCTTCCATAGATTTTGGTGGAAAAAGGGTTTAGCTTTTGCAAGCTACTGCTGCTTTTAATATTTTGTGTTGGCCTCAAAACTTTGCCACTAAGGTAAATAGGTAATAGAGTCTGAGAACTTATTAATAGGAACAAAATAAAAAGTTAATTTACCTATCTTTTCTGTGACGTACATGTGACTTTCTTCTTTAGATTTGTCAACTTCTTTCAATCTGTATATATGGCATTATTTTGAGTTAAGAATTTTATAACTGATAATTAATCCCTTAATAACGAAACTATCTACAACATTTTGCTTATAAATCTATTGTTATGCAGATGTCCGAACTCAGGCAATGTATCAACAGTTGGATCCTGGTTTCGTTGGTCTAATATTCTCCTGTTTTAGTGAAGATGCACAGAAGGTTCTCCCTTTACACGTCAATGATGGAACACCAGCCCATTTCCATTTATATCTGAATATTATGTGAATTTCTTCAGGTTGGAAGAATTCAAGTTATAGCCTTCCAATCTTTGGATGGAAAACAGAAGAACGTTTCTCTTATCGCTAATAGTTCTCCTATAGAGGTTGAATCGTCTTGGTGTTCCTCTGAGAGGGCTGCCTCCGAGTCTACATATACTGACAATTTTGAAGATACTTGTGACTCAAACATGATAAAATCTACAAAGGTAAACTCAATAACTTTTTTCAATATGTTTACTGCAGCTTTACTAGCTTCTTTATATATTTTAGAAATAAAACGGGCAATTTGTTATTATAACTTATAAATGGGGCTTTGTTCCATTATATTTATGTTTTCAAGGTCAATATTAACAAGGAAAAAGACACATATTTTAATTTTTTATAAAATCATTTGTAGAAGCTCAAGATGTAGGGAGGGTGCCATCTCTTGCACTAATTTTTATCATGCACAAACTTTTTAATCAATGATTGTGTTGCATTATGGTATTTTAGAAAAGCTTCCATCTAGGTGATTGAGCAGCCACTTAAAGCCCTTGGTGACATTGCTTCTAGGTTGCACATGTGGGGTACAGGACGGGGGATATAATGCAATACAGTAACGTAAATACTCTCAGATCCTAAAGAACATGACAGGATGTGGCACTGGCACTGATAAAGTTATTTGTGTGTAAGCGTTAATGATAAAGTTCTTGCATGCCAACTATTGTTTTTTACTTGCAATGTGGATGCGTAAGGTTTAAAAGCTAAGATTAACTTAGTAATTACGATAATATGGAAAGGTCTAAATTTTTTATTAATAGCTATTACTATGGTGGCAAATGGGGTTGACCCACTTGAGTTGATCCGTACTCGACCTAATTTTGGGTGGGGGGTCAAAATGTGTCCAGGTCGAACACGTCAACCGGATAAAATCATGATCATGTATGTTTTCTAATTTAAAATCATGTTTGGGTAAACCATTTACTAAATCTTTCTTTGAAATCTTATTTATGTTGTTAATATTAACATGACTAAATCTTTCATGCCAAAGAAAAAGGTAATTAGAATAAACTACTAAGCACATATTTGAATCATATATATCTATGGATAAAGTGTAGATATCATCTTCTCCTACCTTTTATTTAAATATTTTCCATAGAACTATCATGTGTTAGTCATGCATCTTTATTAAATTCTACTTTATACCTTCTATCACATAATTGACTAATGCTAATTAAATTCTGTTTCAAACCATCAACTAAATTAACATTTTCAATGAGAGTGTTAGATACGTTACCAACATTACCGATTTTGATTATCTTTCCTCCCTTGTTGTCTCCAAATGTGACAATCCACATCGTTCTTTCTTTGAACTAAGCTAAGCAACTTGGGGTTGTCGGCCATGTATTTGGAGCAACCACTATCCAAGATTCACGTCTCTTTTATAGACACCCGAAAGAAAATAGCTTAAGCACCAGGTACCCACTAAAGTTGGGTCCATAAGATTTGCCCAACAAGTTCTTCAAATTTGAGGACGACTGAAATGAGAAGAGATTGAATATGAACATAAAACTGAAATACATATATAACAGAATCAGAAAAAAATAAGGCTATCAAATTTTTTTGCAGTTAGTTGACTAGTGCAGTCTTACTAGTTGACTAGCAATCCTACTAGTTGACTAGCAATCCTACATTGGTCAACTAACTATCCGGATATGAAATGAACTGTGACAACAGCAGGATCCAGTCGACTACAATGATAGTCCTAGTCGATTAGATATCATAGAATGCAAAAATAAACTAACTTTTATGAAAATCTTAGTATGAGCATTCATTGTTATTAAGTCTCAATTAGTCGATCATTATTATCATGTTTTAAAAATACCTTTTTACTCTTTATGTAAGGCATCTTAGGGTTAGGGTTTGTGATACCCTTCTTAGGGTTATTAAAGAATTTTCTATTCTTTGGGTAACCAAACCCATCTGGGCTTAGATTTTCCGTTAATGTATTTATAGTCTTTTGAATAGTGCACAGTTTTCATAAAGTTTTTAATGTAATCATTACTATTTTTGATGTTCCAATTTTAGCTACACATATTCTTATTGTTTTCTTATCATTAGTTTGTTTATTAATCCTAGGTTTGACTTGGTTAATATTAGGTGTGTGAGGTTTCTTAGGTTTGGATTTTTTAGTAAACAAATCATAGATAAATGCATGATTAGGTTTTAATTTTTCATTAGGGTTTTCACTAAGTTTGTTATAGCCTATACCATATTTATAATTACCTAGTTTTTGTGAAGCTGGCAAGTTATTAAGGTTCTCTTTACCTTTGTTAAACTTGTTAACGTTTTAAGACAAATTTTCATACTTAAGCTTAGTTGAGTTTATGTCCAGTTTAAATTCACCTAATCTTTTAATTAGGGTTTTACATTCTTTAGTTAAAATATTGTTTTCTTTTCTAAGATTGTTAATTTTGTTTTAAACGGGCCTTTGGAGGCCCATCTTGTTATTGGGTTTTCACCCATTATGTAACCATATTGCTATAAAAACAGGGCTACGGATTCCGTAGCCACCAAGTTTACAACACGTTATCAGCACGCTCGAGGTTGAGCCGAACCTCTGCCGACGGACGAACGCGACGCGAATGGGCTTCCTTCACCGAACGTCGCTAGATCCGGCGGGTAGGATATAGAGGTAATTCTTTTCCCTAGATCTAAATTCATATGCGCATATGTCTAGATCCAAATACTTGGATCGATTGTTTAATGAAAATCAACGTTTTATTGTTAAAAATCAAATTTTTGCAATAAAAAACGCTTTTTTTGAAGATTAAAAATGGATTTTTCCAATAAAAATCGGATTTTTATCATCTTCATCCCCAAAAACGCATAAACCCTAGGGGGATTCATCCTCGCCACGCGGTCGGAAGCCGCAACGCGACCCCCCAACCTCACGCAACCGCCGCCGCCTGCAGCGGCGGGCTCCCCCACTGTTTTGCAGCGGCGGGCACCCCCGCCGCCTGCAGCGGCAGAACTCCCCGCGCCGCTGCCAGCAGCGGCGGACGGGCCCCGCCGCCTGCAGCGCCCCCCTGTGCACGCGCGTGTCCGGAAACCTTAGCCGCCAGAAGCGGCAACTCATGCGACCAAAAACCCTAACTAGGGTTTGACCCCAAAAATTTACTATTTTTCAAATTAATTTCAGATTTAATTACGATTTCTTTTTCGTTAAAATCTGGACAAATTACACGCTTCTAATTCATCGCTTTTTATTCGGATTACCTGATTATTGTACGTTTAAAAATTAGGAAGATCCTGCGACCGCTCTGCCGTTAGTAAACTAACCGAACGGTGTATGACGTTGCCTAGTGGTCCAATAATTTTTAAACGAAAAATTTTCATTTCCATTATAAACTGCCTGTGATGATTAATTGCTTGTAATGAATAAACTGCCTGTGATGATTAAATGCCTGCTGCATTTTTTCTGCATGCGACGAATGTTTATATTTGCTGTGGTTTTGGATCGGCTAGTTATCACCATGATTTCCCTTGCATTATTTTCTTTTTTTGAGAGAGAAAAATGTAGTGAAGATATTTTTGTAAAATTACAAGACCGACGGATGCCTCAGGAAGATGACGAACCATTCCAGAAGAATAGGGGCCCCACGGGGGTTCCCGAGTTGTACTTTCATTCTTTTTGGGACTGTATGGACTGTAATTAATATGGTGATTAGTCGATCCACGCATCAAATATCCGTGTCTGAAATGCTTAATTATTTATTTTTCTGTGAAAATATCTAATTATTGCTTATTTTTAAACATGCTAGAGAGATAAATGGCCAAAATTGCGAGCGTCGATTTCAACGTATTGGATGCTACATGCAAGAACTATTTAAGCTGGCAGTTGGACATAAAATTCCATCTGCGAGCACAGGGACTGAGCCATGCCATCGCTGTAGGCGATAAGGTTTCTGATGTAGATAAAGCGAAAGCAATTATCTATATCAGATGCCATATCGATTGGACCCTGAAGGCCGAGTACCTCACGGTGGAAGACTCTTATGAGTTATGGAACCCCCTCGAGGATATGTATAAACATCAAAAGAGATGTTATACTTCCCCGAGCGCGATATGAATGGGAGAACCTCCGTCTCCAAGACTTTAAGTCTATTGCCGAGTACAACTCGACACTCTTTAGCATCACCTCACGCCTGAAGTTGTGTGGTGAAAAGGTGACGGAGGAGCGCATGTTAGAGAAGACGTATACATCCTTCCACGAGAAGGATGTTATACTAATGCAACAGTATCGTGAATGAAAGTTCACGAAATACTCAGAGCTTCTCTCATGCCTTCTGATGGCAGAGCAGAATAGAGACATCCTTCTGGCCACCCATAACTCACGCCCTACCAACACTGCTCCTGCGCCTGAAGCGCATCACAGCTCCTCCCAGAAGAAGAGAAGCAACTTCAAAGGGAAACCCCAGAAGGCTAAGGCAATGATGAAGCAGGCTAGAGGACCCCCTCCAAGAACCAAACATGAGGGAAAGAAGAAAAATGTGTGGAAGAGAAAGGACAACGGCCAGACATCTGCCCCCAGAAAGGACTGGGAAGATAAATGCCACAGGTGTGGCATGACTGGACACTGGTCCAGGAATTTCGGACTCCACGCCACCTACAGGACTTGTACAAAGCGAGCCAGAAGCAAGCTGAGACAAACCTGGTGGAACAAGAAGACCTGGCACCAATCAGGTTCATCGTTGAGGACTTCTCAAACGATGACCTGCTCGACTGAGGCATTATCTATTTTCTATGCATTGTAATTTTTTGTTTGAAAAACAATTTACTATATGCTTGTTTTAATTTCTAGCATGCTGCATGAACTTTTCAGACATTGAATAATTATTAGTAGTATATCTTCTCTTGTGCCTTATACTGTGATGTTTTTCTCTTAAAATTAGATGGATTATAAATGCCTAGTGGACAGTGCCTCTACGCACACGAGCCTCCAAGACATCTGCTTTTTCCAAAGCATTGATAAATACGATGGAACCGTGAATACAATATCCAGTCCATCAGGAATTATTGAAGGATCAGGGGAAGCACATTTTATGCTCCCCAACAAAACACAACTACTAATAAAAGATGCGCTTTTCTCCCCTAGCTCCCATAGAAATCTGTTAAGCTTTAAAGATATCCGCTTAAACGGATACCACCTCGAGACGGTGAGTAAACAAAACAGAGAATTCCTGTATGTAACGTCTCATAAAAACGGTGCTAAAACCACCATCGAGCGTTTTGAGGGACTCCCGTCGGGTCTCTACCATATAAGGATAAGAGCAATGAAAGCAAACACACTCGAGCACCAAAAGTGCGATAATCAACCAGAATTCCAACTCTGGCACAATCGACTAGGACACTCTGGAAGGAATATGATGCGTTGCATCATATCCCAATCCCGTGGAATTAACTCGAAAAGCCTGAAGCTACTTCGAAAGGGTGCATCTCCTTGACCCCCTTATCACAAAGAGTATTTGATTACGAGACCATCCCCCCTGAAGGAGGACGCTGGGTCTCCGAGCTTCCTAGAGAGAATACATGGAGACATTTGCGGGCCTATTCACCCCGCAAGTGGACCATTTCGGTACTACATGGTACTAATTGACGCATCTTTCAAATGGTCGTATGTGTGCCTCATGTCCACCCGCAACGTAGCCTTTGCAAAGCTACTGGCACAAATGATAAAGTTGCGGACACATTTTCCAGATAACCAGATCAAGAAATTGCGTCTGGACAACGTTGGGGAATTCACATCACAAGTCTTCCTAGACTACTACCAAGCAACCGACATAGAAGTTAAACATCCTGTAGCTCATGTTCACACCCAGAATGGGTTAGCCGAATCTCTTATAAAGAGACTACAATGGATTGCTCGTCTATTGTTGATGCAATGCCAGTTGCCGGTAAATGCATGGGGACATGCCATCTTGCACGCTGCATCGTTAATAAGATTACGACCGTCAGGGAGTCAATCTTATTCTCCGATGCAGCTTGCATATGGGAACCCGCCGGATATCTCTCACCCGAGGATATTCTGATGCGCTGTCTATGTCCCCATAGCACCACCGCAGAGGACCAATATGGGTCCTCAACGGCGTCTTGGTATCTATATTGGTTTCGACTCACCATCGATCATTAGATACCTGGAACCCCTAACGGGGGACGCCTTTAAGGCACGTCTAGCATATTGTGAGCTTGACGAAAACACTTTTCCCAAACTAGGCATTGACACAAAGAAGCCAGAAGCTTTAAAGACCATTTCATGGGATACCAAAACTTTATCCCATTTTGATCCGCGTACAAACCAATGTGAAGACGAAATCCTGAAAATCCTTCAAATACAGAATACAGTTCACATTTTACCGGACAAATTCACTGACAACCAGAAGATTGTCAGATCACACGTCCCTGCTACAAATACGCCAGCTAGGATTGACCTACCCAAAGATGGATGCAATCCACCTGCAGCAGAAGCGGCCGTACATCAACAAAAGAGAGGACGACCCCCAGGCTTCAAAGATAAAAACCCTCGAAAGAGGAAAAATCCTGGAGCAACAATAACGATACCACCACAGGATGCTGAGCTCAGCCCAGATACCTCTTCCCTCCTAACAACCCCTGAAGAGGAAAATATAAGAGAAATATCATTAAACTATGTACGTACTGGGGAAGTACTGGACAGAAAAAGCACAATCATCGATGATAACTTCGCGCTCATTATTGCCACTCACGTCATTGAATACGACGATGAGACCGATCCACGCTCTCTAGAAGAATATAAACGCAGAGAGGATTGGCCAAAGTGGAACGAGGCAATAGGAGTAGAGCTGGACTCACTCTCGAAGCGCAAAGTTTTTGGACCTGTAGTCCTAACACCAAAAGGTGTTAAACATGTGGGATATAAATGTGTATTCGTGAGAAAAAGAAAGGAGAATAAGGAGATCGTGCGCTACAAAGCGCGCCTTGTTGCACAAGGTTTTTCCCAACGATCAGGAATAGACTATGACGATACCTATTCCCCGGTCATGGATGCGATCACCTTCCGTTTCATTATTGGCCTATCTACAAAGGAAGGCCTGGATATGCAGCTCATGGACGTTGTGTCTGCATACCTTTATCGAAATATAGATATGGATATCTATATGAGAATCCCAGACGGATATAAACTACCGACTAAAATGACAGAAAGACCTCGGGACGTCTATTCTGTCAAACTCCAAAGATCACTGTATGGTCTAAAACAGTCAGGTAGAATGTGGTATAACAGATTCAGTGAATTCCTAGTACAATAAGGATTCACAACAAATGAAGTCTGCCCTTGCATCTTTATAAGAGCAAAGGGAACATGATTCGTAATCATAGCCGTCTACGTAGACGACCTTTTAACATCATCGGATCTCCTGAAGAGATAGGTGAGATATCCAAGAGTCTCACACAGACTTTTGAGATGTAAGACCTTGGCAAAACGAAGTTTTGCCTAGGCTTACAAATTGAACACTTGAGCGGAGGAATCCTGTTACACCAATCGACATACACAAAGAAGTTGCTGAAAAACTTCCTTATAGACAAATGTCATCCGCGCAGCACACCAATGGTCGTCAGATCATTGGATGTTAACACAGACCCCTTCTGACCGCTGGAAGAGGGGGAGGAAGTACTGGGTCCTGAAGTACCCTACCTAAGTGCGATTGGAACACTCATATACCTGGCAAACTGCACGCGTCCCGATATAGCGTTCGCAGTTAACCTACTAGCTGGATACAGTTCAGCGCCCTCAAAGCGCCGCTGAAACGGAGTGAAGCACCTTCTGCGCTACCTCCAAGGGTCTATGGACCTGGGACTATACTTTAAGAAAGGTGTATTCTCCGACCTAGTCGGTTATGCAGATGCAAGATACAGGTCCGACCCACACACCGCAAAGTCCCAGACCGGTTTCATGTTTACATACGGTGGGACGGCTATCTCATGGAGATCTGTGAAGCAGACTTCGACGACGACCTCATCCAACCATTCCGAGCTCATATCGATCCATGAAGCTAGCAGATAATGCTTTTGGCTTCGATCAGTCATCCACCACATCCTCAAGACCACCAGCTTGAAGACGGGAGATGTTGTACCAACCACCATATACGAAGACAATGCTGCCTGCATCGCTTAACTACGAGGTGGCTACATCAAAGGAGACAGGACGAAGCACATTTCCCCCAAGCTCTTCTGGATGCATGAACAACAAGTAGACAACCAGATCGACACCCAGCAGATCCATTCTTGCAACAACCTGGCAGATCTATTTACTAAAGCTTTACCTCGCAATACCTTTAGAAAACTTGTACTAGGAATTGGGATGAGACAGTTGAGAGATTTACAAGCATGAAGCTTGTACTTTTCAGGGGGAGTTAATGTCGAGCTGTATTCTTTTTCCTTGGCTATTGGTTTTTCCCACTGGGTTTTCCATAGCCAAAGGCTTTAACGAGGCAGCCACATCAACTCTGGATCCAGAAGTATCCACCCCTGATGTTATCCATCGATCAGGGGAAGTTACAGAGACTTGTACTCTTTTCCCTTAGCCACTGGTTTTTCCCACTGGGGTTTCCTTGGCAAAGGTTTTAACGAGGCAAGTGCTCTTAAACTCGGGATCCAGAAGTATCCATAAACCCATGATCAGATAAGCTCTATGAATCCTGAAGTGTTCATTACGGCTTACAACAATGGATGAATAAGGGGAAGTGTTATAAACGGGCTTTTGGAGGCCCAACTTGTTATTGGGTATTCACCCATTATGTAACCATATTGCTATAAATACAGGGCTACGGATTCCGTAGCCACCAAGTTTACAACAAATTTCAATTTTTAGTTTTATGTTATCTTCTTCAAGTTTCTTATTAATTAAAGTTGAGTCATTTTGGGTTGCTACATCTTTTAATGAAGTTAATTCTACTTTTAACCTATCATTTTCTTCTATTAACTTTAAGTTCTCATTTTCAAGTTTTTCAATTAATGAAATATCTTTTGAGCATTTTTTATGTGTTCTGTTACGTTTGGAATGCTCATCGAAAATCTTTTTATGTTTCTCATATGAAATTTGGAAAATCTCTTCTAATTTTCTATCATCATCTACTTCATCTTCCGTGTCAATCATATACTTCATCTTCGGAGTCAGAATTTAACTAGTCACAAGTTGTGTCATCAAGCACACTATATTGTTGTCCGTGGGTTCCTCGACTCCACTAGATTCTCCCGGTCCTTTGGTTTCCTTAAGATCTTTCTTGGGCTTCTCAGATTCTTCCTCTCTAAAGAGTTTCTTGGACATAGAATCCCTCTTGTATTCTTCCCCAATTATTTTCTGAACCTCACATGCGGTTTTAGCCCTAGAAACAAGCTCAAAAACCCCTTCAGTCATACCACGAAATAGAATGTTTATTATCTTAGCGTTTATGGAGGCCGTTTCAAGCTCCTTTATCGTCCATTGAAAAATTGGTGTAGTTGGATGGCTATGGTTCTTGCATGAACATCCAGTAGCCGTAGTCAATAGATTGAATGAATACCGTTATCATTGTCTTCCACTCAAAGAATTTTGTTCTATTAGCAGAGTGCTCGAGCAATGACCTAGTTGAAAAGTAGGCTCTTCCTTTATTAATGCCTTCAAGATATCTTACTATGATATCACATGTTGAATCCTGTAGATGACAAATGGAATACTGAAGGGGGTGAATAGTATTTAAGGAATTAAACTTAAACTTTAAGATTAAACCCTTTAAATTCTATCTAAGATTCCATTGAGAGTTACTTCACTAAGATCTTAATCAACAATATCAAAATACTTGCAAGTATGTAGGAAAGATTAAGCAACGCAATGTTAAACAACAATTGCAAGTATAAAAGTAAGCATAATGGACAACACAAAGAAATCAATGCTAACATAGAGAATTTATCATGGTTCACCCCTTCAAGGCTACACCTAGTCCCCAAACTTCGTTAGGATTAAATCCACTAACCACTCTCAAATGAGAAAAAAGTTACAACACCTCTTAGAGGAATTTTCAACACCTCTACAACTAGAGGATTTTCAACCACAAACCACCACCTCTCCAACAAGAGGATTTTACAACTCACCGCCTCTTCAACAAGAGCACTTTACAACTTACACTTTTGAAGATGAAGTACAAATGCCATCAAGATACCTTACTATGATATCACATGTTGAATCCTGTAGATGACAAATGGAATACTGAAGGGGGTGAATAGTATTTAAGGAATTAAACTTAAACTTTAAGATTAAACCCTTTAAATTCTATCTAAGATTCCATTGAGAGTTACTTCACTACGATCTTAATCAACAATATCAAAATACTTGCAAGTATGTAGGAAAGATTAAGCAACACAATGTTAAACAACAATTGCAAGTATAAAAGAAAGCATAATGGACAACACAAAGAAATCAATGCTAACATAGAGAATTTATCATGGTTCACCCCTTCAAGGCTACGCCTAGTCTCCAAACTTCGTTAGGATTAAATCCACTAACCGCTCTCAAATGAGAAAAAAGTTACAACACCTCTTCAATTAGAGGAATTTTCAACACCTCTACAACTAGAGGATTTTCAACCACAAACCACCACCTCTCCAACAAGAGGATTTTACAACTCACCGCCTCTTCAACAAGAGCACTTTACAACTTACACTTTTGAAGATGAAGTACAAATTCCTATAGCATTTGAATTGAAGCTTGAGTATATAGTGAGGCTAAAGGATGACTTC
Source organism: Scilla litardierei (assembly GCA_030789695.1). Taxonomy (NCBI): domain Eukaryota; kingdom Viridiplantae; phylum Streptophyta; class Magnoliopsida; order Asparagales; family Asparagaceae; genus Scilla; species Scilla litardierei. Next base: position 219,403,420 of record CM061134.1, on the reverse strand, counting down.
TTTGATCTCAATGGAAGTAAGGATTAAAGCCTTAGGAGATCAAAGAAATGTGGTCAAGGAAATTTAGAAAGGTTTTTGAAAATCAATTGCCCAAAGAGGTTTTAGCTTTGAATTTTTTTGAGCACTAGAGAGCTTGAAAACTTGTTTCTAAATGATTTTCTCAATTCTCATTGATACCAAAACCTTAGACAAAAACCTTTATATAACCCTCAAAATTGGTGAAGACAGATTACCCAAAATGCTCTATAACAATAAAAAACTAGTAAAAATGTTACTGTTGTAGGCCAAAGGACTGGTGCTAGTCAACTAGAGTTCATCTTCTAGTCGGCTATGCATCAACTAGTCGACTAGTTGAACTATGGTCGACTAGTCCTTTCATGCCAGCAGAGTTAATTCACTCTGTGAATTCTAGTCGACTTTAGTTCTTTTCCTAGTCGACCAGTGCTCATGGCTTAGTCGACTCGGTTCAGAACTATAGGTGACTATTTTTTTTGACATGATGCTAGTTTAGTTCCAAGCATTGTAGGTAGTCGACTAGTCTAGCTATGAAGTTAAGGTTTTGATCTTTAAAAAACTTAGGAAATGATTTTAGAAAACTTCAAATTTTTTTAAAGCATTCTAGGTATATTCCTAAGTTGCAAGCTTCAATATAAGGCTATAACAATTCTAAAGACAAGTACATAAAAATTATATCAATTCACACAAACTTGGAGCTTTTGATGTAATCTCTTTGTTCATAACTTGTCTACTGAATTCTTATACTTCTTGAGTCTTGGACGAGCTTCTACTTCTTTTTAGAGCTCCTTCTTCTTGACTCTTCTTATTTTTGGTTGGACTTCATTTTCTTTAGCCTTTGTTAGCTTGAATGAATTTTTTCGTCTTGATGCCTTTGTATACATTGGCTTGAACTCTTTATAATTAATCTTGTGTACCTACACTTATTACTTTATTAGCACCGCATAATTGTTTGTTCATCATCAAATATACTTAGGGTGGTTCATTGTCCTAACATAAACATGGTTGATAACCCTGGTCAAATTATGCACCCTCCAAATGGTCAGGTTGCCAGTTCCGACCATTTCATTGTAGCTGTTATTAAGGAATCCCAAAAGTGGTTGGGGTTGCCATTTGCCAACCTTGTCCATTTTGATCTCAGATGGCTGGGATTTTTAACCTGATTGCTTTGTCTTGACAGGCATTCACGCGCGGACAGTTTTTATAATTAAATTTATATGTGGTTAGTTTTTAAAATTTATTTTTAACTTTTTTGCTTATTTTGAACCTTCCCAAAGTAAGATGCTTAAATTATTTTAATTTATTATACGATAACAGTCTATTGGTAACTAAAGCTTTGTTCTAATCCATATGTCATTATTTAAGTAGATGTTATTAGTTCTAACTGGAGTGTGAGTAATAAATTATCATCATCGTCACCATTTGAGCCTTTGCTCGTCAGATTAATGGGTGGATAGAAAGCAGTTTGGAATGTTAAATGAATCTTAATTGAAACATGAAAGAGGGCAGAGTGGAAATGAAAAGGGGGAAAGAGCCCTGTGATGTTCCGCTATTCCGGTAGCAGAGGAATAAATTAATTATGGGTTTAATTTGCGAAGCAGATTTGTTTAGTTCAAGGGTTGGGCTTATCCTGATCTAATTAACCTTCCTTTTGCAAATATTAACACTAACAAACACCTCTTTAAGAGCAAAAAGTTTCTAACATAAGATGATTTAATTTCAAAATCATGATGATGGTTTCATTTAGGGTTCTCCAACAATGGCTGCAAGAGTACCACTATCTTGGAAGCCATGTTTTTTGGAATTGCAAGAATTTTACCTGTTTATTTTAATAACTATTAAACTATACTCGAATTACTACACAAGGCTATCATTGATGTTGTGATATAATCCTTTGTATATACTATATCCCGTAATATTACAGTCTTGCCTGTTTATTTCCCTTTGCCTTTTCATTTTGCTTTTTTGATATAATGTACTTTGAATGCTTTCGTAGGTTGCATTTGTTATATGTACATCCTGCAGTGAGCTAATGTGCAAATAAAACAGAAAATCAACATGTTGTTTGGGATACTTTTTTTGCTAATGACCGCACCAGTACTAAACTCTTATTTTATCCTCAATACATGCAAATTCCATTACTTGTCTAAAAATTACATGCTTCAAGGTGATTCAAGATAAACCATGTCATATTGTTTAGGTTGGGGGAAGATCTTCAGGTACGGAGGAGTTCTTTTCTCATGATGATGTCAATTATTTAGGGAAGCAGAGGAAGAGGGATTACTTGCTTTTACCAAACAACGTGGACAACTTTAATAACAACACACTTGATGTAGATTCTATGGATATGACAGCAAGTATGCAGGAGGCACTGCACCGCTCTAACATGGACGTGAGGTACACATAAAAATGTACACCATGCCTTGCAACATTTTACTTAATACGATTTCTTCTTCTTCTTTGGGGTGTATTTGTTTAGGTGCTAACCTGCACTATCAATTGCATAAATGGTTTGTATGGCAATGTTTCTTTTCTTGGTCATGATTGCAAGACAGATTATGACAAATGTTATATTGTTTATCAGTTTGTTTTTGTGTTTCAATTATTAAAGGCTGTAGTCTGGACTTGAACTTTGGACCTCCCACTACCCAACCCGACCTTTTAACCAGTGCGTCATTGCTTCAAAGTTGTAAGCAAATTAGTAAATTTCTAATGTTTACTTCATTTGAGAAAGTTTTTATTTGCACTTATATTAATAGTCAGTTGAAATAAAATTAAATAGATTTTAAATATACTTTTTAACGATCTTGGGTCCACATTCGATACAATTGAAAGGTATCATGTAGGAAGCACATGCAAACAAAAAATGGGTAGAGATGGATATGAATTGGGGAAGAATTACGGCAAAAGAAAATATTTTTATTGATAATTGAGTGGAACTAACAAGATACAACATCCAATTCGAGAGGAATGCCAATTTTCTTTCCATAATCTAAACTATCTAATGGAATAATAAACTCATAATATTCAACATAAACCCTAATGATCTTTCTCCCTCTTATTTATAACAAAATCATTCCTAATTAGATAATCAGCTGAAATTACCAAACTCTTCCTCACTAGGGTTTGCTTGTGGTTTTGCACCGCCGGCCACATGCAATAACCGGTCTAATGTTACTCTTCTCCCAACGAGACACCTTGTCCTCAAGGTAGAATTTTGGAAACTGCTGTTGGATTGCGCAGATTGGCCCTCACGTCGTGTCCTACTCCAAATGAGGGTGCTTGCCCTTTCTTACTTCTTCCTCCTAAGCTACTATGCACTCGTCTTTGTCATCACCGACTGTTAAAACTTGGAGGACGTGATCTTGACAGAGTGTCCCCCAAGCAAACTTCTCGTCACAGTGAAAACACAACAACATTCGCCCGCTTATTCTATATCTCCATCTCCGTGAGGCAATTGAACTTACTTCCGGGCCGCCTCTCGTTGTTCATGTCTGGGGTTGTTTGAATCCCATGGTTGTGTCTTTTGTCCTTCCATCGTGATATTGGTATGAGAAGCGAACCCGCTCGATGTGCCATTGGCACATCGCTCTGTTATGTTCCTGTACTCGGTCATCTGTGACATCTTCGTCGTTTCACCTAGCCCCTTCGACCTCAAAAGGTATAATTCGGCTCGAATGATTGTCTTGAGCCCTTTAATGAAATTTCCTTCTAACACCACTTCCGATATTCTTTCCACTCGGCTTGAGAGCAACTCGAACCTCTCCTTATACCTCCTGACTGGCCTCTCTTACTTGCGAATGGCTGTTTGTGCTGATCATCACCCTGAGTATCACACCATGAGTATCACAAAACCGTTCAGAAGGCAATCTTCTAACTCCTTTCAAGATCGTACTGGTTGCCACTGCTCTCTCTATTGGAACCATGTTAATGTCTTCACTTTTAAACATAAGGCCCCAACCATTAGGTTCTCTTCCTCTGTAAGTTGTTCATTACGAAATATCGTTTAGGCGATAAACCCATCCATAGGAAACCCCTCAAAGATCGGCATCTTCAGCTTTCTTATTCGTGAGTTGATTCCGAATTGTCTCTACTCGGCTCTGAATTGGGGCTGCCCGTAGTAAAATTGTTGGTATGCGTTCAAATTTGGAGCTATGTGACACTTGAATCTCCTATTGGAACCATCCTTTTCGTGCCACCGTTCGTCCAACCTTCCAACCTGTCAATACCGCTGTTTTATGTTCTCTCCTTTATTAATTAGGAAATCTAATTAGGATTAAATTTAGTTTCTTTTATTAATTAGAAAATTAAATATGGCTATGTTAGAACAATTTTAATCAATTTTATCTACTTCAAGTTTTTGGCCCCAATTCACTGTTTAAAATCGAAAAATGTTGGGAAAAGTGTTTGCAAATTAGGTCTTCATGTCTTAAAGAGGTCGTATACATATCTAGATTAGAACGACTTTGAATCACATGAATCCAAGGGGTTCTAAATTTGTAAAATTTTAAAATATTTAGATTGATGTGTTTTTATAAGTTAATTCAATGATGTTTAGTTTTTAGTTGTCATTTTTAAATTAGCTATATTTGCTGCTTGAATAGTAAATTTTTTTGACAAAATTATATTTGAATTCATTAAACTTTTAATTTCTACTTAAGAGTAGATATTTGTGCCCATACTGATTTATGTATATCTGTTGTGCTCTGTATATCGCCCTTCCAGAGTTTTTTCTAGCTCCGTCCTTGCATATGATCACTATGGGTGTCAATGGGCTAGCTAGCTTGGATGCCGGCTGGTATTGGGCAGTATAATTTAGCATGATTTTAATATCAAATTTTAACTTAGCGCACATGATTTTATTATCGAATTTTAATTTATTTCACATACTTGATGGGCTTAAATATTTATATATTTAATAGAGATAATAAGTTATGTATTAGAATTACATGAGGATCATCTATAGAAGCATTTGAAGAGCGGGCACTTCTTTTAAACATCCAAATGGTAAACTTGCATATCTTGTGGAGTTGCAGGAAAAGTTAAACCTAGTATACGTGGATGCAATTATGTGTCAACTAACTGTTATTGTGCATATAGTTTAATGGAAAACATTGGGAACTCTGCTAATATCATTTTCATTATATATTGGCCTGACATGGGCCTATCCAAGCTTTTGTGTTTGTAACGTCCCATACCCGGGTGTCGTTACTTTTGTATCATTTTGTGCAGGTCCTGCAGTTACCAGTGGAAACAACGTGGAGCAAGTAGGAATTGACAGAATTTAAAATCATCCTTTCATTAACATCATGTCAGAGTTACAACGTTATATACAATAAAAAAAGTACATCATCACTCTAATGCAGAAACATAAATACATGAAATGAAGATACAATATCACTCACACCCAATCGGTCCTCAAAGCTCGTCGCCCTGAACCGAAAACTCTGTCTCCTCGTACAACGGTGCCTCCGCGTAGTCTTGTTGGTCACTTGGTGGCAACAACAGAAGTACCACCGCTCAATAGAGTAGATTTATCAACCAAGCAACAACAATGATAACGATTCATGAATAGAGAAATATATTAACGAACATGTGTAAGGGGTGATGAGCCAAGGCCTAACATGTTATGGTGGTTTTGATGTTGTTCATTTACTATAAGACTATACTATTAAGTTGTTCTCAATTTTAAACTTATAACGGAGAGCACGATGTGCGACCCAGAGACCATCTTGGACCGCAAGGTGCTGATACGATCCGGTGGATCGAACCAATCAAATCAGTTTTTAAAGAGGAAAAAATTAAAAAGATGGAATTTTTCTACTGAAAATTGACGAAGAACACAGATAACTTGGGTTTCTTCGAGACGAACCCGATCTCCTAGCTTTTATATAAACGGATTAAAAGCCTAACTATCCCTCACAAGATGCCTAAGAGTATTCTTCAACAAAATAAGCATACCCTAACCCTAGCCCACGCCCTCACTTATATAATGTTTAGGCGTGGTGCGCACAACAAAACTAGCAAAACTTATTGTGCATAAAGAAACTTTGCCCAAACAGTCGGTGCACATAGCAATTACTCCTTCGGCCTCCTCTCGTACGTAATGTTCGCATCATTACTCCGCCCCTAAAAGAGCCACCTTGTCCTCAAGGTGGTGCATGAAGTTCGCGGAGGCCCTATTCCAAGTGCGCGCAAGCCTCCTCCCGGATCAAAAGGATGAAAATGATCTCCACCGCTTTCACTGTTGTTCTGAAGAAATCCAGATCTGAAAGCTTCAGATTTGAAAACTTGAAGATCTGGATATGAGAATTTCAGATCTGGATCAGAAAATTTCAGATCTGGATCTGGAATTTTCAGATCTGGATCTGAGACTTGAAGATCTGGATATGGAAAATTCGATCTGGATCTGGAAATTGAAGATCTGGATCTGAGAATTTCAGATCTGGATCTGGAAATTGAAGATCTGGATCTGAGACTTTCAGATCTGGATCTGAAAGATCTGAGGCGCCGCTCTCCTCTTTCTCCACCTCCTCAGAGAAGTATCCATGAGACTTCATCAGATCGGAGTCCGCAGCTTCATCAAGATCCAATGATCTATAAGCTTGCTCCCTGTAAAAGAAGACATAAAAATTTCTTGGATTATAATCCAAGATTTTGACCCCAAATCTATGCATTTCCAATAACGTCCAATCATTAGTTAACGCTCCATCAAATTGGCTAAACATTGCAAGTATTGAGCTTTCCCCTTGGTTGCGGAAGTGCAATCGTAATAAGATTTAGCAATTTCATATTGGCTAGCTGCATCATGAAATCTTCCATATCGAAAGAGCTTGTTCGTTTGCTGCAGCGTCCGTGCTTGTTGTAGCAAATCACCCATGGATCGTAGATGTTCTGATACCAATTTGATACGATCCGGTGGATCGAATCAATCAAATCAGTTTTTAAAGAGGAAAAAATTAAAAAGATGGAATTTTCTACTGAAAATTGACGAAGAACACAGATAACTTGGGTTCCTTCGAGACGAACCCGATCTCCTAGCTTTTATATGAACGGATTAAAAGCCTAACTATCCCTCACTAGATGCCTAAGAGTGTTCTTTAACAAAATAAGCATACCCTAACCCTAGCCCACGCCCTCACTTATATAATGTTTAGGCGTGGTGCGTACAGCAAAACTAGCAAAACTTATTGTGCATAAAGAAACTTTGCCCAAACAGTCGGTGCACATATCAATTATTCATTCGGCCTCCTCTCGTACGTAATGATCGCATCAGGTGCTACCCTGGGCCGAGTCTAGAAGTCAACTGTGACGGGGACTCAGGATCAGTGAACGGAAATCCTCCCAGATACGGGCCAAAAGCAGGGCTCCAATCACTCCCGCACTCTCTTCCCATTCCCAATGAGTTATGATAAGTTGTTCAATTAACGGTTTGTCGTTGCATCCAAATTTAATGTCAGGTAATGTCATTTATCTTGCTCATTATCTCAACTTACGCAATCTAAAGGGTTTCTTTGTATCATGTCAAGGTACATTCGCTACTTTAAAGCCGAACACATGTGTCAAGTATCAAATATTTGATCAAGTCCAATTTACTTTAAATTCGTGTGACACCTTTAAATTGCGTATTTGAATAAATGAGATCAGTTCTATAATTGAAACTTCCATGGGATTCAACAAATTCTTGTACACATGTGGAGACTTGCATTCAAGATAATAATTACTGATAATTATTCTACTACTTCACACTAGTGTATGCCAAAGGAATATGAACTTAAACTTGCATAAACTAACTAAACCAATATTTCAGCCTAATATATCTTAGACTTGCATTCAGATTTACGTATATAAAGAAAACTGAATTTAAAATCGAGATTCACCTTTTACGTTAACTGAACTGAGGGTGAATAATGAATATAAAAAAACTAAAACATTTAAATTTCCATTCATTTTTAGTTTTAGCTGAATCTGATTACTGAAGTTATGGGCTGGAAAATTTAGTAACTAGGGGATCAGAGTTTGGGAATTTCATCATGTTTGTGGGGGGTTCCCGAACCTGCGGCAAGGTCTACACGAACTGCGAATAAATCAGCAAGGAAACAGGCCAAGGATTATCAACTGCGAGGGGTAGGAGGGTTTCCGAGGTTCAGATGTCAGTTCAGAAGATAACGCCCAAAAACAGCGAGTACCCGAAGCCTCAGATGGTAAAATCACGAAGACAGAAAGATTTCAGAACTAAACAAAAGCCGAAACTCTCAACATAGTGAAAAGGAAAAACTGAAACTACAAGGCAGAACCATCCTCAAGAGGAAACCCACGGCCAGACAAACTTAGAGGGGGACTGAAATTGTTTACACTAGTCATTAATAAGCCCCGAGACCCCAGGCCAAGCAAGACGGAAGCCAACCCCACAATAATCATGCGATAGGGATGAAAACCCTAAAAATTATTCCCGTCATCATCCTATTCCATAAATCCGACTTTCGTATGAATTTAAATACGAATTTCATTTCAGAAATTAAGCATAAAGGAATCGAAATAATATGAAGCGTGGTAAGATAAAAATCTACCTTTTTGAAGCCGATGATCAAAAACCAAAGAACAAAAGACCCCAGCAAAAGTCCAAATAATACCCGCAAGGAACAAATCCCAGATCCGAAGAAGACCAAGCTGAAAATCCCACAGAGAAAGAACTTACAGTTTTTCGTAGAAAACTAGGAGAGATCTACAGATATAGGGCTCGAAGGAACCCTGGAGAGGACATCGTGGAGGCGTGGGGTCGTGGCGAGATCCTCTCACGTCATCGAAGAAGAGGAGAGGCGGCGGTTGCGATACCTGCGGAAGGGAGAGAGAGAGAGAGAGAGAGAGAGAGAGAGAGAGAGAGAGAGAGAGAGAGAGAGAGAGAGACGGTCGTGGCGTCGATCGCCTAGCCCGAATGAACCGCGCGCTTGGGAGGAAGCTGCCTGCTTCGCAAGCCCTAGGCTCGGGCTCGGGGTGAGAAAATGAGGGGAGAGCTGAGGGAATAGGAAATAAAAGAACCCTTATGGGCTTTGGGCTGCTGGGCTGCACACAACGAAAAGGAAACAAAGAAAAAAATGTTTTTTTTGTTTTTACAAAACATGCCCATTACATTCTACACACCTTACAGAAAATTTCGTGCTCGGAATTTAAAAGGAAACTAAGATGCATCAAACAAGTATGGATATCACGCTCTCATCTCATCCTCTCTCACCAGACTCTCCAGACGAGTCTTGGGGTCACACCACCTTCACCAGACTGACAGTCTTGTTCCTGAGAACCTTCTGCTGTCGGTCGATGATCCTCACTGGCTGCTGCTCATATGTCAAGTCTGGTCGTACCGTAATCTCCGAATGATCGACCACATGAGTCGAATCTCCCACGTACTTCCGCAACTGAGATACATAGAATACATTATGCACCCCTTCAAGAGATGGAGGCAGTGCAAGTCTGTACGCTACTTCTCCCACTCGCTCCAATACATCAAAGGGTCCAATGTACCGTGGCCTGAGTTTCCCCCTCCGACCAAACCGAATCATTCCTCTATTGGGCGAGATCTTCAAGAAAACATGATCTCCTGGCTGAAACTCTAGATGTCGTCGCTTCAAATCTGCCCAATGCTTGTATCTATCCTGCGCTAGCTGTAGCTTCTCCCTGATGGTTCAAACCACATCAACTGCCTCTATGATCGTCTCAGGCCAAATCAGCTCTCGATCACCAACATCGTCCTAGCTCAATGGTGATCGGTACTTCCTCCCGTACAATGCTACAAACGGAGCCATCCCGATGCTGGCCTGATAGCTATTATTGTATGCAAACTCAACGAGGTGTAGGTGGTCTTCTCACGACCCCTTGAATTCTAACTTACAGACACGCATCATATCCTCCAAGATCTGTATCGTACGCTCCGACTGTCCGTCCATCTGCGGATGATACACCGTGCTAAAGCTCAACTGTGTGCCCAAATGCCCCAGCAAACTCTTTCAGAAATGAGATGTAAACCGAGTATCCCTGTCTGACACAATGCTGACAGGAACCCCGTGCAATCTCATAACTTCCTCCATATACTTCTTGGCAAGTGTTTCCGTTGACTGACCCACTCTGAAAGGTATGAAATGCGCCGACTTGGTTAATCGATCCACGATCACCCAAATGGCATCATTATGCTTCGTACTCTGCGGTAAGCCTGTCACGACGTCCATCGTGATATGCTGCCACTTCCACTCTGGAATAGGCAGAGATTGCAACTATCCAGCAGTGCGATGATGTTCAGCCTTCACCTGTTGGCACATAATACATTTGGCGATGCTCATAGCAACACTCCTCTTCATCCCATGCCACCAATAATGCTGTCTCAGATCCTTGTACATCTTCGTCCCGCCTGGATGAATGGAATACGGAGAACTGTGAGCTTCCTTCAACAGTTCCTCCCTGATATCTCCAGACGGCACACAGATCCTCCTACCGTACCTCAAGGACACATCCTCATGAATCTGAAACTCTGGTCTTTGCCCAGTCAATACCAATTCCCTGGTCTTATGCAGCTTCACATCCCCTGCTTGTGCAGTCTTAATCCTGTCCACCAAAGTAGACTGTATCTGTAAGTTCATCAGAGAAGCAGTCATCCCTGGTGACACTACTTCTAACCCCATCTCTCTCATCTCCTGTTGAAGCCTCCACTGAATCGTAAGAATCATCATTGTTGGAAGACGACTCAATGCATCAGGCACAACATTGACCTTCTCAGGATGGTACTGAAGGTCAGTGTGATAGTCTGCCATAAGCTCAACCCATCGACGATGCCGCATGTTAAGCTCCTTCTGTGTGAAAAGATATTTCAGACTCTTATGGTCTGTGAACACCTTCACCTGCTCTCCCAACAAGAAGTGCCTCCAGAGCTTCAAGGCAAAAATGACTGCCGCCAACTCAAGGTCATGCGTGGGGTAGTTCTTCTCGTGAATCTTTAGCTTCCTGGACGTATACGCCACAACGCGGCCATGTTGGTGTAGCACACAACCGAGACCCTAGCCGAATGCGTCGCAAAACACCTCAAATCCTCCTGTCCGATCTGGAATGACCAATACTGGGGATGTAGTCAGTCTCTTCTTCAACTCATTAAATGCATCACTGCAAGCCTTGGACCAAACAAACATAACATCCTTTCTCGTCAACCGCGTCATCGGCTCCGCGATCTTCGAGAAGTCCTGAATAAACCTCCGATAGTATCCAGCTAACCCCAGGAAGCTCCGAATCTCGGGCACAGACCTGGGAATCGGCCACTTCTGAGCCGCTGATACTTTCTCCGGATCCACCGAAATCCCTTCTTCAGACACCGCGTGGCGCAGGAAAGCCACCTTGCTGAGCCAAAATTCACATTTGCTGAACTTGGCGTACAGCTGATGTTGCCTCAATGTCCCATTGACCTTTCTCAAATGTTCTGCATGCTCCTGCCTGTTCTTCGAGTATATCAAAATATCATCAATATACACCACAACGAATTTGTCCAGATACTCATATAACACAAGGTTCATAAGACTCATGAACACCGCAGGCGCATTTGTAACACCAAACGGCATCACTAAGAACTCATAGTGTCCGTATCTAGTTCAGAATGCAGTCTTAGGCACATCCTCCTTCCTAACCCTCACTTGGTGGTATCCAGTTCTGAGATCCAACTTCGAATAAACACTTGACCCACCAAGTTGATCAAACAGATCGTCAATACGGAGAAGGGTGTACTTGTTCTTCACAGTAACCTTATTGAGCTCTCTGTAATCAATGCACATGCGTCTGGTTCCATCCTTCTTTTTCACCAACAATACTGGAGCCCCCCAAGATGACACACTAGATTGTATCCAACCCTTCTGCAGAAGATCATTCAATTGTGTTCGGACTTCCTCCAGTTCCGAGGGTGCCATACGGTAGGGTTTCTTAGTTATAGGTAGTGCTCCTGACTCTAAGTCAATAGAAAATTCAACATTACGATCCGGAGGCAAACCTGTAAGTTCTTCCGAAAAGACATCCAGGAACTCTCGCACAACCTCTGGTTTCTCCAGCTCAGCATCCATAGCAGACACCACCATCTTCGTCGTTTTGACTCTGAACGTGATCGCTGACATGCTTCCTCTGGCGAATTCGAACTTCGGGTGATCGGGCATCTCAAACATCACCACTCCACGCCGGCAGTCAATGGTGGCGTAAAATGTCTCCAACCAGTCCATCACGAATACAGCCTCAAAACTCGGCATCTCAATGATCAGAAAGTCCGCATAAAGCTCTCGCCCGCATATCACTACGGGGCAAGAGGAACTCCCAATAGACGTCTTCAACACTCCACCGCCCGTGTTGACATCCCAACAAGAGGTAAGGGGTGAGTGACTCAGAAACTTTATGTTGGTCGACAAATCGTCTCGACATGAAACAGTGAGAAGCACGCGAGTCGAACACTGCAAGGGCGGGTCTGCTAGCTACTAGTACAGTACCTAAGGTAATAAACACTATGTCTAAGCATGCGGTGACTAGTGTGTAAAAGAAACTTTAAGTACTGCAGTAATAACGTCGTACCTCTTGTGATGACCTGTCAGGTGGCGTCGGCCTCCTCAGCAGTCATAGTGAACGTCTGGCGCCTGGGAGGTGGAGCCTGCGATCTCGCCTGCTGGAAGACCTTCCGCTGAGGCGGAAGTGCGGGTCCTCGCTGAGTGCTCCCGGCTGGTGCAGTAGCTGGTGTAGGCGTCGGGCCCGGGGCGGTAGGCCTCTGTCCCCTCCGTGAACAGTCTCTGGCAGTATGGTCATCAGCCCCACAGATGAGACACTGATTCAGGAGCAGTCTGCATTCTGGCTTGATGTGTATGGGCTTGTTGCAATAATGGCAGATCGGTGTAGGGCGTCGCTGGTGCTGCTGCAGCGCCGGACTCTTAAACTGGGTTTGCTGAACTAGACGATGTATCTGCCTTGTAGAGGCGGCTTGTGCTCGACTGCAGAAGCTGCTGTGGAAGGTGGTGGTTGTCTCGGAGGGGCCACCGTCTGTCGCTCTCGTGCCCGCTCCCGCTGGACATACCCGTACTCCCGAGCTGTAGAGAGTACATCGGCATGGGTCTTCAATTTGAACCCAACTAGCTTGTCACGAATGTCAATGTCTAAGCCTTTCTGAAATCTCTTGGCCCGAGCCAAAAGTGTGGACACCATGTCCTTGGCGAACCTGAAATATCAATTAAGTAAATACACATGTATAGTATAGTTAGGTGCTATGCATCAAATCACGCACCTGCTGAGCCTAGAAAACTCAGCGTCGTACTCCTCTACAGTCATAGAGCCTTGCTTTAGTTCCACAAATTTCTCCTCGAGCTCCATCTGTGCCTCAGGCGAAAAGTATTGGGCATTGAATTCGTTCTTAAAGGTGTCCCAGGAAATCGGCTGCGCCAATCGATCTTCTTCAGCATCCCCCACCATATCCTCGCATCCCTGCTCAGTTGTAACTTCGCCATATCCACCCATGAAGCTACAGGTGCCCGCGCTGCCTTCAGCATATCGGTAATGGAACGTAACCAGTCCTCCGCAGCCAAAGCGTCCTCTCGTCCAGTAAAAGTCGGCGGCCATAATGACCGAAACTGCTGCACTCCTCCATCCTGTCTAGGTTCCCTCTGTATTGCCTGGACCATCTCTCGCAAGGCCAGGTCTGAGATCTGATGCACCGTGTTCGAGCCAGAGTTGTTGCCCGAATCGGATCCTGATCCCGAAGCGTTTTCAGCCATCGTCGATCTCTTAGATGCTCCACGTCTCTTGCGTACGTAAACTTTCATACGCCTGCATTCGTAGGTAAAATTTAAATTAAAAGAGTATCTCAAATATGTAATTCCACTTGCTCTACACTGTCCACGAGGTGGTTGCGCGGACCTGCATGGGCCACCACTTGTAACGCCCCATACCCGGGTGTCGTTACTTTTGTATCATTTTGTGCAGGTCTTGCAGTTACCAGTGGAAACAACGTGGAGCAAGTAGGAATTGACAGAATTTAAAATCCTACTTTCATTAACATCATGTCAGAGTTACAACGTTATATACAATAAAAAAAGTACATCATCACTCTAATGCAGAAACATAAATACATGAAATGAAGATACAATATCACTCACACCCAACCGGTCCTCAAAGCTCGTCGCCCTGAACCGAAAACTCTGTCTCCTCATACAACGGTGCCTCCGCGTAGTTTTGTTGGTCACCTGGTGGCAACAACAGAAGTGGTACCACCGCTCAATAGAGTAGATTTATCAACTAAGCAACAACAATGATAACGATTCATGAATAGAGAAATATATTAACGAACCTGTGTAAGTGGTGGTGAGCCAAGGCCTAACATGTTATGGTGGTTTTGATGTTCATTTACTATGAGACTATACTATTAAGTTGTTCAATTCAATCTTAAACTTATAACGGAGAGCACGATGTGCGACCCGGAGACCATCTTGGACCGCAGGGTGCTACCCTGGGCCGAGTCTAGAAGTCCAGTGTGACGGGGACTCAGGATCCGTGAACGGAAATCCTCCCAGATACGGGCCGAAAGTAGGGCTCCAATCGCTCCCGCACTCTCTCATTTATAAGTTTCCCAATCCCAACGAGTTATGATAAGTTGTTCAATTAACGGTTTGTCGTTGCATCCAAATTCCATGTCAGGTAATGTCATTTATCTTGCTCATTATATCAACTTACGCAATCTAAAGGGTTTCTTTGTATCATATCAAGGTACATTCGGCACTTTAAAGCCGAACATAGGTGTCAAGTATCAAATATTGGCTCAAGTCCAATTTACTTTAAATTCGTGTGACGCCTTTAAATTGCGTATTTGAGTAAGGGATGACAGAAACTTGGAATTTTTTCTTCGCTCTTTTGATCAATTTGTAAGTTGTTTCTTGAAGGTGCTTCTGAGTGAGTAATTGTAGGGATTTGTATTGTGATATCCCTCTTGATCTATATGTGATCCATGGGGAGAATGTTGTCTTGATAGGAGAATTGGATTTGGAAAGGGAGGAGGAGCTTCCGGCTCATATGACTCGTGTTTCTGTTGCAGAGATAAGACGAGCCTAGAAAGCAGACATGTGTGCCACTGATCTGAAAGGCACCATGCTGAGAGAATGGAGTTCATCGGTTTGGACCGACACACATCTATTTTGGCGGATAATTATTTATGCCATAATTGCCTGCAATTGGTTTGGGAAATTAAGGGTGTCCCTCTCTTTGATGAGTTGCTTCGAAGGAGTGTGCTAGGGTTTCGACGAGCGGCTGTGATGGTGGTGCATCGGAGCTCGAGGACTGCGATGGTGGTGCGTCGGAGCTCGAGGACCTTGGTATCTCCAATGAGAAAGAAGGTTGGCCGGCGGGTAAGTCTCCTTCTCTCCTCCTGATCTTCTTCTGATTTCTTTCTATTTTTGGAAAATTTTGTGCAGGGGAGAGTGAGAGAAGGGCGGTAGTGTGGGGGCTTCACATGGATGGGGAGAGGATGTATGGAGAGAGAGGGTTAGGCGAGAGGTTTTATTTTAGTTGGGTTTTTTTCACTGAAGAAGTCAGGAATTACAGAATTAAGGGGCGGCGTTTGATCGTTCACCGAGGTCAGAGAAAGAGGGAGATGATATGTTTTTAGTTGTCTTTTTTTCTCTCTTTAGAAAGAGGCGAACAGGGATGGGGACGGCTTGTGCGGCACCAATTGGCGATGGCTAGGTTATGTTTTGATGAATTTTTGTGGCTTTTGGGATTTGAAATGAGTGAAGAGAGGATCTTCGGCTCTGATACCAAATTGATGTAGGACGTGATAGATTTAGGGATTTGTGGAGTATTTGGGGGAGGAAATTGATAAATTAGAGTTCTTGGCTTCTCACCAAGAATTTCCAAGGCTTCTCACCAAGAAGGGGGATGTTTCTCAGATTTGTAAAATTTTTTCCTATGATTTGTTCATTGATTGATTGAAAATAAAACAAGTCTATGGCCTTTTATAGGCTTATAATTCAACACTTCTTTTATCCTATCCGATGTGGTATTAAACTCAACCAAAAAAATAAAACTCTTTAAAATAAATAAAGACTCCAAATAGACTCCAAGTAACTAAAACTCAAAATAAAATAAAAATAAAAATTAAAAATCTCGACCGTATCCGAAATGATTCGGATATGGTTTTAGGAATAAAAATGTGTTTAAGGGAAAGATGTGATTTTTATGAGAAAAGTGGGATTTTTAAGGGCGAAGAGGAGATTTGGGGAGAAAAGACGGGCTTTTTACAGATAAAAATTGGAATTCAAGGATAAAGTTGGCCACGTTTGAGAGGTGAACGTTCTCCTAGTTTTGATTCGAGATAGAGCCTAACTCTTCCACTAGATCTGAATGACCTACCCTATTCTCTCTTATTTCTGTAAGGATCGCCTTACCCTTGCAATACTAACAACAACACACTAGGGGGGGTGAATAGTGTAATGGCAATAAAATTGTCCAATTAAAATTAAACTTGCAAATGCGGAATAATAAATGCAAGAGGAAATAATTGACACAATCAATCCAAACGCAAACACAAGATTTTACACTGGTTCTCCAAAACTTGGGTACGTCTAGCCACACCAATATTCACTATATTCCCACAAAGAGAAGTGAATACAAATCCCACAAAGAGATACCTCACCAAGAGGACTTTGCCCTACACAAGAACCCAACCAACACTTCACAGGGGTCAAACTTCCACCTAGAGAATTACTAACTCCCACTCAGAGAATTAGGGTTAGCCCTACACTAGGATACCAAACTCCCACGAAGAGAGTTACTCGCACAAAGAGAGTTATTCTCACTAAGAGAATATCCTAATCCCACAAAGAGATAAACTCCCACAAAGAGAGAAAGACTAATTCCCACAAAGAGAATTAGAGTTATAAGAATCACCAAGTAAAATAAATACTCTTACCTATGCATTGAGATGCTTACTCATAGATGAATGCAAGGCATGGAAGAGGATTTCCAAGTGTTGAGATTGGCTTGAAAGCACTTTGATGATTTCCCTTGAGCTGGACTTCAATGCATGAAGAGGAATGAGAGCTCAAAGAGGGAAATGCGAGAGTTTGAGAGTGGCTAATTGATCTCTTATGATTTTCAATAGCATCAAGAAGGTCTAATGAACTCAGTACACCCATATATATAGGAACCCTATATCAACCCTCAGAACCCAAGGAAACAGCCAAAAGCTGCAACGGCTAGAAACTGGGCGAAAACGACACTGACAGTCGACTGATGAACAAATGACAGTCGACTGTCCTACGGCTAGAAAATATCCAACGGCTATAATCTGAGCCATGTCAGTCGACTGATGAAGTTGATACAGTCGACTGTAAACAGGACATGTGCTTGTAAAACCTTCAGCAGGCGACTGCTGCTGGGGATGGAATAAAACAGAGAGCTGCACTCTTTCTCCAGATAAGCATACATGCGACTGATGTCAATAATACAGTCGACTGTAAAATAGTCAGGCGGCTGTAAAACCTTCATCAGTCGACTGCTGCAGGAGATGGAGAAAAACAGAGAGAAACAGTATATGCACTTACGCTATTCAGACGGCTGTTGACCAATTCACATGCGACTGTAAATATACAAGCGACTGTAAACTGAGCATCAGTCGACTGATGCGAAAAGCTCAAGTAGAGTCAATAGAAATGTTGAATTGAGCAGTGCATATCAGTCGACTTTAGAAGGATCGACAGGCGACAGGAAATCACCCAGTCGACTGTAAATCCTTCATCAGGCGACTGATGGAAAACTAGAGACTCCAAATGAGTCTTTGGACAAGATGAACCATATAGGTTGGATTCTATGATAATCCTAAGGCTCACTAATATGGCTAAATGCATATGCATGAATGAGTAGACCATCTATCAAGGCATTACATTAACCTAGACTCAAATGAGAGAGAAAGCAATAAAAGAAATATTACATGGATGACATTGCTTTCCTTAGAGTCTATGTCTTCAACCTTGATGCCTTGATGCTCTCCATCATCTCCAAGCTTTGGCACCCCTTGAGTCCAAGCTTTGGCCATTCTCCACTTGATGTTCATCCTTGCACCTAAGTGTTTAGTCTCCAAGAAGGATATTCTTGAAATGAAACTTTGAGACTACAACAAGAGAGTCATTAGCAACAACATAATGTTGTGATCATCATCAAAATAAGATTGGTATGAAACACCAATACTCAACAATCTCACCCCTTTTTGATGATGGCACACATTATGTAAAACACAAAGAAATAAAGCACAATGTTAATGAGCCCCCTACTTATATGCACCAATTATACAATGAGATACACAATAGTAAAAACTCATTATACCAAATAAAGTCATGGTGACATATAATAGGCATGGATTACATAAACCAATTGCAATAGACAGTATCATGCAAACATGAATGGTTTATACAATCACATATATATCTTCCCGTAGATATATCTCTCCCAAAATGCATATGTATGAAATACAAGAGTTACATTTACATAATGCATATATCTCTCCCCCCTTGACATCGTCAAAAAGGTGGACATCAAAAATATCCCCCTTTGTCATCTTAACCAAAGATGTGACTAAATGCAAGATATAAGGAGATGTATGATACCAAATTGAAAAATTTAGTGGGTATCAATCACTATCCCATGCTCCCTCTAGATCATAGAAATCGTCAAATATTAACTTCTAGGATCTAATACAAATTGGAAAGTAGAAGATAAACAATCTCTAACAATTGAGGTAATACCAATTGTAGACAAAGAATCTTGGAAAATAATCCCATTTACCAATTGATATACAAATATTGCAGCCGTGGGCCTAAAATGTATCAAAGCAATAGATATGGAAAAATCAAGCTTCAATGATACACAATGACATTGCCAAAAAGAAATATGACATGAAACAAGTTGGCAATATCAATGGGTTAAGATTAAGACCATAATAACCAATAGTAAAAATGATCTTTATCAAAAACCCAAAATGAGAGTTAAAATATGTTTTAAAGATATTTTAAAGATATTAGATATTATAACTCCCCCATTGACATACATATGGATCAACAAATACTTATATGCCAATGTCTTCCCCAAGGTCTCCATTTTCATGAAAAAAATAAGTTTGAAAACATTTTCAAAATCATGAAACACACACAAACAATGGGTATGCTAAAAAATAAACATTTAAGCACAATACCCATGAATATGCATATGTGTGAGGAACCTAAACATTAGGGAACCAAACCCAAGAGGAGTTTGATTTCCTAATGTAATCACATTAGGTGATCACATCCCTAATTAGAGAGTTGATGTAACTATTCCTTTCTTGCACACTAACCTTAGTGTGAATCCATAAACTTAAGGATTTCCTAGGCATGGGTTTTGCCTTTGCAAGAGGGATGTATGTGGCATGCTTAGGTGTAGAAACGAATTTCTTGGCATGTAAAGAATGATGATTTTACTTCTTAGCAAAAAATGAAGAGTCTTCATTCTTCCTCATCACCTTGTGATCTACATGCTTCTTGTTGATGTTATTGTTGTAAAAAAAGCATGGTGATTCTTCTTAGATGCTTTATCAATATTTCTTGTATTTGCACCGTAAGAGGAATTAAAGGTGGGTTTGGGTACCACATTTTGAATATACCCCAAACATCCTCTGTGATTTGCCGGATGTTGTTTTTCAAGCAAATCGTGGAGTGAATCCCTAGAATACACAAAGCTTTTGAGCTTACGAGATTCCTCTTCACATTTCAACGTAAGTTGTTGAATGCGAGTTTCTAAGCTAAGGGTTTGAGCTAATAATTTTTCATTAGAAATGCTCAAATCCTTAACTTGAGAGAGAAGTGTGTCTCTACACTAGTGTCACATACATGCAAAACATCATTATCATTTACACTAGTAGATTCTTAGGCATGCAACCTACTCATAGCATTTTTAAATTTTGCTTTCAATTTAGCATATGAGTCGATGCACTTACTTGCCCTATTAGAGACCACGTTGAAGAGGTATTCGAGCTCCTCGTAGGATAGCTTCTCCTCCTCAACTTCCTCATCACTTTCCTCCTCGTTAGAGCTTGACGAAGACTCTTCCTCCTTTGCCATGAATCACATTTCCTTGTTGAGGTTAAGCCACGCCTCCACCTCTTCATCGCTTGAACTCGAGGAGATTGATGAAGAATCATCAAAAGCTGCGAAGCACATGAGCTCGCTCCTTATCATCATCTTCTTCATCACTTGAAGTGTCCTCATCGGAGTCATCAAAAGTGCTGACAAGTTCCTCCTTTTGGTTCTTGAACTTGGACTTGCCTTTCCAATTCTTCTTCCCTTTATCCTTATAAGTATCTTTGGTGGGTTTGGAAGAGCATTCGGTAGAGAGATGACCTTTGCCACTGCAAGTGTAACAAGTAGGAATCTTGTTAGAATTGGAGGCAAACTTTGAAGAAGATTTACCTTGCTCGCTTTTGAGGAATGCTCTTAGTTGCGTGGCAATCTCCATGATTTCATCTCAACTAACCTCATCTTCTCCATCTTCTTCACTAGGAGCTTCTTGATGGAATTTCTTCATCCATTTGATTGGCTCCTCCTTGGCATGGAATGCAACCCCCTTTTGCTTTTCCGGCTTCTTGGGTTTGGATGGTTGAATCTCTTTCTTATGTTGAAGCTTTACTTCATACGTCATGAGATTACCAATGCACTCCTCAACGGTGTATTTGGACATGTTAGATTCCAAAATACCGTTGGCCTTTGACTCCCATTGAGATGTGAGCGAGTCAAGGATCTTCTCCACTCGATCCTCTTGGGAAATCACCTTCCCAAGTCCTTCCAATGCGTTCACGATTCCTGTAAACCTTGTGAACATCTCCGAGATGTTTTCACCTTCCTGCATCTTAAACAACTCATATTTAGATCTAAATACACATTGTTTAGATTTCTTTACCTTCGAAGTCCCTTCATGAGAAATCTCCAATGTATGCCAAATTTCGTTGGCCATTTTGCACATGGAGATGCGGTTGAACTCATTTGAAGTGAGGGCGCAATGGAATGCATTCATAGTCCTCGCATTAAATTTGATCAAGTCCTCCGCTTTTGTTCTCGAAGCCGCGGGTGTAGTAGGCTTCTCAAATGGCGACTCTGTGATGTCCCAAAGGTCTTGACCCTCCAAATAGATCATCATCTTGATCTTCCAACTTGGGTAGTTGGTTCCGTTGAAGAGCGGGGGTCGAACGGTTGATAGACCTTCTTCATGAGACATGGATGAAGCGTTGTATGCAATCGTTGCAGTATGCTATAACCTCGCTTTGATACCAATTGTAAGGATCGTCTTACCCTTGCAATACTAATAACACACGAGAGGGAGGGGGTGAATAGTGTAATGGCAATAAAATTGTCTAATTAAAAGTAAACTTGCAAATGCGGAATAATAAATGCAAGAGGAAATAATTGACACAATCAATCCAAACACAAACACAAGATTTTACACTGGTTCTCCAAAATTTGGGTACGTCCAGCCACACCAATATTCACTATATTTCCACAAAGAGAAGTGAATACAAATCCCACAAAGAGATATCTCACCAAGAGGATATTGCCCTACACAAGGACCCAAACAACCCTTCACATGGGTCAAACTCCCACCTAGAGAATTACTAACTCACACTCAGAGAATTAGGGTTAGCCCTACACTAGGACACCAAACTCCCACGAAGAGAGTTATTCCCAAAAAGAGAATATCCTAATCCCACAAAGAGATAAACTCCCACAAAGAGAGAGACTAATTCCCACAAAGAGAATTAGAGTTACAAGAATCACCAAGTAAAATAAATACTCTTACCTATGCTTTGAGATGCTTACTCATTGATGAATGTAAGGCATGGAAGAGGATCTCCAAGTGTTGAGATTGACTTGAAAGCACTTAGATGATTTCCCTTGAGCTGGACTTCAATGCATGAAGAGGAATGAGAGCTCAAAGATGGAAATGAGAGAGTTTGAGAGTGGCTTATTGATCTCTTATGATTTTCAATAGCATCAAGAAGGTCTAATGAACTCAGTACACCTATATATATAGGAACCCTATATCAACCCTCAGAACCCAATGAAACAGCCAAAAGCACACGGTTGCAATGGCTAGAAACTGGGCGAAAACGACATTGACAGTCGACTGATGAACAAATGACAGTCGACTGTCCAACGGCTAGAAAATATCCAACGGCTATAATTTGAGCCACAACAGTCGACTGATGAAGTCGATACAGTCGACTGTAAACAGGACAGGCGCCTGTAAAACCTTCAGCAGGCGACTGCTGCAGGGGATGGAATAAAACAGAGAGCTGCACTTTCTCCAGATAAGCATACAGGTGACTGATGTCAATAATACAATCGACTGTAAAATAGTCAGGCGACTGTAAAACCTTCATCAGTCGATTGCTGCAGGAGATGGAGAAAAACAGAAAGAAGTAGTATATGCACTTACGCTATTCAAACGACTGTTGACCAATTCACAGGCGACTGTAAATATACAGGCAACTGTAAACTGAGCATCAGTCGACTGATGCGAAAAGCTTAAGTAGAGTCAATAGAAATGTTGACTTGAGCAGTGCATATCAGTCGAATGTAGAATGATCGACAGGCGACTGGAAATGATCCAGTCGACTGTAAATCCTTCATCAGGCGACTGATGAAAAGACAGAGACTTCAAATGAGTCTTTGGACAAGATGAACCTATTAGGTTGGATTCTGTGATAATCTTAAGGCTCATTAAGATGGCTAAATGCATATGCATGAATGAGTAGACTATCTATCAAGGCATTACATTAACCTAGACTCAAATGAGAGAGAAAGCAAAAAAGGAAATATTACATGGATTACATTGCTTTCCTTAGAGTATATGTCTTCAATCTTGATGCCTTGATGCTCTCCATCATCTCCAAGCTTTGGCACCCCTTGAGTCCAAGCTTTGGTCATTCTCCACTTGATGTCCATCCTTGCACCTAAGTGTTTAGTCTTCAAGAAGGATATTCTTGAAATGAAACTATGAGACTAAAACAAGAGAGTCATTAGCAACAGTTGTGATCATCATCAAAATAAGATTGGTATGAAACACCAATACTCAACAATTTCTTCCCAAAATTTAACATGAACCCCCCTCTAATCTCCCCCCTTATTTATAATTAAACTTCTAATGCGTCGTTATTCTTAAATTACTAAAATACCGTTGACCTTGGGGGTTTAGCCCAAAATTATAGATATGCACCTGGAACCCCTGAAATTACAATTTGCCCGTGCCCAAAAATTACAGATTTGCCATTTTATGGCCATAAACCCTAATCCTAACATGTCCCTATCATAGATTCGTAGTGTTAGCTTTGTATGAACTCATCACAGCTTATATCAGACGACTACATTGGCGATGAAATCTAAATAAAAAGAATTATTGTAGGAAGAGCCTATGTTAACATTTAGAAGACTTAATTGTGCGTAGAGCATACCACGGTTTGAGAGCTCGGTTTTGGCCTAGATTTTGGTACCTAGAAATTGTTTGGTTTCAACAGGTTTTGCCAGCTTTGTTGGGTTCCATTTAAATTTTGGTTTAATTTTTTTTGTATTTTTTGTATTTTAAATATATGATATACAAGTTTTAGCTGCTTGGGTGGCCATTGTTGTTGGCTTCTTGGGTTTTTGTTTGGGGAGGCGACCCTCTTGCTGCCGCTGGCGCTGCCGTTGCCTCTAAAGAATAGGGGGGAGAGAATATATTAGTTGAATTATAAGAGGTGGGTTGGGTGCTTATCTGTTTCTATAATTTTTATTATTTTTTTAATATACGAAGGGGTTAGCACCCGACCTGCTTCTTATGTAAGTGGGTTAGGACAGCTCTAATCATAACCATAGGGCCATAACAACACTAACTTAATCTTGTCGAATCTCAACATCAACAGCATCGGCAGGCGGCCTCCGAGAACGATCATGAAGATCCAAGCAGCCGTTGACGAAGAAAAAGAGGTAAGGTCTCTCTTGGTTTTTTGCAATTTATTATTGTTTTATGGATTTTTTCAACGATTTTTCAAGGGAATGTGCTTGGATCGCTGTTAATTTTTTTAAAGTTCGATTTTGATTTCCCCCAACCATTTTATGGGGTTGTCTGCCAAAACCTAACAAAACCGGGAAATTTTTGCCGTTTCATCTTGGCCGCATTTGAAACCAAGTTGAACCGGCCTAGAAACCAAATGGTTTTGGCCAAAATCGCAAAACCTTGGAGTAGACTGTGGAGTGCATTGTGATATCTAACCGTCAGTTATGATGTAAGCAAGGTTCCGCATTCCAAATTCTTTTGGTGGAATTATCTAGTGCAACATAAGGGAAGATGGCCCTCAGGGTTGTATTAGCAGAATGCATATTTTAAAACGAAGCATATTCATGCATTTCTGCTGTTTGTTCATTACTTGCATGGTCAAGGCATGGATTGGTTAATACGAAAAAACTTGTCCTCAGAGCTCTAACTTATCCATGATGAAGCTTTAATCATAAATTATTTAAATTATCAAACACGTGTATTTCTGTATTGTATTTTTCTTCCGACCTTGTTCTTTTTAGGTTTACGATTTCCTTGTTATGCAATTGGCTCATTTTGACGGTAACAAAAAGCCTAGCCTATAAATTTTGTTCCGTGCATAAAGACAACCCTTTAGGTTGAACTAGAAATTGCTCGTTCCCGAGGGCACAGAGGCAGTCGTTGCCCGGGCACAAAAGCGGAGAGAAGCGGGGGCCAAAGCAAAAAAGTGGGTACGTGTGTGAGGAGCGTCAGGGGGCAAAGGGAGGAAAAGCAGGGATCGAAGTGCAAAAAAACCCGCCCCAAACCAACTCCCCAAAAACCTATCCCAAACTAAGCCTAAAACCCCACCACCCCTATTGGGCCCCACCAAGATGAGGTGGAGCACCCTTCGCCAACAGTTTGTCCTAGTCAACTTGTGACTGGAACAAATGTCACATCGACAACTTTTTCCCCCAACACAAAAATTAAACCTCATTTAAATTTCCCCCAAGTTTTAATTTTCACCTCAATATGTTCATCCCAAATTTCAAATTCAAAAAATCATTTTTCCTAATATCATTGTACTCGTCAGCATCCTAGTCACCAATGTTTGCCCTGGTCATACTTTAGTGTCAACGTACGACCACGTTCAAAAAAGTCATCATTTGTATAATAGATATCTTGATTACAAATAGATATCTTGACAGTGTAAACTCATGGTAGAAAGCAATCTGCATGCTTTTAGTTGATTATGTCTCTGCATTTTGTGCCCATGATAGAAATATCTATACACGTCAAATGATTCAATTTGCAATAGTGACTATAAATGTTCTGGTTGAGTCTTCTAAAGTTATTGTCGACTTTCCTTGGCTGACAGTGGTGCGGAGTATGTGAGGAAGGAAGTCCCTCTTGAAGTCCTTCCAAGCAAGGCTCTGCTAAAGCTCGACTCCCCTTTGGCTTCTTTCGTAGATATGCAGCATGTATTGTTTGAAGAAGAGCGATCGGCATATAATCAGGGCATTTTGCAGAATATGTGGTAACCTACTTTGCTTTGTGGTTTCCCTCCATGGTTGGCACTTACGGAAAGGTCTATTCATCCTTTTTTTTTCCTTGATCTTGTCTAGCAATGGGAAAATACACCCTCTCACCTACATTCATCATACATCAACATACCAGGCTTCCCTCTGCAAGCTAATGGAATATTGGTGAGAAGAAGTGTCACTTTATTTCCTTTTTTGTTTTGTTTCTGGTAAGGATGATCATAAACCTTGATGCATTACTTGTTATGTTTCTCGCAGTCTAAGCCCTGCAATCAATACGCTCCAGGCCCAGTTGAAGGAAAATGAAATTCGGGTAATTGTGCTGTCCTTTCTATATAGTTTTGGATGCAAGGTATGGTGGGTGTTTAACCCTGTTTCCCCCGCTTTCTCCTCCCGAAAACCAGTTGGCTCAGCTAGCGGAGGAGGCCAAGTCCCTGGAACTAGAAGCCCTTGGTGTTCAGCAGCACGAGTTAAACATGAATTCTCATCGTCACTTGCTGTCTCATT
Organism: Scilla litardierei; assembly: GCA_030789695.1. Taxonomy (NCBI): domain Eukaryota; kingdom Viridiplantae; phylum Streptophyta; class Magnoliopsida; order Asparagales; family Asparagaceae; genus Scilla; species Scilla litardierei. The sequence goes on along the minus strand of CM061134.1, from coordinate 219,377,300 downwards.
CTCCTCATCGGAGTTCTTCAGTTGGACAACGTGATGTGCGTCCTACAGTAGACTCATCTGAAGCAAGGAGCCCTGGAGGTACTCGAAGCCGGAGAAAGACACCATAGTTTGTACAGAGTGTAGTCCTGTCGTTTTGCAAGTTCCTGGACATCATCATCATCACCGTCATCATCAATCTTTAGTTTCTTTGTATTTCATTGTTCATTAGAACTTGCATTCACAAAATATCATGTTGAGGACACTTTTCCCTCATGCTTCATGCTCTTGTATATATTTTGCTTCATCGCACTAATTCCCCTCCAAGTGGCTCATCTTGGACAGATGGACTTTACTGTAGTTTCACAAGATGTCAGTGGCTCCTACTTTCGATCAATCTTTTGCCAACTTAACTCATGCGGTAGTAACTGAGGCACTGTTTTAATTGTTTGATCTCTGCTGTGTCATTTTTCACAATCTTGATATTAAAAACATCAATTTGTTGAGCATGCTGAACTGTTGGATGCATAAGCCTATTGATAAATGCATCCTGAAATGTTTGCGGGGTCAACATGCATGATGAAGGATAGCAAGGATGTGAGACATTGTTGTGTGGCTAACTGCAATAGACAATTCTTTGAATTGAGTTGAACTGTGAGATCTTCCTGTGAAAACTAACGTAGGGCTATCAAGGACTGATAGCGAACCTTGAAACTTCTTATAATGATATCTGTGCCAAGTTAGTAAAGAATACTTTCAGCATAGTTGAGCCTGCAAGGCTGCAAGCGAACTTTGTGAAATCTCTGACGAACTTGTGTTCTGCTCATCAAGTGAACTTTCTCTCTTTTGGGCCTCATGAAGATCCATGTTAGATATAAATTACACACACACACACATCAAATCTTCAGAAAACTCTCAAGCCTCGTTGCAAATTTGAACCCATCTCAGTTCTCATCATCAGTGATGAGATCTTCAGTCACCCAGTTGGATCAGAAGCTCGACCTCGCCATGCGCTGCTCTCACAGCAATTAACTATACTCTCCAGTGGTGTTCTAGATTGTATCTGATTCGTTTTGTTATGTTGATTAGAGGGAGTTGTTGCCGGAGCCAAGGCCGCAGTTGTTGCAAGCGTTGCGGCTGCCATCCCTACCGCGGGTACAAGACGGTGTTTGTTTTTCGTATACGGATTTCAATATTGTTCAGAATGCTGCCTTGGGCGGTATACAACCTCAATCACACTGCTCAAGCTCTCATTATCTCTACAGGTCCACAATTACTGGCTGTGTTTTGGTTGCCAATTGTTATTCCATTTGTTTGATCGGTGGCTAATTAATGAATGCGTGAAACCGTGCAATTGCCGGAGCTGCTTATTTCATAGTCGCAGACAAGAAGGTATTGGGGAGTCGACGATGAAGAACCCTTTCAAGGATGCACAGCCAACTGACATCAACAAACCGTAGCTTTACCAAACATCAAAGACTGTAAGCTAAAGCTTATTATAAGCTTCCCCTTTTAGTCCCACATCGGATGCGTTACTATTTTGTACGTAATTTTTATCTGAGATCGATGGAATCCCTGTACAATCGCCTAGGACGAAGTGAACGGGCTGCTTTGGCCCAGGAAAGTCCCCGGGCCCACAACCGCAGAGATGCGGGCTCCGTAAGGAGTAAAGCCTTTGGTGCCGTTCTCTGTTGACAACTTTCAAAGTGGTTAACGGGCTGAGACCTGTGTGGAGCCTCTTGAGAACTTTGGCCCATGGTAACATGGCCGACTAGACACAGTTATTCACTTGATCCGTCATCGGGTTAACTGAACGGGGATTACGATCCTAGGCGATAACCTTTTTGAAAAAACCTTTTTATAAAATCTAAGTACTGTCAGGATAAAAAACGGGCCCCCAATTGCGACGCCGGGTGGAGAGGAGGACGACGGAGCAGCAGCGAGCGTGGAGAGCCATGGACGCATGTAAGCAATCTCTTTACCCACAGTATGTACGATTTTCTAATTTTTTTTCCCTCAACGCATCTCTAGTTTTGTCTGTGTGTGTGTGAGATAATAAAACAATGATTAGATGATGGAACTAGTGATTATATAGATTATGAAACTGAATTTGCTGTTCTTATTGATGTCTTCTCTGTGCATTTTTTGGATTCCTTTTAAAACCCAGTTTTTAATTTTATTGCTTATTGTAATAGAGAGATCGGTAGAGTTGGTCCTCTTTGGATCCAATATCATGTTTGTCTTCGCATATTTGGGCAACAGAGAATGTTCTCTCTTTTGGATTCGAGAAAAAACGAAAATGTTGAGAAATGGAAGGAGAGCGCATTTTGAATAAGCTTTAGCAATATGTTGAAGTTTTTGCTAATATCCACTGTTCTTGTGCATATCTATTTGTTTGCATTTGGTGTCTTCCACTAAACTTGTTTCTATATTGCCTTTTGTATTGTACGACTTGTTTCAGGTGGTCTAGGATGCACGAGTGGTCTTAATCTCTTAAACTTTTGGTTGCAATTTAGTAAGATTAGACGCCATGGATTGATCATGCGTTGTAACATGAAGTGTGACGGGCTTGAAGGAATTCGGATGGCATGCAGAGCTGCACATAGGATGGTCATAAATCGTTTCGTCGTTATCTGCTCATCCGATGCTTGTATGTTTCTTTCTCGATGCAAGATTCTTTATTGTTTCATAACCATTTGAATATCATGGTTATTGGATATTTAACTAGATTGATCAACTTGTATTGATGAATACTGTCTGCAAAAGAAACCATTTCATGTATACTTAACTTCATTCAAGCTCCTTCACTTTAAAACTGTTGTCATATGCTATGTCAACGTAATGGTTCATAGACATGCCTAGTTTAAGCTATGTGCATGGTATGGAGGATTTATAAGTTCCTCCCTATTTATTAGTTATAGTCATACAAGTTCATGCTTCAAGTTTCAACAAAATTACTGAAACAAAAAAAACACAAGTTTAATATTGTCATGTCCGCGACATATATATGTACCTTGTAGTTATGAAATTTGTCGAATTTGCATCGTCGTATGTTCTCAAATAAAGAGACAAAGAAATCCTTTTAACGTGCTTCCTCTACTCTAAAGTTAAAACCCACTCTTATCATATCTTTGCAGACGTTGTCATATTGTTGAAACACTTGAATCCTTCTGTCTACCAACCTTTCTAGTATGAGACTCACATACTTAAGGAAAATTTAAGAACAATGAAACCTCGACTTGAATGTGCATGTTTGTTTGGGCACATGTAAGTGCATTTGTGTGCAGGCACACACATTGCATAAGAAGCTTTTTCTAGTCACTCAAATAAAAGCGTGTTTGAGCATATATCCTTGTTGTCCTCTCATATTACTTCGTGATAGGCATTGCCTAAGAAATTGTATTTCACTCAACTTTAATGTAATGACATTGTATTTCTTTTTTAATTAAAAAGTTAGCGTGTTGTTTCGTCACATAAGCTGGGCATCTGACGTGACATGCTTCTGATCTATTAGCAATGCTTTTTTTGTTAATTCATTTAAATATATTACAATCTTGAAGATATCCCAAAAGCATTTCCTACTCAATCTGTTACCTCAATTTCCATATCTCAACGGTGTCATTGTTGAAAATGTGTTGCAAAATCCAACTTGTGCTTGTTTCCCAGGATTATACGTCAGATGCTTGTGCACTAGATGTCTGATGCCTTATTAGTTCTCCAGCTTCACGGGACAGACACGTGTCTGGTAGTCAAGGACCAGATGTCTGGCATGTCAGCCGTGTCACCCAAGTTTTGGACCATCAGACGTCTGGTGCTTTCTCACCAGACGTCTGATCAAGGACCAGGCGTTTAGGTGGTCTTCACCAGACGACCAATCAGTGGCCACCCAAAAGCACCAAACTTACTTATGAATAATGCCAATTGTTCAGGGATTTTCAAGGCGTTTGGAGTTCATCTATCAGATAACTGAATATATGGTCAGATGTTTGGGATGAGAGCTCCAGACGTCTGACTTGTGCCGACCTATTTTTCTTCTTCATGCAGATGTCTGGAGGTCAATTTCTAGACGTCTGACTCGGGGCCATACGTCTGACTCGGGACCAGATGTCTGGGCAGTAATCACCAGATGTTTGATCATCGACTGCTCTGTTTTTTGAAGCTGATATGTGACCGTTGGATTGAGTGATTACTCAATCCAATGGCCATGATCTTTTCGTCCATTGAGGAGGTATTTAAGGCTCTGCATGAGGATGTTAGGTCATGCTTTTATGACGGCTTTGAAGAACTTGAGGCTAGGTTGTTGAGCATTGATTTGAGAGAGTTTTGAAGAGATCTTAGAAGAGATTAGAACCGAAGAAGAGAAAGATTAGGTCATTTGAGATTTCTTGAGTTCTTAGGTCTTCTTTCTTTTCTCTTTACCTCTTCTTTGTTAGTTGATAGTGGGGGTGTGTGGTTTATCTAAGTTATTACTTACTTAAGTGTTAAGAAGAAGTCGGTGTAAATGCTTGTATATTCTCATCAGATAGTGGATAGTCTTGGACATTAGAGTAGTTCAAAGATTAACTCGACACAAGGGCAAATGTCACCCATATCTTTGTTCTTCCACTATAGCTCGTCACGTAGGTTCGACTCACTTTAGTCCGACCTGCGTGTCAAGCCCCCGTTTCTAAGCCTTAATTCTAACTTAGACATCGGAGAGGCTAAGGGTCGGAACCCAACCTGGCTTTTCTGATGAGCTGTTCTGTGTGTAGGTGAGCTCGTCCTGGCTGCTTCTGATCGACATTCGACTCCGGATGTGAAGCGTACAAGCTGAGCGCTCGCAAAGTCAACCCAAAGATCGGTCTTCGCAGCGCGCCCAACCTCTTCACCCCACTCATCACTTGTCAAATTGCCTATCCTAATCCCATCCAATTCATAACCATCATGCCCTTGGTTCACATTTAAACAAATTCATTGTACGCGGATCCTACCCCGCAACACCCTTGGAGTCCTCCTAATCAAGTACCTGGGTATGCCACTCTCATCCCGTCGTATCACTTATGCTGCATGTCAGGACTTATTTGATAAAATTAAGGGCAGAATTGAAGGTTGGAAGGCTCCTTTACTCTCATACATTGGCAGGGTTGAACTCATAAAATCTGTTATAGGGGGCCTAAATTTATTCTGGACATCTTGCTTCAAACTCCCTTAAAAAGCATTTAATACATTGGATAAAATGATGGCTAATTTCCTCTAGAAAGGTACCGCTCACCCATCTGGATTTTATAACATTTCTTGGAGGAAAATCTATAGGCCTCATTCTGAAGGTGGGTTGGGTATTAGGTTGATGGAAGATATTAACTTAGCCTACATGGCTAAACTATTTTGGCGAATGATTACCCTCAAAGAATCCCTTTGGTGTCGTTGGATCCATGGGGTGTACCTTAGAGGCACATCCATTTTGGACCTCTTCTTATTATGATTGCTTATATGCTTGGAGGCAAATTCTTGGTTTGAGAGAATTTATGATGCTCCATTGCAGGTGTGTTGTTGGCTCGGAGGCTGATGTCCTTACTTGGCCGGATCTTTGGACTGACTCTCAACCACTGGCATGTAAATTTGGCAATAAAGCAATCACACATCTTGGTGGTAAGCTTGATGATAGATTACACAATTCTTACACTAATGGGAGGTGGAATCTACATGAGCCCCTGACGTCATGCACTGTGCATGTTTTGAGCTTTCTTGATAATCATACACCACATCTCTCTGATTGCGATGATTCTTACGGATGTGACTCTCCTTCTGGCCAGTTTTAGTTTAGTAATGTTTGGAATGCTATTAGAACTGCACACGATAAGGTTGATAGGTTGTCTCTGGTTTGGTTTAAGTCTCGGATAAACCATTATTCATTCACTACTTGGATGGTTTTCAATGATGGTCTCCTCATATTAGAAGCTTTGAAGAGAAGAGGATTTCATTTAGCAAATATGTGCTGCCTGTGTGGTTGTGCTGAAGAGAATATATCTTACATTCTGAATGAATGTGAATATTCAAGGCATGTTTGGGAAAAGTTTTTAGAGAAATGTAATTTACTACACAGAATTACCTCTTTTCAGGATGAGGTATTATGGCTTCTGAAATTCAGTAAGGAGAACAGGTTGTCAGGCAAGCTCTTGAAAATTAGATTTACTACCTATATTAATTTCATCTGGAGGGAACATAATCATCACATTTTCCGGGAGAATTTTACTACTTATAATGGATTAACTTCGCTTCTATTGTCTCAAGTGTGGTAAATTACGGAAGTCCAGGGGAGAAAGGAGGATATGATTCATGCATGCGATTTTTACGGAGTTTCTGGGATGATTTCAGAGTCTCTCTATTTTTCTGATTTTTCAGTACTGACCTGTACTGATTAGTCGACTTGTTTTCTGAGATGGGCTATTTTGGTTTTACTTCTTGTATGGCACTTCTTCGGGTTGTTTTTATTGCCTTTTAGTGCTTTAATGAAAGTTTCTCAATTACCAAAAAAATGATATATAGATGCCGATATTTATCATTTATTAATTATATAGTGAAGCTGGCCGTTATGTATTAGATATTATTTATTAATTAAGAATAATAGTAAACGTATGACATATGTGGTTAAGCCACATATGCGATAACCACATATGCAAATTGAAAAGTTTATCCTTTATTAATTATATATTGATCATTTATTAATTATATATTGAAGCTTGCCGTTATGTATTAGATATTATTTATTAATTAAGAATAGTAGTAAACGTATGACATATGTGGTTAAGCCACATATGCAATAAGTTTATCCTTTTCTATTTTTTAACAATTAGAACCATTCATTTTGATCTTTATAATTTAAAATCCCAAAACATTAAATATTAGCTGAACCTAAGTAGGCTTAACCCGTTCATCTACTAATCACAAATTTCATGGCTTTTTGCATGCATATAACTTTTTGCAACGGATGAATAAATAAAACAAACACATTGGTTCACCCTGTTAGATGTATATGTTCCTTTGTATAGGGTCTTTTGTGCTTATTTACCATTCCCTGTACTCTATATATATCGGGCCATTGCCATTGGATAATAGAAGAGAGTTTATTCCTAACATGGTATCAGAGCCAGGTTTAACCTAAACCCTGGCCGTCTTTTTCTCTCCCCTGCAAAATCAAAAAAAAATTAAACCCTAGCCCCTCCTGTGCGCCGCAGTCCGCGTGCCTCCGCCTGCGAGCCGCCGTCCGCGCGCCTCCCCCCATGCGCCCGCGCCCACTGCTAGATCCGCTCGGATCCGCTGCTAGATCCGCGCGCCTGCTAGCCAGGAGGGGTCGCCGCGCGTCCGCACCGGTCGCCGCCTGCTAGATCCGCTCGGTCCTGTGCGCCCGCACCGGTCGCCGCCTGCTAGATCCGCTCGGGTCTGCCTGCCTGCCAAGCCGCCTCGCCCAGATCCACGCGCCTCGCCCCGGCCCTGTGCAACGCCGCGCGCCCGCACCGGTCCGCGCGCCCGAAGAGCCGCCGCTGTCCGCTCGCCCGCACCCAGATCCTGCACCCGCGCCGCTGTCCGCGCGCCTCGTCGAAGAAGCCGCCGCTGTTCGCGCGCCTCGCCCAGATCCGCGCGCCTCATCCAGATCCTGCGCCTGCGCCGCCGCGCCACGCCCACTACCGGTTCCCTCTGCGCGCCGCCGCCTGTCGCCTGCCACTGCCGGTGCCCCCTATGGCGTCTCCCACGGATCTACCTCTTCATCATCATCATGTTGCTATACCTAGGTGTTCGTTGATTTTTGATGGCCTTAATTATAAGGAGTGGGTACCGCACATTCGTCTCCATATGCGCGGTCAGCGCCTTTGGGACCTTCTCACCGGCGATCGTCCTTGTCCACCGCGACCGGTGCTTCCCAGCGAGACACCACTCCCTCCCACTGCTGATGACACCGCCAAGAAGACGACAACTGATGCGTATGCGACTGCTGTTGCTGCTTATTCCTCTCAGGATGTTCTCTATCGACGGTGGTGTGATGACGATGCTCGTGCCGCCAACATCCTCATCGCTAGCATTGACGTGTCCCTGACTGGCGACATTGTGAGTTTTGCGACGTCTCAGCTGATGTGGGATCATCTTCGCTCTCACTATGAGCCTACCGGTGACTCCCTCTACCTTGCTGTCGTCAGACAGGAGCAGGCTCTTCAGCAGGGTGATGCGACGGTCGATGAGTTTTATGCACAGATATCTTCTATCTGGCGTCAGCTCGACTCTTTGGGACCAGCGATCTGTCGTATTTGCCAGTGTTGCCAGCATCAGCACTCCCACCTGCAGCTTCGTCGGGTCTATGACTTTTTGACCCGACTTCGGCCTGAGTTCGAGCAGATACGTGCCCAGCTGCTTGCCCGTCACCCACGCGTGACGTTCTTGGAGGTTCTTGCTGCTATTCGTACTGAGGAGACTCGTCTTCGTACTGCTGGTCTTTTGGCATCTTCTGCTTCTGTTTTGGCGACCCGTGCTCCTGCCTCTTCTGCTCCTATCACACCAGATATGCCTTCTGCTACAGCACCCGTGCGAGGTGACACCAGACGCTGCACCTACTGCCACCGAGACAGATATGTGGAGGCGCATTGTAACAAGAAGCGGAGGGATCAGGCTGCTGCCAAGAAGAAGAATGAGACTCACACTGGGGGTTTCAAATCTTAGAGGAGCACTGCCTCATCTGATACTGAGCAGGAGCTTCTCACGTTATTTCGTCGGATGTCTGCTTCTGGGGCATCAGGCTCTGCTTCTTCTGCCAGTCAGCCTCCATGTACTGCGACACCATCTTCCACCACCTCAGGTACCTCTCCTTGGATCCTTGACTCTGGTGCTTCATTTCATATGACTCTTGACCCTAACACTTTACATTCCATTAGTACTCCCTCCCGCTCTGTCACAGTTCTCACTGCAGATGGCACCCCACTTTCAGTTACAGGGCTAGGCACACGTTCTAGTCCCACTTTTCATGTCCCTGCTGTGTCCCTCGTTCCAAAACTCACCATGCAGCTTATGTCGGCAGGCCAACTTACTGATCATGGCTGTCGTGTTATTCTTGATTCTGACTCTTGTTCTATCCAGGATCGTCGCACGGGCACTCTAGTTGGTTCTGGCCCCCGCAGGCGTGATTCTTCACGTCTTTGGGAGCTTGACTGGCTTCATCTTCCTTCCGCTGCCTCTGCCAGTCCTCCCATCACGACTATTGCCTCCGCCTCTGCTGCATCGTCTACTGGTTCGTTTGTCCAGTGGCATCATCGCTTAGGACATCTCTGTGGTTCGCGTCTTTCTTCTTTGGTTCGTAGAGGTTTATTAGGGTCTGTCTCTGGTGATATGTCTTTAGACTGTATGGGCTGTAAACTAGGCAAACAGTTACAGCTACCTTATCCTACTAGTGAGTCTGTCTCTCAGAGTCCCTTTGATCTTGTTCACTCAGATGTATGGGGTCCGGCCCCCTTCGTTTCGAAAGGGGGTTATCGCTACTATATTATATTTATAGATGATTTTTCTCGCTATACTTGGATATACTTTATGTCCTCTCGTACTGAGGTTTTGTCTATCTATAAATCTTTTGCTACCATGATCCGTACACAGTATAGCACTCCCATTCGGGTTCTTCGTGCTGACTCTGCTGGAGAATACTTATCTCGGCACCTTCGTGCCTTTCTTGATACCCAGGGCACTCTCTCACAGTTTTCCTGTCCTGGTGCTCATGCCCAGAATGGCGTTGCTGAGCGCAAGCATCGTCATTTACTTGAGACTGCTCGTGCTCTTATGATTGTTTCCTCTGTTCCCCCTCAGTTTTGGGCTGAGGCTGTATCTACTGCTACATATCTCAGCAACATGCAGCCATCTTCTCCTATTCAGGGTGCGATTCCACTTGAGCGCCTTCCTACACCACCTCCAGATCTGCCGTCCTATCCCGAGCTTCGTCTTTTTGGTTGTGTCTGCTATGTCTTGTTGGCCCCTCGTGAGCGCACCAAGTTGACAGCCCAGTCTGCTGAGTGTGTCTTTCTTGGATATAGTGCTGTGCACAAGGGATATCGGTGTTGGGATCCTGTAGCTCGACGGATGCGGATTTCTCGTGATGTGACTTTTGATGAGTCTCGTCCCTTCTTCCCTCGTCCTTCTTCATCTCCCAGTCTGGCTTCTATTGTTGAGCCTCTTTTGTTTCTCACTTTTCCTGATAGTCCACTATCCACCATTCCACCACCCATACCTCCATCACCTGTGCCCTCGCCTCCACCACCAGTGCCTCCGGTCACCTCTGCACCTACCCCAGGACATGTTTCTCTCTTTCCTCTTCACTACACTCGTCGTCAGCAAGTCGAGGATCCTCCTGCAGTACCTTCTCATGAGATGCCCTCCATCACCAGTGACCCTCCTGAGTTGCCCTCTTCCTCCAGTGACCCTCCTCGTTACCACCTTCGTGATCGTGAGTCACTACGCCCTCCTGGTCGGTTTACTTCTCTGGGTGCTATTCTTGCCGAGCCGACCTCTTATCGAGATGCCGCTGCTCACCAGGAGTGGCAGCATGCTATGGCAGAGGAGATTGCTGCGCTTGAGCGTACTGGTACGTGGGATCTTGTACCCTTGCCTGCCCGTGTTCGTCCTATCACGTGCAAGTGGATTTACAAGGTCAAGACCAGATCTGATGGTACTCTGGAGCGCTACAAGGCTCGTCTTGTAGCGCGCGATTTTCAGCAGGAGGATGGGATAGATTTTGAGGAGACATTTGCCCCTGTTGCTCATATGACTACTGTTCGCAGTCTTATTGCTGTTGCTGCTGTTCGTTCATGGACTATTTCCCAGCTTGATGTCAAGAATGCTTTTCTCAATGGCATTCTTGATGAGGAGGTTTATATGCGACCACCACCTGGTTATTCTGTCCCCGAGGGCATGGTTTGTCGCCTTCGTCGCTCTCTATATGGTCTTCGGCAGGCTCCCCGTGCTTGGTTTCAGCGGTTCTCTTCTGTCGTCACTGCTGCTGGTTTTATTGCGAGTGGTCATGATCCTGCTCTCTTTGTTCATACTTCATCTCGTGGTCGGACGCTTCTCCTTTTGTATGTGGATGATATGATTATCACTGGAGATGATCCCCAGTTTATTGCTTTTGTGAAAGCACGGCTGAGCGAGCAGTTTCTTATGACGGATCTTGGCCCTCTTCGTTACTTTCTGGGGATTGAGTTTTCCTCCACACCTGATGGCTACTATCTCTCTCAGGAGAAGTATATTCAGGATCTTCTTGATCGGGCTTCTCTTGTTGATCAGCGTACCGCTGATACACCGATGGAGCTGAATGTCCATCTTTGCTCTACTGATGGTGAGCCTCTTCCGGACCCCACTCGTTATCGCCATCTTGTTGGCAGTCTGGTCTATCTTGGGATCACTCGGCCGGATATTTCATATTCCGTGCACATCCTGAGCCAGTTTGTTTCTGCACCTACTCAGCTTCACTACAGTCACCTTCTTCGTGTCCTGCGTTACCTGCGCGGGACCAGCCACCGTCGATTATTCTTTCCCCGCTCTGGCCCTTTACAGCTCCATGCTTACTCTGATGCGACTTGGGCCAGTGATCCTTCTGATCGTCGGTCTCTATCTGCCTATTGCGTCTTCCTGGGTGGCTCTCTCATCACTTGGAAGACCAAGAAGCAGCAGGCGGTTTCTCGATCGAGTGCAGAGGCTGAGTTGCGTGCTATGGCCTTGTTGACAGCAGAGATTATTTGGCTACGTTGGTTACTTGAGGATTTTGGCTTGTCTATTTCCACACCTACTCCTTTGTTGTCTGACAATACATGTGTCATCAGTATTGCTCGTGACCCGGTGAAGCATGATCTCACCAAGCACATTGGTGTGGACGCCTCTTTTACGCGTTCACAGGTACGGGATGGGGTTATTGCTCTACAGTATGTGCCTTCTGAGTATCAGCCGCGGATTTATTCACAAAGGCCCAGACCAGAGCACATCACAGTTTTTATCTTTCCAAACTCAGTGTTGTTGATCCACCATGAGTTTGAGGGGGGGCGTTAGATGTATATGTTCATTTGTATATGGTCTTTTGTGCTTATTTACCATTCCCTGTACTCTATATATATCGGGCTATTGCCCTTGGAATAATAGAAGAGAGTTTATTCCTAACACACCCAATATTTGAAGTTTTGAGGTTTTAGAATATGGAAAGAAAGATGGACGGTTTCGATCATTCGAAAAAAATAGCGAAGCGTGGAGTTATCGAAGGTGTCACATATGGTACATGTTTACCATTATTCTCAATTACATGTGATTTTCAAATTGAAAAATAATCCAATATTCATTACGTGAGGACACGGATTGAAGTGCTATGAGTAAGCTAAGCGCATTTGTTTCAAACAAAAATAATAATCTATTAGCTTTTCCCTGCTTATTCTAAAATTTCAAAATTCTTCCATTATTGTGTACTCAATGATATGAACTCCTCTATTGTTGATAGCTTTAAAATAACAAAGTCTTCTTACTTGTTATCTTCAAAATTTCGTTCTGTATCTTCTGTTTTTCTGTTTTTATTTTATTTTCTGTTCATTCTTTTTCAATTTCCCAATTACCTAACTAATTAATATGAGAATTTCCAGAGATATTCAGAATCTTTATCATTAAATTTTTTTAATTTATTTCTCTGTATCATCCTCTCACTGTGTTTGGAGTAAACTTGAGTCATAGTCAAAGTTTATATCCAAAGCTCCTATCTGTCGTATCTGATATATTGTCAGAAGTATGGATCCGAATCCGAGACAGTTGTGGATTCTAGTCGGATCCCATTCGGATTTGGGTTCAGATCATACTATCAAACAGTAATTCAATTCAAAAAACGGTTCCTACTTTGGTTCGGTTTTAAGAATCGTAAGCGGGTAAGGCTTCGGTCATATCTCTATAAATATGGTTCGGGTTTAAGAACTGTATTTGCCACAGATCCGGTTCCTGCTCAGCCATTGCTGCATCCTGTAGATACTCTAAGAATTGCTAACGGGTAAGGCTCCGTTCATATATCTATTAATAGAAACAAAACCTGCAATTACTCCACGTTAATTAACTTTCCAAAAATCATAATAATCAATCAGCGGGTTTAAAAAGGCAGGCAGGGTTCTTGCAAATCACAATTTTTGAAGGCTTTTAGGGTTTCTAAGCCGTCAAAATTGATCTTGACTATTAAACTCATCCTCAACTTATCCGAGGTTTGTTTACCACTTGATTTTATTCTCTGTTTTGTTGTTGAATCATCTCAATTAACGTACATTGTTGATGTTTGATTTCCTTTTGAAAAAAAATTTATTGTCATCTTAGTATCAATCAAAATTCAATCTTGATTTATAGTCTTCTTAGTGTCAATCATTTTTGTTTTCGATACAGTATATTGGTCTATGGAAGATTTTCTGTACTGATTTTTATTGCATTGCCGATGCTTTTCATTATTCGATGATCATCCTAATTCTGCAGTGTTAAATTTTATTTTTCTTGTCTGCCAAAGTCAATAACTCTTTGTATACTGTAATTCTTCATGATCCAAATTTTGATATTTTATGCAGAAGAAGATTCATCCAAACTTTTGAGAATCGTCGGAAAAAATAGTGAAGAAACATGACGGGCAGTCCTCCATTGCCACCTGATGTATTCTTTCCAACACGCCGCAATCCTCAGTTCTTGCTTGATGATGGATTTTTGGGTCAGGCCAACTATGACCCTTGCTTCTTCCCTCCAACTCAACAGGAATTAGAACAGCCCCAGCCCAAAAGGCCGAGGCTTTCCAATGAATCCCCTTCCCCACACCACCCTCAAGATCATGGTTTCCAGATTCCCACAATGCAGCCCCAAAACGGTAGGAATACACCTTTCTTCAAGACACGAATATGCAATACTTTCCTACGGGGCTACTGCCAGTTCGGTAAGGACTGCACATTTGCACACGGGGCATTGGAGCTACGGCAACCGCCACCCAACTGGCAAGAAATCGTGCCGCCGAAAGAGCCGTTCACAGACACGGCAGCCGTGCAGCCGTTGGCCAAGAAGATTTGTCGGAGGTTTGAAAGAGGAGAGGGATGCACGTATGGCGATAAGTGCAGTTTCCTTCACGATGGCCAGAGTGCATTATTGAGGAAGGATGTAGGGACACAACGTTTTTGGGACTTGGGATCGGGCTGCGATGATAATTCGACTAGGGCTGCTTGTCCATCGATCGGAAGTGGCAATGGTAATGATCAGAAGACGACGTTTTGGAAGACGAAGCCGTGCTACAGATTTGAGAAGAATGGGCATTGCCCAAATGGAGATAGATGCCAATATGCTCATGGACCTGGCGGTATATTTTCCATCCTTCAACTCATACATATTTGTCGTTGTGATATTTCAATATATGCATATGTTGCCATAAAGTATGATTTTCCCCCCTAAAACATGTTATTCTTTACAAATTTTTTTCCCATAGAGAATATCCCCAACCCCTTTATTGCTTCGGGTTTTTCTGAAGATTTAGTTCTTTATATTACACATAGATTTTAAGATCGTTATACATTGATCTTGATACAATACCGATAATAGACTCCATCATATTAAGACATAGTTTTCAAATAGTCAATATGGCATTTCCCTTCTATGATTCGTGTGCCTGTAATAATAGAAGCTTTCATATCAGTTTTATATAAATTTCAATCCAGGTTTGCTACACTATTCTGGAATTGTTCCTCATACTCCTTCCATGGTTTATTGCGCTCGCAATGTCTTTTTACAGACGCGGTGCATCTATTCAAGAGCTTATATTTAGACTTAATTGTTCTGCTTTTCCAGTAATAATTTTTATGTTTATAGTGAAAAACGACTGAAATGCATCTGTAAATGCCGTTGATTGATGTCATTGTTTAAGGTGGACATGCACATTTCACCGTTCAAACTTTTAGTAGTCACAATCGATGACAACTCCAAAGAAAATGGAGAATATTTCTGTACATCTGTGAAGGGCTACGGACATAATTGAGAAGGATTCAGGTTCAAACCTGGATGATCAATGTAACACAGGATTATTGGGCAATAGTTTTAGTAAATAATATGTTTTTCTCTTTCCGGCCATTCTTCTGTTTCTTACCATCAAATATACCTTTTGCTAAATACTTCAGATTAATATTTTATAGCTAAATTTTCTGTTTCTTATATTTTGCCGTCTTGATTTACAGAGCTAAAGAAGCTTGGAGGCGATACAAGCATAGCAAGACAGAATCTTGAGTTAGCTCCTACAAGAACTCTTCCAGACCAGGCTTGCAGTGCTCCTCCAACCGGTATGCAGATTGATTGCGTGCATGAGACCGTCCAAGATAAGAAATTGACAGCATGGAAAGGGCCAAAGAAGCTGAGCCTTATATATGGCGACTGGATATATTAACTATCATAGATGCATTTTTTGCAGATAGAAACCCAAAAGCACATTCAATGGTCTCAATGTACTTTGAATATCACCGGCTTTTTCCTGATTCAGTGTCAAAGATTCTTCCTGGAAAATTGTTATTAGCACTTTGAGTTGTTTTTATGAGATGAGAAAATTTGTGAGGATTTTTATTAGCCACCAAATGGGCTCAATATCTACAGTGATTTGTTATGGATTCAATCTTTTGCTCAGTTGTGCTGTCCAATAAAGAGTTACAAGAAGTTCTACTAATCTTTTGGTAGCCCTTGTGCATCTGTTCCCGTATACAAATAGTTGCGTGATAAAACTTGAGTCTTTGCATTTTAATACGAAACCCCTCTTGCTCTGGCTTTTTTCTGATTCAGTGGCAAAGATTCTTCCTGAAAAATTATTAAAGCACTTTGAGTTGTTTATTAGATGTTAATGTCTCAAGTATCACACGTTGGAGAAAATTTGTGATAATTTTTAGAGATTTTTGATCGCTTATAGTCATTTTTGTGTTTTAGCCAACCAAATGGGCTCAATATGTACTTTAGTTGTTGTTATGGATTCATTCCTTCGATCAGTTATACCTTCAAATAAATAGTTAAAATAATCTCTACAAATATTTTTTTCATTTCAAATGTGCTACATTCAAACAGATATTTCAAATGTGTTCATCAAGAAAACCATTCGCATGCTCCTAACTCAGATTATTAAAAACTTGATAGAAATCCACCCACCAATGAACAAACAAAGACAAGAAAGAAAGAAAGAAAGAGTAAAAAAAAAGAGAGACAGTAAATAACATGAAAGGGTTAAGAAAAATGGAACATGTGATTTATATGTCCCACACGCAGCCCACACAAAGAATCCTGTTGGTCTTCTTTTTATTACGTGGTGCGCTTGGGATCGACCGACTGGGCGCCGAAGAGAAGCTTCGGCGGGATGACGTCTTCTTTAGCCTGCAAAATAAGAGACTCGTCGGTGGGGTCGGACTTTAGTTTCGACCTAGTCCCCTCTAATGCCTAAGTCAGATCTCGTCAGATAAGCGCTCGGTGGAATCAGGCTTGGTTCGCGGAGATACCAAGCACGAGTTCTCGAGCTAAGCTATGGAGGAGAAATGTAAGGTGGAAGAAGGTCTGAGGAGATGGTATACCTGAGTGTCATATATCCAGGATTCGGTCCTTTCTCTTCTGTCTTTCGTCTTTCGGGCTTCTTATAGGATTCCCGTAAGTCAACGCCTACATGGCCCCCCCTGTGCCCGTCCACATTCATGGTCCCTTGAATGGTCATCAAGGCGGGCGCGACCCGATGAGGGGTTTCATTATTTGCGGAAAGTTAACAGCTGTTCGGGCTGCGGTCTTGGGCCGAGATGTCCTGATCCGCTCGTGGGGCTCCTAGGCTTGGGCCCAGGGCGGTCCTTGGCTTAGCGGTCGGCATGCTTCTCTTCAGCTCATTTCGAGGGTCGTTTTAACTCAGACCAAGTTTGTTTCCATACACTTGTTTAGAAAGAGCATTCAGCAGTCGAGCGTCCGATTAAAGGGTAACGAACCCCCTTTCATTGCTAACCGAGGAAGATGCCTCATGGTCCCGCACAGGATGGAAGTCGACATCCCATTCTCTGTTCGCCCCCATCGACGGAGCGGCGGTGACATGTGATCGAAGTCCATGGCTGACGAACGACGAAGACCCCTGACCATGACCGGTGATCAAAGTCCATGGCTGACGGACGTCGAAGACCCCCGACCGAGTCCCCTTCGCAGGCCATATCTCGTAGAAATCGTGAGAGAGAAAATATTAATCAACCATGAATACCTCTAATTAATGGCTCTGATACCAATGTAGAATAATAATTGAGATGCACATATCACCTTCTTGTTATAGGAATCAAGGGGAGAAGTTGTTTACCGTTGGAAATTTTTTTATACATCGAAAAGCTGGTTATAGGCGCGCGTTCCGCATTCACTAGGTAATGTTAATTACAAAAACACATTTGCATTGGGAACCTTGAACTTCTGTAATTTACAATTATCCACAAAAGGCTAATTTAATTTACCATTAACCCCCTTAATATTACTATAATTGCGATTTACCACTTGGTTAAACCCGTCATGGGCATACCCAATTCCAACATTGTTTACTCAATGATAAGAACTCATCTACTCTGTTGTAGATAGCTTTAAAATAAAAAAATTTCTTACTTGTTGTTAACGGTCGGGTTCCGGTCAACAGTAAGGGTACTGACTTGACAGCCTCAAGTCAACGTGTATCTTCGTCAGCTGGAAGGATCGAGCCCACTAAGGGGGGTGAATAGTGTAATGGCACAAATTACGTATTTAAAAATTAGACTTGCAAATACGGAATTATAAATGCAAGAGGAATTTAAACACCAAAAAAATCCAAACGTAAACACAAGATATTACCATGGTTCCCCAAAACTTAGATACGTCCAGCCACACCATTATCCACTATAATTCTCATACAGAGAAGTGAATACAATCTCACGCAGAGATACCTCATGCAGATGATTTGGATTCTCACACAGAGAAATCCTTACTTTCACACAGATGATTTGGATTCTCACACAGAGACATCTTTGATTTCACACAGAGAGACTTATGCTCTCACACAGAGAGACTCAAACTCTCACACAGAGAGATCTCAACCAACCCTCACACAAAAGGCTATACTCTCATATAGAGAGTAACTAGCTCTCACACAGAAAGCTAGTGTTTCAATGAAATAACCAAGTAAAACAAATACTCTTACATATGCCTTGAGATGAACTTACTCATTAATGAATGCAAGGCATGGAAGAGGATCTCCAAGTGATGAGATTTGCTTGAAAGCACTTGGATGATTTCACTTGAGCTTGCGTCAATGCATGAAGGAGAGAATGAGCTCTATGAAGGAAATACGAGAGTTTAAAAGAGGCTTAATTAAACTCTAAAGATTTTCAATAGCATCAAGAAGTTCTAATGAACTCAGCCCTCTCATATATATATGAACCCTATAGGAACTATCAAAATCCAATGAAACAACCAAAAACAGAAAGCTGTAACGGCTAGAATCTGGGCAAAATCGTCATTGACAGTCGACCGATGAACAAATAACAGTCGACTGTCCAACGACTAAATAATTCTCAATGGATATAATTTGAGCCATGACAGTCGACTGATGAAGACAATACAGTCGACTGTATACAGGACAAGTGCATTTAAATCCTTCAGCAGGCGACTGCTGCAGGGGATGGAATAAAACAGAGAGATGCACTCTTTCGCACTGTATGCAGACATGCGACTGATGGCCAGTGTACAGGCGACTGTCAAGTAGACAATCAACTGTAAATACTGAACCAGTCGACTGATTAGCAAATTGAGATGAAGCCCAGACAATGCAAGTTGCGCATAATCAACTGTAGAACAGTTCACATGCGACTGTTGGAAGACAAGCGACTGTAAATTGCCCGTCAGTCGACTGTTTCAAAAGCTCAAGTATGAGTCAATAAAATGTTGACTTGAGCAGTGTACATCAGTCGACTATAGAAGGCTCGACAGGCGACTGTAAATCATCCAGTCGACTGTAAAACCTTCATCAGGCGACTGTTGGAGAGCCAGAGACCCTAATTGAGTCTTTGGGCAAGATGAACCTATTGGGTTGGATTCTATGATAATCCTAAGGCTCGCTAAGATGGTTAAATGCATATGCATGAATGAGTAGATCATCTATCAAGGCATTACATTAAACCTAGACTCAAAAAGAGAGAAAGCAATAAATGAAATAATACATGGATTACATTGCTTTCCTTAGAGTCTATGGCTTCAATCTTGATGCCTTGATGCTTTCCATCATCTCCAAGCTTTGGCAACCCTTAAGTCCAAGCTTCGGCCCTTCTCCTCTTGATGTCCATCCTTGCACCAAGTGGTTAGTCTCCAAAAATGATATCCTTGAAAAGTAACTATGGGACTAAAACAAGAGATTCATTAGCAACAACATAATGTTGTGATCATCATCAAAATAACATTGGTATGAAACACCAAAACTCAACACGGGTCTGGACTGAGGCGACCGAATTACTTGGGTGAAGACCGACCTAGTTCAGAGGCGCTCCGAACTATTTAAAGGATCACCTGCCGAGCGATCTGCACCACAGAAAATCGTTATGGAGGGTGGTCAGATTTGGGTTCTGCCCCCAATCCCCTTCGATGCTTAAGTTAGTAGGGAACTTAAGAGAGACCCGGGGCAGCAGGATCGATCTAAAGGGAGATCGTCCGAGGAGCTGGCCTGCCGAGTCAAGGAGGAAAAAATATGTAGTGGAAAATAAAGAACATGGGCTGCCATAGTACCTAGCACTTGGTAGCTTTCTTGACCTCATCCGTTCCTTTGAGGTTTAGTCCTTTTATAGGTGGAGTCGTCCCATCGGTCCCGTTGACAAATAACTGCTTCGTCCTGGTAGTGGCACGTATATTCCTCTATTTCAGGCAGAATGGGTGTCTGACATTACGCCATTACTGAGCCCATTTACCCACATCTTCTTAGAGGCGTGGGGGCTTAATAGACATGATGCGAACAGCCCTTGACCAAGTAAGCAGCCTGACATTTACATGGGTTTGATGGGCTCGATGGGCCGCTTCACCCGCATTAGCGGGCTTCGCTTATATGGGCGTCAATATCAATTCTGTCTTTGGGAGCCGGCCCAAAGATGTAACACTTGCTATCTACAAAATTTGTTCCGCGTCTTCTATTTATTTTTATATTTTTTTATCAATATATTCCTTTTAAATTTCCCGATTACCTAACTAATTAATATGAGAATTTTAGAGATATTCAGAATCCTTATCATCGAATATTTAATCTATTTCTAGGTCTCATCCTTTCACTATGTTTGGAGTAAACTTGAGTCATATTCAAAGTTTATATCTAAGCTCCTATCCGATAAATTGTCAAAAGCGCTGATCCGAATTTGACACGGTTGTGGATTCTAGTCGGATCCCATCCGGATTCGGATCCTACCCTAATTCAATTCTAAAACGTTTTACTGTTTTGATTCGGTTTTAAGCAATGTAAACGGGTAAGACTTCGTTCATATCTCTATAAATAGGAGATGAATCATGGCAATTAATTCACTTCAATTAACTTTTCAAAAATCATAATCATCAATCAAGGGGTTTAAAGGGCGGGCAGGGTTTTTGCAAACCACATTTTTAAAGCGCTTCTGGGGTTTCTAAGCCTTCAAACTCATCCTCAATTTATCCGAGGTTTGTTTACTATTTGATTTTATTCTCTGTTTTGTTCTTGAATTTACGTACAATATTGTTGATATTTTTTTCTTTTTAAAAAATTTTCTAGTCATCTTAGTATCAAACATTTCTGTTTTCGATGCAGTATATTGGTTAAACTATTGAAGATTTTCTGTATTGAGTTATTCTGCATTGTTGATACTTTTTATCCTAATTCTGCAATGTTAAATTTAATTTTTTTTTGTCTGCCAAAGTCAATAATTCTTTTAACACTGTATTTGTTAATGATCCAAATTTTGATATTTTATGCAGGAAGAAGATTCATCCAAACTTTAGAGAATCGTCGGAAAAAACAGGGAGGAAACATGAAGGGCAGTTCTCCATTGCCACCAGATGTATTCTTTCCAACACGCAGCAATCCTCAGTTCTCGCTTGATGACGGATATTTGGGTCAGGCCAACTATGAGCCTTGCTTCTTCCCTCCAACTCAGCAGGAAATAGAAAATCCCCAGCCCAAAAGGCCGAGGCTTTCCAATGAATCCCCTCACCCACACCACCCCAACTATGATCATGGTTTCCGGATTCCCACAATGCAGCCCCAAAACGGCAGGAATACACCTTTCTTCAAGACCCGGATATGCAATACTTTCCAACAGGGCCGCTGCGCGTTGGGCAAGGACTGCACGTATGCGCACGGGGCATGGGAGCTGCGGCAGCCGCCGCCCAACTGGCAAGAAATCGTTCTGCCGAAAGAGCCGTTCGCAGACGCGGCAGCCGCGCAGCCGTTGGCCAAGAAGATTTGTAGGAGGTTTGAAAGAGGAGATGGATGCTCGTATGGCGATAAGTGCAGCTTCCTTCACGATGGCCATGGTGCATTATTGAGGAAGGATGTAGGGACGCAGCGTTTTTGGGACTTGGGATCGGGCTGCGTCGATAATTCAACCAGGGCTGTTTGTCCTTCGATCGGAAGTGGCAACGGTAATGAGCAGAAGACGGCGTTTTGGAAGACGAAGCCGTGCTACAGGTTTGAGAGCAACGGGCACTGCCCCAATGGAGATAGATGCCAATATGCTCATGGTCCTGGAGGTATATTTTCCATCCTTCAACTCATACATATTTGTCCTTGTGATGCATATGTTGCCATAAAGTATGAATCCCCAACCCCTGTATTGCTTCTGTTTTTCTGAAGATTCAGTTCTTTATATTACACACAGATTTCAATATCGCAATGCATTGATCTTGATATAATGCTGACAATAGAATCCATCACATTGATACTTAGTTTTCATATATAGTCAACATTCCATTTATCTGAACTCAAGTTCCATGACTCATGTCATTGTAATAATAGAAACTTTCATATCAGTTTTATATAAATTTCAATCCAGGTTTGCTACACTGTCCTGGAATTGTTCCGCATACTCCTTCCATGGTTTATCGCTCTCGCAATGTCTTTTTATAGACGTGGTGCATCTATTCAAGCACTTATATTTTAGACTTAATTGTTCGGCTCTTCCAGTAATAATTTTTATGTTTATAGTGAAAAACGACTGAAATGCATCTGTAAATGCCGTTGATTGATGTCATTGTTTAAGGTGGACATGCACATTTCATCGTTCAAATTTTTAGTAGTCACAAATAATGACACCTCCAAAGAAAATGGATAATATTTTTGTAATCTGTGAAGGGCTACTGATAGAATTGAGAAAGATTTATGTTCAAACCTGGATGATCAATGTAACACAGGATCATTGGGCAATAGTTTTAGTAAATAATATGTTTTTCCCTTTCCGGCCATTCTTCTGTTTCTTACCATCAAATATACCTTTTGCTAAATACTTCAGATTAATACTTTATAGCTAAATTTTCTAGTCCTTATATTTTGTTGTCTTGATTTACAGAGCTAAAGACGCTTGGAGGCGATACAAGCATAGCAAGACCGAATCTCGAGTTAGCTCCTACAAGAACTCTTCCAGACCAGGCTTGCAGTGCTCCTCCAGCCGATATGCAGATTGATTGCGTGCATGAGACCGTCCAAGATAAGAAATTGACAGCATGGAAAGGGCCAAAGAAGCTGAGCCTCATATATGGTGACTGGATATATTAACTATCATTGGTGCATTTTTTGCAGATAGAAACCCCAAAGCACATTCAATGGTCTCAATGTACTTTGAATATCACCGGCTTTTTCCTGATTCAGTGTCAAAGATTCTTCCTCGAAAATTGTTATTAGCACTTTGAGTTGTTTTTATGAGATGAGAAAATTTGTGATGATTTTTATTAGCCAACCAAATGGGCTCAATATCTACAGTGATTTGTTATGGATTCAATCTTTTGCACAGTTGTGCTGTCCAATAAAGACTTACAAGAAGTTATACTAATCTTTTGGTAGCCCTTGTGCTTCTGTTCCCGTATACAAATAGTTGCGTGATAAATCTGGAGTCTTTGCATTTTAATACGAAAACTCTCTTGCTCTGGCTTTTTTCTGATTCAGTGGCAAAGATTCTTCCTGAAAAATTATTATAGCACTTTGAGTTGTTTATAGATGTTAATGTCTCAAGTATCACACGGTGGAGAAAATTTGTGATAATTTTTAGAGATTTTTGATCGCTTATAGTCAATTTTGTGTTTTAGCCAACCAAATGGGCTCAATATATGTACTTTAGTTGTTATGGATTCATTCCTTCGCTCAGTCATGCCTTCAAATAAATAGTTAAAATAATCTCCACAAATATATTTTTCATTTCAAATGTGCTACATTCAAACAGATATTTCAAATGTGTTCATCAAGAAAACCATTCGCATGCTCCTAACTCAGATTATTAAAAACTTGATAGAAATCCACCCACCAATGAACAAACAAAGACAAGAAAGAAAGAAAGAAAGAGTTAAAAAAAAGACAGTAAATAACATGAAAGGGATAAGAAAAATGGAACATGTGATTTATATGTCCCACACGCAGCCCAAACAAAGAATCCTGTTGGTCTTCTTTTTATTACGTGATGCGCTTGGGATCGACCGACGGGGCGCCGAAGAGAAGCTTCGGCGGGATGACGTCTTCTTTAGCCTGCAAAATAAGAGACTCGTCGGGGGGGGGGGGGGGGGGGGGGGGGGGGGGGGGGGGGGGGTCGGACCTTGGTTTCGACCAAGTCCCCTCTGATGCCTAAGTCAGATCTCGTCTGATAAGCGCTCGGTGGAATCAGGCTTGGTTTGCGGAGATACCAAGCACGAGTTCTCGAGCCGAGCTATGGAGGAGAAATGTAAGGTGGAAGAAGGTCTGAGGAGATGGTATACCTGAGTGTCATATATCCAGGATTCGGTCCTTTCGTCTTTCGTCTTTCGGGCTTCTTATAGAATTCCATTATGTCAATGCCTTCATGGCGTTTTACAATTCCCCCCTCTGCCCGTCCACATTCATCGTCCCTTGAATGGTCATCAAGGCGGGCGCGATCCGAGGAGGGGTTTCATTATTTGCGGAAAGTCAACATCTGTTCGGGCTGCGGTCTTGGGCCGAGGTGTCCTGATCCGCTCGTGGGGCTCCTAGGCTTGGGCCCAGAGCGGTCCTTGGCTTAGCGGTTGGCATGCTTCTCTTCAGCTCATTCGAGGGTCGTTTTAACTCAGACCAAGTTTGTTTCCATACAGTTGTTTAGAAAGAGCATTCAGCAGTCGAGCGTCCGATCAAAGGGTAACGAACCCCCTTTCGTTGCTAACCGAGGAAGATGCCTCATGGTCCCGCACAAGATGGAAGTCGACATCCCATTCTCTGTTCGCCCCCATCGACGGAGTGGCGATGACATGTGATCGAAGTCCATAGCTGACGAACGACGAAGACCCCCGACCATGACTGGTGATCGAAGTCCATGGCTGACGAACGACGAAGACCCCCGACCATGACTGGTGATCGAAGTCCATGGCTGACGAACGGCGAAGACCCCCGACCGAGTCCCCTTCGCAGGCCATATCTCGTAGAAATCGTGAGAGAGAAAATATTAATCAACCATGAATACCTCTAATTAATGGCTCTGATACCAATGTAGAAAAATAATTGAGATGCACATATCACCTTCTTGTTATATGAATCAGGGGGAGAAGTTGTTTACCGTTGGAAATTTTTTTTATACATCGAAAAGCTGGTTATAGGCGCGCGTTTCGCATTCACCAGGTAAGGTTAATTACAAAAACACATTTGCATTGGAAACCTTGAACTTCTGTAATTTACAATTATCCACAAAAGGCTAATTTAATTTACCATCAACCCCCTTAATATTACTATAATTGCGATTTACCACTTGGTTAAACCCGTCATGGGCATACCCAATTCCAACATTGTTTACTCAATGATAAGAACTCTTCTATTCTGTTGTAGATAGCTTTAAAATAAAAAAATTTCTTACTTGTTGTTAACGGTCGGGTTCCGGTCAACAGTAAGGGTACTGACTTGTCCACCTCGAGTCGCCGTGTATCCTCGTCAGCTGGAAGGATCGAGCCCACTAGAGGGGGTGAATAGTGTAATGGCACAAATTACGTATTTAAAAATTAAACTTGCAATTACGGAATTATAAATGCAAGAGGAATTTAAACACCACAAAAATCCAAACGTAAACACAAGATATTAATCTGGTTCCCCAAAACTTAAATACGTCCAGTCACACCATTATCCACTGTAATTCTCACACAGAGAAGTGAATACAATCTCACGCAGAGATACCTCACGCAGAGGATTTGGATTCTCACACAGAGAAATCCTTACTTTCACACAGAGGATTTGGATTCTCACACATAGACATCTTTGATTTCACACAGAGAGACTTATGCTCTCACACAGAGAGACTCAAACTCTCACACAGAGAGATCTCAACCAACCCTCACACAGAAGGTTATATTCTCACACAGAGAGTAACTAGCTCTCACACAGAAAGCTAGGGTTTCAATGAAATAACCAAGTAAAACAAATACTCTTACATATGCCTTGAGATGAACTTACTCATTAATAAATGTAAGGCATGGAAGAGGATCTCCAAGTAATGAGTTTGCTTGAAAGCACTTGGATGATTTCATTTGAGCTTGCTTCAATGCATGAAGGAGAGAATGAGCTCTAAGAGAGAAATAAGAGAGTTTGAGAGATGCTTAATTAAACTCTAAAGATTTTCAATAGCATCAAGAAGTTCTAATGAACTCAGCCCCCTCATATATGTATGAACCCTATAGGAACTATCAAAATCCAAGGGAACTGCCAACAACAGAAAGCTGTAACGGCTAGAATCTGGGCAAAATCGTCATTGACAGTCGACCGATGAACAAATAACAGTCGACTGTCCAACGACTAAATAATTCTCAATGGCTATAATTTGAGCCATGACAGTCGACTGATGAAGACAATACAGTCGACTGTATACAGGACAAGTGCATTTAAATCCTTCAGCAGGCGACTGCTGCAGGGGATGGAATAAAACAGAGAGATGCACTCTTTCGCACTGTATGCAGACATGCGACTGATGGCCAGTGTACAGGCGACTGTCAAGTAGACAATCAACTGTAAATACTGAACCAGTCGACTGATTAGCAAATTGAGATGAAGCCCAGACAATGCAAGTTGCGCATAATCAACTGTAGAACAGTTCACATGCGACTGTTGGAAGACAAGCGACTGTAAATTGCCCGTCAGTCGACTGTTTCAAAAGCTCAAGTATGAGTCAATAAAATGTTGACTTGAGCAGTGTACATCAGTCGACTATAGAAGGCTCGACAGGCGACTGTAAATCATCCAGTCGACTGTAAAACCTTCATCATGCGACTGTTGGAGAGCCAGAGACCCTAATTGAGTCTTTGGGCAAGATGAACCTATTGGGTTGGATTCTATGATAATCCTAAGGCTCGCTAAGATGGTTAAATGCATATGCATGAATGAGTAGATCATCTATCAAGGCATTACATTAAACCTAGACTCAAAAAGAGAGAAAGCAATAAATGAAATAATACATGGATTACATTGCTTTCCTTAGAGTCTATGGCTTCAATCTTGATGCCTTGATGCTTTCCATCATCTCCAAGCTTTGGCAACCCTTAAGTCCAAGCTTCGGCCCTTCTCCTCTTGATGTCCATCCTTGCACCAAGTGGTTAGTCTCCAAAAATGATATCCTTGAAAAGTAACTATGGGACTAAAACAAGAGATTCATTAGCAACAACATAATGTTGTGATCATCATCAAAATAACATTGGTATGAAACACCAAAACTCAACACGGGTCTGGACTGAGGCGACCGAATTACTTGGGTGAAGACCGACCTAGTTCAGAGGCGCTCCGAACTATTTAAAGGATCACCTGCCGAGCGATCTGCACCACAGAAAATCGTTATGGAGGGTGGTCAGATTTGGGTTCTGCCCCCAATCCCCTTCGATGCTTAAGTTAGTAGGGAACTTAAGAGAGACCCGGGGCAGCAGGATCGATCTAAAGGGAGATCGTCCGAGGAGCTGGCCTGCCGAGTCAAGGAGGAAAAAATATGTAGTGGAAAATAAAGAACATGTGCTGCCATAGTACCTAGCACTTGGTAGCTTTCTTGACCTCATCCGTTCCTTTGAGGTTTAGTCCTTTTTATAGGTGGAGTCGTCCCCTCGGTCCCGTTGACAAATAACTGCTTCGCCCTGGTAGTGGCACGTATATTCCTCTATTTCAGGCAAAATGGGTGTCTGACATTACGCCATTACTGAGCCCATTTACCCACCTCTTCTTAGAGGCGTGGGGGCTTAATGGGCATGATGCAAACTGCCCTTGACCAAGTAAGCAGCCTGACATTTACATGGGTTTGATGGGCTCGATGGGCCGCTTCACCCGCCTTAGCGGGCTTCGCTTATATGGGCGTCAATATCAATTCTGTCTTTGGGAGCCGGCCCAAAGATGTAACACTTGCTATCTACAAAATTTGTTCCGCGTCTTCTATTTATTTTTATATTTTTTTATCAATATATTCCTTTTAAATTTCCCGATTACCTAACTAATTAATATGAGAATTTTAGAGATATTCAGAATCCTTATCATCGAATATTTAATCTATTTCTAGGTCTCATCCTTTCACTATGTTTGGAGTAAACTTGAGTCATATTCAAAGTTTATATCTAAGCTCCTATCCGATAAATTGTCAAAAGCGCTGATCCGAATTTGACACGGTTGTGGATTCTAGTCGGATCCCATCCGGATTCGGATCCTACCCTAATTCAATTCTAAAACGTTTTACTGTTTTGATTCGGTTTTAAGCAATGTAAACGGGTAAGACTTCGTTCATATCTCTATAAATAGGAGATGAATCATGGCAATTAATTCACTTCAATTAACTTTTCAAAAATCATAATCATCAATCAAGGGGTTTAAAGGGCGGGCAGGGTTTTTGCAAACCACATTTTTAAAGCGCTTCTGGGGTTTCTAAGCCTTCAAACTCATCCTCAATTTATCCGAGGTTTGTTTACTATTTGATTTTATTCTCTGTTTTGTTCTTGAATTTACGTACAATATTGTTGATATTTTTTTCTTTTTAAAAAATTTTCTAGTCATCTTAGTATCAAACATTTCTGTTTTCGATGCAGTATATTGGTTAAACTATTGAAGATTTTCTGTATTGAGTTATTCTGCATTGTTGATACTTTTTATCCTAATTCTGCAATGTTAAATTTAATTTTTTTTTGTCTGCCAAAGTCAATAATTCTTTTAACACTGTATTTGTTAATGATCCAAATTTTGATATTTTATGCAGGAAGAAGATTCATCCAAACTTTAGAGAATCGTCGGAAAAAACAGGGAGGAAACATGATGGGCAGTTCTCCATTGCCACCAGATGTATTCTTTCCAACACGCAGCAATCCTCAGTTCTCGCTTGATGACGGATATTTGGGTCAGGCCAACTATGAGCCTTGCTTCTTCCCTCCAACTCAGCAGGAAATAGAAAATCCCCAGCCCAAAAGGCCGAGGCTTTCCAATGAATCCCCTCACCCACACCACCCCAACTATGATCATGGTGTCCGGATTCCCACAATGCAGCCCCAAAACGGCAGGAATACACCTTTCTTCAAGACCCGGATATGCAATACTTTCCAACAGGGCCGCTGCGCGTTGGGCAAGGACTGCACGTATGCGCACGGGGCATGGGAGCTGCGGCAGCCGCCACCCAACTGGCAAGAAATCGTTCTGCCGAAAGAGCCGTTCGCAGACGCGGCAGCCGCGCAGCCGTTGGCCAAGAAGATTTGTAGGAGGTTTGAAAGAGGAGATGGATGCTCGTATGGCGATAAGTGCAGCTTCCTTCACGATGGCCATGGTGCATTATTGAGGAAGGATGTAGGGACGCAGCGTTTTTGGGACTTGGGATCGGGCTGCGTCGATAATTCAACCAGGGCTGTTTGTCCTTCGATCGGAAGTGGCAACGGTAATGAGCAGAAGACGGCGTTTTGGAAGACGAAGCCGTGCTACAGGTTTGAGAGCAACGGGCACTGCCCCAATGGAGATAGATGCCAATATGCTCATGGACCTGGAGGTATATTTTCCATCCTTCAACTCATACATATTTGTCCTTGTGATGCATATGTTGCCATAAAGTATGAATCCCCAACCCCTGTATTGCTTCTGTTTTTCTGAAGATTCAGTTCTTTATATTACACACAGATTTCAATATCGCAATGCATTGATCTTGATATAATGCTGACAATAGAATCCATCACATTGATACTTAGTTTTCATATATAGTCAACATTCCATTTATCTGAACTCAAGTTCCATGACTCATGTCATTGTAATAACAGAAACTTTCATATCAGTTTTATATAAATTTCAATCCAGGTTTGCTACACTATTCTAGAATTGTTCCTCATACTCCTTCCATGGTTTATCGCTCTCGCAATGTCTTTTTACAGACGCGGTGCATCTATTCAAGCGCTTATATTTTAGACTTACATGTTCTAATGTTCCAGTAATTTATATGTTTACATTGAAAAAAAACATCTGAAACGCATACATAAATGTTGTTGATTGATTGTCATTGTTTAGGGTGAACATGCATATTTCGTCGTCCAAACTTTTAGTAGTCAGAAATGATGACACCTCCAAAGAAAATGGAGAATATTTTTGTGCATGTGTGAATGGCTACTGACAGAATTGAGAAAGTTTCAAGTTCAAACTTGGGATGCTCACTGTAACGCATGATCATTGGGCAATAGTTTTGGCAGTAAATAATATGTTTTTCTCTTTCTGGCCCCATTCTTCTATTTCTTACATTCAGATATACCTTTTGCTAAATACTTCAGATTAATACTTTATGGCTACATTTTCCCGTTCTTATATTTTGTGTTCTTGATTTACAGAGCTAAAGAAGCTTGGAGGTGATACAAGCGTAGCAAGACCGAATCTTGAGTTAGCTCCTTCAAGAACTCTTCCAGACCAGGCTTGCAGTGCCCCTCCAACCGATATGCAGGTTGATTGCAAGCATGTGACCATTCAGGATAAGAAACTGTCAGCTTGGAAAGGGCCAAAGAAGTTGAGCCTTATATATGGCGACTGGATATAAGAACCATCATAGATGCAATGTTTGCGGTCAGAAACCCAAAAACACATGCATTGGTCTCAATGTACTTTGAATGTCACCGGCCTTTTCCTGATTCAGTAGCAAAGATTCTTCTTGAAAAAAAAATTATTAGCACGTTGAGTTTTTATGAAATGTAAAAATCTCAAGTATGAGAAAATTTGTAACGATTTTTAGAGATTCTTGATTTATAGTTAATTTTGTGCTTAGTCAACCAAATGGGCTCAATATATATTTTGTTGTTATGGATTCATTTCTTCACTGGCTGTGGTTTCTAAAAAAGAGTTCTAAGAATCTCTATCAGATGTATATAAATTTCATATCAAATTGTTTGACTGGTGTGCCTGTGATAAATTTCAATCTAGGGTTTCAATCTAGGGTTGCTACTGTAGGAAAAATTCAGAGATTAGTGGATGATGCTATTTAATAATCTGAGAAAAGAAAAGACTTTGTCCTTAAGAAGAGTAGATTTCTGCCACTCAGAGTGAATACTCGGTGCAGGCAGGTTAATGTCAGAATTGAGAAAGATTCAGGTTCAAAAACCTGGATGCTTAATGGTGCACGTGATCATTGGATGATAAATTTGTTAGTAAATAAAATGGTTCTCTCTTTCTGGCCAAATTTGTGATGATTTTTAGAGATTCTTGATCGCTCATTGTCAATTTTAGTGTTTAGCCAACCAAATGGGCCCAATATATACTGCATTTGTTATGGATTCATTCCTCCTACAGACAGTAGTGCTTTTTAATGAAGGGTTATAAGAATCTCTACATATCTTTTGATAGTGAAATTCTAGAAGGATACATCAAATTCTTGTTTTTATTTCTCATTCTTCCTTTGTTATGGATTCTCAGAAGTTGGTCATATCCATTTTAGAGATGGGTCTCTGTCAAAATTGTATCGTCTCATAGACTCCCACAACCAGGTGCCTTCAGTTCCATCACCATAAATTGTGCAGATCAACTGTTTGAAAGATTGCCAATGTGAGGATGTCCACAATATTAACGATATGTGTGCTTGTTGTGATTGCTGCAGGATCTATCTCTCTAGCAATATGCTCACCAAAATCATATCCCACAGTGCGGGTCGATCCAAACCACTCAGACCAAGTTTGTTTCGATACCGGTGTTTAGAAAGAGCATTCAGCTGCCATATTGTGCAAGAGCTCGATGAAGAGACTTTGCCAGCAGAATGGTACAGGGCGGCCTACGGGAAGCTGATCAAACTGACCCATGTACTTAAAAATGTGGAACATATTGATGGAAGGATAATGCATGCAGATGACGGTTCAATCATCACAGACCAACATATCATCCTGCAAATGCAATCCTTCACTTCGCTCGCCAGAGCATTCATTGGATTGCGACCCATTCGCGGTGCTTGCTTTGACAAGCCAGTCGAAAGAAGCTCCTTGACACTGAATTCGCTCACCAAAGTCTGCAATCTTCTCAACATCTCAGCTCAGCAGAGGAAGATCGTCCGCCTAACAATCTGCCAGCAAGCCACACAGCATCACATATGGAAAGGAGCGCTCGAAGAGGTGCTTCGTGATTTGAAGCACGAAGTCGACACATTGGGCTCACATTCTTCGTCATTTCAAATGGGCAATCAGATAGTCTCGAGCTGCCTGAAGTTCTTAACAGACGCCACGATGGTCTCAAGCTCGGATTCCCCTTCTTGGATGAAGCCGGCCCCTTTGAGGAGGGCCGAGAAGCCAAGTCCGTCGAAAACATGGGAAGAAGTTCTTGAAATGTTTGTAGACCTGACCAAGTGTTTGGAATCTGAAGATAGGCTTGCCGTTCAAGCATCGAAGATTGAGGTGTTGAAGGAAGGGCTGTATCAGACACGGGACTTCATAATCGAGCGCGATATCAGCTACAAAGAAATCCGAAGGCAGGATTGCTTGGTTCAGAAGAAGCTCTCCAAGAGCTTGGGCCACTCTTCAAAGTGTCTGTTTACGCTGTTGCTGTACTATCTCTATGGCAGTGTTCGAGATATCGAGGTAGAGGTCAGGGGAGGTGTTCGAGCGAGCGAGGGCCGAGCTTGTGTGCACATTGGCAAGATCCTGACTTGCGGTGATGAAGGAATGGTGATGAATGGGATCAAGCAGCTGAATAGAGCTCTTGGGGTGTTGAAGTTTGTCTGGGAGACTGCTGAAATGAGTGGGGCTTTGGAGCTTCAGGGTCATTTGTGGTGTGTTGGGGCTGAGGAGAGGAGCATTGCATATAGAGGGAATGCGTTCTTTCTGCATGGCATCAGCCTGTAGTTCATTGTCAAGCATTTGCACTGTGAATCGGACCTAGCAGTTTTCTTGTATACTGACAATTGCTGTGTGAAATATGAACTCAATGAATGTTGCTGAATTTTCTCAGGTATAGTACAAAGAGAAATTTCTTCACGGACAAAAGTCTACTTTCTAGCCCTATTTTGTCACATTTGTCATATTAGTGCTGTTCATATTAATCTCCATGGCCTAAAAAATCCTATGATTTTATGTTTTTTTCGTAGGGATCTGAGAGTGACAAACGCTTTTGGTATCAACAATGATAAAATTTTCAAAGAACAGAAATAACATACACAAATACTTGTGTTAGGACATGAAGATCAACAGATGAAAGAATGATGCAAAATTATTTCACCTCATAAATTAAATGTTTTCATCAAGCATTCAATGAACAAATTAATGGAACATGAACATATACGAAGATAACCATGTTGCGTCAAAACCATCTCAAGTGACAATGATAATGTAACAGGTACACTTAAACCATTCAAACAACCATGTGCAATCATGTATCGGCATAAGCAGCAAAAAAAGAACACAATCGTATTCAAAGAGTTATCCTTTTGCCTCTGTTGATTTTGCCCATTGTATCGCGGACCTTACCAAAGCGTCCATAGGGTTTGTGCATTTGTGAAGGAGTGGATCATCAGGTGGTAAGATTCCATGAAATTCGCTGGAGCCAATGATAATCGTATTAACAGCCCTTACCAGAAGAAGTTGGAGCGCTATCCTCAATAGGTTACTTGCACCTTCTGTGTCGCCTTTGGCAAATGCCTCGATTGCAGGTAACACGGTGTGCTCCATGGTCGCTTTATCGAGCAAGATTACTTCGAATCCCTGAACAAGACAAGATCCATGAAGATTAGCAACATTTGTATGCATATAATTTTACACTAAAATCTGAAGTTTTGTAGCCTATGTGCAAACATAGACAGAAATTTCATCAACTAGAAATATTACAAATCAGGCACAGACTAGGCCGGTATTTAACATTATTGACTAAATTCAGTCTCGATCTGAGTTTCTGAACAAATGCTAGGTTATTGTTCATTTATGAAGTCTTGAGCTATAAATTCCAGGCTCCAGGGTTCATGTGTGTAGTATTTTAGTAGTAGTAGTAGTAGTATTATTATTATTATTATCCAGAGGAAATCTATGTCATACTAAAGATGTCGAAAAAGCAGTCATGGTCCTACACCTTTTTGATGTGGGTGTCATGTATCAAGTAAACTGAGAACCAAATCTATTCTTTGATTATGGTAACCATGGAAGAAGAGGTCTAGGCTAGTATCCACCGAGTAGGGCAGATAATCAGTCTCAAATGAGTGCATCAAATGGCCAGTCTCAAGTCAGTAGGGCAGCTCAGTTAGAACAGAGTGGGTAGCCACAGTCCCGGTGAACTCCCCTTTTCAAGGTAGATTAAAGCCTACTCTGCAAAGCGTATGTTATGTATCAAAAGAAGGTAGGGTGCATGAATTATGCATATTACCTTAAGGGTCTGTTCTTTTGCTGGAATAGAGAAAAATGGAATATGGGAAAGTTTGTATTCCAAGAAGAGAGAAAATGGAGTTTTGTGTTCTTTTGGGTGGAATAGAATATGGAAAGTGTGGTTTGGAATAGAAAGTGGTGTCCACTTTCTATTCTTGTGTTCTTTTGGGATTGGAGAGTTGGAATGAGAAAGTGGAAAGATAGTGAGTTGGAGGAGAGAGATAGAGAGAGAGAGGTGACAGCGGGCGACACCATTCCCAAGCATTCCCATGTATTCCAAGCAAAAAGCTTGGAATACAAAACCCCTCCCTATTCCCATTTTTTGACTCCACGTCAACATTCCCATTTCTCTATTCCCATGGCCAAAAGAACAAGCAGGTGGAAAGGAGAGGAAGAATTGGGATGAACGGTAGAATAGTGAAAATTTTCACATTCTCATCTCTATTCCATGCAAAAGAACATGCCCTAAACCTTGTTCATACCACGAAAGGGAGAGTTAAAAAGTAAATCAAGTTAAAGAAATTACATACTTTGCGTGCATAGGTATGTCTTCATTAACAACAAATAAATCTGTGAATATTTCTAAACGTTACAGATTGTTAACATATTAATTATTAGAGTTAGTTTATTGTGTATGTCTCTTAGTATAGTATGCTACTCTTCTAGATTCATGTATTAGTCTCTTAGGTTCTTGTGTTGGTCCCTAGTTTAGTGTGTGTCTCTTTGGTTCATGTGTATGTGACTTTTGGGTGTTGGTGTTGATTCTTGTACTATATATCATGTGTATGTGACTATATATATGAGGGACAACTCTTGTAACCACAATCAAGCTAATACAAATCATATTTCCTCTTCTCCTTTTTTACATAGATGTTAGGTGTGTTAAGAAAGCTAAACATTAACTTGCATTAGTAGCCATTAGCCTAGTGTTAGTTGTATTTTGCATGTGTCTTCTCTTCCTTCGTATGTATAGCCGTGTACATATCTTTTAATATACAGAAATATAAGAAAAGATTTCTCTTCATACTCTTAAGATGGTATCAAAACTTACATCCATCTTCGATCCAGCCCTCAAACTGTCTACCTTCTCCAAACCATGATTCGGCCATGTACTATCTTCTCCGGCCTCCAATCCGATTCTGCTTCCTCCAGTGCAAAAACAATTGACAAATCCAGGCATTACCACGTCCAGCAACTGCTGTCACAACCATCTTCGCCACACCCTTCGCCCCTGATGTGGCCCCTTCTAAGCCTCTGCCACAGATCCGATTCCTGCTCGGCCTTTGCTGCATTCATGGCGAGGTCCGAAACTGGCGAGGTCCGAAACCTTTTTCAAACCTCCCATATAAAGACCTAACACCTTCTGGTCTCCCATCATCTTTCAGACCCTTTGCACAGACCTATCATCCATGGGATGAAGCCCATCTATGTGCTTTTAATCCATTTGCACCTGTAATTTAATCTTTGTTCTGAAAAAATTATTCCAACATTTTTCTGTGTCGGGTGATCATGGCCAAAAAAGAAGCTTTACAACTTCTCGCCTCTTCATGTCTAACTCCACCGTGCTAAAAAATTATACTGCATGGGATCTCATGATGCTATATAATCTTTCCCGCTTTTGGCTCTTGAGTTACATACAAGGTTCCATTAAATGCCCTTCAGCTACTTTCGCAACTTTGATACCATCGCAACTACTCTTGCTTCCTCAAAACACTTTTTATCCAGCTCGTCGCCTTCTGCCATTGGTACTGCTTCTGGACTCGCCTGAAATCACTTGTGAACAGTAGATTTGCATTGATGACCAGTTGATGACCTACATTAGATCGGTCTCCATTCCAATTCGGTTGTCCATTGGAGGGGCGACCTCATCTAGAGAGCAGTAATTGGACTTCAGTCAAATGGTACCTCAAATGTTAGCTCAGTCGGGAGCCAACCTAGTATACCAGCTACATCAGGCCCTTCAAGAAGCCAAACACGGTGATCGCACCATTCAAGATTTTCACTTGCTGCTATTTAGACACTGAAGAAGGTACAGACAATAAAAGTTGCAATCCCAGGATCATTGTCTGACTTTATACTAGCCTTTTAGAAGCAACATGGTTGACAGCACCTGTTCCATATTGCAATGCGTCTCTCCCATGATTTTGAAGCACTATGCAAAAATATTCTTCATCAATACCCACTTCCCACTGTAACCGAAGCTGTTGTTGAGCTTATCCTAATGAGAAACGTTTCCAAATGTTGTCATTTTCTGCATAGCCACATCCACCACCACAAAATAACGGAAATAGAGAGTTGAGACCAAACTGTGATTCTAAAGCCCATACCTTGCTGATTTAAAGGAGCAAAAGCGCCTTGAAAGCTTGATGTCCTATGATTACGGCCTTCTAACTGCTCTTCTTTCTGTCTGACCCCCTTCTACTTTCTGCCTTTTTGTTATGTCTACCCTCTTTAACATCTCAAAAGAGAGAACTAACATTAGTAGGCCTGGGCGCCTGTCCAAGGGTGGTTATGATTAGTTACACGCCACATGATATTACATGATTGGTAGAGATGTTTTCATGTAACTCCCTTCTAGAAACTCATATGCCACACATGCACAATATATTCACTTTTTATTACCACTCCAGCATAGTACACCTCTCACAACTGTGATCACTAGCGTGTTTCTCTCATGGCATGTCTCTTGTCATCACTTGAGACAGGTTCATTTTCTGTTTATGCTCAGGGTGCAAAGACAAATCAAAGCATGACGGCTCTATGCATGAAAGGATTCCTCGTGTTGATCACCTTCCAATTGAGAAACATGGGTACCCTTGGGTACCTGGTAGACTTAGGGTGGAAGTATCCTTGTGTCAAGCTTTGTTGTAATTGTTGTGAAGGGTAAAGATACAATATGTCTTCACGTCAGTGTTCTAAATATCGGATATCGGTCACGTATCGGCCTAGTAAATTTGATATCGGATTGCGGATATCGGGGATATATCGGGGATATTGACTAAATATCGGAGCGTCATATCGGAGGCTTAAAAATTATGACATGTCAGCATAGATGTATCTAAGAAAATATAAACTATACTAATTCAAATAGAAGTATGTTTTGATTATACTTATCTCGTTAAACATGAATATCGGGTATATTAACTTAATATCGAAGTGTCATATCAGAGGCAAAAAAAATGATGTCAAATAAAAGCATAGGAGTCTAAGAAAATATAAACTATAGAAGCTCAAATAAAAGTATGTTTTGTGTATACTTATCTCATTAAACGTGAATACCGGTCATCCACTTGGTGGAATATTTCTTTAAGTGGTCACAAACCAAACGAGTTAAATATCTACAATATATGATTCATGTGAATCATTATTAACAGTGTGAAGATGAAAAATCAAAAAAAAATAAAAAAAATGTATAAATGTAAAAACGGGAAAGAATTCTCACCTTGATCGAAAAACCCTCTTAAGAACAGACGCTAGACCGAAAAAAACCAACTGAAAAAATTCAGAAAAAGAAAAAAATGAAAAAGGTAAAGAATACTATGTAGTAAGTACTAATCTTGATCGAAAAATTCCGTGCAAAGATCGAATGCCGGATGTCAAAAACCCGATCGATGGAAAAAACACAATACTGTAACTAAAAAAATTAAAAACCGAAAAAAATGAAAACCTGAAAAAGGGCTTAACTACTCAACTTGATCAGAAAACACTTCCTTGCAAAGATTGAATGCCAGACGTTGAAGCTCAATCGATTGTCGTTGGAAATTTTCACCGAACGGAGCTGAGCGGAGCGATGTAAGGAGCGGGCGTCGAGAGGAGCGGATCAGTGTAATTAGAATTAGGGCAAAGCAGCAATTATCTCACAAAAATCCTGATGCCTATCGTCGTTTTAAGTAAATGATTGGGTCGGGTGACTCCGGTCGGATCCACTTTTTAGTGGACCGACCCGATAACTTTGTTTTTAAAAAACTATGAATTGCGGCCGATATTTCAAAGGGATATATCGGCCGCAGCCCGATATTGCGGAGATATTTCTTCAAATATCGGAAACTGCAATATATAAGCCCATATCGTATCGGCCTAGTGATAAAACCGATATTGCGGCCGATATATCGGATATCGGACCGATATTTAGAACACTGCTTCACGTTGAATTTTAGTAAGGGTGCAAGGGTCCTCAAGCTGGATTTTGATGCCACATGGATCAAGTAAAATGAGGATGTATGTGTCCGGATGGTTTAGCTGCACAGAGTGCATAAACAGTTAAGCGATGATGCCATATATGGAGTGAGGATACATTTGTCATCATGTTTAATCTGTGATATCAGTGCACGTTCTCTCAAATTGACGTGTGATGTGTTACGCACCAAGTAGAGTCAGTGTGCATATGCCCTCAAGATTGACGTGTGATGAGAGCATATTTTCTCTCAAGTTGGTGATGCCATGGACATCAAGAATGGCACGGTTGAACACGCCCTCATGCTAGAGTTGTGGGCCAAGCGCGTATGCATCTCTCAAGCTGATTTGTGAGGCCATGTGCATCAAGTGGGGTGAGGGTATACATGCTCGTAGGTTTGAGTCATGGTGTGAATACAGGCGACACTCAAGTTCATATATGATGCCCTAAGCATCAGATGCAGTGAGGGTGTACCTGCCCTCAAGTTCAAGTTGTGATGTCATGAACACCAACTACAATGAGAATATACTTGTTCTCATGATTGGATCATGATATTAATGTCAGCAATGAGCTCAAAATATCTGTTATAGCACTCTTGATGTGTAAAGCTTTAAGGAGAGACCAGGTATTGCAAAGAAGCCGGCAATGGTTGGGTGTAGACATTTTTAGTGCATAAACATGCTTGTTCCTTCAGAAAGAAATCCCATAACAAAACCACTCATCTTATAAGGAACCGGGGTACCCAAAAGATGGCATTTGATTTAAGTTAAAGTTTTACTCGTCATTTTTCATGGCTTACATTTGAATCTGGAGTTCTGCGAGTACCATAAAGATACTGGAGTCAGGAACTAACAATCTAAATGGTAACTGAGACCAAAACAAATCATAGTGGTTATTAAGATTAATACAGATGTTATGCACAAGAAGCATATGCTAGTGAAAGCTACAACTGCGTTTATCTTAAATGACATTCTATGGTTTGAGGATTAGAACTTTACCATGTCCTTGAGTTTCTCCTGATAAAAGCCCGAAGTCAATACAGCTTCGGTGGCAAGAACTCCAATCCTCAAGTTGCTACCAGCTTCAATTGGTTTCAAATTCGCTGATTTGAGCTCCTTTGCAATGGATTCACCAATATGAAGGAATTGCACTGAGCATCCCCGTGAAACTTCATCATACCACATGTGCGAGATATGACAAGGCATCACAATGCATTGAGCTCCAGACCTCTCCAGAAAGAGCCTCTTCAGCCTTAAATTTTCGACAACTACCGATTGATCGAATTGGTAAGGGGTATTTCTCGAAGTGGGATAAGGATATGAACTCCTTTCACAGGTGGAGAGCTCTTTGCTGAGAACAGGGTCACTGCAGGCAATGAAAGGGGGACCTTGCTCTTCATCCCCCGAGCTCCACTTGACAAGCTTCTCCAAGAAATGGACGGTCGAAGCTGACACCCCACCCAAGACACCAACCGTGTTGGCTAAACTGAATGCTGGGTTGCGACTAGTGCCAGACTTGAGCCTCCTAGATCCAGATCGATTACTAGTCCCATTAGTCTGCAAAAGAATCAATGATGGTTTATGACCGACGGCTGATCTTGGAAGCCGAACTTGGTGAGGAATTTTACACTCATTCATGCGACCAGTGAGTCGTAGTGGCAAGTATGAAGCGCAGCAGATCATGGTTATGCCTGCTCCATCAAACATCATGAGCATCTACTTTTATGTATGCCTGAATAAATTCCATCTCCAGTAATATCACAAGCTGCTTGATATATCACTCTGTCATCAAATTACACTGAGATCATCAAACATACTTTCTCATACACAAGGATCATCTCTAATGGAAGAAATTATATCTAGGAAATGCCAAAATTTTTACCATACCAACCAAACCTTAATGATGAAATGGGCAAGGGTTTACCTCCAACTATTTATCAATCTTTCAGCTTCTGTGTTGGTGACAGTGCTGGTGATGGAAAACGATGTAACAAACACATTTCCCTGATCCTTCAAACAGCACTTCAGATCTTCCTGATTTCCCATTAGTTGCTTATTTTTTCTTGTTCCAGAATTCTAACCATAACTCACATAAAAATTTAAACCATGGATTACTGTTGATCAGAACAGTTATTTTCAGAGGGAAGAGACAAACTTCACCAACAAGAGCTTGTCTTTTCCAGAGGCAAGTGTAGCGTGGAAAAAGAGAAGAACTGACATCACTTCCAAGCTCCAATAGCTCTCTCTTGAACAAACTCCAGAATCATCTGCACGGAAACTAGATTATCTATCATTCATTGAATAATCCAATAAAGCAATTATGGGAAGACAACAAATTCAGATGACTCACCTTGACAGTACCTCACTCAGGCTTCATCATTTGCCTGACAATGATGATTGACACGCTACTCAGATAACTGTGGAAGCGATAAGGATTGCAGCACATAGATAAATATTCAGCACATAGATAAATTACATTCCAATCATTCTTTTATGCATGCAAAACCAGTAACACTGGTGAATGACTCTTTGCACCGAACTCTTTCTGTTTGTCTGATTGCAAGTGGGAAGAATCCCAAGCTATTTAAGACTACAAATTAGGTAAGCAGATGCAAGAAAATTGATAACACATGCTTGGTACCTAACAGAGCAAATTGCCTAAGTGCATTCCTCGAGAGAATGGCCTGCTACAAAGGCTTGAAAGTAATCCCAGCATGTGAAACTCATATCATTAACAGAAACCCGGTACCTGGGTGAATTTGTAGAAGACTTACCAGACTGAAACTTTGAAGTAAAATGTAAAGCTCAAGGAATTTCATAAAGTATTATTTTCAATAAGCATATTCTCCATCAGCTTTAAAGAAACCAAAACCACATCCTTCTCAGGCATGGCTTGGTTTCTGAACTGGAGATAGCATGGAAACACTAGTTGTTACAACTTCATTCAACAAGCCATGATTCTCTTGATCTGCATCTCTGCTTGGACTTCCGTAGTACCCACAATCGAAGTCAGAGTAAAGCAAACAAGATATCACAAGGGAATTACAATAACTCTGAGTTCAAACTCCTGGTGTTACATAAAGTTCTTAACTTCCACACAAAAATGGACAGCAGTAGCTTTGAACAGGAAAAGTTTTATGAAAACTGGATAAGATTTCTTCTGGGTTTAGTCCAGAGAGTCTGAATAATTCTACATTGTTTATTTCAGCTTTGACTTCACAGAGCTCTGCAATGGTTTAGCAACAGGCCGTGTTTGATTAGTTTTCCCTGCCTTCTTCAGGTTATACCTTATGGATGACACGGCACATATTATTGCAAGAAGAATCGTGGGATACACATAGACAGCCTTCGTCGGATCCGTATTCACCGGCTTCCCAAGAAGTCCTTCCTTCACTAGGCCCCAAACTACAAGAAGAGTCCCAAACATGCTCATCCTCCCTGGGTTAATGACCCCAATTAGAGCTCCCGCAACAGCAAAGTAGCTCCCGGCAAGAACCTATGGTGATAACAAAGAATATCAACTGGTGCGTGTTGTAAATAGAACCTGGTTTTTCAACAGGTATCAAGACACAAACCTCTAGGCGATGGAGATCAACAACTGCAGATGCATTTTTAACTTCTGTGAGATTGTACATGTGAAGTATGTCGTTCCATTTTGGAAGTGTCATGTTTTTAATGAGACTGCTTGCTGCTGCTCCAGGGTAGAGCATAGCCTTCACAACAGCTAATGGGAAAACTTCATTTGCTGTTAACTGGCAGGATGTCACCTGTATCGGTGTGGTGCACATTCCTGATCTGCATTGGATCCTACCGTCACAAAGAACAAATTATCAGTCAACATGAATAATAATCAAGCCATCAACAATCATCTTTGTATGGTTATAGGTATCAGATGCTCTATGTATGGCAAGAACATGCACAAAGGTATATCATATATGAGACATGGACAATCCCACATTGAAATCATAAAATTAGGGAAGAAAAATTCACATTACGATGCCAGGTCTTGCGATTTACATAAAAGGTATCAAGTTCACCAAGCAAAATCCAATCTATTTAACAAAATTCAGGGTAAGCGGTTCAACCATTTGTTAAATAAACACATAAATACATACTTTACCCAAAGCACAAAATATACTCAGGATATACTATGCTAACCACATGATATCTGTAAAACGGCATAGCCAAGGACTAGCCACCATAAGCTTAATGGTTACATTGCTTGATTGACATAAGATAGTCTCTAATCTCTCCTTGATGACAAAGAAAATTGTTCATGTGCCTACAAGGACAATTGTGCTGTTCTGAACAATTTTACTGCAGCATCATTAATCACTAAATAAAAATTCAGGAAGCGGATAGAACATTACAACTCCTTATTGCTGAAATAAGCTCACGCGATCAGATAGCTTGTGAAATAGTCTCGCTTCACAACATACTATCCAATTACATGATAGGTTTTGCAATAAGTTTCTCTCTAACACTATTTATGAATGGCACTTTCTAACTAGAAAGATGTACCATTAAGTGGATATCCAACGATCAAGATAACTGGTAAAACATGATAATGAATAGCCTATCAAATGCATTGTTTACGGGTGTTTTCTCATCACCGATGTAGTTGGATGATGATATGGTTGCAGTAGCTGGCGTAAGATGAAGTTGGCAGCTGATAGGACACTTGTCGAGCTAACCCCAAGCTAGATAGACCATGATCCGAGCAGTTGGAGCCACATCCGAGCTATCTCAGCCGAGTCGGAGTTAGTTCTGCCAAGTCCGAGCTATTTTCCAGATATCCTCAGCTTCCTGCAACACGAAGAGCTCATTAGGGAGGGTCGGATCTGGATCTAATCTCCTCTGATACTTAAGTCAGATAGTGACTCAAAGAAGTCTCGTGGTAACTATGACCGATCTATTGAGAGATTAACCGGTCGTTATCATGCCAATCTATGGAGAAAATGTAGAAATTTAGGTCGAAGCAGATCCTGGAATATGAGTACCTGCAATGTTTTGTTCTCAGAAGTTTTCCCATCACACATTGTCCGAGAGACTATTAATATTCCCTTTAAGGGACGTTAGAGGGTAACATCCGAGTTTTAAAAGCGCTTTATTGCTTGAGCTGTCACCATTGATGACGAGCTAACGGACAGTTATTGAATACATCCGTTATGAGCTGAAGCTTATAAATGAAGAAGTTCAACAATCAGCTGAGATGTCGCCTTAAATGAGGAAACGATCGGCCTGACGCGAGGGCCTCCAAGTTGCGGGGCCGAAGCTGCGGACTTTACTGGGCTCTTGGGCCAACCTAGTGTTGTATTAATAGCCACCATCTCCCGAGCTCAACTGCTGCGACGGTTGATGTCGAATGATGTGGCATATATTAATTGAGATGACCCCGGTCGCATAGCCAGATCAACACACTAGGTCGGCTGAGAGTAATCCACGATCGTATAGCTAGATCGGCCCGCGAGGGAGTGGCCTCCGATCGTATATCAACATCAGCCCACGAGGTCCACGAGGTCTTTCGATAATGATCCCCGATGGTATAGTTGGATCAGCCCGCAAGGGAGTGGCC
This sequence comes from Scilla litardierei, assembly GCA_030789695.1. Classification (NCBI taxonomy): domain Eukaryota; kingdom Viridiplantae; phylum Streptophyta; class Magnoliopsida; order Asparagales; family Asparagaceae; genus Scilla; species Scilla litardierei. Next base: position 219,333,580 of record CM061134.1, on the reverse strand, counting down.
CCCGATCGTATAGTTAGATCGGCCCACGGGGAGTGGCCCCCGATCGTATAGTCAGATTGGCCCACGAGGTCTTGAGAGCTATCCCCGATCGTATAACTAAATCAGCATGCAAGTGAGTGGGCCCTGATCGTATAACCAGATCAGCCCGTGAGGTCTTGATAGTTATCCCCAATCGTATAGATAAATCGGCCCGCGAGGGAGTGGCCCCTTATTGTATATCCAAATCAGCTTGCAATGTCTTCTGATAGTTACCCCAGATCATATAGCTAGATCGGTCTGCGAGGGAGTGGCCTCTGATCGTACAGCCGATCAGCCTGCAAGGTCCTTTGAGTGATTTCCGATCGTATAGCTAAATTGGCCCACGAGGAAGTGCCTCCCGATCGTATATATCCGATCAACCCGCGAGATCTTGAGAATGATCCCCGATCGTATAACTAAATCGGCTTGCGAGGGAGTGGCTCCGATCATATAGCGATCAGCCCACGAGGACGTGAGAGTGATCCCTGATCATAGCTAGATTAGCCCGCGGGGGAATGGCCCCCGATCCTATAGCCGGATCAGTCCGCGAGGTCTTCTGAAAGTTATCCATGATCGTTTAGCTAGATAGGCACGTGAGTGCGTCGGCCCCGATCGTATATCCAGATCGAAATGCAAGATCATGAGAGTGATTCCCGATTATATAGCTAGATTGGCCCCCGATGGTATGGCCAGATCGATCCGCGAGGGCGTCGGTCCCCGATCGTATAACCAAATCAGCCCGCGAGGTCTTGAGAGTGATCCCCGGTCATATAACTAGATCGGCCCACGAGGGCATCGGCCCTAACCGTATAGCCAAATCAACCCGAAGGTCTTCTGATAGTGATCCCGTTCGTATAGCTAGATTGGCCCTCGAGAGAATGGCCACTGATCATATAGACGATCAGCCCGAGAGGTCTTGAGAGTGCTTCCTAATCGTATAGCAAGATCGCCCGTGAGAGAGTGGCCTTCGATAGTATAGCTGATCAGCCCGCGAGGTCTTCTAATAGTTAGCACTGATCATATATCTAGATCGGTCCACGAGAGAATGGCCCTTGATCGTATAGCTGAATAGCGCGTGAAGTCTTCTGAGTGATCCTCGATCGTATAGCTAGATCGGCCCGTGAGGGAGTGGCCCCTGATCGTATAACCGATCAGCCAGCGAGGTCTTCCAATAATGATCCCCAATCGTATAACTAGATCGACTCGCAAGGGAGTGACCCACGATCGTATAGCCATATCAGCATGCGAGGTCTTCTGGAATCTTCTGAGTGATCACCAATTGTATAGCTAGATCGGCCCGTGAGAGATTGGGCCCGATCGTAAAGCCAATCAGCCTGCGAGACGGCCCTAATTGTTTATGCAGATCGTCCGAGCCATCATATTTTTATAGGTTGGTCATCTTGAATCTGGGCGACAACAGAACCGATGTGATTCTCTTCTTCAAGAGGATCTGCTCCTCATCCGAGCTATTGGAAGAGCTCGGATGGCGGCGGCTATCCGTAAACATGCATGAAGCGCATGTTTACCATCAACGGAGTTGGGTTATCTTGTTGCTCTCTTAATCTAGCATCGAACCTACCAAGTAGGTCCATCGGAAGCCCATACGAGATGGTAAGTCGCACACCACCTTTTACAGCCTCTTTCCATCTAAGGTTATTTGGAAAATCAGTTGTCTGTGACTAAGAATGATGTGTTTGGCGTTGCTTAACTGCTTTTTGCGGGTTATAAAGCAAATTAGTACTTTTCTTTTGGGAAAATCAGATATTCAGTAATTGATTACGAAAAGGAACTTCTAGAAAAAGAAAATGCTAGGAAGCTTCTTTTTGTACACGAGATTCTTTGGCTTCTCTATTGCAGAATCAGATAGCTACTCCACGTAACTTATTGATTGCTAACTATTTTTTCATGTTCCCCTCACATGCCATTTAATCTTATCTATAAGTAAAAAAATTTAACATTTCTCCTTTTTAACTATTTTGTTAGAACTTAATAAAACTTCCTCCCGTGCATACTCATCCTAATCCAATCCCATTTCTTTGTCCAATGTGACGTGCTCTATAATAATTACGACATGTATTACACCTGTAGGAGAAGTGTGTGTGCCCTGTGTAGAGAGAAAGACCAAGAAAGTTATTTCCCTTTTACATTATCAATGATTGCAATCCAAACTTGAGCCCCTTGGGTCTTGCCTCATTCATCAGAAAACCCCTATTCGCCTATTCAACCTACTCTATATGCTCCATGAGCCCCTTGCCTCTTACCTTATTCGTTTAAAATCCCCATTTCACATATATAACTTACTTTATTTGTTCCATCAATTTTGTTCTACGCATATTCTACAAGACAAGCTATACAAATATTTCATCAGCCAATCAATAAAAATATTTTTGATAATACAAATATTGGAGCATTTAGGAGAGCTATTGGGCTAGGATAAAAATTTAGAAGAGACATATGCTAGAGGAGGAGAAATAATGAACTACTGAAAGAGGGTTGAAATAAATTGAGCAAGGAGATAAATGAGAATAGACAAAGACGAAAAGAAAAACAGATAGTATATTTTTGGTTTCTTACTTACTTATAACCGAACATACCCTTGTCGTCTATTCATAAACAACCTTAACCGACCTAACCAATCTTAAAAGTTTAGATTTTTGTTTAGCTGACTTAACCAAACCGTTGTAACCAGCCACCTAGTTGATGTTTTGTTATCAACCGACCTAAGCTTATGATGACATCTATCACTTACATCATCAATTTGATAATTTAATTAGATTACAGATTAATTTCAACTTTCCCAACCTTAATTTGTAATCTTCGTCTTCTTACTTAAATATGTGACAAAAGAATACAATGATACATAGATAATGACTGAGCCAGATGCATTGATGACCGAAAGAGTACCTTAGAATATGAATTTTCATTAGAGACTAATGTAATATCATGTTCCTCAAAGTAGTAGACAGAAGCACTGGCACTGTCATCTATAGAATCAGAGTACAAATCAGCCACAAGTGCCACGTATGAAGCATTGTGGCAACAGAGAATATTTTTAGATTTGTAGCAGAATCAAGATTTGGCAATAAATAGTCTTCTGCAACAAGTCAACAATAGACGTGAAAAGAAATCCAATATTTCATGCCTAGACAAAGCATATCGAAATGCATCGTCCTTTCATCTGAGAATTGGTAGAAAACCCAGGAATCAAGTTGGAATTCATTGCTAATGAACTAATATCCGTCATCATAACCAACGCACTTTTTATTGAAATATTTGTATATTCCAAAAAGAAAAGATGAAGATTACAATTAAAGAAGAAAATGTGGAAATTAATTTATAATCTAATTAAATTACGAAATGATAATGTCAAGGTTCATCTCACCATACACTTAGTTGGATTGATACCAAAAAATCAACCAACAAAAAATCAAAGAGAATGCAGTTGTGTATGGAGGTTTGGTTATGTCGGCTAAACATACATCTAGATTTTTGAGATAGGTCAGTTAAGCTTCCTATAAATTGAAAATAAGGGTGTGCCCAGTTAGTGGCTACAAGTATGAAGAAATCAAATAAAATAATAGGCTACCTCTTTCAAGTTTTGTCTATTCTTATTCAGCTCATTGCTCATTTTATTTCAACAATCTTTCAATTGTTCATTATTCCCCATCTCTATCATATCATAAATCTCTCCTAAATTTTGATCTTAACCTATACCATCTTCTAAGTACTCTAACAACAAAACTTTTTAGCCCTAACAAAAGTTTTAGTTTCGGTGAGCAGATGGTTTTCTAAAAACCAATATGGAAATGTTTCCAAAGCCCTTTATTAAACGGGAAAGTTCACTTATAAGCCGACGACTAATAAATTCAATTGATACAGGATAATCTCTATCACCTTGTTTTCAAACAAGCTTACATACTTAAGGTTCAGATTTATGATATCACCGTATTCACCGTGTATCATCTTTGGGTTTATTATTCAGTAGCAGGCACCTTATGAACTGTATTTCTCAAGACGAGATGAGGTCTCATATAGTTAATGGTGACGTTCATCTGGGGATGAATCCAACTTTTAGTTGAGCTTCATCTTAAAGCAAAAAAACAAAGATGACCTTAGATATTAATTCAATGAAGAGGGTTTCGGAAAATGAAATGAGGTAGTCTTTTGCAATGAAGTGATGTATTCCCAATCAACGAGAACCCTTCATACTTTACAAAGAGAAATATTAGTTAGAACACAAGGAGGGGGCTAACATCTCTCAACGAGTATGCTACATTTAAAAATTTTGCAATCACTTCTAACGAATTATTTGCTAGTGCTCCAAGGAAGTTCAACAAATCCATTTTCGTGATTTTTTTTGGGTATGCGAGAACATAATAGAAGAATTAAGAAGTAGTTGACTTTTTTACTTCTTTAGATGTGATCCCCAATCCTTAACAGCGATAACCACTCAATTTCTTTGTGCGTAGATAATTTTGAAGAGTCTCAATTTCTTTCTGCATACTATAGTGGATGACTTCAAAGAGTTGATTGAGCTAGACAACTTTCAATCCCGATCTATGACGGTTGAAATTTGCATTGCTTTTTTTTCATTTTGAACGGTACTAGTTTCTAGCTTGTTCACTGCTTGTGAATTTCATCGGTAACTAATTTATTTATGATAATTAGAAAAAGTTATGTGTTACAGCTGATAATGTAATACACAGAAGATCTATAATTTTAAGGAACCAAGACTAAAATCACTATAAAGGGCACATCTAATCAAAAACCCATATTGAATATCCCCACAAAATTCTCCAATGACTAGAACAAACAGAAACGAATTGATACAAAAACAGCATAATTTGAGAGATGAATGGATTGTTTGGTTACCGAAAGAGAGGAACTTGGAAGATGATGAGAACAAAAAAGATGCGAGACGCGATCTTTGAAACCCTAGCGTTGGTCCATCCTCTCGAGGGAGAAGCCATTACAGAGAACTCTGAGAAGAGATATTGTAATGATAATTATTATTGTTATTCTTTTTTCCCCTCGATCTGTTCTTGATGATGATGATTGGTGGTTGCCTTAACAATGGAACTTTTTTGTCCACTTTAGCTACTCAGAGCAAGGGCTGAACCGGTGCTTAATCCGACGTGAAGGGGGGTTTTTGCACAAAAAACATGTAGAGAGAGGGCTGAATATATTAAGCACATGTTTAGCCCCTAACTCATCGAACACATTTGATCGATCAGATGTTGGATTCTTGTGAATCAGAAGTCTGATGTCTGCTGATTCAGCCCTCCATTGAAAGGGAACAAGGGCTAAATCTGACATGGCACAGATTCAGCTCCAGCAGAGGCTGAACGGTCAAACGTCGGATTCTTGTGAATCAGAAGTCTGATGTCTGCTGATTCAGCCCTCCATTGAGAGGGAGCATAGGTTGAATCTGACGTGGCACAGATTCAGCCCCAGCAGGGGCTGAATGGTTCAGCCCTCCATTAGGAGTGCTCTTAGACCTTTATATAGACAATGATGGCATAAATGTTAGTTTATAATATGAAAAGGGATAAATCAGACAAAAAGCATCTGGCCTTTCATGAATTTTAGGGAAATTCTATGCAGACCGCCCGGTTTACACACCCTCAATGTTTTTTTCTTTACACACACTCATAACCCTGAGTAACTCACATTCTTTTTTGGGAATTGCTACACGCATCGGCCATTTTACCTGCGCGCACAACCACTATTTACAAGTTTACCATTCAAATTTTACTCTCTTTACTCTCATCCCCTCCCCCCGAAGGGTTTTAGGGGTTGGAATGGGCTATGGGGAAGAGGCAAAGTGGGCGGCAGAGTTCAGCAGAGGGGGCGGTGAGGGGGCAGCGCTGGGGAGGTTGGAGGAGGGAATTCAAAGGCTAGGGCAGCGGAGTGGCTGGGGGGGGGGGGGTCAGACTCGTCGGATGATGGGCAGAGGAAGGGGAGGGAGGAAGGGCTGGGGAGGTTGGAGGAGGGGGCAGCAGAGCGGACTTGGGAAGAGGAAGAGGTGGTTGGAGAGTTTGGATGAGGGGGCGGGGCTAGGGAGATCAGAGGAGAGAGGTGGGCTAGGTTGTTGGCGGATGGGGCAAAGGAGGGGGAGGGGGTAACGGAGGGGGCTGGGAAAAAGGAAGATGATGCTGGGAAGGTTGGCGGAGGGGGCGTCGTCGCTGCCGACGGCGGTCGCGTCCATTTAACACAACACGTACACCCATGGGCAGTTTTGGAATTTTTGAATAGTTGTATGCAGTGAGTAAATTTGAGTGGCAAACTTGTAAATAAGTGGCATGTGCGCGGGAGTAAATGGCAAGCTTATAAATAGTGGTTATGCACGCAAGTAAAACGACCGGTACACATAGCAACTCCCTTCTTTTTTTCTTTCTCTGTGATAAAACCCAAAATGCATCTGCCTCTGTCTCCACCGTCTCCCGCCCCTCTCATCATTAGCATCATCCTCTTTAGGTGCAATTGTCCATGTCTTTTTTTGAAGTGGTTGAAAAGTTAAAGAATTCGAAGAATTTGAAACAGTTAAATAGGATGAGAGGCGTTAACAACAAAGAGTCTATTACCGCCTCGGTAGAGGCATATGTGACGGCAAGATTAGCGAAAAAGACTGAGACTTGTAAATAGGAGGGAAGACGAGGATGAGGAGGAGAAGATGGGATGAGGAGGTTGCGATGGTGGTGGAGAAGGAAAGGAAGATGAAGATGAGATGAGAGGAGTGGGAGGAGGAAAGGTGGAGGGTTTTTTTAAAAGGAATATTTAAATGTCAAAATGTAAATAAATTGGATGTGTGTGAAGCAATTAGATCTGTGTGTATATCAACTCCCTTGATTCAAGGAGTCATGATATTCACAATACACATTTTTGTTGAACATATTACACTGGTAAGCACATAACAATTCTTTTAAATTGCTAAACTTGCAACATTTTCTTTTAATAATTCTCCTCTTATCCCTCTCTCCCTCAACTCTTCGCTTCCTCCACTGCTCGACATAGCTATTACCTTATCCGCATCTCCTCCTCCAACTCATCCTCATCACCTCCTCCGCATTTCCTTCCATAACCTCCAACACTTTTTCATCCACCTTCTCCATTGCATCTGCTCACACTTAAACTTAAAAAATAAAAAAGTCAATTAAGTTTAATTCAATCAAAAAATCTATAAAAAATCAATTAAACACAACAAAACATGAAATCCAACCAAAATCAATTAAGATCAATTAAACTCTAAAATTTGACGTGCTCGGACTTTAAGTATGATCGTCATATGTGGTGTTCGGGTCTATATCCATGAACACCATGTATGATGTTAATGTGTATTGGCCTGAGCATCATAAATATGTTTCAAAAAATTTAAACTTGTTGCTTCGGTTCTCAAACCCGAGCAACCAATATGATACTTGGGCTAATAGGCCCAATCGCCATATTCGTTACTCAGGTTTTGAGAACGATAGCAATAATTTTGAATTTTTTTAAAGAACTCGACAGCACTAAGGAGAGATGAGGAGAAGGCTACTATGAGAGGAGGAGGTAGTGACCGGAGGCGGCATTAGAGAGGAAGCGGTGTCATTGGCGGCAGAAGTGGGATGATGAGGAGAAGCATAGTGGTGCGAAGAGAGAAAAGGGTAAAATTGACATTTAACTTAAGCAAATTTGTAAATATAATGTAATGTGTTTAGCAAAATGTGTAAGCACTCGAATTCTAGGTGAGTTGCTATACAGCATACCAAACTACTTTACTCACGTCCCATTTATTTTACAAGTTTGCCATTTGAAATTAGTCCATGTTTAACCTTCACAAACACATCATAATCATCTCCATCCCCACTGTATCAACCTCAGCTTCATCGTCGCCTCATCACTCACCTCCGCCCTCCAAAGCTCTAACAGGATCGATAAGATGAAAATGAGGCATCGATAGTGGCAGCAGTTCGCCTGCGTCCTCATCCTCCCCCTCCTCTGCATCTTCTTTATCATCCTCAAAAAAAAATAACCATGTACAATCAAAATCAACGACGAGAATAAGAATATGACGAAGAATATGAGTATGACGTTGCGGCAATACTCGCTCCTTCTACCGATGTTGCGTCTTCTTCGTCTTCTTCGTCTTCTTCAATTTCTTCAACTAAAAAAACCATGCACAAACGCAGTCGAGGCTAAGCATCGCGGGCCAAGCATGGGCCTCACTGTTTGGGCAACGAAAATTCGTTGAAAATCAGCCGATAATATACGGGTTGTGTGTGGGGGTATTATCCGGGATAACTAGGGATAAAGCATGCATTAAAGTGCAAAATTTGTGAATGGTCAAAGTGAAAAATACCGATGGCAAACCTGTAAATATGGGGAAGATTGAAGGGCATTTGGATTTTTTGGAAAAGCAATGGCAAGCTTGCAAATAAGGAGAATGAGGTGGGATTTTCCATTGGTGCTTCACAACATCACCCCAAACCACACGCATCCCCAAGTGTGTCCTACCATGATGATGTGGCACCCCTCTCCCCTTGCCACATGGGACAAAGATGTCATGTGGGACAAATGTCAAATCATAGTGCACGACGCCAAAAAAACCCATGGAAAGGATGTTGTGCACACGCGTAACTGAGAAGGAGCGAGAAGTATGAGTGTGTGTGTGTGCATCGTCGGGGGTAAAAGGGGGAAATCATGGGCTAAACTGCAAAAAAAACCTTGGGGAGCAAAGTGCAACAATCCCAATGTCAAACCTGCAAATATGTGGAAGGAAATGTGCATTTTGGTTAGATGAAAAATAAATGGCAAGCTTGCAAATAAGAAAAAATAAGGGGGGCATTAAACCCAACTCCCCAAAGCCACACTCCAAAGCAAGCCCACTCTCCCACCCACCTACCCACCCCAAAAGAGGCCTCACCCTGCATAGGTGGCACAGCCTAAGCCAATGGTTTTTCATACTGGGTTTGTCCGAGTAAGACAAACATCAAATCAAAGCCCTCAAATGTAATATAGACTAGAAATTACCCGTGCACAAAATGCACGGGCCCCCCCTAAAAATCCCCACAAAATCAGGACATGTGACCCAAACCGGTTCAAATGGAAAAAGTGTGTGTGTGAGTGTGTGAGTAGCGTCTGGGTTTTTTTGAGATTTATTGATGGAGGGGTGTGAAGTTGGGTTTATTTTTGGGTTTGGTTTGAGACTGGGGTTTGTTTTTGGGGTTTGTTTTTGGGTGTTACTTGAATGGAGGGTGTATTTGTGGGGTTTTTTTGGTGGCTTTAGGGTCATTAGGGTGAGATGGATGTCCATGTGGCGATGTGACATTGCCACTTGGGACAAACATGCCACATGGTACAGCCTCCTCATTTGTATAATAGATGTTTTGGACTTCCAAAAATCAGTATTTTGGGCTTCAAAAATCTCCAAAAATTCTCAAATAATCCTGAATAATATTTGGATTGATCTTAAGGTATTTCGAATGTTTTGTATCACATTTTTCAACAAACAAGACATAGTATTTTGCAATGTGTGTGTGTTTATCTTTGATTCTTTGAGAAAGACAATGACACTGCAATACTTTCTCTCCTAATGTTGCTGATTTGGTGATGGTACAAATGCTGGGAATAAAGGCTGATAACTGATGTTTGAAGTTCACAGATTGTATGTGATTTAATTTGCGAAAGGTTTCTATTTGAATTGGTCATAAATAGTTCCCTTCTAATATCTACCATAATGAAACTATTTTCTTGCGGTGAGCGCATGTGCTTCTCGTGTGTGATCGTCATTATTAAATGCAACTTTGAAACTTTTTTAGGATAATGATTTGGTGAGTAAACACATTAGGGAGTACATATTACAAATGTTGTATCCTGTAAATTGTTGGTGCCAATATTAGAAGTGTCATTTTTGGGGCATTAACTATCAAAACACAGGTCTTTTGAGAAACTGATTTGTTTTCGTCATGAACAGGCGAAAATTTTCTCCGTGCTAGGATAGAAAGTGAAGGCCCTGTGTCCTAGTCATTTTCCACTGACTTTGTATGCTATAATAGCGATGGATTGTGAAAAAGAGATGGAAAAACAACACCGTCCTCTGTGAAATGTGTTGGCAAGTGTTGGCATGTTAACTATGTGGATCTATAAGAAAATTATTGAGATTCTGGCAGTTATATGTCCATTGTTGTCATGTGTGTTCAGATTAGTTTCTTCCTGAAATATATTATATTTAGTGGTTTGGCAAAAGCATCTATGATAACTTGTACAAGAAATTCTCTGTCTTCCAACAATATCTTCTAGTTTAGTAACAGACATGCGTAATATCTACGAAAAAAATTAATTTGGGTTGTGATTTGCGACTCCCTGTTGTTGTTCGATGGTTCAAAACGAGATCTTCCCTGTTTTTTTAATGTCTTCTTTCCTAACACAATCCATCCCCTAAATCCCAGCCACCATGTACCAACAACATATCACAACAACCCACGAGTCTGGCGTAGTTTTAGCTGCAAAAATCCAATATCAGATTGTCAGACGTCTAAAGCAGTGCTTCTAGACGTCTGGACATGTCGGCACAATCGTCTGATGTATCAGTTGTATTAGATACTGGACATTCAAATGTCTGGCTGGGCACCATTAGACACCTGATGCAATTCTGGTAATTTCTCACAACTTTCTGGATTTTAGGCGAAGTCTGGCTTAGGCGTCTGGTTGAGGGCCATACGTCTGGAGCACATTTTTTAGACACCTTGTAGGGTTCGGACGTCTGGAGCACATCCTCCAAACGTCTAACTGCTGGCTGAGTTATTTTCTGGGCCCGATTTCTAACTATTGGATTAGCTCTTTCTCAATCAATGACCACGATTTGTCTGCATCTTTTGGGGGATATAAAATGGAGCTACTTGAGAGATGTTAGCAGACAATTGAAAGCTAAGGGCTTGAGGGAGTGCTTGGAGAACAATTGGAGTCAATGATAGCTAGGGTTTGAGGAAAACCAAAAGTTTGAGTTTGCGAGATCCAAGTGAGTAGTTCTTCTTCTTCTAGTATGAGATCTTGAGCCTCTTGGGGAGTAACCTAGTTGTTTGGAACTCTATTACCAAAGATAGATATTCATTGATTGTGGGATTGAGTCCTTTGAGGAGTCCTATTTCTTCTAGGATCTCTATTATCAAGGATCCCTACATGAGTGAGAGATTCTGATGGCTTGGGCAGAAATCTAGGGTTAGATTGTCTTGATTGAAGCCATATCTCTTATATTGAAGGAAGATGAAGACAGAGGTTCGGTGTAATTGCATCATTGATCATAGTGAAACTGTGTGCATCGGATTGTTGGACGTATGCGCATAACGGGCCGAATCAGTGTAAACTATTGTATATCTTGTTGAGCTTCTTGAGCTCTTTAGTTTTCGTATGTTGTCATGTGCTTGCATCGTTCTATTGCCAGATCATTGAGGGAATTGGTTGGTGTAATTGCATCCTTGATCATAGTGGAACCATTTGCATCGGATTGCAGTATGTAGGCACCTAACAGGCCGAACCAAGGTAAACTCTTGGGTATCTTGTTGTCATGTTTGCTTTAACCTTCACACCTGGAAAGGGTCCCTCATCGTCCCCCCTTCAAACTTCAGACCACAATAGTTTAAATTGCAGCTTAGCAGCCCTTTGTGGACCTTGTGGGCCTTAATGTATGTGGAAACCATTAGAAATATCTCCCTCTTTTGATGACTTTGCTCAAATTTGCATATGGTCATCTGTGGACTACTATTAAAAGTCACATGGGTATTGAAAAGAATTTTGATGATGAGACAAACCCACCATTCTTGAATCTATTTACATTAGGCCAGAGAGAGAGAGAGAGAGAGAGAGAAGATATAGGAAAAGCATTCCTACTATGTCTTAGATAATAATATTGATCAACTCCATGGATGATCCGCTCCATACATCATTATATTAAATGATTGAGTATAAAAGTTATGTGATGGGGATATTATCTTACCGTTGATCGAATGATTTTATTTGTTTATTTCATTTTGCATAACATATAGTTTAAACATATTGGCAATATGTAGATCATAGTAAAGGCCATTCAAGATATATATAAAAATTGTGGCTAGAGTTTCTTTGCCGTGTTGTCTAGGCAATGACTTGTCAATGCACCAACAAAGAAGAAGTCCAACAAGTGCAAATAACAAAGGAAAGGGGCATATATAGAGACGAAGGCACAATATATAGACCAAAGACCAGCAAAAAGAAATCGTCATTATATTTCAACTTTGTTAGTTGTTAGCTAGCTAGCCTTAATTTTATTTATCTCAACGCTCTAGCGTTTATTTTACCTCTTGTGTCCCCATCGCATGACCCTTCCCTTCATCTTCTTAAGAGTTTATATACTGGAAGCTCATTAACTGAAACATGTTGACATTCTCATAGGATCAATCTCTTTTCACTCTCCATTGGGAATTCAAGAACCTGAAGCAGATTTAGAGGATGGCTGGTCTTCAGAGGTCTAGTGAGACGTTCAGGAGGTCAGGCTCATCTGGCTTGGTATGGGAAGACAGGTTCCTGTCAGAAGAGCCCAAGAAAGCAGGAGAAGGAGGGGCTGAGCTGAGGCACTCTCGGAGCGTCGGCTCCGCTGGCACGTTGGAAAGAAACCGATCGAACGGCGGCGGCAACGGTCACGGCTACCGGACTGGCCGCGTGTCGCCGGCGCTGGACCCTCCCTCGCCGAAGCTCTCCGGCTGCGGATTCTGCGGAATATTTGGCAACAAGCAGCAGCAGGCTCCTGCCAGGAAGAAGGCCAAGCCTGGCAGGCGCTGATATGGTCAGCTTCTATTTTTGTTACTTTTTTTCCCTTGTGTTCATATGTTCTATGCTGCATGTAACTACACACATATATATGGATGGAGAAATTTTCATGTTTGTTTGTGGTTATATTGATTGTTTCAGGCTGCTTACTGTGTTCTGAATACATATCTGATTTCAGCTGGGTTGATCTGTTTCTTCCTTTGAATTAGTTTAGATTTTTTAGTTCATGCCCAATAATACTATAATCTTATACTGTAACTGCACATACATGGATATGCTTCTTGCTTCATCATTGGGCATTTGAGGCTACTCAATTCTGAGTACATATCTCAATTCTTGATTTGAACCACTGGCCGGAAATCGACATGTCTATTGATCTTCCCTTGTTCTTGCTGTAAGTTCAGATATATTGATGTTTGAATACATAACCAAATTCATCAGGGTGAATTCTTTCTTGTCTAAAATCTTTGCTTTTGAATTTACACCATAAAACAGTGTGTGAGAATTTTCTTATTGATGTCCCCTTCTTCTTCTTCTTCTCTTGAATTCTGAATACATATCCAATTTCAACAGTGTCAAATTTAATTTAATCTACTATCAGACAATAATTGTCAATTTCAATCCTCTGTCAGCATAAATGGATCTCTCTGGAAGTTCTGAAATGATCATCAAGCATATCTTTCAATTTGAAGCCTGAGAGGAAAAAAACAAATATATCATTTTCTGATGTGATTTTAATTGTTTTTTTTCTCATTCATTATATGACTTGTTAAAGCAGCCCATTTTGGAAGTTGCTAATCATACAGATGTCACCATTAGAAGAAAATTAATTAGATAGAGGTATGAAGATGGTGATAAGGATTATAATAGTTGGGATGATGAGAGCTGCCTTGTATTGATTGATGAGCATGATGGTGGAATATGTAGAGGATGGGGTCACTTCACACACCAACCACATGTTTTGTTTTTGTTGTATTTGTTTTCTCTCTCCTATGATGCTTATCACAGCATCTCATCTGCCTCTAAATTGTGTGTTAGCATGTCACTAATGTGCAGGTATTAATTATGATAATTTGATTAATATAATGTATGTTTTTGAAAGTTTGAAGATGGCTTGTACATATTAATAGTTGCTAAACTAATGGTAGACTGAAAAGCCACATAATATGAAAATTCAACTTCAAAGGTTTGATTAATTGATGTTGGCTAGAATTTTCTAAATACTTCATTCAACAAAATTTTCAAAAGCCACACTATGTCAAAACTTGAACTCAAAAGGTTTTGGCTAATATATAGCTTCAGTCTAATATTCCTTAGATATTCATACTCAAAAGTTAATCCATCACCTTATGGATTGCTTTGTTAATCAAAGTAAGGTGATAGATATTCTTCCAGATTGAGACAGGATAAAAAGCACACAAAATAGCTTTTCCTCAAATAAAAAGAACATTATTGTGGTCAAATTAACAGGATTAGTGATACAGATATCTATCTTAGATGTCAAATTTTCCTCACTCTGACAGGAAAGGAATCAATCAACACCTACCAACCATTAATATACAGTGAAGAACAAAAACACACAGCATAAGAGTTGCCAACCTTGAAATCTTTGGGGTCCATCCCCAGTTGTATGCAGACAGGTGTGACAAAGATCAACATGGGTGCATGTGAACAAACTCCATGGTCCCTTCATTTTTTCGAAAAGAGCATCAAGGGTCCAAAAATGGCCTCTGCCAGCCAATGCAACCAGACACTGGGCCACATTTGCTAGCTAATAGGAGCCAGCAACAGCATGAACAGCATATCATCATGTAGCAATATCAACCAACATGTTCTTTATTACTGACTCACATGGATGGTTTTGTGAATAAATCATGCTTGCATCCAACAGCCTGCCAGCCAGCCTGCATTCATGCATGGACTGTGGATTTGGTGTGGACCAAACAATGAAGACTGTGTGGAGGGATCACATATTTGTTTTAGCTAGAAACTGAATTTGCTGTGGATGGTCATCTTGTTGAAGATATGCTGCAAAATCCATTCTGGGTAGAATTACCATGACCATGCTAGTGCACTAGACGTCTGGTGCCCTGTTGGATTCCAGCCTAGTCGGGTTCGTCAGACGTCTGCTAGTCAAGCACCAGACGTCTGACGTATCAGCCGTGTCAGCCAAGTTAGGGCCATTCAACGTCTGGTGCTTCCTTGCCAGACGTCTAACTGAGGTCCAGATGGCTGGGTGGTCCCTCGAAGAAAGGCACACATCGAGCATCCCCTTGAACGATCATCCATCTGCCTTGCTCCATCTAAACCATGGTCACGAGCCTCTTACTCTCTTTCAATCGGTTTGGCACTAACTCATCCAACAATTGACACCAACTCCAGCTTCTAAGGCGATGTGGTGCACGTCTTACGTGAAGCCTGAAGTTGCTCCAGCCGGTTAACCGAACAACTAGGGGCTCCGCCGTCTTTCCAATAGAGCGCACTGCAGATCATTGCATCATTCACTATGGCGCCCTACATATACACTCAAGTGTTAAGATCAACGTTGAGTGTGTATGTAGGGCAATTCTCCCATAGAAACAATTTATTTGTGCTAGTACTCGTTAGGCAGTTAAGAGGTTCCTAATAAAAAAGGAGATCAAGGGAAGAATAATGGGTGGAATTGTATTTATGCACTAATTAGAATTAAGCTGAACTATTAACGTAATCATAATATAAATTTGTAATTGGCCAAAATTAAGGTCATAGAGTCAAAGAAAGTTGCTTGTTGGTTTCAAGCTATCAATCTTGACCAAAACAGTTGCATCATGCCTGTGCTTTGAAAGTCTTGAACTGTGCGTTGTGGGCTACCTTGTCATTATTGATTGAGAGCAGATGATGGTTACGACTTTTTGTTTTTCCCTTGAAAAAATGTTGAGACTTCAGGTTGATATGATTCAGATGGGTTGGGTGGAAAAATCAAGAGATGGGTAGGGAAGTAGGCTCACAAGATTTAGGTGTGGCTACCACATTTGAAACATACAATCTGATCTGAGATATTGATTCATGAATCCTCTAACATATTAAACCTCATGTCTTTCTTTCATTTTAGCCGGTAGCCGAGCCTGGTTCAAAGAGGAGATAGTTTCTAATCAAAGGTTGGCAGGCAAACCAGGTTGCACCTAGATCCTAAGCGTGGCAACACCTCCTAGGTCATCCAAAGTATAGAAGCGTACAAAACGTACGAGGATTTCACCCTCTTTTATAACCAAAAAGAGAAACTATGATCACACTTGTGGGTGGTGATCGAACCGTATAAAATAGTATTCGAGAATATAACGGTAAACGACAGTTTTCTGGGTGAAGCTATTCTCACAAAAAAATCTCACAAAAATAAACTCAAACTAATTTAGTACTATAGTAAAAACCAGAAAAATATCACTGTGATGTAATATATGAGATCATGGTCACGTAGGTGAAAACGGTTCGTCAATCCAATGTCTGGATCAAAAGTAATGGTGCTTTGAAGTTTGGGTGTTAAAATTGCAATTCTGAAATCTGCGGGGACTGTTCTGCACAATTACCGAATATAGAACTGTGATTGCTGTCTGAGCAGAAGATAAATATCACCGTTGCGTAGAGCGTGAAGTTTTGGTTGTCTAGCGCAAACGGTTCTTTGATCTGAGCTCTGTACAAACAGTTATGCACTTTTCAGCGTCGTCTGTCGAACTCCTTCTTCCTGCGAATTTGATGATCTCTTTGAAGCTTGGAGGAGATGAATTCGGCCAAGGAGGTGGATGATTGATCTCTGAAATTATTTGGCTCAATACAATTCACTTGTATGCTTCTCCAAGCGAGGGGTCTTCTCCTTTTATAGAGATAGGAGTTTCTCTTCAATAAGAACACTTGATCTTCAAATCTTCAATCAATGGTGCATTGAACTTGGATAAATTATTGATGAAGTAGAACTCCTTTGAATTTAATATGCACATGAATCCTAGTTTGACTCGAACTTATTGTTGCACATTTACTCTAGTAGCCAACTAGAGTAATTTGTGCACATGAACTCTTTGAATCCCACTTGCACTAAGACTATTATAGTCACCCCAATATGCAATCCTTCATGACCTCTACCTCCTTCATACTTTGACTTTATAGATAAGTTTGAACAAGTCTTTGCTCACATTATCTTCTCCTTCTGTCTTTGACTATGTAGGAGATGTTTGACCAATGTAGAAGTACCAAATTACACCTCCATCTCCTACTTGATTTTTGGCCATCATTTTGAAGCTATAATTCATGCAGAATTCTCATGATGTGATAAGGCCATGTACATGATCTTTGAGCGTCTTTAGGGCGAATTGAATGATGTAGAAATTATGCAATTGCCCTTTGGTCAATGTAGTTTTGTTTTGATCTGAAAGTCACAAACGAACACATTAGTAGCATGTGACTTGTTTGTCATCGTCAAGATTAAAAGTGTGACCTAGTTAGTGGGCTAAACTAGGCCAACATTATAATCTGAGAGAAACTATAGAATCTTCGAAAACGACATCCAACTTATGAAGCAATCAGTCGCCGTGTTACTTCCATCTCTTCTTCATGTCTTTTGCATTGCCGCACTCTCCTGGCCTCCCGCTAATACCGTTTCTTCCCTTCGGCGATTATACCTTCTTTTTTTGATCATTTGGAAAGAGTAGTATCCGCATCAGCTATCCAAAGAGAAATTTATTTTAGTGCACTTATCAAAAAGTTTGCTATTCGAAATAATTTTTTATAATCAGAACCATTCAATTTGATTTTCATATTTTACTGCCTTAATCCATAAAATAATTTTGCTCGGTGTTCTCGTCATTTCAATTTTAATGGTTTTGCAGTACTAATTTTTTTTTTTGTATGACCAGATCAATAAGCGAAACATAGCATGGTTATTGGATCTTTGATATATTAGAGTTTTGAAATATAAAGAATAAAACTAATGATCTTGATCACTAAAAAGAAAGTAAAAATAGATATCTTAATAAAATCGTGAAAGTAAATTTCACCTCAAATAACTGAAGCACATATTCCTCTCAAAAAGAATATAATAATTTATGATGGAGTGGAGTCTGAGCATGATGCAAAAGCCAACATTGAAGTTTGAAACGAGGATGAGGGGGAACAACTCAGGAAAGTATGACGACATTCTTACTCATGGGGGGTTGATATGCGCACAAACTCAATTGCTAAATACACAGACCATTTATTTACAAGTTTGCCATTCAAAAAACTTACAGGTGTGCCCTTGAAACTTTTGCCTCTTGTTGCCCTCCCATGCCCTCCCCCCTCCCTCCTCTTCATCTTCTTCCCCGCCGACCGAACCCCGCCACTCCCACCTCTTTCTCCTCCATCACCCCCATCCCTCCCTTGCCGCCGTCGCCGTGGGTGAGGGGATGAAGATGGATGAAGAGAATGGAGTGGCAGGAGAGGCGGAGTGTGGTAGGGGGGCTACGGGAAGCACGGCGACATGGAAATGGGGGGGGGGGGGGGGGGGGGGGGGGGAGGATGAAAAGGTGTAGGGTAACATTAGGATATTGTGTTACTTTTAAAGTAAAATGATTTTTAAATTATTTTCGATGCGTGAATAAAGTGGTCTATCTGTCCAACAATTTGGTCAGTGCACATAGCAATTCCCCTTACTCGTGGGAAGTTGTCATCAAAGCTAATTTTTTTAACCATGCCGTTGAAATGGTCATTACAAAACGGCCCGGGTTGCAACCCCGACCGTTATGGGGTTTTTGTCAGAAGACAATGCAGCAGAACGGTCAGGGTTGCCAACCCGGTCCATCTTCATTTTGACCAGGGTTGTCAACACCGGTTTTAAATTGACCAGGTTTGTCGACCCCGGCCATCTTCATTTTTACCGGGGGTTGTCAATCCATCATAAAGCACATCTAAACCTCGCTCACACAACAAACGCAAAGGCTCAAGTATGAAACGAAAAAAATTACCCTCCGGCGCGTCCTATAAATTAGCCATCCACTCAAGGGGGCAGCTAGCACATTGTTCATTAAAAAGATAAAACAGCTTAATTGCATCATCAAGAATCTTTTACCCTAATCCCTGTCTTGAACAACATTACAATCATGTTTCCCATGGAAAAATATATAAAGCACCCCCTCGAATGCGTCACAAAAGATCCGAAGCTCGTTCCGACTATGCAATGCCATGTCGGACCGTGCACCTTGTCAAACTCCTGTCGACAGCTTAAATCAGTCAGCGTCCATCAAAACTCAAAAAAACATCAAGATGATTAGAAGCCAGGGAAAAAAAATACAAACCTTCTTGATGTCATGGGCAATCTGCCTTGAGCTGAACTTGACCAGCCCATCGTAGGCCCGCCTCGCGCACCGCAACGCGTGCGCCTGCATGAACGGCGGCATCTCGGCCGCCATCACCCTCGCCCCGAGCAGTGCTGCCGTGGCCTCTGCCGTGCTCGTTTCGACACGGGAGACCGACCTGCGGCCTCTCGACTCGACGCCGCCAGCATCGGGGGAGCTGATGGGCAGCTCCATTAGCCGGGCAAGGGATTGCACCTCTGGCCTCGCTCTGTATGTCCCCATTGCTTGTCTTGTGGACGTTAAATATGCTGGCTAACTCTAAACTGACAGTTCTATATACACACACACAAACTAGCTAGAGCCTTATGAATATGTTTATGTTGAATGATTAGCTACAGGGATAACAGCCCCATGTGGGAAGGCCTGGCAAGAAGTGATTCAAAAATGGCAATGGTGATGATTGGTGGAAGAGAGACATATTTCTCATTTGGGTGTTTATGCTGGAGAGATCTCGTCCACATGGGGGGGTGGGTTAATTTCGTTTAGGCCCCTGGTTTGAACGTCATTTCTTGTGTCTGAACCAGTTGCACACCAAGCAAGCACCCCAAAACTAATACCCCACACCTTTCACTATGCCATAAGCAAATAAACAAAAGAATAAAATGAGTACCATTTTTTCCTCCAGAAATAAAACCAGTGTATTCACTCCATTCTCAACAATCCAACATAAAATTACATGCCACTGATGATACTTTCTAATATGACAATTTTTCAATTTAAAAACAAAAAAAGCATAATGCAGAAAAGATATCATACACCATAACCCATGCAGCAAAGGAAATAAAGCAAGGGATGTGAACAAAAAGTTATCTCCTTTCTTCCGTGAATTTGCTCAATGGGAGGTTGTTAACCTAAGAACAAAAACAGCTTGCATCAGAAAAGAGTAACAGACAATAACGGTATCGAACAGAGTTTGACGGTAGTTAGGGTTGGATACGAAATTCAGAATACAGGGTAACACAGAAAATCGGATCAAGATCATAGATAATGTAGGAGGAATTTAAAATGTTGATCTATTAGAAGTGAATCAAATGCGCAAGCATTTTATAACCATCTTCGCTCACATAAAGATGAAACCATAGCAAAATTAATCGCCTATCTTACCATCAAACAAATAAGATGCAAGTAAATTTATAATAAATGATAAGTATGCACCATGAATGGCTCCCACTACCCGAATATAATAAAAGAGTTCGACAATGGACAATAAATTATAAGTTGATAATTGAAATACTTTAGAAATCAGCATGAAAATAAAACCTCAAAGATTATAATTTTCCTGGGCAGTCCATGTTATTGTTAACAAGTAGGAGCATACCTGAAATGCAGTAAAAATAAGAAGCCATATACTTAAGCCGGACCACTTTGCACCTCGTCGGCTTTTCTTTTCGACTTGTGCTTTGATCTCTTCTCTCGTTTCTTGTTACTGTTTATAGAGAAAAGAAATTTACACGCAACTAACTTTGGAACTCATAAGGAGAAAAAAAAGGTCAGGACTGAAGGAAGTACTCGTCTTGTGAGCTGGGATCCCAGCAGCTCTTTAGTTTCCTATCGATATGCCTCATATCCTTCGCTGTGGGGATTTTCAGTTTTCCTAGCTGTAGGACAAGTCAAAATGAGTATGTACTGCTTTTAAGGACTACCCGAAAGCACACACATAAAGGGATGTTCAAAGGGAAGAGTTCATTGAAACATTACAGAACCAAAAAAGTTAGTTTGCTCAAAATTATGAACATTCATTTTCATATTCGGATATCACTTGTCATATCAGATTCTTTTTAGTGCATATGCTGTAAATTCATGAACTTCATGCTAATTCCTATTAAAAGACCACTTTCAGCCTTTCTGAACTGTATTGATCACATAACAACAACAGAACCATACTTGTAAAAATTAAGCAATCCTAGAAGGAAATTATCTGGAAAGTGTTTTCTAATCAACATCTTCATTGCCTTCTCAATCTCCGTGAGTTCCAAAAGGAAACAACAAATAAAGCAAGAATAAATATGAGATATATCCCAAGGGGAAAATGGTAAATAGACATAAAAAGCAATACAAATGAAACAACAAGTGGCATTAGAACATCGAGTATTAGTTAAAGCCTGTTTTGCACAGATACTGTGATATAGAACCATATCAGTATCTGATATATTATTTTATACGGATATTTTGGCAGTTGACGAATACTCTTCAGGTTGGGTTTAACAAATCCTCAAATTTATAATGTATACGCAGTCTCAGAGATGAGGAAGTAAAAAATTATAACATGTGAATGATGGTATCAAAATTTCATTTGCCTTGTAGATGCATGTATATTGTTTGTCCAATTTCCTGATAAAAAGTTAAATTGCTCAGGACACTATTGATATTATATATTTGATATTATATAACTCGAACAGCACATTATGATATCTGAATCATTGTGTTTTTTTAAACATTAGTCCAATTTGAATGACGGGGCCATACAAATAAGCAATGCAAAGCCCGGTCCGAGTCCAACGTAGGCCGGCCTAGTTAGAGGGGTATTGCGCCTAGGTTCTTGGCCCGGTTTATAAATGGCCTGATACGAGGTTAGTGTACTTGGGCCCAATGGGCTTGCATGAGCCATATGCTTATATATGTTTTATTCTTAAATTTAAGGGATTTGTATGATAACTCTAGTATACAATTGATTGATGTTTTTGAATATATTTGCTGACTAGGATAAAAGGGTTGATAGAAGTACAGCTGAGATTTAATCTTGAGGAATTTATGATTAGGATGAGTTTGTGAAAATTTTGGGGTGAAACTTTTGAATAATGGAGGGAAATTCTTTGGGGGAAACCCCTAGTCGCATAATGATATGTAGTGATTTGGTTTGTACATCATTTTCTGAGACGAAAGCTAACTTGGTTTTCTTCTTTTCTTCTTCAATAATCTTCCCAATATCTGAAATGAACTGAACTATCTTTTCAAATCCCCGGCAAGACTTGAAAACGCAATCTTTGAAGCAATCTCCGATCTGATCCAGTCCGATCCAATCTGAGCACATCATCATTGTCATTATTGCAGCATAAACATTAAAAACTGAGCATTTCTGATCACCAAATTAAGTCCTAAATCTTGAACCTTCTCTATTTTGGGGAACCGAAAAGATCTGAACACTGAAGGAAGATATCTGAATCTTATCGTGTTTCCAGTCTCGAATAAAGCAATGTGGGGTAAGCTCTCATTTCCTTCTTCTACTTGCACTCTCTTTGTAGATCCAATTTACATAAAGGTGAACCAAGTCTTGTGGAATTTCTGTAGTTCTTTCTGGTTGTAAAATAAATCCGTAATTGTAATATAAATTCAAGTAATTAAGGCAGTCTAAAGAAGTATTTTTGCCATTGCAATGCTTAGAAGGGGAAGTCTTAGCAAAAAGTAAGCATATTAATGTTGGTGAACAGAAAGATCTATACAAGCTGCTCAACCCTAAGCAAAAAACAACATAAATCTTCATGAAAATTTTCATATTTTAATGTAAAAGTTGCAAACCAAATAAGGGATATGTAAGGATATGGTGAAAAAAAGATGGAAAAAATACATCCCAAAATTTAATTCTTAAAAATAAATTTAAAACAAAGACATGTGAACTGAGGGGAATTCATCTGTCACGAGTGGGATGTTGCAGTTGCTGTAGACCATGGTGGCATGAATTGATAAATACATTGAAAATTGTAACTGCAGTGGTTGTGGGAGTGGGTGAATGGAAAGTTCCTTTAATGTATACTAAGGGATGTGATAAGAGACTAGTTAGCTGCATCTATGTGAGAGGTGCCGTTTGATTGTGGTTACAATTGGACTAAACCTAAATCACTCGAAAGAGAGGAAGAGCGACTGCAGAGGAAGGGTTGGAGTAGAATTTATTTTGTTGTGCATATTTTTATCTAAAAACATGTATAACAAAGAATAAGCTTCAACCGAAATATCTATTATACAATTGACGTATGTTTTTCTATTATACAATTGAGGATTTTTTTTTTGAATGTGTTTGCTGACTAGGACAAAAGAATTGGTAGAACGGTTAGGATTGAATCTTAAAGAATCAATTGATAGGATGCGAGTTTGTGAAAATTATGGAAGGAAAACACTAAAATTTTGGGGGCTAAATCTGAAGGGAACTAAATTTTGTGGTAACTAAAATTTTGAATTTTGTAAGAAACTAAATTTTGGGGGGAATTAAAATTTTTGGGGAACTAAATTCTCTAGGGAAAGTAAATTTTAATTTAAAATTTTGGGTGAATTAAATTTGAAGAAAACTAATTTTTGTGAAACTAAACTTTTTAACTTTATGGGAACTAAATTTAGAAGAAACAAAATTTTGGGCATTAAAATTTTTGGGGTGAACAAAATTCTATCAGTGGAACTAAATTTTAGTTTGAATATGATTAAAAATTTTGTTGGCGAGACATTTTGAATGAGGCTGTAAAATTTTTTGGGGAAGAGATTTTGACCGTGTTGAAATTTTTTAGAAGAATATTTTGAATGCCCAGTGACCTATGGTCACATGTTATGACTAGTATATTTATATTGTAAATATGTTCTTAACATATTTATATGGTTTCTTATAATATGTACATAAAATTGAATGAACATTATACTATAATGTATTCATTATAGTCATAATTGGTTGATAATAATCATCTCACTTCATATTGCTATAAAAATGAAGTAAACGATGATTTTGATTAAATGATAGCAATTTTACTTTTTAAGCATAATGTAGCCATTTTCACTATCTTTTTAATCAGTTCTTCACTTAGTTGATTTTAAAAATATGCATACTGTTAAATTTTATTTACTTATTATTAAAAAATATTTGTCCGATTGAGACCCAAATCCATCCCATCTTTGAAAATAAGTTTAGGCTTAGAAATAGAGCCTCATAAATAAACAGGTCAAGCTTAGGCTTATATATGTCTGGCTCCAACCGGGCCCCCCATTTTCACCCCTAAATGCACTCAATTGGTCCTAATCAAAATTTCCTTAATGTACTTGCAAGCACAGCTGCTAGCAACATTCCTCATGTGCACGACAGTTTCAGATGGCAGTCGGGCTAGGTCAGATTTGGGTTGGGCCAAGTTTGACCCCACCAAGTTAACAGCATACCAAAACCCGACCCAAATAAGTTTCAGATCAAATACTCCCCATTCCCCATTCGTACCCGACCTGGGAAATCTACCGGCCACCCATACCTGACCAGCTTTATTTTGCAAGGCAAGTTCCAGTTGGGTTGGATTCGGTTTCTCTCCAGTGTCTTGCAGCAGAGAGAGAGGTATGAGAAAAAAGAAATGTTGATGTGACGAGATGCCAGACTCCCATTAAGTTGCAATGTAGCATATCATGGCACACTCACTAAGTTGCAATGTAGAGAGGAGCCAGACTCAACCTACTGATCCAAGTTGATTGACATAACATAGATACACGCAATGCACTCAATTGCCCTTGATCTACAATGTCAAAATATATTGGCAATGCCATAGACTATCGACATTCCTCCAGTCAAGATGGACAATTTCACTAGAATACCGATCAGAAAAGTTGAGATCAGGGAAGGTACAAATCATTACATGCTTCCAACTAGTGAAGGTTCTCAAACAGTTTCAACCTATAAAGGCATTCCATAAACAAAGAACTCCTCGTCATGATTCCACACGATAAAATGTCATTGAAGAGAGATCAATGACATTGGGGTCCTCTCAGTCTCATATCACTCGAGTATTCCACAGCCAAAATACCAGTATAATCTGCTTAGACCATTCAAGTTCTTATAAATCAGAAGATCATCACAATTCTACAAACCATCTTTCAATGGGAAAGGCCAAACTTGCATCTAGAGACTAGAGCAGCCAGACTCTAAGAAGCCAGATATTCATAGCAATTCTATGAACACATTTGCATGCTAGTTAACTGATTATACACACATTTGCATGCTAGTTAAATGGCAGTTAAAGCATATGTGAGCCTTGTGTGCAGTGCAGCGATTTTCCAAGCTAGTTAAACAGTAAACACGGCATCACATACTGAAAGAGATTAATTAGGTGATGATCAGGGGCAAGCATGACCAGAGAAGCTGTAAATGCATTGAGTTGGAGGAGTCTGGTTGTAGCCTAAATCCCACCTTAAACTTGTCATACCACAAGAAGTCAGTCTGAAAATGCATATTGGGCAATCCCTAGCACATTGGAAATAAAATCTTTTATACCAGCATGAAAAGTATAGGCAGTATGCTCCAATAAATTCAACTACTGCTCCTCTGCAAGTTTCAGACCTGCCACTAATTATATACTTTAAAGATGAGAATCACACATGGTTTCTGCATGTCACGACATATGCATAGAGTAATAGTGTTAGTTCGTATCAGAATAATATCAGTTATTCTTACTATTTAACCTCTAACAACCTTTTTTCAGTTTATGCCAAAATCAGATTTTCCAATTTTATTTTACATCTATCATTTAAATCAGCTTTTCAGGGCCTGATATATAAAAAGACTACCACGTCTTCTGATTTTGGAAGAAAGATGCTTTTCACAAGTTCTAAACGCAATCTTGTAGATTTTGGGGAAAGTGTAGTTAGCCACAAATGATGGCTAACCCTTCATATATATACTATCCCTTACATTTCTTTACACACACACCCAATACACTAACACACAATACTCCCCCTCAAGATGAGCAAAAGATATTTATCATGCACATCTTGTTACAAGCATCCTCTACTCCTTTAGAGTTCAACCCTTTTGTAAAACAATCAGCTAGTTGCTGTCCAGAAGTAATGTAGGAGATCTCCAGCTGCTTATTGTCCAGTTTTTCTTTAATGAAGAACCTGTCAATCTCTATGTGCTTTGTTCTATCATGTTGCACAGGGTTGTTGGCAATATTAATTGCTGACTTGTTATCACACAACAACCGCAATGGTCCTTCTCTCAGCAGGCGTAGCTCATGTAGGAGTGATCTCAACCAGATCATCTCACAGGTACTAAGCACCATAGCACGATACTCTGCCTCAGCAGTGGAACGAGCCACCAAATCATGCTTCTTGCTGCGCCAAGAGACCAAGTTGCCCCCAACATACACACAGTAGCCCGAGGTCGATCTCCTATCATCTAGGCAACTGGCCCAATCCGCATCACAGTAGCTTGTCACATTCATGTGACCATGACTACCAAATAATATGCCTTTTCCTGGACTCTTCTTCAGATACCTCAGTATCCTGAAGACTGCCTCCATATGTCCAGTCCTAGGATCATGCATGTATCTACTTACCACACTGATAGCATAGGCAATGTCAGGTCTGGTATGGCATAAGTAGATAAGGCGTCCAACAAGTCTCTGGTACCTTTCTTTGTCTACTGGCTCCCCTGATTGTGAATGCAACCTATGATTCTGATCAATAGGAGTAACTGCTGGACGACACCCCAACATACCACTCTCAGCCAGTAAATCCAGGGCATATTTCCTCTGTGAGAGAACTATACCCTTCCTGGACCTGGCAATCTCCAGTCCAAGGAAATATCCCAACTGTCCAAGGTCCTTGACCTCAAATTCTCTCGCTAACCTTACCTTCAAGTGAGAGATTCCCTCTTCATCATCTCCAGTGATAATAATATCATCAACATACACAGCCAAAAGAGTAATCCGCTGTCCTAAATGTCTATAGAATACAATATGATCACCATTACTCTGCTTGTAGCCCATAGTGATGACTGCACGCCTGAACCTGTCGAACCATGCCCTTGGAGATTGCTTCAGCCCATACAAGGACTTGTCCAGTCTACACACCTTTCTCATCGTCTGTTGTGTGCCAAAGCCAGGTGGAACCTCCATGTATACCT
This sequence comes from Scilla litardierei, assembly GCA_030789695.1. Lineage (NCBI taxonomy): Eukaryota > Viridiplantae > Streptophyta > Magnoliopsida > Asparagales > Asparagaceae > Scilla > Scilla litardierei. The sequence goes on along the minus strand of CM061134.1, from coordinate 219,306,565 downwards.
CCTCCTGTAAGTCTCCATGCAAGAAAGCATTTTTTTCATCCAACTGATGCAATTTCCATCCAAAATTCGCTGCACAGGATATCAGTACTCTCACAGTACTCATCTTTGCCACTGGGGCAAATGTCTCATCATAATCAATCCCATAAGTCTGACTGTAGTCCTTGGCAACCAGCCTCGCCTTGTACCTGTCCACCTTCCCTTCTGAAGTTTGCTTTATTGTGAATACCCACTTGCAGCCCACAGCTTTCTTCCCTGCTGGAAGTGAGACAAGTCTCCATGTCTTGTTCTTCTCCAGTGCCTCAAGTTCTTCGAGCATTGCTTTCTTCCACTGGGGATGTTGCTTTGCCACTCGCCAATCACTTGGTATAGGGATAGACTGTAAGGATGCAATGATAGCCCTATATGCAGGTGTAAGAGAGGCATAGGAGACATGATTAGCAATATCAGTCTCATATCCATACCGTACAGGAGGCCTGCCGGCATTGATACGAGGCTCCCTACGAGATGCAAGTGGAAGATCTAAACTAGAGGAAGGCAAAGAAAGGTTACCATCCGTGGTATGAGAGGAAGGCAGTAAGGAAGTCGGGACTCGAGCAGACGTGATAGACTGATCCATCTCGACATGGGGCAGTGGAGCTAGTGGTTCTTCAGTGGGGAAGATGTCTTCTTGTTGTTCTCCATCGCCATGACTATCCTTCTGTCTCCTGCTATATTTCCTGCCGTACAGCCTGTCTTCCTCCTCTTCCACCAAGGTCCTTTCTTCCTCCCTGCTATCAGGACCAGTACCAGTAGGCCTGACAGGACACGGTATAAGTCCAACTACTACCCTCCTGTCATCAGTCTCCCCCTCTCGACCAACTCCTCCTGTGCTTGGAGAGGCCCCGGTATCAAATACGGATGTAGAATCTGTCAGTCCTCCATAAAAAGGTTCAGTCTCCCTGAACGTCACATCCATGCTCACAAACAGCCTTCTTTCTGAGGGACTCCAACACCTATAGCCTTTCTGATTTGAAGGATACCCAACAAATATGCATTTAATTGCCTGAGCATCCAGCTTTCCCACAGAAGGTCTATGATCCCTCACAAAGCATGTGCATCCGAACACTTTTGGTGGAACTACAAAAGTGTTCTTTCCCATAAGAATCTCACATGGAGACTTCATACCAAGGATCCGTGAAGGCATCCTGTTGATAAGATATGTGGCTGTCATCACTGCTCCACTCCACAATATCTTAGGTACATTCATGGTGAGCATGAGTGACCTAGTTACCTCCAACAAGTGTCTATTTTTCCTTTCAGCAACTCTGTTCTGTTGAGGGGTGTTGGGACAAATGGTTTGATGAGTTATCCCACTCTCAGATAGGTAAGATGCAAACTCCCTGTTTACATACTCTGTCCCATTATCCGTTCTCAAGACACGGATCTTGGCCTCATACACATTTCTGACACTTCTATGGAAGTCCTGAAAACACTTCAACGCTTCGCCTTTGTTTTTCATCATATAAAGCCATGTCATCCGAGAATGACAATCTATAAAGGTGATAAACCACCTGAACCCACTTACTGAAGTCACTGGGCAGGGCCCCCAAACATCTGAGTGAATAAGATGAAATCTCTCTACACTCCTCATCCCCACACTAGGATATGATGTCCTAGTGTGTTTCCCAAATTCACATGCATCACATTTCAAATTCATTTCATTCACTCTATTCAAAACATCGGGATACATTTTACTCAAAATATCAAAAGGTAAGTGTCCCAACTGACAATGTAACAAAAGTACATCCATTTCCTTCTCTCCACCAACGACAGTCAGTGCAGCATCCCCACTAGCTCTGTCAAGATACCACAGTCCATCACGCCTGACGCCAGTCCCAAGCCTCCTCCCAGTCTTCCTTTCCTGCAACACACAATGAGGAGAGTCAAAAGTAATGCTACAGTCGAGATCCTTGTTAGCAATACGTAATACGGGAAATATTCGGGACGTGAATAAAACGTGTTTAATTCGATCAATTTCAAAAGACGTTTGGTCAAAAATTCGGTCAAATATCCGCAATACGAAAATAATACATAAACGGGTTAAATTGTGTTTAATTTGTTAACCCAGATAAAAAAAGCGACTAAAAATACGAATACTGTCAAGATATCATTCATCCAAATGAACTTAAAAATCAACAATATCAATATGAACTATGAGTAAAATAAGTTCTATATTCATGATTTAAATTGTATTCATAGTTTTAACCAAAATGACATGATCATACTATTATATTCCATGTAGCATGCACTAAACCAAAGTATGATCATTAAATCATAATTCAAAATGATTTAAAAGTGTACTTAAAACGCGTTTAAAACGCATAAAATGCGCAATACGGGAATAAAACGCGTTTTGTTCGTCAACCCCTAAAAAGCGCGTGTTTTTCCGAATAATTCAAACGGACGGCCGTTTAATACGGGAACCATTTTAGACGGGGTTTAAACGCAAAAAATATAAAAATTCGCATTTTTACTAACAAGGGTCGAGATCATCAACAATAGAGCCAACAGATAAGAGGTTGACTGGAAATGATGGGACGTGAAGGACTGAAGAGAGGCGTATGGAGGGAGTGCACTGAATAGGTACAATCCCTCTAATGGGTTGGGATGTGCCATCAGCTGTCTAAACGGTTTCATGAATGGTATGTGGTTTATATGTGGAAAACTGTCTATATGCTCCTGACACATGACTAGATGCACCTGAGTCAATAATCCACTCTATATGATCTCTACCTGAGTCAATTTACTTCCCTACCCGATCCTGTGTGAGCGAAGTGGGCAAAGTTACCGAATGGCGAGGCAATATCCCCAGTCTGGTCTGCATGACTCTCCGAGCTCTCAGTAGTAGACCTGGACTGTCTCCGCTGCTCTAGATCTGAAGCCTCAGCTGGCGTGGCCTCGATCATCACTGTCTCCTGTCGTCCATCAGCGGTAGCAAAGTTGGCCCGTGGGCCGCCGCGACCTCGTCCACGGCCTCCACGGCCCCAACGACCTCCTCCTCTGCCTCCTGTGCCACGTCCTCGTCCACTGCCCTTCTGTGGGCAGTTAAAGCTCAGGTGCCCCTTCACCCCACATGTGTAGCACTCTCGATCCTCGCTCACTGCTGCCACTACTGGTACAGCCAGTGCAGCCTGAGTGACCTGAGTACCCTCATCCTTCATAACTCTCAGTCTGGTCTCCTCCTGTGCCATTGCAGCTATGGCCTCCTCCAGAGATGGGATGGAGGATAAGTGACACATACTCGCCCTCATGACCTCAAAGTCTCCATTCAGGTTCCTCAGAAAATGTGTCACACGCCTACGCTCCACCCACTTCCTGTGTATCGCAGCGCTCCTAGGATCAGGCAGATCAATAGGGTCATAGTGGTCTAACTCTGACCAAAGCCTTTTCAACTCCGCAGAGTAGGCTAGAATAGTCATCTCCCCCTGCTTCAAGGTGTCGACATTGCCCTGAACCTCCATCATGGGCATCACATTCCCTGCTCCAGAGTACATTTTCTCCACCATACTCCATATCCCCGCAGCACTCTCTATGGCCTCCACCATCACAGCGATGGGTGGAACCATCGATGTCATCAACCAAGCAGCCACCAGTGAGTTGGTGGTGCTCCAGACTTTCCAATCATCCCCAGTCTTATCCACCGGTTCCTTACATGAACCCAGAACGACGCCTTCCAACCCCTTTGACTTCAGAATGAGAAGCACCCTCCTGGACCAACTGAGGTAGTTCTTCGTCCCTTCCAGTTTCACATCATTGAGCATCAATTCCAGCTTCTGCACGGGTCGTGAAGGCAGCGATCCACTCGAGGATCCCAACTCCTTCGAAGCAAGCAGCTTCGTTATCTCTCCAATGAAGGCCTTCATGTCGGCGGAGGTAAGATTGTCCCCCATCTCTCCTATCTCCCTCCTTAGATCCGCAGATCTACTTCTCCTCCTCCTCTTCTAGGTCATACCCTAACCGTAAACCTATGGAGTCCTTTTCATGGCTCTACCATAGATCTAGGGTTAGGGTTCTTTTGGATTCTCCTTTGTGGCTAGTTAGGGCTTTGTAGGGGCTAGAAGAGGACGTAAGAGAGGAGGAAAGAAGCAGCGGCAGCGGCGGTAGCAGCACGCGGCGGCGGCGGCGGCCGGCGGCAGCGCGCAGCAGCGGCGGGCGCGCGGCGGCGGCGGCGCGGGGCTGTGGCGGGCGGCGCGGGGATGTGGCGGGTGGCGCGGGGCTGTGGTGGGCGGCGCGGGGCTGTGGCTAGGGTTTAGGGTTTTTGGGCTCTGATACCATGTAGATTTTGGGGAAAGTGTAGTTAGCCACAAATGATGGCTAACCCTTCATATATATACTATCCCTTACATTTCTTTACATACACACCCAATACACTAACACACAATAAATCTTAACAATCATTAAAGTTCTGGTGTAATACAAAGCAACTTAACGTTATCTTTCAAATTTGAAAAAAAGCTGATGTCTCCTTATTCCTCATAAGCAAAAAAATAAGATAGATTGCAGTAAACCCTCATGCACTATAGCTTGATTACAACAAACATCATACACTATCAAAATTAACACTAAACCATTCTGAAATGCATATAAATCCATGAAAAAACTAACTCCATCCATTCAAGGTATGAAATGACTATATTGCCCACTTCCATCCCTACTGCCATCTTCCCTTTCCAACCACATCGTCATCCCCCCCCCCAAAAAAAAAAACCCCGTAAACAAAAAAAAACCCAAAAAAAAAGATGGAAGAAATCTGACGAACAACAATTGAAGAATGCCAGCATGTGGGTAAGTTACTACTTTCAGGCCTGTGGGGCCGTGTTCCAACCAACGGATGCCAGAATCTAAAATGGAACCACAACAGGTCGATCTGCATCCAACTAAATTTGTCCGGATCCAATCAGTATTCAATGGCAAGTGGTTGAGATCGTAGCATGCAATCAGGAAGATTAAAAAATTGCTCTTTTTGTTCATTTCCATCACGTCATAACAACCATTAAAATAAGAAAGAGGCAAGCAAAACAGTTATAAGCGCTCATTTTGCAGCACCCATTGCTTCATTTCCAATGACCGTATCTGTTGGTTCGGGGATTAATGGGAATTAACCTGGCTTCCGCCAATCAAAGTTTCATGCATTTCAGATCATGGGGGGTGAAGCTTTTTTCTTGGTGCTACTCATATCCCTAGTTGGTGCTAGCACACATCTTGAGGATCAAAAAACAAACCAACAGAAAGAGGACTGTTACCTTTTAGCACTAGTCTTGTCCTCTTGGACTCATCCAACTACGTATCTACTGTGGCATACAGAGCGCAGAACATTCCAGGAAGGAATAAAATAAATATGTTCACGAAAAGTGTAGCCGGTTGGATCCAACCTATTCTTGGAATATACAACTCGCACTTCTACGCGAATGTGGAGTTTAGGATAACGAACACTTAGGGCCCCTTCCCTTCTACCGAGTTGTTTAGAAGGTGCAAGAGCAGAAGTTGACCTGAATTTGCTAGATTGATCAGATTCTAGAGGGATCCAACCAGATCTTACTGGTTGCAGAGGGGGCAATGGATATGGATTGATGTTGGCTCATGGGGAAGATCAAGCGGTTATCTTTTGTTGTTGCAGGCGATAGGAAATGAATGTTCAAAGCTCGTTCCAGAGATTTTGCGGAGATGGACCTTGGGATTGGTGAAGAAGAAGAAGAGTTTAGGTTTATTTTTACAGCATATGAGAGGGAGAGATCGGGTTTGGGCTGGTTTTGTGAGAAGAAGATGAGAGGGTAAGGGGCGTGGAGGAGGAAGATGATGAAGAGAGTTTTGCTTTTTGGCTAAGAAAAGGGATCAACCTATTTCTGGGTAGGAGAAAGAGAAGGAAAAGAGAGAAGAAAAAAGGAGGAGGATTTTTAATGCCTTCTCTCTGCAAAGGCGGCAAAGGTGACGGACCGTTCGGTCCAATTTACTTAGGAAGATGATGATGTGAGGGTAAATGGGAAAAATAGTTAAAAAATAACAAGGTTAGCCTTTCACATGGACACATGTGCAGTTCAAGAAGGTTCAGTGCTAATTTCGATAGTATATGAGTATTTGTTGCAATTGGGCGGGATTACTGCAATTTACCCAAAAAATTACACAAAACAAGGTATTGTTTGACAAAACTTGTGCTATGATGTGCGATACAGAACAATGTTGCTTGGACAAGAATGTGAGTCCCAAACTCATTAAATTATTGAAATTTAGAATCAGGAAAAGGAGTATGCTTGTGCATAAACTAATGACACAACATACCGAATATATTGCCACCGTTCAAGAGAAAAGAGAAAAGATGCTATTCATCTTCATGTCAAAAGAGTAATGATGATATTATATGATCCTTACATCTCAAGCCATGAGCATGTCAACTTGATTCTTTTGTGTGCACAGCATCCTGTTTCAGATATGACACCAGTTTCTAACAAATATGGTCATGCAGCAGAAGACTTATGGCTTATGGCGTGTATAGTAGACTGAACAGTTTTTTTTTTCCTCCTTTCCATTTTCCCATCTTTTGTTGCTTCCATCTTCTATTCGTTTTCCCTTTTTCTTTAACTGTACATTCTTTTCATTCTCTTCAGGTACTTTTTTTTATTTACTATTGTCAATCCAAACTCCGTTTGCACGCATGCCAAATTAGACATGGGAGGTGTACTGTGAAGTGTATCACCCAAGTCATATGATCATAGCTTTAATGAATGTGTAGGACTGTCACAAAGGGTACCAAAAAATTCGCTAATTTACCAAAAGATCAATGGCTGCAATGGATTGAGCAAGTTCTGGAATGGTGTGGCCTCCTTGCCGAGACAACATGCTCTCCAAGTATCTGCAGAGGTGTCAAAAAGTTCAAAGAACACAGCAGCAATAATCTATACTACATTAAAACAAAGCCGTCAGTAGCAATTTTACCATAAGCAATTTTGTTAGATTATTTTGAATATATTGACAACATTCACTAATAGTATAGAAATAATTCATCTTCAAATAAGAAACTAAGGCCTCGTTTGGCAAATGGAGTTGGACTTGGGTGTTGGAATTTCTAATAGAGTAGAAGAGTTGGAGGCAAGAAATGTCACTTCGGAGTAGTGCCAACCCCAACCCATGAGCTGGGTTGGAAATTGGAATGGAACGCTTTGGCCCAAAAGTAGGGCTAAAGTGAGATCATTTTTTGCTAGAAAAGAGATCTAGGTTTTGGAGAAAAACTTGAGGAAGCAAATTAATAATAATCTACCTAGATACCCATATATTATATGGGTATCTAGGTATAGTAGTTGTAAACCCAAACCCAGTTCCTACTGTTATTGGGCGTGTGCACGCGCGGATACACAAAGGAACTGGGTTTGGGTTTACAACTACTATACCTATATACCCCTATAATATATAATACAAGTTCTAACACTCTTCCTCCCTCAAATTGGAGCATAGATGTTAATCATGTTCAATTTATCACACACAGAAGAGAACACTTTAGGAAAGACTGTATTGATAAATATGTTTGCTAATAATTTTGATGAAGTGCAAATCAACTTCTATGTAATAACATCTTAACAAAATATCAATTCCCTTCTATATGCTTAGTTTCCTCCTGAACATATGATTACTAGCAACACATGGCGACCTGATTATCACAAAATATAGGTATCGAACCATCCTCCTGATAGCGAAGCTCCCATGGGCCATATTAAAGTCTTTAATCACATCATCTCACATAAAGTACGAGCCAACTCAATACGCAGCATTTGCACTCAAACTTGACACTACTTTATGCTTTTTGCACCTACGAGTGAGAAGATTACATCACATGCAGGTGCAATAGCTAGATGTAGACTTCTAATCTCTTATCTCATGTAACTCAAGTCTAAAAAAGCTTCAGTCTTCAAGTGTCAATATTTCTTATACAACAAGCCTTTCAATGTAAGAATATATCTGCAATGTGGCTTGCCAATGAATCTCAGGTGGTCTATATATAAATTGACTTACTAACCCACTAACAGAGTGATACGATTTGGATCGTATCAAGGGAAAAATCAGCGAGAAAAGGAATAAAAATTGGAAAAGACGAGATTTTTATAGGATTTTTGAGAAAAGAGAAGAACTAATAGCAAGATAATTTGAGCCCTTTCGAGAGGAACTCGCTCTCCTAACTTTGATGAACGGAACAAAGTCTAAAACCCTCACAATTGACACTTAGAATGTTCTTCACACAATAAGCATGCCCTCTCATGACGGCTAGCCCTAGATATAAATAGAAAACCCAGGAAACAAAGCAACATAACAAAAAGACTAATCTGCCCTTCGACGCCTCCGATAGAAAGTGACCCATCCTCCTTGGGTCCCGTCTGGGCCCGTGACTGCCGAAGATGGTGCGGCCGCATCAATACCCGCCCCTAAAAGAGCCACCTTGTCCTCAAGGTGGAAATAAGGGTACTGCTCCTGGGTCGTCCTCTTCTGGCTCCTCTGGTGCGATGCATTCCTCCTCGTCCGGCTCGATAGTGATCTGCAGCAACCGGCTCGCACACCGATGGCCCGGGGTGAACTTCTCGTCGCAACGGAAGCACAACCCTCTGGCTCTCATGTCCCGCATCTCGGCCTCGGTCATCCTCCGCCCTTGTCTCGCAGGACGTGCTTCTCCTGCCTCCTCCCCCGTTTCGGCTGATGCGGCCGGCGGTAGTCTCGGGGCGGCTGCTGTAGATGGGACCCTCTGCTGTGGCGCACCCCACGTCCCTCTGATCCTCCGCTCCTCCGCCTGCTTCTCCTCCGCTCTCAACGCCAGACGAATCACATGCTCTAGGTCCCTGGGACTTTGCATCCATAGCTCGGCTCGTATCGAGGGCTTCAGCCCTTGCATAAATGCCCCCAAGAATACGTCTTCCGACACTCCCTTCACCCTGCCTGCCAACACCTCGAACTTCCCCAGGAAGTCCAACACCGTCCCCTCCTGCCGTAGTTCAAGCAACTGCTCGTAAAAATTCGCCCCCGGTTTGGCCTGGAAACGGTCAAGTAGGAAAGCTGACAACTCCTCCCAAGTCCGAAACGGGGCTCGGGACATCCTCCAACGATACCAGCTCAGCGCCTGTCCCTCCAGATAGCAAATGATGTTCTCCAATACCTCTCTCTCTGAGATCCGCATCACCTGGAAATACCGCTCCGCTCGCACTATCCACCCGTCGGGGTCTGTCCCCTCAAAAATGGGCATTTTCAACTTCTCCATCCTCCTGTCTGGGTACATGGTCGGGTGCCCTCCTCCCTGAGCTCCATGGCCTCCATACTCGGTCCTGCCTCTGCCGTAGGCCTCTTCGGGAAACCCTCGCGGGCCCCTAAAATTTTCCGCGTACTCCTCCATAGGCCACCTCTGGCGCTCCTCCTCTGTAGCCCCAAAAATCCCGCGGTAGCCTCTTGCGGGGCCCTGATCGATGCTCGGGGGGCCAAAAAACTGACCCGGGGGGTTTACTGGGCCCCCCGGGCCCCAAATCCATCAGCCGGAGCCCGGCCGACCCCAGGGTAGGCTGCGAAGCCCCCCTGGGGGCCGGCGGGGGCCTGGTTGGGCCCAGGCGGGCCGCGCGGCCCTTCCAGCGCCTCGCGCGGGCCCGCCTGGCCCTCCCAGGTGCCCGCGTGGGCTCGGGAGTGGGCCGCGATGCCTCCCGAGCCCTCGCGGAGCCCTGGCGGCCCGCGCGGGAGGGGGTTAGGGTTTCCCCCTCCCCAGCCGCCTTCTCCTACGGGGTCCGAAAACCCTAGCCTCCCTTCCCCTTGCATGCCGCGTCCCTTCGCCTCCACAAGAAACCCTAGGGGATCTCCTTCGCGCCGCCGTCGCTCCCGCTGCACTTCCTCCACCCACGACTCCTCCCGGAACCCTAGATCTTCCTTCTCCCTTGTGATTTTGGTTCCCGGAGGTGCCCCGGAGGTGTTCGCCATCAACTTTGGATCGTCCGCCTTCGCATGATGATTCTCCGCCTCGGATTCCTCCCCTCCGATCTCCACATGCTTTCCCTTCCCCTCAAGTTTTTGAAGAATTTTCAAAATCTGAACTTGAGTGGCGTCCGACTCCTCGTGCTTCTTCAACAACCGGGCTTCCATCTCTTTTTGGGAATTGGATAGCATCTCTACCGTGACTTCCAAAGCTCCCACCTTTTTGCTGACCTCTTCCCGGATCTCCTTTCGCAGCGCCTCCATCTCCGTCTTGAATCTAGTACCTTCCGCCATTGGATCTATCGCTCTGATACCAATTTGATACGATTTGGATCGTATCAAGGGAAAAATCAGCGAGAAAAGGAATAAAAATTGGAAAAGACGAGATTTTTATAGGATTTTTGAGAAAAGAGAAGAACTAAAAGCAAGATAATTTGAGCCCTTTCGAGAGGAACTCGCTCTCCTAACTTTGATGAACGGAACAAAGTCTAAAACCCTCACAATTGACACTTAGAATGTTCTTCACACAATAAGCATGACCTCTCATGACGGCTAGCCCTAGATATAAATAGAAAACCCAGGAAACAAAGCAACATAACAAAAAGACTAATCTGCCCTTCGACGCCTCCGATAGAAAGTGACCCATCCTCCTTGGGTCCCGTCTGGGCCCGTGACTGCCGAAGATGGTGCGGCCGCATCACAGAGATAATGCATGGTCTGATAACAATAAGTTCGATGAGCCTGTCAACCCATCTTTCATACTGAGATATTCTTAAAAACTGATCATGTCTCAATCCAATAGATCGGCCTATATCCACAGTACTCTTAGATTTACAACCAAGGAGCCATGTCTCGGTAAATCCATAGCATACTTTGATTAGAAAAGAACCGCTCCATGCTCCTTTAGATTCCATATCATCTTATTAAATGACTGGGTCGCTAGATGTGTAGCACGAACACTCCTATTATGAATTCGTGTCGTGTCCGATGTGTATGTCACATGTTTTGTGTTTTTGTTTCTTTGCCATGGTCCACAAGTCAATGTGACATGTTTATGGTGGTTTAACCGTGTTTATGCAACATAGGTTGCTAGTAATTATTGTGTAATGACTTGGTTGTTGAATAACATAGAGAAAAAAGTGGGAGCAAAAGTTATGTTCTTGAAAACTGGAGAGAGAGATATGATACGTTAAGATGTACTAAAATGAGAAAGATATTTCTCAAGTAGCTGATTTGTATAAGTTCTCATTGAAGCAGAAAGATAGATCCTTGTCTAAATATTATTCCAAGCCAAAGGGGATTCTTCCTGAGTAGGATCTCTATCAACATGTAGTATTTGATCTGAAGATACTTCAGGGATATTGTAAGGTGCTTAATTTTGTCAAGTTTCTATTTAGACTAGATACCTCTTTGGCTAACCAAGTACAATCACATACTTTGATGAAAACTCAATTTAATCCGTCTAATATTGTCTCTAGTTCGACGTGTCTAAAGTTTAAAATGTCTATAGGTAGTGAGCTTGTATTCACGTCTCCATCTAGTGTTGAGAATTTTGCATGATGGCAAGATAAAGGCCATAGACATGGACATAGATGTGAGTTTGGAAGGAGTCCACGGATTTTTCAATGGTAGACCGTCAACGTTTGACAAGGACCATATCATTGTACCATTGCTGGCAAAAGGAACAACCATAAATCTGAGAAATGCTAGATGACTGTGAAAAGCGAAACTAGGCACAAATAGCTAACTGAGATTGCCACGGCTGTTTCCTCCACTATAGCCTTTCTTTGCTCCTACATTGATAGTACAAATCTCTCAATCGGAATACAAAAGATTCCTATAGTACAAGACTTTTCAATCATCTCAATTCTTTCATGCCGGTACTCATGCATCTACTTTAGGTACGGTTGCAATTATTGCTTTTCTGATAAGCATCGGTTAATAAATTCTGAAGTTTCCTCTTACATGATAGGTATCATCGAAAAATTTCATTATGTCATTATCTAGTATCATACATCATGTTCATGCTGCTGATGGCACATCTACATCTGTCATTCGTAAACAATTAGCATGGATTACCTCTTCTATATCATTAGATAATGGGCTATATGTCTACAAATTAAGTTAGCTTGTTATCCATTGGCGAAATATCAAAAATAAAAATTGTTTCAAAACACTCTTTTCATTGTATTGTGTTCCATAATCTACAGATTGTCACAAGATTGGTTTGGATCATAAAAGAGACGTCTCCATTACTTGGACAATTATGCTCCACCTTCTGGTTTAACTGTTGTTTCTTTCTGATACTCCATTGCAATGGCACTTTAAAGTAGGTCATCCATCCTTGCAAAACTTGCGATAAATCGTCAGTTTCTACACCGAAGTGCAAGTTCCATTAGTTACGAAAACATCAACATATTTCTTTTCATAATTGTGTCTATTATATGAGCCATTTTCCTTTTGAAAGGTACATTGTTATTTGCATGTTTAATTTTAGCTTTTGGTTATCGGTATGTTATAATGATTTTTTTAGAATGACGCAAGTGTATTGGCTGAAGGACTAGACACACGTCCCTGATGTTATAGCAAGTTCTTTAATAAAATAAAGACATAGTTTTAACTTACTGGCAATTAACTTGAATATATCCAAAATGAAGTTTCTCGTTTTTATGCATATAATAGTATTTTACATTGGACTTCTTCCCCTCAAAATTTACAGCAAAATGGGGTTGCTAAACACAAACTTCAACAACTCTTAAATGTCTCTAAACCTTAATGATTCATATGCCCATTCGTATGTACCTGAGGATTGATGTTGTGATTTATGCTTGTCATTTAATAAATAAGATTCTTTCATCCATTCTTCATGGTGAATAACATTTTCCATGTTTATATCCTGACAAAACCACTTTCTCTCTTATGCCTCGTGCTTTTGAGTGAACCGCTTTTGTTCAAAATCTTCAACTTGATCTTAATAAATTATTTCCTAGGTATTACATGTTTTTTCATTGTTATTTCAAAACTCAAAAGGGAAATCATTGTATGTAAACCTATACAATGCAAGTATAATATCTTAATTGATGCAACATTTTTTGTGTTCGTTTAATATTTTTCTAGTATTCTAAAAGTCGCATCTGTCTCCTCGCTTACTCCTTTGCATATCCATCACTGGAGTTAAAGAGATAGCAACAACTCCCAAACTATTGCAGGTGTATACCAGACAGCCAAGGCCTGCGGTGACTATTTCACCCCCGAATGATCCAGTATCTCTAACTGAGGATTCTGATCATCCACATCATCCTACTATTTCAGTAATTGCTTTTTTTATGCTAACATTTTTATTGCACATCGCAAAGGTAAATGATCTACTGCTACACATCTTATTTCCCATTTGGTGTCTTATAACCTTACTTTTCGTCATGTTGTATTGCATTTGTCCTCTATCTATACCCAAATCTTACCTAAAAACAATGCTGTATTTGCTTAAAAGCATAATGTATCCAATTTAGAAGTATTATGAATAAAAAATGGATGCACCCATTTCAACAAGAATATATGACAAAGTTCCTACTTTACAGTTGGATATTCTGGGCTATCATTAGGTATTTACAGTTAAGTACTATCCAAATGGAATAGTTAATAGGTATAAGGATCATCTAGTTGTTAAAGGTTTTACTCAGACATGGATTTTATTACCTTGAGACCTCTCATGTTGTCCAAGTCAATTCCATTTGTCTTTTCCTTCATTTGTGTTAACCAACAGGGGCTAATGTTCTGGTTAAATATGAAAATGCTTTCTTTTTGAAAGATCTTAATGAGAAAGTCTATATGATGTAACCTTATAGGTATGTTGCTTCGGAGGAAAATGATGTGCTAGCTCAAGAATACAATATATGATATAATGCAACAATCACAGACATGGTTTACAAATTTAACAGTATAACTGTTGGTGAGGTTTCAAATATGTTACTCAAATTCGTCTATCTTTAGTTATAGTGGCTATTTAAGATTCGTGATTCTACCTATTTATGTTGGTGATATTCTTTAGATTGGAGACGATGTTGCTGGCATTAAGAAGACCAATGAGTAATTCAAGAAACATTTTGTCACCAAAGACATCGCAATACATAGATACTTTTTTAAGGATTGAGATTGACCATGGCCAACATGGTGTGGTTTTTCCCTAAAGAAGATTTGTTGCAAAAGAATGGATTGCTTGATAGCAAGTTGCGAGTATAACTACGTATACTAATCTTGATTTATAGGACTATGCTGGACAATATTTTAAGCATGCTTCCAAGTATAGAAAATTATTTGGTAGATGTATTTATCTAATTGGTACCAGGCACCATTGTTGTAGTGCCAGTGAGTCAGCTTATGCATAAACCAAGGGATGTTCATTGGAAAGTGGCTTTGAGGATTTTAACATACATTTAAAGCTTTCTAGGTAAAGGTTTGTTATACAAGAAGCATGTGTGATTGAGGATTGTAACTTTTTAAAATATTAATTAGGCAAGAGATAAGAAAGATAGGAAGTATACCTTCAGCTATTGCACTTACGTAGAAGACCATCATGTTACATGGAGAAGTAAAACTCAAATGTGATGTCTTGTTCTAGTGTTGAAGTTGAATACAAAGTTATGGCTCATACAGCTTGTAAGATGGTTAAGCCTTGATGTGAAAGCCTTGCATTCATAAATATGGTGTAATGCTTATGTAGTGTGATGCCTAGGCTCCTTTTCACATAGCCAGCAACCATGTTTTCATGACTAAGCATATAGAATCAGATTCTGCTTTCATGACAAATCATTTAGAAGCAGATTATCACTTTGTTTGTGATGTTGATACATGGAAGTTGATTTGCACTTCCTTCGCTCCATAGTTAGAACTGGTAAATATGTTTATTAAGACTGTTGCTCCTGAGTTTTCTTGTCTTCACGTATCAAGTTGGACATCCTACATGTCTATACTCCAGCTTAAAGATGAGTGGTAGGTTTTGTATAGTTAGTGGATGTTTGGACTATTGGGTAATTAAACCATGCCAGCGTTATCTATACTCTAAATAATAATAATAATAATAACAATAATAATAATAATAATAATATGTAAAGGTGAGGAGATATATCTCTAACCTTTCTCCCTAATTTTCGTTTTCCTAAATTTAACAAAGGTCAACATGATCAATGTTGACCATCCAAAAAGGTGTGGAATGGATTTGCCTAAGAATTTTTTTAAAAATGCCATCTGATACCTATTTGTCTCATAATAAAAATGCATGCCTTTAATGTCTCTAATAAATAAAATGTTTACTTATACATATTTCCAACTTTCAGTGAAAAAAATAAGGCGCACGCAAGATGCACAAGTTCTATGCATTATTTTGCACACAAAAACTCAATTTTGACACCACCATGTGCACTTGGTACACATATTTTTAACTCTTTCATGAAAAGGTGTGCTAACTACCTTTCAAAGTCCAGAACTCTGAGTACTTCATTAGACCTGTGCAAAGCAGCCAATGCCAACTGCATGAAGATAGATGAGGCAGCCCTCATTATTAGTATGAGGAAGTATGCAATAGAAGAAACATAATAATCAATGTGTAAAAATAAGAAACTCTTCCTAACATTGCATCATAACAAAAAAAATTAGGGAGTGCTGTAGGAACAGGAGCATGCTGGTTTTTTATTATATGCATATGCAAAACTATGAGGAAATGTAACTATAAATTGGTTCTAATTTATTAAGATTAAGAAAAAATATCACAAAAATAAGCTACTATTATTTACTTATGTGAATAGATAGTGAAGCGGTTAGCAAGTAAATGTGCATTCCATATTCTGCTAAATCAAAATGCTAATACAGTGTGTTTATATTCACTTGAGATCATAAAATTTTAC
Source organism: Scilla litardierei (assembly GCA_030789695.1). Taxonomy (NCBI): domain Eukaryota; kingdom Viridiplantae; phylum Streptophyta; class Magnoliopsida; order Asparagales; family Asparagaceae; genus Scilla; species Scilla litardierei. Next base: position 219,290,699 of record CM061134.1, on the reverse strand, counting down.
TTCTTAACTTCATTTTTCCATAATTATAAGTCTAAAGCTTATTCGCGAGCACTCATAAAATGCACAATGAATCATGCATATATGCATGCACTGATAAGCTTTTTCAGTTCTTTTTATTAATTAATATTAGTCACTAAAACCAGCTTATTTTTTTGTATAAGCCCTCAAAAGCTTTCTAATTATTTATTATCCATTTCCTTTATTAGCCCAATTTAGTCCACGTAAGCAACATGTTTCATGTAAACTATAAATTGGGTGGGGTTTAAATACGGTGTAACTAATACAGGGATCCAGGAATATAATAGATTCTGAAAGGATAAATTAAGTCAGGAATTTAGTTTTAAAAACTGATTTAGGTTTTAGTTTTCTGGAACAAAAGGAGATGGATGTTGCAGTTGACTGCTGGAGGGTAAAACAGGCATAACATCCTCCTCAATTAAGGTTAACGAACAATTTCTTACTCCCTGCAGTTTAAAGTAATTATTCAGAATAATTTGGCATAACTTAAATGAACCATGTGAGAAAATGTCACTTGAGGTCCTGAGGGACAATAAGAAACCACTGCTAATTCTACCAGTAGGAAAAAATAAAAAACCTTGTTTATAGCCACAGATATTAGACTTCGTGGTTAAAATAATAAGTGTGGATGTTAATCTAAAGGTATGAATATAAAGATGTGCTGATTTATAAATCACAATATACATCACAGACTTCACCAAGCTAATTAAATACTTCTTCCTTAATAACTACTGCCAAGGCAGCATCTGGTGTCATTGAAAGCATCAGATCCCTATAACCACCACCTATGCTATATATTAGGTCCTATGCACAGCTACTTCCCTGATCCTCCACGGCCATGTGGAATCTTCTTGTACAGAACCATTTCATGATCTTTGTTCTGCATAGCCTTCTGATCCAAGTCAATTCTAATCTCTCAGAATTGAAATACCTAGGATTATACTTTTGGATATGTAAATGACACTCATACTTCATCAACTCTAAAGTAATCAGTTCCAATCTAATCATTTCCAATCTAGGCATTTTACAGCTGGAATGTGCCAGTATATGGAGCAAGGCTCCATGAGATATTCGACAACATTGATGACCTCGGACCAGCTGTCCATCTAGTGTGATCCATATAGCCTAGTTCATGTCCTCCAAACTCTCCTAGACTTGCGGAAAGGCGTATTGAAAGGGGGAAGGACAATAGATTTGATATAAGAAATTGCATTCAATTCTGCAGCATAAATAAAGCCAACAGCTGATCAACACCTTCCCACAAAAACAATTCCAATAACAATACATTTGCGTAGTTTAGGTTTAAATATTAATGGGTAGTACAGATAATATTGGAATTATGAAGAGCTAATAACGAGACATGGGTATGATGTATGATGTGGTTGATAGACCTTAGGGAAACGAAGTAAACTACCTTAGTTATAAGAGAATGTTTCTGAGGAAGTTACCTGCCCTGGGGGAAAGAGTAGAGGTGCATCTGTCAGCAAAATCTTATCCACCTCTGACTTGGCAGCTTCTCGCAACTCCTATAAAGACAAATGAACAAATTAAAAACCAAAGGATGTATAAAATGCTGATGGGCATGATTTATGGATAATGCACTTTTAGATGTAAGGTTTTATGACAAGTCTGACACATTGTCTCTTGAGTATGACAGTGTGGAGTGACTGAAACATTGCCTTCACCACCATACCAAAGCTGGTCTTTTATATTGAATATTTTAGGTTTATAAGCTAAATTGTATAGGCTAAAGGATGTGCATGCAGAAGATGAAGTAGACAATAGAATGTAGCAAAGCATCCACCTTTATGCTCAATTTTGATTCATTCTTCACACTTATTTTAACAGTCTTTATGTAGGCCTTTCACCAATAGAGACAACTATTGGTTACTCTAATTGATGCTGATGAAAATTGACCATTTAACTATCATGATTGATTGTAATAAAACTCATGTTTTAACTTCTAAACTTCTTCCTAATAATGACACCTCATAAAACGATTACTCTGCAATACAATAACTAAAATGAAACTGGCATTTATATTAATTAATCCTATTAAGTTGAGTTGTGAAGCTAAGCAGCACTAGGATGGCATCCGTTTTGTGAAACAATGACAGTGTTGGCTAATGGTGGCAGAAGAGACAATGGCATTGTTGATTTTGGGGTTACAACATTAGAAAGATGTGCTGGTGCAAATGCAGTGGCAACATCAAGATTGATGATTTCCATTATAGCCTTATAGGCATAAAAAAGATAACGTCAATCATGGTGCTCAATAGGATAGGCTAGATTGACAGCAAGCACCGATTGAGGAGACTGGAGATGATGGATCTTTGCTTAGTTCAGACTTCAGATCATGAGATCAGATCATGAGATACTACGTATCTTGGCTACTTTGCATAGACTGCTAAAGGTTATTAGGCGATCCAATGCTCCTCCAATTTCTTATCCATCTCCTCCTTAGCCATCAAGCTGGAACTATAGAAAGATGGAAAAGGAATAGTTTGGATATTTAAAATATTTGGTAAAGAAAGCATTACTTTCTACTACTGCATTTCTTGAGGTTTCGAGCAATCATCACGTACCAGTCTTCTGCAAGTTATTGCAAGCTAGAACATAAGATGGATTGGAATAAGTAGATAAATATATGATATGAATATCAATTCCATTAGGCTGTTAGCTATATGGGTAGTTTCAGAATTTTAATTCAAGTAAGACTTTTTACTATAAGTTCAAAGAAAAAACCACAGATGGGAACCATTCCTCGTGATAATTCCAAGATTGCAATATTTTAAGAAGAATGAGCATTAATTCCGTAGATCTTGATTCCTAATTTAATCGATCTATCAAGGATGGTCCATTTTATTTCAGCTTTAAAACGAGATAAAGACTGAAGTTTGAGATTTTTTTCCCACTGTCTCTTCTTCCTTGAATCTTTGTATTATATGTAAGCTCTTTGCTTTTCAATTTTTAGCTTTCTGGGCATTGTTCTTACATCTGTCCTTGAGCTTCAATTAGATGTGCCCAATTGTTGGTACATTAATGCCTTGTGAGAAACAAACAGATCAAGACCATGAAAACAGCCAGCCAAAACACAGTATATGATATAGTGTGATGGTGAAAATGATGCAAGTAGAACTATTATGAAAATATAAGCCTAATTACCTTTAATTTTTCTTGCACATCATCCCTTGCTTGGTAGAAATCCTTGAGAATGAAGATAAGTAACAGTTAAAAAACTATAATATTAAAGCCAAGCATGTTTTTGCATGAATATGAGATACTACACAATGCAGGAGAGTATTATAATCTATATCCAAAATTTAAGATGCTGTCAATGAGAGGATAGTTTCCTGCAAATCACACATTAAAAGCTGGGAAGTACTTTACCTCCATGTCCTCAAGAAAGCCTTCAATTGACCGATATGGGGCATATACAATAAGATCGAATCCCAAACTCTGTGAATATTAGAAAACTAAATAGTATGGGATCAAGTGGCAGAAAAGCTTTATAGACAATTGAGGACACAGAAAATGAGAATACCTGAAGAACAATCATCTCGTTATTAAGAATTATTTGATGATCCTGTTGTATTCCCTTACCAAGTTCCTCAGCAGAAACATGATTTTCTTCTACCTTGCAAGAAGAATATATGCAAGTCAGCCTGCACAAATAAAAAAAATCCCATTATCAATCTAGATGCCTATTAAATTATATCCAATGCAATACTTATGATGTTTGTCAGAGCCAGGCCTCCCACATTTTCTCAACTTTTGTTTCTTTGTACCATCGACCAATCAAGAATCGAAAGTAGGGAACCTTTTTCACTTTAATCATTTACCGATTGGATTTTGAAGATCATGAAGGGTGCCAATACTTTATCAACTTAAAATTCAATTTATATGCTTCCAAACTAGCACCAGAAATAGCTTTTACACATACACCAGTTAAAATAAGATACAATTTTGCTAGCCACTATATGCAGCTTTCCAAGAACTTAACTTTATAAATTGAGCCAAACAGACACATCTCTAACAACTTTACATAACTTAGTGCACATCTAACCCTGTAGTCATCTAAAATAAAATATAATTGGAGTGTACTCTTGTCTTTGTCCCTTTAGACCATTATCTACATTTTAGGATTGAGAAATGTAAATTTGCCTCCAAACATATAGATGTATATTTTTGGCTTTTAGGTACTTGTAAAGCTAAAGTTCATATTCTCATCACTTCATGCATGGTCCAAAGCTTCACATATGAAAACTCAAGAATAAAGTCAGTTAAAGATAGTAGACCAATTTAGAATGTAAATTTAAGTATCATGAGGAATAGGAAGAAAAGTTGAGTATCAAACTATTGCAGAGAATACATGTAAGCTATACACTAATGTATCCAAATTAGTCATGTTTGGGCCAACTAAATGTCAAATAATGTTCGCATTTAGCATTGAAATGACATATTACCTGAATCCCTTGTAATTTGTATCTTCTACTCGAACATAATAGCAAAAATTCTAGGAAATGAGTATAATAAGGTCGCATAAAATTTTCAAACATTGTTCCAGAATTAAAACTAATATCAACATGGTCTCCTGTGGACATTGCATTTTATATTCTTATCAAATATTACAGCAAGGCCGGATTCGCTAAGGAATAATGGTTTAAGAAAGGCAGCAAAAAAACTCAAAACACAAATATTCCAATCAACAAGAACAAGTATTATTTGAACGCACATTATATTTTTTGGTTGATGCTCCATTACAGACCATTGCAGATAAAACCTTTTAAAGTATATTATGGCTGTTGCCTGCAAAATAAGAGCCTCATATTACAAGTGATGACATTTGCAATTTGACAAACAGCAATATGAACAAGAGATAATTCAGGTTCACCTGTATCTTATGAGGGAATCTAAATGCTCCACAGACTTCTTGAATTTTTTGTTCATAAAATACCCGCATCAATTGCTCCTCATCACAGTTAAGAGGCTTTGGAAGAGAATGGCGTTCAGCTGAATGTCCCGAGATAATATCACATCACAAATAGTAAACAATGTTAAGTGTTGTAAAAAAACCAAGTCACACCAGTGACCAGACAATGGAACTATTAAAAAAGGGAGTAAATGCAAATCTAAGTATATTTTTGAATGTCATCTACCATTGCCTTTTGAGTCATGTACAGGCTCAGGGTACAACAGTGAACCATCAACATCAACTTCCAAACGTGTGGATCCATACTGCAAAATGGGTAAATATTCAAGATACTTCTCAATGCATAACATTGGATTGAACTGTTTCTAGGAATATATTGAAGGATACCCTGCCTTCGCCGGCATGTATGACTAGTAAGTTAGTCTATTCTACACCAGGAAAGCAATCAATAAAGGAATGAAAGAGAATATTAGGACACTTATCTGCAGTGCACTTAACAGATTTGGTTATGCCATTGTCAAAGAAATTTATAAAATACCTCCTCACAATGTAGCAACAAAACAAATTAAATAAGATCATTGATTGGTATTTACGGTCACAAATAGATACACACTCATACCACCATACTCAGAAGCAGTGAGTAACAGGTAATTGTCAAGGCCTTGAAGATAAAAGAGTAACTTGTCTTTTGAATCTAGAACTATTAATGTTACAATTATTCCAACTACGATATGAGCTATGCTGTTTGGAAATTGATGAGATTCTAGGAGTAAATGTAGGCACAAGGTGACAGGACTACCCAAAGTCAGTGTCAAAGTTACGTTGAATTTACAATTTTCTGAAGCAAGAATAGTAAATACTCTGCATTTGTTAAAGAGAATAGCTAATTTGGCATACATACATTGTTCACTTATTTCTGTGTTACTGTGCTTTTTTGTGGTAGAACTAAAGCCCAGAGAACCCACCCCGCTTTTTTTTTTGCATACGTTAATTTCCTAATACTTCATCGAGTAACATGACATGCATAATGGCACTTAAAGCAATCGAGCTAAGTTCTTCATGGGTGAGATCATAGGCCGATTAGTGTAAAGGACAGCTTCTAGCACATAGCTTCTAAAAAAAGCTGTAAAAGAGGGAAATTTTGAGGCCAGCCTATGTTGTGAACTTTATGAATATATGACATATGAGATAATGTGATGACTAACAACTCAATTCTAACCTAAAGCCTAGCATGTCACTCTATTGTCTATGTGATATATTTTTATATGACATTATATCAATAGCCACGGAATTCAAATGCTACCAAAGCTGCTCAAAAGCATACAAATACATCCATCATCATGGAGCACAACATATAAAACCATAAGCTATCAAGAACGCAATCTTAGGATCCTACGTACGACAAGGTAATTGAACTTAACATGCGCTTGGCTTGCATTTAATCCCCATTTATATTTTATCTTAGATTGAGCTTAAATAAGCTCATTAGATTCAAAAAAACCATCTAGATTGATTGCACACAAGCCAATCTTCTAAAGCATTGAGTTCATTGACTTAAAGTCAAGTAATGAACTCAACGGACAACCACCAATCGACCGCTTCTTTTGGTCAACAACACCAACTATAAGCTATTTGACCAATGATTGATCACCCACTATGGTAGTTGGTCAGCCGACCGATACAATTGACCAATTGACCATTTTTGACCATTATTCAGTGTTTTTGTTATTCGGTGTTTTTCTTGACAAGTGTATCAACCACTACATACCGGTCAACCGTTGGGGTTCGATCGATGTTCTATTAGATCCTTTACCTCTTTAATTAATTTTATCTACCCTCAATCAAGCTTAGAGGTCTCTGATTGAGTGATCTAATCTTGTTTCATCTACATACACTTGATCCTTAAATCTAAACTAAATTTGATCTAGCTTGAGGCCCTATAAGCCAGTGGTGAACCCCCACCGTCTGACCATTTAGCCTACGACCTAATTCATGCATCTGAATTAACTTGCATTTGTTTATACTCTTGTGAATTCAAAATACTTACCAATCTATTCAATAGCACAATCCAAGCATAGCCTCAAACTCAACCATGTAAACTATACAATGTCAGAATCGAATTTCTAATCATTTGCGTGCCAACGTAGTTCCATAATAAATTCCACAATATCCTTAAAAGATTTATCATCGCACTTTCACTCTATATAAAAAGGGGATGGGCTATCCATGCCAATATTATTTTATTCAAAGCTTTGGAGACTCATATATACATAATATTCGTATCTATACGTGAGAGCTAAATCACTACTTTTTATATAGTTTTTGAGATTTGCGTAAGATAAACTTTTATTTGTTAGGGTTCGTTAGATGAGTTATTCCCTAACTTCTTTTAAGCAATATCAGGTTGATTCCTTTGTCTCTCACTAGGATATCCAATTAGAAAGTGTTATGTTTGGATCTATCTTGTTCTAGTTGTGTGTCTTCAATCTAAATTAAGCTTATTCTTTTGTTCTTTACCATTGCTCTAAAGCATCTTATGAACTTCTCATTTTGGACACGGGATATTCTTTGAGCTTAATCTCTTAGCTATAACTCTTATGTATTCTTGTTGAGAATAATTTCTTGTATTCAGATGATTGTAAGTCCAATTGCTTGACTGGGTAGGTGTAAAGTCCAGTCATAAGCATTAGGGGTGTCTTGGTGAAAATTTCTACTAATAAGTAAATTGACAATTTATACTATTGAAGCAATAAGAGCTTGATTGAAAATCCTAGAAAAGAGACTATCATGAAGTGAGGTAGACTCGTTAATGAGCTCAAACTACGATCCATGATTATATTAGCATTGCTGGTTCTATCTCTCTACTCCCACTCTTTAATTTAGTATTACTTTTGTGTTGCACACTTATATTGGTATTTGATAAGTGTAGCTACCCTTGTTATTGTTTTTATCGTTATCGCTCCAACACACAAGTTGGGTTTATTTTTATCGTATTTAGTCTTTAAACCCTATTCATCCCCCTTTTCTAGGATTGCCATACCCTATCACAGAGGTGACGTCCCAGCCTCCATCTATTCCATAGTAATAGTTCTCGGTTTAAACACCTCTCCAAAATAGTTCCCAATACGCAATAACAACGTATAGTTAAGTATGCTTATTTCAGCAAGATGTTTCCCCTTTGAACTGTTTTTATAATTTAATTTAATTTAATTACACCAAATATGTTTCTAGCATTCATTGAGGTCATTGTCAACATCCAATACTGAACTCAAAATATGTAAATATTAATAATGGCATAATGGCGGCCATCAGCAGAAAAAAGACTTCATTAATTTTTCAAAAAAAAAGGCAGTACACTTTAAAAAATTTAAATAAGGCATACTATGGAAAGCATAAGTATGACAGATTACATGATCAAACTGTGTACCTGCTCTAGCATTTGTATAGCTCTTTGATTTGCGGCTTCACGCTTCTCCATCTACAGATACGGATAAGAAAGAGACGGTTTATGGTGAAAATATGGTAAAATTGGGGTCCAACTCATTAATTGAGATATGACCACCTTAAGGTACAGTATTGCCCCGTCCTCTACTCCATTCTCACATGAGAATGAAGCCAGCCCTTTTTATATACAAAATCCTTGTAAAATTAATAAAATAGAAAATTGCTGAAGTTCAATCAGAAAGCCAGCTTCTTCTTTTTCCGTCTTGCTTTACATGAAAAATAGCTGGGAAACGTAATTCAAAGCAGGAAGTTGATAGAAAAATGCACAATATGAAGTTTAAATTACTAATTTTGTGAAAAGAAAGAAACTACTTCTTCGAATCTTGGTTACAGATTAGTGGAATAATAGCAGGGTTGAGGGCAACTACCAAATCATGTGGGGTAAAAATCCACTTTGCACGATGAGTGGATGTCGGGAAATCTGCCATCGCTGATTTGACCTAGAAATCCACAAGCCAGTTTTATGGTTAGTCGTAATAGTTTTTAGAATTTCAGCATCGATCAAATTTTGGAATCAAAATACGCGCGTCTACGTGAGGAGACGCACGCGCGCGAGTTGAAAAGGGACCGTCTTTTTTTTCTCCCTCTCTCTAAATTACAGTTTGAAGTCTGCCAAAAAAATAAACAAAAAAGCGAAAAAAAGGAAGAGAAAATAGACGGGGGAGGACGTAGGCAACTCAAATCTCTCAATGGGACGGGGGGAGTGTGATATGTACACTCCCCACTTCAGTGGATGTACCCAAGGCATGAGTACCCAAAGTTCCAATTGATTAATTGAGATATTTTATTAGTATGTATATTTGGGTCTTTTACTAATAATAGAAGGTGGGGGGGTTAATTAGGGCCAACTGTCCTCTTTTGTTCTTCACGGTTATTTTGGAGAAGAAACTCTTTTATTTTGATTAGTTGTTTTGAGGATTTACTCTTTGATTCATTAACTCATATAAAGTGAGTTGATCTTCTCCTATAAGATCATTTATCTATTTTTAAAGCTTCACCTTTTAATTTTTTCCACCATTAAACAAATTCTAAGCCTACTCCTCGTAGAGTAATACCATCAAAAACACCGTCGAAGCTATAATGAACAAGCGGAAGTATAGTTAACTCATTAATAGTAAGGGAAAAAGAAGACACGTTAGAAATCACCAAAACTCTTAATATACGGGAAATTATGGGAAATTTTGAGCAACTGGATACCTATTTAAAATGCGATTTTCTAAAATTGTTATAAAAATTAAAATAATTTGACAACAAACGAATAACATTCCTACCTTGAACTGATGCACGTTGTTATTATGCAGAGATTTTTATTTTTTATTTTTTTGGAAGAAGTTCGCTTAGAAATGGGGGGAGAGAGAGCTAAGGATTTTTCAATTCTTATGGAGGGGAACAAATTTCAAGAGGTCGGGTTGGGTCGGATTTGGATATAGTTGGATGTGGGCTTGGATTCGGATCCGCATGACATTATGGGTCATCGAAGTGTACTTTAAGAATTCGTTAAGGTTATTAAAAAGAGAAATCAGAAAGGAACAAAATTTCGAGAGAAACTAAATTTTGGGTAAAAGTAAAATTTTAAATTTTGTGAATACATTATTCTGAAGAGAACTAAATTTTAGTTTTAATATGGTTGAAATTTTTCGAGGAAATATTTTTCATGACCCATGCGAGCAACTAAATTTTATTTTAAATATGTTTAAAAAATTTTAGTGTAGAGAAATTTTGAATGAGCTAGAAATTTTTTGAAGAAACATTTTAAAGTGACTTATGTCCGTTATGTCTAGTGCTCATATAAACAATGCTTATTCAAATACCCAGATGCCATGAATAGACATGCAGGTGTATCCATACTTCCGTTAATCTATTTAAAAAACTATAATCATTTTTATTAATGCATTTCTCACGTTATGCTAATTGTCCATAAACATTTGCTTATAATAAAGATTGAAACCCTTGAGTTGATTTCAAAGTAGAGAAACCCTATGTTGCTGGACGCCATACTTTTTTTTTTGAAGGTAATATCAAACCCAGACTAATGTGCATCAAATGGCATTAGAGGAATGTTCATTACAACATTACACGCAAACCGTGCACCATGCTTTTCAACAATCTTAAAGACATTCCATAATCTCCAGGAACAAAATATAGTTCTTCTTCAGAGATCAGCAAAATACGAGAAAAACGAATTACACATTACTTGTTCTCCAGGCCACCAGTCTCTTTGCCAAGCAAGTCTCGTAGCACAATTTCTACTTTATTTACAGTACCTTCAATACAATCTCATACCTTCAACACAGTTACAGGTATTTTCTTGCAAGAGCTCGAACTTTGGTATCAAAGTGCGAGGAAGTTATCCTCGAGCCGGGTAAGTAGAGGGGATTCAGCAGAATCTGCACAGTTGAATGAATGTATCAGTACAACCATTGTTGCAAATGTGTCTTTAAAGAAGAAGAAAATGGAGCAAAGAACAAAGAAGCACAATTGTGAATCGAAATAGACCTTTCAATAGCTACACATACGAGGTAACATTGCAGATCGATATAAAATTAACTAACGCAAAGCAATTAGACTAGAATCCCAGAACAATTGCAGAAATACTTGACCTGCCCAACTAGAAACCATCACATAAAATTTTATACCATATTTTATTGGGTTGTCTTTTTTGTTCAACATTAGCCCTCAACCCTGGCAGCATCATTCATAACCTTGCAGAAACAAAACCCTGAAAATTTTATATATCTACACTGCTTGTTAAGCCCTAGAGATTATGCATTTTTTGCATTTATGATTCTGTTTAATATGGCATGACACAATCCACATGGTAATCTCGGTCCTAAAAGCCAACTTAAGAATTGCAGTTCAGTGAACAATAACATTAAAATCCGCATCACATCAAGCTGGAATTACATAATCAACCCACAGGCAGTCAATTCATATAATCACCCCAATTATACTTGCATATAGTTTGTAAATCTAATGGCAAGCAATTAGAGTAGTACTCATTAAATGGTACGACCACCACGTGTGCGGATTCCAATGAGAACCTACCCAGATGTGTCAATAGAGCGCATGGAATTTTCATCAACTTAGACTCCAATCCACAATGCTGATAACCAAAAATCATATCACAATCAAGCAAGGTTTTTCTCTCTATTGATCAAATTTTTAGAATTACAATCAATCAAGGTTTTTCTCTCTGTTGATCAAAGTTTTAGAATTATCTTGTAACATAAAAGGGATGCAAAAAAACTAATTCTACTGTAATTAGATTGCTGACTAAATATTTATACGATCCTATGGGTGAATCCTGGTGCATATATAATCAAATGTTTTCCATTCATCTTTATTCGTGGGAGACTCGAGAAATCGGTGAATATTAAGTGAAAATTCTATGTTTTATTCATTAAAAGGCAACGAGACGCAACTGTTCTGAGTTTAGGAAACTAAGCATCCTCAAGTACATAAAATGATTGAATTTCATATTTCCAAAAGAATAATCGCTTATTTCAACTAAAAGGATTACAAAAAATTGCAGATAGTTTCTCTTCTTGCAGTGTAAAGATGCATATGAGCAGCAGCAACCTTACCTTAATATAAAGTTCGTGAACCTCCTGGAAAAAGCTTTTAATCCCGTCCTCATTGCGGGAATCATGAAGCAGCATCAATCTAGTGTGTAGATAGAGTTGATTAAAGTAACAAAATATTTGCATAGCACTGATAAATAAAACAAAGATAACAATGACCAGCATACTTTACTAACCAAGAAAGATGCATGGACTCAAATCAGAAAAGAAGCAACCCAAGTTTCTCGACATACATCCGGATAACAAACGATGATTAGCTTAAAACTACAAAACGTATTTATTTTTCAGAGGTGCAAAAAAACGTGCAAAAGTTTGTTTTTCAATAAATATTATTTTATTATTATTGTAAGACAGAATTAATGCATGTCTGTATGTCAACTTCTATGCAATTTTTGATCAAAGAAGCAGTGATGGCTAATTTTTAATCTCTACAAAATTTAAATGCTTAATAGGAAACTGCAATGTAATGAATTAAGCAAGTGGCATCATCCATTTGTCCACTCATAAGGTGCAAATGAAACTCAGTGATGCTTCATATGGAAGGATATGACCAGCGGTAACATATACAGACACCACCAGATCATTGAACCTGTCCATTGCCTTTAAAAACCTGCATTGACCATAAAAATCAGAAAACTCAAGAAGTGTTGATGTATACAAATCTAGACAAAATTTTTGCAGTCAGAAGCCTCTTCTCTGTGCAGAAGTACATGAACAACATCCCGTGGTAGCTCATAACTAAGCCTAAGAAAGCGACTTACATGGCACTTGTTGTCCATGCAAGGTCCTGAACAATATCTAAAGCAGCATGCAAAATGAATTGGTGCTGCTGGGCTGCATCTTCTTTCTGTCATTCAAATACATATACTGCAGTTAGAAGACTATAATCAATTGTAATGGAAAATGACTTCTTCCTACCAAAAGCACAGAGAATTCCTACAGTTAATTATGCTCAAGGATGTGGGCATTTTATAGATATTTTAAACATGAACCATATCGATATCAAATTTCTTTGCAGATTTTTCTTCAACTGTGCATAAGGCATACAACTAGACCTAGGAACGCAATACTCCTTCCGGTATTTGGAGTACCCATCATCAATATGTCAGTATCACTTCTTTCTTTGTAACTTTAGATGCCCATTAAATATTGAACATATTTTCCATTTATTCTATATCTTCCAAATGGCCTCCATTTGCTTTGTACAGTTTCCACCAAATACATTAGATCACAATTTCAGCAACAGTACCAATATCTGAATAACATTGATACTCATGCTAAAATCACTCTAAACCATGTTGATAAAAATCGTTGTTGGAACCCCGTAGAACAACAAACCCTAACAACTAACTAGGGAGCCAAGGTTTGAAAAATCCCTTCATACAACAAACCAAACAACCAATCCCTCTTCGGATCTTGTTAAAGCAAATTAGTAAACGAAACGACGACAATACTCAAAATTGAAAGTAAATGAGGCGAAAGATTTTACCCTGGTTCGGTTGCGAACAACCTATTCCAGCATTCCGAGACGATCCACTATAATCAAGGAGAATCCACGAGCTTACACCAACACCTTCTTCTTCACACTCTTGTTAGTAATAACTTGGCAATTCCAAGCCCCCACAAATCTCACAAAGGAAGAAGAAGAGAAAGAGAAACCCTAGAAGACCTAAGAATCAAATGAACCCTCTTAGCCTATAGATAATCCTTTTGATTCTTCCCTCTTCTATACTCTCCAAAGCTCGCAATTTTCTCTCCTAAAGATCTGAAAAATGGAAGGATCGGCTCTTCGGAAAATGGTAGCGAGCTTGGCTCTTCTTTAGGGTTTTTGGCTCACTGGAAATAAAATACAGCAAGCACAGAATTTTCCCCCCTTTTACAAGCTATCGGGTGGGCCAAAAAACAAAGACTCCAAAGCCTTAAAGTCTCCAACAACTCCAAAAGGCATGGGGCCCACACGAAGACTTTGTAGCATTGAAAAAAATAACACTCTACCTTGCTACAAAATCTTCAGCACTCCATTCAAGCTCTACCTTGATCAAAACACCATGGTCACTCCATGGACCTCCTCGTCTCGAAATCCGCGCCCTTCGGCACCACACTCAAGCCACCAAACATATCAAGCTCAAGCATGGCGGGAACGGGCTTGGTGAACATATGTGCAAGGTTCTTCTCAGCCGGGACCTTCTGAAGCTTAATATGCTTGCTCTCCTCCTTTAGAAAGCAATCACAAACCTCAATGTGTTTCGTCCTCGAACTATAAGCATGATGCTTCGCAAGATGAATATCGCTCTGGCTATCGCTTAAAACCAATGATAATCTTTGCGGCATCCCCAAATCCTCTAGCAGACATCACTAATACTTGGCCTCCTTCACCGCTTCCACTGCCGCAATCAACTCGACCTCCGTGGTAGACAACGCAACCACCGACTGTAGGACTGATCGCCACGACACTGATGTGTTGCCCAATGTAAAAACATAACCTGCAGTCGATCTCTGCATGTCCCTGTCGCCAGCATAATCAGAATTGCAATACCCTATCAGCACCACATCGTCACCTCTGCCAAAGTGCAAACCGACACCAATTGTGCCTCACAGATATCGCAATATCCACTTGACGACCTGCCAATGCTCCTTGCCAGGGTTCGCTATATATTACTCACTACTCCCACGACCTGTGCAATATCGGGATGCGTGCAAACCATCGTATACAATCAAGTTCCCAACTGCACTAGCATATGGCACATGAGACAGTCTTGTTCTCATCCTTGGTGCTTGCGACTGCAACGCCGAAAGCGGAAAGTGAGCTCCAAGAGGTGTCCTCACGGGCCTTGCGCTTTCCATCCCATAACAAACGAGCACCTTCTCAATATATCCCTTCTGCGACAACCTTGACTCACCCTTCCTCCTATCTCGGGATATCTATATCCCTAGGATTTTCTTCACCGGGCCCAAATCCTTCATATCGAATTCCTTGCCCAACTTCACCTTTAGCTTCTTAACCTCCGACATGTTAGAGGAAGCGATCAATATGTCATCAACATAAAATAGGAGGTAGATGCGCGAACCATCATTCAATGTGTGCACATATACACATTGATCCTTCACGCTCCGCTCAAAACCAACACTCATCATAAAGATATCAAATCGCTTGTACCACTGTCTGGGTGACTGCTTCAACCCGTATAAGGATTTCTTTAACCATCCTCTCCTTGCCTTCAATCACGAACCCATCCGGTTGGTGTATGTAAATCTCCTCATCTAAGTCACTATTCAAAAAAGCAGGACATCGAGTTGCTCCAACTCCATATCCATGGATGCTACTAGAGCCAACAAAACACGAATGGAAGTGTGTCTTACTACCGGAGAAAATATTTCGTTGTAGTCCTCTCCCTTCCTCTGTGCAAATCCCTTTGCCACTAGCCTTACTTTGTACCGTACATCACCACCATCTTCGGTCGAGCTTTCTTTGACTTTGTAAATCCACCTACATCCAATGGCACGCTTCTTATGTGGTAAAGGCACTAACTCCCACGTGTCATTGTGGTGGAGAGACTCCATCTCTTCCTCCATAGCTCCATGCCAATTGGCCGCATCATTTGAGCTTATGGCTCCACCATATGTCATTGGCTCCTCGTGCTCAATGTTTAAGGCATACACCATGTCATCAAATGAGAACGCTGTATAATCCCATGCTCCAAGTCTCTCGGGTGTCTTCTTGGTTCGCTTGGACCTCCGCACCTCATCTGCAATAAATTCATCACGTACCTGAGCTTAGACGGGCGTGTGCACATGGTCCTCAACATGAACCTCAACATGTCCCACAACGGGGACCTCGACCATCGGCTCTTTGCCGGGTCGCCTCTGAAATGGGGTCGGGAGATCAAAAGTGTCGGGCTCGGTCTCCATGTGTAACTCGTCCCCCTCCGAATGAGTATGCTTCGCCCTGAGCATCACAAACTCATCGAAGGTGATGTGCCTACTCAAAATTGCCTTGCGGCCCACCGGGTCCCACAAACGATAACATTTCACGTCATCGCTATCTCCGAGGAAAATATACTTCTTGGCCCTCGGATCCAACTTGTCGTCCCTCTCATGTGCATATGCCGGGCAACCCACGATGTGTAGATATGAGTAGTCACCAATTTCCACACTCCACTTCTCTTCCGGAATTTGGTCGTCAATCGCCGCCGACGGAACTCGATTCACTATGTGCACGGCTGTAGTGAGTAGCTCACAAGGTTTTAGGTCTCGGTTTCGGTCTCGGTATCGCTATCAAAAATTAAGGTTTCGGTATCGGTATCGTCCGTTTCGGCGGTTTCGGACGTTGATTTCGGTTCGTCCGTATCGGTAGTTTTAAATATTTAAACACCTATAAGATATGTTAAAAACTAAAATAGCTTGAAGTTTGCCTTGCGCACCCACCGTTTTGCTTTCCGCGCATGTCACTTACTTGCAAGTTTGTCAAAAATAGCTTGGAGTTGCTTTGCACACCCACCATTTTGCTATACGCACATACCACTGATTTACAAGTTTACCATATAATATCTTCTTTGTTGTGCGCAATGGCTGTTTTACTCTACTCACATACCACTTATTTACAAGTTTGCCATTTAAATTAAATGCTCGATGGCTCTCTTTATCTCCCACGGTAGAGGCGGGGGCTGCGAGGGAGCACACGGGGCAGTGAGGTAAGTGCAGTTCTTTTTTGCAGTTTTTTCTACTTTCTGTCTCTTCTTCCTCTTATTTTTCAATTTATGACCGAATTTTTCTTCGTCATCAAGCCGAAGGGTTTCAGCCAGTTTCGATCGAAATCGGCCGAAATTGGCCGCAACCCTAGGGTTCTGGCCGATACCAAGAAAAGAGGGTGGTTTCGGACCGGTCCCCTCCGAGACCGATCCGAAACGGCCGGAACCCTAGTGTTCCGGCCGAAACCTCAAACCATGGTATCTCACCCCAAAATTCCTTCTCTAAACCGGCCAAGTGCCTCAAGCATCGCACTCTCTCCAACAACGTACGGTTCATTCGCTCCACAATCTCGTTCGACTGCGGATCTCCCGGTGTAGAAAAATGACGTCGAATCCCACGGGATTTGCAGAAACAGGTGAACTCCTTTGATATATATTCTCCTCAATTGTCAGATCTAAGGACTTTCACCACCTTGCCGGTTTGCTTTTCAACCATCGCAAGCCATTGCTTGAACATCCCAAAGTTTTGATCTTTCGTCTTCATTAAATACATCCAAACCTTTCGCAAATAGTCATCGATGAAGAGTACAAAATATCTAGCCTCACCTCCCGACGCTACGGGGCACGGTCCCCATACATCGGAATATATGTAATCCAAAGGACCTCGGCTAGTGTGCATCCCCGTGTTGAATTGTACCTTTGTCTTCTTGTCGTACACACAACTTTCACAAAACTCCACGCTCTCATTGCTAGCTCCAATTAGTTTTCTTCGGCAGAGAATATCGAGGGTCTTATCACACGGGTGACCCAAACAATAATGCCATAATTTAGAAGAATCTCTGTCACTAGATCTAGTGGAGGTGGCATCGGCTTTGCCTTCTACGATGGTACCTTGTAAGGCATATAGATTCCCTACCTTTCTTCTCTTCATCACGACCATGGCTCCTTTTGAGACTCTAAGTTGGCCATTCTCGTACACCGACTTGCATCCGACGTTATCCAAAACACAAATGGATATCAAGCTTTTCCGAAGGTCGGGGACATGTCTCACATCGGCTAGAGTACGCATAATGCCATCGTGCATTTTGATCCGGACAAGTTCCAATACCCGCGGTCTTACATGCCGCATTGTTCCCCATGAGAATCAAGCCTCCATTGTCTTGGGAACGATACGTGAAAAACCAACTCCGATGTGGAGTCATATGAAAGGAACAACCATTGTCCATTAACCATGCAACTTGTGCCACACCGGACACCCCCCGCTACAAACATCTCTGGATCTCTACCCCTTTCACAGTGGCCTCTATCATCACGGATATGCATGTCCTCCAAACCTAAGGAAGCGGAACCGGAAGCTTCCTTGTCTTTCTTCTCAAATCTGTTGGGGCATTGGTTCCTCCAATGGCCTCTCTGCTTGCATATGAAACATGAGGTGCCCTTCCTATCACGAAAATATCGGTACTTTGAGCGGTCCTCCTTGAAGTGGCCTTGACCTCCTCTCTTATCATGTCTCCCCAAAGTCTCTACCTTGAACCTTCTCACATAGCATCTCGGTATAGAGCGACGCTTTCATCTCTTCCACGGTGAGTGTCGTTCGTCCATAATTCATGGATCGAAAAAACTGGGAGAACTCCCCGGTCAACGAGCATAGCAAAATCACTGTTTGTTGCTCATCTTCTATCTTGACCTCCATTCCCAACAACTCCATCACAATCCCATTCAACTCGTCTATGTGATCCTTCGCCGCCAATCGGGGCTTCATTCTTAGAGTATAACTGTTGTAAAACGTAGAGGCGGCTTGTAAAAGATTTCTTCATGTACAACCCATCTAGCTTCGTCCACATATCTTTGGCCGTAGCCTCATCCAACACCTCTCTCAAGACGGTGTCAACTAACGACAACTGGATGGCGCTATACGCCTTTCTCTCCATCTCGGCCCTATGTGATGCCGTCACACCCTTGTCAGTGTTTTTCTCATCGAACACAATCTGAAAACATTCCATCTGCCTCAAATAATTTTTCATCCTCGACTGTCATAACCTAAAATCATTACGGCCGGTGAACCTCTCAATGTTGAGTGTCGCCAAACTAAACATCTTCGCTACTCAATTTCTCCACAAACAGCCGAGAGCTCTCTGATACCACTTGTTAATAAAAAGCGTTGCTGGAACCCCGCGGAACAACAAACCCTAACAACTAGCTAGGGAGGAAGCCAAGGTTTGAAAAAATCGGTTCACAGAACAAACCAAACAACCAATCCCTCTTCAGATCTTGTTAGAGCAAATTAGTAAACGCAATGACGACAATACTCAAAACTGTAAGTAAATGAGGCGAAAGATTTTACCCTGGTTCGGTTGCGAACAACCTACTCCAGCATTCCGAGAGATCCACTATAATCAAGAAGAATCCACGAGCTTACAACAACACCTTCTTCTTCACACACTTGTGAGTAATAACTTGGCAATTCCAAGCCCCCACAAATCTCACAAAGAAAGAAGAAGAGAAAGAGAAACCCTAGAAGACCTAAGAATCAAAGGAACCCTCTCAGCATATAGCTAATCCTTTTTATTCTTCCCTCTTCTACACTCTCCAAAGCTCTCAATTTTCTCTCCTAAAGCTCTGAAAAATGGAAGCATCGGCTCTTCTCTTTTGCTCTGGAAAATGGCAGCACGCTTGGCTCTTCTTTAGGGTTTTTGGCTCACGGGAAATAAAATACAGCAAGCACAGAATTTTACCCCCTTTTACAAGATATCGGGTGGGCCAAAAAACAAAGGCTACAAAGACTTAAAGTCTCCAACAACTCCAAAAAGCATGGAGCCCACAAGAAAACTTTGTAGCATTGAAAAAAATAACAAACCCAACAAGTGCTCTGGATATAGACCACGATGTTTGGCCATACTAAGAAATGTACTCATGATACCTCTTTAAAAAAATCCAAATACTGAATTTTTGCACCTAGTAGCATCTATATGTAAAGTGATTAAGAACGCAAGAGATGTTAAGAAGTTCAGTCAAGGCTCTATCACTAGCTCTTTGAGTTCAAATGAAAAAAAGGCCCCAACAAAGGGTGAAAGCTCACATTAACTGAAAATATGTCGGGCTAAAGCATGGATCTTAGCAAATTTAACATGAAATAACAAAAACAAGATGATACACAGCCTTAAAGGAGGAACAATCAAGACAACTGACTGGAACTTTTGTTTCTTTGCACTTAATACGGCTAAAATTGATGTCCACCTATTTACAATAACCTTTTCAACATCATGCTATGCTTCTTCTCACACTCACACACACACACACACACACACACACACACACACACACCAAAAAAACACAACAACAACCATCTTTTTTTTCTACAAACTTTTACGTATTAAAGAAACCACATGCATGTATCTACCAAGCATAAAAAAGGCACATGTATATGGATGAATAAATGTGTATTGATCAAAACAAGGATGTTAAGTACCATGCCACAAGTATACGAATATATGCACACATCACTGACAATCATTTTCATACAATTGCACGGGCACATTACTAAGCTAAATGTAAATACACATGTCTATATGATTACAAAAGAACTTCATAAGGCTGAAACTTTTGATGTTATTATTAAAGAGTTTTACTAGCAACAAAATAAAGATCATATGCTATATTTCAAATCTGTCAGATGAATATGTGGAGGCATCCTCATATGCTAGCATCGAGAGAAAGCTAAATCTACTAGCATGAAACTGGGTTCATGTCTAACATGTAGCTCATAAAACTTCAAGACGATCATGCACTTTTTAAAATTATCTACTGTATTCTAATATTGAAATAGGAAAATAATATTTAATTTAAAAAAAGGATAAGTCTCAAACAAGAGATACATCAAGCTCTTTAGTGGAGACATTGAGAAGCCAAGAGTCTTAGAAATAATATAAATTCAAATGTATGACATATTATTTGTTGTTAATCATTCAGTTTTCGGGAATTATTAATTATTAACGGTCAGTTTGTTTCTATTGGGTTGGGGTGGAGGCGCAAAAAGGGTCTGCAGTGAATTAATGTGTATTTCATTTAGCTAAGCATTTTTTGACGTGTTTATGAATTAACGTGTCTGCCATCCTCTATGTGTACCCATCTGTGTTTTGCCTATATGCATGTGTTTAATCTATTACATGACCAAGTCCATGTTGCATACATATCAGATGTTTCTAGGATATGTTGCATCACTGTATATGGGGCATGTCATGTTTGCCATATTGTGTTACATGTCATTGCTACATTGACTAGAATACAGATAAAATGGATCAAATTACATGGCATTAGTACTCATACCTTTACTGCAGATCCCACTTCTGCTTCATATATAGGAATGTCATTCCTACTGACAATGATAAAGCATGCTGTGCTTGCCATACCCTAATTTATGCCCAGATGGCTCGCAGCCTGAAAGCTTGAAATTTAAATAAAGTATAAGATTACCGGGAGACATTAGAAGATCAGGAATATCAACATAAGTACAACTATATGGTAACATGCTAATTTTGTCTCGATAGATGCTGATGTGCAAAAACAATAGGAGGGTTCTACAAGAAATCAGAACAAAAAATGACAATTGCTTCAAAGGCCTACTGTTTCTGGACTACAGTTTCGGAATTATTAGTACAGTTTCTATACTCTGATTATTATCATACACCAATTAGGAGTGCAAATTTAACCCAATTACACGTTCTGATGCAGCCGCAAACCGAATCCGCACCGATCCAAAAGAGTTTCTGAATATTTGTAGGTAGGGTATTAATTGCTATTCTTAGCCGATAGACCTTTTGCATCGAGTATGTATATACAGAACCGGTCTAGTCCTAGTCCATTTTTGGTGGGTGTGGATAAAATAGGACCTCTCCGGATCCAGTCCATTTTGGTGGGTGTGGATTTAACAGAACCAGTCCAGCCCGACACCTAGCGAGTGTGCTGGATACTTTTCATGTAACATGTGTATGCTTTTCACAACTATTAATAATTTTATATATTGTCTCAGGTAGCTTTAACACACACCAAGACATAGAGCCTCCAATGCCTTTACTATAGTACGACTCTATACCGTGGCAAGGGTCCATCACAACGCGAGCTGCATCCTTGCACTACACCGACTGCTTCAGCTGCTTTATATTTGATCTCTGCCCAAGATTGTACATCATGGTCTCTAATACAGCTTGTTGGAACAAAGACATGTAATCTTTCAAGATATTTGACTAAGTAATCATTAATCCCAATTTAACCCAAAACGAAAACATCAGATAGGGATCCAAATCCCTAGATCAAGTATAATTAGATTTTTGATTCGGACTTGAATTTGTATTTGATTTGGGTTTAATTTTTTTGGGTTTGACTAGGATTTAATTTTGTATTGTATTTTATTGTATTTTTTAAGTGAAAACGAATAGGGTTAGGAAAAATTGTAAGCCTATATAAAGGCCCTAGTTTAGTTTGTTTTAATCAATGAAAACTTGAGAATTAAAATTTCCCCAAACCTGAGAAACGTCCCCCTTGGCAAGATGCCTTGGAATCCTCGGCAAGAAAGCCTTGAACCCCAACTTTCTAGTGTTTTTCCCCAAATTTCCCCTCAAATCCCTAAAATCATTCATGTTCTACATCAATTTAATAGTGGAACAGAACGATTCTCTTTTCTCTTCTAGAAGAAGTTGAAGGAGACGAATAGAGAGAGGTCGCGTACTGATAGCCATCCCTCACCCTAGCTATCGGAGCCGTCCCAGACAGAACATCATCTTCCTCCCCTAAGAGCCGCACCACCCTCCTCCACCCTAAGCACAAGCCACCCCAACATCTATCGGCAACAGCCAACATCATTGTCGTCGCCTCCACGATGGCACTGTATCTTTGCCAACACCCTCTGAACACTGCAGTGCCTCCGTCGACGTCGACGACCATGCCCAGATCTATCCAAATCCGCCTAAGGTTCTCCCATCAATTTCTGCCGCCTAAAGCGGCCCTGACGAGCGCCGCAGATCCTTCCAAGTGACTCTTCCAACCTTGTCGGCTAATCCTCTCCTTATATTTCCGGTGTTGTACTTCTGATGCGTCCCTTTCTTCTTCAAGATTGCTTAGCATAAAATTGTTCTTTAAGGCCATCTTCCGTCGCTTTGGATGAATGAATTAGATCTTGATGCTCAAGGTTTCTCTGCGAACTGCAACCATTCTAGCCTCACCATGAAGCTCTTCAAGGGATTTCAACTTATGTTGAAGATCTGTAATTGCATGAGAGGTCATGTGATAGTAGCGAGTCTATTTTGCTGAAGTTCCCGTCTACCACAAAAAACTTGTCGTCATGTTGGCCACATAATTCTTTGTTTTGCTATTTTAAAGATTCTGGTTTCGTTTGAAGTCCAAATTTCGTGTCATTCGTGTCATTGGACAATTCCGGGCCAGCTATCATGAGAACACCTCTACTAATTATGGAAAAATACAATGATTATACTCCACAAACAAATTTTAAGCTTGAGATGTGGAGACAGTTACCAATCTTTTATGGTTTCAATGATAAATATAGATTATAACAATTGGGAGTACCATCAAGAAAATTTCTTCTCCCGTTTTGATTATCAAACAAAGTAAAATATAAGTATGCATGGCTTAAGCTCATTGGAGAAGCGCTATCTTGATGTTTTAATCAAATTCATTATTCGTCGATGATCAATATTCAGATCCGTTCTTCGATGTCAGTATTTTTCTAAGCATTGGAGAACTCCCAATGCATCCAAGTAATTGTCAAGCCCGAAAGTAGAGATATGGTCAGATGAAGACAAAAAATTCGTCAAGAGATGAAACAATGGTGACGGAAACAAAAGAGTAAACTCAAGCCAGAGTCCACGATAGAGATTGATGAAACGCCTGAGGCAAAGCGCAAGCTTGAACATGAGCTTAAGTTAGAGCCTGATCATGGGATTGAAACAAAGGTTGAGCCCGAGCCCGAATTAAAGTCCGATCATGCATTGGAGTCAGAACAAGAGCCCTAACCCAAAATAGAGTCTGAGCCAACATTGGAGCCGAAACAAAAGCCCGAGCCCGAACCAGGATCAGAGCTAAAGCTTGATACAATACCGCATTTCGAACCAGAGCTTTATCTTGAACCATCTGTTGAACATGCACCAAAACTGTCGAAAGAAGCGCCACTGAATCTGATTGAGCATATAAAGTTTGTTATTCTAAATCCTCCACAATTGACCGGTAAACATGTTCTAAATGTTTTTCTATCTTTTATGAATTGAAAGAAATTTTTGAAAGACGTCCATCTACTAATATGTATCTTATTACACTTCAAAATTCGTGAACACATCCTTTCCAACAAGAGACTAACAATTTCTTCCCAGCTGTGTTACTTTTGTCGTCATTCATCAAGTAGTAAAGTTCTCAAGTCGGAAATAATGATAAGGATCAAAATCCCTAGATCGAGCCTATTTGGATTTTGATTCGGACTTCAATTTTGTATTTGATTTGGGTTTGATTTTTTGTGTTGGATTACGAATTGATTTTGTATTTTTATTTTATTTTATTTTATTTTATAGTGAAGAGGAATAGGATTAGGAAAAGGTATAAGCATATATAAAGGCCCTAGTTTGGTGTGTTGTAATCAATGAATACTTGCCCAAACCTTAAAAGGGTTTCCTTGGTGAGCAGCCTTGAAATCCTTGACGAGAAGCCTTGGAACCCTAATTTCTAGTGTTCTTCCCCACATTTCCCCTCAAATTCCTAAAATCATTCGTGTTCTACATCAACATCATATTAGAGTATTGGTTCCAATAACATTTAACCATATATCTCTCTTTTTCTTTTCAATTGGAGACTAAACTCAACTCTTATGCATTTTGACTCTTTCCCCTTCTTAATATTGAGTGTTTGTAAACCAGATTAGAACAATAACTTCAACATCTTTGACCTAAATTTATAATCGGAAAAATATAAATTCGATGAATCCGATCTGAACCTACATATGATTCAACCCTAACATAAACTCGAACCCAACATGTACCGAGCTAGAGTTTAATTATGAGATATTATGCAAAAGATATCAATTCAGATCTTAACATTTAACAATATTGTTTCGACAAAAAACACTTAACATATCTTAGAAATATATTTCACAAATTATTGACAACGGATGGTACTTATGACATCCATTGTGTCGTTATACTAGTGTTTATTATATTATCAAAACAAACGCTAATCTAGAAAAGAGTCGACCTAAAACCATTGTATATCAAAATCCAAAACCCAGTGAGTATTAAGAACACAACCGAAACTAATATATGATCCTAAGCCAATGCATCATGGCAGAATTTTGAATTGTATTTTAAATCCATGTTTACACATCTAGTTATGTATATAGAAAACTGAAACTAACCTGACCCAACCAGCCCTTGCACTGATGATAGTGCCTTTACATAATTATTACTTAATAATTGCAGTATCTACTCTTTAGTCCTTACATTAAATGACAAGTTATTCCATAACATAGACAATAATCTTCTGTATACATTTAGTTTTTCACTAACATGACAGCATCAACTCAATACCACCATTAAATATGGCAAGTTTGGATATAATGGGCAAATTGACACAAGCATAACCAGATTATGGTGAAATGGAAATGCATAAATCTCAATGGTGTACTTAACCTAAATCAGAGCAACATAAGGTAATGATTAATGGAACACATCAAAAAAATGCATTAGCACTAGCAAACTTTGTTTATTAGCACAGCGAAATTCATTATAACTTTATACAAACCAGTAACTTGATAACTTGATGTTATGGAATTTTTCCAATTCATTAACACCAGTAAAATTCAATTAGAGAAATCAGTAACTTAATGCCTTGATGTCTGAAATTTCTCGATTGACACAAGTATAAACATGTTCTGATATGGTCCTAATTCTAAAACATGAGAGTATGAATATTGCTAGTTTTACAAACAAAAGATAGATTTTATAGTTAATATGCACCACACGATCCAATGTAGCAATCTAAAATTCTTCAGTAGCAAATTAAGTTCTCTCTTAAGTAACAACCATGCATCGCACAAAGCTACATAACAACGCTTTCCTTTTCGAATCCTTCTTTCATTAAGTTCCTCATTGAGCTATTGAGCATATCGTAACACAGTTTGCACCAAACATAAATAATTCAGACTATTTAGCATGAGTAATTTTATCATGAAGTCATACCTTCGTCAGACACATCGATACCAATATCAGACATCGACACTTTTTGAATAGTTCTTTGACACAAGTTGGACACTTCTCAAACATGTTCATAGTCCTATGATGTGTGTTTCTCCTTTAAAACACTTTGCAATATTGGAGACATGTCCTACATGTATCGAACACTATTCTCAATTGTAATTTCTTCCACATCCTCTACTTCATCATGAATCTCAAGCAAGGGCGGAGCTATGTTGAGGCTTAGGTGGGCTACGGCCCAAGTAAGTTTTTGATTAAACCCATTGTATACTTCTCTACAACATTAGAAAGTAGCCCAGTTGGTAGAGCATTCGTTTCTTACGCTTGAAGTCACCGTTTCGGCCCCTGGCATGCCCAGTTGGTAGAGCATTCAATTTTTCTTCTAATTAGAAAAAATTTACTTGATCAAAAATTTCCATTAACATCCTTCATTTATTTGATTTCGGCCCTCTTGTAATCCTTCAGTTTTCAAAATTAATGTTACCACATTATTACCCTTACTTTGATCAAAGGTTTCAGTTGCCCGATTTTTTCCTTGTTATCTTTGGTGGTCCTCACTTTGCCAAATTACTTCTGGGCTTCAACCTTTCAAACACATCGTACTTTAATTAGCGATGGAAATGTGGGGAACTCATATTTTTAGAAAAGCTTTCAGATTTTGATGAATCGATTTCTCGATGAGGGAAGCTTGTCCATTACTAAAGATGCTCATGTATGTGGAATTGTTTTGGAAAAGTTTGAATTTTTTGATATAATTTATAATTAATGATGATCAAGATGTAACCTTTTTAGCCAAAATCCTGCATAATTTAGTGTATATGCTGTTAAATTTATATAGATTAATGACCAATGTGCAATATTTTCTAACATATTGATATCAAGATTACATATTAACCTATTGACTACTAACAACTTTGTTTTTGGATGAATGGATACAATGAATAACATGCAACATTTCCGATTTGTGATCTAAAGAAGTCACATTTATAAAATTGAGTTCAATCTTTGATCATATTTTCTCGCAATCAAACATAATCTAAGCTCTACTTCTCCTTCAACCCATAATAAACACTATTTATAAATAACTGAATATTAAAATTGTATTTGCAACTATACTTTGCCCAAAAAGCCAAAAAAAACTTTTGCCAAAAAGATCCAAAAATGAAGCATATTAACAAAAAGAAAAGAGAAGGCAGAATCCATATACCAAAAAAATCCCCTCTTTTTGAATAAAATGTCTCTTAAAGGGTTGCCCGCCAACTGACAAACTCCAATATCCCAACCCTAATTCGCATCAATTTTGTGTTTGGTCGGTACCCCATGACAGAAACAATTCCTGGCTCCGCCCTTGAGCTCAAGACATCTTAGATGTATCTTAAGTACATGATCTATTGACAGTGATGGCGTTAGAGAGATAAGGGAAGGAGATCGTGCCATGGTGAGCACAGAAATGATAATTGTACGGTGAAGTTTGAACCACAAACAAGCAAAAACAATTGACTCAATATGGACATCGGAAAGCCTGCAATAGATACAGATTATATGGTAGATGGTACAACTTACACGTGATGACAATAACTTGCACGATCCAACATGACACATTTCGTTAAAATTTTTAAAATCAACATAATCGAAGACATAAAAGTTACTAAACGTTGCAAATAACCAGACAAGCTAAATAACTAACAAGGGCAACACTCTAAAAGCCCCAACTTCCCCCGAATTAAGGAAACCCCCTTCCAATAAAAACACAACAATTCAGAGTCAAAAATTTATCTTGAAAAGTTACATAGTCATAACGTGCCATAATTCATGGAAGTCTAGTGTATCATGGATAAGATTCAAGTTACTAATATGTTTCTTATATAAATGTAGTTTAAAGATTAGGAGAAAAGAACGCACCTTAATTACTAACTGTTTACCGTGTCCGAATCATAGAAAAAATAAATCATCCCATGGCATTCTTTCAACTCAAATACAATAGATATAAACTAGAGTAGTGGATCCCCATGTAACTCCTTTAAATTAATAATAAATAATTTGAAAGAGAAGATTGCTTTCCTATTAATGATACTTCAAGTCATCGAACAATAAGCCAACACCAGCTAGAGATTTTAAGAAATATTCATAAAATCTCCTAGAGAGAAACCTAAAACCATTGATCGATCTTGTACATGATTTAATTTGTTGACAGTAGATCACAACAATCACAGGCCTAACCACCTTTATTCAGTTTGCACACACCACAAAAGAGCTACATAATCATGTATATTGTCAAAAGACGAGGGCTTTGATCACGAAACTAAGATCACAAACCCCAACTCACTGAAAATAAAAAGGATTCCGAAATAGAATCTATTTAGGGGAGATCAGATGGGTAAAAGAGTACAAAATTGACGATGAGCTTGTCAGCGGCCGTCGCCGTCGTTTTTTCTTCCTCTCCCCCGAGAAATTGAGAAAGTGCCGGTCTTTTTTGGGATGATTTGAGAGTAGACGGAAGCTGACTGTGTTTGGATCGATTATCGGGCCTCGAATGGGGCCTCTGGCGGCCAAATGGCTGGCCCAAGAATTTATTGGCCTGGCCCAATGCCTAATCAGGCCGTAGTTTAAGTCGGACGTTTCGGATTGGCCTGATTGGTACCGGCTGGCCCGAGCCCATTATCATCCCCTCCCGTGCCTGAGTTGGGCATGGCGGGCCCCTTTAGTTATTGGCTGAACTATATACATCTCAAATGGTTGTACATGGAGAGACTTTTTGCCAAAATTAGCAAAAACATCACATCATAGATCATATTTTCTTTCGCTCTTCCAATTTGTTGCCATTTTTATATGGTTTATGATATCTGAAGGATTATTTTTGAAAACTGAAGATTACAAGAGGGCCAAAATTAAATAAATGAAGGATGTTAATAGAAATTTTTGATCAAGTAAATTTTTTCTAAATAGAAGAAAAATTGAATGCTCTACCAACTGGGCATGCCAGGGGTCGAAACGGTGACTTCCAGCCTAGGGACCAAGGTGGACTCCGACCACGAAACAGATTTATAAAAATCGCATACCATGCCCAACACTTAATACAAGTTGAAAGCAAGTGAACGCCTAAATCACGCAAAAATAGCTATTTGATTTAAAACAGATAAGCTTGTGTTACATGCCCAGCTAATTCTTGTGTCAGATTAAATCATTGCAAATGGGGATTGGGGTTATGGTTCTGGTGAGGATCCATCTATTTACTTATTCCTTTCAGTGTTAATTATTTACCATTCGGTTGGCAAGAAATCATCTTTTTTAACAAAATACCTACAGATATTGACAAATATTACGTGTGCATGGCCGATTCAAGCATAAATAAGGCCTAACGCGAAACAAAAATATGAGGCCTAAGTAATAAAGCAAAATTTTTAAGAGCCTTAGTATAACTGAATTTATGACACATCCAAAATGGGATGTTTATTTAGTTGTGATGTACTCATCGCAGTCTAATATATCTTGAGCGGGGCTTCTCATCAAGCTTTTTATGTCGAAAAATTAAAATAAAATAAAATCCTTGAGCCATCATATTTTGGGAGATTTTTTATTCTGTGAGCTATAAAATCCTTGTGGGGTCCATTAATCCAAACTTAAGAAGTTAAAATTGAGGATATTGTGGGGATCTTGGAAATTAAGCATATGCCTGCTTCTGCTGTTTTCAATACTTTTGTACCATGCATCCATTTTTTAAAAAAAACTTATCTCTATTATACAAATTAGCAGAAAGTATCATGTGTGGTGTATTTTAATCCATAAAAATTTAGCAAAAAATACATATGCACTGTATTTTAGTCCACTTGAAAACTAACTGTACCATACTACCGTCCATATTTTCGTCTTCAGTTTTGACGAACGAACCAAATAACATAGAATGGTGCAAAAAAAAATAGCACTCAAACAAACCATATCATCATCATCGATCAAATCATTCCAAAAATCTAATCTTTCATTAAAATAACCAATTAACAATTACCCAGATCTTGAAACCAATGGCCAAAACCATACCTTTAAGTAAAACCCCCCCAATTTAGCCCTGTGGGATGATCAGTGTCAGTGTGAGAGCAGGTCGAATCGTCGGATCACCGGATCGGCTCGCAGTCGCCGATCGGGTGAGTGGCACTGGAGCACCGAGCGTGTCCGCGTCCGCCGTATGCGCCGCTGTGCGAGTGAGACAGAGTGGGAGAGAGCAGCCCGCAGACGGTAAGGTTTTCTCAACCCCTTTTCAATTTCAAGAGTGAGAAAGAGCGGAGAGCGGATCTGCGGAGATCGGAGATCGGAGATCGGATCCGCGGATATTGGAGAGCGGATCGGCGGAGATCGGAGTCACAGATCGGATCGCCGAAGACTCTGAGTGAGAGAGGGAGGCAGGGAGAGTGCGGCAGATGAAACGGCGCCCGGGTGCACTTAGGGCATGTTTCTTTGGTATGAAATGGGTTGGGATTTACTGTTTGTAATATTAAATCTTTGTAGCGATCTTGAGGAGAGAGAAGAAGAGTCGTGTGTTTCTTTTGGAGGAAAATGTGTTGGAAAGTGGGTTTAGGATTTGGTGATTGGTCCAAAAGTAAAGCAGTGTGTTTCTTTGGTTGGAAAGTGAGATTGGAAAAGTAGGATGAGAAAAGTTGGAAGCGGGATAAATAATAATAAACTAATATTTAAAAATAAAAATTAAATTAAAAACGTAAAAAAACATAAACTTTGTGCATATAGCACAAAAGTTATGCAATCGCGCACGCAGCTGCAAATGGCAGCTCGCGATTGCGGTAGATGCGAGTGGGCCCCCAAAATCCCCTTCGCTCCTCTGTAATCCCCGCGAAATGCCGGGATTTTGGCCAAGCGTTTTTTGCTGCCACGTAGGCACGAGGAATCCCAAAACAAAGCCAACCAAAGAAACACACCAGAGGATTTTGGGAGAGGATTCCATCAAATAGTGTAAGATGTAATTGCTACTGTAAGCAAAAATCGCTTTCCATGAGCTTTTCCAAGCAAAGAAATAGGCCCTTTGTGTTAGATTTTTCTCATAATCGATTCTATTATAGATTTGACCATCTTTTTTTGAATTCTAGAGACTTGCTAAGACAGGATAAAGAGTTGCTGGAATTTGATCTTGGAAAATGGAATCTAGTATACATTTGACAGCCTTTTTTTGAATTTTATGTCTGACTAGGACAATATAAAGAGTTATCTTTGGTTGTCCTCACTTTGCCAAATTACTTCTGGGCTTCAGCCTTTCAAACACATCGTATTTTAATTAGCGATGGGAATGTGGGAAACTCGTATTTTTAGAAAAGGTTTCAAATTTCGATGAATCGATTTCTCGATGATGGAAGCTTGTCCATTACTAAAGATGCTCATGTCTGTGTAATTGTTTTGGAAAGGTTTAAATTTTTTGATAAAATTTATAATTAATGATGATCAAGATGTAACTTTTTAAGCCAAAATCCTGAATAATTTAGTGTATATGCTGTTAAATATATATAGATTAATGACCACTGTGCAATATTTTCTAAGTTATTGATATCAAGATTACATATTCACTTATTGACTACTAACAATGTTGTTTTTGGATGAATGG
The DNA here is from genome assembly GCA_030789695.1 of Scilla litardierei. Classification (NCBI taxonomy): domain Eukaryota; kingdom Viridiplantae; phylum Streptophyta; class Magnoliopsida; order Asparagales; family Asparagaceae; genus Scilla; species Scilla litardierei. The sequence goes on along the minus strand of CM061134.1, from coordinate 219,259,125 downwards.
ATACAATGAATAACATTCAACATTTCTGATTTGTGACCTAAAGAAGTCACATTTATAAAATTGAGTTCAATCTTTGAACATATTTTCTCGCAATCAAACATAATCTAAGCTTTACTTCTCATTCAACCCATAATAAACCACTATTTATAAATAACCGAATATTAAAATTGTATTTGCAGTTGTGCTTTGCCCAAAAAGCCAAAAAAAAAAACTTTTGCCAAAAGATCCAGAAATGAAGCATGTTAACAAAAAGAAAAGAGTAGGCAGAATCCATATACCAAAAAAGTCCCCCCTTTTGAATAAAATGTCTCTAAAAGGGTTGCCCGTCAACTGTCAAACTCCAATATCCCAACCCTAATTCACATCAATTTTGTATTTGGTCGGTACCACATGGCGGAAACAATTTCTCGCTCCGCCCCTTGAGCTCAAGACATTTTAGATGTATCTTAAGTATATGATCTATTAACAATGATGGAGTTAGAGAGATAAGAGAAGGAGATCGTGCCATGGTGAGCACAGAGATGATAATTGTACGATGAAGTTTGAACCACAAACAAGCAAAAACAATTGACTCAATGTGGATATCGGAAAGCCTGCAATAGATACAGATTATACGGTAGATGGTACAACTTACACGTGATGAAAATAACTTGGACGATCCAACATGACACAGTTCGTTAAAATTTTTAAAATCAACATAATAGGAGACATAAAAGTTACTAAACATTGCAAATAACTAGACAAGCTAAATAACTAACAAGGGCAACACTCTAAAAGCCCAAACTTCCCCCGAATTAAGGAAAACCTTTTCCAATAAAAAACACAACAATTCAGAGTCAAAAATTTATATTGAAAAGTTGCCTAGTCATAACGTGCCCTAATTCATGGAAGTCTAGTGTATCATGGATAAGATTAAAGTTACTAATATGTTTCTTATATAAATGTAGTTGAAAGATTAGAAGAAAAGAAAGCATCTTAATTACTAACTGTTTACCATGCCAAATCACAGAAAAAAATATATGATCCAATGGCATTCTTTCAACTCAAATATAATAGATATATACTGGAGTAGTGGATCCACATGTAACACCTTTAAATTAAAAATAAATAATTTGAAAGAGAAGATTGCTTTTCTGTTAATGAAACTTCAAGTCATCGAACAATAAGCCACCACCAGCTAAAGATTTTAAGAAATGTTCATAAAATTTTCCAGAGAGAAACCTAAAACCATTGATCGATCTTGTACATGATTTAATTTGTTGACAGTAGATCACAACAATCACATGACTAACCGCCTTCATTCAGTTTGCACATATCACAAAAAGATGCATAATCATGTATGTTGCGGGTCAAATCCGCCTAACAATGAGATCTGTAGTTAATGGAAATCACAGGTACAATGATTACAGGTTTTGAGTTGATGGCGATGTTAGCACGACTCGAAATATGCTTCGGAGGTGAAGAATCCAAGGTCGTGTCACCTCGTAGCTGAGGCGAGCTTCCTGCGACAATAGCAACTCGTCAGAAAGGCATGGTTGGCTGTCAGCCCGTAGCCTCTCTAATGTTTAAGTCAGTGGATGACTTGTAATAAGTGTGTCGGACACGCTTAACGATCTTAAGGTAGATCGGCGAAGCGTGGCGAGCTTATGAGGAAGGCATAAATATATGTGAGGTATCCGACCTTGAATATTGGAAATGAGTTAATGACTTCAACTAACCACCCCCATCCTTGGCGGCCGGTGGGGGGTATTTATAAGACCGAGAGGCGGTTGCTTGCCGTCCAATCAGCTATCGAATCAGCTTAGCTAGAGCGCAAGTAGAGAAGTGATAGGTCGGCAGGGGGCGTAAGAGATATTTACGCATTAATCGGTGTCAGACCGTGTCAGACTCATTAATGCATTAATGGGCGATGTGATTGGCGGCCATCAGTTCTCGCCAGTAACCTCTGGCATTAATGGGAGGTAGGTGACCATACGTCATCCTGTCAGAAATGTTTATGCTAGGCCGCCCTTGGGGAGAGTCAAGCTCGACGACCAAGCTCGACGACCAAGCTCGACGCCTTCGGACCGTCTGACCGTGCTTCATGCGGGGAGAGTGGGCAACCTTTGTTAGTCGGCTCTGAGGGCGAGCTTGTCGCTCGGCAAGGCGATCTTCTCTCGATAGAGACAATCTTCCGTCCGGGCTAGTATCCCTTCCGGATGGTTGAAAAGCTATTCGCTTGGGCTTTCAGTAGATATGGGCCTCAATCATATGAGACGGCCTTAAAGCCGTAACAATGTATATTGTCAAAAGACGAGGGCTTCAATCACGAAACTAAGATCCGAAACCATAAGTCACTGAAAATGGTGGGCCTGAGCTCAGTATCATCCCCGCCTGCGACATGGTGGGCCCCTTCAGTTATTATGGGCGTGATTGCATGTAGATTGAATGCTAAATGTCAAAATCAAGACTACTTGACAGAGGAAATAGTCAGGATCACAGCACAGCATTTCAGATCTAACAGAATCCACCTACTCTGGATGCTTCAACTTTTGTTGTCTCTTTCAGGCATTTAATCAAACAGAATGCGGACACGCCCGTTAAATTTGAACTATAACACCCTCTCACCCCCCCTTGTCCCTCTCTCTGCGTGATGGCAACCCAGATCTCTCTCCTTTTTGTTGTCTTAGTTCTGCTGACCTTGATCGCCGTCGATGGGTTTGAGAGTGGGCTGAGGCTGCCTCGATCGCGAACTCGACGTCGTTCTTTTAGACCAAGGAACAGGCAGCTGCGTAACATCACCCTCTCAGTCGCCCAATTCGGAGCTGTAGGAGATGGCAACAGTGACGACACTCAGGTAATTTCCAACAACAAAAATCGAATTTCTGGTTCAAATTCTTGGTCGTCTTGTTCATATACTACGATGTCCAACAATCCAAGTATGCTTGGGTGTGGGGTTGACTTTGCTGGTCTGTTTCTCTCTCACACTCACAAATATGACAATGCTCATGTTCTGTTTGAGAGATTGGGTGTGAGAATCACAAAAATTAAGAGAAAGGAGCAACAAATTGAGAATTAAAGGAAATAAACCATCATCCGCTACAAAAACAAAAACAGTCATTTCGAAGTGCTTGTCTTAGATCCTTCATGTGGTTTATGATATCTAAATAGCAACCGAAAATATTGCCCGGCATTTCTTAATCTCCAAACCATACTTCTGCACATAATAACTAAAATTTTATCGCATCTGAGGAGATAAAAGTATGATCAAATCCAGATTGTGAATGTTGGAATGCTTTTGAATCTTTGAAGACTGTGCTTAAGTTAATCTCTAGATACAACATTCTTGCAGTTTCAAGTAGCACACGCTAGCTGCATCAGTTGGCAACCACACGTTAAGTGTTCAAATTTTTTCTCTCTCCATATAATGTGATGTGTCTCAGCTCTTCAAAATAAGGCTGTATATGTGGTGGATACCGAAGGAATCCGACCAAGTCAAAGATGACGCTCTCAACCTAGAGCATAGGTGGTTAAATGTCACCATCAGTAGCATCCATGTGAGGAAAGAGTCAATGGCACATCTCATGTAAAATCTCAACTGAATGAACAAATTGTGTGGGGGTTGTTTGTTACTTGTTCATTAATCGAAGGAACTTTGAGCTAGGCATAAATCAGACAATATATAGATACGCTCGTGGATTGCTTAGGAGTCACACCCATTTCTTCAAAAATTCCTTTTGCATGCCCATAATAAATGAGGGCATATGTGATCCAGCAGATATCAGAGATGATGGATTTTTGATATCCCTACAACCTCACTCAATCTCAAGGTACTGGCAACACTGAGAATGGATTATGCCTTCTGAACTTTGTTGGGACATAAAGCTATTTGTTGAAGCACATGCATGCTGAGCATAGCCCGGACAATGGAGCTCGAAGGGCACCATGGGTCGGGCCCTCAAAGACCAAATGATAACCAATTTCAATGTGTGGTGCAGCCACGATGAAGAGAATAAGCAACAAATTGCACTGACATTAGCATAAAGTAATTCTGATTTCCGTCATAGACAAATGACAAGTTATCAAAGAGTAGATTGAATCCAAAAAGCTACGTTGTTAGTTGGAAGCACTCAACATTGCGCCTCATGCTAGGTCAAGCAACACTAGCTTTCTTTCTTTTTTTAAATATTACCTGATTAGATAGAGCCGATCAGCCGAGAAAGCCAAAGCTTCAGTAATTGGTCAACGAGTATCCTTAGTACATGTTTAGTTAGCACCAATGAAGTATAAGATTCGACCCTTGAATTGGCATAATTGAGGACCAAATTGTATGGTGCCTTCAATATAATGCAAAATTTCTTCCACAGCTTCAAATGGGTATTACCAGTCTACCAGAGCAAGCATGAATCGGACACCTTAAGAAATTTTAGTGATTGTTAGGTATTTTAAACCATTAGTAAGTTGGCAATACATATAGATGTGTCCGGTAGAGGGTCATCATCTAATTGAGTAAGTTTGATACTTGATGTGGCTAGAGCACTCACCGGTTTGGCACCAAGCATAAAGTTTGATACTTGATGCGGCTAGAGCACTCACCGGTTTGGCACCAAGCATATTAACCTGTTCAAGAGAATCAAGGGCATATTTAGGTTGGTTCAGAAACAAGGATGATGGAGAGTGCTGAACTTCCATAACAATAAAGCAGTTTAGACTTTATAGAAACACAAGTCTTTCATTTCGAAGGGTCGGCCAAGAAATTTAATTATATCACAAACGCTGGTAGTATCACTAGTGAGAATTATATCACCAAAATAAACAAGTAAACATATATATATAGGCATGAAATAAAAGCCCCACAAAGTACCAAACTTAATCTAGAGCATTTGTAAATGTAAACCAGCGGAAATTTTATTAAGGAACCCATATGGCTGTTTTATAATTCATGTGCACTGTTTTGGTGAGATTTTCATGCAAGAAGGTACTAGTCACAATAAGCTGCCATGAAAGAGAAGGTTTAGCCTAAAGAATGTGCTAGGTGAATAATATGGTGCTCAACAGTGAGGCTGAACTTTTTATCATTGCCAATGTCACACCGTTGATAAATTCTTTTGCCCACATGGCTGGCTCCACATCTTTCCACAGACCCATAATGTTCTTTTGCTAGGAGATCCCATTTACATCCATGGACACTGTTGAGCTTTGATGTACCAAAATCCATGTGAGATTCTTAATGAAGGACTTAAGTTCATCTATCCATCAGACCAGTGAGGGGTCTTTGCCAACTATGGCGTACTATGATGTAAGATCTGATGGTATAAATGAGGATAATGTAGACAAATGACATGATACCAAGGGATTAGCAGATACAAAAGAGAGCCTTTGATTTGAAATTACTGGCTCTACAATGATGATCATGGACTGAGAGTAAATCATTTGGTTGCATGTTATTGCCGAGAAATTGCAATTGTCTCGATTGAGGTTGGATACTGTAGGTTGGGAGAGTATGAAACAAGTGATTGAAGCGGCATGATTTAAGTTGGTGTAGAAGAAACAGGTAACAAATCATTACAGTGCAGATGACACACATGTTAAGTATTCCTTTAAAAGGCATGTTAATTATACAGAACAAGAAATTGAGTGAAAATAGCATATGAACAGAGATTTCCATCAAAAACAACGTGGAAAGATGTTAACATTATGGCTGTACTCGGCCAAGGCATTTGTATTCTCTAAGGCTGATGTTGTAACGTATAACCTACAGAACACATCGTCCGATTTGTAGTTCAAATGTCTTACTGTTAAATGGAACTAAATATAGTTAGAATGCACAGCTAAACAGATGAAAATGATCGTAAGGAAGGTTGGGAGCATGATCAAGTAAGGCAAGTATCTTTGAATAACACAGTAGGTATGCACTCATCAATTCCTAGTTATATAGTTCTTTGACATGAAAGATGATGGATATCATGTAAAATAGAAACTAGATTGAAGACTTTTATTTTTCTCAGAGAGAGCATTCCCAAATTTAAACCATTGTTTTAAGTGAACATAGCACTAAAAAGCATCACGTTACAATGCAAATGATACAACCAGCAATGTAGGCGAAACCATTAACTAATTGAACTAGGAAGTAATAACAATAACCATACCTAAAACTAGAAGCAACTTGAGTTGGAAATATTTGCAAATAAAACTTTTTAAGGAAAATGGTTTTTGAATCGGAAATGGTGGATGGCAGATATGACATTTTCTCACCAAAAAAAAAACCAACCTGGACCGAATGCGTTGTTATGACATGAACTACTTAACGAATTGCATCATGGGAAACCACACGATAAAATGCTTTTTAATAAGAAGGCAATGTGCCAAGTGTTTCTAGATGGAAGGCTGTTAATGAGTGGATTATGGAAGGCGCAAAGATTTTGGTATTGAAGATATGGCTCTTCATTTCTCTTTAGAAAAGTTTATTATACTTGTAAACTTTCTTGTAAACTTGAGAGATTCGGGAACCAAGACAACGGAACGGCATTAGGGCAGAGCATGAACCAATGAGAGTATGTAACTTGTAGTTGTTTTTTGTATGTGTTTGATTACATATGATATTTTATAATTTCTTACCACTTTCTTGATTGATTTTTGCACTATGTGAGAAATTTTGTATGTGGATAATCTGGTTACGGCATGTCAGGGCGTATCCTAGTGTAACCACATATATGATAAAGAGCTGATTAGCGCTTAGTGGATAAAACACAATAGTTCTGCTTGAAAACCACGAAACTTGCCAAAATCATCACAAAACATTTGCTGTGTTTTCGAATGGTCCTTTAGAGGATTACACATATAATGTGTCTATACAGAAACTAAGGACATTTTCCAAAATTAATCTACAACCAATGCTTTTGGACCCACTGCTGATTAATCTAATCACATTTAACGATAAGGCATGAAAGCAGTTTTAGTTCTGCTATAATAAATAATGCTCATGTCTTGTCCTGAAAGTTAATCTTAGATCCAACCTTGTTCCCTCTTATTGAGCAATGTTGGTCAACTGTGAAATTTTCTTTTTCTGTGGATTGTGGCCATGTGTGTATTGATTACAGCTGGGCAAGTTCTTGGGAAGTGTCCTAGTCAGTGTGGAGTAGAGTTTTTCTTTCTGCGATGTCAGCACCTGATGTGAAAGGAAAATTTTCCACCATGATTATATATTAACAGGAGGAATTCAAACATTTCAGGCATTCATAGAAGCTTGGAAGTTCGCTTGTTCTTCAAGGGCAGTAGCTGTCATTGAAATTCCTGCCGACGACGTACATTTAGTCAGGCCAGTTCAATTAGGTGGTCCGTGTAAGTCCAAGGTGACAATTTTGGTACGTTTCTGTTTTCTTGTTGTCGAAATAGTTTATCTTTTTACGCAGTAAACACACACGCACAAAAACCCCATCCCCCCCAACACACACACACACACACACACACACACACACAAATAAATCCAAAACAACAACAAAAAGACCCTTACACTCACCAATCCTTTTTCTTCCATTACTGCAACACGAATTGCTTCTGATATAAAAATTTTTGTTATCTGATTAGATCTCAGGAACCATTATAGCCCCAGCAGATCCTGATGTCTGGGATGGGCTAGATCCTCATAAATGGCTATATTTCCATGGGGTAAAAGATTTTACGGTAATTGGTGGAGGAACCATCAACGGCATGGGGCACGAATGGTGGGCAAGATCTTGCAAGAGGAATGCATCAAACGTAAACTTCTGATCCTTTGCATTGTGAAAATCTGCTTTATTGTTGTTAGCAAAATTCTTAAGCTGTCCTCCTTTCTCTCTGCAGCCATGCCGACATGCCCCTACGGTTAGTAACTTACATGTTACTTGATAACAAACCTTATTCCACATTCACCTGCTATATCTAGGATCAATTTTTTCCACTGAAAGGATAGAAATTGTCATGGTGCAGGCGATTACTTTTCACAGGATCAGGCGTCTTACAGTCCATGATTTGACACTGGTCAATGGCCAACAGATGCATATGGCGTTCACCCGGTGTTCCCAGGTTAAAGCATCTCGTCTGCAAGTGATTGCACCAGCAAGGAGCCCAAACACAGATGGAATCCACGTAAGCGCATGCACCTCTATTACCATAGAGGAGAGTTTGATTAGCACAGGTTTGTGGTTCCAACACATTTTTCAGCACATCCATATGTATTGATGTTTCATCAAATTAACCAGAAACTAGTAGCCGGTTAAAGACTAAGCATCATCATCATCATTATCATCATCTTATCCTTCATCTCAAAAAATTAGGGTCGGCCTCATGGACTCAATAAAATTACTATCATCTTATCCTTCATCTCAAAAAATTAGGGTCGGCCTCATGGACTCAATAAAATTACTGTCGGATTGTGATGATGCTGGGTCATGATATCGTTTTTCACACATCACAATCTAAAGCGTTCTCTTCTGACAAATCAAGATCTTTCATGCACCTTCTTATCACCTCCATCCATACCTTATTCAATCTACATATCTTTTTTTATCCACACATTCTATCTTTCTAATAGACACATAAATAGATTTTCAGTCTATATGATGAAACCATCTCAAGCGATATTCCCTCGTCTTATTCTATATAAGCATCATGTTTGTTTTCACTCGGATATTCTCGTTTTTGTTATGAATAGGCCCATTAGGCCCATTGGGTATCCAACCCACTATTGAAAGCTATAAATATGAGGGTAGAGGGCTCTTAACCCTCTACACCTATTTCCCCACTTTTCCCTTCACAACACGTTATCAGCACGATCACGCTCGTTGGAGGAGATGGCGGCTCGCGAGGAAGGAGATCCATCAATCGCTCAGATTCAAGAAAGTCGTAATCTTCTCAACGGAGAGCGAAAATGGCATCCTTCACCAATCGTCGACTAGATTCCCTTGTCGAAACTAGAGGTAAAATCAAAATTTTTAGATCTAAACTTGCGTTTCACATTAGATCTGCATGTTTTAGGATCAAAAGTTTAAAACACGGTAAAAAATCACATTTTTATTTAGATCTGCATGTCTAAAAACAATAAAAATCAGTTTTTAGCGATCTAAATGCTTGAAAAATCCGTTTTTTACCCCCGACCTTGATCCAAAAATCTGCACGCTCGTAGGGCAAAGCGGCGGTGCTTCACAAGCGCCGCCGGCGGCGATAAAACGCCGCGGCCTGAAGCAGCGGCCAGCAGCCGCGGCCAGCAGCCGCGGCCCGTCGCCGCCACGGCGGCCGCGCTTTGCGCGGCCAGCCGTCGCGGCGACACGCCGCGGCCCCCCTGGGTTTTCGGAAACCCTAACCCTAAACGGGCCAATTTTTCGGGGGAGGCCCAATTAACCATAATGGGTTGTTTTCATGGCCCAAAAGCCTGAAAATTAGCCCATTTACACAAATAAATTTTCTTCTTTTATTTTTGGCCCTAAAAGCCCAAAATAATTAAAGAAACTTTAAAGGGTTTAAAGCGGTAAACAAAACATTAAAAATATGGATCAAATGTAAAAAGTTTTTCAAAAATAAATTTTTAGCACGTCACACACAATTTAGATTATTTAATTAATCTTTAAATGCCTGTGATATGATTATCTGCGTGGTTGTATGTTTTCAATATATTATCTGCGTGGATGTGCAATTAGCCTATGTTTTTAGGGATCAGCCAGGTTTCCGACATTTTTAATTTCCTGCAATTTTTCTTTTTTGAGAGAAATTTGTAAGTGCGGATATAAATGTAAAAAAGAGACCGAAGGACACCAACAAGGAGCTGAAGGCGTATGCACAAAGAAGATAGAGGCTTCTCTCTAAAGTTCCCGAGTTGTATTTTATTCTTTCATGCAATTTTTTTTGATGTAACTTCGGACTGTACTTTTTATTTCGGTGTCGGCTGGCTGATCCCCATAGTCCTAAGTCATTTTCTTTTTCATTGCTTATACATTAATTGCGTGGATGTTAATTATTTTAATACCATGTTTAATGTTACAATGAAACTGTCAAATAGCATGTGTGAATGTTAACTTTTGTTAATTATTCACATTATGAAACCGTAAAAAGCATGTATATTAAATTTCCTTTAATAGATCCATGCTATGACAAATGCTTGAAATACATGCGTGGATGTCTATTTTACTCAGTTTTAATGATACATGCTGTTTTTATATATTGCTAGATCATTCAATGGCCAGACTTGCGAATGTCGACTTTTCGGTCCTGAAGGCCGATGGGTCAAACTACCTGAGTTGGCAGTTGGACCTGAAGTTCCATCTGCGCTCTCATGGTTTCAGTCTCACAACGACTGAAAAGGCAACAACAAGTACTGCCTCAGCTGACAAGGATGCTTCAAAAGAAGCACCTCTTACAGAGGAAGTTTCCGATATATTAAAGGCGAAAGCCATTATATATATCAAGAAACATTTAGACTCGATCCTGAAGGACGAGTACATTACTGTAGAGGATCCTTACGAGCTGTGGGACGCACTCGAGGAGAGGTACAAGCATCAGAGAGATGTCATACTCCCCCGTGTGCAGTACGAGTGGACTCACCTCCACATACAGGATTATAAATCCGTAGTGGAGTACAACTCAGCACTTTTCTGTATCACCTCACGCCTGAAGTTGTGCGGTGAAACGGTGACGGAGAAAATGTTGCTGGAAAAGACGTTCACGTCTTTCCACGAGAAGGACATGATCCTTATGCAACAATACCGTGAGAGGAAGTTCACAAAGTACTCTGATATGCTTTCATGCCTGCTTATGGCTGAACAGAACAGAGACCTGTTGGTTGCCACTCACAACCTGCGCCCTCCTGGCTCCGCTCCACTGCCACCTCCTGCAGAGGCACACCTCCAGTCTTCACAGAAGAAGAAGATGGACAAAAAGGCAAAGTTTCAGAAATGGAAAGAACAAAAGCAGCGGAAGAAGGCCACTCCCCCAGCTCCTCCTCAGAACCAGAAGTTCGCGGAAAAGAAGCAAAAGAGGATGTCCAACAAAGGTGACACTCCCAAGAAAGACTGGTTGGATAAGTGCTCCAAATGCGGAATGACGGGCCACTGGTCCAGAATCTGCCGCACCCCGAAACACTTCCAGGACCTCTACCAGGCAAGCCTCAAGCCTCGAGCTGAGACAAACCTGATTGAGTGCGCAGCGTTGCCAGAGACCTCATGGACTCCTGAATACTTCATGGGAGATGACACTCTCTAGTTTTTGGACCATTTTACTAGCAATGTATCTTCTTTTTTATGCATCGTATCTAGTTTTTATTCCATGTCAAACAATATTTTGAGCATTTTTTTTATGAAAGTAGATCCTTTCTTTTCATACCATTTACTGCTTGAATGTCTTTCTTTTTAGATATGGAATTAATCTGCCTAGTGGACAGTGCATCGATGCAGTCGATCCTTCAAAACATAGACTACTTCACGAGCATAAGTAGCTATTTTGGTCCACTGAGAACAATCTCAGGACCAGCTAACATAATCGAAGGATCAGGGGAAGCAATTATATTGCTCCCCGGTAACACACAAATCACACTTAAAAATGCGTTATACTCCCCTAAATCTATCCGAAACCTCCTAAGCTTTAAAGATATCCGTTTAAACGGATATCACTTAGAGACGGTCGAGGAAGATAAAAGGGAATACTTGCTTGTAACGTCTCTTACAAATGGTTCAAAAACCATTGTGGAACGTTTCAAGGGACTCCCCTTGGGCCAAACAAGTATACAAACTCCAGAAACATCCATGGCGGAGCACCTGCAGTGCCCCCAAACACCAGAATTCCAACTCTAGCACAGTAGACTGGGACACCCTGGCTCTGTTATGATGTACCACATCATAAAAAGTTCCAGGGGTATAGACCTGAAGAACCTGAAGATTGTTTAAAAAGACAAATTCCCATGTCCACCCTGTTACAAGGGTAAACTGATTACAAGACACTCTCCACTGAAAGTAGACGTGGAGTCCCCAAGCTTTCTGGAAAGAATCCACGGAGACATTTGTGGGCCGATACACCCATTAAGTGGTCTGTTCAGGTACTTTATGGTCCTGATAGACGCATCTACTAAGTGGTCACATGTGCGTCTACTGTTCACCCGTAACCTAGCACTATCTAAGCTTTTAGCTCAGACAATCAAGTTACATGCCCACTTCCCCGACTACCAGATAAAGAAACTCCGTCTGGACAATGCGGGGGAGTTTACGTCACAAGTCTTTCTAGACTATTGCCAAGCTCAAGGAATTGAAGTCGAACATCCTGTAGCACATGTTCACACCCAAAATGGGTTAGCAGAATCTCTAATTAAGAGACTGCAATGGATTGCTCGTCCATTATTACTTCACTCCCAGATGCCATTGAATGCGTGGGGTCATGCAATTTTGCATGCTGCATCTTTAATAAAATTAAGACCTTCTGGAGGTCAGTCATCTTCTCCAATGCAACTAGCACTTGGAGCCCCACCAATTGTCTCACACTTGAGAATATTTGGTTGTGCAGTATACGTCCACATAGCACCACCACAAAGGACAAAGATGGGTCCACAACGTCGCCTATGCATTTATGTTGGGTTTGACACCCCCTCCATAATTAGATTCCTAGAACCCCTTACGGGAGACGTTTTCAAGGCACGTCTAGAAGACTGTGAATTCGATGAAACATCGTTTCCAAGACTAGGCTCACAGACAAAGAAGCCCGAAGCTTCAGAATGTATCACTTGGGATACAAAGACATTATGTCACTTTGATCCGCCCACAAGCCAGTGCGAGGAGGTCCTGAAGATTCTCCACATCCAAAACATTGTCCATCTCTTGCCGGACAAATTTACTGACAACCAGAAGATTGTCAAATCACATGTCCCTGCTGCTAACACTCCAGTTAGGATTGACATACCGCAAAATGGATGCAATCTGCCTGAAGCAGAAATGGTTGGACCTCTCAAAAAGAGGGGGCGACCACCGGGATCCAAGGACCAAGTCCCTCGAAAGAGTAGGACCCTTGGCAATGGTAAACAAATACCACCACATGATGCTACTATAGGCCCTGCTACCCCATCTCTCCCAAACTCTCATGAAGAGGAAAAACCGGGAGAAAATGAAGTTTCGATACACTATGTACGAACTGGGGAGTATTGGGACAGAAAGAATACAACCATAGATGACACATTTGTGTGTAATATTGCCATCAACGTTGCGTACTGCGACGATGATATTGAACCACGCTCTCTGACAGAATGTCAAAGCAGAGATGATTGGCCAAAGTGGAAAGTGACAATATGAGTGGAGTTGGATTCACTCACCAAACTGATACGATCCGGTGGATCGAATCAATAAAGTTCAGATTTTTAAATGAGGAAAATGTAAAAAGTGGAATTTTTGGTGGAATAAAGTTTGCGAAGAACAAGTATTAATTGATAGTTGAGTCTCTTTCGAGAGGAGACTCGCTCTCCTAGCTTTGAATGCACGGATCAAAGCCTAAACACCCTCACACGATGCCTACAATTGTTCTTCACAAAATAAGCATGAGGAAATAAAATGACGGCTAGCCCTAATAAATAGAAAAGGAGGGGATTTACTAATCTAGTCTGAAAAACTAGAATACCCCTAGACAACTAAATCACCAAAGCCTAAGCATCAAGTGGGACCCGGGTGCGGCTTGCGGCAAGCGGGGCGGCGGCTAGGGGCGTCCGCATCACAAACGCAAGGTCTTCGGACCCATAGTCTAGACACCAAAAGGTGTAAAACCTGTGGGTTATAAATGAGTATTTGTTAGAAAACGAAATGAACAGAATGAGATCGTTCGCTACAAAGTAAGGCTTGTAGCGCAGGGTTTTACCCAACGTCCAGTGGTGGATTTTGAAGCCACATACTCCCTGATCATGGACGCGATCACCTTCCGATTCCTCATTGGCTTAACAGCCCAAGAGGGTTTAGATATGCAGCTTATGGACGTGGTTACTGCATACCTATATGGCAACCTAGACCGAGACATCTATATGAGATTGCCTGACCGTTATTCTTTGCATGCAGCACTAAAAGAGAGAGAACGTGACATCTACTCAGTGAAATTGCAAAGATCATTATATGGTCTAAAACAATCTGGAAGGATGTGGTATAACAGACTGAGCGATTTCCTTGCAAAACAAGGATTCACAAACGACCCAGTCTGTCCTTGCATCTTTATAAGAGCAAAGGCAACATGATTTGTAATCATAGCCGTCTATGTGGACGACTTGAACCTCATCGGATCTCCTGAAGAGATCGCAGAGATTTCTAGAAGCCTGACAGAAACCTGCGAGATGAAAGACCTCGGAAAATCAAAATTCTGTTTAGGTCTTCAAATAGAGCACCTTGACGATGGGATCCTATTACATCAGTCAACTTACACATCGAACTTATTGAAAAAGTTTCAGATGGATAAGTGCCACCCCCTCAGCAGTCCAATGGTCGTCAGATCATTGGATATACATGACCCCTTCCGGCCGCTGGAAGATAGGGAGGAAGCACTAGGCCCTGAAGTGCCTTATCTAAGTGCTATCGGTGCACTCCTTTACCTGGCTAACTGCACTCGCCCTGACATAGCATTTGCAGTCAATTTACTAGCCAGATATAGTGCTGCACCTATACAGCGGCACTGGGCCGGAGTTAAGCATCTTCTGTGCTACCTCCAAGGGTCCATAGACTTAGGTCTATTCTATAGGAAAGGGACATCAACTGGTTTAGTTGGTTATGCTGATGCAGGATACAGGTCCGATCCTCATACAGAGAAGTCTCAGACAGGATACATGTTTACTTATGGCGGCACAGCCATATCCTGGAGATCTGTGAAGCAGACCATGACGACCGTCTCATCCACTCACTCAGAGCTCCTAGCGATCTTCGAAGCAAGCAAGGAAAGTTTCTGGCTACGCTCTGTGATCCAGCACACCATCACCTCCACCGGCCTGATGACCGGCGTTCTTGCGCCTACTCCACTTCATGAAGACAATGCAGCATGTATAGCCCAGCTACAGGACGGCTACATCAAAGGCGACAAGACGAAGCATATCTCCCCCAAGTTCTTCTGGTCGCACGACCTTCAGAAGCAGAAGCAGATTGAGATACAGAAGATCCAATCATGTAATAACTTGGCGGATTTGCTTACCAAATCCCTGCCTACTAGTATCTTTGAGAAACTTGTATATGGGATTGGGATGAGGAGAGTGAGTAAATGTAAACTGGGTCAGGATGAGAGGACTATGAACTCATAGATACATATGAAACTAATGTATAGATTCATAGGAAATCTGCAAGCCCGAAGCTTGGTCAGATGAGGGGGAGTCAACCGTAGTGTTGTACTCTTTTCCCTTGGCTACTGGTTTTTTCCCACAGGGTTTTCCGTAGTCAAGGTTTTGACGAGGCAACCTCGTTGACTCTGGATCTTGAAGTATCCACCCCTAGACACATCCCCAAAACAGGGGAAGTTATGGATTAACTGTTCTTTATTTAACAAGGCAGTTATCCTAACCCGGATCTTGAAGAATCAACCTCTTATTCAATGTTGGTTGGATAAGGGGAAGTGTTATGAATAGGCCCATTAGGCCCATTGGGTATCCAACACACTACTGAAAGTTATAAATATGAGGGTAGTGGGCTCTTAACCCTCTACACCTATTTCCCTACTTTTCCATTCACAACAGTTTTTACCTTATTTTTTTTAAATTTTCACACATCTACCATGTCATTCGCATTTCCATCACTTCCAAAATTTATTCGTACTTCTTGGTAATAACCCAACACTCTGTATCATATAACAAAGTTTGTCTAATTTCCGGCTTATAAAATTTACCTTTTAACTATAATTGTACATTTGATTGCACAACGCTCCTGTTGCGGCTCTTCACTTCAGACAACACTCCTGTTGCGGCTCTTCACTTCAGCCATACCGTCTTGATTCTATGATGAGCATCTTTCTTAATCAATACATTCTCTTGAATAATTGATCCGAGATACTTAAAAGCATTTATTTACCGATATATTTTTCTCATCCAGTTTCATCGTGCTATAATCTTCATATCTCACTCTACTAAACTTGCTTGTCATATACTCGGTTTTGTTCCTACCAAGTCTGAAATCTCGAGTGTCCAATGTTTATATTTACAAATCTAACTTTGCATTTACATCATTTTTGGTCTCATTTTCAAACAATATGATATGATGTCTCACTAGGGATCAATTTGCTTTGGTATATCTGCAATGTTCTAGTTCTTTCTTGTGATGCTCAAATGTTTTAGAAACATATCCACTTAAATCTGAAACCTGCTTTTGCCCATAGCTCATCTGTAGAACTAGTTTGAATTCTTGATTAACTTTGCATTTACGGATCAGAAATGCCTTAGAGATCTTATAACTGAGGGGTGTATGCCTTTGCGCCATCTTTCTGTTGCATGCCGAAAACTATTGCACAAAATGTTGATGAGACATTGGATTGAGTAAAGATTTCCTGCTTCAACAAATGTGAAGTGCTATATTGGATATTCAGAAAGTTCATTTTTCAAAACAGTAAAGTGAATATGTTATTATGAAATGAGTGCGGAGAACCTGAGCAAATGCGTGAACAAACTTCTCTTGAAATGTTGGATAATCCAGCAAGTTGAAAGCACCAAACTGCTAACCAAAATCTCCATAATCAACACACTTTTATTGGTGATTCAGTAGAATACAATACCATAGGATATTGTATTCTGCATTCTAGTCGTTGCTTCTTTTGTTTATATCTATTCTTATCAATCTTGGATTTGTTACTTCATTGCAGGGGACGACTGCATCTCTATCGTCGGCAACTCTTCCGATGTCCAAGTAAGGAACATTATCTGCGGACCAGGTCATGGTATAAGGTAACATCACCGGCAACTCCAAATATCATATGCAAAGTCTAATTCTTTGTACGCTATTGACTCCAAATTGTTTTAAAGAATCACAAATGCTATCTAATTTATCCAATGCCATTGATATTAGTATTGGAAGCCTGGGCAAATCGCGCTCAACAGCTAAAGTGCAAAACGTGCAAGTAGACGGAGCCTTTATCTCCAACACCGACAATGGTGTAAGGATCAAAACATGGCAGGTAATTTAGCGGCGGAGGCAATCAACATTTTGAATTACAAAGATTCCAACATATTTATCCTTAACTTGTTATGCATGGATCAGGGAGGCAAGGGTTATGTCCGCAATATATCGTTCAGGAACATTCTCATGGATAACGTCTCTAATCCGATAATCATTGATCAGTACTACTGTGACTCGAAACGACCATGTAAAAACCAGGTAAAATAAGTTTATACCATCACATTATATATATACATAAAGAACTGTAATTTTCTTCATTTAAGCTCACGTTGTTATGTTTGAAACCGCAGACATCAGCTGTACAGATATACGACATTGCATATGTTGGCATCAAAGGAACTTCTGCAACAGAGCAAGTGATAAAATTTGCTTGCAGCGACACGTTCCCATGCGAAGACATACATCTAGAGGACGTTCAGTTGTCTTTAGATTCTGGAGGGGATCCGGCTGCGTTTTGTTGGAAGGCATCGGGTTTCAGCTCAGGCGTGGTTTATCCCCCTTCTTGTCTTTCAGGACCTGATACTCTCATCAGACAGAAGATCGCCACCGACACGATGTTTCGTTCCATGTTGAGATGAATGTTCACAGCTCAATAGCTCTGCTTCTGAAAACTGCTTGTCATGTAAATAGCCACGATTACATCACGATATGATTAGTTCTTCAAAGATTGCGAGTCATGGTTTCTGTTTGTATCCAATTATGCAAGAATCAGATACATATAACAAGCGAAATGCCTGTCATTTATATCACAGATCAACCAAGCATCAACAAATTTGATCTGTCATTTCCAAATTGTGTTCGAGTCGTCCACAAACAACCATGTAGCTTGGATCAACATCTTGCAAAGAGCATAATATCAATGATAAATATAAATTTTTGCTGCATATTACTATAGAGTAAAAATGCACAAATTTTTACTACCTACCATCATCATATATGCACCAATGCGAGCTGCTTTCCAAACTTTTTAAATCAATTTTCTATTATTTCGGAAAATTGCATGCCAAAAACTGAGAGCCACACCAATCCAATATTTCAATATATGTTCGTTGTGAGACAGATGCATGTTCTTGATACAACAATGGATATACATCAAGCAACATCGCCTTACACCAAATTTTTTGGGTAGACTAAAATTGGTCAAAAAACCTAAAGGTCGTGCCTGTTTCGATGGACAGCATCGCTGGGATCTTCCAATCATAAGCACCACATAAGGTTTCTTCAAAAAATAAAACCAACGCATCCAACCATCAAAACTTAGCAGATAAGACTGAAAGCCCGTTCACATAGAAGCATCCGAAGCCCTCGGTTGCACGAAGAGATGGCCGTTTCAGACTTGTCATGATTCACGCACACCAAGCTCTGGGCATCCCATTGGAAGTGGCAAATCCAGATTTTCAACAGTCCTAAATGTCCTTGGGACAAACTTGTCGACATAAATTGTGCCATCAAGATGATCACACTCATGCTGCAAAATCCGTGCCTGCCAGCCTTTGGCATATACTCTGATGGGGTTTCCACTGCGGTCGAACCCCGTAACTTCAACCTCAAGATGTCGCTCGACAACCGCTCTAAATCCATCAATGCTGGGTCAAGCACTATATGTTAGATGCATTGCATCCTGCATATGGCTGGTCTCAAGAAACATATTGAAGTTTGATAAAACTAGTAGCATGATATTCCAATACAATTAATATCAAAGTGTGAATTTGATATTCTGCTTAGATGTAGAAAACAAAATCACAGACATATCAGAATGAACATACATTCTGTATGGTAGAATAGGGAAGCCTAGCCTAGCCTGCTTCAACATCAAAATGTTTCTTCCTTCCTCCTAGCACATTGTTGCAGGAGGTACAAAAGCTTAAACTTCATAGCAAATATCACAAGATTAAAAAAAGGGTTTTTAGCACATTCGGGCGCCCCCTCCCCCCGAGAGCAGCATTCCGAGGAGGAGGGGGGACGAGGAGGGGGAGGGGGCGCCGCCCCCCTCTCCCCGAGAGCAGCATTCTGAGGAGGGGGATGAGGCGCCGCCCCCTCCCCATAGAGAGCAGTATAGCAGCAGGGGAGGGGGCGGCGCCCCCTCCCCACAGAGAGCAGCAGTGGAGGGGGCGGCGCCCCCTCCCCACCTCCTCGTCTGAGGAGGGGGAGGGGGAGGGGGAGGGGCGAGGGGGCGCCGCCCCCCTCCCCCCGAGAGCAGCAAGGGAGGGGGCGGGGCCCCCTCCCCCTCCTCGTCTGGCGGCGCCGCCGCCACCGTCTCTACCCTAGCGCGGAGCCCAGAATGCCCCCCACGTCGTTAAGCCCTAAACTAACGAAATATTCCCATTTCCGTTAAGATTTTAACAGATAGTTAGTGAGAGAGACTATTAAGGTTAAATAATAACTTTTGAGGGACTTGAGGGCAAATATGAAGATTTGAGAGACGGATATCAAAATACGCAAGATTTAATGGACAAATATGCTAAAAACCCTAAAAAAAATGGTTAACTCCACGTTTCAGTGCTTTAGCCAATATGTGATGGGCCTCCGGAGGCCCAAAAGCCCCTGCGGGTTTACACCCGCAGGGCATTGCCGCGCGCGCGCCTAAGCCCGCCCCCTCCCTAGCCGGCCAGCAACCCTAGCCGCATATCCCCCTTGTTGCCCTAGCTTTTATTATAAATAGGGGGTGGTCGTCTACTATTCCCTATGCTATTTTTGATAATTGATATTTGGAGACTCTTAGGGTAGACGAGTGCGGACGTCCTCTAGGCGTGCCCCTGTGGGTTTACACCCGCAGGACATTGCCGCACGCGCGCCTCAGCCCGCCCCCCTCCCTAGCCGGCCAGCAACGCTAGCCGCATACCCCCCCTTGTTGCCCTAACTTTTATTATAAATAAGGGGGTGGTCGTCTACTATTGCCTATGCTATTTTTGATAATTGATATTTGGAGACTCTTAGGGTAGACGAGTGCGGACGTCCTCTAGGAGTCTTGGGAGGAGGGCACACCTCTTTTGTGCCCAATTATCTTTCTATTTGCTATTGTTTTTCTAATAAAAATTTCATCTTTGTTAGATCCTAACAATATGCTACTAGATTTCTTAGCACATGCAAATGCACATGTAATGAAATCAACAAATGAAAATTTTCATATAAGTTGATTGTTTTGATTTGCCAAATTATTTACAATGGAAAAATGTTGTTGATAATGAAGAAGTCATTGATACTTGAGGACTGGTGTGTATTTAACAGGGATAATGATATTAAATTGAGTTGATCTAGATTTTAAATTCATTTTTCTTTCCAAAAATAAAAAGATGTCACGTTAGGCCATGGCATCTCAATTAAAACTGGGGAGAGAGGGCGTTGACATTATGATAGTAAACATATAACAAATTGGCCCTGCCATGCTTTAAAGCACACCAAAGCAAGTTTTAAAACATTGTATAGTGATTTAGCTTCTCTAGGTGGAATCAGGACTTCACCCATCATGACCCAATGTTCATAAATTTTGACTATCGAGTAGTGTTTATCTAGATCATCAATGAGGTGAAAATGAGAAATTTGCTACATAAAAAGCTGCATACCTCTTTAAAGCATGATATAACTAAATAAATATATGAACAACTCATTTGAATTCACATAATAATGCAGTAAAGTAAATACCATTATTATACAGTTTACATGCCATCCTATAAAATGCAGATTGAGAAATCATGTGTCTAACTAGGCATAATTAATTCCTTACCTCAAGCAGCCTTCAAAGAATAAAGCAGTCCGGTTTCCTTTCTTCTTAAGCTTCGGATTAACCATGACCTGACTCAGAAAAACTGACAGATGATAGTAAACATTGAATAGGCATTGACAAAAAGATCGATCAATAGGTGTGCATTGAATTCATCTTGTACATTGAATGAATTCAGGCCTACCAGCTTGATGAATGTAGTGTATAATACAATTACTAAAGCATTAACTAATAAGTTGAATTCCAAGTTGGGTATGCTAATTGAAGGGGTGTAGGCTGGATTTATAAAAAGAAGATATATATTAGATGGATTAGTTGTTGCTTGGAAAATATATTTATTGTTTTAGAGAAAATATTAAGTGAAGAATGTGGCTTAAGCTGATCTTTGTCAAGACTTATGACATGATGGTTTGTAGGTTTCTTATATATACTCTCAAGGGGTTTGGTCCTAAATGGTTGAGTTGGGCGAAGATGTGTTTGAGGGATGGAAAGTCTTAAATTTTAATCAATGAGCAGCCTGGGAGACTTATTATGTCTAGAAGGTAGCTAGGGCAAAGGGATCATTTATCTCCTTTGCTCTTTGTACTAGGTGCAGATATACTATCCTTGCAGTAAGTAGATAACACCTTGTTTTGTCACTCGGATAATCAGATATTGGCTCCTAACTTGTTGTATGAATTTGAAACAGCATCTGGAATAAAAATCAACTTCCATATTAGTTCAATATTTTATTGGAAGACTATATGGTTAGGCAGAATGAGATTGTAACAAAGTTAAATTGTATGTCAGGGTAATTTCATATTTCTGTTAGACCCACGGGGCCGACGCACGCAAGGGGGGACGCACGCAAGGGGGATGAGCCGACTTAAGGGCATTTTGGTCTTTTCGTATTTTCTATTGTTTAGGAGAGGGTTTTCTTATTTAATCTAGGGCTAGCCGTCATTTGTAGGCATGCTTGATGATTGATATTTCTCTTGAGCATCCTTAGGTAGATCTAGATTAGAGACTGCGGACGTCCTCTTATCGATGTCTTGGAAGGAGGATACACTTTTCTTGTAGCCAATTATCTCCATTCGACTTCTTTTATCAATAAAGGTGGGATCTTTCTTCCTTTTAATTTCAGCTCTTGCTAGTTCCTAACAATTTGGTATCAGAGCGACAACGATCCATGTCGACGACAACGAGAAACAAGGATCAAAGCGACGCGGCGGAGGAGAAAAACAATGAAGAAATTGAAGAGATTAAGAAGTAGGTGGCGGTCAATAGCGAGGCAATCGCTAATCTGACGAATATCATGGGGGAGATCGCGACGCGACAAGGCAAAACGGAGGAGGCCGTGACTCATTTGGTGTTTCAATTTGCGGCCTTCAACGAAAAGATGGGATCAGGGGACATAAACCCTAGTTCTTCCAAAAAGGTCCCACCTTTGATGAAAGGGAAGAAAAAGGTGGAAGCTTTCGAAGAAGGAAGAGATGTGGTCTTCCACAAGACGGGGTATGTCACGGAAGATGAAGACGAGGAGCCGGAGAGGGAGGATTATCGCGAGGAGAAGCGGCGAAGGACGGAAGAGGCAAAAAAGGGGGCCGGCCAATCTAGCCGACGCCTCCAAGACTGGCGCAAGGCGGAGGGGCTCCCCACGGAGCCCCCGGACATCGAAAAGGGGGCCAATGGCCCCCCTCAGTATCGCCAGGGGCCGGCGAACCCTCGCCAACCCACGACGGGCCACGACGGGCCCCCTAGGCCGGGGGGGACGGAGGAGCCTCGCCAGGCCCGCGCGGGCCTGGGCGAGCACCGCCAGGCCCCCGTGGGCCTGGTACAAGGCCGCGGGGCCCCTGGGCAGCAGCGCCCAGGTCCTGCGGCCCATCAGGCCTTCCGAGGCCCTTTTCTCTAGCCACGGTGGGCCCCCAACGCGACCGACGAGCAGTGCGGACGACGACAGCAGCTCGAGAGGGGTTTTCAGCCCTATTTGGAGGACCCGACGCGTGACTTTGGAGGTGGATTTGACCCCGAGGAGGGACATGGATACTACGAGGACGGGGAAGGCTGTGGCTGAGTTTGGGGATGACGCATGATGGGATGACTTTGAGGGATGGCGTGGAGGCCCTCGTGGAAGGCCGTACGAGACGCATGACGAGAGGTGGCAGCACTAGCGCCAGCCTCGCCATGCAGAGGGGAGGCCCGATCATGGGTACTTTGGAGGAGACTGCAGGGTGCGGAAGCTGAAAATACCACTGTTCGGAGGAGAGGATCCGCATGTCTAGTTGTTCACCGTGGAGAGATATTTCACAGCGCACCACATGACAGATGCACAAAAACCGGAGGCGGCAGCTATTTGCATGGAGGGAAGAGCCTTAGGGTGGTATCAGTGGACGGAGAGGAGTTAGCAGATTAGATGTTGGGAGGAGTTGAAGGACATTATCCTGGAGAAGTTCACGGATCCCCGCCTGGAAACTTGCATGAGCAATTATACGCTCTCAGGCAAGAGGGAACGGCGAGAGAGTACATTAAGAGGTTTGGGAACTTATCTGGGAGAGTACACGGCATGTCAGATGAGTCTTTAGAGGGCACTTTCCTGACGGGGCTGAGGCCCAGTCTCCGAGCTGCAGTGAGACCCTACAAGCCCAGGGGGCTTTCTGAGGTCATCGAGATGGCACAGCTGGTAGAGGACTCACGAGAGGAGGACATGAGAGCCATGAGCGGCTACAATGGCCAGGTACAGCGGGGCACCTCCTCTGGAGCCGACGGGGCCGGGGTCACCACTGAGACAGATCAGACGAGTTTCGAAAAGACGGGGGAGCAAATTAGCACACCACCGGCTGGGGTCCAATTTCGGAGGATGTCCGATGCGGAGATGAGAGAGAAGCGACAAAAAGAGATCTGTTTCAGATGCGATGAGCGCTTCACCCCTGGACACCGCTGTGCGGGTCGCAAGCTGCAACTGTTGATCGCAGAGGCAGACGATGATGATGATGTGGAGGACGAGGGGATCGGAAGAGATGACGACTCCCCCTCGGAGTAGCACCGCCAGTGATGCCTCAAGGTGGATTTTCAGGGGCAGAGTAGTGTTATACCCACGGGACCGACGCACGCAAGGGGGGATGCACGCAAGGGGGAGGAGCCGACTTAAGGGCATTTTGGTCTTTTCATATTTTCTATTGTTTAGGAGAGGGTTTTCTTATTTAATCTAGGGCTAGCCGTCATTTGTAGGCATGCTTGATGATTGATATTTCTCTTGAGCATTCTTAGGTAGATCTAGATTAGAGAGTACGGACGTCCTCTTATCGACGTCTTGGAAGGAGGATACACCTTTCTTATATCCAATTATCTTCATTCGGCTTCTTTTATCAATAAAGTTTGGGATCTTTCTTCATTTTAATTTCAAATCTGGCTAGTTCCTAACAATTTCTTATCTGGGAATTCCAATTAGAACATGCACATTGAATAGGGATGACGGGAAATCACTTATTGATAAAGTGGGTAGGAGACTAGCAGGTTGGAAGGGAATTTCTTTTATCCAGGGAAGAATGGTTGACATTAATCAATTGTTATTACATGAATTCCTTTGTATATTATGGCATAGTATAAACTCCCAATGAGAAGCTTTTTCGAAAAGGTAGATGTCAAGTTTAGTGGTATTTATTGTTTGGTTGGATGGAAAGAGGTTTGTCAGCCTAAGGAGCAAGGTGGATTGTGGATGTTATCTCTTCTAGAGTTGAACATAGCTTTACTATGTAGATGGCTCTGTTGATGGATTTGGAAGTTTTATGTGTAATGGTCTGTTATGGAAAGAACGGATTAGGTTTTGTACTATAGCAGTTCCTATATTTAGAACAATTATATTAGAGCTGATTTTTGAAAAAGAACCTTAGGCTCTCTACAATTTTTCATAGCACTGAAGTTCATGTTTGTAATGTAGTTGATCGTTATTTCTGGTCTGATGTTTGTGGTGATCAAGTGCAATTAAAGAATATCTTCTCCACAATTTGTGGAATGATTAATTCCGTTGATGTGTCAGTGGCAGACTTTTTTCATGAGCAAAGAGGGAGGTTGCATTGGTTTTAGAAGAGACCTAATTGGAGGGCAAGTGACAGAATTTACTACTTTGTTGAAGTTTCAATCTAACATTCAATTGGAACATAAGGATAGGAGAAGGTGGAGATAGCTAGTGGTAGTCTTAGTGTAAAATCATTCTATTCCTTTTTTAAAATTTCAGGAGTGAAGTTTTATTATTCTGATATCTGAGTTCATGTGCTAATTGAGATTAGAATTCTTTTATGGTTGATTTTGAAGGGGTTTAACACGAAGAATATGTTGTCCCTGAAAGGATTGAATCATTCTACAGCCTGTGTTATGTAATTCTTAGGAAGAGAGTGATACCCACTTATTTAGGGACTATTACTTTGCAAAATCTATTTGGAGATGGATTCTTTTAAATCTACAGATTGATCACTATTCAACTGACATGCAATCGGGTTGGTTATGGAGGGTTAAACAGTGCATTGATGCTTTATAGTTAGAATATAGTGGGAATCATATGTTATGGCTTTGTTGTATATAGTTTGGTGCGAGAGGAATGATCGAATTTTCAGAGTAAAATATAAGACTAGTTTGTCCTTGTTACAGAATATGAATTCACTTGTAATTTTTTGGTTGAATAACTTGCCAAATAAGTTGGATCATGAATTTTTGAGAAATTTAGGAGCCATACTGCCGCAGTTGCTGATCTGAAACGAGTGAGTGAAGAGCAGATAATTTCTGTGATGTCTGGAGTGGTTGCTGAGGCTACCACTGCTCTTCATTCTATTACAGGTTGCTCGGGCAAGGTCATCACTGCTATGCCTTTGCAAGCTTGCACTGCAGATGGGACTGACATGATCTGGTTATATTAGATTGGTACTATGTATTGCTGGCTTTTTGTTTGATGTTCTTTTCAATGGTGATTCGGTATGTTTTCTTTTGTAAATATAGTTCTTTTGGGTTTTTTTTTTGTTGGTGGTTAATTTTTGGAACTTTTGAACGTAACAGAGGGTTCCGAGTTTATTCTTTGTATTCTCAGCCTTTGTTTTTTTGTCATACTTTTATAGCTGGGAGTATGGCATGGGTATAGTATGTAAACAACTATTAGTGGAGTAGCATGGGATGAAATTTGTGAGTTTGAGACTCCATCTTTTACCCAAAAAAAACAGATACACAAAATTTTTCCAGCTATCTTGACATCCAACTTACCAAAAGATCAAAAGCCCGACGGTCTTGTGCTTCGATTTCGTTCTTGGGCGCATAACTAATGTATTCTTTTGTGTCTTCCAGAACAATAATCTGACATAATGTGCAGTAATAATAAATCACCAAAATATTTTTAAAAAATTCTTTTTAATGCCATACAAGCTTAGAACATGCACAATGCCAATGAAAATCACATCTTTCCAGGCATTAACATCAGAAAAATAATATTAATCCATCAACAATGGAAGAAATTAGCCACACAAAAAATTTATACCCTTAACGGAATGCCAATCTGAGGAGCAGCAAGCCCAACACCAGGGGCATTTCTCATGGCCGAAATCATATCGTCGACGATCTTCTGGACCCTCTCCGACTCGATGTCGTCGACGGGCACCTCGCTCGCGGCCTCATGGAGGACGGGGTCCCCGGACTTGACGATCTCAGGAGGAAGAGACGCTGCCTTCTTCTTCGATCCAAACCCAGAGAACCAACCAGCAGCAGCCGAAACCTCTGATGGGGCCGGGCGACATCGCCTGAGGGTTTGAAAATGGGGAGATTTGGGTGTAAATATTGGATCTTTGAGGAGACGCTGGGGTGAGAATCTTAGAGGTTTATGGTTTTTGAGGAGGGTTTCGGAGATTGGGAAGAGGCGATGAGCGAAGCGATGGATGGTATCCATTGCATTCGTCTCGCTGCTTCGAGGGAAACTGCGAGATAAAAACAAAATGAAAATGAAATAGAAAGAGAAATAAAAGGATATAGAAGGTGAAAATATTATAAAAATGATGCAGCTGCATATGTTAACTAAGATAATAAAGATTTAACATACGGTAACTATGTGGTAAAATTCAAGGAAGGGCCAAGAATAATTAGGGTGCACTAATTACAGGCCTCAAGGGGTGAGCCCGGCCCATAATTTCATGCATGATCCGAAACATAACAAACGGCTGAAAATGCATCGGCATCGGACGTCCCACGAGGCACGAAGAAAGAAATCCTTCAGCCCGCCATTTTAGTGTGAAGAAAATTAGGGCGTCTGGAAGCATCAAATCCCTTCACCGCCTTCTTCCCCCCCTCTCTCCCTCTGTGTATCACACACTTTGTTTTTTATTTTACTTTATCTTATTTTATCTCCCTGCTCGGATTCTAGGGCTGGGGATAGGGATAGGGCTTCGTTTTTTTCGCCTTCTCTCGTGAGCTCGCAATGGAGGAGATCGCGGACGCGGTAGGGAACCTCAACATCAGCGATTCCCACAAGAAGAACAGGATCCAGGTCTCCAACACCAAGAAGCCCCTCTTCTTCTACGTCAACCTCGCCAAGGTTTGCGGGAGAATCCTAATCCATCGCATTTCCTCTCTTTGTTTTGCTTCTGGATTGTCTCTGTGTTTCTTTTTTAAAATTTAAGATTCATTGTTTGTATCGTATTTTTTTTGCAGCGGTACATGCAGCAGCACAACGAGGTCGAGCTTTCCGCACTTGGAATGGGTATCTATATCATTCTCGACTCGATGTTGTCTATTTGTGTATTTAATGCGATATTTTGTCGTGATTTTCAGCGTATTATCTGAACCCTGAAAGCTATGTGATGGTTCTTCATATAAGTGTGCATTTAGGGTGCGTTTAGATACTGTTTTGCCCCCCCTTTGGGCCCCTGTAAAGATGACATTTTTCTGGTTTCACATAGAATTTGTACGTCCTAGATGAATAAGAAAAAATAATCATGTTTCCTGATTGTTTAGTTATAGGAGGCACGGAATCAAATTAGCAACTGTCATGTCAACGGAATTCTGAAATGTTAAATTTCTGCTAGAATTGAAATTTTCAATATCATCATTTTATGTAGTTTTGGCATTCTCTCATCATCAAAACAGTTGCATGATGATATTAAGTTTTATTGCATTTATCCAGTTTTTTTTCAAATGTGACCAAAGTCTATGCCGAGATTCAATAAAATATATACTTTTTATACACATAGGAAATAAAATTAATTTTTTATGGGTGCACTTGTGTCTTCTGAGTGCTTCTTACTCAAACCTGTTTAGCTAATAAATTGTGTCGGAAGTAGTAAACGGGGCGGGTGGCATCATATCCTTTAGGCTTAACCATGAGACATAAAGAGAGATTCAATAAACTATATACTTTTTATACACATAGGAAATAAAGTTAATTTTTTATGGGTGCACTTGTGTCTTCTGAGTGCTTCTTACTCAAACCTGTTTAGCTAATAAATTGTTTGGGAAGTAGAAAACGGGGCGGGTGGCATCATATCCTTTAGGCTTAACCATGAGACATAAAGAGAGATTCAATAAACTATATACTTTTTATACACATAGGAAATAAAGTTAATTTTTTATGGGTGCACTTGTGTCTTCTGAGTGCTTCTTACTCAAACCTGTTTAGCTAATAAAGAGGGATTTTATTTGAGAGGAATCCGTATACTATATTGTTATAGTAGTTCATTTTTGACTAGCAACCTAATACTATATTGTTATAGTAGTTTATTTTTGACTAGCAACCTAATATCACAGCAAGTTTAAGAAATGGCACTTAGTGGTAACATGCAGTTCTTGTTTAAGTGGCTTTCCCCTGTGAGTGTCTAACCAGGGATGTGATTGATTCAACCATTCTCTATGTTTTGCAATCGGCTCTAGGGGCGGTTCAAGCTAGAAAATTAATGTTAGTTTCGCCCTTGCAGTCTTGCAGTATTTGCTTTACTTGAAATCCATTAAACTGGTCCTGTAGTTCAATGCATATTTGATTGTTTGGGATGAAGTATCCCTTATTGTTGAGGACACTTTTTATTTTGTTTAGAATGCTTTGCTTATTCAATTGCTACCTTTTTAATAAGGTATGCATTGAGTAAGCAGTGTTCCTATGGTTTATGCCCATACATTGGATGCCATATCCTTGCTATTTCAAGCGGCTTCTGTTGTTTGAGAACAAAGTACCTGTTTACAGCGTGTGGGTATTTTTTCTTTCTATGTATTTTAATACAGAGTTGATGTCTATTCCTATATGATTTAGACTACACATTATGAACTTATTATGGTTTGCATACTAAGCTACCCAATTGTTATAGATGCTAACATATGTCCTCGGTAATGCCATGCATGCATGCATGCTATAATGTAGTACTGATTTTAATTTCCAGAATGTAGCAGCAACAGTGCGGCAATAATCATCATTGACCCATGATAATAAGAACGGGTAAACTCTATAAAGAATTTACACATTGATTGGTATAAATTAAGAGGTAAGTTTTTTTCTGTGAACATGAAAATGCATAAATTTCATCTCAGTGTGCTTAATCTCCCAGTTTTGCTTGCCTAGTATAGATTAGATGTACTAGGAGGAAGTCCACTGGGGGGTGGATTTGCAATGAAGGAACTTGGACAATGTATGACCGTTCTTGTTGCTATGTTCAGATGGATTTAGACGAGTGGTTTTCAGAGACATAGATATTGGTGCCAGTCTTGTTGAATTATTGCTACAAAACAAAACCGGGTACACCAATGTTGACCTCCCCTTGTTTGGCCACCAACCGGGCAAGCCAAAGTTGATTTTTTCCTTTGGCCACCTAACCATGAAAGCGACAAACCCTCCTTCATATTGGTTTCCCGTGAAGGATTTGGAGCTTATAAAAGGGGATGTGATGATGCCTTCAAAAATCATCGAGCAGCTTCAGAAGCAACTCAAGGTGCAGTGAGGGATCCCAGAGCGTTTTGAGCGCTGTTTTATGTAAGGTTCGCGGCTCCCTGTAGAATAAACAAGAGGCGAATCAAGGGGGTTTTGGGGCTTGGGTTGTGAGGTTTCTCCTGGTTGTAATCCGAATTTGCTGAAGCAGTAGTGAATCTCTCCAACTGGACGTACACCATATTTGGGTGGAACCAGTATAAAACTCCGGTGTGCAAGGTGTGCTGCTCTTTTGTGGTTATTGTATTTTATTTACTTGGTTGCGTATTTTGTAGCGAAAGGCCACTCTGCCTTGTTCGTTGTCCCCACGATCTTGGAATTTTCGCGAGGGTTGGTATTACCCAAAAGGTGACCCAGAACCCCAACAATTGGTATCAGAGCATCAAGGCTCGTGAGACAAGTCCAAGGCGATGGCGGAGGATTCTTCTACAAAAGGAGATGCAACCAATTCAGACTCGTATGTGGGGCGATCGCATGCGACGGTGGGAGGCTCGCACTACAAAATCGAAAGATTCGATGGCAAGGGCAACTTCGAGATATGGCAGTACAAGATGAAGGCTATCTTGCGAAAGGACCGCGTACACCGGGTGGTGTACGACACGGCGGCTCTACCTGCAGATATCTCGGAAAGGGAGAAGATGGAGATGGAGGACTCGGCGATGACAACCATCCAGCTCAGCTTATCGGACGAGGTAATCTACCAAGTGTCCGAAGAGACTACGGCCAAGGAATTATGGGAGAAGCTCGAGAAGCTGTACCTGAAGAAGTCGCTCACCAATCGGCTTATCCTACTGAAGACATTCTTTACTTTCAAGATGCGAGATAGGACCTCATTGAAGGATCACATTGATACCTTCAACGGCTTAGTGATGAAGATGAGGCCGGTTGGTCTGACTGTGGAGGTGGAGCATGAAGCTATGATCCTGCTCCTGTCGTTACCAGAGAGGTATACGACGTTCATCAACACCATGCTCTACAGTCGAGATACTCTCATTCTTGAAGATGTGAAGACGGGGCTCTACAGCGAGGAGTTGCGAGATCGCATGGCAAGCGTTGGCTTGAGCGAAGGAGCTTCAGACAGCCAGGCGATGTTTGCTTCGGAGCGAAGCAACAGAAAAGGCAACTACAACGGGAGATCGAGATCGCGATCAAGGACCAGAGACACGAGGTGTCATATTTGCAAGAAGCATGGACATTGGAAAAGAGAATGCCCGGAGAGAAGGAACAACGACAAGGAAGCGCAAGCATCATCATCAGTTGCAACTGTGCAAAAGGAAGACGTGATGAGCGAGGAGACCTACGATCTCTTCACTGCAACTTCTTTAGAAGTTGCGAACCATGACTGGATCATGGACTCAGGTGCGTCGTTTCATATGACTCCAAATAGAGATTGTTTTCATACCTACAACACTAAGCAGGATGGATCAGTCTTTATGGGCAATGATGAAGAGTGCAAAGCTATTGGAGTTGGTTCGGTAAGAATCAAGATGTTCGATGGCGTGGTGCGCATACTCACCAATGTGTGGCACGTTCCAGCTTTGAGAAAGTCACTAGTTTCCGTGGGGGCATTGGATTCCATGGGTTGCAAGGTCACGATCGAGAGGAATGCGCTGAAGATATCGAAGGGATCGATAGTTGTGATGAGATGTGAAAAGGTAAATGGCATATATCTGTTGAAGGGGACGACAATTATTGGCGACTCCAGTGTTGGCATTAAGAGCTTGCATGAGATTGATTCGACCAGGCTGTGGCATCTCAGACTAGGACATGTCGCGGAGAAAAGCTTGGAGGCTTTAAGGAAGCGTGGTTTAATCAATGGGGTGAACTTCAAGGAGCTGGAGTTCTGCGAGAATTGTGTCTACGGCAAGCAGACAAAGGTTAGTTTCGGCACAGGGAAGCATAACACGGGAGGGATTCTCGATTATGTTCACACCGATGTTTGGGGTCCTGCGCCAATTCACTCTCTAGGTATGGCGCGTTATTTCATATCATTTATTGATGATTTCTCTAGAAAAGTATGGGTGTATGTGATGAAGGAAAAGTCGGAGGCGTTTGAGAAGTTCAAGGCATGGAAGACCCTTGTGGAGACTCAAACAGGAAAGAAGCTAAAAGTGCTGAGATCCGACAATGGTGGCGAGTTTACTTCTGCAATGTTCACAAGATTCTGCCGGGAGCAAGGAGTAAGGCGTCACTTCACTACACCAGGAGATCCGCAGTCAAATGGAGTTGCCGAGCGGATGAATAGAACACTCCTTGAGAAGGCGAGGTGTCTCAGGTTTACATCGGGATTGTCAAAGGGATTTTGGGCTGAAGCTATGTCAACCGCTGTATATTTGGTGAACAGAATTTCATCTTCAGCTATCGGCGATAAAATCCCAGAGGAGGTCTGGAAAGGTAAGCCAGTAAAGTTAGATAATCTTCGAATATTTGGATGTCCAGTACAGGTTCACAATGGAAGTGACAAGATCAGCGCGAATGGGAAGAAGTGTACCTTGCTGGGATACATGGATGGCGTTGAAAGTTATAGACTGTGGAGTCCAGAAGAGAAGAAGGTTCTGGTTAGTCGACATGTTACATATGAAGAGTTGACAATGCTGCAAAAGAAGGCTACAGAAAATACCGAAAAGGCCTCGAACGAGGTGGATGTATTTTTTCCATATCCATGTATTGACACAGATAAAGGTAAAGATGAGGCGGTTGAAGGAGAGAGTCCACAAGTGGAGACTACTACATGCAGCGACAGTGGTGGAAGTTCTAGTCGAGGTGGAGAGACTAGGACTATGGTTGACGACTCTATTGCTAGCAGAGTGGGGCGACGCACCGTAAAGGCCCCAGCTCGTTTTGATGATTACATGAATTTAGTTTATGCATTGCAGGCGTGTGGAGATCTTATGGCAGATAAGATTGCGATGGATGCATTGAGTTTGGACGCAAACTCAGGGTGGCGATGTGCAAGGGTCGACAAAGCATATCCCAAGGAGATTCACAAGAAGGAGAACCCGGCAGGAGAAAGGTCGGCGTCGAAGTTTGAGCGACGCTCAAACTTGTTTTCCTTGAAGAGGTGCTAGGGTGCCACGAGGTGGCACTGGGAGAGATCACTACATGTTTTGCTTCAGGTATGAATTCTTGGAGGTTCGGCAGTGTTCGGAGACTCATCTTTGGAAATGGGTTCTTTGGACACTCGGGTAGTTGGTGATGCTTAGAGCGAAGCTCACTAGCCAAGTGCCCTGACCTCATGAAAAGGTGGTTCGTCTGAAGGTGGAGTTTTTTTGGGTTTGGGGGGTTATGCGGTATGTTTTGTATCAAGGTGGAGTGTTGAATTATTGCTACAAAACAAAACCGGGTACACCAATGTTGACCTCCCCTTGTTTGGCCACCAACCGGGCAAGCCAAAGTTGATTTTTTCCTTTGGCCACCTAACCATGAAAGCGACAAACCCTCCTTCCTATTGGTTTCCCGTGAAGGATTTGGAGCTTATAAAAGGGGATGTGATGATGCCTTCAAAAATCATCGAGCAGCTTCAGAAGCAACTCAAGGTGCAGTGAGGGATCCCAGAGCGTTTTGAGCGCTGTTTTATGTAAGGTTCGCGGCTCCCTGTAGAATAAACAGGAGGCGAATCAAGGGGGTTTTGGGGCTTGGGTTGTGAGGTTTCTCCTGGTTGTAATCCGAATTTGCTGAAGCAGTAGTGAATCTCTCCAACTGGACGTACACCATATTTGGGTGGAACCAGTATAAAACTCCGGTGTTCAAGGTGTGCTGCTCTTTTGTGGTTATTGTATTTTATTTACTTGGTTGCGTATTTTGTAGCGAAAGGCCACTCTGCCTTGTTCGTTGTCCCCACGATCTTGGAATTTCCGCGAGGGTTGGTATTACCCAAAAGGTGACCCAGAACCCCAACAAGTCTAACGTTCGCATTATCTCCTAAGCATATCAGTACTGGTTAAATCTCAGTTTAAACAGGTTTGGCAATCCAGCAATTCTTATCACCTCAACCAACTCCGGTATAGATATTTCCAGGCCATGTAACTTTCTATTGCGTTGAGAATTGTTCTTCTGCAAAATCAGTGTCTATATATGCTTCTCTGGTTCTGAACAGATGCTTTCAGTAAGGGGCACAAGGTTGGACCGACTCCATTTGTCTTTCAGATCTCAACTGTTGGGCAAAATCTTGTCAAAGAAACTTAACCTTCATCATGGGTCCAGCTCTAGCCAGATCAGGGTCGACTGAGCTGTCCCTATTTGCCATTCTACCTTTTTCATTGCTCTGGGGTAAACTGTAAAGTGATAGTGCTTGTAGTTCGAAGTTGATACAGAGATTGTGTGGCGGAAGGTTGGAAAATCAATCGCTCAAGCAATGGTTGTGGTGGTTGGCTTATGATATCCAAATGTTCTGATATAAGGGAGAAGCAGATATATAACTAGCCTTACTGTTAGGTGTGAAACCTTGAGAGAGCAGATAAGGATATAAAGATTTTTCTAGAATAGTCAACACTGCAGAAATATCCAATATGGGTGAGGGTATTAAGATTAAATGGGGAAATATCAAAGTTAAAGGAGATATATCCATTTGTCAAAAGCTCCCCCATTGTACAATTTTTTAGATGTTTCCTTGATTTTTGCTTTGTCTTTTGTTTCTTTTATGTGTTTCCTCTTCTTTTTGTTCTTCTTTGCCGATTAGTTAACAAGGAGCTTTGGATGTAACAAGTTATGATTGAATTGTCCTTGTCATGTGTTGATCTTAATAGATAATGATGATCAGTGGTGTTTCTTGGACTGCTGAGATGTAGATGTAGAGTTTGCCAAATTAAAGTTAAGAGTTTTGTATTGTATGGTCCACTCCAGCATTCAACTATTCATTCTTATGTATTTGTCTATCTATCTACCATGGATTTGGTCAATCTGTGCCAACATGAAACCTTCAAGCTCATTAATGCCTATAAATTATCCAACTAGACCATTGTCTCCTTTGAAGTTTAGCTGTAGTTTAAGAGCAGTAGGTTATACACAATTATTCAGAAATAACGGCATGTCAATTCAATATTACATACATGGGTTACTTTGTTTTGTGCACTCTATTTTTTGAAGTTTTTTCCTCGACTGGTTGTACATGCAATGACTTAATTCTTTATGTCCCTTAATTAATTTCCCCCATTCTGCAAGGAATCAGGGTGTCGGAGCACACAATTTTTTCTTCTTTTTCCTTACTTTTTTGGTGGGTAGTTTTATACTTCGCTGGTCTCTTTAGGTTTCTGCCTTAAGTACCTTTTGCATGGAAACAACTTTTTTAACTGTGATTCTGGAAATCCTGAAGACCTCGAATGGTCCACGACCACCAAATGTAAATTTTAGGAATTTATTAATTTAGACCATTGATCATTCCTTTAGTGCTCAAAAGTTGAAGCCTTTAACTTTGTTGAGCACAAACAATCAGTGAGTTTCCAGCTTGATTTGGCAGCAGAACATTTGAATCCACAGTAAGCACATTTAGGGTTTTGGCAGGAATCTCTTTGTAGAGCCATTTGATGTTCACATGTACACCTTGCATGTCCAGCGCACCTTTTTACCAATATTTAAGAGTCACAGAAGAGGTGTGCCTCAGGTCCTTTTTGATGGAAAAAGGTTTCAGGAGCACAACCACATTAGGTAAATGTTCACCCAGTTTAGCCCCCTCATCCTATCTCCCTACTCTTGCCCTCTGTTGCGTAATGGCGTGTCTCATATGTTGGGAACTCTGTTCTGTGATCAATTTTCACCCAGTTTGTAAATATCGTCATCGAGGTTCGGATTTTTTACCGATTCATTATCCCTTCCATCCACCTTAGCCACTCACCGCCAATATCGAGTAAAGAAAGAGAACAGATATTATTAGCATTTATGTCATTTAGGAATTATGGGGATGCGGTTATTTGCTACGGCTGTGGTGTATGATTTAAATGGACGAGGCGTACTTAACATTTGTGATTGGAGTGTACGATTTGGATGGTGAAGTGTATCATGTTGACTGCATTAGTGCATTCTTTGTTTCTTGGGTGATTGCATTGAAAATTGAATATTCTGTTGAAGTTTCGACAATGATATATTTATTCTAGAATGAAGTTAATTACGTATGCAAGCAATTTCTCGCATGATTGATATTTCTCATCCCTGTAACTTTTTTCAGCCATCGCCACAGTCGTCACTATTGCTGAGATTTTAAAAAACAACGGGCTTGCTGTTGAAAAGAGTATGATTCCATGCTCTTTTGTACTGTTCATTTTTTGTTCATTCTGAAATGCCTTGATATGATTCTTCACTCTGTAGAGATCACCACATCGACTGTCGATATGAAGGATGAATCAAGGGGAGGACGACCCATCCAGAAAGCCAAGGTTAGTGACGCTCTCATGCATATTTGTTGTATAAAAACTTTGGTGCTAATATCAACTGGAATCACCAGTCCTAATGTTAGCCTGCTTTGTGTGCCTAGATTGAGATTTTGCTAGTAAAGTCGGAAAAGTTTGATGAGCTAATGGCTGCAGCAGCCGCGGAGAGAGAAGCAGCAGAAGGTGAGGAGGTAAATTAAGTGGAAGTGTTAGGTTTTGATTCAGCTTGGTGTTCATTGTGATTTGGTACTTTCTCTGATGAAAATTTAGGGGAAAGCTGCCGATTACTATTAGACAGACTTGTGGTTGTAGCAGAAAGTAACGCCAGTTTTTGTTGTGTGTGCTAGAGATTGGACTTTAGACGTATTTGCTTTGTGGAACCGATTGATATTTGTCATGTTGAATACTTCATTAATTAAAAGAATGCAGTGCCCGTCGTCTCCAGTTTCTCGACCACTCTGAGATATGTTCACTCGTGTATTTCATTATGAATGTTGGTATTGAATGTCTTTGGTTAGAGTTGTATATAATATAAACATTTAGACTTGCTGCATTTTAGAAGAAAATGCTCTGAAGCTGTAGCCAAAGATGTAGGTCTCAATAATGCAATAATGTGCGCGTTATATCTAGTGGTTTGTTGCGTAGACTGTTAGATATATTAGTTTATTTTAGGGGCTGTTCAATCTGTTGCAACAAATTAGTAAAAAATTTTCATCTTTCACACTTCCATTTTATTTGATGGTAGATGAAGAGAAATCCGCAAACAGTTGGTCAAAACATAGCCAATGTATACATTATGTTGACATAGTTTCACTTTGATCGCCTCTGCCTCTCGGTAGATCAGTCGAAGAGGGTGAGCTTGCGGACTTTGATCGGAAGTCCTTTCTCGAACTCAGGGAAGGCGTAGGTGAGAGGGGGGTCATGCTCGGTCACCTCCCAGTCGAAGTTGAGGACCAAATGATGAAGGAACACCACAATCTCCATCTTGGCCAGCTCCAGGCCTGCGCAATTCCGCAGGCCTTGGCCAAACGGCATATAGTTGTCTGTCCTCGCAGTGTTTGAAGTGATTGTCTGCCAACAAAGAGCATGCCATCAAGCATTACAGTTTAGATTTGAGTGACATACAGTTGAGTGACATAAGTGAACCTGCCATCTCCACGGGTCGAACTTCTGGGGATTATCATAAACATTAGGGTCAAGATGGGCAGCTGCAAACACTGGAATCACATTCCACCCGCTGGGGATGTCATATCCTGAATCAAGTATGAATGTTTGACTGGCATTTGTTAGCTAAAACTCTCAAAAATTATTGGAATTAGAAAAGACCAAGAGATTCAGGGATACCAAAACCCCCACCTTTGAACTGAACATCTGTAACTGCTTTCCTGTGGACAAACTTGATTATGTTTCCAAGCCTGAGAGTCTCACTGACAACCTGGCCAAACATAGTTTACTTGTCGCTTCAACATTCATTCAATATACACGAAATTAAGGTCGATGATGAAAGGAATAAACATACACAGTGACTG
Organism: Scilla litardierei; assembly: GCA_030789695.1. Taxonomy (NCBI): domain Eukaryota; kingdom Viridiplantae; phylum Streptophyta; class Magnoliopsida; order Asparagales; family Asparagaceae; genus Scilla; species Scilla litardierei. The sequence continues at coordinate 219,221,488 of CM061134.1, read as the reverse complement.
AATTCCATATGCCTGTAGTCCTCCCAAGTGAGTGCCCCGGCCTCCCCTCTAGCCTTCTTCTTCCTAACAATCTCAACATGTTCATCCTAAAAACACAAACGATCAGCATGGCCAAAGCTTAACAATATTCAAACGCGACATTCGACATATGTTACCCGGAGTTGCTCAACGGCTTTGGGGCAATCGTGAAGGAAGTAGATGGCGAGGGCGATGGCAGTAGAAGAAGTCTCATGGCCGCCGAAGAGCATGCATAGCAAGAGGTCCCCAAATTGCTCCGCGTCGAGGTTAGACTGCTCGAGCATGAATCCCAGCAGATCGCCTTCGCCGATCCCATCGGTCCCCGCCGCCTTCCTTTCGACCCTCTCCTTCATCAAACCCTCAATGGTTTTCAAGATGATCGCCCGCGACTTCAGCGCCTTCCTGTAGGCGGCGCCGGGGATGTTCAAAGGGAAGGCAGTCACGCCCTTCATGAAAGCCATGTACAGAAGGCGAAGCTTCTCTGTTTCGGGATGCACGTCCGGATCAACGCTCATTATATTTTTCGCCATCACGTTAAATGTGACCTGCAGAGAAGAAGAGGTGAAATTTGTGTGCATCATCTCTAGATCGATTTACAGTGATTTATGAGTGATACATACCTTGGCAGCCTCGTCCTTGGCGGAGAAGACGACGTTCTCCCGCCAAGAGCCGAGGGCCTGCAGGGCGTACTTCTCCGAGTCGCCGAGAAAGTTGTTTCTCAGCATCGCGATGCCCATGAAGTTGACGGACAGCTGCTTGAGGTAGCGGTGCAGCTCGCCGGTCACCACCAGCATCGACGTCCTCCCCATGATGTCCGACACGCTCTTCGGAAAGCTCGGCTCGAACAGCCTCCCGTCGTTCTTCAGCACGTACCGGTTCAGCTCCGGATCGGCCGACACTATCGTCGGCCGCCCGAAAATATGCGACCTGTACACCTTACCGTACCTTCACATTAATCACCCCTACGTTACTACCATTATTATCATTATTCGCATATAAAATATCTGTTAAAAGGAAGGCGAGTTACTTGCGCATGCGTTCGAGCATGAACGGGCCGAGCGCGTCCGAGGGATGTTTTTTGCGGAAGGCGAAGGTCTCGCCGATAAAAGGCCAGCCCATGTTGCCCGGCGGGACGTTGAGGCCCTTCTGCTTCCAGGATGCGTCGTGGGCCCATCTCAGGCCGAAGACCGCCGCCGTCAGCACCAGAACCAGCGTCGGAAAAAGGAAAGAGAGGAAAGCAACCGGAATCATCATTATAGTTGGCAACAGTCACTGTGTAGATTAGCATCTTGATCTAGATACACGTCGTTTACATATAGAGCGATTACGGTGGGCGGAAAGAAGGGATTTTTTAAAAATTATTTTGTATGAGACAAGACGGTGGCAGAGTCACGGGTGCATTGTAGCATCGAGGCGGGATAGAGTCTAGGGCCGCATGGGCCATGTTTTTTGGGCTTCTCTTTTTATTTATTTATATTTATTGTAAAAAAAAAGGAGCCGCTGGGGGGCAGGGCAACAGCAGTGTCCGGTGGCGCGAAGGATGCCGCCATCGGGGAGGGTCCCCGTCCTCACGTGGATGGGGGGTTTAAGATTTAAATTTACGGTTTAGTCCTTCATGAGTGCATACATTGCACCTGTTACTTAGTGCTCATTAAAGCGCAATCAGTTGGCCACTTGTAAGTTGTCTCTTTCTTATGGAAAAACAAAATAAAAAACGTACATGACCGCAAAGATTTTCCGTTGAGCTGTACATAAAAAACGTACCTCGTTTTATGTTGGACATTTATCAGGGGCTGACGCTGACTTTGGTCAAGGGGCGAGCTCTCCTGCAGCACGAACAACTCGTCAGAAGGGCAGGGTTGGGGTTCAACCCTTAGCCCCTCCGATGCCTAAGTCAGCAATAGGGCTTAAAATGGGGGGCTAGACACGCCGGCCGGACTAACGGTGTGTCGACCGCGCGTGGCGAGCTATGGGTGGGAGAACAAAGACATGGATGACCCTTGTTCTCGTGTGTGAATTATAGATTAAGAGAGAATTTTCCAACCCCCTTTCCGTAAGAGGAGAGGGGGTATTTATACCTGACGGGTGATGACTAGGCGTGCTGAGCTGGCTCGGGTGTCAGCGGAAGCTTCGGACAAGGACGTCGGGAACAGGAGTTCCTGACCTGCTTTTGTCAGGCGGCGCAACGGCCAAGGGGTGCTTTTGTCGGGATGTCAGGGCCGAAAGCATTAACTGTCAGATGGGTCAGCCGACAGGGGGTGCTTTGTCAGGCGGTCGGGTGACGTATGTATCGATCGCGCCCTTATCCTAGGTCGTTTGTCGTTGGTGACGAACTAAAGGTCGGGCTACGCTATCCCTGGCGTCGGGGCGCATGAGAATCAGACGGGTCGTCCGGATCGGGAGCTGTCTGGCCCGGCCGCGCCTCCCGTTCGGTCGCGGACTATGGTTCCCCGGCACAGATAGATACCCGCGCTTAAGTCAGCTGGCCGAACGGTGCCGTCCGGGCGCACCTCAGCACCCCTGGCCTAGGCGTATAACCGCAGTCGTTCGACCCGCTCGGGGTGGTGCGCTCGGGGAGCGCCCGTCCCCAAGTGGGTTCGGATTTCCGGGGTGGCGGCCCCTTTGTGAAAAGGTGAGTTAATGGGGTACGTTAACGGATCCGGGCGGGAGTTGGACTCCTACGATCTTTAGGTCGTAACATACATCATTCCCCATCAACACCGAACCATCATCATAGGCCTCACAAGTGTCAAACCATTCACAATTTAGGGCGCAACAAGTTTGATGAAAAAGTGATGGCAAGCTTGCAAATAAGGAGAATGAGTGATGCTTCTGTTTGGGATCTCCACAACAGCTCATAGCAACACAACCAACATCCCAACCACCCCCAAGTGGGTACCAACATGCACACATCATTTCCACATGGAACAAAAGTGCCACATGTGACAAATGTCTAATCAACCCTCAATTGACCCAAGAAAAAACCCACATAGGATGCGGTTCACGCGCTAAACCGACAAAAGAACAATAAGAGTGGGTGTGTGTAGATATCGTCGGCGGGAGGAGGGACTGACGCGCAACCGAAAAAGGGAGAGAAACTGCAAAAAGAAGAGTGGTTGTGTGTGGGTATCACCGGGGGTAAAAGGAGTCAAACTGCAAAAAAAACTTGGGGGGGGGGACAAACTGCGTAAATCCCACTCCAAAACACAAGGGGGTAAAAGGAGGAAAACATGCGTTAAAGTGCCAAAAAAAACGCAGTGGGTGCAAAATGAAAAAAGAACAATGGCAAACCCGTAAATATATCAAAGAAGGGGTGTGCATTTGGACTTTATGAAAAAGCAATGACAAGCTTGCAATTAATGGGATTGGGGAGGCTATTGTTTTGGGTCTCCAAACCCACACCTCAAGGCTCAAGTTGCACCCACCCCTTAACCCTGACGAGGTGGCACACCCCTCCAACCATCACATAGGACAAACAATGTCAACTGTGTTTGTCCTGGTCAGCAAAAACCTACATCAGATGTATAATAGATGGCTTTTGGGCTTCTCTTTTTTATTTATATTAATTTTTATTTTTGTTAAACAATAAGGAGGCCCGAGATATTATGGGCCTTTTGGGGGCCGGGCATCAGCAGTATCCGGTGTCGTGAAGGATGCCGCCATCGGGGAGGGCCCCCACGTGGATGCGGATTTAAGGTTTAAATTAACTTTTATCCCTAAATCCCATCTTGTACATTCGTACCTTAATGTTCGTTTTTTGCAGTTCGAACGAACGAGCAATTTTTGTAAATATGAAAATGTCCGCAAAACTTGCTGCTCCGTTCATTTTAAGACTTTCCCCAGTGCGTTAGCCCGACCAGCAGTCGCTGATTCCAAGAGTAATAATAATAATATTATTAAGGGTTCTATAAATGAGTGCATACAATGCACCTGTTACTTAAATGTTCAATTCTCATTAAAGTGCAATCATTTGGCCTCTCGCTTCCCCTTGTAAGTTGTCTCTTTCTTATTAAAAGCAAAATACAGGTCGTTACCTATTTTTATGCCTTTTAATGCTCATTGATACAACTATTTGGGAGAAGCCCAAGAGATAGAGGCCCAAGACCCAGCCATGAACCAGAAGCCCACTAGTGAGATTGGGCCCCGCCAAGCAAGGCCCACGAATAAAGCCCGACATCGGGCCAGACTAGCCCAAGGGACGCACGATCAGCTCGCGCTCCCGGGGACAGCGGTCCTCCTGAATCCGCGGCCCCCATAATGTCCATTAAGAGGTCCGTTAATCCACGCCCCCCACGACGCACGCAGGTGCCTTGAAGGTGGCGGATCGCGGGGGCGTGAGTGGAGGCGGATGAAGGACGTGGATCGGGGGGAATCATGGCACGAACCCTATAAGAAGGTAGCAGGAGCAACCGCCAAGGGGATCGAACCCCAGGTACTCAAAACTGAGGTATTCCATCAACGACTTTGGTTCTCCGCCATTTTCATTCCCTCCCCCCTGCTCGCGCCGAGGGTCAGTGTATCGATCTCCTCTCGAGTCATGCCTACCCCGCCGAGTACTCTTCAGACCTTAATCTGACTTAGGCATCAGAGGGGATACGGCCGGAACCAAGGTCCGGCCCCCCTGACGGTTTCTCTTTTGTCCAGGAAGAAGCTGACAGAGGCGCCGAGGCTACCCCTCAGCGCCCGACGATCGCCCCTGCTGCAAACGGGCGTGGCCATCGACCGAAGACCAAGCAGCAAACGAAGCGCCGAGGCTACCCCTCGACGCCCCGTCCGATTGAGGCCGAGCCCAACTCACAGAGCCGAGGCTTCCCCTCCGCTCAGCTTCGACCGAAGACCGACGCTCTGCTCGGATCCCACGCTCGATCCCGACTCCATCTCCGACCCACGCTGAGTGCACGTGTGATTGGCGTGTCCAAGGGATCTCAACCGACCCATTGACCACGTTGACTGTACAACCATCGGTCAACGATCCAGCAGGTGAGAAAACACCCGTAAACATCTGGCGCCGTCTGTGGGAACCGAAGTAAGCCCACATCGAACCACCGGAATGGAACCAATCTGCAATGGCGCGGGGCGTATGCCCCCTATCCAAGAGGAGGGAGATTACATTCCTCCCGAAAACCAGCACAGTCACACCACCGAGGGGACAGGCGAATCCCGATCGGTCACCCAAGAGCAGCTCCGCATCTTCGCACAGGAGACCAACGCTAACATCCAGATGTTGGTCGCAACAATTCAACAACTCGTGGGCAACGCGCACATCCAGGGCGATGGGGTGGAGGAAGCCCACCGATGGGGATGGGATCACCCACCCGTGCGGTCCGCCGTAGTCACCGACCACGGGAACAGGGTACCCAACCTGGAGCGATGATTTACCATGCCGGGCTTCAACCCAGCGCGGTCTCCCACCCCCACCTCGCTCCGCGAGGGAAACAGGAGGGGATCCGACCGAGCAGAGGACGAGTCGGTGACCGCCTCGTCTAGGCGACCAGGCTCGACCGGGCACCGACGGGACGGTCGCCGGGCATTGGCGGATCGGACCCAGCGGAGCGGAAGTACCCGCCGACCAAGGCGGGACCAGCGGGAGAACCGGGGCGAGAGAAGGGACGTGCGCCGATCGAGCCCCGCCCCCAGCTTGGCAGGGACATGGGGGACGGCCGGGCGTGAGCCCACCCCCCATCACGACCAGGCGACCGCGAGGTAAGCGAAGGAGGGCGGCCGGGAGGCGTTAATGGCGACCGATGCCCCCTAACCCGGAGGATAACCGAGGCACGGGTGCCCTCAAGTTTCAAGGTGCCGACGTTGGAAAAGTATGACTGCACAGGCGATCCCGCAGACCACGTGATGGATTACGAGGGGGTCATGGCGTTCCAGGGGGCCGACGACACCCTGCTCTGCAGGGGCTTCTACTCCACCCTCTGAAGAGCAGCAAGGACTTGGTACCACAGCTTGCCCAACCGCTCCATTGATAGCTTCGAGGAGCTAACCCAGTTGTTCTAAAAGCAGCTCATGGCCGGTCGACAGGTAAAGCCGGACTCAGAACTCCTATTCAATGTGGTGCAGGGTCTCAGGGAATCCCTGAGGCACTTCATGCGTCGCTTCAACACGGAGCGACTGAACGTGGAGAGCTGTCCCGAGCTGGTCGTCAAAACGGCCCTGAAGAAAGAATTACGGCACAGGGGTCTGAAGAAATCGTTACACAACGATCCTCCGAAAGACCTCGCCGGGGTCATGGCGCGAGCTGAACGCTTCATGCTGACAGAAGAGGCCTTGGCCGTCGATGGCGGAAGGACCAAGCGAGGGTCCAAGCACGACGAGACGGAACGTCGCGACCCGGAGGAGCATCGGCAGGAGAAGAAGGCCAGAGGAAAGCAGCGGAGAAAAGAACCGCGACACACCCAGCTGAACGTTTCCCCGGACGTTGTCCTTGCACACGCCCAGAAGGAGGGGCGCATGAACCGGCCCCCTCCGAAGATGAAGAGAGGCGGGAGAGACGAAGAGAAATATTGCAAATATCACAACGACAACGGCCACGACACCGACGACTGCTGGCATCTGAAGAAAGACATAGAGAAGCTGGTGAGTCGGGGGCATTAGAAGAACTTCGCCGACGACCCTGCCCCTGGGGAGGGGACATCCCGGCAACCGGACAAGGGGAAGAAAGAAAACGTGGTCCAGGCGGCTACGCGTATCATCGAGTGAGCGGACGGGACAATCCGCCGCAACCTCGCGGGGAGAGGACCACCCTGCCCGGGCCCCCTCCGTTTTTTGTCTTTTTCCTCCAAAATGTACTGGTCCATGGAAAGAAAAAAGGGCCTTGTTAATACGAATGCAACCTCTTTTTCACATCTACCTGAATGGCCATTTTGAGACTCAACCTCCTCTCCCTGAGGACTACCCTTGCTCAACCGGTCAGAGGCGGAGAGCAACCCTCTGCAGGCCCGCCGAACCAATCGACCGTACGGCCGGGGCAACTCCCCTAGCAGGTCGAGCCTCAAACCCGTCCGTAAGTCTGGGGGCAACTCCCCTAGCTGGCGGGTTCTGCGGTCGGCCCTAAGCCGGAGAGCAACCCTCTGCAGGCCCGCCGAACCAATCGACCGTAAGGCTGGGGCAACTCCTCCAGCAGGTTGAGCCTCAAACCCGTCCGTAAGTCTGGGGGCAACTCCCCTAGCTGGCGGGTTCTACGGTCGGCCCTAAGCCGGAGAGCAACCCTCCGCAGTCCCGCCGAACCAATCGACCGTAAGGCTGGGGGCAACTCCCCCAGCAGGTCGAGCCTCAAACCCGTCCGTAAGTCTGGGGGCAACTCCCCTAGATGACGGGTTCTGCGGTCGGCCCTAAGCCGGAGAGCAACCCTCCGCAAGCCCGCCGAATCAATCGACCGTAAGGCTGGGAGCAACTCCCCCAGCAGGTCGAGCCTCAAATCCGCCCGTAAGTCTGGGGACAACTCCCCCAGCTGACGGGTTCTGTGGTCGGCCCTAAGCCGGAGAGTAACCCTCCGCAGGCCCACCGAACCAATCGACCATAAGGCTGGGGGCAACTCCCCCAGCAGGTCGAGCCTCAAACCTGTCCGTAAGTCTGGGGCAACTCCCCTAGCTGGCGGGTTCTGCGATTGGCCCTAAGCCGGAGAGAAACCCTCCGCAGGCCCGCCGAATCAATCAACCGTAAGGCTGGGGGGCAACTCCACCAGCAGGTCGAGCCTTAAATCCGCCCTTAAGTCTGGGGACAACTCCCCTAGCTGACGGGTTCTGCGGTCGGCCCTAAGCCGGAGAGCAACCCTCCGCAAGCCCACCGAACCAATCGACCGTAAGGCTGGTGGCAACTCCCCCAGCAGGTCGAGACTCAAACCTGTCCGTAAGTCTGGGGGCAACTCCTCTAGCTGGCGGGTTCTGCGGTCGGCCCTAAGCCGTAGAGCAACCCTCCGCAGGCCCGCCGAACCAATCGACCGTAAGGCTGGGGGAAACTCCCCCAGCAAGTCGAGCCTCAAACCCATCCGTAAGTCTGGGGGCAACTCCCCTAGCTGACGGGTTCTACGGTCGGCCCTAAACCGGAGAGCAACCCTCCGCAGGCTCACAAAACCCATCAACCGTTAGGCTGGGGCAACTCCCCCCGCAGGTCGATCCTCAAACCCGTCCGTAAGGCTGGGGGCAACTCCCCCAGCAGACGGGGACATCATTCGGTTATAAGCCGAGGGATAGCTCCCCTCGCCGACCGAACGATCCGCCCGTCCATAAGGCTGGGGCAACTCCCCCAGCAGACAGGGACATCAGCCGGTTATAAGCCGAGGGATAGCTCCCCTTGCCGACCGAATGATCCGTCCGCTCATAAGGCTGGGAGCAACTCCCCCAGCAGACGGGGACATCGGCCAGTTATAAGCCGAGGGATAGCTCCGCTCGCCAACCGAACGATCCGCCCGCTCGCAAAGCTGGGGACAAGTCCCCCAGCAGACGGGAACATCGGACGGTTATAAATCGAGGGATAGCCCCCCCTCGACCGACCGAACAATTCGCCCACTTTTAAGGCCAAGAGAAACCCTCCCAGCAGACCGGGGCATCGGCTGGTTATAAACCGAGGGGAAGCCCCCTCGCCAACCAACCGATCCAACTGACAGCGAGGCCAAGAGCAACTCGACCTCACACGAGGCAATTACCTAAGCAAACCAAGCATCTACGGCAAGTCGGATGAGGGCACCTGCGAGGTTCCCATCCTAGGTGCCAACGGGTCCGGAGTTCTAAAGACCATTCGCCCCCACCACGAGCGATAAAGGGACGCCGACGAGAATATGGAGTTCGCAACCGGTTCAAAGCACAAAAAGTTTGAAGGGACCAAGAGTCCCAGCAAGGCAGAAAAACCCCGACAACAAGGGAGACAACCGACAAATATACGGGCGACAAAGAAATTTTATAGATTGGTTAAAATTACAGGGCGAAAAAGGGGAAAACAAAATAAAGCGGCTTAAGGCCCTGGGGCACGGGAGGAAGCATCCTCTGGCGCCTCGCCCAGCTCGAAGCCCGGGGGATCTGCGGGAGTGAGAGGCTGCCGAGCATGCTCCGCGAACCGTCAGAAGGAATTGCGGACGACTTCGATGATCCGAGGAGCAAGCAGGTCCTCATAAGAGCTGAAGGCATCCCTAAGGACCTCCGCGATCCCTGCTCCCAGGACCCCGCCGACGCCCCTCTCCACCTCGTCGATGAACCGGGTCATCTGACGCAAATCCGCCAGCTCGCTCTGGAGATCGCCCCTCTACTGGCGGAATGCCTCTTCCGCCTCTCGGGCCGACCTTTGAGCATCGGCCAGTTCCCCCTCGAGGTCCCTCAATTGGCCAGCAAGCTCGTCTACCCGGCGTCGGAGATGCCGAGCCTCCATGCGCGCCTCTTGGGCGGCCACCTCGGCTGCCCCGGCCCGTGAACGTTCCCGGACAGAAGACTCCTCGAGGTCCCTCGCCCAGGCCGCCCGACGTTGCGCCTCAACGGCCATCACAGCGGCCTGGAAAAAAGAAAGAGTTATATAGAGGAAGGTCAGAAGATGGGTCTGAGAACAACAAGGCAGTCAAACCTGTTGAAGCTGCCAGACTAGGGAGTCCGACAGCCTGTCGGTGGGAGCTCTCTCTAGGAGAGATCGGTCCCTCGGGAGGACCGAGCCGTACGCCAACTGGTTGGCCACGACCCGGTCGATGAACACCGAGTCCCCGGGGGTAACCTCGGGGCCCGCCAAGGCGTTCGCCAGCATACCGTCGGCTCCCACCAGGGAAGGCTCGACCGAGACGGTGGGAGTGACCACCAGGGTCAGCGGGAGAGTTTCACCGGAGGCCGACAGCACCTCAGGGACCACCGGGGTGCGGGCTTCCCCACCCTCTTTACTCATCTTCCTCTCGCTGGGGCCGACGGAGGTCGGAGGGGAGCGCTTAGCCCCGCACCGCGACCGGTCGTGGGCGCGCGGGGGGCCGGCTCGGCTCCCGCGTCGCCTCCCTCGTCTGGGGCGGGGCGAGGAAGTTCGGCCCTCGGGGCCTCACCTTCGGGGAGGTTCTCCGCGGCCAAGGGGGGAGGTGCCGCCACGGTCGTGGGCTCCACTCTATCCACGGCAGGCTCGGCCTGACGCACCACTTCGTCAACAGTGCGACGGGGCGCCTGACCCGATGGGTTCCCTAGGTTTCGGCTGGAACCCCTCCGAATGAGTTCGTTGACATCACGGGTGAACTCGCGCCCAGCCATCTCTGCAGAAGAAAAGGAAATCAGGGTAAGCAAGAGGGAAAACAGAAAGAAAGGAAGAGCCTACCGGGAAACCACAGAACGGTCTTAAGAAGCAGGTCATACAGCAGAGGCCAGATCGACCTCTCCTCCATGGAAAGAGACGACAGCAGCCGGACGGCCGCCTAGTCAGCCTCGGAGAGGGTCAACATCAAGTTATATTGACATAACCCCCCCAGCCTGTCAAGATCTCGGCGTCCTCAGGAAAGACGACAAAGACATAGCTCGTGCTCCAGTCCCCCACCCAGCTGGGTAGACCGAGCAGACACTCCCTCCCCGCGCGGACCCGGAGGTGTTGCCACGACCCTTGGCCGACCGTCTGAACCCGGTAATAATGAAAAAGAAGAGGAAGACGATGGAGAGAAGGAGCTAGCAAAACCAAGACCGAAAGGAAAGGCGCGAAAGAATCGAAACTTGGGGAGGCCTGCGTCTTTATAAGCTAGGCAATCAAGGAATTCAAACCGCTCAAAAGGGAGCACGTGGCGGCATCAGAAGAGTGGCGGCGTTTCGAAACACGCACCGAGAGAAGATCAAACAGGCCGCGTCATGATGACCCCCATTTAATGGGCTGGCCTCGACTGACGCGCCTGTCAAATCCCCAACAGTCACATCGCCCGAACTGAACCGACTAAACCCGAACGGCTCGGACGATGGGGGCAATTGATACGACTATTTGGGAGAAGCCCAAGAGAAAGAGGCCCAAGACCCAGCCATGAACGAGAAGCCCACTAGCGAGATTGGGCCCCGCCGAGCAAGGCCCACGAATAAAGCCCTACATCGGGCCAGACTAGCCCAAGGGACGCACGATCAGCTCTCGCTCCCCCGGGACAGCGGTCCCCCTGAATCCGCGGCCCCTTAATGTCCATTAAGAGATCCGTTAATCCACGTCCCCCCCCCACGACGCACGCATGCGCCTTGAAGGTGGCGGATCGCGAGGGCATGAGTGGAGGCAGATGAAGGATGTGGATCGGGGGGAATCATGGCACGAACCCTATAAGAAGGTAGCAGGAGCAACCGCCAAGGGGATCGAACCCTAGGTACTCAAAACTGAGGTATTCCATCAACGACTTTGGTTCTCTGCCATTTTCATTCCCTCCCCCTGCTCGCACCGAGGGTCAGTGTATCGATCTCCTCTCCAGTCATGCCTACCCCGCCAAGTACTCTTCAGACCTTGATCTGACTTAGGCATCGGAGGGGATACGGCCGAAACCAAGGTCCGGCCCCCCTGACGTGTTTCTCGTCTGTCCAGGAAGAAGCTGACCGAGGCGCCGAGGCTACCCCTCAGCGCCCGACGATCGCCACTGCTGCAAACGGGCGTGGCCGCTGACCGAAGACCAAGCAGCAAACGAAGCGCCGAGGCTACCCCTCGACGCCCCGTCAACCCGAGGCCGAGCCCAACTCACAGAGCCGAGGCTTCCCCTCCGCTCAGCTTCGACCGAGGATCGACGCTCTACTCGGATCCCACGCTCGATCCCGACTCCATCTCCGACCCACGCTGAGTGCACGTGTGCTTGGCGTGTCCAATGGATCTCAACCGACCCCTTGACCACGTTGACTGTACAGCCCATCGGTCAACGAACCAGCAGGTGAGAAAACGCCCGTAAACGCTCATGTATATATTTTATTACAGAGAACAGAATGAGACCAAATATAGCATGAATAGGGAATCAAAGGAATCCATAACACTAACCACAATAGCCTTGATCCCTAGCTATATACGAGCCTTGATCTGTAGTCACATAAATGGAGTTTATCTTGAACATGCTGCTACTTGTTTTAAATAAAGAAAGACTGAAATATGCACAGTATTTTTATTAAAAAAGAAAAATGATAAGACCAAATATAACGAAGACCAACTGATGCCCACAGAAGCAGCAAACTGAAATGAATGTCTCTATGTATAATGCATGCAACCAGTAGTATTCAAAAGACCACTAAGCACAATTTTGCTTAACTTTGGCAAGTGATTGCACTTTCTTTCAATTTTACCAAGTCACAAACTATGAATGAAATACCATTCACTTTTCCCTTGCAATTTTGCCAAGATACATCATGATCCCAAAAGCTGTTTGAAGGTGAATCTCAGACTGGAACTGGATAGCAACAGATATTTCAGGTTGAGAACTCACAAATCTTTAACCAGAAACCACAGATGTATTGGCAATTTAGGATTCCAGGAAGAATAACGATAGTTGGACCCGCGGCTGTGATTGGTCCAAAACAAATAAGAAAGTGAGAAAAGAAATTCATTAGCATCCCCTCTATTTATCCATGACACAAATCATGCCATGTCACCCGGGTCTAATAACCAAGTGTCCAAGTATCTGTACTCTTCCAAGAACTCACAATTCTGCAACAATACCCTCATTTGTCAGTGTTTCGTGCTTGCTCGAGCAACCGCCATCCCTAATGAACATCATCTCCCTTCCTCACAGGTGTGCTAATCGTCTTCCTCATCCGTCCACGCCCTATTTTCTATACTTCAGGAACCCTACTTCTTTTAACTTCCATCAGGTTGCGAAATAAAGGAAGGGATTAAAATCCTAATACAAAAGAAGAAGTGTTCTGCAAGATATATATCAATTAGCAACAACAGCAAATAATGAACCCAGACTGTTGAAACTAGACTATGAGCCTTTTGCCCGCTGAAGAAGTACCAATACACACAAAGGAAACATACAAGGGATCACATGAATTGGAAAAAAGAATGATTTTAAGATTAATATAACTTACATAGAGGTTTCCAAATCAAAAAAAGGAGACAATTTGACCATTTAATTCACCTTCCCTGCATACCTAAATAAATGTTCTGCTTTTTATTCTTCCCCGTGCATTTAGCAACTACATTGCTTTGTGTATGATATTACAAAAAATGGGAAAATCTTTCAAAATCTTAACATGTCCTTTTATTCAAGGATAGATTTATGTATGATATTGCAACTTAACATTGAATAGTCCAGAATATTACAAAAATGGGAACCTCAATCTTTCAATTATTCAATGATAGACTTACATCAGATATCACACTAAGTATGCTTCACAATTTTTCACATCCATACCTGAAGATAAACAGGCATCCGGGTCAAATTGTAGTCCCAGCTTACACCCACGAGGCATCAGGTCGGGTCAGGGCTTTGTTAAGGGTCAGATTCTAATGCCCATTGGATTTCAGATTTTGATAGACAAAACAGTGAACTGTGTCACTGGAGATGCTCCTCATGTCTACCATCTACGCTGGTTTTGGCTTTACATCAGATTCAGGTTATATACCATAAAATGAAAACATAATCATACATTGTAATCTATAGTATGAACGTAAAGATTAAAAGAAATTATTTTCTAATTTTTTACCTTGATTTTTTTTTTTGAATTTTTCGAACATTAGACATTTTTTTTGTATCGTGTGTGTGTGTGTGTGTGTGTGTGAAAATGGAGGTCAGATACCCAAGGAAGAAATTTCCCATTGGCCCCAACCTATTTTTTTATGATTAGTATTATTGTTCAAGTTACAGATACAAGTTTCTAATATTGTTTCCATAAGCATGGAGCCAGTGCAAATTTAATAGTTTTACAATAATAGAACTTAGTCCACCTCTAGATCTTATGGTCGCTAGATCTTTGGTGGATTTGAGTTTTAAACTATGAACATAAAAATGAACAATGATGGTCATCAAAAAATTGTGAAAATTAGACTTTTCCTTCTTAGATATCTGACCTCCATTTCTCTCTGTAATAAAAAGTGAAACTTTTCTCCTCAGATATCTCTCTACACACATGATAAAATGGGACGGAGAGCTCATTGTGTAATCATTAACTAGCCCAATCTGTTATCCAAATCAATAATTCAACCCATTCGTTCTACCTATCGATTGTTCTTTATTTACCAAAATTTTTATTGTTTGGGGCTTTTCATTAGATGAATTGTTCACAAGATGGCCGACTTTCAAGCTGCTTGCAAACTTCACAAAATTAGAATGAATCGATCAATGTGTTTTAGGGTTTCAAATAATGCAATTATTTTTATACAAATTTATTGATGTGTTATTTAAGATAAGTGGTATCATTCGTTGATTCTTATATTTGATTGGGCTAGCTTACAATAAGCAACATAGCTTACTATCTGATACTATCAATAGTCACACACACACACATATTCAAATGAGAACATTTCGCACGGTGCGAAAATATTTTTATCTTTTTTTTTGAAATTTTGTTTTTCAAAATTCTTTTTTCCGCCTTCATTATATGTTGTTATACCCCCTCAAAAAATAATGGTTGAGAAATAATGTCATTTGGCCTTCGATCAAGGCGTTTCAACAAATTCGCAAGTTTTGAGGCCGTTAAATTTGAAACAGGTGGATGTGTGCTCTAATCCAGAAACAGGTTCCCCGTTATTTTCCCTGAGGTATATAATTGTATGGATTAAACAGCAAAAAAATTTGAAAAAATATTTCAAAAAATAAAAAAAATGTTTTCGCACGGCTTTTGCACGGCTTTTTTCGCACCCGAATATTGCCATACATACATACATGGGTTAGTTAGATGAGCAGCAGATATAGGAAATTACCTATACCTGACTTTAAATATCCATGGTCGATCTTTCTTCGATGATCAACACCATTCATGTTGATGTTTGTAATCAAAAATCTAAATATACCATAAATTGAGTAAACCCAACACTATTTTCTTACAAATCTGTGTAGGAAAAAAAATTCTATATCATAAAAATCATTCAATTTCTAATGATATGATATATGTTAAAGAACTAGCGAATGCCCTGCCCGGAGGGCACTGCGAAGGTTGTCCCTTGGGTGCGAAACCGAGGGGACAGCCGTTTCACGGGCGAAATGGCTTGTGCTCGGAAAACGATCGTCTCCCGAGCGCAAGAACGACAGTGACAATCGTCTCCTGGACGCAATACTGACGACGAAAAGAAACCCTGCGCCAATCGTCGCAGGGACACAAAAGTAGGGAATAAAGCAAAAAAACACGGGTGCAAAGCGGAAAAAGGGCGATTGCAAATCCGTAAATAGAGGGGAGATGATGGGTCTTCGTGTTTTATGAAAAAACAATGGCAAACTTGCAAATAAGGGGAATTGGTGGGCTTTTGTTTGGGGGTTCCATCAAAACACCCAATTCCACACCCAACCACTTACCCACACTCAATTGGGCCCCACACTCTTCCAAACATTTTGTCCTAGTCATATTTTGATGCCATGTAGGACAAAGATTCAAAAAAGTCCTCATTTGTATAATAGACATGAAAACCATAATATTTTTTATTTACCTATATTTCACATGTGTATCTTAACATGAACAGTGTCTATCATCAAATAAAGAAAAGTTGAGTTTTTAAGGACATGTATGAAAACATGCTCTCATATATACATACAAAAATGTTGACTCGGATTCAATCTGAGTGACCAAACATGCGGATCCATCTACGTTAATTTTAAAATTTTAAAACATGCAGATCCAAGTTAATTTTACAATTATAACAATCTAAATGGAAAATCTGATTTGTTAGATGTAATCTACCATAGGTAAACTGCCTATTAAAAAATTTCAAATGATATGAACATATTTAAATACTGCATCAAGCAGTTGCAAAATTAATGTTTCAAAATAATTATAAAATCAATTAATTTATATATTTAAAATATTTAAAAATTTATTTATAATTAGTTTAAATGTGTTAGATCACAACTAAAAGACCAAAATTTTCATTTAAGTTGTATAATTTTGAAATTGACTTGGATGAAATCCGTTGGTTTAGTCCATTCAAATGAAACCAACTCAATTTGTGTGTGTGTGTCAATATAAAGTTCAGCTACCCAAGGAAGAAGTTTCCTCCTTGGTGCTAACATGGCACGATCTTAGCCCCTCATTGATCTGAGAAAAAGCAAGGCTTAAATTGTAAAAAATGTTAAAAAAAACTGCAAATCACGCTAATGCTCCTCTGCCCTCTCCTCCCCCATTGCACCCTCCTCCCCGACCGTCCTCCTCAACCGACCTTTCCCCCACCGACCTCATCCATTTCCCCCTTTTTATCGTCGACGGCGACCATAGGTGACAATAAGGATGATGGAGAGGGAGGAGGTCAGCCAATGGGGTAAGATGTGATAGCAGAGGAGTGGTAATGAGAGTGTTGCGTATTGGATCCACCAATTTGGTTTTGATGATGAGCAAATATAATTAATTGTGACTAATCACTTATTTTGTAGTTAATCAAAGCATCGTCAATGTAGTTCAATAATATTAAAAGTGACGATGATTTGAGTCAATGATGCGAGGAAATCAAGTGATGGACTTATGGAATTCAAATAGATGATTTCAAGGAATTCAATAGAAAGTGAAGTGGGTTACTATGAAATATTTTCTAGTCTTTTACTTCTTTATTTAATTAGAATGTTGGGCCTTGAATAGACTTGCTAGAAGTACATATACGTCACAGACAACACCGTAGTTCATTCATTAATCAATCACATATGGTTAGAACTTATTAAACCTCAAAATTGAGTTTTCAGCCTCAACCAGACTCCTGGTGCATGGCCACCAGACGCATGGCGTGCATGCATTCAACAGCTTCTAAACCCTAACCTGGCCAGCCGCCTGAAGATGTCTTTCCAGACGTCTGCACAGTGTGACAGACGCCTGAGTGATGACCTTCAGACGTCTGTCCATTTATTGCCAAAAATTTCAGTAGCTCTGTATGAACTGATTAAATGAGCGCCCGAATCATATGACTTGTGAATAAGCTCCTCAAAATTCAGCAAGTTCACTGAAAATGCACTCTAATTATTGTCGTTTAACTCAATAATATTACATCAGGTTATCAGAAGTGAACTTTTTCATGGTTTACCACTGCTCTTTCCCATTGTTCCCCTTCTCAACATCCCTTCTCCGACAGCCATAAATTTAAACCCATAAATGGAACATCCCAACTATTCCATTTATCAGTTCAAATATATAGTCATTCGAAATAAGACGCTTTAAGAGAGAAAATAAGGGAAATGATAGTGCCGCAATGGAAAACGCTAGTTTTGATAATTTTGGTGTAATATCATGAAATTAATGAGGACAAGTTAACCAGATGAACCAATTGCTTTTTTTTAAATTATATGTGATGGTGTTGATCCATAGTAAAAAGATTCATTGTTTTAAAATAAGTCTACTATGCTAATGTACCTAATGCATTAACCCGTTTCCTACATATCACCGAATTCGAAACCTAATATAGATTTAAAAATCAAATCCTGAATTCTGAACATGAAAGTCGGAACTGAAATTTCCTAATCCAACACATCTTGATATTTAATATTGAAAATAAAATTTTAAATTTGTTGGTTAAGACACTGCAATAAGCTTGCCATTTATTGACTAATCATGTTCCTCATTTACTACAAGAACTATTGTAGTAAGGTTAAGAAGGATTTTGATTAGGCATATACGGTGTTAGAATTGGATTAAATTTTTGGTTTAGGTTTAGATATTATAACAGGTCAGGATTAGTTAAGCATTTGGACTTGGATCAAGGATAATGCATGGTTTATTAAATAATTAGAAACAGAACATTTCTTTTAATCTTTATAATTGTTTAGCAGTCTATCCTTTTTGTCCTAAATTGCAGCACCGTGTTTGTGAGAGCAAGGGTAACGGTACCATAAATAATAACTCTCGTGTGCGCAGCACATGGCCACCTTCAGGTGGTGAGAGGTCAAAATGTTGATGAACTAAACATCAGGACAAAAATGTTGAAGCATCAAGGCAAAAACTATAACATGGGTAAGTGCTATTGAGATAGAATGAAGGTGATAGGAACCATGAAAAAGATCTCATTTTTATTAATAAAAACGGAGAATAAAAGATACATTGATCACAATTAAAGGGACGATCACCCTCCCAAGATGCCAATTAAAGAGAACGTCCGCACTCTTCCGAAGAACGAGGAATAATCTCAACTCTACAATCAATTTTCTCTCAAAATAAACATAATCTCTCCTCTCTAGATCTTCCCCTTTATTTACAATAAAACTCCTACTAATTAGGTATTTAGTCAAAAGGACTAAATCACTCTCCATATTTAAAATATTGCCAAATAAAGTCCTAATATTATTCTCCCATTAAATGACATGATTCTCGCATTAAATCATTTCCAAATGAGATCACATCCATGTTTGATGCACCGTCCGCATTCATCGCACAGTCAGCATTTGTCGAATGCACCGTCCGCATTCATTGCACCCCAATCGAATTATTACTCGGCCCCAAAGAACAACATTGTCCTCAAGGTGGTGCATGGAGTGCGTGAGGTATTCATCTCCGACTGATGGTGCTCACCTCCTCCTGGATCAAAAGGCCATCCAAGGTCTCCATCGTACTCCACAAAACCCGAAAAGAAGCTATAGCAACCATCAAGGTTCCTTGTGGATTCATCACGGTATGAAACTAAGCGCAAGACCCGAATGAGCCCACTGTCTACCTCTGAAGCTCTGCGAGGCTCCTAGGTACCAGGACAGGGCCCGCGGGGGCCCTGCAGCGCAGGAGGGGGGCCTTGTCAGCCCTGCAGATGGACTACAGGGCCCTGGGGCCTGTGAGGGGGCCGCTGCTCCCTTCTGTATCCTTCCGATGGTTGGGATGCCTTGAATCTTCGTCGGAGTCGTCGGCTGTGTTCAGATCTGAAGCTGGATCTTCTTTTTCTTGGACATCCTTCTCCAAAGAGATGATTTTGCTGTTATCCCTTTCTAAAGCTGGCATCTTTTGTTCTGCATCTATGCCGATATCTTTGTCTTTGTTCAGATTTGATGTCGTGTCACCTTTCGAATAGGTCTCGTCAGCAAAAATCCCATAAAATTTCATCATCTCCGAGCCAACGCTTCAAAAAAACCAAGTGCTCTATAAGCTTATTCTCTATAAAGAAAAACTGCAATATTCTTTGGATCAAAAGTTAAGATCTCTGAACCTAATGCAATGCAACTTTGATAGCATCCAGTCACCAGATAACAACCCATTAATTTAACTAGACATCGTAAATGTCGAGTTCCACCCTTAGCTGTGGAAATGTTGTTAAAATGAGTTTTTGCGAGAACTTAATTGTTAGCCGCCTCCTGAAATTTTTCATATCGATAAAAGCATGGTCCCTTCTTGTCGCAGCACATCAGCTCTTTGAAGCATTTCATTAAACACATATTGATCTTCTATCCTGGCTGCAGAATCGTCGTGCTCTGATACCAAATTGATAGGAACCAAGAAAAAGATTTGATTTTTATTAATAAAAACTGAAAATAAAAGATACCGTGATCACAATTAAAGAGACGATCACCTTTCCAAGACGCCAATTAAAGAGGACATCCGCACTCTCCTGAAGAAGAGGGATAATCTCACCTCTACAATCAATTTTCTCTCAAAATAAACATAATCCCTCCTCTCTGGATCTCCCCTTTATTTATAATAAAACTTCTACTAATTAGGTATTTAGTCAAAAGGACTAAATCACCCTCCCTAGTTAAAATATTGCCAAATAAAGTCCTAATATTATTCTCTCATTAAATGACACGATTCTCGCATTAAATCATTTCCAAATGAGATCACATCCATATTCGCCGCATCGTCCGCATTCGACGCACCATCCACGTTCGACGCACCGTCCATGCTCGATGCACCGTCCGCATTCGTCGCAACCCAATCGCATCAGAAGCAAAATGAATGCAATTTACCCTATACTTTACGAAGGAAAATGAATGCAATTTACCATATACTTAATGAATTCAAATTTTTGCATTTTCAGTGCAACAGTAAAGTGTCCACAAAGTGACTCTTTTGGTAGTTAGCTAAGTTATTAGCCTTAAATCAAACCTAGAGCATCATAATGGAAGATCAAGCACGGTTCACGATGACCTACATGTCCTACAATGGTTGTATATTTGAAAAAACTGTCACTTAAAATGCTTCTCCGCTGATAGAATGGTGATGTTTGTTGTATAATTGAAAATTGTTTGTTCTGCAGTCTTGATACATTGTTTAAAAAGTATCAAATTTGCATGGTTTATATAAGACAACCATTATTAGGCACATATATCTCGATGAAAGGCGTAGATCATCCATTAGAATGTTACAAGCTGTTTTTTAAGGCTGACTCCTTAGAATCACATTCTTAATATAACACAAGACAATAATTTGTTACCAAAGCATATTTTTCCCTTTCTTTTTTTAATCAAGAACAACAATAGTGGACTAAAGTGAAAATATGGAGGATCGATCAATGGATCCATGTTCCCTATTTGATTCACCACCAAAGGAAGACCCCCTTCCTTGACAATACAAATTAGTTTAGTCGTTGAACTAAAATACCACTTGAGAGAAATAAAAACCAAAAGAACCAATAACACTTGCAACTACCAAATATAATGTGATTCTCAGGAATCACTGGAATGACACCCATCCATTTCCTTACACCATCATTGATGAATTGCTAGTGTTGTTTTGGAATCAACAGCCAATGTTTATCGGCTTTTCTTTCGCAGCAACCTACATATATAGCATGTAGAGGGAGTGTTTGAAAACCTTCAAATCTATTGAGGAGACAATGAACAGGCGGAACTATACCAAAAGCAGTCAATCTCCTCTCCCCTGACAGAAGCAGAAAAAAGGAAATTAGTATGAGAAAAGCTCAAGTCATGTTGGAGATAATGAATCAGAATGCATGTCACAAGGGATAATACTTTGTAAGTCAAGTCTCTGGTATAATATAGCACAGTTCCTTCCTTAGTAGGCAAATGCTAAAATGCATTGGCCAATGCTACTTCCCCAAATTCTCAGTAGGCCAAAATATTCTGCATATAGGGAGCCGAGAGTTGCAGCATCAAAAATTCATGCAAAAAAGACTCTGTTCAACAATTTGTTGTGTATGTGAAAGAGCTTGTCCATACAGCTCAAGAACCTGAGATATCAGAATATATAGAATCGCGTGTAAGAAAAGCTAGTCAATGGGTACTTTAGTTAAAAGGAACTAAGGACCAACCAATAGCATCTCACGGCATAAGATTAGACCATCAAAGATGTTTTTTAATGATGGTAGCATGTTTGTTTTACTGTTTCCAGAACTGATAAATTCACTGGAGAGGCCTTTTCAGCCCCTTCACAGGCTACACAGTCCAAAAACAAGAGCAAATCGGTTCATGACGCTAAATTCTGATATAGACATTCTATAAATGAAATGATGTTGTTGCATACATTTCAGGTAATGGTTAAAAGAGAATGGGATAGAAAATTTGTGCGGCCTACATGGGTTGCATCAAAATGGACAACAAAGTACATGTATGAAATGATACATTATTATGGAACAATTGAGAGGGATGAAACACTTCATTACATGCAGTGTTTATATACAGAAAAAACATACTATAATAATAACACAACAGACATAAGGGCAATGCCAAGACTCATCTTCCAGTCTACGTCTAGGTAATGTAGACATTTCTAGATGAAATGACCATGGGCCGCAATAAACTAATAAAAAATTCACATGTTCCTCTCTACATAGCCCGCGGGGGGGGGGGGGGGGGGGGGGGGGGGGGGGGTAGGTATCTGACAGCTATAATTACCAGTGTGAGAGGTTAAGAACAGACTTGCAGATATAAAAATCTAATACGTACTCTCTCAGAGCACCTCCCATAGAGAATCGCTCTTCCCAAAATTTTGGAGAGGATAGCACTGACAAATATGCAAACATATGGCAAACTAACCTGAGTAAACAACAAATCCATGGATTTCAATGCAAGATATGCAATTAAGCCACAGCAGTATGGCTAACTGTTAGAAAACGGGAAGTCTAATAAACCAAATATATAATGTACCAGTATATTTCGCATTCTGCAATTTTTTTTTAAGATTATCACAGTGGAGGAAGTCCTATACAAATATGATTTCAGTAACCATTACTGAAAGTAGCACTACTAATTATCGTAAAAGAAGAATACCAGGAAAAAAGGGATGAGACATCAAATCCTACCATGTACACACAGCTATATGTAGTAGGGAACTTTACCAAATAATTAGCGCAATGAGAGCGAAAACCCATAGAAGTAGCTGATAAACTTTGTATTTTGGTTTTATGAGATGGATGTCAAATCCCGGAGGGATGCGTTCACGGCTGATCCACCCAAGCTGGGGACGAATCAGAAGTATAAAGCCAAGGAGAAAACCAGAAATGAACCCTCCAATATGTGCAGAGCTATCGACATTAGGAATAATTCCAACAGCCATATTTATAGCAATTACAACTATCAGGGTCAAAAGTGCTGCACACTAAAGACAGACTAGCATCAAATCATGATAAGAATGACAGAACTGAAGTCCCAAAATCAATTTGAAGTATTTCACCTTGTTCGCATAGATTGACCAATTAATGAAAAGCTCTGAAACCATAGCCCCCATCCATCCAAAAAGTGCACCAGAGGCCCCAACTGATAACATTGTTCCAGATTCACCAACTGATAGCTTTGTTTTGATTGAAAGGCAAGACATCAGGCTCCCACCAAACCCAGAAAGTATATATAAAGTTCCGATTTTCGCTGAGAAAATCATGACATAGTCAACCAAAACAAGATTTTACAACTGACCGTCAAAAAGAACTTCATTTAGACTTACAGTAGGAGCTTTCAAGGTTGATTTCTCTAATAACTGAAAAGAAGAATTTCTTTTTGTGAAGTTAACCACCACGTAAAAAACATGGTATATTTTATTCATTTGGAAATGACATGGCACAAACGTTCCCATCATTTTTCCAGTATTGTGCTCCCTAACTTATTCCTGGGTTATGACATGGGGGCTGGGACTAGCAATACATCTTTGTCATCTGTGGCTGCCCCTGCTGCCATTGCTGCAGGATTTCCATCTTTTTTTCCAGGATTGTGCTCCCTTTAGTGGTTGAAAAAGAGAGTAAACCTAATGTATTTCTGGGTTATGACATGGGAACTGGGACCACCCCAAAAAAAACGGAACCAAACCAAAAAAAACAAAAAAGAACACCCTACCAGACGGAGTTACAACTCAAAAGAGGGTTGTAACACCACCTACAAAAAGGGATGAACTATATTAATCACACGGGCAGAAGAGGCCCCATGAAGGTTTCAAAATCATTAAATATGCATGCAAAGTTTTAAATTTTTTATGCAATGCCCCTCTTAATTTTTTCACTGTGCTAACGTACACCATAAAACATCAACATATATCAGGTCTGCCAGACATATTTGCACTCTCTTCAACGAGTATTGAAGTTTGAAAGAATAAGATGAGTGTGCTCAAAAATTTGGTCTATATGAACTATTTCCAAAAAAAGCCATCTTTTCTTTTTTATACCTAAATCTTTCAACCCAAGACAACTTCAATACTATATCCATTTAAAACTTTTGCATATGTTAGGAGACTTCATAAAGATTGGGTGATTTGCTGTTCATTTGTGAGTTTGTTCAAGATGTGGTAATGACTTTTAAGGCAGATGATATGAATCTAAATTAACTTCTATAAGGTTTGAAATCTCAATTTCAATCTCAATATAAGTCAGCAGTTTGTAATATTGGGCTCGGCTCCATTAGAAATATTGGATGATACATATCGGGAGCATCGAACTTCGATTGTTTTAGCTCAACATAGTCGTTACCTGCAAGTACATCTTCATCTACATGAGTGTTTCATCTATCTACGGATCATCTCTAACAACCAGGACATTGCCTTCTTTTTTTAACCTACATCAATCGTTCGTTCATCTTCATGAATTTATAAATCAATCCGTTCAATTTTAGTTTGTTTTCGTTTTAGACTTTAATGGTATTCAGTTGATATAACTGATTCTATATATGTCTTGCTAAAATTAAGATTTTCACCTGGTTTCAAGAAAGAACAGGTTTTTGTTTATCCCCTCTACAAATCCAATCCAATATGGTTAACATGTATCATTTACAACTATTCTTCAAACTTTAATTTTGACAGTTAAATGAGATTCTTTTCCTAATATACTACGAAATAAAATAGAATGACAAAATGTGGTAATCCAAACCGGAATGTTCTCTTATATTAGTTATAGTTAGAATATGTGGTATCGGCCGGTTTCGGATGGATCAATATTGGCATGCTTGAAATTTGATACAGAGCTATACATATCGGTATGTTAATTCTTGGGTTTAAGACTAACGTTATTTTGATGATCATCAATACATTATGTCAGTATGATAATCAATCTTATATTTTAGTCTCAGTTCATCTTAATGATTATATATTGATGAGACAAAGCATAATGCTCGGAGGATATTGCAATGGTTATATTAAAGACCTCCAAGAGTGATGGTGTGCTCAAGCTTGGATGAAGTCATGAAGATCATCTAATGAAGCTAAATCTTGGAGCATGATGATGGATGAACATCTAGAGGAGCAATGCTAATGCTTGGAGCTTGATGAAGGGAAGCTCATCAAGAGGTGCCAAATCTTGAATGATGTTGGTGAGCATCAAGGTATCATGTGCGTGAAGACTTAGACTCTAGGAGATGCAATATGTAATCCATGTAATTTCAATTACTTGCATTTTTCTTTTTGAGTGTAAGATTATTGTAATGCCTTGATAGATGGTCTACTCATTCATGCATTTGCATATAACCATCTTAATGAGCATTAGCATTATCATTGAATCCAACTCATTAGGTTCACCAAGCCAACTGACTCAATTGGAGTCTCTGGCTCTCCTATAGGCGACTGATGAAGGAAGGACGGGCGATTGGATGATTCCAGGTGCCTGGCCAGCCTTCTATAGTCGGTTGTTGTGCACTAGCTCAAGTCAACTTTTATTGACTCTATCTTGAGCTACTGGAGTCAGTCGACTGATGTTCATTTTACAGACGCATGTCTTCCATCAGGCGCCTAAGAATTATTCTCCAGTCGTCTGTAGTCAAAGTGCGTAACTTGCATTTTCTGGGTTTCATCCCACTTTGCAAGTCAGTCGACTAATGAAGTATTTACGGTCGCCTGTCTAATTACATGCGCCTGTGAAATGGTCATCTATCGTCTAAAGGTGCTAATGTGAAAGTTATGTTTTTCTCAGCTCCTTTCCATCCCAAGTGACAGTCGCCTGCTGAAGTATATAGGCACATGCTCATTTACAGGCGCCTGTGTAGACTTCTACCGTCGTCTGTCGTGGCTCATATTATAGCCGTTGGGATTTTAATAGCCATTGACCAGTCGACTGTCAGTTGTTCATCAGTCGACTATCTGTGCAGTAAACTGCCAAAATCTGGCCATTGTAGATTTCTTCTCTTTGGGTTTTTGGTTGGTTAATCTGGCCATTGCAGATTTCTTCCCTTTGGGCTCTTCTTGGCTTCATATATATAGAAGATGGCTTAGTTCATTTAGAACTCTAGAAAGGGTTAGGAAATCATAGAAGATCATTGAATCTCTTCTCTAAGCCACTCATCCCTCATTCTCTCTTAAAACTTCAATCTTATGCTATAGCATCTAAGCTCTAGGAAATTTCTCCAAGGGATTTTCAATCTCATTCCTTTCTTGGAGAACATCTTTCCTCTCTTCATTCATACACTCAAGTGAGAAGTGTTAGGGTTCATTCCTAGAAGAGAGAAAGATCGACAAATGCAATCAAAGCTAATCTCAAGCATTTGGTCATCCTCACGTGCATGTCTTCTTCATCACATTGGTAACATCATTTCAAGGCATATGTAAGTGTTATTTCGTTTCATCTGTTGTGAAACCCCATAATTCTCTTTGTGGGAATTAGTCACCCTAGGTCCCTAGCTTTCTGTGTGAGAGCTAGTTACTCTCTGTGTGAGAGTATAATCTTCTGTGTGAGGGTTGATTGAGATCTCTCTTTGTGAGAGTTTAAGTCTATTTGTGTGAGAGTAAAAGTCTTTCCGTGTGAGAGCAAATTGATGCGGACTAGGGTTGATTTGGTGGAATTTGGGGATTTTTATTGAATTGAAAATAGGGTAACAAGGGATAGATAGTCAATTTTGGGAGAGTTGGTCCCTCTCCTAACTTTTGCTAAGGGAAAAAGCCTAAAACGCTCATCTAAATCTCCTCGGAGAACTCTAGGAAATGTCAAAAGACGGCTACAATAATCCATCCCCTAACCCTAGCCCACACCCTCACTTATATAATGTTTAGGCATGGTGCGTACAGCAAAAATAACAAACTAATTGTGCCTAAAGAAACTTTCCCCAAATCATCGGTGCGCATAGCAATTACTCCTTCAGCCTCATACGCCTCCTCTCGTACGTGATAATCGTATCAGAAATCCCGTTATTCATATATACATGTCTATCAAACTATCAACACATTTTAGATTAGCTGTTTCTAGTTAGTGCAAATTATATTGTATAATTTTATTCACTCTTTGAATTGTCAGCTCATTGTTTATATTTTATAACATGTCAGAGCATCATGGCTTAGAATAATGATGAAGTGCTGCAATATTTCCAGGAAATTTAATATCTTATTCTCACATTTGGCCTTCTGGAGTGATTGTACTGATTAGACAGCTTCATCGAAGCTTAACTGATAGATATTATAGTTATATTTGTGCAGGTGGAAGTTTGGGATTATTATCCAAAGTTGTGTAATGATGGAGATTATTTGGAGAATTTAGTGGTGTGCCATAAGACAGATTTGGATTCATTATTTGGAATATTTAATGTTGAGTATTCCTAATTTGGAATATTTATTGTAAACGTATTTTTATAGTTTGAATACTGGATATATCATATTATTGGTGAAACTGTGATATTTTAGCATGTTTTAGATCATGTGCGGATTCTTTTGGTTTGGACAATTGGGGTTGTGATACTTTCCTTGGCTAGACATTCCATAGGAATCACTAAACAAACCCAATATATCCATTCTATATAGATGCACATGCATATGGTACCCCAAATTCATATGTGAAAAAGTTATCATTTGCATACAAATGTGTATGGCATGTCCATGTCAACTTGTAAATAATTAGTAACCGTTATATATATGGTGCATAACACCTAACCATAAAAACTTTGAATGTTATTAGCCGTAGCATTAAAGATAAGCAAAACATTCATTACTCATGATGCACGGATTTCTTCTGAACGAGTTCATAGTTCCAAAGAGTTAAAAAGCAGAATTAGTCAATTTATGTTCTCAGACATAGCTGCAGTATTCATGAAGTTTGCTATTTGACTACACTGGAACTTTTCTTTGGTATATAGGCATTATAGACAACTTAAAAAGTAAATTTCAAATTGATTTACATGACACAAATGTTCATTACGCATAAATAAATCCCATCTTTAGTTCTTACCAACTCCAAATTCTTGTTCAAGACGAACACATACAAATAGAAGGTGGAACATATTGGCGAGTAAATGAAAAACTCCAGCATGGTAACCAAATGCAAGAAATCAGCAGTATTCATGAAGTTTGCTATTTGACTACAGTGGAACTTTTTTTTTGGTATATATGCATTATAGACAACTTAAAAAGTAAATTTCAAATTGATTTACATGACACAAATGTTCATTAAGCATAAATAAATCCCATCTTGAGTTCTTACCAACTCCAAATTCTTGTTCAAGACGAACACCTACAAATAGAAGGGTGGACATATTGGGTAGTAAATGAAAAACTCCAGCATGTAACCAAATGCAAGAAATCAGCAGTATTCATGAAGTTTGCTATTTGACTACACTGGAACTTTTTTTGGTATATATGCATTATAGACAACTTAAAAAGTAAATTTCAAATTGATTTACATGACACAAATGGTCATTAAGCATAAAGAAATCTCATCTTGAGTTCTTACCAAATCCAAATTCTTGTTCAAGACGAACACCTACAAATAGAAGTGTGAACATATTGGCAAGTAAATGAAAAACTCCAGCATGTAACCAAATGCAAGAAATCAGCCTCCATCTTTCTCCTTCATAAACTATTTTCTTGTAATCAAGAGCTCCCAGCTTATCGAGCCTGCATAAATGAAAATATTTCATCTATTAAGCAAAATCTAGAAGCAAAAATTGTCATATTATTATGGGCATACTTGGGAATTTACCCAGTTAGATATAAATTAGGAAAGGGTGAGACACGAAAATAAAAGTCAGCAAAACTGGCTCAAACCGCTCACACCATAAAAGGTTTCAAAAGATTATAGATGCAATAAAAAAAGCCTTGCCCACCATGTATCAAATTCCTTAAATTGAAGCAAAGCTAAACAAAATCTCGCCCTGCTTAGAAAGGTCAATCTTTCCATGTTGAGTGAATACACAAGAAAACAGACAATATATGCTCCAAGCAAATGAGAACCATTGAAACAACCCCCAAGGAGAAAGCAGCATGCTCAAATGTATTTCAAGTACACCAAACAAACCAAGCTACGAGAAGGGCATTTATATGCTCATAGTAAAATATGTCAAGAGATGGCCTGTCAAGAGGTTTAAATTCTTTTTGAAGGCATGTCATCATGGTTCTAACTAAGAACATCAAAACCACCAAACCACCAATGCTAACGCGCCGTCATATGCTTAAGTGAACTTTCAGTACTATATCAGGAACATGGAAGGAGAACAAGGAGTGCAACAGTTTAGGCCCTGCTAGGGAATGGAGGTAAGATAACTTACATCCAAAACTTGGAGGTAAGTCATCTAACCTTCAAAAACCCAACACCCAACGTCACTTTTTTTGGATGTAAGTGACCATGTATTCCTCAGAGGGCATATAGCGTCACTTTTTTTGGATCTAAATGGAGGTGAGAGTGGAGGTAAGAAAAATCTGCCCCCCCCCCCCCCCCCCCCCCCCCGCGGAGCCAAGCACATCCCCTTCTTTCCCTCCCTTCTCCTCCCCAAATCAACCCTGTTCGGCAACCAATGTAGTGTAACCAGGGGCATCTTTGTAGTGGAGGTAAGGGCTTGCGAAATGGAGTTTGCTTGACCCATACATCCACTTAAAATATTCATCCGGTTATCTTTACTCTGCTACCAAATGGGGCCTTAAAGTGACTTTTTTGACATTATAATTAACTGTCTCTTCGTTTTGAAATTAGAGATGATGTATCCTTTGAATACTTTAACGGGAATATCACAATATACAAATAAGAATTCTTCATTCATAAGAGTGCCCAATAACACTATAACCCAGTTCTCATGTAGGAAATTGTTCTTTCTCAGTCATGGAATCTAAGCTAAGCTTGTTAGCCAAGGAGTAATTCTCCAAAATATTAACCCAAAAAAGCATCTAAAGTCTTGGAGGAGGAGAAAGATGGAACATTTGCTTCAAGTTTTTACATCAATATGCTATTGCCAAATAAAATTAAAACGGGAAATAAAGGAAGAAACATGTTTCTATCAGCAAGTAAAATACATACACAAGTTTAACAGAAGCACAATGATATGTTTAAGCATACAAACCATTTACAATCTATATTACAAATGATGAAGATGTCATATGTGGCACCTTTGTCCCAGTCATACTTTTTGGGTGCCACATGGGGACTCCATCTCACCCCACTTACCTAAAGTCCACCCAAAAATTGACCCACAAATACACCCACCACTTAGAAAATCCCAAAAACCTCCGGACGGTAACGACACACGCACCCACAGTTCTCACTCCTTTTTGGTTGCGCATGTGTACCACATCATGTTCATTGGGTTTTTTGGCGTCGTGCACTGTGTGTACGGGTTATTTCTAGTATAATTATATTCAGTAATAATCAAGTAAGAAATGTACAATTCCTCATTAACATTTTACAACAAAAAACAAACAAACTCCCTCCAAAATTTTCCTACATGCTGAAGATTGATGCTTTTTGATAATTGCTGCAACCTATTAGCTATTAGCTTTGGCATTTTAACAAACATCTAACGCGCATGGGTATGATATGTCCAAGTTAAAAAAATATTTTAAAAAATAAATAAAGAGTGGATCAAGCAGCGTGCATACGTGTGCAGCGACGGTCCAAGGAGCGCGTTGAAGGACACAGGCTCGAAGGCGTATCGGCCGAGGGAGGGATAGAACACGCAGGCAGAGGGGTCGTCGGAGTGGTTCGATGGGCAGTCGTTAACGTACATGGAGTAGGCGAAGGAGATGACATTGGCGATCGCGAATGACGGCGTCAGCCACGCAACCCATGACGCATCTGGCGGCGGAGGTGGGGCCCGCCCCGCGAACGACGAGACGGCGAATTCCAGGTCGGAGGGAGGATAAGAGTTCCGGTTCTTGCCCATCGATAGACGCCGCCGGCGAGGCTACATCGGAACGAGAAAGAGGAAGAGGAAGGCGGAGGAAGGAATTGAGACGGGGAGATGCGTCTGCGGTCCATGCGCGCGCTTCGGAGTCGGGAACAGTTCGGTTGGTAATTGGACATGGGAAATTTTCCGTTACCTCCTCCGTTTGGTTCAACCATTGTATGAACCCTTTGTTTGAATGGTGCCAGTTGTCATCATTTGGTTCGCCGCTGAGTTTTGGCCGTCAGAAGTCGGACAATGTCGGAGTGATTCTTGATTTTAAGCCTCTCATGTTCAAGTTAGAACCATGCTGTAATTTTTACTAAAATTACAATATGGGTGTAATGTTAATGTTGCTGACCGGCAAATTGCATATCTAAGATGTTAGATTGCAGCCTTATATCTATTATACAACAGAGGAGAGTACAGAGGAGAGTGTCACATGTGTCTATCTCATCCCAATTACAGGACTAATATAGGGCCGAAACAAATAAATAAACGAAATTATTAGGAATTTTTGATCGAGTGTTGTTATTCGCACCACAGAAAGTTGTAAATACACCACATTACTTAATTCATCACATCTATATTTTTAACATCAGATGTTCGGATTAGGATATCCAAACGGCTCTAATACTTTTATTCTTCCGTTCGGATCTCCAAAGCCGAACAATATAATAAAATATGTATTGTGTTCGGATTTACACATCTATTTTATTAGAGCCGTTGGCTTTGGAGATCTGAACGGAAGAATAAAAGTATTAGAGCCGTTCGGATCTCTAAATCCGAACATCTGATGTTAAAAATATAGATGTAGTAAATCAAATAATGTGGTGTATTCATAAATCTCTGTGGTGCGAATAACAACACTCTTTTTGATCAAGTTAAGAATCAAATATTAATTTTTTTTCCAAATAGAATAAAAAGTGAAACATAACAACACGCCATGTAAGGGTCAAACCAACGACTTTCTGCTTAGTAGAAAACAGACGCTTTATCCACTGAGCCATGGGCGCCTGGAGATTTTCCTGCTTTATAACTAAACACTGCATTATCACATCACAATTCAAGACAATTTTGGCTGAAGAAAAGATCACATAGAGAAACAATCTTTTGCAACAACAATTAGAATCCAAGACAGGTTTTGGCTGAAGAAACGAGGATAATTCATAGACATGCATCCTACTCCTGCATGAATTTACATTTGACAAGGTTCATGGACCATGATACATATCTCGCCCATCACGACAAGATCAGGCGGAGAATCTGCCCGGAATACTTGAATGATTTCTCCGTCTCCTCCAGGCAATGATTCTTCTCCTCTCTAGTCCAGCTCTAAGGAATGGCACGAAAGAGATCCGATGTTAGGCAATGAAGTATTTACAAGGTTCTTATATTCGAAATGTGCAATGTGTATAAAATTGCAGTAAAGATGTAGAATCTCACACTAGCAACTTTGTTGAGCTTTTCTCTGACATTTTGCAACAGCTGGGAAAGGTCACCATCCCACTTGTAGAACTCGAGCTCCTTCTTGTCCAGAATATTCTCAGCCACCTACAGGAAAGAGATGGAGCAGCTGGGTAATTAGCACTGAGAATGAAGGTAATCAGTCGATACAAGTATCCGGATTATATAAGTTATGGCTTTCTGTAATCATCGTCTGGTGCAATAGTGGAACTGAACATGAAGCATTACCTTTTTACCAATCATCCGTCCTCCAGCCGAATGTGCAAAGTATACATTGTAGAAGTGACAGATGAATGCTTGAGGATCCTTCTCCGATAGTTCTTCCAAGTATCGAACATAGGACAGCCCAGGAGAAGATGGTTCAGGAATGGTATGCCCTTGTTCCTTGAACCACTGCAAATCCTTTGCCAATTTATCCGATCTTTCCAAGCCAGTGTTCCTAAATTCAGCATCTGCAATAAAGCAACATTAATCAACGAAGAGAAATATACAGCTGTTAATTACAAAAAGAAGCAACTTATTTTCTCATCAGGAAATTTTGGATGTGAATCTGTCATAAGGCTTGATGTTGAGGAACTGCCATTGTAATGTCTACTTGAACTCCCCTATCTTGCAGAAGCCGGCTTATGCAAGTGGTGATTTATGGATATGATACACTATTATCAAAATAAGTCATTTATTCATCTGTCTCTTAAAACCCGTTACCATGTATGTCTAAGTTATTAAAGACTTCCAAAATAATCCCATTTCACCACTCGCAAAGCTGAAGTTAGGATATGTCTTCAGGGATCTAGGATGGTGGTTTTTTTCTTGACCAAAGCAAACTGATTTGTTAACTTGCAGACCGCCTTCAATCTCTGGTCGTGGAAACTAAAAGAAAGAAAACAGGGATACAACGAAACTATTGATGTTGACAAGCTTGCACTGTAGGCTTCAATCAAGACGCAAAAGTCCTTACATTAAAGAAATTGTAGCTGAGAAAGTGTTCGTAGCGAGAAAAATTAAGCTATAAAATCTATCACTTTTCTAACTCCTAAGTCATCAAGAAAGGTACATTGACATCAGTATGTACAATATTTTGTCCAATAAAGTATCCATAAAAGTTACATAGATAAAATTTGTAGTGATTAAGCAAACATATTACTTTTTTTATCATTTTCAAAATCATGCTATAATGTTCCAACCGTCCAACACATTTTCAAGGGTCGGCTGAATTATGTAATACAGATACACAAAAATAATGTCAGATTGTCAGCCCAATTCTCAGCCATTTTTCCAGCATTTTTCAATGTATTTGATATTGTTTTTGAAGCCCAAAATCATTTTTTGGAATCGCAGCCCAGAAAATTTCCGCTGAATTTTGAAGGCCCATGGGCTCAACCAATGCGCTCTGCCTAGCACAAAGCTTGCAATGATCACGTCACACATGCACACAACGCGGGCCTCACGACACGACGCAAGCGAAACGGACACACAGCAGATCGAGACATGCGATGGACGCATGTGCAAACTCGTGCAATCAAATGACGGCTAGCGAAGTGGGCATAAGGCTAGTGGGTGCGGAGTCAGATCCGGATTTGGAATACGATAGCAAGTAGGTTTTAGGTCTGTTTCAAGCTATTTAAACAGTGTTTTCAGCTAGGATTTTGTATCAACTTGAGAGTAATTTTCCGAATGGATTTTGCATGTTCTTGTTACATCTACAAAGGGTAAAATCAAAACACTGTTAGAGTTGTTCAGGAGACAGTTAATTTTTATTAGGCTTGATTTTTCCTTAAATTCAAGTATCTCATATTATAATCCTATTTGACTGAAGCAATATTAATCTCTGTAACTGAATGTAACTGAATGTATATAAAAAATTAGGTGAAACTAGTATAAATCTTGGTATTACATGATTTTATTTTACTTTACTTTCTATTTCTTATATTACTATTGGTAAAGGGTTTTAGCATAGAGATTGCTATTAGTTATGGGAATTCTATTTTGGCCTAATTCATAGCCATTTTCTGGCATTTTTTATGTTTTTTGCAGATTTTTTGAAGCCCAAAATCAGTTATTTTTTGGAAGCCAAACATAACAATTTTCCACAGAATTGCAAAGGCCCATGGGATTAGCCTAGCATGCAGCTTGCA
Organism: Scilla litardierei; assembly: GCA_030789695.1. Classification (NCBI taxonomy): domain Eukaryota; kingdom Viridiplantae; phylum Streptophyta; class Magnoliopsida; order Asparagales; family Asparagaceae; genus Scilla; species Scilla litardierei. The sequence continues at coordinate 219,187,372 of CM061134.1, read as the reverse complement.
ACAATCATGGCATGCATGCGGAACGTGGGCTACAATGGCGCAGCAAGCGCGTAACAGATCGAGACATGCAATGGGCACGGGTGCGATTGCACGCAAGCTAATGATGGATATCAAAGCAGGCACAAGGCGGTCCAGGCATGGAGTCAGATATGGATTTGGAATACTATAGCAAACGTGTTTTAAGTTTGTTTCAAGCGAATTATATGATGTTTTCCGCTAAAATTTTGTACCAGTTTGACAACTTCCCGAATGGATTTTGCCATAGCATCTTCTGAGTGGAAATTCATAGAGCCGTGGGAAGATTGAGAGCTAAATTCAGTTTTCTTCATATGTCTTTCTTCAAAAAATTTATTGGGTTTGATTTTTTTCTTAAATCCAAGTATCACGCATTATACTACAAGTTGATTAAAGCGATAGTGATCTCTCTAACTTGACATTCACCAAATATTAGGTGAAGCTGGTATAAATCTTGATATCATGTGTGTGATTCTGTTTTAGTTTGTGACATTGTGTACTATTTCTTACCTTACTATTGATGGTAGGTTTTTACGTAGAGATTACCGTTTGCTTTGATTGTTGCTATAAGATTCTTGGTTTTTCAAATGATTATCGAGCACAAGTACTCATCACCCGCCTCCAACAAGTGGCCTCAGAGTCTACAACTGGTACCAGAGCTAATAGGTTCTCCATAGTCATTTTTTATTGTACATAGATTTACATATTGTTAGGCTGGATTTCAGATAAATCTAAGAGGAAATTCTTATTTAATGAAATAAAATTCAACGTGTTGAAATTAGATTCATTATCGTCGTCGTCACCCGCCTTTTACCAAGCAAGCAGGGTTGGCTAAAAGGAGCACAACAAACAAGTTCGGGAAAACTCCACATAAGAAGCAAGAAAAGGTTTCAAGAGCAGTTGATTGTTGGTGCCCGATTCCTGGCAAGGCAACTATAAGCTCTGCCATAAATCAATTGAAAAAAAAAACCTCCTTGATTGCCATACTATTTAATTTCATGAAGGTAATTTTAGTTGTCATAATAATCGGAATAAACACTCCTAGTTAAACTAACACATGATCTTTTCATCCCCCTACACGCTATCGAGCTAATCATAAACATTCTATCATGTTTTTTTTTTGGCCTAACAAGCTACATGAATAAATTGAACAGGCAAGAAGCATCAATTAAGCAGAGAAACTTACACCACGGGCAGCTTGCCCTGTCGACGATGCTCTCCAGAGTATCGTAAACAACCTTGCTGTCCACCAGAAACTTCAAATACCCATCGATCGTCGGCTCCCATTTGGCGATGGGAGCCGAATCGGGCTCCTTCTCCCCTTCCTTGGCCTGGTCTCTAGTGTGCAGCTTCATCGCCACGAACCTCATCTCCTCCACAAACCCTTTCGATTCTCCCGGGTACCTCTTCTTCTTTGGCATCTCCGTCACCGTCGCCGTCACCACCGCGGCGGCCGCCCTCCCCCTCATCATGGGTACTTTAATACTGCTCATGGCTATCCTCCGAAGCGGAACGAAGAAAGAAGAAGGGGGAAGCAGAGAGTTGCGATGATGATGGGGTGTGGGGGAGAGGAGAGATTGGGGATGGGGATGCGAGATGGGGATGCGAGAAGAAGCCATTTTTAAAAGGGTTTGGGATGAGATCGGCGATGACCTCAAATTCACGGCAAAGAGGTAAAGGGGTTGCTTCTAGGGTTTCTCCTTGATGTTTTTCGGTTTTGTTTATTAGATGGATGAGATATAGAAGAAACAGCCGTGGAATTTGGAAGGAGAGGCTTGCTTGTAGACTGTAGTTGTGTATGGGCATGAACAGCTGCCTGGGGGGACTGGGATGTGGAGTAAATTAAAAATATTTAGTATTGTTTCCTTACAAATACAAAACGCTGTTACAGCATCTCCATCCCAACACGGCATAAAAGTAGGGTTGGGTTCGAAGATTCCAAGAATATATTTGTTATCCGCATATCTGGCCTGTTTAGCATCCACGGCCCATTACCTCCGCACTCTTAGCGATGTACAGCTAAGTCAAACGAATGGGTCATTCGACCGTTGGGCCAGCGCCGACATTTAGTGAAGAGTTAGTGGGTCCGAGTAAATGGGCGGCCGTTAACTCGAATCCCGGAGAAGATCGTGACCCAATCAATGAGGGACTGTTACTCATCATCAAGCAGGAACTACCTATAAATAGACCGACGAACGAAGGTAAAGGGGTTCCATCCAAGGTACGATGTCTAAGACATAGAACTATACGTTCTCAGCTATATTTCTTATATTCGAGCTTGCGTTGTCAATCTTGGGACGAACCTCCGTGGATCGATCTCAGCTGCACCAAACTCCTCTCCTTAAGTTCCCTGCTAACTTAAGCATCAGATGAGATTTGGGTCGTAACCCAGATCCGACCCCCCCCCCTAACGATTCCCTGTGGTGTAGATCGACGTTCATCGCCCAACGCCGAAGGTCGTCGTCGAGCTTTCCAACCTCGAATGATCGACATGATCGTCGTCCGAAGGTCGATCGTAGGTCGCATCATCTCCAACTACCATCACTCGACCCTTGTTCTCATATCCAATGGTCCAACTTCAACTGCCGACGAGGCTCCGACTCAGCATCTTGAGTCTACGTCAGCTTGACAACTGTCTCGGTCAATTTTGGGCTTAACTATACCTGAATTGGAGTGTTGGAAGTGGAGGGAGCTCAACCGAAAAATTCTATGCCTAGTGGTTCATATTCAATCCGACCGACAAGAATGACTGTCATAACCACTTGTGATGCTCCCTCGACCTGAACGGTATTCCCTTCAAGCCTCTTCTTCGACTTCGTATCCTCCTCGCTGTCGTAGAACGGCTGGATCTCCACCAGACCGACCATCGACAGCATCTCGAACGATGCTGACGTCATCGCCCAGCGGGCCGCAATGTGGGAGATGTTCCCTAATGGAGCTCCAAAGGCTACTGAAAGTTCAGTACTTAAGCACGACAAATAAAACACAAAGATGAAACATAAACACCAAGGTGACACAAGAGACTTGGTAACGCAGTTCGGTGCGCACACCTACATCTGCGGGGCCACGCCCAGAAAATCAGAATACTCCACTAAAATAATCAATGAGTACAATCACTAATTATCGCGATTCTATTAGGAGGAACAACCTCCCCCTCAATACAAACCGTGATGGGTGGTCTCTACCAACCCATGGAGTATTCTCGGCAAGCTCCCCTTGCCCGCAAGCTCCCCTTGCACAACCGACTAGATCAACTCCCTTGATCCTACGTGTGTAGCCGTCGGCCTCCTCCCGGAGTTCTTCAAAACTTTCGTCAAAAGTCGCCCTTTTCACAAAACCGCACGCACGTTCGATCCCTGCTCCCCCTCAATCACCGAGTAGATAAGGAGGGACGCTCGCTCAAATCCCGTGCAGAATCGACATCCCACAAATTAAGGAATCACTTCGGGCAAGTGGTTCCACAATATCTTCAACAAGATCTTCCAACCAATATTTGCGGACGAAAATCTCTCTAACAAATTCAATAACAAATCCGGAGAGATAGCAACTTCCAATTATATCTCCAACCGATCTTCAATTGCAACAATAATTATTCTTTCCAACCGAGCGAGATTCTTTCCAACCGAATCAACAATAATAACGAGAGATAATATCTTCCAAATATATCTTCAGCTCACCCACAATTAACCGAACCAAGATAGAAAATGATTCTTTCAAATCTTCTGGAAATAGCAACAATAAAAGATCTGCAGCAATCAAACTTTCCAACCAACAAATCTGCGAGATATTCTCTTTCTATTTCAACCCAACATGCCTTCAATTTAGCAACAGATTTAGGAAGGGCTTTCCAAAAATCTCTCAAGCAGATATTCCACAATCAATTCAGAATCCCCGTCATTTTAGGCAGCAAATCGGATCTGAAACCAAAGCAGCGTTTCTGCATACGAACCAGAAATCCAGATCCCGAATGTTGAACATTTTGTTGAACGACATTATGTTCAACAATACAGCTCAATCTGCTCAAAAACACTTCTGATTCCTCAAACAGAACTCTCCATCTATTGTGCCACTAATGCCAACAAATATCAGCAGAATTCAACCCTAACAATCTCCCCCTTTGGCATTATGTGGCACAACCCACAGCAAGCACCAACCAAGCACACATTCTCCCCCTTTGAGCCACAATAATCCAAACCACATTCTCCCCCTTACTAGAACAACCCGAGCAGTGATCACTTCAGAAGAGACATCAAAATTATTCAGAAAAGACACCACATTCTCCCCCTTTCAGCTAGCCTCACATCTCCAAAAGAAAATTTCAGAAAAACTCAACTGAGGCACATCCAGATGCTCGACTGTCTCTCTTAATAGCAAATAAATTCTCAGGCACAGCAGAATAAGAGAAAGAGCATTATACCTCACATCCGAGTCGAGCTCTGATGGGCCAAAAAGAAGTTGGAGAGTAGAAAAACATCGACGGTGTTGACAGAGGATCTTCGGTGGTCTGTAGGTCAAAATTTGGAGACGTGGATGCGTTGGAACCGGCTAAGAAGTGAACGAACTTTAGGGAAGTCAACCGGTCTAGATGATGAGGCCGCAGAAGATGAAGCAGAGGTGGATTGTTGTGCAGGAGAGGGTACATGCGAAGATTCAATGGTACCGGTGGAGGAAGAGCAGTGAGTAAGGTGATGAGATAGCACTCTGATAATTCTGGAGGAAGATTCATGAGACTTTGGCGCAGGGTGCTCACAGTGATTGTCGAGTGGAGATGTCGAGTCTGGTGTCATAACATCTGCAGCAACTTTGTTCTGTGTTGTATCTAATGTTACAACATTAGTCACAACATGAAGTGTTCTCTCTGAAGCTGTAGTGTTCTTGCTGTATAATTCAGACTTCTTGACCCATTGCTTCTTCATCTTCACATCAGGATGTCTAACATTTCTTCCTTCTGACCAATGTCGCATGCGACTGTAGCAGTTTCTCTCAGTATGGCCAATGAACTTGCAGTAACTGCATACAGAACGAGCACCTTTTATACCTCTAATCTGCCTCTTCTTCTGATCATGGCCCTTGTGCTGATCCATTCTTTCAAGTTCTTTGCTAACTTGACTTCTTCTTTCAGCAGACACATCATCAAAAGCTCCTCTATTGTATCCCACTCCGGTGCGATCTCCTGAAGTCTTACCCATATTCAAGATATCATCCAGCTTTGTTTTTCCAGAATTCCACTTCTCCAATATGCATTCAGCTTTTTCTGCCCTGAGAAGAACATTTCTGAAGTTGCTTTCCAATTCTCTACAGTTTTCATCAGCTTTCAGACATTCGATTTTGATCTCCTCCTTCTCTTTCTTCAGTCTTTCATTCTCCTCCTTCAGGACTTTGTTGATATTGCAGATTTGCATCCACTTCTCAAACATCAGCTGGTATGTTTTACGGATATCATCGTCACTAACTTTCCCATCGCTATCAGCTTCAGAATCTGATTCGATTGTAGATGTTGTACGTGATGTTGAACATGATGTTGAACATAATGTTGCAACATTCTGTCTGACATTGGCTAGTTTGTTGTAATCAAGTCCTTTCTTCTGAGAGGCTGCGATGGCAATGTAATTACTGATGATGTCTTCATTTTTAACACTCCCATCAAAATCATCTTCACTCCAGGTACTTGATAAAGATTTCTCTTTCTGCTTCTTGAGGGTATTGGCACATTCGGCTTGTATGTGACCAAAACCCTCACATTCTCTGCACTGTATCCATTTGCCTTTGTTCTTGCCTGCAGAGGGAAGATTTGCACGTCCCGCATTGTTACCAGATCTGAAGTTTTGACCCTTGTTGCTTATCTCTTTCATCATTCTACTGAAATTCTTGGTCAGCAAGGCAACGTCATCATCTAACTCAGACTCATTTTCAATCCATTTGTCCCTCTGATTCTGCTTCAGGTTCATTTCATAGGTTTGAAGAGATCCCATGAGTTCATCCAGTCTCATGGTGGACGTATTTCTGGCCTCCTCAATGGCTGCAACTTTCGCCGAAAATTTGTCTGGAAGAGATCTCAAGGTTTTCTCAACTAACTTCTTTTGTGAATATTTCTTCCCAAGTTGGAAGGCCTGATTGGCTATATCTCTCTACCTCCCATTGAATTCGGCAACAGTCTCGTTGTTATACATCTTTAGATTTTCAAACTGAGAAGCTAGCATCTGGAGTTTGGAAGCTTTTACGGTACTTGTTCCTTCATGAACATTCTGGAGAATATCCCATGCTTCTTTGGCATACTCACATGTGGAGATTAGCTTGAACTGCTCTTCATCTACAGCCGAAAAAATAGCATTAGTTGCTTTAGAATTGCACAAGGCCGCATGTTCTTCAATCCGACTCCAGTCTCTTTGCCGGCTTGAGGTGTTCTTTGCCATCTTTGTCAATTTCGATCGGCGGTGTCCATCCTTCAACGATAGCGATCCAGGCCTTCTCATCAATGGACTTGATGAATACACGCATTCGAGACTTCCAGTAAGTGTAGTTTGTACCGGTGAGGAGTGGAGGACGAACAACGGAGGCACCTTCTCGTGTAGCCATGATTCAAGTACTGAAATCCAAGATCACACCTTCTTTGTTAACAAAGAAACACGGGTGACCTGCTCTGATACCAATTGAAAGTTCAGTACTTAAGCACGACAAATAAAACACAAAGATGAAACATAAACACCAAGGTGACACAAGAGACTTGGTAACGCAGTTCGGTGCGCACACCTACATCTGCGGGGCCACGCCCAGAAAATCAGAATACTCCACTAAAATAATCAATGAGTACAATCACTAATTATCGCGATTCTATTAGGAGGAACAACCTCCCCCTCAATACAAACCGTGATGGGTGGTCTCTACCAACCCATGGAGTATTCTCGGCAAGCTCCCCTTGCCCGCAAGCTCCCCTTGCACAACCGACTAGATCAACTCCCTTGATCCTACGTGTGTAGCCGTCGGCCTCCTCCCGGAGTTCTTCAAAACTTTCGTAAAAAGTCGCCCTTTTCACAAAACCGCACGCACGTTCGATCCCTGCTCCCCCTCAATCACCGAGTAGATAAGGAGGGACGCTCGCTCAAATCCCGTGTAGAATCGCCATCCCACAAATTAAGGAATCACTTCGGGCAAGTGGTTTCACAATATCTTCAACAAGATCTTCCAACCAATATTTGCGGACGAAAATCTCTCTAACAAATTCAATAACAAATCCGGAGAGATAGCAACTTCCCATTATATCTCCAACCGATCTTCAATTGCAACAATAATTATTCTTTCCAACCGAGCGAGATTCTTTCCAACCGAATCAACAATAATAACGAGAGATAATATCTTCCAAATATATCTTCAGCTCACCCACAATTAACCGAACCAAGATAGAAAATGATTCTTTCAAATCTTCTGGAAATAGCAACAATAAAAGATCTGCAGCAATCAAACTTTCCAACCAACAAATCTGTGAGATATTCTCTTTCTATTTCAACCCAACATGCCTTCAATTTAGCAACAGATTTAGGAAGAGCTTTCCAAAAATCTCTCAAGCAGATATTCCACAATCAATTCAGAATCCCCGTCATTTTAGGCAGCAAATCGGATCTGAAACCAAAGCAGCGTTTCTGCATACGAACCAGAAATCCAGATCCCGAATGTTGAACATTTTGTTGAACGACATTATGTTCAACAATACAGCTCAATCTGCTCAAAAACACTTCTGATTCCTCAAACAGAACTCTCCATCTATTGTGCCACTAATGCCAACAAATATCAGCAGAATTCAACCCTAACAGCTACTTTTGGGAAATGGAGTGGCACTGCATTTATTCTCTCTCTCTCTCCAAATTTGCAGTGGGACTGTAGCATATCTGTAAATTTACAGTTTTTTTACAGTGGGATTGGAGGGAAAAATTACCAATTTGCAGACGTGGAGGATGACAGGAGATGCTCTTAGATAAACAGAAATGCAAAATGCGGATTTTTTTCCTCTTAGCGGAATAATGGGTGTAAGGAGACATCTCTGGTATATGAAATGTATTTTCGGTATAAAAAAAAGGTGCACGAAAGATAAAGAATACAATTTATGTAAATAATTGTACTGAATCAACCACATTATTGTATATAATATGGTACACATTATTCTTAATTGTTATTTCCTTATTGCGTAAAAAAAGGGCCATAGACATGAGATTTATTTTAAAAAATTGAATAATTTTGTGCAAAAAACACGCTTCCAAACATGCACGTGCAATGCACGCCTCGCAACTTCGCGGGAGGATGGATAAGCGACACGATTACAACAAATTCCGTGGAGGTCAGAGAAAACCGACATCAACATCGGGGATGGCCCACTCGGAAATGGTGTCAGATCGAATGAGCTGAGCGGATAGAGAACAGCTCTCATCATGAATGAAAGGTGGACACTTGGCGTCCTCTATATTAAGAGCTTTACGCGTCGTGGAGTTATTGGCGACGGTTCGATAACGTGTTGCATGCTGAAAAACACGGTAGAGGCGACGATCGACGAAGAGGAGCCGTGCGGAGCGATGTAAGAAAGCGAGGGGAAAATTTTCGGTTTTAGCGACGGAGAAATAAAATAAAGCTAAAAAATATCTGGGTTTTAAAAAGAAAAGAAGGGGGCATTCCGAGAATTGAACTCGGGACCTCTCGCACCCTAAGCGAGAATCATACCACTAGACCAAATGCCCTTTCGTTGTTGAGGGCCCCACAGTTTGCTATATTACAGTCGTTTTGTGCTGGATATTTATCAATTTCCCTGTAAAGCTGCATGTAATATAAAGTAGGTGGGCCCCTTCTAGGCCATTACCTGCTCCACAGGCCCACGCATATAATAGTGGTTAGCGACAATTAATTATGTCAGTAGAAGTTAATTCTATCTGTTTAGGTCTACTGTCCTGCATTAAAATTAACATGTCCTGAAGTGGCACGCAAATATTAATCATAATTAATCGAAACATATAAATCTGATTCATGTCCGCGTCTAAGACTCTAAGCTGATACTGGGAGTAGAAACTTGTGTACGTGTTTTCTTTTGAGTTTTGAAAGTTAGGATAGAGAGTGAGATGTGGGCCTTTTCCATTGGTTGATGGGCGTAGAGAGCGGGGGAGGGGGCACGTCAAACTTTTCCAGAATTGGGCTGTAATCCCAGCGTTTTGCGGGGATTTCATACTTCCCATTTTCGATCGTCATGTCACCTTACCTATCGAGTCGAAATTTTGGTGTAAACGAACAGAAATGGAGAAAGTTGGAGGGGGGATGAGACCTTGAACAGTTGGATATTTTTTCCGATTCTCCTCCATGTTCTGCGAAAAGAACATGCCCTAAATGTCGGCCTTACTGGCGAACACAGCGTACTGCCATGTGCTGCCTCGTCGGCCTCCGCACCATACTCATATGGAGCAACCACACCTAAGGAACATCAAATCTTCATACCTGCACGATGTGGTACGTTTCCCTGAGAAGCTCCCATATAAGCAATTCCCCACTCCCGCCGGGGAGCGGGAGGAACGGGTACGCCTAACACCCTAAAACTCGACACTTCTAAAACTCAACACTTCTACGGGGGATAGGGAGGCATCCCTTGAAAGCTCCTCCAACGCCTCACACGCACACCTCCGGGCTATCTTACGCACACCATCGTATTTTACAAACACCACATTCCTCAAAGCATCAAAGCATCGCCCGACTTAGACATCAGATGGTAGAAGGGGGTTCCCCCGCGAACTGGGGGGGTCCGCCCCCCCGAACCTCTAATGCATCTCCTTATCCGTTTCAGGCAACGGAGACCTGGGCACGGTTTGACGAAACTGCCCTGTCCGAGCCCATCTGTTGCAGGAGTGCTCGTCTTTGCTGGCGGGACCATGCACCAAGCGGCCCGGTCCGGCCCCCCCACGAGATTACGTGCATCAACAAGGAGCATTTCTCAAGTTTTATTTTATTCCTTGATGCTTGTCTTACTTTCTTGTGCGCTCATGCTTCTTGCTACTCAGTTGCATTAAAGGTATACGGAACGGTGGGTCGCTTTTGGCATCTAGTCCTGATTATTGAATCAATGTGCATTACAAAGTCAACTTAATATAATATCATTATCCTTGTTAACTAAACAACTTGAAATTTTTTTGAGATAATCCCTGCAACTTGATTATCCTTTTTTAGCCATGATACTGTCATTTTTTTTCATAAATCATTTTAAAAATAAATATCTGCAACCATAATTGAATAGTTAAAAATAAAGTCAAAGTAGATTATGGTATTTCCCTTAAAAAATTATGCAAGTGGTTTTTATCTAAAAATATAATTCATAGATAAAAAATAAAATGTGCAACCGGTCCAATCTGATCTAATTATAAACTAAACTGCACACATCTTGATCCTTGACCTGCTATGCTCACCGCTTATCCAAGGGTGAGATTACCCTTCAAAATTAGCGTTGTACATGCATTGCACAGCTAATAATTTCAAATATATTTGAAATTGTACATGTAGAAACTATTTAATATGCCATAAACCTCAAACCCAACCACCGATATTTATAAAAAAGACTAGTCCACAGTTCACACATGTCAGGTCCCACTATTTTAATTCAAAAATACAAATCAAGAAACAGGTTTCACAGTTGGTAGGTTGGGTGTCAGACAACTGGGTCCCCTTTTCTTTCCGAAAGCCAAGAATCGCCACCATGTACAAAGAGGACGGCGTGAGATGCATTCTACTGTTATGCTAGACTCGCCTGCATAGAGAGAAAAGCTCAGAAGACCACCGACATGGACGGGGATCAGGAAGCCGACCCCGGGGCGAAGTCGTTCATAGCCGTGGTCGGCGAGAGGTTCTGCGGCGATGTCGAGCGGGAGCTGACGGTCTGTAAGACCTCCCTCTTCTATCCCGGCGACGGCTACGCTGCCTACGACCACGGCGCCGGCGAGCTCGTCTTCCGTGTCGACACCTACGGCCGCGGCCCCTCCCTCGCCGACAACCTCGTCCTCCTTGACCCCGCCGGCTCCCCAATCCTCACCGTCCGCCGCAAGGTAACTATTGTTCATTAATTTCGTATTATTATGAAAAGATCGGATCATTTAGGGCTACATGGAAAACAAATTAATCTATGTGCAGTGGCCGAGCCTGCATCAGAGATGGGAGGGATTCTTAGGGGAGAAGATGGACGGACAGAAACTCCTTTTCAGCGTGAAGCGGTCCTCGATCTTCGGCCACGATCGCGGCGTCATCGACGTCGAAACCCACGAAGGAAACTGCGACAGAGAGTTTCGGATCGAGGGCTCGTTCGCACAACGGAGCTGCAGGGTTGTGATGTGCTGCATCGGCATCGGCGGCGACGGCGACGGCAGCCTATCGAAAGATGAGCCGGAAGAATTGGTGATGGCGGAGATCAAGCGGAAGGTGGACGCCGGCACACATGTGGTCCTGGGGAAGGACGTGTTCTGTCTACGCGTGAGGCCTCGATTTGACGCGGCATTCGCCATGGGCCTCGTGCTCGTCCTCGATCAAATCAGCGGCGACGACGACGGCGACATCGACTCTGCTGCTGTTGCCCGGGTAGACGACGACGACCGTAACGATGACGGTGACGGTGACAGTCATGATGATCGTAGCCACTCATGATCTTGATGTTACTGTCGTACATTTTGTTTTCTTGCCATCCGTTATAAATAATAATAATAAACTCTGGTTATTTTCGGCATCCTGCCGTGGCGCACGCAGCTCCACCATTACTTTTTGTATTTTTTGAAGGCTAATTTTCTTAAAAGTTACACAAATTACAGAATATTTCGTTTTATTTACCTTTCTCGATTTGCCCCTTAACACCGTTACCAATAAATATAGGATTCCAACAGACAAGGTAGTATTTTTGTAAATAATTAAAAAGACTGATGATTTGCATGCAAACTCGGTTTCATGAGAAGGACACATCATTCAAAGTGATGTGGGTTAACCCACTGAACTTGGAGTGTGATGATAATGCTAAATTAGTCGTAATTGATATTTGTTTTTTTTTTTTTGATGCATCAGTACTTCCAAAAGAGTCACATGTGTACATGTATCGATGCCGCATTGTGAACATGTGCAGCCCGCCTGAGATAAAACATATGACGCCCATTAATCTTATTTATTGCGCATTTAAACTTTCATCAAAACATTTTCAAAAGTCAATTTTTGTTCATGTGCCATTTAGCTTCCATCATAACTCTTTTGCATGAAGTCAACCCAAATACAAGCCATTGACGAAGCAAATCAAAGAAGAAGTTTTGGATGCATTGCAATGAGCTTGACACATGGAAAATACTTCAAGCGGCTTCTATGTAATATTTTATATTTGAAGTACTCCTTTTCTTATCTCAGAATGTTGAGCCTTGTCTGAAGGTCGCACGCGCATAGAAGCCTCGTAAAAATAGTTTTAAAATGTTTTTAAATATTTTGAAAATCATTTCATTAGTTTTATAACTCATATCTTTATGTATCTGTAAGTGAATTGACTACTCTTTTAATAGGAGTCGACTGCTTTCTATTTGGAAAAATTAGGTTTGCTTTGTCCTTGAAAATAGTCGACTACAGTTGTTTTGGAAGCTATTCCTGCCGTTATTTGGGGAGTCGACTACCATTTGTATTGGAGTCAACTACTTTTGCCCAATGGGCAGATTTGACACAGCTCTGTCATTTCCAGAGAGCTGTCGATTTATCTGTTGGAGGAGCATTTGGGTCAATTTCTTCGACCCTGATTCCCTGAATGTTCCTCTATATATGGGCGTTTGTGTCACGCCCCGTTCCCCAGAATACTCGGCATTTAAATTTTTTTTCCAAGTATCCTGAAGGGTGAGGGTGATGAGAGGAAAAGAAAGAGAAAGGAGAAACTGAACAAGCAGGCCACTGCGCATATGCTGGGATAGTATAAGTAAAACTTCACAATAACATCAAAACGATCTTATGAATACATAGATCAACAACAACATAACAATTATATAACAACTTCTATTTATATACATAACACAGGTACACCACTACACATATACACCGTCATTCTCCACCTCCCAAGACACCCATATCACACCACAAGACGGCTCACACCGAGTGCTACACCCGAACCCAACTCCAAGTCACCTCCAACCAAGCTGACACTGCCACCGGGAAAAATGAGGAGGAGCACGTCAATGTGTGCCTCAGTAGGAACCAACTTGGGTTTGGAACTCCGTTTAAGGTTATCAAATTCCAAGGCAAGCAAGAGAAATAGAGCATATAACTAAGTGATATAATGAAAATTAAATAGTTAAAACAAGGGAATCATACCTGCGGTCCAGTGTCGAGTTACTGTAAGGAAAGGGTTAGCATGAATAATAATAATAATGATGATAATAATAATAATAATAATAATAACACAAGTATTTAAGCAACCAATATCTAATAGAATAAGTACAAGTGCCAGAGACATGCCACAGACACACAAGGTACTGGCAAGGGAAAGTGCTGCCAGCAGAAGGAGTAACACGCAATTCTTATTTTATTATTTCATATTTGAGTTAATTGAAACTTGGGTAAACTGTGTGATATCAGGACCTGGACTTCACCCCAAGTATGGGGTGAATACAGCACACGACGCAGTGGACACGGGCAATGTACGCCGGGCCTCTCACCTCCCCTGTCCCTGGCAGGAGTGAGGCTATCCACATATAACCCAACCTCCGTATGACCCCTCCACTCCCGGTAAAGGCGAGTGGATGTAAGTATCCCCTCCACTCCCGGTAAAGACGAGTGGGTGTAAACTCCACACATCACATAATCATCTCCCAACTTCACATTCCAGGCATCATATCCACAATTTACTCAAATCCCCCCTAAAACCCGGGTTCTGCTAACTCACCCTCATTAGAGAGGATTGAGATTTAGTCAATTTTATAAGTTAACATCATAAGTGACACGTTAGGGGTCTTGATGGCATGGGTATGCACGTATCGCCTCATCTGCCCATCATCAGACATACGGTCATGCACTCAAGTGACACGCCCTCTATCACAACACATCATCCACTCACAATTTCAATGTATCCATGACATTCAAGACTCTAACTCTACCAATTATCAATGTGGTTCAAGGCCAACACTAACACATACACGTTTCTCAAATTATTGGATGTTGCCTTCATTGAGGCATGTCATCGAACACCTGACGGGCGTCATTCATATCAAAGCAACACAATAACATTTACATGTGCCACGGGCATGAACATTCATCTCACCATTCAACCATATTAAGCAAGAATAACGATGACCAATTAACCACAATTAATGAATAAGAAAAGCACTTAATGAATTCAGCTTGCTGAAATTACAAGAACAACTATAAAGATCAACACATTTAATTTATTTCTCTTGGGAATTTGACAAAACTTTATAAATGAAAGTTGAAGATATGGAAGTTATGGATGTACAGATCAAATTTCATGTAAAAATATGAACTATATGATTTATGGTAAATTAATTAGTGAAGTGCGTCAAATCTATTTTTCAGACAGATTTCATAGCCTGTGTTGAAAGCCAATTTTGATCATTTTGGAGGCAGAAATTCTACATATAAGCACTCTGATGAATTTTTATAGAAACTTGTTAACTTTCTAACAAGACCAAGATCATAAAATACCAAGATGTGTGCAGGTGGTTATGCCAATGTTGTTGAACTCTGTCAACACTGAAATTCAAACAGACATGTTGTAAAGATGGATTTATTACTCCTAATTTCTGAATTGAAACTATGTCAAATTTTATATGATTTTGGGGTAGGACTTCAATATCTACAAGCTCATATTTTTTTCGAACCCTAATTCGAGCTACAGTAACCAGAATTGAGGCAAACACAGACATCAAAATTTCTGAATTTCAAAGGGGTTAACTTTGCTAAGAATTTTCAAGGGAAATTCATGAAAATTGAAACATGGCACATTAATTTAATTACCACTAATTCATATTGATAAAACATGGTATAAAAACATGATAAAATGGAACCCTAATTGAATTCCAAATCCAAGTTAGAATCCTACCTTAAAATTCCATCTTCCTTCTCTCCTGCTCTTCCTCTTCTTCTTCTTCTTCCTCATCATCATCATCATCATCATCATCTTTTTTTTGGAACAACATAGATGGGTATGAGGGAAGCACGAAATTAGGGGTGTGAGTTGAGTGGGAGGAGAGGAGATAAGGATAAGGGAAGAAAATGGAAGAAAAGAAAAGAAAAGAGGAGATTTTTCTTAAGGAGTTTCTACACACTCCTTTTCTTAAAAGTTAAGCCATGTCATGGCTTCTTGAATAAGCCATGAAGATTTTGAAATGACCTAAATACCCTCTTAACTTTCCACATTTTACAAGTGCGCCATTACTTTATGTACCGACCACTTAAGTATGTACGCACAGCAAATTTAGTCAAAATGACCGTTTTGCCCCTCGCCTTTCTAAAAATTTACGGGGTTGTCATTGAACCCCAACCCCTTTCACACTTGCATGGCTCTTCCTACACACATCCACGCTCATCCATGCATGCATACATGCTTCGTACCCACACGTTTAACCCATTCCTGTTGTTTTACACACACGACGTCTTTCGCACTTCTCCGCATTCACACTTCGCATTCACTTCCCTTAGCCATGTATTACGGCCCAATCCTCCTTGTGCTACGTCACATACATCGATATCTACGTTTATTTCATGCCTACGTATGCACCGTAGGTAAAAATACCACGTGTGTTCAGTAGAATACCCGTATAGTGCAAAATAGGGCATGACAGTTTGTTGCAAGAGTTATTTAACACATCATTGATCAAATCTCTAAGAGGAAAAGAGTTTCTAAAGTTCAAATCTTTTAAGCAACAAAACCCTCTTCACTTGGCCAAATCATTCCAACGTTTTAATCTCTTTTTGGCCATTCATCTTGATTTTCCTAGAGCTTCACTTGTATCTATTGGAGATCAAAGATTTTCCATATAGCAACACTTCTACACCAAGATTCAAATAAGGCTATAGGTATTTGCAATAACTTCATAAGTATTGTAAATATTCTCTCTTGAGTTGATGAGTGAAAATCCTTGTAAGAAGCAAGTTGTTTGTAAAAGCTCTCCTGTAGAGAGGAAAGTGTAAACCCTCATTGGAGATGAGGCGGTTATCCACTTTTCGAAATAGTGGATTTAAGCCCAAGAGAGATTTGTGGTTTGGACGTAGCCTTAGAGGGGTGGACCAAGATAAAATTGGTGTATCTGCGATTGTGCTAGTGTCTCTTCTTTCTTGTTTGCATTTCATATTTCGCAGCGTACCGATATCTTTGCAAGTTATGTTGGGTGATTGAGCCAAAATTAGATAACACTAATTTTGATCGTAAGGAGAAATTTCTAAAGAGCAATTTTATTTCATAAAACACTATTCATCTCCTCCTCGTATCTTCTTGTCATCTCAGAATCCAACACATACAAGCTGTTTTTTCTTCAAAAGCCCAGTGGTCGAAAGTCCAATGTTAAGAATAAAATGGACCGGGCTTGATGGTTTTACTATGATACAATCATATTATTAGACCAAGGCAAGGAGAATAATGAGAGATATTATTAAAATGACATAACAAAAATTACCTTTTTCTGTTAATTCTTTAATTTTCTGGATGCGTGTTTGCAAAAGGTGACTGGTGATATGAAATCGGTCTGTGTTTCGATGGCTCCTCACATTCGCCACCTGTTCGATGATATGCCAGTGAGAAATTTAAGTAGTGCCCCTTTTGTTAACGATGTTCTATCAATGTCTAATCATCATTCTTTTTGCCGTTTTGGTGGCAAGGATGAGATGAAACCCAACGTTGTCAACTAGACGAAGAAATGCTTGTGGTTGTCGAACAATACGAGAAATATGAACATTAGGAAATATACTTAGGATTTTTAAATCTAACGAGTAATGCAAAATTATCAGAAGCAAATGTATGTTAAAATCCAATATATATCAGCGGGATACGACGAATCATACTTCCCTCATAATACACTCATCACTACCAAAAGAACAAAAGCTGAAAGAAATAGATCGATGCAAAATGGTGCGATGTAGCTGCCAATCTACAGCAAGAAAGCAGCGGCTGCTGACAGGGCGGCGGCGATGCCCGCGGTTCTCAAGTAGCCGGAGGCAAGTGACAAGGATGTTGCGGAGCTAGTCCCCGGTCCGCCACCAGCCGGCCCTGCTACCGCCGTCGGATTCTCATTGTCGCCAGCGTTGCTCGGTGTGGGCCCTGCAGACGGATTGCTTGGTGCTAGAGGCCCTGCAGGACCGCCAGCTGCGGCAGGAGTCGCCGCTGGTGCCGGCGTGGGGCTGGGAGAAGATGCAGGGGTGACAGCTGATGCAGCGGGTGCAGGGGCGGGAGGAGCAGCTGCGGGAGCTCCAGCTGATGGTGCGGGGGCGGGGCTGGGGGAAGAGGCGGCGGGGGCCACGTTGATGGCGAGTTTCTGCCCGAAGGAGCAGTGGCCAGCGACGCCGCAGATGTAGTAGTGGCTGCCAGGCTTGGTCAAGGTGACGGTGGCAGGGCCGGCGGTGAGTGTGGATCCGATCGGCTTGCTCGAAGAGCACGAGTCGTAGCTCGATTTCGGCACCTCGACCACGTTATGCACCCCCGTGGTAAAGTTGAACACTGCGACAGCAGCAGGAGAGTTGGCAAACGAACAAAGCATATCAATCAGGCAAGCAGGGAGATGGTTGCTTACCGAGGGTGTCGCCGACGGTGAAGGTCCGAGCGGAGGCCCACTGGGAGTAGAATGGAGCGCTCGAAGGGATGGTCCAGCCGGTGCTGCCTCCGACGACGTGGTTGGTGGCCGCTTCCGTCGTGGTGGCCGCTGCTACGACCACAACTGCGGCCAAGGCCGTCATAAACAATTTCTGTGCCATATCTGCTTCTTGTTGTGTTCTCAGGTCGCTCCTCTCAAAACTACTTCAGCTTATGCTCTGAAGCATTGGCTGTGGTTATATTTATAGCCCAGCTGAGATGCAAGCGACTTTTCTTGCCCTTCTAGATTGAATCGAGTGGTGGGTAACCTAACTGAAATCTCCCCAGAGTTCGGACCAAAGCGAACAAAGGAGAAGACAGAGTTGGCTTTTGTTAGGCTCAACTTTCTCATGTCGGTGAGTATGAACACTGTGTGAATTGAATTGAGAAATGGAACTTTTTTTTGTTGACTTGGACTGCCTCAGCATTCAAGATTTTGCGTGTATTAGGTTGGTGAGATTGGTGTTAAGCATGACTTTGACATTTGATGATGTGTTTGTCGCTTATTTATTACCACCAGCGATTGGTGAAACAACCAGCCTCCCTGGCTTTTGGGGGAAGCTGATACAGTCATACAGACGAGGATTTGGGGGCCTACCCTAACGATTGTGATTTACCAGCATCATATACAACAATACCTAAATTTGACCTGAACACAAGATCCAAGTCGTAGTTCAAACATACATTAAACTGAAACACTGCTGATTTATTGTCATTCAAATATTTAATCCTTAAGTTCATAATCATACGAGTGGGGAAAAAAACCTAAGACTGCTGACTTGTAGCTAACTATGAAACCTGAAATTTATGTTCGAAGTAGAAAATGTCGCGTTTCTACAAGGCGTGAGTGCCTCTCCACCAACGAAGCAAACACTACGCAGAAATGGTGCGAACACAACCAACAAACCGAGAAGGAAAAAAGCACGAAACGTCGAGCACAAAGACATCGGCAATGGCAAAACCTCAAGCTTGATATTTAAGACATAACCAGTTAGAAGCCAACAAGTCGCGTAATCTGCACTGATGTTGCAAACAGGATGGATGAGGAACGAGCATAGCAAGAATTTTGATGTTGCAGACAGGATGGATGATATAAGAGATGGGCTTAGCAAGAATTTTTAAGACACAACCACGATTTTTTTAAGTTTTGGCCCCCAGCTTCTCTCCGCATTTGTGCCTGGTCGACGACTACATCCGTGCCCATATGCAATTTCTAGTCCTTTATACAACTCTGGGCACATGCAATTCTAGTCATTTATACAAAATAAGGACATTGCCCACGGTTTGTCCCATGTGTCAATGTCCCATCACCCATACCTAAAAAAATCACCCCCAAGCCACTTCTTTACATATCCCCCCCCCCAAAAAAAAACCCCCAAAAAACACACCCAAACTCACTTATTTACATGTTTGCCCTTTTCACGAAACACCCACTTATCTACATGTTTGCCACCCACAAGGTTTTTGGCATTTTAACACCGGATTTTGCACCCACCCACCCACCCACCCCAACGATACCGGCACACATCCACACACCTCGCTTCTTTTCGGTTGCGTGCGTGCACTGCATGCATCCTGTTCGTGGGGGTTTTTTTTGGGGGGGTGCTTCGTGCACTGTGCACGTGTTATTTGTAGTTACTATTATAATACACATCCACAATCATACATGCTTTTCATTAGAGTGAATTCCAGGAGCAATATCTATGCCATCTATATTACAATTGAGGTCAGATTTTGAATTTGTCCTATGTGGCAATGTCACATCAAGTTTTAGAGTGAAATTTTTGGGTTGAAGAGAAATTTGTTGGAAATACACAAAAACATTGAAATTATGGATAGCCCTTTAATATTAGTTATGAAAAAAATGTTGTGCACATGCACAATCTCATCTTGGGAATGAACGCAAGCTGTGGGAGAATGAACGCGGGAGATGCTGCCAACTCATTGATCCGCGTTGCAAAACCCTGTAAAATTTCGATCCCATCTACTGATATTTCAAGGGAAACTAATAATTATTGATGTTTGTTTAAAATTAGTGGGTCCAAGATTTTTAAATGAACAGTGTCCTCACGGGCACGGGTTATATGTATATGAAGCCCGCGCCGAAGGCGCCCGCGCCGAATATTTTTACGCTGATTTGTTGTTCCGCGCCTAAGGCACCCGTCCGCGTCGAAATTGTTGTTTTACGTCGAATTTGTTGTTCTATGCCGAAGGCACCCACGCCAAAGGCGATTGTGCCGCTAAGTATTGTAAGTTAATTTGTTTTTCTTTTAAATTTTGGCTTTGAAAAAAAAATTTCGGGGAACAAAGATTTCGCAATGGAAAATCTTAAATGAACCGTGCTCGCGGGCACGTGTTATGACTAGTTCTATTATAATTGAAGACCCAGGTAGAAATGGTAGCAGAAAGAAACATGTCAATTTTCCCATGATGTTATCGGTTCGAATGCTCTCCGGAAACACTTGCGATGGTGACATGTTTCGGCGAAGTATTTGGATATGAATAACTAGTAACAATATTATCATCCATGATGATCTAAGAACTTTACCATAATCTAATGAATAAGAACTTTACAACTGACAGAGTTATGGAAGATATATGTACCATGCGAAAAATGATGCTAACAACTATCAGTATCAAGTCAGAGAGTTCAAACTAAAGCCCCTTTGATGCAATATCAGTTTTGTCCCAAACATACTCCACTTAGGGGAGCCATGAAGGTTTACTCCAGCGCTAAACTAATTTTTTTAAGCAAAAGGATGTGGTGAAGCCACAGCCAGATTGTCCAGCCCTATACTAAATGATGCACATAAATGATGCTCACTGCAATAAATAGTATTGAAATTAGGACTTCTTGTAATATTTCTGCAGAGTTTGTTGCCATATTACAGAAGGGAAACTGGTCTGAACCTTTTCCCAGCATGGTAATATGGTATATATAATACAAACAATAATGTCAGGATTTTGGTTCCGATGTTCCTCAGGCGACCACGTTTTCATGGACAGTTATCATTAACATCACAGAAAACTTCGGCTAGGGTCAAAGAATAATTGCTAGCTAACTAAATAGTAGACATTACCTTGCTAGAACAAAAATTCAATTTTCAGATCAACCTTGTCAAAATGTCATAAAACCCCTAGAACTCTTCCTGATTATTTACAAAAAATCCCAGCACCGATAAAAATTCAGATGGGCAGCTCTAACAGCATACAATTATAACTTAATAACGGATAACATTTTTTCTATATGTAAATTCTATGGATCGCATTGCTGAGGTAAATGAAGCTATAATTTGACCAGTAAGTCACGAATGTTCTGGAACCGTCGTACCTATAAGAAGTATTATTTGGTATGAACACTGCATGACGAGAAGACATTCGATATCACTTCCATGCATTGAAGTTCTTCATGATGCTCAGTTTGAAGAAACAGTAACCAACCAGCTGGAGCTCCCAATAGCAGTGCAGCTAGCTTATCAACATCAAAACAAGCACAGTGGTACAAACTATAAGAACCTTTGTGTAAGGCACCAACCCACTTTGCCCACAGATATCCTGCAAACATAAGCAGGCAAATATAAGATTATTTAAGGAGTATCAAATGGTTCAACATGTTTCATGCAACACAATTACGTGCACACACAACTCGCCATGCACACACATGCACTAACATGAACATTCTGGACAATGCTTTGCTAGAGAATTGATCCAACATTCATGCATCATAACAAATATTTTTGAGGAACGAAATCATACTTTTGGCCAGAAAAGGTTACAAGGTATCCTTTACGATGGGAATCCTATTCTGTGGAAGACTTGTTATCGGCGATCGAGAATGATTTATCATTTGTTTAGCATTTTCTTTTTTTTATTTTGTGAGCTTGAGTTTGCTAGGATTTCCTTTTTATGTTTCTTTGTTTTGGGCTTTTTGGTTTCCCTTTGAGTTTGAGTCTTTTTATTCGAGTCTATTTAGGATTTCGAGTATGAGTCTTAGGCTTTATTTTTAGCTTACAACTAAGGCTTGAATGAGCCATTAAAGATCATTGTGTAAATTCATCTTTGTAATTTGAGAAACTTCTTGGATGTGATTTGCAAGTGCTTGTGGGTGCTTTACCAATGTGTAAAGCCCACATCTCTTGCTTTCCTTTTTCATTGATTATCACTTTGTTTTTCCAAAATCCCTATTTTCTTCCTCCACCAGAACCCTGCAGCTACTATTTCGCATCAAAATTGTTATCAAAACTAAATTATTGCCCCTCTTCTTACCATCTTTTCTTCCTTAGATTAGGTGTTATTTTTCTCCAAAAAACTTTAATTTAAGTTTAGTGGCAAAAACCAGTATTGTTCATCATACCCTTCCCCAAATCCCGACTAAAACACTAACCCTGAATTCAACCCAACCAAATTTCACTTTCTTCTTCTTCTTCTTCCCCATCATCATCTTCATTAACATCTTCCACTTTTTTCTTCATCTCGGACAAGCTGAACCACCACAGAGATGCCAACTTCAGGAGATGGATGACATGTTAGTGGGTCAGATTGTTTTGACATCTGACTGAGTTCACTATGCTACTTGGTCTACAGAAAAGGACAAGACCAAGGTTTTAGGTCTCGGTTTCGGTCTCGGTATCGTTCTTTCCAAAATTTAAGTTTCGGTATCGGTATCGCCCGTTTCAACGGTTTCGGAAGCAAGTTTCGGTTTCGTCCGTATCGCCAGTTTCAGCAGTTTCGTTTCGGGTATCGGTTTCGGTTTCGGAGATACTTTAAATATGTATATAATATATAGACATAGTGATGATTTTGGAGATTCTTAAATCTAAACCTATCAAATACTATTAAATACTTAACAAACTAAAATATTAATCAATACTATCAAATACTATATATTAAATAGATAAACTAAATTTGAGTTCGTAATCATATCAAATACTAAATACCTAAAGTTTGGTACTTAAATACTAAATATTAGAAAAACGAATAGATCCTAAAGCTTGCCTTGCGCACCCACTGTTTTACCTTGCGCACAAACCACTTATTTACAAGTTTGCCAAAAAAATCGCTGGGCATTGCTTTGCGCACCCACCATTTTGCTTTGCGCACATACCACTTATTTACAGGGTTGCCACAAAAAATCCGCTTGCTATGTGCACCGACTGTTTTACTCTACGCGCATACCACTTATTTACAAGTTTGCCTTTTAAAAAACACAGCCTCTCCTGAAAGACGACTCGGGCCTCTCTTTCTCTCTCTCTTTGCTCTCTGTCTCTCACACGCTAGATGGTCGAGGTGGGGCGGCGAGGCAAGAGGCGTGTTCGACGAGGCAGGAGGCGGGTTCGACGAGGCAGGAGGCGGGTTCGACGAGGCGACGACGCGATGCGGTGAGTTCAATTTTTTCATCTTCCTTTTTTACTTTTTCATCTTTTTTCAGCAATTTGTTCTTGGTTTTGCCTCTTCTTCGTCTAATTCTTCATTATTTTCAAGTCGAAACCCTAGGGTTTTCTCCTCTCTTTTAAGCGAGCTTTCTTTGCAACCTCTTGATACACGAAATTTTTAGGGTTTTTTTCGTGAATTTTTATTTAATTACACATTCTTCTTTCTTCGTCTTCGTCTGATATTGAACGGTACCGATCTGTTTCGGCCGAAACTGAACGGTATCGGTCAGTATCGGCCGGTATCGGCCGAAACTGAACGGTACCATTCAGTATCGGTCGGTATCGGCCGAAACTGAATGGTACCATTCAGTATCGGCCGATACAGAAACTAACCCCTAGTTTCGGTATCGTTACCCACCGATACCGATACGATACGGGCGATACGCATGGGTATCGGCCGAAACCTCAAACCTTGGACAAGACAATTCTGATTGTACTTGGTCATGGCTATGAAGATAGCGGCTCGACCCGGATTTGTTGGATGCTTATCATCGATGTCATTCATCAGAGATGAATGATTCAAAGCCTAAGAGAGTTTATAGAAATCCTACTCTGTGGAAGACTTTTGATCAAATGAGAATGATTTAGGATATGTTTAGGATTTCTCTTTTTACTATGTAAGTTTGAGTGTCCTCATGATTTTCTTTTTTTATGTTTCTTTATGTGGGACTTCTTAGTTTCTCTTTAGTTGAGTCTATTTACCATTTCAAGTATGAGTCTAGTTAGACTTTATTTTTATCAATTAAGGCTTGTATGAACCATTATAGATAATAAATTTAGAGTTAATTATGTAAAACCATATTTGTGATTTGTGAATACATTTGCATGTGATTCGCTAGAATTGGTGTGTGATTCACGAAGTGAAGCTCGAATCCCTTGCTTTTCTCCTTATCAATTCCCAATTTTCTTCCATGACAAAACCTAAAGCTTTCATTCAGCATTATTTTGATCTTAATCAGTTAAGATCCACAATCTAGCGACATCTATTGTCCTAGCTTGTCATTCAATGGCATCACATGGTACATATAAAGACAGCAAAATTAAGCATATCAATATTTGAAGAGTAGCAGTTAGTAAAACACAACCTATGCGGTCACCTAGATAGAGGCAACTTCCTAAGGCTGTCTGACCAGGGCTTAGGCACCCACTTTTGGTTCTCCACCAAATAGGGATCCTTGCCGACATCCACCATCTTCGCAGACCCAACAAGCTTATAAAAAATATATGGTTACTGTTAAAACCCTTACCACGTATTTCTATCTCCAGTCTCCACATGGAGGGAGGCAGCGGCGGCAAAGTATTTGAGGGTGTTGTTGCACTTCCAAGAGGCCGCTATAGGTGGTAGACAATGATAAGTAGGAATGCAAGAGGGGCATCTGAGCGCACATGTCCTCTACCTAATTTTTTTACAATACTCTAAATGTATGCCATACTAACAATGAAAATTTGCCATAGTGCAAAAAAATTATGTATTTTACATACATATATGTATTAGATGTACTCATCCTGCACAAAAGTTCTGGTTCTGTCATTGACGATGAAGATACATCTTTCTTTCCCTCAATCATATTACACATACATACACTCACACATACACATACATATGCAAGTACGTATGCATGTATGCGTGTGTTACCTCTCTCTCCCACCATCTACACGATGGCCCCATCGCCCCGCCATGCTTAGCATCTTCAAAAATACTGAAGAGTAGATCATGAGTGAGCAAATTTTTAACCACTCAGGAAGGTACATGGCAGTGGAAGCCAGGAGTAGCTCTAGATTGATAATGTTCATCCAAATCTCTCTTCTTTTAATTAGAAAGAGAGGTTAAAAAGGCTTGTTTGCTGCCAAAAGTGTCATGTTTGATGGTATCAGCAGAGGTTAGTTCACCTTCTGCTTCCTAGCTCCGAAACAAAGAGATGAACCCCTTCTATAGGCCTAGACCCTCCTCCCATCAAACAAACCAAAGAAGAAGATAAACTTCTTCAATTTCACTTGTAATTATTGTAGCTATGCAGCACCTTTTGAGGTCTAATCAGAAGAAAAGAATCCCCACTTGTCCATAGTTTTATTTTGATAATAATTGAGAATAAGATCTAAGATTCTCTAACTATAATGAATGAAAAAGCTAATGCAGAACGAGCTTTATTACTATGGGTTGACTCATATCATTATGCGTAGACCAAGGATCAGGATCAGCACTGTGCTGAGAAGTTGATAGCTCTGGAATATCATTTCCTACACTGAATTGGTAGCTCTGTTAAATCATTGCTATAAAATATACTTCTAAGAGAAAAGGTAATGCTCACTTTGTTAGGTATATTATGCTAAAGTTTAAATGTCCTCTTGAAGTTCTTTTAATTTAATTTCATCCTTTTGTAATATTTCTATATTTAAACTTAGATCAACTGTTATTCTCTCTACTTGATTGTGCAGGAATCCTAAGCATTCCTGGTAAACAACAGAAAAAAGAAAACTGCGTAGTTGTTGCACACTGCAGAACATGCAAATGAATCTCGATCTCAAGTCCCGCTGTCTAGTTATATGGAAAAATATAAATCAAATGAAAGTGTAATAAATTGTTCAAAGCATAACCACTTTATGCATAGCTAAGACGCTTCATAATATGTCTTTGGAATGTATCTCAGTGCTACTAGTAGCAGTAGATTATGCTTAGTGCTGACTCAATTTTCAATATCTGCTCCTGTTTGCCCATCTCTCTAAATTTTTTATCAACCTCTTATGTATAGATAAAATCCATCCATTTATTTGTGCAACCATATATCTAACAAAGTATTTGTCTGCCTATAACATCAATAAAATATTAATTTCAGAAATAGGGCAAATAAAGACTATTACTATATATGTTGTGTATCCTGAAATCCTCTTAAGGCATGCACCTTTATTTTTTATTGTTCCCTTGGATTCTATCATGAGGTTCATCTTGCAGCTGTAAACAAATAGTTTGAAAATCTTTGAGATAAAAGAAGTTTGCAGGCACATGTTTTATAATATGGATATCAAGATAAATGGTATGAATCGCCCATTGCAGTGGCTGGAACAAACTTTATAGTAAGCCTTAAAGGTGATGGCTAGCTCGGTTTACTTATTTTTCCCCACGCAACAACGCTGAAACCTCAAATTTTGCACAAAACAGTAAAAGTAACCAATAAGAAATGACTTCGTACATAAATACCCAAGTTAGAACTTCATACGTACGTAGATATGCACATACATGATAGTAATAGATATTATATGACATATATGAGATCTCTCTCATATATGATGACGTGACACATTATCCATCACAAAAGGCATGTGAGGATAAAAAGTAAATCCCATGCGACCCTTTGTACTATATAAAGACGAATGTGTCACATCAATCGTATATGAGAGAGATGAATCAAATGTCGTATGATACACACATATATATTCAAGTTAGAACTTCATATGTATGTATGTATGTACATACATGATAATAACATGTATCATACGCTATATAGATCTCTCTCATATACAATGATGTGATGTATTCTCCATCACAAATGGCATTGGAGAATAAAAAATACATCCCATGTGACCCTTTGTATTATGCGAAGATGAATGTGTCACGTCATCGTATATGAGAGAGATTACTCATGTCATATGATACACATTACATAAATGCATATGTATGTATGCATGTATATGTGTGTGTACATACTCATACGCACACATCTATATGTGTGTGTATACATACATACATACATCTATATGTGTGTACTTATGTATGTAAGCATGTGTCCAGGTACACATACATACATACATCTGCATGTGCGTGCGCGTTAACATATGCAGAATGGAAGGAAGTGGGGATAGGATGGAGCAGCTACCTTAAGAGACAAGAAAGACATGGACGCGTCTGCCGTCTTCAATGCTGTCTTCAAATCAGGAAATCCCATATCATATGCAATGCTCCCATCAGGTCTGTACAGTCCATAGTGCCTCTCGGAACCAGGCCCAGGCTTTGAATCCTCATTAAACAATGCAAACACATATGCCTTCATCACAATTTTCGGTCTATGTGGAGTCCCTCTTCTCTTCGCAAGCCGCTTGCGCAGATTAAAATTGTATGTTCTAGCATTCTGAACAGTGGATCCTGCTTCACTTTCATCCCCACTAGAAGCCCAACCAGTCTCCGTAACACAGACTTCCATCTTGTTATATCCCGCATCCTCCAAAGCAAAATAGACTGCATCTACTGTAGCATCAAACATATTGTCATAGTGCAGATTCGTCTTCGAATCGTAAATTCCCGCACTCGGCTGAAACAATGCATAATTTAGATCAATATGCTCAGGATCACCCTTGTACGCTATATACGGATAAACATTTATCAAGAAAGGAGACCCGATCTTATCAAAGAATTCCAACAGCGGCTTCATGAATTGAGCAACATTCTCACTGAAAACGCCAGATGACGGAGGATACGAAGCCCCAAACACAGCCTGCGAGTGGGACGTCGTGACCTGGATGAGGTCAGCCAACTTAAGCCTGCTGAGAGCACGATACACATTCTTCACGGCGCCCAGTAGCGCTTCTTCGAGCTCCTGATCGTTACTACCCAGAATCTCATTCCCTATGGCAATGCCTCTAATGTGTGTATCAGGCAAAAACGGCTGCACATTTTCCTTAATCCAGTCCAACGCTTTCTCTTCGCTCGCATTCATATCTTTAACATATCCATTAGTGACACTCACGACTAGCTCAAGCCCGGACCCTCTAAATGCCTCAATTACAGTATGATTCGAATCGTAAATCCTAACATTCCTGATTTTTGCTACTCTTAAAAGTCTTACCACGCTTTCGGGGCCTGGGATGTTATCGGCCAGTCTGCCGTAGTTTATCCCATAAGTCCCGGTAAATGCCTGGACTAATCCAAGGCCTGCAAAATAACAAAAAATTTCTCAACCAAAGCTAACAGATTTTTGTGCCAAGTAACCAAAATTGTTCAGTGACTAATCAGGGAACAAAAATAACGGAATCACATATCAGATTGCTGTGAGAATCGAAGAAATTTGAACTCAAACAAGAAGAAAGCCCTAAAAAAATCAAAAGCGTTTCATATTTCACTGTATGGATCGATGATATAATGACCATGAATCACGGAAAACTAAAATCATACGTACCGATGAAGATGATAAAGAAGATGACGCGGCGGAAGTAGACGACGAGCGGTCTCGAGATCGAGGAACGCCCCATTTTTTATAAAATTATTGTTTCTTTTTTTCTTCCTCCTCTACTCTTTCTCATTTGCGAAGAATCGCGCACACGAGGAACTGAAAGTGAAGTCTTTGACAATGTATGGTGGGTGGATGGGTGGTGGGTGGGGTCCGGACGGGATGTCCGTATTTGGAGATTCGAACGGTTTTAATACAATATAAAATCCTTACTGAAAGCCGAATAATATAATAAAATATGTATTGTGTTTGGATTTACACGTGTATTGTATTAGAGCCGTTCAAATCTCCAAATCCGAACATATGATGTTAAAAATATAGGTGTGATGAAACAAGTAGTATAATCTATTTGTAACTTTCTGTGATGCAAATAACAAAACTGCCCAAGTTATGGGGAAAAAATCCTTTTTTTTTTCATTGAGGGGTTAAAAGTTAAACATTATTTGAATGAAATATGTGAAAAGGAAAGAGAAGTGATGGCTTTCTGTGCCACATGACCAGACGACACGTTGGAAAATAAAGATGGTTCTTTTTTCAATGTTTAAACAATCAACATCCAATTAAAATTGGGGCCCGAGACCTTTTTTGCTTTTAAAAAAGTGTTTAAATTTACATATTGATCAAAACATTGCCACGATCAATGATTAATGAAGACTGTACGGTTGACGCTTGCTTTCCAGCAAAAACTTTCGGTAAAGTGTTTAAACTTCTATGAAGGAAAAAAGAGTTAGTTTTAATAATTAGCACTGTTTTACCGCTATGGGGATAAATTTCTGTGCGTCTAAAAGGATTGCGTATCGAGACTTCTTGATCTTTTTGTGCAGTCACAGTTACATGTCCGTATGGTATATCATATGCGATATCATTTTGTATTTATTCGGATCCATGCAAAATAGGTTTAGTATGCATTGTGTCGGTGTTGAAGAGGGGTTATTTTGAACGGGGAATTTGTGGACATGTAGAAGAGATTTTGATGTTTTTTTTGTTGAAATATTAATTGAGCGGTTCTCTTATTGAATTTAAGTGAATGGAGATGAACGGAGGATGTTATGTTTGTTTGGTTAGATTATTTTAATTAGTTTTTTGCAGGTTCTTTTTGGATTTTTATGGCATTTTAAAGGCTTTATTTCAGAATTTTTTGGGTTCTTATGTATTGTTTTTTTAAAAAAATTTAATATTGATAAAAGCAACTTTTGACGATTCGAATTAGTTTGTGTTAATCGCAAAATTGGAATTCATAACGCAGAACAATCATGTATCCGTCACATTATCATAATATTGTCAGAAAATCGCAGAAAGTCATTAAGGGAGGTTTTGTCTAGTTTTGAAGTTTGTGATGATAATTGAGATTTGGCATAAATTGAAAAGAGTTTTTACTATTGTTAGTGTGGAAAATTCTCATATTGACACACATATACACAATTAATTCTATTTAAAAAAAATTCAGGTGTGTTCTCATGTCATGGTGTCATGGATGATCAATATATCAAAAGTCAATTGAATCCAACACTAATTGTCTCCTGCTCCATTGGTTACAAATTCAACGGTCCCACGACAATTGAACTTTTTGTAAAGCGTGGAGTGATCGGTTAAATCACTCTAGGTTTCAACCATGTTTGGTGTTATAGGTTTTAGAATATGCACATAGATGCTCTAAAAAATTTCAAAAAAAAAATTAGGGTTTGGGGGGTTTCCGGTGAGGTTTGGGGGGTTTCCGGTGAGGTTTGGGGGGGTCCAGTGACGGCTAGCCGTCAGAGGGTTCAAAATTAGGGTTTTTACCCTAAAAATTGAGTTTTTGGGATGAAAAATCCGTCGTTTTCAAGGCGACGATGAATCCCCATGACGATCTTGCGAGATCTAGGGGAGGGGCAATCATACGTATGATTAAAAATATCGTTTTTAGTATTTTTACCTCTTTTTTCGTCCTCCGGATATAGCGACGGTTGCTCGAAGCCCTACGCGGATGACGACCCTTGATGGAGGAAGCCTTGCACCGCGCTCGTGGATCTCTCGTCTCGCCTTCGCCTTCGCAACGAACGGAAAGAAAAATTTTTTGGAAAAGAAAAATTTTTAGAGTCGTGCTGATAACATGTTATGAATCAACCACTGGGGGAGGAACCCCCAGCCCTTTATTTATAGGCATGATAGGAGAGTAGATACATCGAATACATGGATATGGGCGTATCTCTCAGATACCCGCAATCCTAACCGACTCTGGTTATTTCCATTCACAACACTTGGTTGAATTTTTGAGCGTTATTATTTCACTTTTTAAGATTAGGAGGTTTAACTAAGAATCAATAAAAGCATGTTTGATAACTTGTAACTTCAGTTATAAAACTGTAAATGCAATTGCAGCGTCGATAACCCCGACCATTTTGATCAAAAAAATGACTGGGGCTGTCAAACTAAATTTGAATTTGACCTATTTTTAAAATTGTTTTTAATTTTTAACTGATTTTGAAATCGATGAAGTTTTTTTGGTTGGACAAACATGAAGTTCGTCTTATCTTCTTCAAGGAGACGGCGGAAAAAAAAAATTGCCAGCCTCCCACCTTCTTCTTTCAATTCGATAGGACCGCTGAGATAACAGACGACAATGGCCTTCACCCTTTCATCCCTATCAAGAGCCCATGCCCCTCATCTCCCCCCAAATCCCAGTTCAGCAATCAACACAACGAAGAGTCCAACTGTGAGCTTTCATCACGAGGAGGAGAAAGAGAGAGGAAGCAATGGAGGTCATTTTGTTGGAAGGCGAGGTGTCCTCGCCGTTTGCTTAGGGGCCGCTTTCGGGGGTCTATCCATGTCCGGATCGTCCCGGGCCGCGATATTGGAGGCCGACGACGACGAGGAGCTGCTGGAGAGAGTGAAGAAGGACAGGGAGAAGAGACTAGAGAGACAAGGTGTCATCAGCTCCTCCAACAAAGAGACAGGTCTTGTTTAATTTTCTTTTAGTTTCTATGCGTTTCATTTTTCACTTCTAACATATCCTTGATGCGCAAATGAATGTATCGAAAAATTGATAACAGCATTGAATTCTTCTAGAATCTAGATCACCCACATTGAATTTCATATGAACTCTATAAATTAATTGTAGCATTTTGGAGTGAGAACCCCTGGAAAACCCCAATTGTTAAGCATGTCTAGCCTTGTTAAGCGTGCTTGGGTGGAAGCAGGAGAGGTTTTCACAAGGTTGGGTGGAAGTTGGAGAGGTTTACAAGGTTGTATGCCGTCTTCCAATATGATAATTCATTTGCTATGTAACAATGTAGTGACAAGATGCTCATATATATGTTCTTGCAACAAAGGCATATTTGCCTTCTAGATAAATTGGCTAAATAATCATGAATCCCAATTTGACCCAAAAGAGAAACCTCTATTGGAGCCTTGGCTTGGGTGCATTATTCATCATCCAGTTTCTCTCAACATTATCATTTTCATAGCTCAATCCTCACTTGATTCTATTCAGGTTTAGCATTTATAAACCGATTCTGCTTGGGCTTGTAATTCCTACTTAGATTATTATCAAATTGATTTTCATACCCAAGATGAATCCACCTTGTGGGGATGTTAAAGGAAAACAGTCCCACATGAAAAGAGTACAAAAAGGGAAGAACATGAATTGAAAGATACGTCTCAACCTAATAATTTAAGTTTTTGGATTAGAGTGTCTTAGCCTAATTATGACTTAACCAATTTGACTTGTTGAGGCCCCTTTGATCATGTTAATACAATCTTAACAATTATAAATAACATTTTTGAGAGAGGAACCTTGGGAAAAATTCTACTATGAAGTGTGCTCATACAATTGAAAGATACGTCTCAACCTAATAATTTAAGTTTTTGGATTAGAGTGTATTAGCCGAATTTTGACTTAACCAATTTGACTTGTTGAGGCCCCTTTGATCATGTTAATACAATCTTAACAATTATAAATAACATTTTTGAGAGAGGAACCTTGGGAAAAATTCTACTATGAAGTGTGATTAGACAATGATGAATCATGGGGGAAAGCTCTATTATGAAGTGTGCTTAGGCAGGAGCAAATTCTGGCCTGGAGCATGACATGGTTGTCCTTGTTTCACCGAAGGTGAGCTCCAAGCTCATTATATATAGCCTTTCAAAATGATAATGGATTCCCATGCAACATAGTGATCACTCAAACTTCGGATGCTTCCCAAAGTTGCCCATGTAGCCGAAAAGAACAGTAAATATTTTCAATTTGGAGGCTTTATTTTCAGTTTTGAAGTGGGGTGTCCATCTTCCTGATGCTTCTAAAAATGGTCCAGCTCAACCATATTGTTGTGTTAGTACTCAGTAATCTAAATATTAGGTTGAGCTTTTTAACTAATACAACAATGAAAAAAATATTCGTTTATTATTATATTGTCTAGCTTCTTAACACGACAAGTGTTCAAACTAAAAAAAGCAATGAAATTCAAACCATTTTAGTTAAGCTACGTTAAAATGGGATATGGGTGGAAAAAACTATGGTAAAAGGATGGATAAGAGAATGACAGCATATGATTCCTACTTGATCAATCAAAAGGAGTTACATTTGAATTCATCAAATGAAGAACACCATTGCACAATACAACTGTTAAGCAAAATAGTCTCACTTTTGAAAAAGAAAGAAAGAAGTGATGAACATAAATTGAAAGTTGTGTCTTTACCTAATAGCTTAAGGTTTTGGGTTAGAGTATGATAATATCTTCACTAATATAACTAGCATTTGTGTTGTTCTACTCTATATTAACATGGTATCATAGCATGGGTTCATTGTTCGAAACATCCTCTTCTGCTGATTCTTTCATAATTTGGTGTTTAGATTTTCTTCTTCTGATTCTTTTCTGATTAGGCATTAATCTCTCTCGATGCAGCATATTTGATGTTCGGACTATCTTCTGCGGATTATTTACCCATTAGGCAATCGGGGTTCTCCTAATTCATCATGTTGGGGGGGTTGTTGAAGCTCAATTCCTTCTCTAGGATATTCAAACTTCAGGTGAATCTATCTTGAGTTTGAAAAGGAGTGTTAAGAAAAATAATCTCATATTGAAAAAGAAAAAATTAACATATATTGACAGTTAGGACTTTATCTAATAGCTTAAGTGTTTAGGTTTGAGAGTCTTAACTAAAATTATGTCTTTATCAATTTAACTTATAGTAGCATCCTCAACCCAACCCATCCCCCAAATCGCAAAAATGTTCTAACTATTTTATTAACAATAAAAAGAGGAAGTTCTGAGTGACAAGATTGCTGAGGTTTCTATCTAGCCACATGCATGGAATGACTCTAAAGGGTAAAGAAAGTAAAAGCTTTTGGTTTGTCAAAATACAGCGTAGTGCTAAAGTGGGATCTCTTGAGCATTATAAATAACTTTCCTCTTAGGATGGTGTTAGGAACCAAGATAAAAGGATGATTTTTATAGATAAAAGTAAATGAGAACTAGATAATTGAATACAAAAAGGTGTATTCTCCTCCCAAGACGTCGAAGAGGACGTCCGCACTCGTTTAATCTAATAACTACTCCTAGGACGCTCAATAGAGAATATCTCAAATATCAAGCATGAATACAAATGACGGCTAGCCCTAGTTTAAATAGAAAAACCCTCCTTGTGGTGCACAAAGTAATTTCTCCATGACTTGTTGTGCGCAAAGTAATTTCTCCCTGACTTGTTGTGCGCAAAGTAATTTCCTCCCCTCTTTAGCCGCGCACGGATCTAACAGATGGAGAGTCTGCTGGGAATTGGAGCTTCGGCTATTGGCCTCTCTTCCTCTCTCAAAAAGAGACAAATAGAGAGTGTTTGATGTAAAAAATTATGAGATTTGTAAGGGAGAGTTTATTTTCTTGTAATTGTGTTCTTTTATCAATATACTAGTCATGAACCGTCTCCTCAGGCACAGTTCATTTAAGATATCCCCTCAAAATCTTTGTTCTCCCCAAAAAGTATTTCCCCCTCCAAAATTTAAACCAACAAAAATTTAGCTTTGGCACAGGCGCCTTCGGCGCGGAACATCATATTTGGTGCAAGCGCCTTCGACACAGAACAACAAATTTGGCGCGGGCGCCTTCGACGCGGAACAACAACTTCGGCGCGCAGCACGGTTCATTTAAGATTTTTCCCCGTGAAATCTTTGTTCCCCAAAAATTTATTTCCACACCCAAAATTTAAAAGAACAACAAATTAGCGTTAAAATATTTAGCGGCACGGGTGCCTTCGGCGTGTGCAACTTCGACATGGAACAACAAATTCGATGCGGACGCCTTCGAAACGTAACAACAAATTCGGCGCGTAACAACAAATTAGCGTTAAAAAATTTAGCGGGCATCTTTGGTGCGGAACAACTTCGGCGCACGGCACAGTTCATTTAAGATTTTTTCCAGCAAAATCTGTGTTTCCCAAAAAATTATTTTCACAGCCAAAATTTAAAAGAACAACAAATTAGCGTAAAAATATTTAGCGGCACGGACGCCTTCGGCGTGTGCAATTTCGACACGGAACAACTAATTCGGCGCAGGTGCCTTCGACACGGAACAACAAATTCAGCGTAGAATAATAAATTCGGAGCGGAACAACAAATTAGCGTAAAAAAATTCGACGTGAGCAGGGAAATTTTTTTACTCGGGCTAAAGAGAAACGCATGAAAATGAAGGTGGAAAGTGCATAAGTGTGGGTGTGTGGGAGGGTAAAAAGTGAAATGGGAGGGTCTTTTAGCAAAAGGGGAAATGGACAGTATCCTGCGTAAATGTAGTGATTGTGGGGGTTGAAAGCGAAAGAAAAAACAAAAAAGTTCTCATCTCATAACACTCATCTTAACCCTTTTTTATCAAGATTAAATTCTAGCCATTGTTGTATCAACCTCTTATACATCAGCATGACATCAGCTTGTCTTAGTCAGTCCTAGAATTCAAAAAAAGTCCTCAATTGTAATATAGATTTTACTCGTATTATGTCACATAAATGCATGCTATGGTTGGATGATTGAATCACATAAAGCTTAATATTTCTTTTAGTATTTGTAACCTGCCTTGTGTGCTCGGAAAGTGGGATGATGATCCCCAACAAGTGATATCAGAACCGACGGTGTTCAATTGGGTGCTTTGGTTTGCAACATTGAGCAAATCGTGTGGAGTCAAGGGCCATGTTTTTTGGTGATGCAATGAATAAAAGAATGGCTCATGCAATGGCATGGAGCTACGAAGGTTGTGTTTGTAGTGTTACGTGAGTGACATATGATATGCATGCGGTGGTGTGCATGGTGATGCAAGGCAATATCAGAGAGCTTGCCAGAGTGATATTAAGTGGTGTTAAACCACAAGCATCAGTTTGGTGCTTGAAGGTGTGTACAACATGCATAAAGATAATGTGTAATGCTGTAACACTGTGTATAATGGGGATTGTGCATGTGATGTGTAATGGCAGACGGTTACAGTAGGTGATACACAACAACGTATCATAACTGCAAGTGGCATACCGAGGCAGTAGACGATATTAAAGGTGAGTGATGAGCAAGCCTGACTCGATGTGGCATTTCATCGAGCCCCTAGTATGTGTAGTTTAGAGTTATGCGAAGGTTGCAATAGTGTCGGAACAACATTAGCAGGATATGCAGGGAGGCCACGTTGGAGCCGACCATTGATATATGATTAGTGGCATGGACGGTGGGTGTGTGCATATGGTATGCGTAGATGTGCATATTCGGGCATGCGGAACGTACATTGCACACTAAGGTGCACATGTAGGCATGCATGTAGGTGCCACTGACCAATGGCTGCACGTAATGGATCAACAATGTCGTGGATCTTGGGGCTAAGAAGGCACGTGTGAGCCCATGGTGCTTGAGGTTAGCAACCTACAATCATGCAAACAAAGTTAATGTTACGGCCTAAATTTGATATCTAAGGACGAACCTCGTGAAATACGTGGTGAAGGCTCTAACATGAAAAGTGAGGAATTACAGCTTATGTCCGCGTGAAAGGAGGGAGATCATTTAATTCTTTGTTGGATTTTTTATGTGGGCCTTGCAGGATGAAATTAAGGAAAAGGTCGTGCAGGATGCATTGGAGGCATCTTCATGTGGGGGAGTTATTATATTGGGTTGTTGGAAATTGTCGTGAGAAAACGACATCAGGTGAGGAAAAGAAGATCTAGGCTTATGTTGATTATCAGGGCCCGAAAGTGATCTGGTGACAGGTCAATAATTCGGAGGCCGTTGGTAACGATTCATAAGTGGAACCCTATATTTTTTACTGTTGAACAGTAATGGTGAATGCAGATTAGAATCATTCCAATGTTTCTCCTCCTAAGACGCCGAAGAGGACGTCCGCACTCGTCTACCTATGGAATCACACAAATATCAATAATCAAAAGCATATGAAATAAGTGACGGCTACCCCTATATATAATGAGAATTAGGGCAAGAGGGGGCATGCGGCTAGGTCGGCCAAGGGTAAGTCGGCAATGGGGGGCCGCGCCTGGGCCTTGCGCACGCGTGCCTCTACTGCGAGTGTAAACCCGCAGGGGGCCCATGGGGCCATCAATACCCCCAAAGAGCCACCTTGTCCTCAAGGTGGAAATCTGGAAAGCGCGCCGCCATCTCGTCCAGGTCCTCCCACGTGCTATCGTGCTCTGACAAGCCCCTCCACTACAACAACACATGCCGCTCTCCTGTGTCGCTCCGTCGAACCCTCTTCGGCACCTCGGGCTCCAGTCTCACCTCCATATCAGCAGTAAGAGTCTCTGGTAATGAAGGGGAAGAGGTGTGGTCGCCAATGGCCTGGCACAAC
This sequence comes from Scilla litardierei, assembly GCA_030789695.1. Classification (NCBI taxonomy): domain Eukaryota; kingdom Viridiplantae; phylum Streptophyta; class Magnoliopsida; order Asparagales; family Asparagaceae; genus Scilla; species Scilla litardierei. The sequence goes on along the minus strand of CM061134.1, from coordinate 219,150,096 downwards.
TGCGAAACGTGAAAGACTGGGTGAATGGCAGATCCTGAGGATAAGCGCAATCTGTAGGCTACCGGTCCCACTCTCGCCTCGACCTCGAAAGGCCCAAAATACCGTGCTGCCAACTTTTCATTCCTCATATGGGCCACTGACCTCTGCCTGTATGGCCTCAGCTTCAGATACACCATGTCTCTTACCTCAAATTGTATGTCACGACGGTGTAGGTCTGCCCGAGCCTTCATCACCTGACACATCTGACCCAAGTGTCGTCTCATGCCCTCCAGAATCTGATCCCTCTCCGCTGGGTACTGCTCCACATCTGACACAGGTGTCGTCTCATGCCCATAATGAAGTAAGTGCGGGGGATCTCTGCCATACAAAATCCTGAAGGGTGTAGTCTGCGCCGCCGTGTGATAAGAAGTGTTATACCAATATTCCTCCCAGGCTAGCCAACGAGCCCACTCCTTAGGATTCTCTGAAATGAAGCATCGCAGGTAAGTCTCCACACTCATATTTACCACCTCCGTCTGACCGTCAGTCTGAGGATGGTAGGATGTGCTCCGCTTCAATACCGTCCCCTGTAGCCTGAACAGCTCCTGCCAAAACTTGCTCTGGAACACCTTGTCTCGATCCGAGACTATGGTCTTTGGAGGTCCATGCAGACGAATGACCTCTCTCACGAACACCTCTGCAACGGTGATTACGCTGTAAGGATGCCGAAGCGGAACAAAGTGCGCATATTTGCTGAGACGGTCGACCACAACAAAAATGACAGTGTATCCTTCCGACTTCGGTAACTTATCAATGAAATCCATGGAGAGGTCCTCCCAAACACGCTCCGGTAAGGATAGTGGTTGTAGTAGTCCTCCAGGGGACATAGACTGGTACTTCTGACCTGGTACACGTCACACTCCACCACAAACCTCGCCACCTCCTTCTTTATCCCCTTCCAGTAGACCTCCCTCGCCAGCCGCTGATAGGTCTTCAGGACCCCAGAATGTCCTCTAATGGTACTGCCGTGAAACTCCTGGAGTATGGCTGGTATAAATGTGGAAGTCCTCGGTATCGCCAGCCTCTCCCAGTACAGCAACCGTCCCTCCTGTAGAGAGTACCCCGGAAACTCAGTAGACCCCTTCAGGAGAGCTTCCCGTTACCTGCTAGCTCAGAATCCTGCTCCACCTCCTGCTGTAGCTGCCCCAAGTCCTGTAGAACGGATACTGCTAGTGCTGCCAGCTCCACCACCTCCTCTCATCGGGATAACGCATCTACAGCCTTGTTTTCCAGCCCCGGACGATACTTAATCTCGAACATGTATTCCATCAACTTTCGCAGCCATTTTTGATGCTCCTCCGCTACCATCTGCTGCTCCAATAGGTACTTCAGGCTCCGCTGATCTGTGCGTACTATGAAGCTCCGTCCTAACAAGTATGACATCCACTTCTGTATGGACAACACTATGGCCATCAGCTCTCTCTCGTAGACCGACCGCAGTCGGGCCCTCGCGGTCAACATCTGGCTGTAGTAAGCTATGAGCCGCTGCTCCTGCATCAGTATTGCTCCTAGCCCATGTCCTGATGCGTCTGCCTTTACCACGAAGGGCCTGGAAAAGTCGGGCAACGCCAATACTGGCACGGTGGTCATTGCCCTTTTCAGGGCATCAAATGCTGTCGTCGCCTCCTTACCCCAGTGAAACTGGTCCTTCTTCAATAACTCCGTCAGCGGCCAGACAATCGTCCCATATCCCTCCACGAACCTGCGATAGTATCATGTCAGCCCCAGGAAGCCATGTAGCCCTCTGAGCGTGGTGGGGCACGGCCAGTCCAGCATGGCCGCTATCTTTGCTCTATCTGCTGCCACCCCTACTGTTGATACCACGTGCCCCAAATACTCCACCTGTGGTTGCCCGAAAAGACACTTCTTTCTATTTACATATAGCTGGTGGTACTGCAGCTCCTGAAACACCACCTGCAGGTGGTCCAAATGTTCCTCCAGAGTACGACTGTACACCAAAATGTCATCGAAGAAAACTAGTATAAATCGCCTGAGGTAGGGATGGAATACCTTATTCATAAGAGCCTGAAAGGTGTCAGGTGCGTTTGTCAAACCGAAGGGCATCACAAGAAACTCATAGTGGCCCTCATGCGTCCTGAACGCCGTCTTGGGCACATCCTCCCACCGCATCCTGATCTGATGGTAGCCGGACTTAAGATCTAACTTGCTGAACCAGGCTGTCCCGTGTAGCTCGTCCAGGAGCTCGTCGATCACCGGTATGTGGAATTTATCTTGTACCGTCTCCTTGTTCAGCGCCCTGTAGTCCAGGCAGAATCGCCAACTACCATCATTCTTCTTTACTAACAACATTGGGCTGGAGAACGGGCTCACACTTGGCTGGATCACCCCGCCTGTACCATCTCTGACACTATTCTCTCTATCTCGTCCGTCTGATGCTGTGGTATCGATAGGGCCGCACGATAATGAGGGACACATACTCTCGTAGAACAATGGCGTGCTCGTAGTCCCGCGGTGGTGGGAGACCCCGAGGTTCCTGGAAGATCTCAAACTGCTCCATCAGCTGCTGCACCTCTCCTGGAATGTGCTGCTCTGTACTGGCCTCTGCGCCTCCCTCACATGTCAACGAGTACAGCTCCACTAAATATCCTCCTCCCTCTGCCTGGATGGTCCTTACCATGGTCTTCAAAGAGACCAAAACTCTGCAGAGGCTAGGGTCCCCCTGGAGTCTCACTGCTCTCACTGCCTCCTGAAACTCCATCCGTAGCAGCTTCCAATTTATTGTCATCTCCCCTAACGTCTGTAGCCAGGTCATGCCCAAAATGATATCGGTGCTCCCCAGATCCAGAGGTAAAAAATCTGCAATCACCTGTTTCCCCTGCAGGGTCAGTACCAGTCCCCTGCAAACTCCCCGGCTGCTCTCCTTCTTTCATGTCCCCATCATCATACTGAAGCTGCCGCAATCTGTCAGCTAGAGTTCCTGCTGTGCCACCACCCTTCTGGAGATGAAATTGTGGGTAGCCCCAATGTCAATGAGCACGGCCACCTCCTGATCGCCGATCTCCTCCCTTAGCTTCATGGTGTAGTTCGGTGTGAACCCTACCACGGAGTTGAGGGACACCTCGGCCACATCCAACTGCTGGCCCTCCAGCTCCTCCTCTGCCTCAGCTGCCTCCTCCTCAATGTCAGCCTCGTCGTCATCGTCCTCCAACAGAATCACCTGGAGCTTGCGCCCCGCACACCGATGGCCTGGTGAGAATCGCTCATCGCATCTAAAACACAAGCCATTCTGCCTCTTCTCTCTCATCTCAGCGTCTGTCATGCGCCTGAACTGCCCCCCAGGCTGTGGTGCACTATTCTTCTCTCCTGTCTTCTCCCTGACCCCCGAATCGGTCCCCGTAGTGGCTTTCTGCTGTCCTCCTGGCACAGGCTGACTACAAACCGTCAATCCACTCCAACCTCCCCGGGCCCTCCTATCCTCCAGCTGAAAGTCCTCTGCCATTTGAGCGTACTCCATGGCCTCCATCAAACTCTGCGGTTTATGCATGCGCACGGCTGCTCAAATAGTGGCCTTCAGCCCATTCATAAAGGTGCTCTCTATCGTCTCGTCGGTCACCCCGTGCACCTGTCCTGAAAGGGCATCAAACCTCTCTAAGTAGTCTCTCACCGTTCCCTTCCGTCGAAGAGAACGTATCTGCTCCCGTACGTTCCCCACATGGTGGTCTTTGAACCGCTCTACCATCTGGTCCCTGATCTCCTCCCACGAGCGAAAAGGGTGCCTCACGTCCTTCCACTGAAACCACGCCAGGGCCCTCCCATCTAAGCAAATGCCCGCCACCTCCAACTTCTGTTCCTCCGTCATGCGAGAGACTCTAAAAAATGTCTCCGCCCTGTAGACCCACGAGACGGGTCCCCTCCATCGAATATAGGCATCTTCAGCTTCCTTAGTCGGTCCATATTGAATCCTCCCTGGCTCCCGCGACCTCATCCATGTCTAGGCTGATGGTAGTGCTGATACCTCTCCTGGCGCCGCTCGTAGCCCTCATGGGGCCCTCCTCCTCGGTCACCGTACCCCTCGTCGCCTCCAAACCTACCCTCTGGCCTCTCCTAGAAGTCTTTGTGTTCCCCTCCTGCGCCTGCATTACGTCCCTTCGGGTGGTGGGGCGGTGGCTGCTACCTACTGTCGCCAAATCGAGGGTCGGAAGGGTCCTAATAACCCTCGTCGTAGTCTCCGTGCCCCTGAAGTCCCCTGGGCCCCATCTCCTCCTCAAAGTCGCGTGCCGGTAACTCCCGAGGCGGCTGGCCGTCGTAAAAAGGCTGAAAACATCGCTCGGAGCCTGAAAATCGTCGCGTGGGGGTCTGTGACTATCTGCGGGGCCGCGACCTGCCTGGGGCAGGGCCGCCGGCCCCGCCGGGCGTCCTGGGGGCCCCAGCGGCCCCCTCGGGGGTCGACAGGGGTCGCCGGCCCCCTTGGGGGCTTTACCGCCCCCCGGGCGAAACCAGGAGGGCCCACCGCCTCCCTGGCGGCCCTCCTGGGGGGCGGCAAAAGGCCTGGGGGGCGGCCGCGGCCCCCCATGTGCTTCGCGCGCCTGTCGTTGGGGTGGGGGTGGCCGTCGGTCCATCCTTGAGCTTCCGCCGCCTTCCGCCTCACTTCTTCGCGGTTGTCGACTCTCCATGGCTCCTCTTCCTTATCTTCGGTAAATTCCTCCACCAAAAAATCGTTTTCCGGGTCAAAGTCCTCAACTTTTCCCTTCCCCTTGCCTAAAGGTGCCGCCTTTTCCGCCGCCTTTTCCACCGACTTAGGGTTTTCCTCCCCTTTGTTGTTCGTCGCCAATTGATTTAGGGCTCCCATCAATTGTGCGAATTGATCGTCGTGCTTCGCTTGATTTGACGCCATTTGGGAGATGGAAGTAGTTAATTTTGCCATGGACTCATCGTTCCCCGCCAACGATTTCTTGATAGCCTCGATCTCACTCGTGAACTTTGCCTCCAACGCCTCAATTTTGTCCTGTGATCTCGCTGTCACCGCCATCGATCGTGACGTGTTCTGATATCAAATTGTTAGGAACTAACAAAAGATGCAATTTTTATAGAGAACTAATAATGAAGAACAAGATAATTGAGCACAAAAGAGGTGTGCTCTCCTCCTAAGACGCCGAAGATGACGTCCACACTCGTCTACCTATGGAATCACACAGATATCCATAATCAAAAGCATAGGAAATAAGTGACGGCTACCCCTATATATAATGAGAATTAGGGCAAGAGGGGGCATGCGGCTAGGTCGTCGGCCAAGGGTAAGTCGGCAATTGGGGGGCACGCCTGGGCCTTGCGCGCACGTGCCTCTCCTGCAGGTGTAAACCCGTAGGGGGGCCCATGAGGCCCATCAGCCTTGCAGGATGAAATTAAGGAAAAGGTCGTGCAGGATGCATTGGAGGCATCTTCATGTGGGGGAGTTATTTTATTGGGTTGTTGGAAATTGTCGTGAGAAAACGACATCAGGTGAGGAAAAGAAGATCTAGGCTTATGTTGATTATCAGGGCCCGAAAGGTGATCTGGTGACAGGTTAATAATTCAGAGGCCGTTGGTAACGATTCATAAGTGGAACCCTATATTTTTTACTGTTGAATGTAATGGTGAATGCGGATTAGAATCATTCCAATGTTTGAAATATACCAGGAAAGTTGACGTGAGATTGACGGTGATCAGGGAGACTGTATAGGCTAGACGATCAGGAGGATGATAGTTGCATTGATGGTACAAGGAGGTGATGTGATATAACCTCATGATTCAGGTGCTAGCGTGCTTCTATACACGATGGGCATATGAAGTTATACAACCCTTTATCTCTGAAGATAGTCGTGATGTTTGGATTGAGATGGAGCATGGTGTTGTGATCATGATATTTCGACGTAAGACTTGACAAGTGATCATGAGTCCTTGGCGATCTTGATGTTGTGATCTGGGTGGAGTACATAGATAACAGTAGTTTTAAGTTTTTAACTACTTGGTTAGAGAAAGTGATGACTAGTTAGGATGATCAGGGGAGGTGAAACATGACACATATGAGTTATATGCAAAGTAAGATGGCAAATGCAACAGAGCATCTTCAGCTTATGACTTTTCAGTTATAAGCTAAGGTGGAGATAATTGGTATTATGTCTCGCGTTGAATCTGATGGGATTATAGGAGTTCATTTGATTGGACTTGGGGCCCTTTGAATTGAAATTATTCAGTTGTGTACGCTACAACTAAATAATGCGGCATGGTCTTATGGTGGGGTTCCTTGAGCATTATAAAGAGCATTATAAAGAATTCTATCCATGGGAAGGCAGATGTGCTGGGAATTGGAGCTTAGGCTCATGGCTTCTCTTGTATGAGCAAGAGAGGGGACATAAGAAAGTGTTTGATGTAAGGATAAATTGTGAGATTAGTAAGGAAGATGTTATTTTCTTGTAACCTTGTTTCTCGTATCAATAGATTTCTCTCAGATATGTCCCATGAATCTTCGTCAGAGTTGGACAGTTGAAACATGTAAATCTTATTGTTTCTTTTAATTTTTATGCTCTATCTTGCGTGCTCAGAAGGTGCCACACCGTCGTATAGGACATGATGCATGAAAACAATGACACATACGTGAGACAAATCCATCGCACTTCCCAAGCCTTTAGTGCACTTCAATAACAATAGCAAAGCAACACTGTAACAAAGAGAGCTTTATTAATGCTAGAAGTTTTAAAGCATAAGCTAATGAAAACTATTTGCAAGCAAAACTAGACTTACAAGCAAGTCTTTCTTAATACAATCATAGTAAGCTCTTATTGATCAAACCTTCTTAACTATCTGAATCTATGATTGGTGAGTTTCAGGGTGGGACGGAGAGAGACAGACCAGAATGATTCATTTGGATCGATGAGCTATTTCGTGTATGCCACATCTATTCTCTATATGTCAGGATGGAAAATATTAGGAATGAGCTATATGATCAATGAGTAAGGCAGTACCTTACAGATGAATAGACAAATAATATAATAACATGATTATAACAAATAAGGGTTTGTGCCTGACTAAATTTTTTTAATATTAAAGATATTTCAGATCAAGCGAACCAAGATTATATTTCAATATTTAATCATGTATGTGATAAATATTGAAATGGAAATGTATGGATTTTGGAATATATTTATAACTTGAAAAATGCTTTGATATGTGTGTGTGTGTATATACATGCATGCATATATATATATATATATATATATATATATATATATATATATATATATATATATATATATATATATATATATATGGGGGAAAATGGCTGTGTGCACGTGCACAAGTAAGTTACCTGTGCACGCCCACACAAGGGGGTTCCCTTATTTTTTTTGAATTTTTTTGTAGGATTGTTGTGCACCTCATGGATGATCAATACACCAAAAATCAAGTGAATCCAACGCCATTTGACCGTTATATAGGATCAATGTCCATTAAATAACGCACTAGAGGAGGGTTGAATAGTGTATATACAATTTAAAAATGCTAATAAACAAATTAAGCAAGTGCTGAATATAAATTGCACACAACAATCACAAAGAGAGAATACAATCCCATACACAGAATTTTATTCTGGTTCGGATCCCTACACCGAGCCTCCTACTTCAGACCCACCATCCTAAACCGGAACGGTGGCTTTCCACTAGTGCTCCCTAAACCTAGACACACAAGTTCACTTTTCACGAGTACATTCCCTAAACTGGGATAATGTGGAGTAAACCCCCCACAATGTTCTCATGACCCGAGAACTAGGTTTCAAAACAAAAAGAAACGAAATACAATTTTACTTATGCCTTGATAGATATTACCAATGTGTGTGAAGGCATAAAGATTGAAAACACCAAGTGCTTGATGTAGAAGATGATGCACTTGGAAAACTCTCTCTTGATGCAATCTCAATGCATGGACACGTTTAATCAAAGTGAAAAAGAAAATGAGAGAGAACAAAATACTCTTAGTTTTGGCTCTAAATGAGTTGAATTTCTGTGAGCAGGTGCCAAAAACTGCCTCTAAACAAGCTTAAATAAGCCATCAAATCTGCACTAAAGACAAGAAAACGACGCCGTGAAAATCTCACCTAACGGCTACAAACGGACAAATTTGAGAGCGACCAGATGTCTAGAGAAGGGTTCCTAGACGACGGATCAACTGCTCAGATGCGTGGAAACTCAACTTCAATTGTCTGGCAGAAAGGGATGGGCAGATGAAAGAAAAGTCCAATTCACGCATCAGACATCTAAAGACACTTACTAGACGTCTAATCTACTGTGCAGACGTCTAGTAAGCCTTCTTCAGATGGCTGCAATTAAGGGTCCAAAAAACAGAGAGCACATGCAGTCGGCTCACTCTGTACATGCGCCTAAAGTTCATGTACCAGGCGTCTGAACCACTGTTCAGACGCTTGGTCATAGACCATCAGGCAACTGACCCTTGGCTTTGTGAGCTGATGAGAAAGCTGACACACCATATATTTGGTGACCCTTCACCTAGCGTCTGATCCAGCTCTAAAATTACTATAAAGAGTGTTTTGAGTAATGGACCAAATGAGATGAGTTCTACATGAATTCTAAGAAACTCTATGATGGAAATGATGCATACTGAAATTGTGTGTGCATCTATTCAAGGCTACATATAATCTAAGAAATAAAAGTAAGATTACATGAAAAATAAAATGAAAAAATACACTTGAAATCCTCAAGTTTCATGTAATCCATTGATCCAAAGTCTTGAACTATCAACCACTATCATCCCATCACATATTGTTTTGTCTGTTCATCAAGATAATTAAAAGTTAATCTGAGACTAAAACAATGAGAGTCATTAGTAACTACATAATGAGGTGATCATCATTAAAACAAAACTGGGCTAACTGGCCAATACCCAACACGTTAATATAACTGTTGCAAATTCAATAGTATATGTGTGTGTGTGTCTTGCAAATTCGGTGTTAACAAGGTTGATTCCTGAGAAATGGCTGTTAATTGACCAGTGATTTATGTTGATTATATTTTGGGTCCACACAGTCTTAGATGGATCTTCTTCTATGATGCAATTTCATCTTGAATTTATGAAACTGCTCATATAAGCTCATATTTACTTTTGAGGACATTATACAGGACCATTCAAGAGTATCCACATTTGTGCAATTTTATGTTTCACAACTATGACTCAGCTCCCATGTAATTAATTCAATAAGTGAGCTTGAAAATGCAATTCTAAAATTGTCCTTACCCATGGTATATGTTTTCTTTTGAGGATTTAACAAGTTTATCTTCTCTGATATAATTGAGTCTTTACAAAGTTTGTCAGAAGTTTTTTTTACCTCAAGACAATAATTTATCAAAAGCATTCTGTTAAATTACTTAGGACATCAATATAAAGTAACTAGAAAGATATGCTGTGAATGTCAATGATGCTTGAATGTAATGATTGCAAGCCATGGATGAGTGGTTGTGTGGTGCTTCTGTTAAGCAATTTCCTTTTGAACTTAAAAAATTGGGAAAATGAATGTCGATGATCATTAATTTCTTATTTCATGATCATTGTATCTATTTATTTAATCATTGCTGGCCTCATTGCAGGCTATCTGCAAGAGCTTATTTACAAGCTAAGCAAAGTAGGACAAGCTATTGAGAACAATGATTTCTCAGCAGCTGGTTCTGTTCTAGCTCGGAGCTCAGGGGCCGACTGGTTGCAAAATGTCAATACAGCTTTCACAAAGGTTAGGACGATCACTGCCTCATCCTCATATAATATCGGGGTTTCAAGGACACGATTGATTATCTAAATTCGGCCCTAAAACAATTTTTCTTAGCTGAGCTCGAGCCCTGAGGCGAAGGCAGAGGTGGACTTGTTCAATTCCTCTCTGGCATCTTTGATGTCATCAGGTATAGTATCTGTAACAATCAATCAATCGTCTCCTTTGTTCAAACTGACACGGACTCTGTCTTCAGTCGGCAACAATGATGTTGAGTCCTCAAGATCGGCCTTCGTATCTTCTGCCAGTGCACTTGAGAAATGGGCAGGGTTAACCGGTCTAATTGGCGAGCTCAAGGGTCTGTAACGAGAGGAATCCCTGAAGGCAGTCCAGCATTGTGCAGATTTTACTCCAGTCAGTTTCTTTAACGTTTATCAAGAGTTATTTTGTAAAGGATGTGATGTCGCCATCTTTCACATTCTTTTTGAAGGATCAATGTTAAGAATCATCTTCTCACTTGTTATTATGACAAAGTATTTTAAAAAATAAGTTTTATGTTGTATGTTGCTGTTCTAGACATTATGAAATGTGATGTTTTCTAGATAAAGAATTCCTTTTCTTGTGTCGCCGTCTATTTAGTATGCAGAATCAGATATCTATCTTTGATCCTGCAGTTGCCCAACTCTCTCAACATTGGATCTTTTAACACATTTTATCTTCGGATTCCTTGCCCATCGGATACCTTGCCCATCGATTCCTTTCTTCTGAAACTTGATTCTTCGTCGCTTTTCCTCTTCTTGGTGACAAGCTTTTCGCTTCTGATGTTTAAATAGAACACTTGTCATTGTTTTTGTTCTATGTTTCCCCCTGCTCCTTGGGATTTTCCTACAGAAAAGTGTTCACAAGGTATTCTTATTGCCCTTCTCTTAGACTCCATGCATGCTTCTTTTCTCTCTTACAGATTTTATTGCACATAACAAGTTTCCTTTTTTGTTGTGGCCGCAGATTTTAGGGGAAAGAGATGAATTTGCTTCATGGGATTCTGAACGTAACAATCTTTGAAGCATATCTCTCCTCAGCTCCCAGTGGATGGCCTGAATATGCTCCAAGAACTGCTAGCAAGGTGCATGTTATATCTTACAATCTTTGTTAAAGATATCCTTTTAAGAAGTTGCAATTTCCTGGTCCTTGTGTCGAATCTCAAAATATTTTAGCCGTCTAATTTGAACTCAGCAGTCTATTTTTTGTTGTGGAACAATGAAGACTCCACCTTCATCAGCCAAGAGGCCGGGCAAAAGATTCTCATGGATCAAAAGGGTATCAGCATCATTTTGTAGTCCAAAGGTGCATAAATTTTCATTTCGTCATTGAATCACACTCCCATCTTCTTGCCATTAAAGTATTTCCCTCTGTGATTAATTTGTAGCTAATTGAGGGAATCCAGGGCACTCTTTTGGGCAAGGACTCGGCCAAAATCTACGCAACCGTGGACATAGAGAAAGCGAGGGTCGGCCGAACCAGAGTGATCACCAACGAGCCCAGCAACCCGAGATGGCAAGAGTCTTTCCGCATCTATTGCGCGCACACGGCCGCCAACGTCATCTTCACCGTGAAGTCCGGCAACGCGGTCGGCGCCACGCTCATCGGCCGGGCCCGCCTGCCCGTCGAGGAGATCCTAAACGGATCCGAAGTCGACCGGTGGCTCGACATCCTCGACGAAGGCCTCGGCCCGATCGAAGGAGCCAAGATTCATGTGAAAGCAAGCTACTTGCACGTGTCGAGGGACGTCGAGAGCTGGTCGAGGGGCGTGCCGGGGCCGGGGTATCTCGGCGTGCCGCACACCTACTTCGAGCAGAGGCAGTCTTGCAGGGTGACGCTTTACCAGGACTCTCACGTCGACGACGATTTCGTGCCGAGAATTGGGTTGGCGAACGGGGTCAGCTATCAGCCTCGACGATGCTGGGTCGATATCTTCAATGCGATCAGCAATGCGCAGTACTTCATCTACATCGCCGGGTGGTCGGTCTACGCGGAGATCGCCTTGATCAGAGGTCCGGATGCGACCGGAGGTCGACGGCAGACGTTGGGGGAGCTGCTGAAGATGAAGGCCGGCCAAGGCGTTCGTGTGCTCATGCTCGTTTGGGACGACAGGACGTCGGTGTCTCTCGGGCAACTGAAGAGGGACGGCGTCATGGCGACTCACGACGAGGACACCGCCGCCTACTTCCGCGGCTCGGACGTGCACTGCGTCCGGTGCCCGAGGGATCCGGACGTCGGGGAGAGCTACGTTCAGGATCTGGAGATATCGACCATGTTCACCCATCACCAGAAGCTCGTCGTGGTGGACGACGGCGAGACGCCCTTGCCCGACGCTCGAGGGGGCCGGAGCATCAAGGGCTCTCGGTATTCTAGAGCCCGGGACGACGGGAGGAGGGGGATGATAAGGATTGCGAGCTTCATCGGCGGCATCGACCTCTGCGATGGACGGTACGACACGCAACGGCACTCGTTGTTTCGGACGCTGAACACGGTGCATAAGTCCGACTTCCATCAGCCGAACTTCCCGGGGGCGTCGATCAAGAAGGGCGGGCCGAGGGAGCCGTGGCACGACATTCACTGCAAGCTCGAGGGGCCGGTGGCTTGGGACGTTCTGTACAACTTCGAGCAACGGTGGCGGAAGCAGGGGTCCAGCAGTGGCCTCCTCCTGCCGCTCAGCATGCCGGCGGACGCGTCGGTGCCGTCGCTCCGTCGAGAGGAGGCGTGGAATGTGCAGCTGTTCAGGTCCATCGACGGCGGAGCCGCCTACGGGTTCCCGGAATCGCCGGCGGAGGCGGCGAGGCTGGGGCTGGTGAGCGGGAAAGACAACGTCATCGACCGCAGCATCCAGGACGCCTACATAAACGCCATCAGGAGGGCGAAGAGCTTCATCTACATCGAAAACCAGTACTTCCTAGGGAGCACCTACGGCTGGAAGCCGGAAGGAATCAAGGTGGAGGAGATCAACGCGCTGCACCTCATTCCGAAGGAGCTCTCGTTGAAGATCGTCAGCAAGATCGAGGCCGGGGAGCGGTTCACCGTCTACGTCGTGATACCGATGTGGCCCGAGGGCGTGCCGGAGAGCGCTTCGGTTCAGGCGATCCTCGACTGGCAGCGGAGGACAATGGAGATGATGTACGCGGACGTCGTGCGCGCGCTCCGCGCCAAGGGGATTTCATGGGCCGATCCCAGGGACTACCTCACCTTCTTCTGCCTGGGGAATCACGAGGCGAGGACCGCCGGCGAGTACGTGCCTGCGGAGCAGCCGGAGCCTGACACCGACTACAGCAGAGCCCAGCGGGCGAGGAGATTCATGATCTACGTCCATGCCAAGATGATGATCGGTAAGTTAACTTGCTAAAATTGTCTATGAAACCCAATTATATTACCTCTCGTCTTCCTGATGTGTGCAGTTGACGACGAGTACATAATCGTGGGATCGGCCAACATCAACCAGAGGTCCATGGACGGAGGCAGAGACAGCGAGATCGCGATGGGAGCATACCAGCCCTACCATCTCGCAGGCCAGAGGCCGGCCAGAGGCCAGATCCACGGATTCCGGTTGTCGCTGTGGTACGAGCATCTGCGGGTGCAAGACGAAGCGTTCCTCTGGCCGGAGAGCCTGAGCTGCGTGCGGAAGGTAAACAGCATTGCGGGGGGTCACTGGGAGGAGTATGCCGGAGATGGCCTTGATTCCGACATCTCCGGCCATCTGATGAGCTACCCCATCAGCGTTGGCGGCGACGGGACGATAACTCCGTTGCCGGGAGCGGAGTTCTTCCCTGATACCAAGGCTAGGGTCCTGGGGGCCAAGTCCGATTACCTTCCTCCCATGCTCACCACTTGATCTGTGAATAATGATACTAGTTTCTTAATGTAATTTAATCAGAGTTTTATGATGTGTGTTAATCATTGTAAATAACCCATAGAAGGATACCGAACATGATGCTGAATGATGCCATTCTAAACATAATATTCCAGTTGCCTGAAAGTTTTTCCATACTTCAAACAACAAGACAGACAGCATATCAAACGGAGCCAAGTCAACATAGGACAAGAACAAAACAAGGAAATAAAACAAACTTCAACATCCAAGCTGTACGATACAGACAATGGAAGAGAGATGATTATGAAAATGTAAATCTGGGAAGCGTAAACATTGATCTTATACAGCAGATACATGGATCATGGTAACATGGGTACACAGTAAATTTTCAGAATGATATGACCATAACACACAAACAAACAGATTTTTAATCTAACAGTGGACCATATCCGTTTTGATCTGGTATTATCATTCTCATAGTAGTGCAGTTACTCTGACCAGTGACCAATATCGGACTCCAAATCTGACCTGCTTTTACTAATACTCGAGGTGATCAGCAAATGGGTGGGGGTTTTTTTTTTTGGTTTTTTTTTTTTTTTTTTTTTGGTGTGTGTGTGTGGGGATGGTCCAATAAGAACGAATCTAACAGTGTCTAGCTCAACGAACTTTGATGCATTAGAGATAATAGGGAGTAGGGGTGGCAAAATTGACCCGACCCGAACCCGGCCTCTTGGGTCGGGTATGGGTAGAGGCCAATTCGGGTCGGGTCGGATCCGGGTTGACCCGACCGACCCGGATAAAAATCCGGGTCGGGTACGGGTTTGCCTTGTCAACCCGATTGACCCGTTTTTCACCCGGTTAAAAGTATTAATATATAATAAATATTATACACCCTTCATTTCAAAGCACCATGTGGCAACTTGGTTACCGCTTCCGCTTGTTCGTCGGCGGGTCTCGGTTTCGAATCCCAACGGATTCTGTTGTCGTTGAATTTTTTGCTTCGAAATTTAAGAATATGATGCTTGCGAACAATATAATTAAAGTAAATACAATTTGTTTACAAGAAAGACTATATCCTGGTGGTTGGGTTCTGTGAGTGCGCACTCATCCTCGCGGGTTCGAGGCCTCTCTTCCACATTTCGCTTTATAATTTAATTAGCATTTTTACTCTTATTTTCAAACCGACCACCCGAACCCGACCCGCAAGGCAAACCGGGTCGGGTACGGGTCACCCGGGTTACAGCCGGGTCGGGTACGGGTTTCCGAACCCTGACCCGAACTTAATTCGGGTCGGGTTCGGGTTGACCCCTATTCGGGTCGGGTCAAACCTGACCCGGCCCCGACCCGACCCGACCCGTTTGCCACCCCTACTAGGGAGGAAGGATATTTTTACACGAGAATAATTATATGAGAAGTCTGCGTCAACACACCAAAAATCAAATCAACCGAATGCTACTTGACCCTCGATCCGATTGTAATAAATTCAATGGTTTTAGAACAATAAAACTTTTTGTAACGAGTGGATCGAGTGTTAAATCCCGATAAAATTCACTCATATTGATGTTTTGTCATTTTAGAATGTGTACAATGATACGTTTCGCTAGGGATTTGAAGATTAAAAAAAGGGATTTTTATTGGAATTTCAGATCTAGTACTAAAAAGAAACCATAATACAATAAATCTACTCGCTAACTAATGACTAGAAGATAATTCTTAACCTAGGTGAAAAGCCAAAACCCTAATACAATTAGTCTAAGGGGATAAATAAAATAACTCTCCAATTTTCGCATAAGAATTAGGGCAGGCTCAACCCCCTTTAAATAGCAAAACACCCCTTAAATGTCATTTTACCCAAATGCCCCTGTTCCAATTACCGGCCGCAACACTACTCTGCCCCGGAAAACCCACCTTGTCCTCAAGGTGGTGCGTGAAGGGTATGGTCAGCTACTCCACGTGCAGGTGCTCCTGATCATCGTCCACGCCGGCTTCCAACATTATCACACTCTCTTCTCCCTCTGCTTCGTCATTCACTATCAGGATCTGAAGAGTACGATGCCCGCACCGGTGCCCAGGAGTAAACTTCTCGTCGCATTTGAAACACAGGCCCTTGGTCCGTTTGTCACGAATCTCTGCCTCGGTCATTCTTCGTGTATGTCCCCCAGGTCGTAGTTCCATTCCCTTCTCCTTGGTAACCACTGTGCCGTCAGTGGATGTTGCCCCTCCTGCGGCCACCTTTTGTCCCCCTCCAGGATCCGGACCTCGAAAGGTAGAGCCTCCCCACGTCCCGGGCTCTTCTCTCTGTCTCCTGATGATCCTCCACCTTCCTGGCCAGCGTCATCATCCCGCGCAACCCAACGGGCTCGAACTGCCTCAGCCCCGACCTCACCGTGGGCTTCAGCCCCTTCATGAAACAGCCCTCCAAAGACTCCTCAAATACTCCCCGAGCTCGGTGGCAGAGCGACTCAAATTTCTTGATATAATCTCCCACGCTCCCCTCCTGCTTCAGTGAGTACAGTCTCTCGAACACGCCCCCAGCCTGTCCTCCTCCAAATCGCTCCGTCAAGAGCGTCGTAAACTCCGCCCAGGTCTGAAAAGGCTGCTGCTGATCTGTCCAACGAAACCAACCTAAAGTCTCTCCCTCCAAGCAAACCCCTATCGCTAGGGCTGTTGACGAACAGAACGTTCAACGAACTACTCGTGAACAAGCTCGGTATATGTTCGTTTACGTTCGTTTGGGAAGCTTAATGAACAAGCTTGAACAGATTTTTGGAGCTCGGTTAGTAAACGAACAGAGCTTGAACATAACTATGTTCGTTCATTTATGTTCATGAACAAGCTCGTGAACAAACTCGTGAACAAGCTCGTTAAGTGTTCGTGAACAAGCTCGTTAAGTGATGTTCATGAACAAGCTCGTTAAGTGCTGTTCGTGAACAAGGGCTTGAGTGAATTAAAATTAAAATTAAACACTCACCTCCTCAAATTGAATTAAACACCTCCACCACTTCAACTTCCCAGCTTCCCACTCCTAGACTCCCAGGCTCCCAGCTCTCTTTTGGGCCATTGCCATTATTCGTTCGTTTGTTTTAAAATCTGTTCATGAACAAGATTGATTGTGTGTTCGTGAACACGTTCCCAAACATGTTCACGAACACGCTCGATAAGTCTTCTTAACGAACAGAACGTTCGTTCGGTAAGCTCGGTTTACGTTCATTTATGTTCGTTTACGTTCGTTCGGTAAGCTTAACAAACAAGCTTGAACATGTTTTTAGAGCTCGGTTAGTAAACGAACAGAGCTTGAACATAGATTTTGTTCATGAACAAAACCAAGCACACTGTTCAAGCTCGTTCAAGCTCGTTCGTCAACAGCCCTACCTATCGCCCGAAGCCACTCCTCTCCTGGGACCGTAGACACCTCCAAGTACCTATCCACCCGGTACAACCAGTCATCCGGATCTCCTCCTTCAAAAATGGGCACCTCCAGCTTCCTCAGTCGCCTCTCGCCACCGTAACCACCTCTCTCCTTGTCACGCCCCGCTTCCCAAAAATATGGAGGCGAAGCGTGAGAAGGTCCGCTCAGACTTGAAGCTACAAAGCTGCAAGTCCGATAAGCGTCAATCAAATTTAAAACTGCAGGTCCTTGCAACGCGAACGAAACAAGATAATAATAATGAAATGAGACAAAAGAATAATCTCAGAATATCCATAAATATAAATTCCAACATCGCAGAAAAGCCACCAGGCTGAAATAAAAGAGAGTCTAAAGGCCCAAACATGGCCAACAAAAGTACAAAGTACAACAACAAAGTAATGGTGCAAGCACCGACATCTAACAGCAACCTAAAGCAAAGCAACGCCAACAGTCTCTAAAACTGGTCTCCGGTGTCCACGAACTCCTCGACGAATGTAGGCTCAGTGTCAGCAACTACCTCGTCCGCTACAACTATCTCTGGCTCAGGGTCTAACATGTGACACCCAAAGAGAAAGGGGCACATGTCAGCAAGTCTGGAAGATTTGTGCAAGTGAAACTGAAAGTACAAGTAAAAGCAACCTAAAAGTTCTAGCATGATGCAATGACATGGCAGTTAAGTAATGAGTGCAACAGGTAAAGTAAAGCGAAGTAAAGTACGAGCATGGCATGACATTCACAAGACAAGTACAAGACAAGAAAAGTAAGCACCTCGTGCACAGAGATTCCGTCTTTTGGCTAGAGGGCGGATCAGGCCACTCCTAAGCTCAAGTAACCGTTTATCCCTACCCCTCCACGTGTATCGGGCATTGGTTTCTGGCCAACACATGAGGCCCGCTTCTGGACCACGAGCCAGGAAGTGTGTAAACAAGTATGGCGTAGGGGTGCACCTAGCCGGAAACACGGAAACACGGATTGTACAAGTATTTTGTAGCGTGTGCTACGATGCAACAATTAATTTGGATGACATGTAAGATGCAATGCATGGCAGTTAAAAGTGCGTACAGATAAGGAAAGTAAACGTGACAGTTTAGCATGCATGAATGACAAGTTTAAAGAGTTGGATCTAGCTTCGTTGTCAAGCTAGATCAATTAGGTGACGGATCTAGTTTCGTTGTCAAACTAGATCAAGTAGGCGTCTAGCCAGCTATCATTTCACTGACTAGTCTCTTTTACGCTAGGAACAAGGAAGTGGCCTAAAAACATGGCCCTACACAAGAGTTGGCAAGTTTCACTTGCCTGCAACTATCACGTCAAGAAAACACCGTCCAACGAGTCCAAAGTCATGATTCCTACGTGCACAAGTCCACCGGCCTACATCCGTTTTATTAATCTTGATTAGTGAATTTAAAACATTTAAAATACTTTAAAAATACTGATTTTAGTCTTGATTAGCATGCAATTTGGGTTGGGGGTCCTAGGGGTGCAAAGCGTTACCTCAACACGACGCGAAAGCTACACCGGCGTCGGGTAGCGACACCGGGGGTTGGAATAATAGATCGCGCTCCAAGTCCTGATTCCAATATATATTCCTCGCTGGAAAATTCAGAGCTTCAACCGGGGCGACGGTTCCAGATTCCAAAGCTAGCACGTGCGACGACGGGCTACGACGTGCGACGACGTCGTACGCGACGGATCCTCGAAGAGCAAGCACCTAGGTGGGGCCCACAGTAGCAAGCGGTGCGACGGATGCGGGGTTGCGACGAGTGACTCTCGGTCGTACCCCTCCAATGCGGGAGAATTCCTCGGTCGCTGCGAGAGAACGGGGCTGTGCAGCAGCGGGGGTCGGTCACAGCGGCGGGTGCGGGCGTTTCCTTCGGTCAGACCGATAGGGACCGTCGGTCGTGCGCTGGCGTGAACAAAAGATTGCACGTGCTAACTCCCAAGTGTAGGAGGTCGCCAAGTAGTAAATATCCTAGTGAGCCTAGGGTCGAACACGGGGACAACTTGCTTACAATCAACAGTGATCACAATTAGCCTAAACGGTGTGAGAAATACCACCCTTTTTGGGGCGAGGATTGGTTGATGAGATTTTAGAACACCCTACCGTTAAGCATGCAAACAACGAAATATGTAGGATAGCAAACAAAGATGAGAAATGTGGGTGTTCATGGTTTCAGGGTGTAGTCGGGCTTCAAACTTCATTTCAAATCACTACGATCCCTCATCCGGCTAAGGAGAGAGTGATCGGATGGTTTGGCATTTCATCGAACACGTTGTGTGCAAAAAGATAGTGAATGAAACATTGAGAAAATTTTACAATAAACACAATAGAGAGGGTCCACTAGGATGAACCTCTCTTTGGATTTCCCACTAGGGTTCCAATTGAACAAGACTAACTCAACATTTCATTCACATATGAGAGTTAAAATTCAAGCTAGAAATGAAATTTGTAAGCCCAACATACAACCATCCACCATAAACACACACAATAAGACTAGCCACTCATGATAAACAAAATCACCATTTTTGATTTCAAAGTTTACATCCAAATGTTTTTACAAGGAAGAAAATTCAACAAGAGAAATTGAGAAATAAAAGCTAAAGCACAAGAAAAACCCCCTTTTGATCTTCTCCCTTGATCTTTACTCCGTCTCCAAGATTTTCCAAGCCCTAGGAATTTCTCCTTGAAAAAGAATCCCCCAAGGCAAGCCCTAAAAAAAAAGCTCCCAAAAAAACTTACCCCCCAAAAAACGTGTTCAGCCTAAGAAAAAAAACAGAACACAATTCCATTACAGGCCCAAGCTCAATTCTGTGTTTTTTTTCCGTCCAGGCAAATTTTGGACTTAAAAATAATGTTTTAGCAACCTAGGGGGCGAGATTAAATTTTCCGCCCCCAAACGAACGCAGCAGTTGCTGCGTTAAAATCAATTTGCGGGGGGCACGTGGCCCCCCGCGATTCGCCGATGGGGGCCACGTGGCTGCCCCCCTGCTGTTCGCATTCCCCCGCTCCTTGAGCGGGGGCTTTCGCCCGCTGGGCGCCTGGCGGGCCGGCCCGCTGGGCGAAAATTTGTTTTTTTTTTAATTTTTTTTTTAAATAGAACAGCAGCAGCGGCCCGCTCAGAAGCGGGCCGCGGGCCTCAAGGCCCAGTAAGGCTTTTCTCTTGTTTTTTTCCTCTTAATAATTCCCAGAAATTCCCAAAAATGCCCAGATTGCTCCAATAATTCACCAAAAATAGCTCCAAGCTTAGAAAAATCCTGGAAAAATTCCAGAAAATCTGGAAAATTCCCAGGAGTACCTGAAAAATAATAGGAGCTAAAATTAGTCACTAGAAATTGTATTTTATGTATAAAATGAAGTTAGGCGTTAATAAACCATGATATTACGAAAATGCAAGTAACAACGCCAAAATTGATATGATATACACATAAAATACTCAGAAATGGGGGGGAAAATAAGCAATTTATACTCCGAATCATGCGCTTGGGATGCGAGGCTGCGGTGTGCAAAGCTTGGGCGCTCGGTCACAGCGGGCGGGGCGACGGGGCGGGTCGATGCGGAGCGCTTGTGCGGAGCGGGGCCTCGGTCAGACCGAGGGCCTCTCTCGGCCAAGCGGGGGAAACGGGCGTGGGCGGCTGCTGCAGCGTGCGGACGGCGAGGATGCGGGGGCGGCTATCGGTCGGAGCGGGCGGATGCGGTGGGTTTTCTCGGTCGTGCGGGGGGCTGAACGTCGCAACGTTGCGACGATTCGTCGCAACGTCCAATTTCAAGTTTGGAAGAGGCTAGGGCTAATTTCTTTGGAAAATAGGTCTTGCTAGGGGTTGCTTATATAGTATAGATGGGTTGACTTGGTCTAGGGCTAAATCTAATAGGATTAGAAGTTTAAAAAGATTTAAAATTTGAAATTCAACTACTCCATCTCATCCAAGGGTTTGACCTGGTCCAAATGAGCTGGAAATTGGCTCAAAAATTCTTTAAAACGTTTAAAACTTAAATAAATTTTATTTGGCCGAAAATAATTTATAAATTAATTATTAAAAATAATATAAAACTTGTTAAAAATATTAAAATGGTCAAATGAACTCCAAAAATTATAAAATAAATATCGGGGTGATCGTGATGACGAATGTGAGCTAACTAAGAAGACGGAACTCAATTTCGACGTCGGACGACGAAACTAAAAATAGAAACGTCTCCCGTCAAGAGTGAGAATCGCCACGTCTCATCGAGTAAGATTAAATTGTGGGGAAACGACTCGAGAAACGTCGTTCCAAATTAGTGCCACTATTTAATACTCTCAGAGACGTTCACAACGACATATCACACAAAAGTGTTCACCAACAAACAAAGTCTAAAACAAACACGTGCACGGACAACGTACAACGAAAAGTGGTCGTTACACTCCTGCTGCTGGAATCAACCTCTATGCTGGTACCCCTGTGGCCTGTCGGGAAAATAAGCCTCAGCTCGATCACGGTAGCCTCCCTCTGCTCCATGCCCCTGCCAGTCACCCTGTGGGTGTCCAAAATCCGCCTGGTGGCCTCCAGGAGGGTCCTGGTACGCTCTCCAATCTCCCGTCACTCCCCCAAAGGGTGGGGGCTGAGTCGACGGGCCTCCGGTGATCTGATGGTGACCTCCACCCTGCTGAAATCCTCCGCCGGGTCCTCCAAAGGGCTGAAAACCCCCAAACTGTGCTCCTCGAACCTCGGGTGGGGCCCCCGGGGGCCCGGGAAGGCTCGGAAAAGTCTGTCGGGCGTCCTGGGGGGTCGGTGGGCCCCCATGGGGGTCCGTCGGACCTCGGGACCCCCCTCTGGGGTCGGCCGAGGGTCCCCAGGCCGCCGCTGGGGACGGCCGGCCCTGAAATTGGGCCGGCGGCCCCCAGGCGACGGCGGCAGGGCCTGCCGAAGCCGCCGGGGGGCGACAGGTGCGGCCGCCCCTCTGGGGGTTCGCCGGGCCCCCCAGAGGCCCCTGGGGGGTCGGCGGCCACCCCGTGGCTTGCCGGAGACCCTCCTCCGGCATCTCTGTCCTTGCGGCGTGGCGGTGCGTAGTCGTGGTGG
This sequence comes from Scilla litardierei, assembly GCA_030789695.1. Taxonomy (NCBI): domain Eukaryota; kingdom Viridiplantae; phylum Streptophyta; class Magnoliopsida; order Asparagales; family Asparagaceae; genus Scilla; species Scilla litardierei. Next base: position 219,128,022 of record CM061134.1, on the reverse strand, counting down.
GTCCCCCACGCGTCGTCTCCTTGATCGAAGCCTCCGTCTTCTCCTAGATCCGGATCATCTTCAAAAAAATCATTTTTTTGCCCTTGTCCGTCGCCAAAGGTGGCTCCTTTTTGCTTGGATCCGCCTTTGGTACAAGATGAGCGGTCAACGCCGCTATAGACTCCGCTACTTCTGACAGTTTTGCCTCTGTTTTCCCTTGATTTTCTTTCATCTTTGCCTCCGTTTTCTCTTAGTTCTCTTTCATCTCTTTCCGGAGCTCCGCGGCCATCTCGGCATCTTCTTTTCTCAGATCGATGAAACCCTTGCTGATTTGGGCTTCTATCCGTTCAACCTTCTCTTCCAAAATTTCGACCCGCTCCTTGGATCGTGTGCTCGCCATGGATCGATAGCTCTGATACCAATTGATACGTTTCGCTAGGGATTTGAAGATAAAAATGGATTTTTATTGGAATTTCAGATCTAGTACTAAAAAGAAACACTAATACAATAAATCTACTCGCTAACTAATGACTAGAAGATAATTCTTAGCCTAGGGGAAAAGCCAAAACCCTAATACAATTAGTCTAAGGGGATAAATAAAATAACTCTCCAATTTTCGCATAAGAATTAGGGCCGGCTCAACCCCCTTAAATAGCAAAACACCACTTAAATGTCATTTTACCCAAATGCCCCTGTTCCAATTACCGGCCGCAACATACAACCCCATAAAAATTCAATAAAAAAGAGGATACTAGGCTTTTTATACTGCCAACATAGGAAATTACGTAGGAAATTTCAAGTGCAAATTTCATGTGCTGGCAACACATATATCCAGTATCCTTATGTGTGTGTGCGTGCGTGCATGTGCGCTCTGCAACACAGGATTTTCTTGTGGTGGCAACCACATGGCGCTATCCCATTCGTTTGAGGAATTTTTGCGAAATAACCACTGTTTTTTCTTCAAAACAGCCCTTAAACTTCAGAAAAAATGCCCACAAAATTCCCCCCCTCTGCTCTTGTTAATAACAACTGATTTACTGAATTGTTTGATGTATGTTTCTTTAGCATTAGTTTTTCTTAATATACATAATTTTAACTTTCAATACTAATGCTATTTTTAATGGGTTTAGGCATCAACTAAGTCTCTAAAGATATTTCGGGAAACAAGCTACCATTGTCATATTCAGATCCAGTCAAACATCTATATAACAAAAGAGGGGTACTCCCCACGGTTGTGTCCTATGTGCCACCATAGGAAATTACGTAGGAAATTTCAATTGCAAATTTCATGTGCTGGCAACACATATATCCAGTATCCTTGTGTGTGTGACAGTGTGAGTGTGCGCGCGCACTCTGCAACACAGGATTTTCTTGTGGTGGCAACCACGTAGTGCCATCCCATTCGTTTGAGGAATTTTCGCAAAATAACCACTGTTTTTTCTTCAAAACAGTCCTTAAAACTTCAGAAAAAATGCCCACAAAATTCCCCCTCTTTCTCTGCTCTTGTTAATAACAACTGATTTGCTGAATTGTTTGATGTATGTTTCTTTAGTATTAGTTTTTCGTAATATACATAATTTTAACTTTCAACACTAATACTATTTTTAATGGGTTTAGGCATCAACTAAGTCTCTAAAGATATTTCGGGAGACAAGCTACCATTGTCATATTCAGATCCAGGCAAACATCTATATAACAAAAGAGGGGGACTGTGGCACAGTCACATCTGCGAGGGGGAATTTGTGGGCATTTTTTCTGAAGTTTTAAGGACTGTTTTGAAGAAAAAAACGGTGGTTATTTTGCGAAAATTCCTCAAACGAATGGGATGGCACTACGTGGTTGCCACCACAAGAAAATCATGTGTTGCAGAGTGCGCGCGCACACTCACACTGTCACACACACAAGGATACTGGATATATGTGTTGCCAGCACATGAAATTTAAAGATGTATGTTTCTTTAGTATTAGTTTTTCGTAATATACATAATTTTAACTTTCAACACTAATACTATTTTTAATGGGTTTAGGCATCAACTAAGTCTCTAAAGATATTTCGGGAGACAAGCTACCATTGTCATATTCAGATCCAGGCAAACATCTATATAACAAAAGAGGGGGACTGTGGCACAATCACATCTGCAGTGGGGATCCCCAACTAAACCCACCCCCCCACCAAACACATAACAAAAAAACAAACAAACAAACAAATAAGTAAATCTCATTTATTTGCAATTTTTCACTTGTGGATTTTCTTTTTGCATTTAGGACCCTCCTCCCGACGATACCGACACACACCCACACTTCTCGCTGCTTTTCGGTTGTGCGTGTGTCCCGCATTTTGTTCATGGGGTTTTACTCGCCGTGCACTTTGTACAAGGGTAATTTCTAGTACATATATAGTATTTGTATGATCCAGTCTAGTCGCGTATAGAAGAGTGTTTCTTTTTTGTCCCATTGGGATATGTCAATAGTACGGGAACACAAGATCATGCAAGTGCAGACAGAAGTAGCCCCAAGAATCAAATAAGGGAAACTATACACATTTTTTATTTCACTTACATGGTCTTCTAACATATTAGGTACTATTTTCTCCTGCCAAATTGCATATTAGCATAACATGGACTCTTGTCACTCTTCATCTTCATGAAATACAATAATACGTTATGGCACCAGGTCACCAGCTTAAATGTCAAACATCCCCATACACATTGAACTCCAATATTCTGAGACCAAAGACAAGTACACAAAGTATATCTAGGCAGACCCATATGGTGTAATGGCAACAATATGGGTTATTTTACAATGATTAACACACATCAATGACAGTTGTGTTGCAAGCAGCAGTGATAATAGTGGTGTCAGGCTGCAATAATATTTGAATGATGAGCAAAGGCGTAGCATAAATTAAACAATAAAATTGACCATCTAGTGGACTTTTGTCTATATAGAAGGAATCATAAGGACATAAGTAACTTACCTCCCTTCAAAGGCTATCCTTTTTAACGAGATCAATCCACTTTGATTCCGCACAGCCTTTCACTTCATTATAAGCAGCCACTGAAGAATTACTCACATTTGCATTTTCTGAAACTTAAGCCTAGATTTCAATAAGGCCACACTTAGAGTGGATAAAGATGGCAAAACTTTATGATTAAAACAGCCCGCTATAATGTATTGATCAATTCATATTATTCAGATTTGCTGGACTTCAAAGCAATCACAAGAATAACAACAATTTTAAAACATGAAAACCTCTAATGCACTAGACAACAGAAATACAGGTTTATTAAATTATCCGGATACATGTATATTTACTATGGCACCATCAAAGGATGAAACGTCAGCAATTAAGTACTACAAGTGGTGTTGCGCAGTCATTTGCTTTGGAGCATCCAATTTTCCCTTACCATCAAGGTTGCATGTCTAGATATGGAAATAATCAGCAAGGAGGCAGGCTCAACAGAAACATCAAACTCTAGGGAACAAAAAGTACTTCAACGCAGCCTGCATCTCTGCCAGCATCACGCTCTAACACATGTACACGAATAGGAAACAACTGATGCACCCAACATACTCACAGATATGAAGAAAAGAGAGAACACACCTCTTATCAAAAAGATAGTAGGAAAAAAATCAGTAGGGCGGATAATAGTATCCTCCGGCAGTTCCATGAACTGGTGGCATTCCATATGGCATAGCTGAATTGGGGTGCATGTAGCTATTTTCGAGCCTACCCAAGGTTGCTTGTCCCTGCATTCCATTCTGAGCATACTGCTGCCACATCAGCTGTTCATGTGTCAGTAGCTGTTGCTTCTTCTCCATGTCAGCCATCTGTACATATGAAGGTGGAGGGATGACAGTGGATGCTGCGAAAGGATCCTGGTTTATGGTCTGCACTGTGCCGTCAGGTGCGGGCAACGCTAAAACCGGAGTGGTGCTCCGGCCAAGCAAAGCCACACTGCTGGCACTCCCACCGCTCACCTGGGCACTCACTTGCTGCCTCACTACCCCCTGGTCGTACATTCCACTCAATAGCAACGGGTCGAATCCTCCAGCCAAATTGGCTTTTTGCTTGGAGAGATGGCTCGCTGTCTCCACGAGAGCAAGTTCCCAATCTGCCTTCCCCTTCTCTGCAGCGGGTGTTTGCCATGCAGAGGTCACTTGATTGTCTCCTCCGGAAGCACCATTCTCAGAGGGGAATGCTTCCCATGATCCATTACTAGCCGATGTCGCCCCTCCTGCCGAGAAAAGTGCCAGGGCCAATCTATTTTCGTGGTCAACTGCAGACGTGGCATCTTCCCTGAGATCCACAAGTTCCCCCACATGCTGCTTAGGCTGCTCCTGTTTATGTTCCACCACCTCCTCGGGGGGCTGCTCCTCATAATCCGAAGGTGCTGGAAGAGCTTTGATACTGTTCATGTCATCAACAGGTTCTTCCTGAACTGGCTCAGGGGCGGCCTCCAGCAACTTGGGGGGATCCACTGGCTTTCTTGCCCTATCCCTCATAAATTCCTCTAACGTCTCCAGGAGCTTGTCCGTTATGCGTTGCACCTCTGGGAATTCCGACGTCCTGGCCACCCCAATATCCTTACACCAGCCATAGAAGGCGGAAAGCTCATCAATCTGCTTGGCGGCACTCGCATAGGCCTCAAACGATTTGACACAGTCAGGATACTCCATGTCAAAGAAACGGTCCAGAAGGACAGCCAATATCTCGCACAAGTCAGCATAGAGCTGGAAGCTCTCCCTGACAATCGGGTAGAGAGCAACAAGAATCATTCTGCTGTTCTTTGCCGTTCCCATGGGCCGACAAGCAAGGAAACGATCAAGCAGCTGCTGTAGTTGATGCATCTTGCCCAGCACCTTCTCGGGCTTCATGTCTCTCAGCGGCGTCTGCGGCTTCCTTTCCTCGTCCCTTTGGTTAGGGCTCTTGTATTTATCATCGTATCGGTAATCCCCATTGGCCCCGGATGGAGGCGACGAATACGAAGACCTCCCGTGGCTACTACCACCATAAGGATCAGGCTCGCCAAAATCCGAATGGGGCGGCCTCCAGCCCTGGTCCCTAGGGGACTGGTAAGGCCGGCGGCCGCCATTACTATCACCACCACCACCTCCCTGCTTCTGCTCATAGATAATAAGCTCAAGCCGCTGGTCCAAATAAAGGGCATATGTACGAACAAAAGCAGAGTGATCCCACGAACTGGAATGAGCTTCGTCTCGGAAATCTGCCATGTTGAGAAGGCGGGTTCCCCGGCGGGTAGCATATAGTATCTCATGCTGGAACGCAGGGTCCCCATCGGAAAGGAGACGGTGGACGAGCACGAGCGACTTCAGGGCAACGATCCAGTCCCGCGTCTTGCTCAAACGCTTAGAGACGGCGGCGATGCAAGCGCTGACATAGCCCCGAGAATATGATGTTAGATTAAGGATCTCCCTCAAATATTTTTCGTCGGCAGGGTCATCGTCGTGGCTGGTGGCCTTGACGATAGCCACGTCCAGCTCCGGAGCGATGTTGCTCGAAACCTTGGCCAGCCCAATGCTGGTCTGATCCTTCACCGCCCCTATGGCCTTTCGGATGGTGCTCGGTGCCATTTCCAAATCTCAACTTCCAGAATATTAAGATGACTCAACAAATCTAATCTTTTCCTCTCTCGAATGCAGGTGATTTCTTTAAGTCAGATCTACGTTGGAGTTCAGCTAAAAAATACCTATCAGAACAACAACAAAAAGCAGAGCTTTTTCATTAACTCGATGAAAAACACAAGTTTTCTACACTTCAAATAGAAAAAGCATAAAAAGCTAACAAAATCAAATCAAAATCCAATCTTTAGAAGCAAACCAATTAAAACGTGAACCAAAGAACATAACGTCGAAATCCTACCATAAATCAGACGCAGATCCAACACGTTTTCATCAAAAGTAGACCAGATCTATTCGTCAAATAACGAACATCAACATTTTTGCAGCTAGATTTACTAAAAATTTGACCGGGTCGGAACCGATCTCAGTCAACGATATGCAAACAAAAAAATCCGATACAGAGTCAATTCCTAGAAGAATCGACGCGGATACAACAGAGAGAGATGATAAAAATTTGTTTTTCTTAAAAGAAACGAAATTGCAAAGAAAAAAGATACGGAGTAGCTCACCTGAGATTGAGGAGGATTTTTGTTCCCCGTGAATTCAGAGAAAAAGAATAAATGAAGGAAAAAAGAAAACGCTGCCGCCCGATCGATCCGCCTCTTGCTTCGAGAGGAGTAGATCTCGGTCCCTTTCGAAAGGCTTTTGTGAGTCACTCGTTTGGTGACCGCTTTTTTCTACCACCGTCAATGGGCCGGTCCTAAGGCCATTTTTGGTATAAATGAGGCCCAAAATTATTGTGTCACCACATTAACGAATCTGATTATTTTTTTTCTACCAATCTTTTTAAAATACGCAGAGCGAAATGAACGATACGGGTCATAATTTTGATAATTTTTTATTATTAGTAAATACTAACGTGCGCCAAGGTGCACGGAAGAAAATAGTGTAGGAGACATTGAAGGGGTCAATGTATGAGAAGACAAGGTATGCAGGACTTAGAAAATAATACCAAAAAATGTTTGGTTATCGCTTGCTTATGAAAGAGACACCCAAGGTAAGCAGAAATTATTAATTCTGAAATATTTGGTTCGTGTTAAACAACCCCCATGATTGTCAATGAAAATAATAGGACTAACAGGCTAAAAGGATTCTAAAAAGATCATGTTTGATAGATTTGTTAAAATGGAAAGGTCAACTGCTTGTAATTAAGAACTTACTTTTGGACTTGGAACTAAAAGATTGCTAGTATGCTAGTATTATCCATATTACAGTTGAGTGAGTAAACTTCCACTTAGGACAAAATGGTTGACGGAGTGGTAGCCATGAATTGGTCACATCATCATGTGGGTCCTACCACACCCCTTCTCATGCATCCAAGGCTGCACCCACACATACACCCGTTCTCCTCACAAAATCTCTTGCAACCGATCTCTTGAAATCCTTAAGCGTGACTCTGATTCTTGACAATGGCGAAGACCGGACGCAAGCTGGAGACAAGAACTCAACAGAACGGCGTGCAGTGGAGTCTCTTGGTTAACTTTATTCCAATATCAAAAAAAAAAAAATTCTTTAGCACTGATATCCCCGTTGACATACATGGAGCCTAAAACCCCTCTATCCCGATGTAAACGCTCTCATTTTCTTTCTCCTTACCCACTTCCTCTCGCCGCATCCCTGCACCCCCCAACTGTAGCTACCTAACACCGTCGACCTTACGCCGGTAGCGTTAGAAGAAGGGAGGTGATGAGTAAGAGGAGGGAGATGTGAGGAGATGAGGAAAGGGAGAGATTGGCAGCGCGAGAAGCGACGATGGAGACGGCGGCGGCGTAGAAGACTCAAAAGAGGAAGGTAAAAGGGGAAAAAATTTGCAATTCCAAACCTGTAAATTTTAAATGATAAACTTGTAAGTAAATGGTCCATGGAATCAGCAATTGGGTTAACAACTCCCCCGAAGGTGAGTCCAGTTTGTCAACCTCTTTTTTCATTTATGGAATTACTAGAAATTATCTGTACACATCGTGCATTGTGGCTGAAGAAAAAAACCACACACAGGATGCAGAGGACGCGCGCAACCAACAAAAGAGCGAGAAAAGTGTGGGTGTGCGTGTGTATCGTTGGAAGGATGAGGGACCCGTTCGCAATTGAAAAAGGCAAAGAAGTGTGGGTGCGTGTGCGGGTATCGTCTGGGGTAAAAGGGGGAAACGCAGGCGTCAATGGGAAAAAATGCAGTGGATCAAAGTGAAAAAAAGACCAATGTAACCCAGTAAATACGTGGAATAGGGAGTGACAATTGGGTATTATGAAAAAGCAATGGAATGCTTGCAAAGAATGAGAATGAGAGGGAGCATTTAACCCTACTCCACAACACAACACCCCAAATTGAACCCACACTCTCACCCTCCACCAAGTGGGCCCCACCATGATTAGGTGGCCAAATCATGGCCACCACTCTATCCACTCTTTTGTCTTAGTAGGACAAATGTTGTGTTTTGTATAATAGACTAGAAATAACACGTGCATACATTGCAAGACGCCAAAAAATCCTAGGAAAAGGATGCTGTGCACACGCGCAACTGAAAATGAGTAAGAACAGTAGGTGTGTGTCGGTATCGTCAGGGGATTAAAGGATCCCAAAACAAAGCCCAAACCCCCCATTGGGACACTCCGAGTTTTTGGGTGTTGTTTGAACATGTATATGTTTTTGGGTTCTTTTTGGGTGCATGGTTGTGTTTTTGTGTTCTTTTTGAGTGTTTGGGAGTGATGTAGAGTGTGATATGAAGAAAATTGTCTTATATGACGATGTGACATTACCGCATGGAACAAACATACCACATAAAACAAGCTATTATGTAGATTTCAAAATACCAAAGCCGGCTTAAAAACACGTGACCCAGGGCGGTGACAGCTGCCTTAAGCTCCCGACGGTGGCTCCACACCCGACTACCCGACTCCAACTCGTATTAGGATTCCGAGAAAGGCGGCAACGGCCTTAAGAAAACAATTCAATTTCCCGATAGATTAGAATCCCGGTTCCGATTAGGATAGGAATAGTATATTTATCCTATATAAACCCTAGCCGCTACGGTGTATATCCTTCATCATCGAAGAAAAGTTAGAAACTAGCAAATTTCAAAATTTCCGTTGGTTGTTTTCTTTGATTAATAATAGAAGGCATGGATCCAGGAGCTCCTCCTCCTCGTGGATTTGATTCGACAAACTTCCAGGTTTTCGACGATGGGACATGCTCCGGCGCTCCGCCGGGGTTCCGATTCTATCCGCAAGAGGACGACATCGTTCAGCACTTCCTCCTTACCAAGGTGTTGGGGGAACCAATGCCGCACAATATCATCAAAGTCTTGGATGTTTATCTCCATGATCCTGAAGGATTACCAAGTAAGTCCCTATTTTTATTTTTTTTAATTTTTGATTTAATTTATCGTGGATCAAACACTCGATCTTCAGCGCATTCTGTTCTATATATCTTTTCTATGTTTACGATGAGAAGTAGTTGTGTATGTAAGCATCTGATTGGGCTTTCTTGATCGAACAGGTGATCTAGGGTTTACAACACGGCATAATTATGATGAGATATTTTGCATTTCTTAGATGTAACGATGAACCGATACAAATTTTGATTCCATCAACAAATTGATGAAAAAAACTACTTTCTTAATTTAGTTTGAACGCTATGCTAACATAAGTTTTTGCCCAGTTCACATACCACTTAAAATTTTGCTCACATACCTTATTTTTTTTAAAAAATCCAATTTTTGCCGAGTTCGCATAGCTAGATTTAACAAAATGTCCTTAAATAATTTTCATTGAGTTCACAAACCTGAGTTCACATCCCTCGGTTCTTATACCACTTAAAAGTTTGCTCAATTCACATACATTTAATCCCCTTAAACGGGGTTTTGGGGATAGAAAAATAAACAATGCAATTACACAAACCGACAGAAACGAGGATCAACAATCATAATCAAGAGATAATAACAAAGACCCATCAAATTAAATCAAATTAATGCAGGTATATTAATGGCATAATTTAAAATACATTCTTGTCAAATCTACTTGATCAAAGTATAATCTAAGAGAATAATGGTTATCATAAGGCATATGAAGATCACTCTCCTCTAGTATACGATGTTGTGTGTTTACTTTCACATTGAACTCTGGTTTACATTGTTATAATTTTCTGTCAATATATTATATGTGAAGAAGAATATCACATTATCGTATATAAAAGAAATATCTCATATGTTATATGATACACATTATTCTCAAATCTGTGTGTTATTCACAACAATGCTTTAACAACGCATCAGATTTTTTTTCGTGAATTACTTATTTGTGATTTTCGTGACTGCCATGATGATGCAGTAACAATCTCTAATGGGGAAAGCCGTTGGATGTATTTCTTTGTATACATGACCGAAGAGAACCGAGAACGCTCGACTCCAAAGGGCTATTGGAAGCTCACCGAGAGCGATGAGCCCGTCAACCCCCCACAGATGAGAAGACGAGCCACGGCCATGAAGAATACGTTCACCTACCGCACGAATGCAGCAGGCCCGAATGGGCGGTACAAGACCAACTGGACCATGGAAGAATTCCGACTAGAGAATGTAGATGGCCTCCAAGATGCCAAGGTCTGATATATGTCATTCGATTAACGAGCTTAATATCTTGATGCTCAGGACCGATGCTGAATCTGATCTGATGTGATTGAAATTTTTTTGTTGTTGTGATTCAGATGCTGAATTGGGTGCTATGTAAGATAGAGAAGCCAATTCCGCGCGTTTATGAGGTGAGGCCGAGGAGAAAGAAGACTAATAGGAGAAGGCGAATTAACATGGAAGTAGAACATACTGAAGATGTTGAACGTTGAAACGACGACGGCCGTTGGCACAGAGAAAATGACGGCCGGCGAGGAGGAGGACCAGCTTCCGTCTACTCCGCTCCTTCAGATTTCCGATAACAATTTTAGAGGGCTTGTTGTTGGCCATTAGTTCAAGAAGGCAATAGCTTTTAATTCCTTTCACGTGTACCTTGCCTTGCTGAAGACGGTTTAGATCCATTTGCTATACACATGACCTGTCATTAAGGCATAGATAATCAATAGGATTTTGGGGGAAATCCACCCAAAATGCAATTTACAGATATAATCAATAGAATTTTATTTGTTAGATTGAGTCAGCAAACAAAAGTTAATTGCAATTTACAGAGCATTATGCAACGTCTATCCTCCTCATGATTCATATTCTCACTTATGATACAGTCTATCCTTCTCATGCTGAGAATAGTCAAGATACATATTCTCACCTATAATATTATGACAATGCACAGCTTGAACCAGCTTAAATGTAGCAACAGAACAAGGGCACATATTCAATATACCGACCTGATGAACCACAGTCACATCCATAAAGCAGTCGTTCGTGTGTAAAAACACACGGATCGGGTCTATTCCTTACTGAGTTTGTAATTTCGGTTCAAATTGATAATGATCTCTTCATCTGGATGTACACCAATTTAGGTGGAACCAATATAATTCTCGGTGTCAGATGTTTTCTTTCATGTTTTCTTAATTTGTGATCTATATTTTTTCTTGCTTTCAGTTTTTGAAATTGTTTTACTAGTGGAGCATTGTCATTTGCTTTGACTTTTAACTCACGGTCATGTTAGCAGTGTCCAAGATTACCTTATTCATCTTAAGCATTGCATCAGGTAAATCTCTGTAAATACTTCCTCAAAGATTTTCATGCAAGTTGCTTGACACCTAGGAGATGGACTGATGAGTTCTTTCTTCTCATTGGTTTCATAAATTATCGTGTTAAAACGGTGACTAGTTGCTGATAGCTAGAGATTGCCCCAGGTTTAATGGTGTTAATCTAATCTTAGGCAGCCTTGTAATTAGCCACATAATTAGTACTTGCTATTCGGGACTGCAAACAAATGCGCTGGCTAAGCCCTGACTCATTTCTGAGGAAAAAAAGGAACAACAAAAAGAAGTAAAAGGCAAAAAAAAATGCAGGTTACTATTAATTCATAATTCTTTGTCCGAGAAGTTAATTAATTCCTAAATCGCGTATAATTGGAGTTTAAAAGGATGCTCATAAAAAATGAAACGTGCACGCGAACGGCACATGGACCATTTTGGAAACGCATGCTCGCACACGCCGTGATCACGTGCTGGCCCGCAGCCGCCCAACAAAGCCGGCCATAACGGCAGCGTAACGGCTTCCTTTTATCTCCATAAAGATGAAAAAACATGAACATCACTGCCGCGGGCCCCACCCTGACGCCGCGGTAACGGCGTCTGTTAAGGGTAAGGATAGCATCCATCGACGAGAATCCCACCAATTATTGCCTATATAAATAGTCCAAAATTATGTACATGCGCTCAAAAAATTGAATTAAAAATAAAATAAAATAAAATGATCTCATCTTCGTCTTCGTCTCTCTGTCTCTTGATTCTCTCGTTATCGCTGCTCTTGTCCTCGTCGATTGCTTGTGGGCGGCCGCTGGTCCCTCGCAAACCCGACCCGGAGAATGCAGCAGCTACTGCCCGCTGGCTCGCTGCCCAAAACTACTGGGGTGTTCTCAGGTCAATCCTGCTCATTCTTGATTTTTTAAAGATTAAATTTGGGCTTTTTTGATTTTTTTTGTGGATTATTCGGTTTTCATCAAATTTTATTACTTAATAGCCAGCTATGGACTAGTGAACTGTGATACTAATCATCAATCGCTCGGTATCTTATTTTTGAATGAATATGACAATCATCATAACTTATTAAAATTTTTTTTTTGTTTATTCCAGCACTATCTCTATTCAATTGGCAGGAGCTCCATTTGGGTAAATTTGCAATCTTGTGGAAACTTCGCTAATCCCAATAGCAGATGGAAGCTTTGTTTTGTGAATTTGTTTGTTGAATGCAGGAACGTGGTTTCGTTTAGCGATGGATTGCCTGGCCAAGGGAAAGGCATTCCTTACTTCTATCTGACATCGCTTGATCCCACTGCAAGGGACGCACTGAAGGATGATAGAGTCTCGTTTGCTATCAGCGAGTTTCCGATTGGAACCTGTGGCAAGATTGATCCGGAAAACCCCACCTGCGCTAAACTTACCCTCAACGGGAAGGTATGTGAAACCCTAGTGATTGGTATACCCATCGTGTTATTTGCTTGATAACGTGTACATAAATCATCGGGTAAATTAGCTTAAACACCCCCCTGCGATGTCATGAAATCTACCTTAACATTTCATATGCAAGTAATTTCTATGAAAATGCAAAACCTTTTCATAACAGACTCTAGTTTAATACGTCATATACTATCTAAATATATTTTAAAACAGATTATCTAATCTGCCAGCAGGAAACTGGTATTATATGGGGTGTTAAATTAGATTTTTTGAAAATACATGTGTGTTTAAGCTAATTTACCCTAAGTTATAAACACTAAAGTTACTGATAAACGATAGAACCATTCATTCAACATTCAAGTGCATTTACTATTTATCAATTGATGAGGAGGTTATCAGTTGGCAAGACATAATGAGAAGAGAAGTGGATACAGACTTTCAATGCATTTACTATTTGGTTCAATGCATTGAACTAATAAGCAGTAAATTGCATTGAACCAAATAACTACCGTGCCTGTTCAGTTCAGTGCATTTACTATTTGTTATAATGAGAAGAGAAATCAATTTGATCTGTCGTGTAAATGCTTGGTACCCACTGGATGTCCACATTCATCCATCACCGAGAAAGTTCCATTTGGAAACAACTGCTGGAATGAGGTTACAAAGATTCAGCTTATTCTTTGTGAAAGAAAAATTACTTACCAAACTTAACACAATGACCGAAACCCATCGACTCTCAACTCTTAGCATTAAGAGATGGCCCAGAATTTTATTATGTACCTGCTGCAAACTAAATGTGAAAGTCGTGTTAGGGCCAGGGGCGGAACCAGGATGGGACGACAGGGGGGCCAGATAGTGTTACAAAAAGGCATACAAACTGCATTCGTAAAATACATTGATGCGATGGTGTTCAAATCGGCGAGTCCAAAGAGACTAAGGGGGTGTTTTTCCATTACGTTGTCTATTTGAGGCGACGAAGTGGACAACGGAGTAGATGTGAAATACATAGCGTTGGCCCTATGCAACATGTCTTACGGATGAAGTAAGAAAGCAGAAAACAAAAACAAGTTTTAATTACATAAGAAAGAAAATAAGTTACAAACATTCAAACTGAATTGATTAACAAATTTCCCCATGCATTTATTAAACACAAAACCATTCACGAAAAGACATGAACGAGGAACTAATGTTAATTACTTTGTTAATTTGCAAAAAAATGAAAATTTAAAGATTTTAACTCTAGAAAGAATCGGACCCAGAACCATCAACAAATCAACCAAAGACACAACCAATCTGCTACCGAGGCAACCTTGTGTTGATTGAAAGGTTTAATATACATAACATTGTAATAATATAAAGGTAAACTGAAAAAAATTGGGCTATGATATACCAGTGATATTGCAGTTAGTTCTTTTAATAATAATACAAGCAAATGAGCTAATGCAGATTCGACCGCCTATTAGCATTTTTTCCGGTCACTCTTTGGACCCTGTCAGGAGCAATTCAATAAATTCCATTGAATTCGGTAGACTTATTTTGTTATTGGCAGGACATTTCTTCTGATTAGAAATCCTTAAAAGAGACCTCTGGCCAGCATGACCATGGCCAGTATAAATTAATTGAACAAAAAGGGGCAAGCATTGAAAAATACATAGATCAATCAGCAAGAAAGCCCAATCATAGGCATAAAAACAATTGTCTTGTGAATGCATATATGAGTCAATTTGTTCTTGAAAAAGCGTAAAAACAACTAAGAACAAAGAGGAGCAGCCGAACAAAACCCATTGCAAAGAAGGCATAAAGAAAACAAGTGAGGCATGTTTCAAGAAAGATCAATCTTTGGAAACAAACAAAAAATAAATAATAAAGAAACTAGATAGTGAACTATTTCCAAAAAACAACGAAGAAAAGATGTTAATGATTCTATTCCAAAAATAAAACCACACACAAACTTAACCACCATACTATCAGTCTTAGAAACCTCTAATTAATTGGAACTCCCACATCTCCCTTTGTACATATACTGATCCTCACATATAATTGCACAAAACCTCATAATTCTTCAAGAATATTTAATTCCTACAAAATCTTTCGTATTCCTCATATTCCACAACTCCGAAACCAATACCAACTCTGTACTATTATGTGTAGCAGATACAGATGACTTGTTTTTAAAGGCGTGCTTCTATCGCATTAAGGTGATAGTGATTGGAGCTTCAAATTGGATTCCAAAACCAATATTTTCATTTGTATCTTTTGGTCCAACATTATTGTTAAGGCCAAAATTGACCGGCACAGTTGTCCAGCTGACGAGGACCCGCGGCGCTGAGCTGGAGCCTAGTCAGCCTTCAAAGTGGGACACACGGTAGGATGAAGCGGTGGTACGACCGTTGATCGACCTACGAACGATCGTCGGGTCGGTCGTTCGAGGCTGAAGAGCTTGCTATCGACCTTAGGCGTTGGATGTCGATCGACGATCTGCATCACATGGAGTCGTTAGGGGGTCAGATCTGGGTTCCGATTCAAATCCCCTCGGATGCTTAAGTTAGTATGGAACTTAAGGGTGAGAGGGAGCTTGGTGTAGTAGAGATCGACCTATTGAGCTTCGTCCCATGACTAACAACGCAAGCTTGAATAAGGAATGGAAAAATAAGAAGATAGAGTTTTATATATTAGCACTCGTACCTTGAAGATGGAATCCCTCCTATTTATAGGGGTTCGGGGGTCCTCTTAGATACGTTGGGAAGATAACGGCCGTCTATATTGGGGCCACGATCTTCCGTCATGAATGAAAGTAAACGTTTCCCACGTCTCCGGGATTTTCGAGCCTGCCTTTAATCCCACGTTCGCGCGAAACAGACCCAACGGTCGACTGGCCATTTGGGCTTTGACTAAGTCCGATATCGGACTTCTATGGCAGGCCTGGTGGGCCTTGGCCATCCTTCTAACGAGTTTTCTCGAGTGCCGACCCAAATGACTCAACAATGGCCCCCGTCACACGACCGTGAGAGATCCATCTGCTGAGGTCAAGCAACGTTACATCGCGTTTAATGGGACGCTGCAGTCGAGAAAATAGCACTCGAGTTCTGGACGCCAAAACGCTCGCCTCGTCGATTCGAAATCCAAGACGCCTTGGTCCTTGGATCTTTGACACGTATTTCATCACGCGGTTGCCGCTTCGCCTATATTTGACGGTTCGGGTGGAGGAGTGCGAGGATACTTTCTTCATTCTCTCGATTTGAATTCTCCTTCTCTCGAAAGCCAAGGCTTCTTCATCTACCTCCGGAAAGAATGTGGTCGATGTAGTCCAAAAAAATCAGGAAGGGGTCATGGAGCCAGGCTTGCTGGTGGATTTGAGGGCCATGGTTAATGCTAGCCAAATCGACACACTTCAGATGAAGTATGTTCGTCTTGACTATCAGATCAGACTACCCGGGAGGGACGAGAGGGCTCATCGTCCTGGCGATGGGTCTATGTCAAAACTTTCGAACGGGGCCTCCGATTTTTCATGCATCCTTTCCTGCAGTACTTCCTATGTACCTTAATTATTTTCCTCTGCCAGCTGATGCTGAACGGTGTTGGTATGTTGATGGCCTTCATAGTTCTGTGCGTGACGAAGGGAATCGAGCCATCCCTGCGTTTGTTCAACCATTTCTTTTAGATTCCTCCTCTTAAGACCACTGGGTGGTACACGATAATGGCTCGTCGCAGTAGGAAGCTGCTGGAAAATATCCCCACCTCCAACTCCAAGTGGAAGGACAAGTTCGTGTTTGTGGTCTTTCAGGGAGAGGTGAGCTTCTGCACCGGCTGGGACGCCCCTGATTTGGGGCCTACCGAGAATAAGCCGCTGGACGTTGAGGAGAAGAAAGCTGCTGACGCTCTGAAGGGTTTGCCAGTGGAGGTGAGGTCGGTTGACTGGCTCTGGTCGGACAAAGTGTTGCGTCGGACCGTGTGGATGAAAGGTTGGTTCGATCGTGCTCGCCAACTGTTCGACCTTCATAACTCGGATTAATTTGTTTGATGTTCTAGCAGGGATGATTAGCGTGGATTATCAGGTAGTTCCCGCACTGAAAGTCGCGGTCGAGGCTTCCATCAGAGAGGCGAAGGCGAGGATGTTGTCGCCTCGTGTCCCGATCGTATCGAGGTCTTCGACCCAGCCGGCCATGGATTGGCCCACGATTGTCGAGGGGATTGCCCAGGGGGCTCGCCCTCAGCAGAAAAAGAAGAAAGACCTCTGCTCTGAATTCGAGGTGGTTGCACGGGAGGGAGGCCAGAAAAGGTGGATGGTTCTCATTCACAGCGACGAGGAGCCGTCTGGGTCGAATGCATCCGCAGAACAGTCCTCTCGACCTGGGAGTGACACACCCCATGAGGAAGGTTCGACGGAGACTCAGGTTCCGTCGGATCATCGCACGCACGAGGACTCCTGGCCTTGGGAGGTCTATCCCCCTCCGTAGGGTTGTCCGAAGACATCTCAGTGGAGTACTGGCCTATGTTGTTGGAGGGTCGATTTTCTCGGGCCCCATTCGTCTGTGCCGAGGAGGAGCTTGTCAGGGCGAGATTCCCCTTGAGGTTTGGGGATTCCGCCCTTCTCGATTGCGAGGCCGCTTCCCGTATCGCCGAGAACGCGACCCTTCCACGAGACCGGACGGTCGTGGACAGGGTTGACTACGAGCGACTTGCGTCAGTAGCTGTCCATGCCAGCGTTCAGGTAATTGTCATCTGGTCTTCTATCGATGTTATCATCTGCGTACAGGCTGATCATCGATCGTTGCATGCAGGCTCTTGTGGCGACCTCGGCGTTGCGTCGTCGAGCTTCGGAGGTGGCCGATTATGGTATCACTTTGGACGTCGTCAGCTCAAGGATGGAGAAGTCCCAGGCTGAGATGGAAAAGGTCTGTCGTCTCTCCGAGGCGAGGACGTCAATCGTTGAGAAGCTCCAGCGGGAGCTCAACGAGTCTCCTATGAGGGAGGCGAAACAAATCGCCTTAAGAGAAAAGGCGGAGAATGATCTACTGGAGGAGAAAGTTGCAGTTGACGTCATTTCGGAGAGAGCGATCCAGGATTTCACGGATAAGTTTCCCGACTTTGACGTGCCATATGAGCGGGGTTTCGAGCGGTGTCGGTTGGAGATTAAGAACCGATTCTCCGACCTCTCCTCTGAGATCGACAAAATACTGGTGGTTTTTTTCAGACCACGGGGAGGATGGGTCGAGCCATGATGAGGCCGAGCCCAGCCAGGACGTGGATGAGGCAGCTCCTGCGGACGAGGCCACCGCCATAGCTGGTGACGGAGCAGGAGTAGTTGCTACGGAGGAGCCGGAGCTCACGACCGTATTGGAGGGAGACCAGGGGCCTGAGCGGCCGTTGTAAGATCTAGTCCACCTGAAATTTTGAATGTATAGAAGGGTGGTATGAACAATATGTTGTAATGACGAGCAATACGAGAATTAGCTTCTCATAGGTCGTTGTCTCTCCTTGTTTGTTGTTGTTCATACCCCGTGGTGGCCACTTTCGATGGGTTAGACGCCGCTTTGAGGGTAGGCCATCGAACCATACTTAGAATTTGTTCGCCACGTTCCGTGGAGAGGGTGAGGCCCGCCTGACTCGTGGTCTAACGATGTGGGGACCCGAGTCGTTCAGTGGCGAAGGGGTGGCCCCTTCGACTTACCGCTGACGATCGTTTGTGAGGGTTGTTCAGTGGCGAAGGGGTGGCCCCTTCGACTTACGGCTGACGACTGTATTGTAAGTTCGGTTTTCCCAACCTCTGAAGAGTGGTTTTTTGGTTGGGTGATTTCTCCAAACTTTATGAAGGTTCAGAGATGCAAAGCTTTGTTTAATAAATGAAACATGCTTTATTAGCTAAAATAAGAAACAGAAAAGGCGTATAGGTATTTTCCGATCGACGTCGGAGTGGTTTACCATTCATCGCCTATGTTATTCGCCATGGGTTGTTTAGACGATTCTTCAGTCGACCACCTTAGTGACGGGTGATTCCATCATCTTGCCCTTATGTTTCGAGGACCCTTCCTTGCCGGATGGATCACTGGATGGGCCTTTGGGTGTCCCCGTTTGACTAGGACGTCGATCTCCTTCTTGAGGGTCCAACAGTTGTTTGTGTCATGCCTATGGTCATTGTGGTATTTACAAAATTTGAGGTCGTCCCTCTTCTCGTATTTGCCCTTTTTTGCAGCGTCCTGTATCAGATCTTCTTTCGGGGCGTAGGCGAGGACTTCTGCCTTAGGGACGACCGGCTTAGCGTAGGTTGTACGCTCCTTGCTTCGAGTGCTCCTCTTCATGGGCCTCTTGTCTCGGGACTCCTGGCGGGGGTTCCCAAGTTTGATTTCTCTCGCCTCGTGTCTCCGCGACGAGAGGGGGTGCCCTTCTCATTGGCTCCGTCTGGTTCTTCCGCTTCCTCGGAGGAAGTGAACCGATCAGTGACGTTGAGCATTTCCGCAACGGTATTAGGGGGAACTGATGAAGAGATCTCCTCAGGTGCTTGTCCTGACCGCCTGGGTGAGTGTCGCTATGATGGTCACGTCCGGTGTCTCTTCCATATCGAGCCTTTCGTCGTTGAATCTAGAGACGAAATCTCGAATTGACTCGTTCTCGTTCTATTTGAGCGAGAAGAGGTAGAACGACCTCTTCTTGGGTCGACGTCCGGTGACGAATTGCTTGCAGAACACTTCTGCTAGCTCGTCGAATGAGCCGATGCAGCAGCGGGGCAGTCCTTCGTACCAACTTTTAGCCCTCTTGGTTAGGGTGGCGTTGAAAGCCCTGCAGAGGTATGGCTCATCGGCCCCCGTGGAGTAGCATGACATTCAAATACTTTTGAATGTGTGACCATGTGTCGCCTCAGTCATCATACGCTGTTAAGGCCGGGAGTTTGAATTTGGAAAGGAAAGGAGCGAAGAGGATACTCTCTTTTAGCGGAGTTCTCCGCGTAGCGAGTTGGACCAGCACGGATACTCCTGCTCCATTTTGCGAAAAGTTGGCCCCGGGAGATCGATTTTGGATCTTTCCCCTCTTGTGAATCCACTTGCAGGGTTCAGTAAGTTATAACCAGGTGGAGCTCTGTATATTTCCTGGTTCAAGATGGTGCGGGTCGCCGCCCGGTAATTGTAGTGGGTGGGTTCCCGCTGGAGTACGAAGACTTGATCCTCGACCCCTGTCCTATTGTATTGGTGGGTCAGGGGATCAAACCGTCGAGGTGAATCTCTGCCCTTGGATCCCCCAGATCCCGGAGGTATGCTAAGCCCTTGGCGTCAGGTACAGATTTGAAGGTGGCGGCGGCCCCTTTGTCGGGGACGGGCTCCCCGTGCTCTATCGCACCAAAGCCGTCAACGCGCCTAAGCTCTTATCAACATGCACAGTGAATTGGTTGAATTCTCTTCGGTTTACCCCGGGCTTATTTGCCTCTTCCATTGGTCGAGGCGGGGGCGTTGTGGAGTCTGCGACGTCCTCTAACAGGACGATGTTTGCTCAGGGCTTTTTATTCGGACCTTCGACTGGTCCGGCATTGCTGGGTCCAGCTGCCATAGCTTCTGAATGGCTCTGGGATGACAAGCTGGTTAACTTTTCCACAGACGACGCCAAACTGTTAAGGTCAAAATTGACCGGCACAGTTGTCCAGCTGACGGGGACTCGCGGCGCTGAGCTGGAGTCTAGTCAGCCTTCAAAGTGGGACCCACGGTAGGATGAACCGGGGCCGGTAGTTGATAATTTGCGGTGGTACGACCGTTGATCGACCTACGAACGATCGTCGGATCGGTCGTTCGAGGCTGAAGAGCTCGATGTCGACCTTAGGCGTTGGATGTCGTTCGACGATCTGCACCACTGGGAGTCGTTAGGGGGGGTCGGATCTGGGTTCCGACCCAAATCCTCTCCGATGCTTAAGTTAATATGGAGCTTAAGGGTGAGAGGGAGCTTGGTGTAGTAGAGATCGACCCACTAAGGTTCGTCTCTAGACTAACAACGCAAGCTCGAATATGGAATGAAGAAATAAAAAGACAGAGTTCTATGTATTAGCATTCGTACCTTGAAGATGGAACCTCTCCTCCTTTTTATAGGGGTTCGAGGGTCCTCTTAGAGACGTTGGGAAGATAACAGCCGCCTATATTGGGGCCACGATCTTCTGTCATGAATGGGAGTAAACGTTTTCCACGTCCCCAAGATTTCCGAGCCTGCCTTTAATCCCATGTTCGCGCGAAACGGACCCAACGGTCGACTGGCCATTTGGGCTTTGACTAAGTCCGATATCGGACTTCTCTGGTGAGCCTGGTGGGCCTTGGCCATCCTTCGACCGAGTTTCCTCGAGTGCTGGTCCAATGACTCAACAATTATATTTTTGTCTTCCAAAATTTCTATTTGATTTTTGAAAATTTTAATTATTTGAGATTATTAGATGACTAAATGTATTCTCTGCAAAGTCAGTGCATTCTATTTAGTTGCACATACTCTTTGGTTTTGGAATCATTCGATTTAAATTTCGTACAATAAATCGAAGCACTTCCAAACAATTTATTTTTATACAAAATTTACTAACATAAACAATTGGTTAATTATGTTAAATTTATACTTCTACGACCAACATTCTCCAGACTGCTTATAAGCTATAATTTACAGTACGACTAAACCTATGCACGGTAAAAATGTCAGCGAAGTTCATCTTTGTAAGTACATCATTGGAAAACATCACGTGCTTTTCCCTTTTCGATGTCGTCTTTGCTTTAAGTTTTAGCCATCTTAGGTTATCACTAGGCTACTTATATTAACATTTTGTCTACTGTTTTACTGGAATTAATATAGCTGACTTCTTACTTCTGGAGAATTAGTATAATACTATCCCCGTTTCTGGAGATTACATCTAGCCACGGACCATTTGATCTGTGGTTTACTGGTAAAGTGCCAATATTCTTTTAGTTTCAACTATCATTTGCGGTATTAACTTGTTCTAGCCAGTTCTATTCTGTATTTAGGATAATATAAAAATGGAACACACACTTTTTCAAATTTTGTCATCATAGTATATTTACGTTCTTGGACCATAGTTGTGACATGCTTTGTTCATTAGTTGTTCCCTACCTTATATGATATCTTCGGCAGGTATAATGTTTAAACTGTATCTCCTAGGAAGAAAGTTTTGAGGAAGTATAAAGAAGCATGGACTATTTGCATTGGCTACTTTCATGAGGATTCTTCCAGAGTGTAACAGTTCATATAACTGGGTGAACTAGTTGTTTGATGGACATGGGAAAAGGGGTTGCTTCCCCCTCTCCCTCTTGTAGATATACATACATGTGATGAAGATGGAAGGATATTGGTTATTAATAGCAGTTTTTTTTGTTCTAGAAGATTTTGGAAATGTTTGTCTTGGAAGTTGCGATTTTCTTAGTTTGGAGGCTTAGCCGGGGAGTGGATATTTATAATTGACCCCCTAATCACCATGTACCAATATTTGGCAATCGCTACTTGTGTGCATGCGGCATGGTCTAGTGTTATATAATGATTTTCTTGTGGCACCCATTAATTTTTTTTAGTTCATTGAGCGCATCTGTATGCCAGTGCTCTGCATCATGATGGAAGTAAATGCTAAATTGGCATTCAAGCTGAAATATTAAAATTTATTGCTTGCTTTTAAATTTCTTGGTAATTTTATTGGTAATTCCAAATGTGCATCTTCATACAATATTTCAAACAATGTAGCAAAACTTTAACTATATGTTTGTACATGTTATAAGAAATGACATATCTGACACAGAAGTTTGGCTTGGTACAGCTGAAATTGGTTGAAGACAATTCTGGCGAAGCCGAATTTGCTCGCAATGCCCTGTTCTCGAAGCATCCAGAAATGAAGAGTAAGTTGTGAATACGTATACCGTGGACCATTTCAATCGTCATTTCAACTTACTAGATTCGTTCCCATATCCAAACTACTGTCACGGCCTTATTGCTATTTTGTGCTACTTTGTTATGTGCAGCCTGGCCAAAGAATCATGACTTCAAAATATTCAAGTTAGACATTGAGAACATTTTCCTGATTGACTGGTTTGGTGGCGCGAAGCCTCTATCTCCGGTCCAGTACCTCAAACCTCAAATGTGAGTAAGAACTATGATGTAACATCTGCGGGCGGATGTAAATTAAGTAAATGGGAAATAAATGAAATGAAATGAAATATGGTTATTACCTTGCAACATCTTCTCATTTTGGGCGTGTTCCTCATGTTCTGCAAATATTTGGTTCTGGTATTTGCAGGAACCAGCTTTCCCTGCTTTCCTTGGCATGAAACATCTCCAACGGTCTAGCCGTTGCATGTATTCCTATATACAGTATATGCACTGTGCACTATTGTCTTTGTATCATATTGTTGCTATTTGTTATGATTGGCTCAAAGAAGCCCTCATGTATATGATAGTTGATGAAACTTGCAAGTTGAGCTGTATACAGATGATACATATTTCTGATAAAGAAAGAATGATATTTTACATGTTATATTGTTGACGAGAACCTATTCTTCCCTTTGATACCGTGTACCTTGTAGTTTTTGCACTTAAATTCAACGGACTTTTGGATTTTGAGTTATGGTCTGTCAACTTGATGTTTGGGAATTTAGGGGTTTCGTTCATGGACCTTGGGATCTGGGTTTGGAAATTAGGACATCAGGCTTTAAGGGTTAAGATCAGGGTTAGGGATTAGGATAGCTGTGCCAGTGAAAGTTCCTTAATCAGGGTTAGGGGTTAGGATAACCTGAAGAATGGAACAAAAGCACATTCCAAGCTCCCACTGTACACCAAACAAGAACTGCTCATCATCCTCACAAGCTTCATCATGGCCTTTAAACACAGCCAAAGCACGGCTGATTCTGGTCGTCATTCGAATTTTACGATCTTGGTGGGAGCTGAACATGGCGTCACCTGAGACCAACAGTGATTTTATTGGACTCTTGCAGTATGCCACGGCTGCGTGGTTGGATTCTTATTGCCGCACATTGTTGATCTAGACCTTTTTAAAATCTTAATGTGCATTTCTTCTGAACAAGTCCAGCAAAGATTAAATCTATTAGTCACGGAAAAAAATCGGTCCTTCAACGTATGTTCGGCTTACAGTTAACAATAATGTATCTGCAAGCGAACTACCTATGGGAAAAAGAAAAAGAGAACATGGATGCTCAGTATTTGAGCTGACTGGACTCCTCCTCCTCCTAATTCTACCACTTGAGGCATGATACAGCAGGAATAACTATGCCGGACATTTTCCCATAGGCATTGAGGCAATAAGATTGCGTCGGCCCTTGGGAGCCATCGACGGCAAATCTGACATCTCTGAAAGCTAAATCGCTGCAGGTTTTGCTCTGGCTGCAGGCTAGCTTGATGGCCACTGGATCAACCGAAGTCCCGCGTAGATCACTGTACTTTACGTGGCTTATTGCCACAGCCGATGTCTGTAAAATCTCAGAAACAAAACCGATCAACAGAAATGCATATGAACATCGCCTATCCTTGTGCCATTGAGACATCCAACATCACCTTGTTAGCACAATTTCCACGCGGACAGTAGTACTGGTCTATTACTATCGGAGCCCTCACCGAGTTGAAGTCTATGTTCTGATACGTAATATCTTTCGCATATCCTGACCCTCCCTGCACACAAGACGTATACATTCAGCCAAATCATTTACCATCCAGAAATACTTCAGTTAACCTTGTTACCTGCCATGTCTTGATCCTGACACCAACCGTCGTCTGAAAAATATTACAGCCGGATACAAGGACCTTTTCAACCCTAGAATCGGCGCCTAGACTCCCAATGCTGCAAACACATCAAAAAACACTCAAAAAAAATCGTGCATCTCACAAACTCAACATGCATCGACAACGCACCTTATGCCATGGCCGGGTCCGCAGGTGATCTGGCTGATATTGACGTCGTAGCTTCCCGATCCTATCGCTACGCAATCGTCTCCTGTAGACGCTAACGAGTCAGATATGCGCATGTTTCGCATGTTTACATGAATCTGGACTTAGAGGCTGAATGTTAATACCAACGCCGATGGTGGAGGACCAGATGCTGACATGGTTGGACTCCGTTATGAGGATGCCGTCAGTGTTGGGGCTGTCGCCGGGAGCCGTTATCGTGAGCCCATATATCTTCACCCAGTCACTCTTGTATATGGCAAGGTGCTTCCCGGGGCTGTTCTTGAGATAGATTCCACTCAGCCGGAGCCCGTTGCAGCCCATAAACTGCATTATCTGATGGACCAAGCAAACGACTTCCTTGTCAAATTTCATCAACACAAGCATCACACAACAGAATGCAACAGCGAAGCTACTTACATAAGGAGCTCCTGAGCATTTCTGCGGACATAGAGAGACCAAACAAAGCAGTCAGATCAAAAATCGATGAAAACATCAATCAGAAGATGAACGGTTAGATGTGCTCACTCCGCCAGACACGCACGGCCACCAAATGCCGCCCTGGCCGTCGATCTGGCCGTGCCCGTCTACCGTGAGGCCGTTCGTGTTCATGAATATGATCCATGTTTCCGCCTTGTTCGTCCAGAACTTATTCGGAGCCACAATGTTCCCGCTTACCTGTCGCACACATGAGCAATTGGGCATGCCACGTCATCGTCCCTACAAATCCTTCACTAATTCTTCAGATTTTGTATCTGAAACAACATGTTTCGTTCGTACCTGGACATGCATATCAGACTTGCAGGGTCCCCAGAACGTCGTCTGGCTCAGAAGGAACGCCACTCCTCTTCCCGATGGAACGAGGAACGTTGGGCGGTTGGGATCCGAGCAAGCTGCTCCCCATGCCTTCAAGAATGCCTAACAACAGAAACCGGTCAGTCATTCTTTGTTCCAGATTACACATTTTCTTGAAAATTTGAATATCCATGATCAAAGATCCTACTTGCTTATCGTCGTTCCAACCATTTCCAGTTGCGCCGTAGTCAATCACATTGTAGATAGGATTGCGCGCAGCGACCAAGCTAATCGCTGCTGCCATCAAAAACCCAAGAATCCCAACTGAGGTTCCCTACGTAAGAAAGAAAACACATCTAATCATCAAAAAACATGGCATGATTTTTAAAAAAAATCTGGAAAAAAATTGAAAGAGCAGGAACTCACCATGATACTGAGTAATGGGGAATAAAAAGCAAAAGGGATAATTTTGTACTGTCTTCTCATGATCACAGTTCATAGAGCTTATATAGGCATATTGGTGCATTTATGACAGGTTGATTTGTTTACAGGAATTCTTGGCAGCAAATATTGTGAGAGGTCAGATTCACCCAACATTTTTGGACGGAAAATATTTTGGAGAGAAATTTACCAAACATTCAAGGATACAGTGAGTTATGTCGTAGATCAAGGAATTCCTTGCTTCCCATTTATGTATGCCCCTCAAGAGTTTACTTTTGAGTCATGACATTTGAATGCATTGAGGTGTTCATTGATCAAAAATAAAGAAAAGATTACGAAAAGATTGCAGTCCCAATTTCCATTTGGACTCACATATTTTGGAAAATGTTTGTTTGTTTGCTTTCCTTAAATTAAAAAAAAAAGGATACCAAATCAAATTGTGCCGGCCAAGCCGGCATTCTCTTTGTATCTCCGCAAACAAATACAAATGCCATTAATACTTCTCTATTCCCACCATTTTTTTGCTCTAATTTCATCCAATGAAGCAGCTCTACAGTCTCTTCTCCTCCTTGTTCTTTACATTGTTTGTGGCATCATCAGCATTCTCATTAGATGATTTGGGCCCTGGTTCATGGGCCGCGTTCGTCGGCCTTGCCGGTGGCCGCCTTGGCGACGTGAACCCAGCCGTGCTCACCCTCAAGAAGTACCTCCACCGCTTCGGCTACTTCCACTCTGATTTCGACCCCAAGTTTACTGACATGTTTGACGATGGCCTCGAACTCGCCCTCAGAACCTACCAACAAAACTACAACCTCGATGTCACCGGCGTGCTCGACCTCCCCACCATCAAGCAGCTCGTCAGCCCCCGGTGTGGCGTGGCCGACATCATCAACGGCACCTCCTCCATGTCCTCCGGGAAGGACACATCAGGCCGCCGACTGTTTGAGTTCTTTCCGGGGAACCCTGAATGGCCTCGCCGCAAGCGGAGGCTTACATATGCCGTTACCTCCACTTCCGCTGTCTCCGTCGACCCTCCGGCCATCCGGGCTGTCTTTGCCCGGGCATTCGCCCGGTGGGCGGCCGTAACGACTTTGAGCTTTGTGGAGGTGAGCTCAGGGTCCGAGGCGGACATAACCATTGGATTTTACAGAGGAGACCATGGGGACGGAGAGGCATTCGACGGCGTACTCCAAACCTTGGCGCATGCTTTCGCGCCGACGGATGGGAGGTTCCACCTAGATGCAGACGAGGAGTGGGTGGCGGACGGGGATGTGACAGCCGTGATCTCGGAAACCGCGGTGGACCTGGAGTCGGTGGCGGTGCACGAGATCGGGCATCTGTTAGGGCTGGGGCACTCGTCGGAGGGGGAGGCGATCATGTTCTCGAGCATCACGACGAGGACGAAGAAGGTCGATCTGGCAAGGGACGACATCGAAGGGGTGCAGAGGTTGTACGGGAGCAACCCGAATTATGCCGGTGGTGGCGAAATCGCTCCGGCATTGCCGACGGGGAAGCAGGAGATGGGTGAGAATGATGGAGGGGTAGGATTGGAAAGAGGTGGTGTGTTTGAATGGATTTTGGCGGGCGCTGTGTTCCTGTTGAATCTCTGTATTCTTGATTGATTACGGAGATCAAACTACATACACAGTACATGTACCTTTGAACAAAAATTAAGACAAGCTTGCACAACATCAGCAACAGCAGCTGTATTCAAAGAGAATTATGCATCGATTCATGAATAAGCCATGTGATCTCAGTTGCATCTCTGAATGATGAGCAAATTGGGGAGCATGAGTTATGATAAAAGCAATTGAAAAAAATATGGACACTGATGATTTCTATCATCTCTTTTATCAGTGACTCTCTGTATTTAAAAATATGGACACCATAAGTCAGCTACAAACAGAAGATAATATCAATTCAGGAAAAAAAAATTCAGTCTGTCTCAAGAACAAGAGATATGTGAGCCATATGTACACCTGAAGAGTTCAATCATCTCTTATATCAGACATACAGACACAACTGTTTGATTTAATTCCAGCTCATCAGAGAAGAAGAGCTTGGTCTTCCTCATCATCAGTAGATGACTGGTATTATCCAATAGTTCTTCTCATTCTTCCCTTTAACACCCCCAAGCAATGCACATTCAGCACTCGTAGATCAGGTTGAAGCCAAAGAAGCAGCTTTCAACTCCTCCAAAAATTTCACAGCGGGTGGATGTAACGCTACAGCTCCAAGCTCCAATCCAGAGTATTTCTTGTATACTGCCTTCAGTTTGCTCTCTGGTGCAGCTGAGTGAGAGTTAACCAGAATCTGCGCGCAATCCCTGCAACATTCAGCAAACTGAATGAGTTCACAAGACCCTTTCATTAGGACTGGCTGCTTCATAGCACAAATTGCCAATAAAGCAAGAACATACAACAGCTGTGACTCAGAGAACCCGGTGTGGTGCTTGAGCGCTATGGTCCAAAGAGGAGTCTTCTTGAGGGTGCACCGGGCCGCATAGACTGCTGAGGCAGCAACCATTGAAGGGCAATATGCGATCATCGAGTACTGAATCAGGCCCAACTCAGCAAAGAAAAAGACCATGTGCTCCATCTGTTCGCAGTAGGAAAAAAAACTAGGGCAATTAGCAGTTGGGATTGAATCGAAGTAAATTGCACATAGAAACAACCAAGGATATCCTCGTTAACCTCTTTATCGCACATTGCGGCCTTTATGAAGCGCACAAGAAATACATATGGAGTTGGAACAGTTAGGCTCCATTCGAGCTTGTTAAGAATTGATTTTTCCATGGCCAGTATCTGTCCTTGGCTGTAAGCCCGATCTGATATGCATATGAAATCCTCAACCTGTATCCATATAAGTCCACTGAATATTGCTAAAATAAGAACAGTAAGATCTAAGAATCCCAATTCAGTGAGATGATTCAGTTTTCAGGGAAAAAAAAATTGCGAAACATAAATGTACTAATAAAAGCAGAAGATAAATCTAGAAATCTGAGGAAGTATGAGTGATTATATACCTGTGGAGCCCATATCTCCTCATACTTGGAGGCAATGAGCATGGAGCTCACCCCTACAAGCTGCAATTCTCTTCTCATAACTTGCTCCATCGACAAGAAGCGATCAATTATATGGAACGTAAGGAATAGAGTCTCTGGCATTAGCTCAAATTTATGATGCACTTCAATCAACCAGTCTCCAAGAATGGCCCTCATTTTTTCATTGATCTCCAATTGAGAGTCCATGTAGTCATGAGGCTTACTAGAGTTCTGCATTTCATATAAAATAAATTCAGTTAGTCAAGATCAAAAGAAGCAACAGAGAAGAAAAGTTGTGTTGATATGTAGAAGAAGATGGAAATAAACCTCAGAAAGCTTATAAAACTTGTAGAGATCCTCAATATAATCGACAACAGCCAGCTGATCACCGACATCTGATGCATCAATGTTGGGAACAGTATCCTTGAGTTTCTCGGTAATTCCACAGGCAGCCTAAGATGAGCAAAGCAGAAGCAAAAATAAAAAAAAAGGAAGGTCATTTGATTGAATCAACAAGTAACTTGCTCTAACTAGAGACATTCAAAGAACTAAATTTTTTTTACCTTACTACGAGCACTAAGCACCGAACTCATTGTGTTAACAGTCTTCTTTCTGTTGTTCTTGCTTCCAAACCTCTCCCGCATTACTTCAGCTGTATCGGGGCTGATCTCAATGACTTGCTCAGGCTTGGGTTTGGCCACAGCCTTCGGCTTAGTTTTTCTGATGCGGGCCTTTCTAACTGCTCCATCCCCAGCAGCCAGATCCACGGGTTTCTGCACATCACAAAACAGTATCACCAAATTTGATTACAATTGTTGATAGAATGGTTTAATTGCACAAATATGTCACTAAAACAAATCGAAATACCTTATTCTGAACCGCATCAGTGGCCGCAGCTTGGCCATTTGCAAGCAGTCGTGCACCTAAGCTTCTGATACGCAAGCAAGAAACGTATAATACGAGATCATGATATGATTTTCATGAATAAAGAGAAGAACTTTGGTCTTTACAATTAAAATTTCAGGATTTGGGTTGTAAGGATACCTAGTGATAGGACGAGCAATCTGAGGAAGAGGCTTCCCTTCGATGGCAGCAGCATGATCAGCAACACGATTGCCGATGTCACCAAGGGCTCGGCGCTGACCAGCAGCATTCTTTGGCTTTCCTTTTGGTATAACCCCACACGATGATTGTTAGATTAAAAAGATTATTATTATAAATTGACATAACGTGAATAGACATTTCATCAAACATAATCATGATATAAAATGTTCCTTGAACGATGACCTAAAAATGGAGGTATGTTGAAAGAAAGAGTGATACCCAGATGGTAAAAAAGATCAAACATTCAAATATAAAAGGCTTCCAATGTCAAAAAGAGTCTCAAACTAAATAATCAGAGATAACAGCAGTATTTACTCAACATTAAACTAAGAGTTTAAAAAAACTAGAAGAAGAGAAAGAAAGAAGCATTGATCGATAAAGAATGGGTCTTTTAGAGGGATTTAGGTAGAACACATCAAGAAAAGTTTCAAATCATAAACATGTGAAGTCCCATTATTTGAAATCAAGACAAATGAGTCTCACAAAAAAAAAAA
Source organism: Scilla litardierei (assembly GCA_030789695.1). Classification (NCBI taxonomy): domain Eukaryota; kingdom Viridiplantae; phylum Streptophyta; class Magnoliopsida; order Asparagales; family Asparagaceae; genus Scilla; species Scilla litardierei. The sequence goes on along the minus strand of CM061134.1, from coordinate 219,097,524 downwards.
GAGCATGCGACCAAGAACACGCATCTCTCATCCAATGAAAGATGGAATAAAAAGCAAAAAGTTGCAGTTTTTCCTCAACATTCGATAACCAAGAAGAAACAGTAGAAGAAGGGGAAAAAACAGAAACAGGCATCAATCGACAAAGAAAAAGATCTTTCTGAAGCAATTGGGGTAGAGTACCTTTCTGTGGCTGAGGAACTGCAACCTGATGCTTGGTGGCCATGGCTTCTCCTCCACCTCCTCCTCTCTCTCTCTCTCTAAAGATCTGAAGATTTTTGTTTTTGATATTAAAAAAGAGGACGGATTTGATTGTATTTAAATTAGGGGGAGAGGTTAAGATAAAAAATGGGAGAGATGAGTTTTGGAGAGGGCTTCCCAATTTTGGCAGGCGATGGACTCCAACGGTCGAATTCCTTTGTATCCTTAATTTGCATAATTTATTAAATTTTCTTTTGTTTTATAATTTTATTCGACTGCAACTGGGTCGTTTCTGGGCTGTGCCTGTGTGGGCTGGGCTCGACTCTCCACCATAAATTAGGATTTTCAGTATTTTCAGTATTTGTTTTATTTCCGGTTCGCGAGCTTGTTATCAACATGCGGCAAGGCCCATATTCGTTCCGGTGAGGGTGAACTTAGTGCTTGAAGGTGGCCAAAAAATTTAGTATATATTACTACATTGGGCCCGCTCACGAAGCGGAGACAGATATTTTGTCTGAAAGGAGAAGCTCATACGGAGTGCATGGCCTCGGCCCAATGGCCCGAGAACTCTCCGTGGAAAACAAGATGCTTACCCAGTCAAAGCGACATCTCATCTATCTGTTGGGCTCCTCTAGAAGATTAGAATCAAGGGATTGGTTAATAACGACTGAGTTAATGGGCAGCCGTTATCCCCGTTTCCACGATGATCATGCCGCCATAAAAGCAAAGCCGTAACTCACTAACGGCACAATGGGAAAATCATTACCTATAAATAGATGAAACGATGATGAGAGAAGGTTTCATGCTTCGGAGATAACTCTTACTTCCATTTTACATTTCTTCATCCATAGCTCGGCGTGACAGTACCAAGTCGATCGATCTCCTAATAGGTCGGCCTTGGCTGCCCTGAGCATCCTTTAAGTCTCTTACTAACTTAAGCATCGAAGGTGATTTGGGTCAAAAATCAGATCCGGCCCTCACTGACGAATTGTTTGTGTTGCATGTAACTCCTCAGATAGTCCAGAGTTAGGTCGAGCTCCATCCAATAGCTCGGACGTAGCTCTCCTTGAGCCGGATTCAGCCATCTTCGAGTCCCACTCCTCAACCGACGAAACGTCGCGTTATCGGAAGCGTCTCGTGAGCTCCACAAATTTACCGGTCAACAATACTTAACAATCCTTCTTGGCCCCATGTAAGCCAAATCTATGAACAACAGAGGCAGCTCTTTCAACCCCCAGCTCGTGGAGACTGTTTCAAACCATAAATGAACTCTTGAAATAAGACAGGATGATGAAGATGAAGAGTCTATGGTCGATAAGAAATAATTGAATCTATCAAGTGATGACTGCAGTGGATTTTTTGACTTGTTCCACCGTGATGTATATCATTAAGTTTCAGGTATTGATGCAAGCAAAACTTTTTTTAAGCGTTGATTTAAGCAAAATTTAAATTTATTCTTTTAAAAAACTTAAGACATTTTTTAATGGTTATCGTTTAAAAAGAAAACAAAAAAATTTAAGATATGTTTACCCAATCAATGCTGAAAACAGCAATTCCCTAAAATAAATGTCTAAACGTGTTCAAAAGAACCCACTCTGCTGCAATCTCAGGATCATCCATACATTAAGATCATCAAGAACTCATTTCTTGAAGAGTCTGTAAACTTTTTCGGAACAAAGTCCATGAAGTAGATGTAACCCAGAAGTTAGTTTGACAAGGACTTGCCCAATAAACAACTTTGCCAAACTATCTCAATGTCCTAATACTAGTTTACATCCAAAAAATTAATAGAACCATGAGCATCAATGTCATGGTTTAGGCTTAGAGCTAACCTTTCAACAAACCCACTGTCAAGAACCTGAATCTATTTACATTGATGTATCTTCTCGCAAACAGCTGTTAACTGAAAGGTATCAAGCAACAGAAAGTTGAGCAGTGAAGAAAGATACAGGCCCCTAACTGAGCTGTTTTGTGCCACAGATGACATAATACTCAGCAAAAATAGCCATCAAACAACAAATAATACAGATGACTTTCAATACAAGTGTGCAGAGAAAAGAGAATTTCTACATGTATTTGACATAGGCATTGGGCTGTCAAATGCATGGTACAAGCTACATAGACTCAACTGTATCCTTTCTTTTTGTCAACTCTTTGAGATGACTAAGAATTTGATCACATTTCTATCAAATTGGCCAGGTGGGCCATTATACTTAATTCAAAAACTAATGACATTTCTGCTGAACTACCTCCATAGAATATTTCAAACAACTATGGGTTTGGTATTGAGACTAACCTTCCATCTTCTCTCTCGTTGTAACAAGCAATGTTTGTTTAATTTTTCCTTCCAACTTCTCCCTCTACTTGATCATATGCCTGTCATGAGCAAACTCTCAATCAACAACCAATCACATTCATATAATCAAGAAATCAACCACTGTAGAAGTCAGAGGAAACACAATGTCATGTACCTCTGCATCTCATAACTTTCATCATTCCAAATCATTGCCCAGCAGGCACAAAGTTTCGGCATCCCCTTGTCGTCGAACAAGCCGCTGCCTCCTCTGCATTCTGGCCCTGTGGGCTACGCTGAACATATTCCGTGTGCTTCTCATTCCTCCTCTTTTCTGCGATACCCAGAAGGAGAAAGATGCTGACAACGAGTTCCGGAAATGGGCTCAATCAGGGATGCCTCAGGGAATCAGGCCGTGCCTCAATTTCAGCCAGGCGTATCGGAACGTGTCTGTTAGATCATTGCCAAGGAAATATGTGATGGTGGTGGTCTCTGGAGGCCTGAATCAGCAGCGAAATCAGATCGTCGATGCCGTCATTATTGCAAGGATCATCGGAGTCGCCCTCGTCGTCCCCGTGCTTCAGGTTAACCAGGTTTGGGGCGACGAGAGGTTAGTTTCTTGATCAAAAAGTGTTCCTAAAGTGACTCCTTGGGTAAAAGGTAATTGACGGAAACGTCTCATGTTTTGTAGCGAGTTTTCAGATATATTTGATGAGACACACTTCAAGGAGGTGCTGAAGGATGACGTGGTGATAGTGTCATCATTGCCGCCAAGGCAGCTGAGGCGGCGGCGAGTTAGAGGCCCTATTATGCCATTCCATGCTGATGAAGACTGGGTCAGGACAAACTATGGAAACAAGGTACTCCTTCGACTATTTTCGATTGCTGCTAACCACAATCCCTTTTATTTTCTGCCAGCAAAGAAAAATCGATTGAATGTAGTTCTGTGATGTGTTCTTGTTGGATGGCAGCTACGAAGGGATAGCATCTTGCTCCTTCGTGAATTCGACTCAAGACTCTCTAAAAACCTGAATGCTGACCTACAAAAGCTCAGATGCAAGGTACAGCTATTATGGCATGAATCACATTGATGAAGAATGAAAAGATCGATTCTGATAATCTTATAGGTTGCTTTCGAGGCTCTGAAATTTCGACCATGGATCGAGGAGATGGCAGAGAAGCTAGTCAAGAAGATGGGACATGAGGGATCGTATATGGCATTGCATCTAAGGCTAGAAAAGGATGTGTGGGTGAGAACTGGGTGCCGTTCAGGCTTGGGAGAAGAAGCAGACTCAGTGATTGAGAACGAGCGCGCGTCAAAGCCTCGGCTCCTAACTTCCCGTTCTAAGCTCACTGCACAAGATCGCTACACCGCAGGACTCTGCCCCCTTAATGCAAATGAGATTTCCAGGTATTTCTTCTGTTAAGCTGCAAGGCAGCAATAAAAATTTACAGGCGCCATTAACCCTGTTAGTTTCTTTACGTTGTTTTAGGATGCTCAAGGGACTAGGTGCTCCAAGGAGCACAAGAATCTACTGGGCTGGCGGTGTGCCATTCGGGGGCGAAAAGGCTCTCGAGCCACTGCAATCGCGATTCCCAAACCTATACAACAAGTGGAGCCTGGCTAGCTCTGGAGAGCTCGACGGCATCAAACACAAGCCATCCATTCTCGCAGCGCTGGACTACGTTGTCTGCCTCAAGAGTGAAGTCTTCATGGCAAGCCATGGAGGAAACATGGCAAACTCACTGCAGGTGTTGCAGAAATTTCCAGCCATTGTGTCCAATAGTTTTATATCAACTTATCGGTGTGATGTTTTGCTAATTTAAGCAGTTTTATTTCGTGAATTAGGGACATCGGACCTACAAGGGATACGGAAAGAACATCAAGCCAAACAAGAAGGCGCTCGTGCAATTATACATGAACATGACCATAGATGATGCCGAGATTGAGAAGGAAATCAAGCAGAAACATACCGAAACTCTGGATTTTAGATCGCCCACAAAAATAAGCTCCAGGGGGGACTCCATCTTCTTGCTCATTCAACACTGCATGTGTGGTGCATGAGAGGAAATCAGAAATTTTTACATGAGAAACGATAATTCATTCATTATATATAGATTCAAAGCTTAGTGTACATTGGATATTTGGATTAACTTCATACTTGTGTTTTTTTGTCCATATATTCATTGCTAACAACTAACCTGAACAGAAAGTTTAACACAAAGGTAAGTGCACAGAGGATAGTTTCTACACATATTCTGGCTTGCGGTAAGTAGCGAACTTGCTGCTATTATAAACGAATGCATTGTTAGCAAATATTTGTAATGATTCTACTTCATTGATTTCTTTTGGGCATTCTAACAAATAGAAAGTGATCGAATTTGACATGAAAGAGAATGAACAGTGTACAAGAAGAGCTGAAGAGGCTATGGTCAAAAATATGAACGTTTTAAAAGGCCTTGCTCCCCAAGACAAGAAAAATATTAAAATAACAAACAGCTTGAAGAGCCAGGGCCGAGGCCGTGCCCAGGCCACGACTATGTTTGGCGTATTTTAACTCCGAACGACGAAGGGGTCGAAATTGAGCAGTTAGAAAAAGATGAGTTTTTTAGCAGGGAGATTGGCAGCAACAGAGGGAGCTTACTTCCTTCAAGAATCCAAGCGCGCCGTCGGCCGCCTCGCTCGCAAAATCCCTCCTCCATCAAAATCACCATCATCATCCTCTCAAATCAATATTAAAGAGGATGAGCAGTCGGCGGCTGATATTCTCCCCGAGATCCTCCGCCACTCGATTCCCTTAAAAGGAATCCCGCGGCCCGAGGATCCCTCCATCTCCACCGCCTCAAAATGGATCCTCCGTCAAGATCCTTCGTCGTCGACGGTCTCTCCGGATGCCCTCAATCCTCTCCGTGCTTACGTGTCTTTGCCTCAGGCCACCTTTGGGCCCAAAAGGTACCGATCGTTTTAATCCAGAGTTCAGTTTCTAGGCTTTGTGAGAAGCTAGTGTTTCTGATCGCGAACGAATGCAGGTGGCAGTTGCCCGACGAGCAGCCGACTGTTTCGGCGTCGTCGGCAAACGATCTGAGGCAGGATAGGTACTCGCAGATGGACTCTAAGAATCTGAAGGCCCTGGCTATGGGGTATTCTCAAAGTATTCTCTATTTACATTCATTTGATTTTACATGTTTTTTATATTTTTTATTTCATGTTGTTTCATCTTAAGAAGACAGTAGAGTTATTTCGCTCTTCGCATTCATTTGATTTCCGTTTTACTTGATTGCTAGGAGCGAGTAACTCAAACACATATGGTTGTGCAAATTATGTGATTTATCGGAATCTTTCTTAAAATAAACATTATATAAAGAAACGATATTAATAAAAACCCTTGTTTATTAGAGAAAATGAGAAATGAGCTGACACCGAATAAAAACCCAACCACTGTTTTTTCCCTTGATCGGTGATGTTCATGTTGATCTACACGAGTTAAACCCCAACTGCACCAAAAATCTAGTCAACATGATGTTCTTTGCTCATTGATCTGATCATGATGATTCATCAGTTTTACAATAACATAATATTTTTTCCAAATATCTGATCAATAAGCAAATAATCAAGGATTCGTTAAATTTTTGGTGTGTAGGGATTTTAGAATGTGTACAATATTGATATAGAACCATGTGAAAAGTGGCTAGAAAAAAGAGGGAGTGTTGTTGGCCTAAAATCATACAAAATTTTCTACGATTTCAACTCACCTCTCATGTGCTTTTTTTATCATTACAACTCCTATTTTCCTTTGGTTTATGGATTGCAAAATACGACTAGTGGATTTTATCACCAACAAGTGGATTTCATAAAATTTGTAGATGTTGGGGTTAAACTGATTGACATGAGAACTGAGGAAGAGGAGTCATAGGAAAGTGACACAAGCTACTTCATTTTCACACATAGGAAACTGACAACTATGTCTATAGCAAATATCATTAAAATCATTAAATTTAAAGGTTTTATTGATTTTTGAAGGAATATCATTGAAATTGAGATTGTAATAATAGTTCATGTAATTACCATTGTAAAAAAATATCATTTTCATGCAAATCAATCGGCATTAAGCTGTGGAGTTCTTTTTGATGTGTTTCTCTAATTCTTCGTACATGTTAGGCTCATTACTTTTTCTTGAATGTATTTTAGTTGGGAAGGCATTTGCTATTGCTACAACGATTGTCTTTGGAGGAGCTACAGCTATTTTTGTGTACACTGCTAATAAGCTGCAAATGAAAAGTGTAAGTTTCCATCTTTGATTAATTCCATGTTGCATTTTAAATCCACCCCCACCACCCCCTCCACACACACACACACACACACGCGCGCGCGCGCGCGCGCGCACACACACACACACACACACACAAACAACAACACAAAACAAAAAAAAACAAAAAAAAAACCTAGGCATATGCAATTTCATGGAAACTAAATATTTGATGCAGTGAACTGTTTCTTCAAGCTAGACGTGTACGCTTGCTACCCGTTATATCTTTTTCATGGGATATAACTGGGATTTTCTGTGAAGGTACCTGTAAATGCTTGTCATACTTAAAAAGGTTAAACAATGATCAGTCCACCTTTAAACAATTACTGCTTTACCCATTGGTCAGATAGAGAAGTATTATTGTGCCAAGTTTGATTCCAAACGACAATGATTCTGTTGTAGATTATGACATGTTTTAACCATAGATCTATTGAAGATTAGCCAGATAGTGTTCTTAAAAACAGCCCTACTCAACGCACTGCATGCATAATTAATAATCCTATTTCACCAATGTTACCAAGCTAAAATTTGATACCTAGGTGAGAAAAGGTGGGCATGTTTCCTTTAGGTGCATTCTTCGGTGACCCCCCCCCCCCCCCCCCCCCCCCCCCCCCCCCCCCCCGCGAGTCCTGCTGAAAATATTAACAATTGAAAGAAAAGGATCCAAAATTACTCTCTTCATTTATGCTCATTTACTTGTCTAATGTTCTTTTACCTCTTAGCTTTTTCCGTTTTCGTTTGCAAAGAGAACCAATAGAAAACTGTGAAACCTCAACTGGTTGGTGTTCTTTACTTTCTCATTTTTACAGCTGGTAACTCCATTTTCACAAAGTTTTGCAGTGTTGGAGACTCTGACACTTAAAGACACTTGGACATCTGTGATTTGGACATGGCTTAAGTAATATACACAAGGAATTGGGGTGTCACAGTAAAATAATTGAAATGATTAGAGAGAATAATTGAAAAATGATACATTATGAAACAAGGAACAGAAACAGGAAATGTTAACAAATGTTATGTTTATTTTACTCCCATCATCATCCAAATTTTTCCTGCTTTATTTTTGTAACTGTCAATCTCATGCAAGGTATACGGGCAAAAGTAATAGGAGTCTATTTGCTCCTCTAAACATGTGATATACATATATATGTCATAGTGTGTTATATCATCTTACGTGCATGTTGAACACTCCATGACACTAGGACGCTTGACACCCGTTTCTCGTGGCCTAATAATACCATATATACACCGTATTAAGAACATAGTGATCTGTATGCACAGATTGGCTCATGGCAGAGGTTACATCCACAACATCAAGTGTCGCAACTGCTGGTCATAACTAACGCTACAAGTAGGATTTGGATGGGGATTACAGTCTGCAGTATATGCACATCCCCCCATATGAAGAATTGGTCAATCAATTGTGAGCATGTCATACCTAAAAAGATTATGTTTGTCAGCAAATCTGTTCTTTTGAAGCAATAAACTAACCAGTTCTTTATGAGCTTTTGCTCTTACTCAGAACCAGAACATGAGTCTCGTTTGACATATTTAGAGGATTGATTGTTTTAAAGGGGAGAGAATGTGAGCAAGTGAGGTTCATATCATTTGAATGTATAGATTCTTAATCTGATCTCTTGGTCTCTGATTGATATTCTGTTCTTCTGGTCATTATTGAAGGGAGAGAGAATGTGGCATTTGTGTCTCTGTTGGCACACTTCTTTCTTTGTATGAGTTTGCAGATTTTTTTTTACCTGACTTCCATATATATCAATGTAATGAGTCAGTGAGAAATAGACATTAAAAAAAGAAAGAACATGTAGCATGTGTGTCGTGTCTATTACTCTGGCCTTATAGACATGAGGAAGTATCTGCACATTGCATCTAAGGGAGTATATATTTCTAAGTTTGTAATGAAATGATCTTAAACAGAAATCACAATATACTTTCAGTCGTGGAAGTTGAGAGTTGGTTTGATTGCATATTTCAACATTTTATGTATAATGATTTTGTTATAATAGAAAAGAGGCCACCCCAAACTGGTGTATTGGTTCTGGTTATATAGCTGCGAAAGTACATTCTAAATCCTAGTCATGCTCAAACTTTAGTTTTTAGCAATCTAAGTATCTAACTATATAAAATTGCAACTTTACACAAAATTTCTTCCCCTTCTATTTATCGGTTACCAGATTTAAAGACAACTGCTTTTGTTTTTCTGCTGATTTATGTAATTGAGAAACTAAGAAAAAAATCATAGTAAAGGTGATGACAGCAGTCAACAGGACAATCCAGTGGTCTGGAGCCAATTGAGAAAAATCGTGACGATGGAATGGACCTGTGCAACAAAGCAAAGACTGGCGTCAAAAGAATGCTGCTTGGATTTCTGTTGAATGAGTCAAGTATTATGAACGATGTGTCCCGTAATAGGAAAATTAACCAGGACAGACTCGTGAACTCCAGTCAATGCAGCACTAAGTTGCAGTGTAATAACATCTCATTAGTTTGAATTATTAGCCATAAAAATTTACAAAGCTGACAGTTAATATTTGGAATAAGCTTGATGATGATGGTGATGGTATCAGTACCAAGGTTCACAGTAGATAATCTATTATGTGAGGAATTTGAACGAGTTCAATGTGTAAATTTTGTTGAGCATACCAAAAAAAAACTCATCTTTCACCGGAGCATGCAAGTGCTGCTGGGGTAATATCAATGTCCAGTAAACGTATACATATGTTCTCATATATTACACAGATATGACCGGCATATATGCCAATAAAAAGGGAAATACTTATAATGTCCAATGCGTTTCCGACAGGACATGGCTGCACAATAGTGGTGACGTGCTACATAGATACATATGCTTTGAATGCATAGGGAATAAGCTTGTCTGGTTCTAGGAGCATATCACCATACCGTGTGAAACTCCATCATGCAAGTTAGAAAGTGGTGTTAGTGAATAAAACTTGTGGCTTGGCATTTTAGTGGAATATACTATTTTTTCTGTATTATTATGCATCACATTCTAGTTATCCTTTGATTGCTGAGTATGTTGCTTTCCATTTGTCAAATCCCTGTACAGTAGAATTATGTTTATGAATTACGAACTACAATAAAATAATAGTTCTTGATGAAAAATATATAGTTACTTACTACAAGATCATTTTAAATTTATGATAGATCGCTCAGACTTATCATGCAATTTGCCTGATATGTGTTCCTTTATCGAAATTAAAATCTGTCTGGACATGTTATTCGTGATTGACATACCTCCACCTACTGCCAGACTGTTGCTTGTAATATCTCTCTGTTTCCCTTATTCTAATCTCTTTTTTGGGTTTAGAATAAGGTTCCATGCAAGTATATTCATATCCATGCACATGTATGTGTAATTCGAATGTAAATATGTATACCTCCTTGTATATGTTGATGCAGGGGCTTTTGCTTCTGGGTGTCAATACTGTATAAAAGATCATATTGGGTCTTGTTGCTAGTTTTTGCCAATACTGTGAATATCAGTCTGCTATTAGGAGTCTGATCAGTTTCTTGTTGTATTAATTGGGTTTTTTTATTTAATACATATGGCCTATCACTAACGATCATTTACCTTCAGGCTGATGACATCAGAACTAAGGGAAAGGACCTTATCCAGCCAGGAGCTGACATGTTGAGGGAGCAAATGGTCCCACTACGAGCTTGGGTATGCAACATATTATCAAATGGGAATATATTTTTAATTGCCTTTTGTTCTGCCAGTTTTCTATTTTGGTATATTTTTATTGTCAAGTTTACGTCAGTCTTTACCATCGTCTCATCTTAATTTCATAAAACAACCAAGAACTTTGACCCAATTTCAAAATACTATCTTATACTTAGAAAAATTCAAGAAACTAACATGATCTTTCGTCAACTTTTTCACCAAACTACACTGTTATAACGCGATTATAACAATGGGCCCAACTAATCAGACTGAAAATTTTCAAACTATAACTAGACTCAAAAGCGGGAAATGAGGGGACCCTAGCCAATAAAAAACACACGTGCAATGCATTGGGGAGTTGGTTACATATGATATACCCTTGAGTCCATTTGTAGTCCAGAAAATATAGTCCACTTATCATTTTTCGATAAAAATTAACATGCGACCTAATTATTACTAAGTTACCCTTCATATTCTTTATTTTTTTCCCTTTTCGGATAGTTTATTCTTTTGCATTGGTCTCATCCATCGATTAATTTTAATCCAAATCACCTTTGTAATCCAAAGTCAGTCTATTTTTCGGCCACCATTTCCTCTCATCTTCACATTCTCTAGCTCAACTACTTGGGTTGATGGTTTCATGGGTTAAAGTAATGGGTTCATGTATGTAGATTTTGATTGAGTAAAGTTCTAATTATATGTATTTCTTTTTTAAAAGAAAATTGACTAAGACATTTGTTAGCATAAAGAAGTTTTAAGGATTTAGCTTTGACTAAAAGGAATCAATGGGTTTGGAGTAGGGATGAGAATGGGCATGCCCAAAGCCCGATTGGGCTTTCATTTGGGCATGCCACATCATCATTCTTACCAACCCCTTCACTAATTCTAGAAGAATTAGTGAAGGGTTGAGTAAGAATGATGATGTGGCATGCCCAAATGAAAGCCCAATCGGGCTTTGGGCATGCCCATTCTCATCCCTAGTTTGAAGTTAAAAAAGGGGTTGGGTTTCTTCAAACAGTTTGGAACACAATTTTGAAGCACCAAGACATTGTTTGAAAAAATAAAGAAATCTAAGGGTTAGTGTTTCATTAATAAGAAGAATAACAGGTTTATGAAAGAAAAGTTTGGGAGAAGCAATTGAAGAAGAGAAGCCTCTCCCCTCCCCAAAAAAGTAAAAAGAGAAAACCCCTACCCCGACCCAAAACTAAAAAGCCCCAAAATAAAGGCGTAAAAGATTAATTTTGTTTTGTATGATGACGATGATGATGGCTAGGGAATTTTTAGCAAAATGTTTATTCTTGTTAAGCTAAATGAAAGGGTAAAACAGCCATTATAACCATTCACTAATAGTTGTGTGCTAGTTTTTGAAGAAAAACAAGAAGAAAAGAAGTGATCATGATAGTTTTTTGTGTTTTTCAAAGTGTATTGTAGTTTTATAAAAGTTAGGCTCATTTCATTACACGTTTACTATTCCCAAGTCTTGAGATACTCGATTATTATTTTATATATATAGTGAAAAATAGGCATCAGCGAGCCAAGGAGAAAATGCCCTCTTTGACTAAGCATCAAACACCACCCCCATCTTTTTTATCTTCAACCTGATCTACTCATTTTGATCTTCTTATTTTAAAATACCAAATTATCAATTTTCAAATGAATCCAATAGGTTTTACTAGATTATTCACTCGTCGCAAATTTAACGATTCTTATATGTTGTTTTGTAATGGTTAGATGAAGAAGTAAAACCCTTATGATTTACTTGAAAATGAATATTATGATTTTAGAATATGAAGATTAACATAAGCGAATCCGATCATCGAAGAACGGGGGCATGGGGTTGCGAGAGCTATCCAAGGAAGAAAATGAAGAAAATTTACCCCATGTCAACCTGAAATTCATATTGATCATATATATATATATGGTAAAGGGATCCTAAGGTGCCTCATTAGATTCAATCTAAGGAGGCGTCCCCATTTCCCCCATCGCAAACATTTTTTTGAATTTTTTTTTCATGGGGTTGTTGTTCACCTTATGGATGATCAACATACCAAATTTCAACGGATTCCTATACTTTTTGAGCCCACATCTACCCCTTGCAACTTTGTAGGTTTTTAAGCACGTTTTTAGACCGTTGAAGTTGTAAGGGGTAGATGGTGGCTCAAAAAGTATTGGAATCCCTTGAAATTTGGTATGTTGATCATCCATGATGTGAACAACCCTATGAAAAAAAATTTCTAAAAAAATTGTAGGAGATGGGGGGAAATGGGGACGCCTCCTTAGATTTTCATCTAAGGAGACACCTTAGATCCCCTTTTTCCATATATATATATATAAGATTAATGGAAAATAGATACCACCTAATCAAAAATAACCAAATGATGTGACAAAGTGTTTCCATTAATTGAGAAAAAAATAAAGCATATACAATATATGTGCTTGCCTTTTCCTCGATCAATGAGAAAGTGTCATATCAACATGTCTCATTATTTTTGATCATGTACCACATGTTTTTCATTAATACATGTATATATGTTGACTTGGCTCTGTTCGAATGGACGAACATACAGATCCATCCAAATCAATTTTAAAATTGATTAACCTAAATAAAAAATTTGTTCCGTTAGATATGATCAAATATGGCTAGAAACAAAATTTCAAATGATTTTGACACTTTTATTCATGCATTAAGTTGTTGCAAACCAAGCAATTTTATGATTATTCTGAGACATTGATTTTGTAAACACTTGATGCATAGGTAAAAATTATTTAAATTATTTGAAATTTTGTTTGTATATAGTTTAGACATGTTGAATCATTTCTACCAAAACAAATTTTCTATTTAGGTTGTCTAATTTTAAATTTAAATTAGATGCATCTGTATGTGTTACGTCTTTATTTTTTGGGAGACGTGATTGTTCTTTTGCATGTGACACATGGTCTACGGTTTGCCAGTGAAAACAATATATATGCTAACAGAACAGAATACATAAAGAAATCTAAATAAATTTTCCCTTGGTATGAAATCTGTTCTATTACGTACGTCGCAGGGTCTACTGTTTGCCAGTGAAAACAATAGATATGCTACCAGAACATAATACATAAAGAAATCTAAATTTTTTCCCTTGGTATGAAATCTGAATACAATGTAATAGATACAATGTCTCATGATACATAAAGAAAATACATGATAGAATACTCTCATGACCTTACTCAAAAATCTCAAAGACTGGGGTCTCCTCGTTTTCCTGATTGTCACCTAATGATGCAACAAAACGAAGAGTCCTAGAATTAGATTAAATCAGAATAATTCTAGAATTTAAAATTAAAACAGTGTACATGAGCATGACAAAAAGTAAAGCAGGAACTGGAAATAAGTAACTAAAGATATGCATGCAAAATAGTTTTCAATTTAAAGTTATACTATTAAAATTCTAGCAGTTATTACCAATCTTAGGTCGTGACTCGTATCGAAGTGCGATATGCTACCAGAACCATCTTATACGACGTGCGAGCTCACCCGGGTCGAGTCCATCCGTCCGAGTACACCAATGCTAGTCAGATCTTTGGATGCACATAAAGACCCCTTCCGTCCGCTGGAAAATGGAGAGAATATATTAGGTCCTGAAGTACCTTACCTAAATATTATCAGAGCACTTATTTATCTGTTAAACTACATGCATCCTGATATAGAGTTCGCAATAAATCTACTAGCTAGATACAGTGCAGTGCCAACAAAGCGCCACTGGACCGGAGTTAAGCAGCTTCTGCACTACCTCCAATGGTCAATTGATCTGGGATTGTATTACATGTATCCTCCATTTTAATTGGTTATGCAGATGCATGTTACAGATCCGATCACTACACTGAAAAGTCACAGACTGGGTTCGTGTTCACCTACGAAGGGACGGTCATCTCCCGAAAATCTGTGAAGCAGACCACAACAGCAACCTCATCCAATCATTCTGAGCTCCTGTTGATCCATGAAGCAAGCAGAGAATATTTCTGGCTATGTTCAGTTATACATCACATCCTAGTGACGACCAGCCTGAAAATTGATGACCTTGAGCCAACCACTATGTTTGAAAACAATGCAGCCTGCATAGCTCAACTACGATTTGGTTACATCAAGGGTGACATGACAAAGCACATCTTCCCCAAGTTTTTCTGGACGCACGAGCTACAAGAGAAGAAACATGTCGACATGCAGTAAATTCAGTCATGTAACAACTTAGCCGACCTGTTTACTAAAGCACTACCTTGATGTACTATTAGAAAACTTGTAAATGGGATTGGGATGAGACGACTGAGAGATTTACAAGCATGAAGCTTGTGCACAACATGAGGAGTTAAATGTAAAGTTGTACTCTTTTTCCTTAGCTATTGGTTTTTCCCACTGGGTTTTCATAGCCAAATGTTTTAACGAGGCAATCGCGTTAGCTCTGGATCCAGAAGTATCCACCCCTAGTGATATCCACAGAACAGTGGAAGCTAAAGAGACTTATACTCTCTAACTCAGGATCCAGAAGTATCCATCCATTGTGATACTCATAAGCACTATGAATCCTGAAGTGTTCATATGTCGAGTTTACAATGATGGATGGATAAATGGAAGTGTTATGAATAGGCCCATGTAAGGTCCATATCATTACAGATCTATTCTTAAGAAAAAGAAGTTTAGATCTAGTTTTGATTGATTACCTCTAGATCTATCCTCCAGATCTAGTGCTGGTTGAGATGCATGCGCGAGATTGGGATCTGGTTCCTCAACGTCCGAGCAGCTACGATCTGTCGATCCGTTCGTCGTCCGCCAAGGCTTCCGCAATGATCCAATCGCTTTCTTTCTCAGTTGGTTAGAACGTGCTCGATAACGTGGTAGTAGGTGGTGGCTACAGGAGTCCGTAGCCTTATATACATACAGTTAGGCTTACAATCTAGTGGATACATGGGCCTTACACGGGATCGAAATAAAAATATGTTTTTTTTCATAAAGATTTGATTTTTATCAATTTAATCAATGTTTTTGTCTAATTTTTGGTACATATCATTACAGATCTAAACATATTTCTAAGAAAAAGAAGTTTAGATCTAGTTTTGATTGATTAGCTCTAGATCCGTCCTCCAGATCTAGTGACGGTTGAGATGCATGCACGAAATTTGGATCTGGTTCCTCAACATCCGAGCAGCTACGATCTGTCGATCCGTTCGCAGTCCGCCAAGGCTTCCGCAGTGATTCAATCGCTTTATCTCACAGTTGGTTAGAACGTGCTTGATAACGTGTTAGAAGGTGGTGGCTACGGGAGCCTGTAGCCTCATATACATAGAGTTAGGCTTACAATCTAGTGGGTACATGGGCATTACACTGGGTCAAAATAAAAATATGATTTATTTTCATAAAAATATGATTTTTTTTCCATAAAAAATTGATTTTTATCAATTTAATGGCCTACTCATAACATGTCACTTATATTATGTTTTTGATGTAAATGTACTATCCTAGGGAACTCCCCTTTGCCCCTTCTCTGGTCCTTGCAGGTCAGGGGATGTGTTAGCTACTATTCTTTATTGCATTCTCTTAATTTGTATGATGGATCCTTGTTGGATATGGGATTTAGTGGCTAACAAACAATACTTACTGGCTGCAGATTGCATCTCATGTAGAGTCCATTTTGGGCTTTTTTTCCCAAATAAACCTGGCTTTTATCATGATGACAGAATTTCTGACTCCTGCACGACGTCACTCTGATCCTTATTTCAAGCCAAAACACTATAATATTATACCCCATTCTGCCCTTTTGCTGAAGGGACGGACTATATACACCTCAATTGAGGTGTACATAGTTGACGTTTTGCCAAAACAAGCCAGAAAAAACCAATCCTAAGTCACATTTATTCACTCTTTCTTCCAATTTTTTTCTATTTGTGGCCATAAGTCCCCTCCATGCACCTCAATTTGAGGTGCATAGAGTCCCTCCCTTGCTGAAATGGGCCCTTGGTCCTTGCCGATTCTTACCAGTTAATGTCAGGCATACTGCCAGACATAAAACTTCTGTTAATCATTCCCCTTGGACTTAAAAGATTCTCCCTCCATCGAAAAAGCCCTGATGATAACAATGGCGAATATCATTTCTTCTGTCCTAGTGTGATACTCCATTGTGCAACACAATATTGAAACTCGGCTTCTGCTAGAAGACCTTAGTGCAGTATTGCAGAACTAATGCTTAGTTTAATTGCAGGCCGAGAACATGTCAAAGAAATGGCATATTGAAGGGGGCGGAGAAGTAAAAGAGAAGTCCATTGTGAAAGAGCTCTCAAAAATCATAGGGCACAGGACACGGGACTGAATATTGTGTACTTGTATTATAAAACCAAGCATATTTTGTTCGCATGTATGTAAATAATATAGTTCTAGGTTGAAGCAGTGGAGTGTTACTAGTTAAGTTAATGATTTCTGCTAAATAAAAACCTTCGGGCTTCTGTTAGCATTACACGGTGTGTAATTGTACAATGTCTCTCATGTTGCATGTGCACCAAGTTTCTCATGTTGTATTGCTTGCGCATGAAACACTGGGCTGGTTTGGATGTTCTTCATGCGCAAAACCTCCATTTTGATTTAACTATTTTGCGAGTAATCATTATGAACAAGGCCTAGAAGTTCACAGAACTTGGATGCAGGGGAGATCAGTCCTTTGTAGCGACATGAGGAACTTTCCTCCTGTCGTTGCTGGTGATGATTGCAACGAAATCCTCTGATTCTTTTCTTGTCCTCCTTTCTCCTCACACTGGACATAGCAATTTTGTCAAGCAGGAAAAAAAATCAGCCTGTGATATAACCCCTGAACATGTGTTGTATTGTATGAAAACAAGTCTTGTAGACATAACAGTTTGCTAATTTATGTATGATTCATTTCTTTGCTTTCCATTTGATCGATCACAATGTGCATAAAATTACATTAACCATGCCTGCAACCGAGGTAGAAAATTCTTCAGAAACCCGAGCATGGAGTTCTTTTTCAAATTCTTTCACTCGGATTGGTTGTAATCCAATCCAGATCCATACTTCCAAGCTTCTAGATATCGGTTCAGTTCATATTTCTTCTTTTGAGGAAGGAATTTGATCCATGGCCTGAGAGAAGTGAAGAAACATGTTTACAAAAAAAGCAATGTATATTCCCCCCCCAGAATGCATGGATTATAGCATACAGAGTATAATAACTATGCAATCAGGCCGAGGAGAATAATTACCTTACAGCAGGATCGACAAAGCTTGTTAATAACGTGTACCAAGCAAGCATCACAAAATGCACAGACCAATCAAGAATCACACCAACTCCGACCTGCAGAGCAAATCATAAAAGCAAAGGGTAAACTTGAGTTACTAGAATAGTCACATGAAGGAGAATAATTATTAGGGTCACGTGTGATTAAAATTGTCATGTATTGAAAACCTGAGTAAAAAGTGAAGAATTAAATCTTTTGGGTAGATTAGGTATGAACTAATCGGTTTTATAGCAAGGCCACTTAGGCGGCCGCTTTAGGCCTCCCATTTTGAAAGGCCTCATGTTTCATTTTATTCCTAAGCCCAACAGCATTTTGGCCCACTAAATTAAAATTTCCCAGTCCATTTTTGCTATCCCGTGATCTTATTTCTCCCGCATGGCCCGCTTTAATGCTTTTGGGCTCGTCATGCTACGCGTCCCACCTTAGGTCCAATGGATAAAATTGAAAGAGATGTTGAGAGAATCTCAAGAATCAAGTCTCAAACCCTAGCCCTCCAACATCGACACGCTGTTGCACGCGCGCGCTCTCTCTCTCTCTTCGGCTCTCCTAGTCTCCCTCCAGCTCTAATCGACAGCATCGGCCGATTCGGACCCTCCGTCTCTCTCCCTCCAGCCTCGAATCCTCCCTCTCTCTCCCTCTCTCGGACCCTATGTCTCTCTCCGGTTCCAATCGGCCTCGGCCTCGAAGTCTTAGAGACTTGGACAGGGACCCTGCAATTAAGCTGTTTGGAAAGACTATTGCTCTGTCTTAGCCCAGAGGAGGTCGCGGATATGATGATACGTAAATTTTTATGTTTATTTTTTACTTTAATTATGTAATTAATGGGTTTTCAATCTCTGGTTATTGATTTGGGGTTTAGCCGCTATTATTTATCTCTTTTGAATTTATTTCGCATGTTGGTCTAATTAGCAAATTACTAGCATATATCAAAATTATGGTTTTCAAAATTAGCAAATCATATCTCTCCGTCTCTTGTAGTCTCTCTCCGGCCTCGTCTCGTGACAATGTCTTCGACTCTTCGATTCTTCGATGGATTACGGTTTAATATGATGATATCTTTGGTAATTCATTTTTTAGGTCATCGGCAAGAAACTGAGAAAGTTTATTGAATTGATTCGAAATTTCGAAGGAGCCCTGATTACCAAATTAGTGAATTGCTTGGTCGTTTGATAGCATTGTTGTTAGTGTTTTCACACCCCAACAAATTGATGCTTTCTTCCGTTATTTCCCTTCGTTAAATTCGGTTATATGAAGGCTCCTAAAAATTTTGTTTTAATACTTAGGCCTCATATTTTGTTTCGCTTTAGGCCTCGTTTATGCTTGAACCGGCCCTGGAACTAATACTATGTCTTCATCAGTTTGACTGTCAACAGCCCAGATTCAACATAAAAGTGCATAGTGCAACAATCATATTTACGAAGATATGCGGATATAAAGTCACCTGTTTGAATATTGATGGTAGGATCTCGGGGTGGTTTAGCATAACCGAACCCAGTGTCTTCACAAGAGGACCAAATTGTATGACATCCTACAAAGGCACAAGGAAAAGATTTCTAGGTCACTTCAGCTCTAGAGCGACTGTTGTGAATCTATGTCAATAAGAAAGCAAACGAAAGTCCATGTTCACGCCTAAAACGGTGCATAAACTGTAATTAAATAACATTAAAAAGAAAAACCCTAGCCTACCTGGAGGAATGGCCGGAGTACTGAATCCCCAAGGCTCTGTAAAATGTCATCAAAATTTAAACCAAAACGTTATTTTTGAAGCAAATATTTAAACTTTCAACCTAAATCTCACTGACAAGAGGCGGCTTACCTGCATAGCTTGAAAATTATAGAAAAGAAGCTCGTTAATGAAAGTTGATGAAACTCCTCCATCTGGTCGGGCGGACATTGATCTTTGAAACAGCCACGACGCACTTAAATTTGGCTGCAATAACAGTAACTTCGCTGAGCATTATACGTAACATGAAGATGTGTAACCGGTCAGGGAAGAACAAACCATGTAAGGGTTCAGCAACCCCAAACTGTATGTATCGAGGAAATTTCCTGATATGGCTTCGTATATACCTATAAACCAAAAGTCAGAAAGAAAGAAAAGGATGTTAGATTGAAGGTTTATATACGGTTCTACGGGCATTAAGTAATAGGATGCATCTTACAGGTTAAAAACACACCAAATTTTGTGTTGGATGTCTATATTGCATTCGTTATAAAAAGCTTTTCATTAGTCTTTTGTGACTATGGGATGCCCCTCCTGTGCATAGCTTCCTTGGATAGGAATTTCCCACTGATTAAAACACGGTTGATATCAAGGTGAACAGCCGGTCAAAAATTCTTGTCAAATCCCTATGGAGCCTTTCTCCAGAGTTGAACCCATGATGAATTATGTGTCTTTGTTAACCTACATTTTTAAAGGTGATCCCGAAATAAATTAGAATTGGCATAAGCAGTATCTTGCATTTACATCACCATACAAAAATCTTATTAGACTTACTATTGATGATCTCATCTTTTACTTCGTTATCAGATAACATCTTCATCAGTTACTAACCCAATAGCATTACCATACTTTTATCAGATAACATCTTCATCGCTTACTAACCCAATAGCATTACCATACTTTTATCAGATAACATCTTCATCGCTTACTAACCCAATTTACTAACCCAATAGCATTACCATACTTTTATCAGACATCTTCATCGCTTACTAACCCAATAGCATTAACATTAAGGGCTTAATTTTAGAAACCTTCCCCACTCTCAATAAAATCTTTTGACAAAAGTCAAAAAAATCTCTCAATTGTTTTTTCCACATTAGAACCCTCCTCCTTGCCCCGAACTTGCAATTGTGCGACTGTCAAATGATCCATTTAATTTAGACATGACGAGACGTTTATGCTCTCCTGTTTTTCCTTCTACAGTTTGCTTTCTTCTTTCTTCATGTTTCTTCTTTCTTCCCCAAACAACTACCACTCATTTCTAGTAGACTCGTCATTTTCTTCACTCCCTTCCACCTTTCCTCACGGTCCCACCTCCCCTTAATCCACAAGTCCATATGCGTCCTCTTCTGCATCCCTGCCACTTTCCTTCTCCATCTGCAGCTGAAGCAAGGAACGTATAAAACCTCCTCCTCATCTTCTTCATTTTTGCCTTTACTCAGACCCAAATGTAAAAGATAACAAAATTAAAAGAAGAAAGAGCCATGTATGTTTTAATTCAGCTGATGTAGAAGAAAGGGGGTATTTTGGTTTTAAAAAGCACTAGTGTGATGTCACATGACCAATTTAACGGAGGGGATGCATGTGATTAGAGGTTGAAAGTTTAGTATGGCAACTTGACGCAAGAAACAATTGAGGGATGTTTTTTGACCTTAGCCAAAAGTTCAGCGGGGTTCTCTGAAATTAGGCCAACGTTAAGACATTGTCAGGGGTTATAATCGGGTAGTGGTTATAATATAGTGGGTTACGGAGTAGAACTCAAATGGTAATGGCTCATCAGAAAATGGACCAAATATTATGGAGCAGACAACTTGTAACTTCATTCTTTGAGTTGACAGATAAGGCATGCACGCGGATTCTAATGAACTTGGGAGGGACAATTGGCTCGTAGTCCCATGACAAATAAGTTAAGCTCCTCGCATGAGGTAACTAGGCAAGTGTACCCAAAATTCTTCCAAGACCAAAGAGAAACTCATATGAAGGCAGAAGTTGATCAAATTTGCTAAAAGAACTCTATGCATTTACCGAAAGAATGTAAAGATGTGTTTGGCCAATCAAATTTGGAGGCGAAAGCTTTTAACTCGGAAATGGAATCCAGATATCTTGAGTTTCCGTGTTTGGCACATGAACCGTGGGAAAGCATATGAAAAACGTTGATATGACCAATACACCATGTAGGGACGGTTCTTCAGATGACTATCCACCTCCAGAAATGGAAACGTGAAGAAAATGCAGAGCCCGTTAAGTCTTCCATATTGCGTTTGGGTTTTATTGTTTTTCCATAGTTTTGTTTCTTCTGTAACTGCCCAAAAGTGAAGTATGTAACTACCCCCAAAATGTGAATTGTCCCGCATGGCTCATGCACAAGGTGACCAGCATACAATAGTTCATATGAACTCAAGAATTTTGGTAGCTAGCTAGCATTTTTTTAGGGGAAGAACAATGGAGACACTGTTGTAAAGCATACTCATGGTAGAGTAATGTTGAGATGATTAAATTTATGTGAAGTCCTATCTCAGTGTTACAAATCATATAAGAGCTTATACCAGCTGGAAATGTGAACCTATTTATCCATGGAGCAAAATGTGTGTAATGTTGGTTTCCCGTGCACCTCCCTAACACGTAGGCTAGGTACATGAAGGCGCACAAATAATCACAACGCCCAAATTCCACCGAGATGTCACCTAGGCAAAAAACCAAACACCTCACAAGCACAAGAGAGTTGTCACCAACAACCAACCCTCTCAACGATCTTGTGACAGAAATATGTAATCACAATAAACAATCATATGAAAGTAAGAGCAACACAAAAGAGACGGAGATTTACCCTGTTTCGGTTGTGAACGACCTACATACAACATCCAATGCACCCTGTTCCACTAATGATCAAGCAAGACATACACCGACCACTTCTTTTTCCTCCTCCATCACAATAAGAGAAACGCTCTAAGCAACAAGACCTAACTCTAGATCTCTCACCAAGCTCACACTCTTTCTCAACCAAATGAGAATCCTTAATAATAAAGCTCTTACAACATGTAGAGCCCCTCAATGGACGAATCTCACATCTAGCTAGATCATTCCTTGGTAATATAGACCCAAACTAGGAAAGCTACCCAACAGACTCAAGATCTACAAGCTAGAGGAAGAAGAAATACACTCACCAATGGATCTCTTACAAAGCTCTCTTGGTTCTCCAAAAGGCTCTAGCTTTCTTTCTCCTTCAATCTCAGATCCAAGCTCTCTAGATCCTGAGCTCTGAGCCGCCACTTATATTCCCAAACGATGCCTTAGCACCACCCCGTTGGATGAGAAAACAGCTCGATCCAACGGCCATGAGAAAGCTCCAATAGTTCGCTGGGAGTAGTCGTCAACGTCTGGACCAGCTTCTCCAGACGTCTGGACCAGCTTCTCCAGATGTCTAACGTAGAGCAAACAAAACCAAATTGGGGATGTGGCATCAGGCATTTGATGCGGTGGTGTTAGACGTATGGCATTGCTTCTAGAGATGCTTGGAGTGAGGGGTCAGACGTCTAGCCACATCCGCTTCGAAGCCAACAAAAACGCCCGACATCTGGGTCTGAGACGGGACTCCAGACGTCTATTGACAGAACTCCAGACGTCTGGCATTGCTGCTGATGGATTTTTAGCATATAAAAAACATGTAAGACATGCATGTGATGTGATCATCTCTAAATTCCCACCATTACTATATCGGGATTACCTTTTCTTTGTTTTGTGTGTGTGTGTAACTGGGTTTTTCAGATGGGGTGCTGTTGCTTGCAACTTTCAAATATCACGCCAGATAGTCAATATTCATCGTGCAAGGACACCAAACCCTAATGGAGGGGAGTATGCAACTGGTAAAGACCAAGGTCGGGCATGTTGTAGCTGCAAGACATGTGAACATCCCGATGTATGATATGCAAGGTAAGGTCTCTATTATACAATCGTCCTCATGAAGTCGAAAATTAATCATTGGATTCATAGCTTACGAAAGAGTGGTCATACTCCAAAAAATACCACTAAGACCTGGCTGACTGGTTAGGGATGGAAATGGGTGATCAGATGTCACGGTTTTAAGATCGGGCTATGTTTTTGTACTCATGCATGCATGTGCAAATACACACACAAGATGAGTGGATAAAAGTAGCACTATGGTGGGTGACCTAGTGGGAAGTCCTTGCCGAGGGGTCACATGAACCCAGTCATTAATCAATTTCACGTATAAAGTTTCCATCTGCCAAAGAAGGTATCATTTAATCATAAGAACATATAAAAATATAGATTATCTAATTGCTTTCTTTCTTTCGAATTTCTATCATTAAACAAGTATAATAAGCCGATGTACTGAAATGAAAAGTATATCCCTGAGGTTCAAGATCATGGTAGGAATTAAATTTTATACGTGATAGAAATCAAAACGAAGCATCTAAAGCCACCTCACTTTGCCATCTCATGTATCAAGTTATTTCCTTAATTGGATAGAACCATTGGAGGCTGGCTATGTTGGACGGACATCGACACACCGACATGGGGATGACATGGTACCATGCAGCAACACTTAACGTAAATAATCAAAAGTGTACCAAAATAGAGGTATTGTGTCCAATTTGCATGTTTGATACGGTGTCCGATAACATACCATTGGATAATCTACCGAGATGCCTGGTCATGCTACCAAACCCTCCAAAAGAGACTGGTGACTGGATGCCACTAGCATCACCGACCTGTGAAACATTAAATAAGTGTCATACAGTGGCTAAGGGTTTTTCAAGTACTATAAAATACTGGTGGATCCTTTAAATCACCTGTATAATACGATCAAATGCGGCTGGAAGTGGGCTGAAAAATGATTATGATGGAAGCCTATCAGATTTTGAAACATAACACTGCTAGTAACATGTAGTATGACTATATTATTTGTGACTATCGGATTTTGAAACATAACACTGGCTGTAACATGTAGTATGACTACATTATTTGTGCTTTAATAATAGCTGACATTGAGTATATGTTGCAGAAGGCTCACAGAATAAGGCTTAATTCCAAGGCTTGAACAATTTAAAGTGCTAGAAGAGCATCTATTCTTGAATAGAAAATTACATATAACGATCAAAGGTAATTATAAGTATTGAATAATATAAAGAATGTTGATGTTGGACTGATAGTATTGCAGCATACTGCCATACCAAAAGAACCTTTTTAACGTAATAAGAAAGCAACTCCTGAAAAGAAACCATGGTTTTATAACTGCTAGAAAGACATTCGTGTAATCTATGATGCATAATAACCATAAGGACACTAATACGATCCGGATCTGGAATTAGGATAAATATACGATTTTTATGGGTTTTTGGGGGTGAAAATGGGATTTTTATGGGTTTTTGGGGGTGAAAGGATGGATTTTTATGGCTAGGAAAGAGATTTGGGGAAGAAATGATGTATTTTATTGATAAAAACTGAAATACAAAGATAAAGTTGGCCACTTTCGAGAGGTAGCCTGCTCTCCTAGATTTGATTCGAGATAAAGCTTAAATCTCCCACTAGATCTAAAGGGATGTACTCTATTCTTCTCAATACTCAACATGCCCCTCCCTCTAGATCTCACCCTTTATTATAATAAAACTCCCACTAATTCGGTAATTAGTGAAAAGGACTAAATCACCCTCCCTATTTAAAATATTGCCAAATAAAGATCTATTATTATACTACCATTAAATGACACGATTCTCGCATTAAATCATTTTCGAATGAGATCACGTCCATATTTGCCGCACCGTCCGCATTCGACGCACAGTCCACGTTCAACGCACCGTTCATGTTCGACGCACCCCAATCACATCATTACTCCGCCTCCAAAGAATCAACTTGTCCTCAAGGTGGTGCATGAGTGCATGAGATACTCATCTCCGACTGATGGTGCTCACCTCCTCCTGCATCTAAAGGTCATCCAAGGTCTCCATCATCCTCCACGAAGACCGAAAAGAAACTACAACAATCACCAAGGTTCCTCGTAGATTCATCACGGCATAAAACTAGTCGCAAGACCCAAATGAGCCCATCGTCTACCTCTGAAGCTCGGCGAGGCTCCTGGGTGCCAAGACAAGGCCCACGGGGGCCCTGCAGTGCAGGCGGGGGCCCAGTCGGCCCAGCAGAGGGACTGCAGGGCCCTTGAGATCTGTAAGGGGGTGTTGCCCCTTCCGTATCCTTCCGATGATCGGGATGCCTTGAATCTTCTTTGGAGTCGTCAGCTGGGTTCAGATCTGAAGTTGAATCTTCTTTTTATTGGTCATCCTTCTCTACAGAGATGATTTTGCCATTGTCCCTTTTCAAAGCTGGCGCCTTTTGTTCTGTATTTCTGTTGCTGTCTTCATCTTTGATCAGATTTGATGTCGTGTTGCCCTTCGGATGGGTCTCCTCCTCAGGAAAAATCTCATAAAATTTCATCATCACCGAGTCAGTAGCTTCAAGAATGCTCTATAAACTTGTTCTCTATAAAGAAAAACTATAGCATTCTTTGGATCAAAAGTTAAGATCTCTAAACCTAATGCAATGCAACTTTAATAGCATCCGGTCATCAGATAACAACCCATCAATTTAAATAGACATCGTAAATGTTGAGTTCCACCCTTAGATGTGGGAATGTTGTTGAAATGAGTTTTTACGAGATCATACTTGTTAGCTGCCTCCTGAAATTTTTCATATCGATAAAGCTTATTCCCTTCTTGTCACAGTACAATCAGCTCTTTGTAGCATTTCATCAAACACCTGGTGATCTTCCATCATGGCCGCAGAATCGTCGTGCTCTGATACCACTTTGATACGATCCAGATCTGGAATTAGGATAACAATATGATTTTTTATGGGTTTTTGGGGGTGAAAATGGTATTTTTATGGGAAAGGATGGATTTTTATGGCTATGGAAGAGATTTGGGGAAGGAAGGAGGTATTTTTATTGATAAAACTGAAATTCAAAGATAAAGTTGGCCGCTTTCGAGAGGTGGCCCGCTCTTCTAGATTTGATTCGAGATAAAGCTTAAACCTTCCACTAGATCTAAAGGGTTCTACACTATTCTTCTCAATACTCAACATGCCCCTCTATAGTATCTCCCTTTATTTATAATAAAACTACCAATAATTCGGTAATTAGTCAAAAGGACTAAATCACACTCTATTTAAAATATTGCCAAATAAAATCCTAATATTATTCTCCCATTAAATGACACGATTCCCGCATTAAATCATTTTAAAATAAGATCACGTCTGCATTCGCCGCATCGTCCGCATTCACCGCACTGTCCACGTTCAATGCACCGTCCATGTTCGACGCACCCCAATCGCATCAGACACCAAGTTGATAACAATAAAGACATTGAGCCTTGATAGGGTCGTTTGACAGTACCTCAAAAAATGTCAAGACACTGCATCCAAATTACAGGCTAAATGCACTTCGCATTCATCATAGTTTCAAGACTAGACTTACACAAAGAGGATGCTTTTCCTGATCAATTGACTCAAAACATTTGCATTTCTGAAATTAATCATCTAGTTTTTGATATTGTTGTTTCAAATGGCACGCATGCCTCATCCCTGTGTTGTAGTCTATACATCTTTCTTTCTTCCTTTCTTCCTCTCTTTTTATGTAAGTTCAAATGGCAGTGTGGTTTTTACAACTTTTCTCTCTTTTTCTTTTTGCTTTTTAAGAGAGTTTATACATCTATTATTAATAATTAAAAAATTCATGATATGTGGTGTTTATCTTATTGCAAAATACAAACCAAAAAGTCTTGGGTTTTTTCTTTATTAAGTTGAAATTTTAGAACCCAAGCCAGCCATTCTATCTTTTTTAAGTAATTTGAAATAATTATTAGAACAAATGAGGGTGCAATAGCTTAAAATAACACCCAATTGTAAGAATAACTAATATTTATATGGCTTATATATTTCTTTGTATCTAAGTAATAGAGATCCAATTTAATATTGAGATATATTCCTTTTTATTATATATTTGAGATAGGGTTTGGGTTTGGGTCATTTAAGTCTTCTAGTTGTTTTGAGTATTTGGTTATTTTATTCAGGATAGAATTTGTCTTTTATTTATTTTGATTGTTTTACTTATTTTAGTGTATTAGTCTCACATTGGATGTGGTTTTGAAACATAAATTGTAACACTATATAAATGTCACAAACTTATTTATGAAGAACAGTAATTTTGGTGTAAACTTTTGTATTGCTTGGTTGACTAGGCAAGATGTCTGAAAAATTAAATCTTTTTTAGTTTTTACATAAAAATTAAATATTGTGTATTGCTATGCAAGAGTATGCTTGGTTGACTGGGCGAGATGTTTGAAAATTTTCATGTGTGAGGCATGCAAGTTGGTGATTGTTAAATCTCATATGTGCAAGATCCGATCAAATTCCTAATTTTCATTTTCTGTAAATACCCAGCACATCCATTTCAGCTTCCGTTTTGCATCAAATTTGTTATCAGATTTTTGGGAATGTGGTGCGGCCACCTAGTGGCATTTTTTAGTTTTGTGCCCTAGTGGCAAACTTGTTATTTTGGGCCTTAATGACATATATTAGTATTGGACAAACCAGCCATTTATATTGAGGAGTGTTAGGTTTAGAATCATATTGAATTTGAATAAAGAAGAAGAGAGAATAGAATTAGATTAAGAGTAGATCTTGGAGAGTTAGACATTCATATTGAATCAAAGGATAGGAGAGTGGTTTGCTCTTTAATCGGAACCAATTATCTTGTATTTCCTTTTTATTATCTATAAAAATCCTCTTTTCTTTCAAAACTTCAAATTTCTTTCACCAAACCCTAGAATTTTCTACCAAATTGATATCAAATCTCTATGATTGATGGCAGCGACGGAAACAAAGAAAAAGATCGAACCTTTGGAGGTGAGATTCGATACCAAGCTCGGGAGTTCAAGAAATCGACAAAGAAAAATTTCTCTACGATGAACGCGAGGATGTTGGCGATGTAGGAGACTCTCAAATCTGCTTTCAACCCAAATTGGCCTTCAAATCGGTACGGCCTACTGGAAAAAATTGAAGAGATGAATAGAATTCCTAGATCTAATGAGAGGAGCTCATCAAATCCAGATCTGAGAGAATATGAAGCCCCCAATGAAGATCGGGTGATAAAAGAGCAAGCTTTGGATAAAGGGAAGGGGAAATCGTCATCTTTAAAGGCAATCTACCCTCTAAAGACGATGAGCAAGGGAAGCAAAATCCCTAATTTCAGACGGTAAAGGGAGATCCGGTGCCGACAGCCACCATATGAGGGCCAGCGGCCCTTAAAATCTCAGTTGGGGGCGACGGCCCCTGCCCGCAGCCCCTGGGGCCATGTGAGCCCCAGGCGGTAGCCTGGGGACCATGCGAGCCCCAGTGGCTGCATAGGGGCTAGCCAGCCCCCAACACCTCTGCAAGGGAGCGTCGGCCACCTGCGCAGGCACAAGGGAATGCGAGCCCACTACGCCATTGCAGGGTCCCTCGAGGCCCCTTTTCGACTAGCGCCATGGCTCCTGGCCCCTGGCGATAGTTCAAGGGGTGAGGACCCTCTCCTTGGAGCCTGACAGTCTTACGACATATACAGGGGCGTATATGGTGTCCGAGGACAAGCACGGAGAGCTGGTGACCACTTTGGGGTTACGAAAAGTTAGATGTTACCTTTGAAGCTTGTTTGGGGAAGGTCAAGGTCTTGATTGGAGGGATGGAGGCGGGAAAACAACGATGAAGTCGGAGGGGACCAGTGAGAAGATGGAGATATTCACAGAATGCTTATAAACAATCCCACTTTGGACAGCCAAGGGAGAGAGCAGGACAAGGGGTCTTTAGCCCTGAGAGCAGGGTTCGAAAGCTGAAGCTGTCAGTTTTCAAGGGAAAGGATCCTTATAGGTGGGTTTACCATGCAGAGAAATACTTTGCAGTAAATCGCTTGACTGAAACAGAGAAACTGTGGACAGCCAACGTCTGTTTAGAGGGAAAGGCCTTGTCCTGTTACCTGTGGAGGCAATAGTAGCAGCATGTGCGACCAAGTGAAGAGTTCAAGGATTACTTGTTGGACCATTTCCGTGACACCCAGGATAAGGACCTACACGAGCAGCCCCTTGTCCTTCGGCAATATGACACCGTCTAGGATTATATGAAGAGATTCGAGGCGCTTGCAAGTCGTGTGAGAGGATCCATGAGGTAACATTACAGGAGAGCTTCATGAAGGGACTTAGGCCTGACATTCGAGCTGAGCACATGCAAAGGCTAAGGGGATTGATGGAGACGATGAATCTGGCCAAGTTGGTTATGGACAGTCTTTTCGTGGATCGACGGTCTAAGAAAGCAAATAACGGGACCACATTCCGCACTCAGTTGGCCGAGAAGACCCATAAGCCTTAGCCAACGATGGTCCAGACAGCACAAGGGAATGGCAGCGAACCTCCAACAGACGTCAAGTACAAGCATCTCACACAAAGAGAGATCTTGGACAAATGTGCCAATGAGTTATGCTATCATTGTGGCAAGAGGTTTGGGCCAGGACATCATTGCTGTGATCGTGTGTTACATGTACTGATCATCGAAGAAGAGAACACAGCAGATAGGAATGAGTTTGGAAATTTGGAGTAGTGCACCCACGGATTTCATGTATCACTATAAGGACAAGATGATTCTTCGAGGATGGAGTAGTGCTATGAATAGGGTGCGACCACCTAATGGGAATTTTATAGTTTTAGGTCCTAGTAGCAAACTTATTATTTTGGTCCTTAATGGCAGGTTTGTAATAATGGACAAATCAGCCATTTATATTAAGAGGGATGGTAATGGCTAGAATCTTGTTGAATTTGAAGAAAAAAGAAAAGAGGTTAGGAGTAGATTAAGAGTATATCTTGAAGAGTTAGCCCTGTTATCTTGAATCAAATGGTAGGAACGTGGTTGTCTCTCTAATTGGAACCAACTTCTATTTCTTTTTTATTATCTATAAAAATCCTCTTTTTTCCAAATTCCCAAATTCCTTCCACCAAATCCTAGAATTTTCAATCACAGATCCGTGGTCATTTTACTAGTCAGTAAGCAATAAAAGCCTACTTATTGGAGAGATCAATAATGATGATGAATTAATTGAAGAAGAATACACTCCTGAGAAAACTGATGATACAGAAAATGATGTAGATGAATTTAGTATCCGGTTACAAGCCATTAGGTGATCTAGGAGTGAATATGCTAGGCAACAATACTAATGCTTTCTTTCCTACATCAAAATTGAAGATAGACCTTTCATAGTGACCATTGACGAATATAGTTGTATTAATTTAGTCTCCAATCAATTATTGAAAAAATAAGACTAAAATCTGAGCCTTATCGCCAGTCTTATAATATTACATGAGTTGATAATAAATCATATTCTGTATCTAACATTGTTAATTTTACGGAAGAAAAAAATTAAGGATTTGATAACTTTTCGGATCTCACACCTGGGAGATCTAACGATCACCGACACACATGACCAATACATAGAAATTTTTCAGACCTCTTATCCAGACAACCAAATCAAATCCTGCACACCAATTCAAAATATTTTATTTTATAGAGAAACTAAAATTTTATGCCAAAATTATATTTCTTCATTCACTATCTCTTTTTTGGAAGAGAAAAAAGAGAAGAGAAGAAGACAACCCGGGTTTTAGGCTATACTAAATTTGACGCAGAATGGAAGCGGGAATAGATGTGGTGGGGATTTACAGAAGAAGAAAATTAAAGATTTGATAACTTTTCGGATCTTTCATCCCGAAGATCTAATGATCATCAAGTCGCACGCATCACGTGTAGAAATTTTTCAGACCTCTCGCCCATTCAACTAGCGCACTCTCGAACACCAATGGAAAAGATTTAATTTTTACAGATAAATTGAAAGTTTATACCAAACTTTATATTCATTAATCTATCTAAAATAAATAAGTTTGTGACCTTTATATACAGGACAATTTTTTGCAAATAGGCCAAAAAAATTTAATTAGGAAAACTGACCTAAAAAGTTAATTAGAAAAATCGACCTAAGCAGCAAATGAGCTGCTGAATGGGCTCGTGGGGCGTGTGCCCCACGGGCCGCATCTTCAGAGTGTGACGCTCGGTCGCACTTTCAAAGTGCGGCCGCAAAATGCCAAACAGATAGGCAGAACCTGCTCCTTTCTTTCTGTTTTCAAACAATATCCGCAGCTGCTGCTGATATTGGTACTGCTCCTCTCAATAGCAGCAGCTGCTTCTGCTCCTACTCCCCCAATACTTCACCCCTGATTCATCACAGCATATGCATATAAATCAAAACGTCTCACAAATAATGCTCACGCTCATACTTCTCACAGCCATAGCGTTTCACAAATATCACAAATAGTATATCACAATGCATCACATCGATATCAAAAAGTTCATATAAATTAAAACACACTGCACATCGAATTCATCAAGCTTACGTAACACATATATCAAACATTGAATTCATCTACCATAGTATTTTCAAAATGCATATCACATCGAATTCAACAAATTTACCTAAAACATATAGCAAACATACATTAAATGGTCCTAACACAAAATTCATGGCCCTAACACAACATTCTCAGTAGAGTAACATCCACCATTGCATCATGTGCGGGGATCTGTCTCGATATTAAGATGAAGACCCGCGGCCTTGAGATGAAGACCTAAAACTCAGGATAACTCGGGATGTTCGCGACATAAGTCCGGCAGCTGCTCGAGTCGCTCTACATAAGGCTCACAGGTAACCTATTAGGCATGAATGACACAAATATATCAGTATACTACATTATATATCGATTGTTCACCTGACTTTATAAAATTTACATATTCATACATGTGTACTCTTTAACATGTCAAACTG
This sequence comes from Scilla litardierei, assembly GCA_030789695.1. NCBI lineage: Eukaryota > Viridiplantae > Streptophyta > Magnoliopsida > Asparagales > Asparagaceae > Scilla > Scilla litardierei. The sequence continues at coordinate 219,065,118 of CM061134.1, read as the reverse complement.
GTCCATGTACGTATCAAGGTTCCCATGAGCAGTTTCAATGAATGTTTTTCCCACATTCCACCTGAACCCATAAGGAATGGTGTCAACGAATACATCCTGTTGAAGCCTTAGTCTTCCTACATATATTCTCTCTCATGACCAAGCCAGTAAATATCAATTTTTTCCAGATGTGAAATATATATATATATATATATATATATCACTATTTTAGCTAACAAAAAAAATTTACACCTGCAACAAGAGTTCGCATGCATATATAGACTTCGTCTGCTTTAATACCACATTGCTGAGCTCAGAGTACAAGTGCGCAAGCACCGCACTTCCCCATGAATATGCACCGACCTCCTCAAAATTTTCTAGCTTGGTCAACCAACGGAGGTTTATAGATCATTTGCGTGGATCCGGAACCGGTAAGGTTCCAATCTATGAAGCATATACGCCCGTGCATAATGATGAATGCCATCGTCTGTTGCATCCTCAGGCAACTGCTTAAATGTATCACGTAGCCAACTAAGTTTCACCTTGGCTGCTTTCCGTGATGTGGTATCCTGGCCAAGTAGCCTCTCCAACAACACACCCCAGCTGATATCTCGCATTTCACATTGACATATGTGTTCCACATCAATGGGTAGGCCTGTAATGACTGCTACATCCTGAAGCGTGATTGTCATCTCTCCCTGGTGTATGTGAAATGTATTGGTCTCTGGCCTCCATCTTTCAACCAAAGCCGTCAGCAGTTTGTGGCCCAACCATACCCAACGCAATCTCGCACATAGGTGTAATCTGACGGCTTCAATATAATCTCTCGCATACTCTTCTAATCTCCATGCTGTATATTTTTGCCCATGATCCACAACTCCTATCATTCCCTGCAGACAAATAATGCACAGATTAATTGTTTTCCTTTCATTCATAATTAATTACTTTTACTATTAATTATTTCTAAATGCATGCCCTTGCACTACATCGGCAGAACGATGATGTGCTTGGTCATACAAGACCACATTAGTTATGGGCAGGGGCGGAACCAGCTCGTGACTGCCCTGGGCAGCTGCCCAGAGCAGAGAAAAATTAAAAAAAATTTTATACCTATTTCTATCGGTTCGCTAGGGTGGCTAAAGTCTTTGCCCTATACCCCCTACACCTATGCGGCTATGCGCTAGCCTCCAGGCACCGTCAAGAATTTGGGTAAAAAAGCAACAATAATTATTTTTATAATAAACCTACACTTCTCGTTTCTCAAATTCTCAATCCCACTGTTTGTTCCAACTTTTTCTGGCTTCCTCCCTAGGGCTCTTTGGTTGCTCGGTTGATCCCCGTCCTTTCTCCACGGGACCGACCACGGGACGAGACCATCGGCCGTTGCCCACTGCCTGGCGCCCACGGCCACCTCCGGACTCCGGTACCTCTCCCCCGGCCTCCATTGATCCTCAGGAAGCCGACAGCATTCCGTTGTGACTTGTGAGTATTCTGAACTTCTCAATTTCTTCTTCTTGTTTTTTTTCTTGTTTTTTGGTAGACTTCGGAATTAGAGAAACTGTAAAACTCTCCCCTTCTATACCCCTCTCAGATCAGATGTAAAACCCTTGGAAATTGGAATTGAAAGTTGGAATTTTGGAAAGCCCTCGTTCATATATGAAACCCTAGAACGAGATTGACAACCCCAAATCGCATTTGTTAACATCATGTACATGCTTTCTTTTAAGCCACTTAACTTGGCGTTTTTGCTATACGAGGACAGAATAATTTTTTTTAATTTGTTGCTAGCCTAAGATCATAGTTCTCTTTATTTAGTGAAATTTTGTAAAATATCCCCTTTTTGGCATGCTTTCATATAAATATCATCTGTTGTAAAAATAAAATGAAATTATCCTGAATTTTTTAAGTTTTAAAAAAACTAATTTATACTAAATTTTATAAAATTATCCTAAACCGTAGCCTGGTTTTATAGAACCACCTTAAACTTTGACATGGTTTCTTAGAACTATTCAAAATTTAGGGGGAAAACGAAACTAGTTTAAATCTGGACCAAAATTCACAATAGTTTTTTGAACGTTCAAAAGCTCATGATAATTTTATATTATTTTTAAATTTCCAGATATTTTTATGCCAATATGTCAAAATTGAAGGTAGTTTTACAAAAAAATTTAGCCTCTTTATTTTCACAAGGATTCAACGTCATGCCATATGGTTATGTTTCTTTTGTGTTTATGGCAGCCATGGTCCCCTTCATGTAATCTTCATGCTTGAGTAAAGAACCGCCTCTGGCCTTTTCAAGAATGTGATGGTATTGGTATTGTAAGAAAGACTGTAACTTTATGTCATTTTTTAGCGTAATGTCCTTAACTTGGTATTGTAAGAAAGCCACTTAACTTGGTGTTTAAGTTGAATTCGTAAGGTTTGTCATTATTCTGTTTTTTATTTGTTGTTGCAAAGGCCACTAATTATTTTGATACTTGTTGAAAAAAGCGAATAGACTTCCTTGAGTCTTATTAAAATCTCCTTTATGACATACCTATGTTCTACAACCCATTTTTCATCTTTTCCATTAGTTTCTTTAACCTTTGCGAACAAATTATTAGCATACATAAAATTGCCATCTATTTCATTTGCGCTTTTCTTTCTTTTTCCTACATCCATGTCGACACTTTTGATACTTATAGATATATTTTTCATCTTTACCATTAGTTTCTTTAACATTTGCTAACAAATTATTAGCATACATAAAATTGTCATCCATCTCATTTGCGCCTTTCTTTTTTTTCCCTGCATCCATGTGGACACTTTTGATACTTATATATATATATATATATATATATATATATATATATATATATATATAGTGATCTTCGGTTGCGAAAAAAGGGGTTTTCGCACGGTGCGAAAACATTTTTTTTTTTTGAATTTTTTTTTTTCAAAATTTTTTTTTTGATGTTTAATCCATACAAATATATACCCCAGGGAAAATAATGGGTGAACCCGTTGGGCATTAGAGCACCCATCCACCCGTTACAAATTTAACGGTCTCAAAACGTGCGAATTTGATGAAATGCCTTGATCGAAGGCCAAATGACATTATTTCTCAACCATTATTTTTTGAGGGGGGTATAACAACATATAATGAGGGTGGAAAAAAGAATTTTTGAAAAAAAAAATTTCAAAAAAAAAACTAAAAATATTTTCGCACGGTGCGAAATGTTCTCATTTGAAAATTTTCCTATATATATATATATATATATATAGGGCGATCTTCGGTTGCGAAAAAGAGGCTTTTCGCACCGTGCGAAAAGATTTTTATCTTTTTTTGAAATTTTTTTTTTCAAAAATTCTTTTTTTGATGTTTAATCCATACAATTATATACCCCAGGGAAAATAATGGGTGAACCCGTTGGGGATTAGAGCACCCATCCACCCGTTACAAATTTAACGGTCTCAAAACGTGCGAATTTGATGAAATGCCTTGATCGAAGGCCAAATGACATTATTTCTCATTGATTATTTTTTGAGGGGGGTATAACAACATATAATGAGGGTGGGAATAAGAATTTTTGAAAAAAAAATTTCAAAAAAAAACTAAAAACATTTTCGCACGGTGCGAAATGTTCTCATTTGAAAATTTTCCTATATATATATATATATAGCAAAAAATGTACCTAAGAACGTGCGCAGGTAGAATTACCTGCGCACGCCCCCTCTGTTCGGTGTTTGTAAGTATTTTTTTTTGAATTTTTTTTGCAGTAGCTAGATATACTTGTTATGAAGCTCCCCACAAAATTTCAGGTCAATCCGACACCGTTTGAGCCTCCGTTCATCGATTTCAAAAACGTTGCGCAAAACTGTCCAAATTCTGGACAGTTTTACGCAACGTTTTTGAAATCGATGAACGGAGGCTCAAACGGTGTCGGATTGACCTGAAATTTTGTGGGGAGCTTCATAACAAGTATATCTAGCTACTGCAAAAAAAATTTCAAAAAAAAATATTTAGAAACCCCGAACAGAGGGGGCGTGCGCAGGTATTTCTACCTGCGCACGTTCTCAGGCACATTTGCCCCATATATATATATTAATTTTTGAAGATAAAATGTCTCGAAAAGGAATGAAAACTTTGTTTTCATTTTATCCAAAAAAAAAGATGATACTGGGGCCTCAAGCGAGACACATTCTGCAGAGTCAATGGTCAATGATATTTCTCCATCGACTTCTATAGAGCAAGTGCAACACCCTCCAAAGCTTCAAAAAGTCAAGGATTCGATATCACATGATCCAGGATTACGTCAAGCAATATGGAAATATCCATATAAAGAACAAAATGAAGTTCGACGTCGTTTTATAGCAATGGGGCCATGCCAACCAAAACTTCAAGAATATCCAAGAAATGAAGAAGGACGTAGCTTTCGACATGATTGGTTCAAGACTTATAATTGGTTAGAATATTCCAAAGCGACTGACCGTGCGTATTGTTTTCCTTGCTTTCTCTTTGATAGCAATTCTTCACAATATCATAAACAAGAAGCTTGGATTTCGAAAGGATTTAATAGTTGGAAAAGAGCTGGTGGAAAAGATAGTCATCTTCGAGTGCATGAAGGAGAAACAGGATCAATACATTCAAAAAATGTTTTAATACTAGATGATTTGAAAAACACATCTCAAAATATTCAGAAACATTTGACCTTACAAGCTGAAACTGAAATAAAGAAAAATCGTCTTCGTGTCGTCACTACAGTTAATGCTATTCGTTGGCTAGCATGTCAGGGATGTGCTCTTAGAGGACATGATGAATCTCCTGATTCAACAAACCGTGGGAACTTTATTGAATTGCTCAAGTATAGTGCAACTCTTAATTCACAAGTTGCAGAAGTTATTTTAGAAAATGCCCCTGGAAATGCTTCTTATACTTCACCATTGGTTCAAAATCAAATTATGGAAATTATGTGAGACTTGGTCAGAAAAAAGATTTGTGAAGAAATTGGTGACTTTAAGTTTTGTATTTTAGTTGATGAATCTCGTGATGAATCTAATTGTGAGCAGATGGCTATCGTGTTAAGATTTGTTGATGATGCGGGTTTTATAAAAGAGAGGTTCTTTGATGTAGCAGGAGTTGAAGATACTACCGCATTAACTCTTAAAACGGTGTGTTCACTTATCCTTGATCGTAACGGATTGCTCGTACAAAATATAAGAGGGCAAGGATATGATGTGGCTAGTAATATGCGAGGTGCATGGAGTGGGTTACAAAGTTTATTTTTACAAGAATGTCCTTATGCATACTATGTTCACTGTTTTGTCCATCGCCTACAACTTGCATTGGTTGCGGCATCAAGTGAATTATCTGATATTGAGTTATTCTTTCAGATGTTGAATTGCATTGTCAATTTGGTTGGTGCTTCTCCTAAGCGAAATCAACAACTACGAGCTGCTCAAAGGGAACAGATTGAAAATTTGATGGAAAAAAGTGAATTACAAACAAGCAAAGGGGGTAATCAACAGACTACTTTAAGACGGCCTGCTTCTACTCGTTGGAGCTCACATTATTCTTTTGCTTGTAGTTTACTTAATTTGTATGAACCCGTCCGTAAAGTTCTTGGTATTATAAAGGCAGATGGGTTGAATAGAAAAATCTGTGCCGAAGCTAGTGGTGGGTTTGCTACAATGAGCTCATTTGACTTTACATTTAACTTACACTTAATGGTTGAAGTTATGGGAGTAACAGAAGTACTGTGTCAGTCGTTGCAAAGAAAAGATCAAGATATTTTATCTGCTCTGGATTGTATTTCTATCACAAAAAGTCTTCTCTATGAGTTGAAAACTGATTACAAATGGCAAAAGTTTCTCCAAACTGTAGTAACCTTTTGCACACACCATGACATCGATATACCTGATATACATGCACGTTATTTAAAGGGCACTGGCCGTTCTTATGAGCAAAGTGATGAAATTACAATTGAACATCATTATCGATTTGATATATTACATGAAGTTGACACGCAAGTGATGGAGTTAAGTGAAAGATTCTCTGATAAGGTTGTGGAGCTTCTAAGCCTTAGTTCTGCTTTGGATCCAAAAGATTGTTTCAAATCATTCAAAGTTGATGACATTTGCATGCTTGCGGAAAAGTATTATCCTGAAGATTTCAGTGAAACGGAGATTAATTATCAGCTGAAGCATCAATTGCAGCATTATGAGCATGATATGCGGCGTGATCCGGATTTTCAAAATATTAGCACACTTTTAGTATTATGCCAAAAGTTGGTAAGCGTGTGAAAATTAAAAAGGTATCCTCTTATTGATCGGTTGATTCGGCTCGTGTTGACTCTTCCTGTTTTGACTGCAAGCACAGAAAGAGCATTTTCGGCAATGAAACTTTTAAAAACATCATTGCGCAACAAGATGGGAGATGAACTGCTTGCTAATAACATGATACTTTATATTGAGAAAGAAATTACTTCCAGACTCGACACAGAAGACATTGTGAATGAGTTCGATTCAAGATATACTCGTAGAGTTCGACTTAGATCGCCTCTTTTTGGTATGTATATCATATTTTGCATATATTTATGTTACTATTTTACGGCCATTATCAATATATAATGAAAGCAATCTTAGCATTTAATTTTTTCAGCTTTGTTAATTTTTTTAAATATACTAGTCGCTCAAATTTTTATTTTCGCCAGGGTAGAGAAAAATCCTGGTTATGCCACTGGTTATGGGTCCAGCCTCCTCCATTTTATGAAACCCTATAACATATAATTAATTAACATATATCACTACAAATTTTCCCAATTATAGAAATCATCTCATTAACCCTAAATTTCATGCTAGATTGTACAATAAACATCAAAAGCATTCAATACTAGAGCTTGAGACTAGAAACTACCTGAAAACGGTGCCGATTTATCACCCAATTCACAAAAAGATCGCCGGACTTTGAAGATGCGGCGGAAATGGGGAAGAAGATGAAACACAGCAGTAGCCCGCACGTTCACGGGCTGCTGCTGTCATTTCATTTTGCGGCCGCACTTTGAAAGTGTGACCGAGTGTCGCACACACGTTCGCGGGCTGCTGATGTTATTTCATTTTGCGGCCGCACTTTGAAAGTGCGTTCGAGCGCCGCACTCTGAAGATGCGGCCCGTGTGGCACACGCCCCACGGGCCCAATCAGCAGCTCTTTTGCTGCTTAGGTCGATTTCGCTAATTAAAATTTTTTTGGTCGGTTTTCCTAATTAAATTTTTTTGGCCTATTTGCAAAAATTATCCTTATATAGACTTACAACTTGGGTTTTCAAAACCTCATCCAATGCGAAACTAAAATTCTAAAATAACAAAAATGGTGAAAATAAATAAAAGACTCAAATACTCCTAAATAACATAACCAAAAATTCAAATCAACTAGAAGACTCAAACTTTATTCATATCTTAAATATAAAATAAAAAGTAATCTATCACAATGTCAAATTGGATCTCCATCACTAAGATAGTTGATTTGCTCAATGATATTAAAACTAATAAAAGGGAAGAAATTAAAGGGGTATTTGAAGTCAACATGTATAAGCATTCCTTAAAATAAAAATACAAAAGTTCACCATTATGTTGTAAAAGTATTTACTTCAACATGCAGTGGACGTATTTTACCTGTCACGATAAGTAGGGAAAATGCCAAAATTAACTCTTAGTATCTCCAATTTGTCAAGAGGTACTCCCTGATTTAAACAATATTACATAAGGCACAATGGTGTTTCGTTTTCAAGTAAAGAAAAACTACAATTAATTAAAATCAGCATGTAAACCTGACATGACTGCTTGTACAAATATATATTGAACTTCCACCAAACTCAACGGGTATATAAAGAGTGACAGTTCGAATGCATCCAAACCAATAATGTATATTTAAAAAGATCATAATAGATTTATCAAGGAACAGCTCATAAAAGCAATAGTTGACCTCGCCAGCTTTGTGACTAGAGATATATTTCCATCATGCAATCAGGTAGGAGTCTAGTTTATCATGCCTTTAAAATATTTTGCATTGCCAATGCTTCTTCCCATATAACAATAGTTTTTTACGGGAATTTTGAAATCTGAAATTATATTTCCTTCAAAAATGAGCTAGAATGAATTTGCACTGTGTCACTACGCCATTTAGACCAAAAGCTTAAGCTGTGCAGTGGAGTGCTAACAACGCTAGCATTTTATATGAACACTCCCTTTACGGTAGAAATGAGCACATGTGATCTTACACGTGCAGCACAACAAACATGAAGAAGACTTCCCCTTTAAACGTTTACGGTGGAATTTGAACTTGTGATCACTTATTCTGGAGCGCTCCATAGTGCAGACCACATCCGAAGGAAAATTTACCAACAAATTGAACTGCTGGGTTGTGGGCTAACTGCTAATAAGTAATAATGGTAAGAATATATATTGAGACACCATAATGATGTTATATAACTTTATGCAGTATAAAGTAACTAGGCCCATAAAATCTTACAATATATTACACATTCCATTATACATTTCATATATAATTGTTCTTTATGCAGTATAAAGTAACTAGGCCCATAAAATCTTACAATATAATACACATTCCATTATACATTTCATATATAATTGTTCTGTATGACGCATTTATATTTGCAGCACATTTTATAGACATATACATCCTTGCAATGCTGTAAGCAGGAGAGACATTGTGCAAGAATGAACCAATTATTCATAGAAGAACTAAGATACGCTGACTGAAGCAAAATGGTGAAAGGAGATAACAGTTTAGCTCTTATTGTGTGAGAGTTTTGCACATGTATGTATGTGAGAGAAAGGATATAATGGAAGGTCACCCCGGTCCACAGCCCGAAAAAATTTTATGCGTGCATAGCTCGTACACATCTTTCTTGTTTTGTATGATAAAACAAATTAAGGCATGGTAGTCCCATCACCTCAGAAGAAGTATCCGTTTCAATCTTTCTGTGAGTCCATAAATTTGGCAAGGATGAATCCCTTGTGAAAGAAACCAAAGGAAGAAAAGAAAAATCAAAAATCAATCCTTCCAAAATTAATAACCTGATGATCCTATCTGTATGTGTATAATACATACATCGGTTATAGTATTTTTATGTATTACATGCACACAAGAACATGCACACATGATTTAGATTCCTTGATCGTAGATAAACAATCCTTTCCTTTCTTAAGCAGTGGGTGACTGTTCTGTCTTCTTTAGATATGTCCAATCCTGAAGAAGAGTTTTAGATTATGAAAATAGAAACTAACTAGTACAAGCAATAAAATATTACTGCTTTACATTAGTTTCTTGGAAAAGTTTGTATATTTGGGAAACAAAGTTGAACTTGGAGCATTGGAAGCCCAAAGTAAAATTTGAAAATTATATGGGTATTAAATCAGAAATGGATCTTCAGTTTCTTAGGAGTTTCAATCTGGCTATGGGATTCATTGATGTAAGAATGGAATAGCCAATCAATCCTGTAGGATCCCACTCACCCCTAATGAATAAAGGGGTAGAGTAGGAACGCCTCATGCAGGGAAAAACCATGTCACGTGTACATCGGCTGCTTTATAACAAGAAAAGAAACACTTCAGACAAAAACATGGAAGAATTTGTGCATTAAGTCTTAGGTTATCACAAGAAGATGTCAGCAAGAAACAAGCAACCCTACACCTGGAAATAATGGATATTAAGGTAATCAATTTCAGATTATGGAATTCATGATATACCATGAGAGTCAAAACTACACATCATTCTCCTAAAATTAAACAAATTATTTGATAACAAGGGAAAGAACTGACAAACCTGGTAATCGGGCAATAAATCCCAATAATCCTCTAATAGCTCTTCTAATTTTGGAGCACCAGGTTGTGCAGCAACGTAAGTAAACAGGTAGGTTGTTCGATCGTTCGGACCAGAACCAGCAGGAAATGCCTACAGTTTTTTTTTTACCAAAATATGAATGAGATATATCGGTCAAACTAGTTAAATGTCAAGCTTTTAACAATATTTCATGTGTTCTAAATAGCAGTGTTTATGGCAAAGACAGCATGCTGGTTCCTAGGTTGCTAAGATAAATTAAGTCAAGCTACAACAATAAAAACTCCAAAGTGCGAGTCCCGATTGTTGTTACGATAAGTCTCCACTGACTACCAAGGTGTGATTTAATATCTTGTACTGGATCCAGATTCTCATACCATTTATGATGCTTTCTTTATTGGTAACGCCATAGATTCGACCTTATATACTTAATGTACCACTTTTCCCCTTATCTGAAAACTCATATGAAAAATTGGATATATGCTTATGCATGTTTGCTGAATATTGGATGTCATTAAATCAGCCAGCAACAATCTGAGTCCTGGTTTATAGCCTACTATCCACTGTCTGCCACAATTCTCCCAGTGCCAGTGCATGCCCATTACATGCTATTTAAAACATTGATTAGATAATGCTTACAATAGTAAAACATGATTCTTGAGGCCTGCTTGAGATACAAGTAGAAGGATTGTTATAAAAATAACACTTAGCTACAGCTGAATAACTAACATTCTCATGAATGTAAATTCACTATAATATGTCAACAATCTGTTTCCTTGGGAACTAGCTCTTAATGCTAAAACGTAGGATGGAAGAAATTACCTCCCAAAAATAGTGGAGACATGAATTACCCATCTTCTTTACTGAGGAGTTACTGTATATAATATCACTGGTTGTATTCTTCTTAAAACCACGAGCGCATGAGCCTACAACAAGGCAAAACCCATCTGGTTTTCTGCCCAATCTGATCTATAAAGAAAGAAAGCAGGTTATGAAAGTAGAAGACAAATGACAAAAGAATGAATCTCAGAATAAGTGATCAAAATTATGGTATGAATTTAACTACAGCTTTTGTGGACAGAATACTATTAACCTTGTCCCTACAAACCATGCATGTAAATGTGGCCATCGGCACACATCCAAGTATGGCATGTCAAGACTAACTTAAGTGTGACCTAATGATAGGAATAACTTAAATTGAATAAAAACAGCGATAAAAAGATATGTTTGGCTACAATATAGGAGCAAGCATCCTCCCAAGACGCCGATAAGCGAGGACGTCCGCAGTCTCCTAAGATCTCTCGAAGAACTCTCGAAGAACTCTCTCAAAATATCAATAATAAGCATGAAAAACATCAATGACGGCTAGCCCTAATTTAATAGAAAACCCCCCCTAATCTAATTACAAATATGCCATTAAAATAAAATTAGAAGAAAGGGTGGTTGCTACAATGTAAGATCAATAAATAGGAGATATCACCACAGTTGGATTCAGAATGTAAGATTTTAAAGATATAATTTATCAGATGTAAGGAGAAAATCATACTGAACTAATTTTCTTAATTAACTGTTAGATACATAGTTTCAAAAAGACATGCCCAGAAGATCTTGACATACTTGCATCAAACAAATTTCCAATTTCTCAAAATTCATTATATGGTTTCTTTTCTCTTAATTTTAATCACTATGATGTCAATCAACATCTAAAATCATCACCACATCAATAATTCATCCCAAACCCTACAAGGACTCAACGAATGTAATTAGGAGTTCCTCACAGTTCCTCAATCGTCCAACAATCTCGTCAAAAAGAAACACCGCCCCTAATAACCAATTAAAAAAGTAAAGAATTCCCATTCTACCTCAAAATTTTCAAAAATAGCTACTAGGAATAGAAAAGGAGAGCATCTTATTCTTGAGATTTGCCGAGCCAATCCAAGAATCGGCCGATCCACATGAATGCCGCACGCCCCCATCAAGATTTGCGCTTCCGCAAGTGTTGACGGCTGACGATGAAGATCCGACGGTCCACACCGATTGAAAATCGTAGCTCGACAAGCTCTCTTCCTTCTTCAGCGCACCGCCTCCATTATTACTGTTATGGCGCTCCTCCTGCAGGTTCATCAGCTCGAATACCTCTTCTCCGCCCTCCTGCGGGATTTTGTTTTTGATGAAGAATGAGGTTTCGTTTTCCGACCGCATTAAGAGTGAAGAAGCAACGTATGAAGAGAGATGATTTCCCAGGGGCTGAAAATATCACGAGAAATAGAAGCGGGCTCGTTCGGGCAAATAAGGGATTTTTTACGGAGCCGTTGGATGACATCCAACGACGCACGTGAGTTTTCGCACGTGAGAGCTGATGCTCACAGTGCGCAACCGATCACTTCCCTATTATATATGTAAATCTTCCATTGAAAACATTTCGCACCGTGCGAAAATATTTTTAGTTTTTTTGAAAAAAATTTCAAAAATTCTTTTTTCAACCTTCATTATATGCTGTTATACGCCCTCAAAAAATAATCGTTGAGAAATAATGTCATTTGGCCTTCGATCAAGGCATTTCAACAAATTCGCATATTTTGAGACCGTTAAATTTGTAACGGGTGGATGGGTGCTCTAATCCCGCTAGGGTTTACCCATTATTTTCCATGGGGTATATAATTGTATGGATTAAACATCAAAAATTTTTGAAAAAAATCGAAAAAAACATAGAAAAAAGGTTTTCGCACTGTTTTTTTGCAATAGATCACCCGATATATATATGAAAATAATGTAGAAAAGGTGGCACCTGATCTATTAGATCAGGTGCCAAGACACATAAAGTTGGAAAGTACAAGTCCCACATGGGCTTGTATTTCAATGTGGTCCTCCTTTTTGTGTCTTGCACCTGATCTATTAGATCAGATGCCACCTGATCTACATGATTCCATATATATATATATTTATTTATTTATTTATTTATTTATATCAACTAATAAATTCAAACCCATTTTTTGATATGAGTCGTATTAAATCTTGTTGAAAACAATCAATTTACTGGAAGCAGGATTTGGATTCATGGTTTGGAAGGTCCAGTCCTTCATTAAGTCCCAGCAGTATGGACAGACGAAGGAGTTGGTCAGATGAACAGGTTTTGATATGCTGGTAGAATCGATGATAATAGTTTTATCTACGGGAGAATAGTAAGCTCACCAAATTAATTGTGGATTATTACTAAACTGGAGACATGCATGTCACTCACAATTTTGCCAAATACTATCCGTCACACAGGGAAACAAAAACTAGTGACATTTCCATTAATGAGCCAAATGAGTATGAGGCCTAGAATCCAAAATTTAGAAAATATTTTTGGCAAGAGATACGAAAGGATTTGCTCGCTTCATTTCTTCAAGGAAGCATGTATAATAACTGAGGATGTTGGTTATCACGTAAGAAAGAAAACAGATCAAAGATTTCACATTGACCGTGTGACTTTTAGACATGAAGTTACAAGTGAGGAGAATTACGATCAATATTTCTATGCAACAGACTGCCAATGAAAGTTAACCGCCCTTTCTTAGGGTACAGATATTTGCAGCTAGACATAACAATAGTTAAAAGATAAAACTTGAGATCTCACATTAGGATTTGAATCTACCAAAAAGGTTGCAACAGCTCAAGAAAATTGATGCGTCGCGGGACAAGGAGGGGGGCGCGCGGCGGGTCCAGCGAGTCAAGTGATAGGCCGGTTCAAGTGTATCAGCGGAGGAAGTGACTCGGGTCCACCACGGGCCCATGTCGAACTTGTAGTTTCACAACTACGAGGGGGTCGTTTAGTAATTCAAACATTACCTAATTCCCCCCTTAAGCAAGGGCCGACCGGCCTTAGGAAGATTATCGAAGAATTGATTTGTAAGTGCTTTTATTCCTAGAACCCAAGATCTTCATATTGCAATTGTCTCTTCCAATTCCTATTGATAGATTAGTTCTAGAGTAATTATCATAGCATTTATTAGTAATTTCAGATCTGATCTTCGTAGCAAAATCCTATTTTTATTAGTCCAAAGCCATAAAAATCCCACCTTTATCTCCACAAAAAGTCTTAGACGCATCAAATTGATATCAAAGCACTAGATCCATGGCGACCACAAGATCCAAGGAGCGGATCGATCTATTAGAAGAAAAGGTGGAAAAGCTGAGATCCAAATTAACGAGGGATTTAGCGAGGTGAGAAAGGATGCGGCGGAGAGCACCGCGCAATTGACGAAGGCGATGGCGGTAAATAGATCTCAGATGTAGGATTTAGCGGCAATGATAGTGAATCTCACTTCAAAACTAGATCCAAGCAAAAAGGAGCCACCTTTGACAACAAATAAAGGGAAAACCGCGATTTTTAACGGAGGGGGTTCGGAAGATGATGAAGACGAAAGCTTATACCCGTACAACAAGCGAAACGCACGGATCCACAGAATTAGGAGGCCTTCCCGGCCACCTCCCTGCCACGGGGAGGAGCGCCGGTCACCGGGGCGGTAGCCCCTCCAGCAGCAGTTTGGGGGGCCGGTGAACCCTAGGGAGGGGCAGCAGGTGCCGCCCGCCCCTCCAGGGGCTGCGACAGCCCCCTGGGGCAGCGGCAGGGGCCCGTCGGCCCAAAATCTGGGTCGGCAGGTTCTGCCATCCCCTTGGGGCTTCGCCCAGCCAGCGCGGGGGCCCCCAACCCCCCGGAGATCCAGGTGGGGGCCGAGCTACGTGGGGGCCCGACAGCCCTGCCGACTACTTCGGGGCCTCCGTGGGCCCAGTACGGGTCCCGATCAGCACAATTCCCAAGTTTTCTGCCACATATGGGGCCTGGTGGAGGATTTCAGCAGCATGGGCGGCGTCAGCAGCATCTTGGAGGTCCTTCGAATCAACCCCCAACTTTCAGTGGTGTGACAGGAGACTGGAGAGGGTTTCAGGGCACCCCTAGAGACCATCAGGCAGATTATGGGTACCCACAGGGAGATGAGAGGGGAGACTGTCAGTGGGATGGTGTAGATGGAGGCACATGTGATGCTGCAGTGGCATACATCCCTGACACACCACCGGCGTATCAGTCGAGCCGTCAGAATCAGCCGCAGGAGAGGGACAGATTTGCTGGGGAGAGTCGGCTGAGAAAGCTGAAGATGCCCATTTTTGAGGGCGGAGACTCTGACGACTGGTTGTATCGAGTAGAGAGGTACCTTGAGGTGTCGACAGTACCAGGGGATGACTGGCTCTGGGCGGTAGGAGTTTGCTTGGAGGGAGAGGCCGTGGGTTGGTTCAGGTGGACACATCAGCAGCAGCCTTTTCGGACGTGGGAGGAGTTCACTACTCTACTGGTGGAGAGGTTTACCCAGTACAGTCTGTGGGAGTCTACGAGCGGCTATATTCACTGAAGCAGGATGGAAACGTGGGAAAGTATATTAAGAAATTTGAGTCGATCTAACACCGAGTTCGGGGAGTCTCAGGTGAATCTTTAGAGTGCTTCTTTATGAAGGGGCTGAAGCTCACTGTTAGATCTTGGCTGAGACAGCTGCAGCCCGTGGGCTTACGAGTGATGATGACCTCAGCTAGGATGGTGGAGAACCATCAGGAGTCTGAGCGGAGAGCCTGTGGGGCGTGGGGAGGCACCGCTCTTCGTGGACAGGCTCTGGTGGGAGGACAGAGAGCCACTCTTACCCAGGGGCTACAGCCGTTGCCACAGGCTACAGAGACAGGAGACCAGAGCCACGACCAGGGGGCAGGTACGAAGGATGACTGAGGCAGAGATTCGGAAAAAGAGGGCAAAGTGCCTATATTTCAGATGTGATGAGGGATTTACTCCAGGACACCGTTGCGGGGATCGGACTCTTCGAATATTGATAGTGAACGATGATGATGAGGAGGAGGCAGTGATACTGGAGGCTGGAGAGGATGAGGAGCCTGAGCACCAGCACTTGGATTTGGCAGAGGTATCCCTCAATTCTGTGGTGGGGTTCACACCAAACCACACCATGAAATTGGCGGGACAGGTGGACGACCGGGATGTGATCGTGTTGTAGACAGTGGGGCCACCCACAATTCCATCAGCAGTAGATTAGTGGGGGAGCAGCAACTGCTGCTGAGTGACACAAGGAGGTATAGGGTAGTGTTGGGCACAGGTCAGGTGACACACAGTAGAGGCGTCTGTCGATGTGTGATCGTGATGATACAGGGAGTGCAGATTGTCACGGATTTTTCGTCCCTTTGAGTTAGGGAGCACTGATGGTATCCTGAGGATGAAGTGGCTACAGACACTAGTGGAGACTAATACAAACTGGAAAATGCTGAAGTTGCAGTACCAGGACGAGGTGAGGACAGTGGTATTACAGGGTGACTCCAGTCTTTGTCGGTCTTTAGTGTCCTACAAGGCCATGAAACGAGCTATACACACGGTGGGAGGAGGTTTTCTGGTGGAGCTACAGGCGATGGCAGCAGTAGAGCAGAGAAAGGATCACACACAGACAGTGGCACCAGAGATAGAGCAGTTGTTGAGCCAATACGATGATGTGTTTCAAACCTCGCAGGGATTATCACCACCACGAGACCACGAGCATGCTATTGTTCTGCGGGAGAGCGTGTCTCCCATCAACATGCGACCATACAGATACCCCCAGGTGCAGAAGGATGAGATCGAGAGATTAGTAGAGGACATGTTGCAGGGGTGATTCAGCCAAGTGTGAGCCCATTCTCCAGCCTCGTTTTTGTTGGTAAAGAAAAAAGATGGCAGCTGGAGGTTTTGTGTGGACTACAGGGCTTTGAATAAGGAAACTGTCCCCAATAAGTTTCTCATTCCGGTGATCGATGAGCTTCTTAACGAGCTCCATGGGGCTGCTTGTTTTTCCAAGATCGATCTCAAGTGAGGTTATCACCAGATACGGATGAGGGTAGCTGACGTGTCCAAGATGACTTTAGGACTCATGAGGGGCACTATGAGTTCCTCGTCATGCCTTTTGGCTTGACGAACGCTCCAGTGACATTTTAGGCATTGATGAACAAAGTGTTTTAGGCTACCTCCAGAGGTTTGTCCTGGTATTCTTCGACGACATCCTAATATACAGTCACAATGTAGAGGAGCATGTGGGACATCTGCAGGCAGTTTTACATGAGTTACAGGATCAGCAGCTGTATGCCAATAAGAAGAAGTGCATGTTTGGTCAACCACAGGTGGAGTATTTTGGGCATATCGTCTTAGCTGAGGGAGCGGCGGCAGACCGGGCCAAGATTGCAGCAATGTTAGACTGGCCGTTACCCACCACACTACGAGGTCTGCGGGGCTTCTTGGGCCTGACAGGGTACTACAGGAAGTTCATCCAGAGGTACAGTTCGATTGCATGGCCGCTTACAGAACAGCTAAAGAAGTACAGCTTCTATTGGGGCGAAGAGGCCACCAGGGCATTTGAGGCCCTGAAGCAGGCGATGACGATCGTGTCGGTCTTAGCACTACTTGATTTCAGCATGCCCTTTGTGATAGACACAAACGCTTCAGGTCAGATCAGAGGCCTATTGCATATTTCAGCCAAACTCTGTCAGCACGAGCGAGGCTGAAATCAGTATATGAGCGGGAACTGATGGTGATCGTGGTCTCCATCCAGAAATGGCGACCTTATTTATTGGGGAGAACATTTATAATGAGGGCCGAACAGCAGAGTCTGAAATATTTATTAGAGCAGTGCATGGTCACAGAGGAGCATCAGAAGTGGCTCTCCAAGATAGTCCATTACACATTTGAGATACAGTACCGACTAGACTTGGAGAACAAGGCCGCAGATGCCTTGTCCCGCAGAGCTGAGCCAGCAGAGGTGGCATCCATTTATGTACCGGTCCTCCTAGGCTGGAAGCCGTTGAGCAGAGAGATTGAGGCCGATACAGACTTAGCACAGATACGGGAGGCACTGCAGCAGGGTTCAGCGGAATTTCTGGGGTACACCGTGAGTGGACATCGACTACTTTACCAGGGGAAACTAGCAATTCCCAGGGGATCCACACATATTTCGTTGATATTTCAGGAGTTCTACGACAGCTCCATTGGAGGGCATTAAGGGATACAACAGACTTACAGGAGGATGTCTAGGGAGCTATATTGGTCGGGCATAAAGAAAGACATTGCTAAGATGATAGCGGAGTGTAACATCTGCCAGCGTCACAAGTACATGGTAATGGCACTGACAGACTTCTACAGCCATTGGCCCTTCCTGAGAGAGTTTGGGAGGATATCAGCATGGACTTCATTGAGGGGCTGCCACGATCAGAGGGCTACAATTTCATATTGGTGGTGGTGGATCGGCTCAGCAAGTATGCCCACTTCGTGCCGCTGAGACACCTCTACACGGCAGTGACAGTAGCTACGGCTTTTATGCATCCGATCGCGACAAAGTATTCATGAGCAGTTTTTGACGGGAGCTGTTTAAGGTTCAGGTGACCAAATTAAAGAGGAGCACAGCCTATCACCCACAAACAGACGGTCAGACAGATGTGGTGAATAGGAGTGTGGAGACCTATTTGAGGTGTTTTGCTTCAGATTCGTCGAAGCATTGGGCCAAGTGGTTTGCATGGGCAGAATACTGGTACAACACATCATACCACTCGGCAGCGTAGAATACTCCCTTTCGGATTTTGTATGGGCGGGACCCACCACAGCTGATCCACTACAGTAGAGGTACCACTCCCGTGTCGCAGGTAGAGGAGCATCTTGAGAAGCGGGACAAGTATTTGGAGGAGCTGGAGAAATATTTGATGTGGGCCCAGCAGATCATGAAAGCTAAAGCTGATGAACACCGGAGAGATGTGGAGTTTGCCGTGGGGATCGGGTTTACCTTAAGCTCCGGCCTTACAGACAGAAGACTTTGACCCATCGGAGCAATGAAAAGCTGGCGGCCCGCTACTATGTACCATTCGAGATTACCGCTCAGATAGGAAAGGTGGTGTATCGTCTGTAGTTACCCTCTACATCCACCATTCATCCTGTTTTCCACGTTTCACAATTGCGACGAGACATTGGGGACCATACACTATCGCCTACCTTATCGCCCACCCTGACAGATGACATGGAGGTGCTGCTTGAGCCTTAGGAGCTGACTGGTGTTACAAAGGCCGCAGATGACACACAGAAAGTGCTGATCAGATGGAGAGGACTGTCGGACTATGATGCTACTTGGGAGCCCCGTACGGTGATACGCGACCAATTTCCAAACTTCCACCTTGAGGACAACGTGACACTTTTGGGGGGAGTAGTGATGCGATGCCTGACAAGAAGGGGGTGCACGGCGGGTCCAGCGAGTCAAGTGATAGGCCGGTTCAAGTGTATTTGCGGAGGAGACGACTCGGGTCCACCACAGGTCCGGTGTCGAACTTGTAGTTTTGCAACTAAAGAGGGGTCGTTTAGTAATTCAACAATTAGCTAATTCCTCCTTAAGCAAGGGTCGGCCGGCCCTAGGAAGATTATCGAAGAATTGATTTGTAAGTGATTTTATTCCTAGAACCCTAGATCTTCATATTGCAATTGTCTCTTCCAATTCCTATTGATAGATTAGTTCTAGAGTAATTATCCTAGCATTTATTAGTAATTTCAGATCTGATCTTCGTAGCAAAATCATATTTTTATTAGTCCAAAGCCATAAAAATCCTACCTTTATCCCAACAAAAAGCCCTAGACGCATCAAAAATGTGATCAAATAAGATATAGATAGAAGATTTCAGCAATAAAGTAGACATTAATCATCAGAACGTATTCGGAAGGCGAATTACCAAAAAAATTCAGAAAATCTAAAACTTTGATTTCATGCAAGCATCCAAAACTTGTCTTGATAGAATGCATAAAAGTGATATCCAATAAAATAGATATAATTTATAAGAGACAAATGCATCAAAAATGACAAATCATTATCACGATGCTTTTGGTAAAGGTTTGAAAATGGAGTACTTGTTTTGTCACGCCAAGCAAGAAATATTGGCTTGTTGGGGCAATGTGATTTATGGTAGATTCTTTCTCCACAAAAATGTTATTACATAATAATTTATCTGACACCTTATATATTATCAAAATGAATATATACGTAAGTCTGCCAACTATAAGCTGCAACTATCATATGAAGCATTAGCAATAACAAAATGATATAAAGAGACTTGCCTGCTTCACAACTGGAGAGAAATTACCCATTGAGTCAACAACAAGGCGTGAAGATAAAACATCTCCATCAGTCAATTTCAAGATCTACAGGATATAGCCAAAAAGAGATAATTTGTTAAATCACGGACTGCAAAGAAATTTTATAACTATCATGAAGATAAAAATAAGAAAATAAATTTAGACAAACAAGGGCACGTATTATTTTAGAGCATCATCATCATCTGAGCCTTGTCGACAGAATGGATATGAAACAAAAGGCTTCATTGAAAATTTAGGAACATGTCACAACTGATTGCCAACCCGCAAAAGAATGTTACAGAAAAAAGATGAGCTAACCATAAATCGTGTAAGGCCATCCGGCCAATAGGATACCCTACTTATTGATTTGCATGGTTCAGTTTACGCTCGTACAACCAAATATTAACACTCCAAACCCATGAGTTCTTGCTTGCCCTAAAGATCAGTTAATAAGCATGATTAACAGACAAGCATAATAGTTGAAACCAATAGACCGATATAAAGCAGAAGCCTTTCTAGACTTTTAGCTCAGATATGTGCATTTCGTCCAGCAAATGGACATCCCATTTTTTTGATTTCCATGTACAACATATGAAATATACGAGTTAAATTGTTGTTTAAATTTAAAATATGTGACATATCAGTTCACATAGTTTCTCTTGCCTACGAGTTTCCTATATAAACAAAACAGAAATATCAATTAGAAAGTAATAACACTTGCATTTCTCTACAAATACTCATGGAACCCCGTCCTATTGATGCATCCTCATGAATTATATTATTACCTTAGACAATCTTCGGCTTATTACTTGTCCAACAAATATTCTGGAGCCCCACCATATTTTCCTTCTAAAAGTGGTTAGCGTAACATGATTACGGGATACCATATACATATAGAAGCTCTAGTAAGCCAAATACATAATATAGTTCTAGTGTATCAAATAAAATGGTAAAAGAATTCGAACATTGTCTAAAAAATCAGCCAATTCCAATATGTATCGCTCGCATCGTCTCCGGTTTAAGCATGTAGATCCATCCAAAACCAGACATTACCAACGATGTTAACTAATAACGACTAAAACAATAGGAGATCATGTGCTTGAATACTAAAAGTAAAAATTCTTGACTGCCTCCATAAAATGGTTGAAAATAATCTCATTTTACAATCAACATCAAGTTCGAAAAACCATCCAATGCACTCATCTAAGTACATATGTATGTTTGTCTATATACATATGTATGTATGTACACATATGTGTGTAATGCTCCAAATTTTTATGGTTTTCCTTTCTAATTTCTACTTTATTTTCTCCTTTCGTTTTACCTATGGCCCAAAGACCCCTGGCCCAGTAAGTATTTTCTTTTCTTCCTTCACTTAAAACAAACCGCAAGCCCAACACATTTGGCCCAAATAAAAAAACTCCACTTCCTTTTTCTATCCTCAACAAGCCCGCAAGCCCCACTACCCACAGACCGTTCTCTCTCTTTCTTTCTTTCTTCCTTTCTTTCGACAGGACCTTGCAGCTGTCTTTTTCCCTTCGACAAACAAAAACCCTAGCCGCTCCTATTTCAGAAAGAATTTCAAACCGAAGTGAACTCCTCTGCGATCCTCTTACGCGTCTTCTTTCTCCTATATATATTCTTCAAATTCTAGGGCTTGAGATAAGCGAAATATAATTTCTTCTCCTCAAAATCACGGATCCCTTTGGATCGTTTCTTCTGTGGAGTTTGAATTCTTCGATTTCTACATCTACTAGGACACCCCAAAATCAGAACCGAGCTCGAGCAGAAGAGAAAACCAGAGCTTTTCATTTCATTTGAATATAATTTTTCATGTAAAATCTGAAACCCTAACACATATCCGGGGTTTTATATAGGGTGAAGGAGAGCCGTGGAGCTCAAAAATGAGAGGAGAACCGTGGAATCTCCTAGAAGACGAGATCGCATCAAAACCCTAGGGATTTAAGGCATGAAGAGGTTGTGAGGAGAGAACACGTGTCCCGTGTGGTGGAGAGAATGGAGTGACTCGATTTTAGTTGCAATCGTCGCTTCTTGCTAAATGACATCGTATGAGAGGTACATGGAGAAGGGTCGGTTTGTTTCGCGCCACCTCGATGAGATCGCGAGATAGAGTTCAAGAGAGAAAGAGAGAAGTGGCGAATGATAAGGGAACACGTGCGTAGCACTTGTCTTGCCTTGAGCGTAGGGCTACGGGCTGGTCTGGGTCATTCGAGAAAAAAGAAAAAGAAAAGGGGAGAGAGAGGTCGGGCTTCTTAAAACATAACTGGGCTTTACATGGCGACGCCGATCACATTTTCCGACGATCGTGATGGCGGTGTACCGTTGAACCTGATTTGTAAGCTCGCCCAGAAGAGATGAAGCAAATGGTGATGGTTGCTGGCCTGGCCATCACCAGAGTCAGCACCGGTAAGAACGGTGAAATCTTTTGATGCTGGTTTTGTAGCGTTTCGTCCATAGAACACCACTGTCAGGCATCAAAGATGCTGACATGGGTGTTGGAGCCGTGTAGAGGTATCAACGAGGGTGGCATGGTACTTAGTCGATGTCAGCGACGGCAGCGGTGATAACTAGGGTTATGGTTTGATGAATTGAGGACAGTCGGTGATAGTAAACAGGTTGCGGTTAAGATTGGATGCTAAATGATGATGATGATGAAGCATCGACAGAGGTTGCACGTTAGGATTTTTTTAAATTTCCTCTTTTTTTTCTTGTTCTTCTTCCTTCTTTTTTCTCAATTTTTCTCTTTTTCCTGAAGATTTTTGTGTTCCTTCTTTTTTTCAAAGATTTCTTTTTTTTTTCTCTTTTGAATATGTTTAGCTCTCTGTTTTTTCTCTCAAATTTTTATGTTTTCAAAAATTTGTTCTCTTTTTGAACTCTCTTTTTTAATCTAACAAAAAGAAATTTTTTATGATCTCTCTTTTTTTTCTTTTTTTTTGAATCTAACTAAAAAGAAAAAATTTGAGTAATAAAGAGAAAATCAGATAAACTATGTTGGGCCCTGATACCAATTTGACACGACAGAAGCGAGCATGGATATGGTGAGAATTTGAGAATAAAAAGTAGATTATGGATTTAATAAATTTTCGAATCTCGCGTCCCGGATATCTTTCGATTACCGACTCGCACACTTCGCACGTGTAGATTCTACAGACATCTGCACAGACAACCAAGTCCACCCTTGCACACAAAGGTAAAAAAATTTAATTTGTATGAGAAATCAAAATTTTACACCAAAAATTAATTTTTATTAAATTCTTCATTTAAAAAACTAAGAAGTTTGCGGCCTTAATATAGGCTTACAACTTGGCTCTAAAAAATCTAATATGACTAGAACTTCTACTACATCAACTAAAATACTCAAATAACTAAAACTCTCAAAATAACAAAAAGACTCACGTAATTAAAATTCTCTAAGGACTCAAACTCTTTCTCCATCACAAATAATAGATTCCAAGTTGAATTTGATCTTAATCAACCGTCTTCATACTTGTCGAAGCTCGTTGGTGCCACCACTGGCGGCAGCAGAGGAAGCCGACCTCACCAACAGCTCCCGCATGTCAAGGCAAAGCTACAACAAAAGATCGACATCAAATCGTCATTGTATTGCCCAAAAAATCGCTTGATTGAGCCGACCTCGACGGTGAGCAAAGCCAAGCCGCCAACAGAGTCGGTACTGTTCATCGGCTCCATCCAAACTAACCCTGAGCTGACATGGGCCAGCTCGAGCTGACTGAGCCGGTGAGCTGACATGAAGCTGGCTCCAACTGAGCCGCGTTAACCTAGTCAATGGCTAGGCCCGAGCCATGAATGAACAGTAAGTCGTGACAACTTTGGCTGATTTTTGACTCATTTTTTACTAAATTTAGCGTAATCCTACTATTTTAAAGATTTTGGATCCATTTTAAGTCTAAATTCAGTATAGTTGTCGTCATTGGATAGCTAACTCAACCAAATACACATAGCTACCCTCCGTATAAATGTTCATCTTTCGTACGGTAAGATTTACTCTAATTTATGAAATACTATAATTGTTACTACAAAGGCAATTCTCTTCTAATAAATTCTGAGCCTGAGATGTTTACCATCTTTTCTGGCTTCGATGATAGGTATGAATATGATGATTGGAAGTATTATCTATAATATTTTCCTTACCATTTTAATTTTCAAACGAAGCAAATTAAACATATGCATACAAAAAGTTAAGAGGAGAAGCAATATATTGGTGTATGAAACTTCAATTTCCTTTTCATTGATGGTCAATATTCAAAATCACCATCGGTCTGGTTTGGTCTCAATCGTTGGAAACCGCCACTTATATGGTCTGGTTTGGTTTCACCCTGTCGAAACCGCTTAAACCGAACCGAACCGACTCCTAACATATATTATATATTGTGCTGGAAATTTGTTGGGATTTTAACCCTAGTAGGGGAGAGCACGGTCTCAAAAAAGAGAAGTTCATCTTGGTTAGCGCTACTACGCTCAAGTACGGTTGACTATGAGCTCAATATTTCCTTATCGTGTTATCTGTAATTCTCTCTCTTTCTTGAATCTAATTGTCCTCTTGATTTCTTCTGCATTACGAGCAGGCAGCAATGCATTTCATTCCATTTTCATTCCCTCATATTTTGACATATAGTTCTCAAAAAGACGTCATTACTTCCACTCCAACGACGCAATTGACCGTCAATTCAGCATCAAATACCATTTTGATACAACTTCTAGTGATGAATGCACCCTAACTGCTATAGAAAAATGAAAATACATAGAACAATAATAATCGCACCTGTCGTAGTCACAGTTAGAACTCCTGCAAGCGATGCAATGTCTAATTTTCCCTGGTTTGATAAGGAGCACAGAAATGAAGCCATGTCATGAAATTATTTTAATGAAAAAGTCTATATTTAGCAAAATTGGGTATACGAGAGAATCTTCCGTCATCATATGTCTGAACCACGGTTCCAAACCGAACCAAACCGCTCCAAGCGGTTTTCGTCGGCTCGGAAACCGTCGGTCTGGCGGTCTGGTTTGGTCTGGCCTGTGAGAAACCGCTACTTATACGGTCTGGTTCGGTTTAGGCTCCAAACCGCCGGTTTGAGACCGTGCTCTCCCCTAGTCAATATTCAAAATCAATCTTCGATGTCAATATTTTTTTAAGTATCGATTAGTTCCTCACGTATTGCAGTCATTTTCAAGTCCAAAGGTTGAGAATGATCTATTAAAAGAGATATATGAGCAGCATACTTCTTCGAGTGCTCAAACGAATGGAGAGTAAACAAGAGATCGAATCCAAATCAGATCCCACAATAGAGCTTGATCCAAACCCTAAGACAGAGTATAAGCCTGAACATGAACTTAAGACAGATCCTAACATGTGATTAAGACAAAGTTTGAGCTTGAGCTGGAATTGAAACCCGAGCCAATATTAGAGTCGAAGTAAGAACCCAAATCCAAATTAGAGCCCGAGCCAACATTGGAACCAAAACAAGAACCAGAGTGAGAGTCAGAGCCAGAGCTTGATCCAGCACCACAGTTGGAGCCAGAGCCCTAGCGTTGGCCATTTGTTGAACATGCACCAAAACGACAGATTAAAATGCCAACACATCGAGTTCGTTATCACAAATCCTTCACAATTTACCAACAAACAGGTTCTATATGCTTATCTATCTTTTGTAAATTGGGAGAAATTTTCCGAAGACGTTCATCTACCAATTTGCATCCCGCTACACTTCAAAGTTTGTAGATGCATCTTCTCTAGCTACAAGAGACTAAAGTTTTTTCTGAGTCTTTATTTATCTGGAATCTTTTTTTTATTTTTGAGTGTTTTTAATCCAATATCGATTGGGCAAATAGATGGTATTGAACTGTAAGCATATAAAAGACCTCTAGACTTGTTTATTTAAAATCAAGGAATGAATCAACGAAAAAATCCTTGAAAACTTGAGAAAGGTACAACTCCTTGGTGAGATGCCCCGAAACCCTAATGTCTGTTTTCTTCCCCAAATTTTACCCATAAAATCCCCAAATCTATCTCGTCCTACATGTGACTGCTCTTCTCGATCCCTATTTGGGTGAGATTCTCCACATTAAACCTAAAGTTGTGGTCTCTAAATATGCTTAGCAAAGCTTCTAGTGCAGTCGGTGTCCTTCTTTATACCGATCATAATATGACCTTAAGAGAGCAACTTTCATACACTAGGTGTTTCATTGATGTTGACGCAATGAACACATCACCACTTATGGTTGCACTTGAGTTTGAGGATAGAGAGAGTCTCGACATCGATGTGGAGTACGAGTTGTTCCGCCTAGTTGTATGAAGTGCAAGTGTTTTGACCACATGAATAGCTAATATCTAACAAAAGAGGTGTGGGTGGAGAAGGTACATAATTACAGTGATAAAATGTAAAATTAGAGTGTGAAAAAGATTCCAGTTGACACTTCAAAGTTTGAATCTAGATTAGAAGGCATTGGAAATTTGATAAATCAGCATCAGAACAAACTAAAGGAGATTTGACGAATGTTTTCCTTAAAGAAAACAAGACAAACTTATCTGGTGTGTCTTGCAGTGAATCTGTTAATGACTTTGATTGCTCATCATCACAACGTGATGATGACTTAGTTGAGACGGTGTACAAGGAAGCATATACAGAGTGTACTGTTACCCTTACTGCTACAACAAGTTTTGCAGATAAACATACCAACCCTCTTATAGCAACAGCTCCTGAACTTGACGTTGTAGAGGGCATAAAGTAGGTTCTGAACAACCTGCCTTTAGTCGTTACTGTGAAAAATCCTAAACGGTGGTAGCTAATCAAAGAAGACAACGCCAATGGAGATACAGGAAAGAAAGCTCAATCTCAGTTGAATTCCCTGAGTGATGAATAAGTAAATAATTCTTTCGGATTTGGTAAGAGATTTCTATAATTAAGGAGCTATAATTATGTATCTAATTTTGTAATCATGTATGAGTATTGGTTGTAGTTTGTAAAGGTGATGTTTTGAATTTCATTTTCCTTACTTCTAAGCTATGATCGGAGGATCTTCTTTCCCTTCACTTAACCAGTAAGTATATAAACTTATTACATTCAAATTGATGCATCTGTACTTAGTTTTGGTAGTAATAAAATTTATTACCTTACATACACACATGCATCGAAACATATTTGCACTAGTGGTCTAAATCAGACCCCTATTTATCAGATGATGCAAAACTGTTCAAGTTTTATTGTGACACGCATAATACAAGCCATCTTAACTATAATGATGGTGAACATCCATCGATGAAAATTTGAAATTAAATCAAATTGGAGCTTAATTCATTGGTTTAAATGATATTTTAAACAATGATAATAAATTAATGGATTTCATCATAGAAAGAGTGGACAACAACGTGGATCACATAGATAACGTATGGGTTGGTGAAACACTCACTAAAGATGAAGCTATGCATGCAACCAATAACTAGGTTAAAACAAAGCAACTAACACCTAAAGTACAATACTTCCGTTGTGTATCATCTGATACTTTTTATACAACTAATACCTATACCACCAACCACTGGCCAATACCTATACTGAGATTGCAACATGTGATGCAAACTAACAACTATATTACCAGCAAGACAGGAACTCCAAAAGGACCTAACAAATGAAAATCAAGATTCTATAAACTGAATTGAAAATGTACAATAAAATTCTAGATCAAAAGATAGCCAAAATTAATTGAGCCCCTGCTGCAGGACTCAAAAGTTAAACATTTCCACCATAGACTATAATTGACTTGTTTAATGAGAATTACTCCTCGCAGACCAAAGTATTACAAGAACTTGGATTTTTTGCATAACAATAGTCCAGTCTATAACAAGAACAATCACATTAAAGGTGGATTGTCAATCTGACATGCTTAACCATCGGTAGGTTAGGATTCTAACAGTTCTCAAAAGTGTTCTACGTTAGATATTAAGATCTCTTCGCTACACTACAAGCAAGGATGTATGCAGGTAGTGTCCAAGGGGGTATGTGCCCTGGATTTGGATTTTGATATATAGGCATGTGTTTTTGGGTTAAATCCCCTGTTAAACAGGAGTTTCCGCACTAATTGCACCTGCTCATTTTGTGGAGCAATTAATTATGTATTTACCATAATTGTGGAGTGATACAGTCACTCCTAATTTGAATTTTTATTTCTATAGAACTTATTGCAATTAGTTCACATGGGTACATATATCGGAAAGTTAAATTTAGTAATTTACCACATTTTATGAAAGTGGAAGCACCTCCATATAGTAATTCTTATCTTCCAATTATAAAGTTTTCTAAAACGCAAGTCACATGCATGATGAAAATCGGGTAAGTTTTACCTTAATTAGATTTGTTTAAACTCATTTACTATCTTTTGTCTTTCATGTATGTCCGATTGAAAAAAGAAAACCACATAGATTGACAATTTTCAAGTTTTGGTCAATTCTTCTACAAATTGAAACCTAACATAATTGTTTGTTCTAGATTTTATTTCAAATATCACATCATCGTCTCTTATTTAAATCTTAGCATAAAGTTAAGGTTTGAGCTATAAAACAATTTAACTGCAATATCTAGATTTATAACTAGCAAAATATTATTCTAGATAGAGATGGGTCATCATTATCATTGTCGTTGTTGTCGTATTAGCATTCATCCCAAAATTGGGGAGAGATGGGTTATACTACATAAAGTATATTTAGTTGCATATGTCATAGCTATTTAGAGGATCAAAACAAACATGCAAACACACACAGACACACAAAAGAAAGTTCCTGGCTCCAGTGTAGGAACATGGATAGGACCGCATGCTAATGAGCAAAGGCATAGATGTCAGTGGGGTATGTTAGAGAATCAGTTGATCTGTACCATAAAACAAGTAAGAGTACGTGTGGCATGACAACACATGATACAGGTTGGATGGAAATGGGACTCACAGTAAGCAATCATTAACAATAATCAAGATTACCAATTAAAAGAAGCACATTTCAACATAAATAGAGCAGGATAACTTGAAAAGAAGGTTTTGGTAAGGGTACGAGGAGAAATAAATAAGCACATTGTAGTAAAGACCACGTCAATTATAAAACGCATAACAAAACATTTGATGCAGCATTGCCACTTGACTTACTGCTCCATCGTCATAAACACATATGCTGGACAGACTTTTGTTCTCAAAAACAAATCCACCCAAGGAAACAAAGCGTTTCTTCATAATCTGAATAAGTTTGACGGGCCTGCAGTGAAAAAAGGACAAGACACATCAGATGTCGTCATTATGATGTAATATGACTGGTATTAATTTCGCTGGCCTGCACCAAACAACAGTATCTATATATTAATTGTATGGTATGTTAATAAAAGTTCAAAAGTGTAAACTTACGAAACACCAAGATTAAGAATGTCTTCAACCCAAACATCACCTTTCTTCTCAAACCCACATCTATTCTGCAGAGAAAATTAAGGAAGAAGATAATAGAACTGCAAGGCACGAACAGAGCATTACAAATGAATAAAATAGTTTACTCAAGAATGAATAGTGTTAATTCTCACGAATGGATCATTACAAATGAATAAAGTAGTTACTCGAGAATAAATAGTGTTAATTCTTGCAGATTAGCAAAAAGCCAAACAATAAGTTCAAACCTTACAGGATTGAATTTGATTGATATGACCTGTTGAACGTCTGTTTCTGAAAGAATTCCAACATTGGCTAGTTCCATAAGCTCTTTTCTGGATATATTCCACTCTTGTTTCCTCTGATAAAGAAAATCATTAAAAATATAGGTTTGATAAATATGAGAGTATATCTAAGTTGATAACCTCCATTATGATTTATGAATATGA
This sequence comes from Scilla litardierei, assembly GCA_030789695.1. Lineage (NCBI taxonomy): Eukaryota > Viridiplantae > Streptophyta > Magnoliopsida > Asparagales > Asparagaceae > Scilla > Scilla litardierei. The sequence continues at coordinate 219,035,258 of CM061134.1, read as the reverse complement.
GATTACCCCTTGAATAAGGTTTCTTTCAACGATGCCAACACGAAGGCCCTTGGAGACGAGTGCGGTAGCAATAAAGATGCCCAAAGTACCTCCACAAACTAAGACATCAAACATGCAGCTTTTCTTGTAACCCAGATCAGATTGGCATAAAGACCCGCTAGCTCGGGAAACAACTTCTTGGATTTGCTTTGTTTCTGCAAAAGAATAGCCAAATTCTTCTCAGGATCTAATGCAAACCCTGAGTTCCACAAATGATACGTCATCACCGGTTGATTTTCATTTGAGCAGTTAATTGCTGAAGATACTGCATCTGCATTTAGTAAACGAATTATAAATATCATATCACATCACAAGTCTACTGTCCCAGGTTGAGATACAATTAAATCATACAAGGAGGGCATAATACAGTTTTGATAGTCTTGCAGTTATATACCCCAGTGTGCCGGTAGCGGAGATATGAGCTGTTTATGGAGTGGCTAAAAAATTTTATAGCAAAAGCATATCAAGAAGAAAAAGAATCTAATACCCTACTAGTCAGATTTTACACCTACATATTTTGCTTGCTTTCTTATGCTACAGTGGATGAGGATTAAGTTGAACGATTAGAAACTTTATCTAAACTTGATCATCAAGTTTATTCCATCACATACTTTACAAATTATACAGGAAACAAAATTAGCATGTGATCTCCCGGCAAGCACACAACTTTTTCTCATGGAGGTCAAAGCTCTGTGCACTCAATGCATGTCAGGTTTTCATAATATGTGAAATATCAATTAATATCCCTATGCTCTGCCACTATGATGCATCGAGAGTCTACAGCATTGAAGAAAAGTGATCATAATAGAGATGCCGTGGCTAATCTCTGACAGCAAGACATAATGCAATCTTAATGAATTAAAGTGGACTAACGTAGAGGGTTGATCGCTCCTTATTTTACACCTTTTTCTGCATGTTTTCATGTTATTTCGATCGCCCATATTGCGTTTTCCACGATTATTCGACGATATCGCGTTGCTTTTCACTATTTCTTGTTTTTGTCGTATTTCAGGAGATCTGGAGCGATCTGGAGCAAAAATGAGATCAAGGGACTTTCGCGCATACCGGAGCGTCGCCCACGGCTTATTTGAGGAGTTAGCAGCGCTACAGGACGAGCGGAAGAGGAAGTAATTTGATAGAATCGACGAGGAGGCGAGGAGGAGGAGAAAAGAAGACAGATACAGCCTACTCGGCCGAACAGAGACTCAACTCGGCCGAGTCACATGCTGCATTCGGCCGAGTGAAATGGATACGCACAGTAAAATTTCAAAGTTTTCTCGGCCGAGTGATAAAGCCTACTCGGCCGAGTAGAACAGGGATTTTCAACCGAGAAAGGGCCAAGTTACTGGTATTTTTGAGAAGCCTACTCGGTCGAGTACGATTGCTTACTCGGCCGAGTAAAGAAGCTTACTCGCAGTCAGTCAGAGAGACAGACCCCCGAAACCCCCAGATTCTCTGTTTTATTATTGGGTCTGTCACTCGGCCGAGTGAAGCATTCCGACTGCTACACAGATTGCGAATTCTAGGCTGCGAGTGGTAATTCTGTCAGGGTTTTTTGGACGATTTTGGCTTGTATTTAAACCTAGTTTTTTCCCTAGTTTTAGAAGAGACTTCTATTATTTTTTGACGGCTATTCTTTTGTGAAATCTCAGCTGGAGATCATAGGCGACAATTTTGGTTTGGTCTTTCTTGCTAAAAATCTTATTTTTATGAATTGTCTCTTCTCTATAATGAATTGTGCTATGATCAATTGCTATTTTTCTGAGATTTCCATGATGATTTGTGAGTAGTTTATTCGTTCTAGGGCATAGGGATGAACCCTATGGACCCGATCTTTTGAATTGTGATGAATGAATAGAATTGTTGCTAGGATTGAAGAAAGGTTAGGTTTTGATTGATTTATTGCGAGTAGCTAGGAATTTCCATCGATTGGGATTTGCAAGAGATTGGATCTCAATTGATGGGAAGGCCTAGATATTCGACTTAGGTTTATAATCGAAATTCTCTAGATTTGGTTTGCAAGAGATTGAACCAAAGCTAGGATTCTTATTATAAATCTATACTAATATTCGTTTGCAAGAGATTGGACGAATACGAACTATCATAACCTAGATCGTAGCTCGAGTTTGCACGAGAGTGGGCTCGAGTTGCGATTAGACGATGATGTCGATCTTCACGCTAGCGGCTTAGGTTAGGGTTTGCACGAGAGTGGGCCCTAATCTAGGTTGCTATAGACCGGCAATAGCGCGAGAGCATGAGCTTGGTTCTACATTATGTTTCAACTAGTTCACCTACATTCAAGACTTGCAACATTGATATTCATGACTCACAAGGATGAGAAACGGTCCGTAGTGGGGATTCCCTATCCCTAGACGCTTTCATTATATTGATATCTATTTGCTATTTGAACGATTGTGACATTACCATCAAACTATTCTTATTCCATCAATAGCTAGGAGATCAAAGTAAGATACTGTCAATTGTCCTCCCTGTGTTCGATACCCGCTCGCCACTACGCCGTGCGCTTGCGGTAAAACTACAGTCGTTTTCCGGGTGTATATCCGGACACGATCAAGTTTTTGGCGCCGTTGCCGGGGAGGCGACGATATTTTATTTTCTTTACTTAGTTATTTCTTTTTATTTTTATTATTTTATTTTTTTATTTCCTCTATTGTGCTAACGATTCCACCAAGACTCTCTTTTTCTGTGCATGTACACGAGATCAAAGGCGCATCGAGAAGATATATTATTTGATCCTGAGATCGAGCGTACAGCAAGGAGGCTTAGAGCCGAGAGGAGACTTTATATAGAGGACAATCATATGAACCAACCGGAGACACCGAAGGAGTTAGCGGCACGCATGGCTAGGCTTGTTTCTATCAGAGATAGGCTACGGCCTAAGACTACTTCTACTACCTCGTCTATTGTTATGCCGGAGTTAGCGGCGGACAAGAATTTCGAGCTCAAAACGGGACTCGTGGTTTTGATGCAACAAGCCCATTTCATGGGAACTCTCACGAGAATCCACACTACCATCTATAGTTGTTCTTGTCCAAATGAGTCACGTTTCAGATGCACGGTGTATCGACCGACGCTATCCGACTGTGCCTCTTCCCATTTACCCTTCGGGACAAAGCATTGTATTGGTTGAGGACGCAAGCGGAGGGGATCTTTACCACATGGGATGAGTTGGCGAGCACTTTTGTTAACAAATTCTACCCACCATCCAAGACAATCAAGATAAGGAGTGCGCTCATGTCCTTCAAGCAAGGACCTCAGGAAACTCTATTTGAGGCATGGGAGTGCTTTAAAGATCTCCAATACCAATGCCCCTATCATAGTATTGAAGTATGGGAGCTTGTGCATAGCTTTTACCATGGATTGCGACCGGGCACCAAGCAAATCATCGATGCAACCGCTAATGGAGCCTTATTATCTAAGACGCCGGATGATGTCACGGCCCTACTTGAGGAGATGGCCTCTAATAACCAACAATGGGACGACGAGAGAGGACATTCTACATTTTTCTTGAAGCCAACAAGTATTTATGAGGCAAAGGCCGTAGCGGAGCTCTCTACGAAGTTTGATTCTCTCCACAAGGTCGTGGAGAGATTGGAGAAGTTGATAAGTGATCCGCATAGAACCCCCACCACATTTACACCGGGAGGAAGTATGGACGATTGGCAAGACCAAGCCCATGGCATGTATGTTGGAGGAGAGCAAGGAGATAGAGCTATAGAGCAAGTCCAATCCGTTGCAAGAAATACCGGTTATTGGGCAAACACGGCCACGAGAAACCATCCGGGATTTTCATATGCAAATAATGATGGAGCTTTAAACCTACCACCGCAACAACCTCAAGCTCCGCCTCCGCAACAACAGCAATATCAACCGAGAGGGCCTCAGCAACAAAACGTCCAACCGAGGCAACAAGCGGGACCATATAGACCTCTGGGGTATAATCAAGGGTGGAGAACACCTAATCCACCACAAGCACCACCGAGGTCTGACCATGAAGAGAGGGTTGAAGAATTCATGGCGAAGCAAAAGAAGGTAAATGCTAGATTGACCGCTCAACAAGACTCTCTCAATACCGTCGTGGCACAATTATCGGAGCAACTAGCATTGCTCAACAAAAATACTTAACAACTGCCGGCTCAACCGAAGCCAAACCCACAGGACAATACCGGCCACATCAATGCAGTGGTGGCGGTAACTACTAGGGGCGGAAAGGACACCACTCCCGCCATGATTCAAACCAAGGAACCGGAGGAAGAAATTTTGGTTGACAATGAGCCGGCTAATTATGAAGCCACGTGATGAAGCCACGTGAGGAGCGCAACTGTATGCCACAGGCACCCTTCCTGCAAAGGTTGGCAAGAGCAAAGATTGAGAAGCGGCTCGCCAAGTTCCTTGAGTACTTGCGGGGAGTGAGCTTAAATACCCCTTTCTTGGACGCCATTGTAGAGATCCCGTCTTACGCAAAATTCCTAAAAGACTTGATTTCGGTAAAGAAGCGAAAGGAGAAGATAATGCTCGCCGAGCAAGGTACATGATTCTCCCGAAAGGAGAAGGAGCCTACAAAATTTAAAGATCCCGGAGCTTCCGCATCCCTTGCACGCTTGGAGGAGTCCCGCTACAAAAAGCATTGGTAGATTTGGGAGCAAGCGTGAGCCTAATGCCCCTAACTATGTTTAAGAAATTGAACACGGGGACCGACTTAAAGCCGACGGATATGATAATACAACTTGCGGACGGTCGGGTCACTAGGCCAATGGGAATTGCGGAGAATATACCACTCCAAGTACCGGGAGGAATTTGCTTGCCGTGCGACTTCGTGGTAATGGATATCAAGGAGGAGGGCGATACGTCGCTAATTCTTGGACGCCCCTTCTTAGCCACCGCCGGCGTGATAGTTGACGTGAGAGAGTGCACCTTGTCTTTGAATGTCCGAAACATAGAGGTGGAACTTCACATTCCTAAGGCAATGAAGCACATGCCTTGGCAAGAGGATGTCGATTACGTGGACCTCCTCGATGAGGTCATTGATGATGTTATGCCGCATGCTATCGGCACCTTGCACAATGATGGCTTCGAAGAAGGCCAATCTTCTAGAGATGGATAAATGTTGGAGGACCCGCCGGATAATTTTACGGTTGATGACAAAGACGACGCTGATGTCGCAAGGATTAGGGAGCTATGCGAGCTCTCCACGGCAAAGAATTTAAAGAAAGCTCTGCCGGACAAGAAATTTTCATCACCGGCAAAGAAAAAGAATGCTAAAAGCTCAAGCTTGGGGGACTCATCCACCACTACCACCCATGATGAGGGGGGAGCCGAGGAATGCCTACGAACAACAACAATTAAATCCAAGTGGCCTTCCCGGCAAATTTGACGTGAGCATCTCACATGCGTCGAACATCGAGCATTAAACGAACATCTTAAGGGGGTCGAGCTCAAGACCTTAAACGAGCGCTTGTCGGGAGGCAACCCGACGGTTTTTAGTTGAATCTTTCATTTTTGTTTTTGTTTTAGATCTTTCTTAGTGTTTAGAGTCTAGAGTCGATAAAAATCTTGACAACTGGCTCTATTTTTCATGACAGGAGATGGAGAATGAGTAACCATTTGAATGGATGATTACCATGGCAAAAGGGAGCGCTCCAAGAACACGCTCAGGCCTCAGGAGGAAGAAGGAACTGACGGGGAGACGAAAAACAGAAAGTAGAGCAAAAACAGAGAGTTGGAGCCGAAAACAGCAGGCCACTCGGCCGAGTGACTTAGTCATTCGGTCGAGCAAAGACCCTACTCGGCCGAGTAGGGTACTGATCAGGGAAGATCCTAAAAACTACTCTCTGTAATTTATACGCCACTCGGCCGAGTGACTTAGTCACTCGCCCGAGGGAATCAGACACTTTCTTGCACTTAAGAGTTCTGAGCAGCATCTACTCGTCCGAGTCGCGACCTCTGTGGAATAAATTTCGAATATATTTAAAACCGTGCCATTTGGCCGAGTGAACGCGTCACTCGGCCGAGTGACTTATCCTTTATATACCCAGCGCCCGTGGCTCAATTTCTAAAACGCAAAAATCCCCAAATTTCGCCCGCTGCGCTTCAACTTCCCCCTCTCCTCGCCCGAGCCAACCCCTCTCCTCGCCCGAGCCGCCCAGACCCACCGGTCGAGTCGCTGACGGTCGCCGATCGTCCGCCGCCGCTTGCCGACGCCGGTGCCGCTGCCCCCGCTGCCGCACATCCCCTATTTCTCTCAAAAAATCCTATTTTTCTCCATTCTCTCCAATCCGTAAGCCCATTAAGCCCAAAATCTAAATTAATATTTATATATATCTATTTTACCTGATTTTATCCCATACGTATTGATATTCATTGCTGATTTGCGAACTTTTGTTTCTGGCTAGCTTGGGGGAGATTCAGGACGTATTAGGAGCTTCTTAGAGGAGGCGATTCTTCGCACGCTTCACTGCTTGCTCTCGCGTCATGCACAGTTATACTCGTTCCATATTTTCAGCACTTCGCATTTTTATTGGGTGAGCACGATTCGCAGCTCATATGCCGCCCCGCACTAGGTCTCGCACGAGGGCGCCCGCTTCCAAGCGGAAGAGGTCCAGCGCTCCTGGCTCCTCTTCCGCCAGGGCGGACTCCCCTCCACCTAGCCCACCACCGCCCACACTTCCGCCTCCTACCGCGCCTATACCACCACCACCTGCACAGCCCGCCCCCGCGTTCGACACGCTGGGGATTACGTTCAGAGATGATGCGCAGCGCGCCAGATTTGAGCGTATCTCCCATCGCTCGATCGTACCCACTAGGTTCGCGCACATAGCCGACTTTGAGCGCCTAGGGGTATTAGAGGAACTACTCCAGTTGTATGACAACATGGTGTGGCGTGACTTTTTGTCGGTGTCGGCAGACACCTACATCCGCCCGACACTAGAGGTCATGAGTTCTATAGCTAGGACTCCTATGGGTTGCTCTTTCCGACTGATGGATCGTAAGTGCGAGGTCACTCTCGACATGCTCCGAGCCTACTTTCAGTCGCCCCCAGTTTCGAACCCAGACCGAGCCTATAGTCCCACGCACATCCCACCGCCGTCATTCGACACACACGTATTCTGGACACGTATCACGGGATCACCCCTCACCTTTGACCCTAACCGGGCCAAGGCCTCCGCTATCCTCCACCCATGCCTCCGCATTGCACAGCGCATTATGGCGACCACTTTCTTAGCGAGGTATAAGCCGGGGGCATTGTCGACGTCAGAGCTCTACATGCTCTATGCGATGACACGATCGAGGACCTTCGAGAGGGGTGGAGACGTTTTGGTCCCCGCAATCGAGATTGACATAGCCAGTTGGTACTTGGACCGCATCGTTATTCCTGTTGGCGCTAGGACGCCTATCTGTTGCGGCGGTCTGATTACCCTAATGGCTCCCTTATGCAGAGTTGATCTCCCTGCTGGCTTGCTTAGACCCCTGGGAACCACTTCTCTTTCCATAGACGTTATGGCCCGGATGAGGATGCTTCGTCCTCATGGTCAGCACCACTGGGTATGGCTGCACAGTCCCTTTGGCGCTGATTACATGATTCTCCCGAGCCCCGCTCGGACCCATATTGGACCTGCAGGAGGGGAGTGGATTCCAGCGATGGATGTCTCATCCCTGCTGCGTACGTGCTTGAGCCTAAGGGCGCTCAGCAGGAGCCCCTCCTTCCACCCCTGGACCTTATGATACCTCAGCCTGCACCTGCTTCGTCTGCACCTCCCGACACTTCTATCCACACTTCTGTCAGTGTCGGGATTACCCTTGCTGAGTCCTCCACCACCTCCTCCACCATTGTGCCGATTTCCATTAACCTCATTTCTGCTATGAGCCCTGAGCGTCCTGCCACCATTATTGAGAGCGTCGAGCCCTCTTTTGCCTCCACAGTGGAGACCCTTTCCTCTTTCTTATTCTCGACCCCTGGGGAGTCATTTCCTTCGCACTTCACGACCTCCCCAGTCGTCGACCTTACTGTCTCCACTGTCGATGTCTTCTCTAAGAGTGTCGTGACGTCTGACCACATTTCTGTGTCACCGACCTCTCTGACCTTCTCACCCTCTGTCACCATTTCAGCCTCTGCTGCTGCTCCTTCCTCTTCGACCATTCATGCGTCTCAGCCTCCCACAGAGGCTGACCGTCTTTTTGTAAGCACAGCACCTCAACCCCACCAGGTAGTCGCCCCCGTTGTTTACGGTAGTCGTGCGAGGCAGCCCCGTTCCTCACCAGTACGACCCTCTGCTCCACCTCCCCCGACACCCTTGTTTAGCACGTCTGTGCTCTAGAGGGGGCAGTTAGTGGGCTCAGAGGAGATTTTCAGGCTCTCTCCGCTACCGTCACCGATGTACAAAGGCACGTCGCTTTACTTCCTGGTATTCAGGTTAGCCTGAACCAGATATTTGCGCGTCTGTCACAGCCGCCACCTGCCACTACCCGCACCTCTACCCAGCAGCCCCCGCCACCACCACCTCCACCACAAGACGGTGCTGGTGCTCCACCACCCCCTTAGGCACACACTGGATGCCTCTCATACTTCTGCTGCTGCTATTCTAGATATTTTCTGCCTGCTGATTTTGCACCCTTCCTCCACACACGTTTTGGTCACATTTTGCTCATACTTGTCTATATCATTTTGGGAGAGAAGCGGTACTTTTGGGGACACTTATATTGCGCCATTTTGATCTCTGCATACACCACATGCATCTCTGCATACATCATTTGCATACACATCTCATTTTTCTTTTATTTCCATCATGCATGCATCCTCACCCACCCCACCCATATCATTTTTCTCGGTGTGCCACACTTTGCACATTGAAGACACTGTGCAGTTTAGCTTGGGGGAGTGTCTCACGCACTTTTCATTTTCTTCATCTTTTCTTTTATTTTTCCCACCTTTCTTTATTTTACGCTTATTTTCACCCACTTTTTCATTTTTTTCTCATGCATCGCGTTTATTTACTTTTTGTGTACTGCATATGTATAGTAGTTCTGACTTTTCTTTTATCCTTATTTCCTTTAGCTCTTTTTTGCTAGAGATGAATTTTCTGTGACGATGATGACGTGGTATTAACTTATCTCTATATGCATATTATCTTGTCATGCCATCGTTTTTATTTCAAATATCATATGTCATGCTTGCTATGCATCCGAGATAGTAACCCACACCTTTGATATATGAATGTGAATGAAATTCTTCTATTAGCTGAGTCTGATGATTTATATTGTGTACTCTTCATAGAAAACACACCAAGCTTCACGCATTGATTGCATTGATTGCCTATATTTGGAGTACTGCTTTGTTGTCTTATATCACTTCTTATTGCATGAAAATTGTACGCTTCACTTTCAGGTTGATTGAATGTATGCTATGTTGATATAACTGGATTAGTTTACTTTCTGAGATCAAACTGAGTAGATTACATTATGATACGATCCGCTTGGATCGATCACACAAATCGATTTAAAGTGGAAAAATTAAAAAGAGTGAAATATTTTTAGGGTTTTGAGATTAGAGAAACAAGAGGAATCAAGGGATAAAAGCCTCTTTCGAGAGGAGACTTGCTCTCCGAGCTTTTGATTGAACGGAACAAAAGCCTAAAGATTCTTCACTAAGGATGCCCAAGAGTTTCGCAACAATCTAAGCATAAGCAAATACAATGGGGGCTAGCCCTAATAAAGAGAAAGAGTGGATTTACTAATTTGGCCTAGAGTGACCAAAATACCCCTAAAGCTAATAATAACTAATTGACGCCTCCCCGTCTCCTCCTGTGCACGTAAGTGATCGTGGGTGGTCCCTCCACGTCCGCCGCACGTGATGCGGCATGGTCCGCATCAATACCCCCCTAGAAGAGCCACCTTGTCCTCAAGGTGGAAGTCCGGAAACTGCTCCCGAACAACGTCAAACGCCTCCCACGTGGCATCGCAGTCCGGCAATCCCGTCCAATGTATCAGTACCTCCTGCCGACGCCCCGGACTCTGGCGCACCGCCCTGACATCCAGCGGCTCCATCATCACCTCCATGTCCTCTGTCAGTGTCGGTGGAAGTGTGGATGACACCGTCTGCTCTCCAATGGCACGACGAAGCTGCGAAACATGAAAAACTGGATGGATCGTCGCCATTGTGGGTAACCTCAGTCTGTAGGCCACTTGGCCAATCTTGGCCTCAACCTCAAAGGGCCCAAAGAATCTGGCAGCTAGCTTCTCATTCCTCCTCCTCGCCACTGATCTTTGTCTGTATGGCCGCAGCTTGAGATATACCATATCTCCCTCCTGAAAGCTCACATCTCGTCGATGCCCATCTGCCCATCTGCCTACGCCTTCATCACCTGCTGAGCCCGTAGCAAGTGCTTCTTCAGCTCATCTAGCATCACATCTCTCTCCTCCATGTAACCCTCCACCAGCGAGACTGGTGTCTGTCTACTCCCGAATCGAATCAGCTCTGGTGGGTCTCTTCCATATAACACCCGGAAGGGGGGTCGTCCCTGCTGCTGAATGGTACGAAGTATTGTACCAATACTGCGCCCAGGCCAACCAGCGGTACCACTGTCGCGGTGTCTCCGATGCAAAACATCGCAGATACGTCTCTATACTACGATTAAGCACCTGTCTGCCCGTCTGTCTGGGGGTGATAGGCGGTACTCCTCTTCAACACCGTTCCATGTACTCGGAACAACTCCCGCCAAAACCCGCTCAAAAACACCTGGTCCCGGTCAGACACTATAGACCCAGGGATCCCATGCAACCGTATCACCTCCCGAGTAAACGCTGTGGCCACCGAAACTACCGTGTACGGGTGTTTCAGCGGTATGAAATGTACGTACTTACTCAGTCTGTCCACCACTACGAAAATCACCGAGTACCCCTCCGACATGGGTAATCCCTCGATGAAGTCCATGGTCACCTCCTTCCACACTCGCTCAGGCAGAGCCAACGGCTGCAACAACCCTATAGGCGCCATGGCCATATACTTGTGACGCTGGCAGACATCACAAGCCGCCACCAAGAGGGCGATAGCCTTCTTCATCCCCCTGTCAGTAAACCTCTCGGACCATCCGCATGTAAGTCTGCTGCACCCCGGAGTGTCCCCCAATCCCTGAACTGTGGAACTCTTGAAACAGCACTGGTATGAAGGTCGACCTCCGCGGTAAGACCAACCGCCCTTGGTACAACAGCTTGCGCCCCTCCAAAGCGTACCCCTTCGGCGCCTCACCGCCGCCCTGTAATCGCTCCCTGATCTGCCTCAGCTCTGGGTCGGTCTCTGCCTCATGTAACATGGGCTCCCCGTCAAGCCACATTGGTAACGAGAGTGCCCTCAGGTGCACTCCCTCCTCTCGTCGAGACAAGGCGTCAGCCGCCTTGTTCTCCAACCCGGGCCTGTACTCAATGACAAACCGGTACCCTACCAGCTTCGAAAGCCATCGCTGGTGCTCCTCAGTCACCAACCTCTGCTCAAGTAGGTACTTGAGGCTCCTCTGGTCTGTCCTGACCACGAACTCTCTCCCAAGTAGGTACGGCCGCCACTTCTGCACCGCTAACACGATCGCCATCAACTCTCTCTCGTACACCGACTTCAGCCGGGCTCTAGCAGAAAGCACGTGGCTGTAGTAGGCTACGGGCCGCCCCAACTGCATCAACACCGCCCCCAAACCTACACCTGATGCATCCGTCTCCACCACAAACGCCATGCTGAAATCAGGCAGCGCCAGCACCGAGGCCGTAATCATGGCCACCTTCAAGGCCTCAAAGGCCTTGGTTGCTTCCTCCCCCCAAGCGAACCCATCCTTCTTCAAAAGGTCAGTAAGCAGCCGTGCAATCGTGCTGTACCCCCTCACGAACTTCCGGTAGTAGCCCGTCAGCCCAAGAAAACCCCGCAACGCCCTCAAAGAAGTAGGCACTGGCCAGTCCAACATGGCCTCTATCTTCGCCCTGTCCACCGCTACTCCCCCCGCCGACACCACGTGATCCTCCATAGTCCTGCTGTAAACCAAGATGTCATCGAAGAAAACCAAGACGAACTTCCTCAAGTACGGCCGAAATACCTCGTTCATCAAGGCCTGGAAGGTGGAGGGAGCATTCGTCAAGCCAAAAGGCATGACGAGAAACTCGTAGTGCCCCTCATGTGTGCGGAACGCCGTCTTCGGCACGTCCTCGGGCCTCATCAGGATCTGGTGATAACCCGCCTTCAAGTCGATCTTCGAGAACACAACTGCGCCATGCAGCTCGTCGAGCAGCTCGTCGATCACGGGAATGGGAAATCTGTCAGCCACAGTCTCCTTGTTCAGCGCCCTATAGTCGACGCAGAACCTCCAGCTCCCGTCTTTCTTCTTCACCAACAGTACTGATGAAGAGAAAGGACTCACACTGGGCTGGATCACTCTTGCCTGCAGCATCTCCCCGACCATCCTCTCAATCTCGTCCTTCTGCACATGAGGATATCGGTACGGCCGCACGTTCACTGGCGCTGCTCCCTCTCTCAAAACTATCGCATGCTCATGTCCCCTCTCCGGTGGTAGTCCCTGTGGGTCCTGAAAGACCTCCTGAAATCGCTCCAGCACCTGCTCAACCACCTCGGAAACCCCTGTCGGCTGCTCCTGCTCCTGCTCCACTCCAACTGCACGGCCCTCCACCAAGTACCCCTCTCCTTCCTTCTGTAAAGCCCGAGTGATGGCCTTGAAGGCCACCAACGAAAAGCATAGGGTGGGTCCCCTGTGAGTACCACCGTGCGGTCACCCTCCTCAAACTCCATCCTGAGACGTTTCCAGTTCACCCGCACGTCCACTAACTTCTTCAGCCACTGCACGCCCAGAATGATATCGACATTCCCCAACTCCAGGGGTAAAAAATCCTCCATAATCTGCACCCCCTGCAAGGTCAGACACAACCCCTTGCAGAGCCCCTTGCTCTCCTCCATCTTCCCAGTTCCCAACAACACAGTGAACTTCTCCATGGTGCTCAACTGCAGCCCATGCCGCTCCACCACTCGGCTAGAGATGAAATTGTGGGTGGCCCCACTGTCTATCAGCACAGTCACCGCCATATCGCCCAACCGTCCTGACAACTTCATGGTGTGGTTCGGTGTGAACCCCACCACGGAGTTCAGGGAGACCTCCGCGAAGTCTAGGTGAGACTTCTCCTCCTCCTCGAGTGGCTCCACCCCGGACTCCTCCTCGTCATCCCTACACTCCTCCTCATCCGACACCATGGTAATCTGTAGCAGGCGACTCGCACATCTGTGGCCAGGGGTGAACTTCTCATCGCAACGAAAACACAACCCCTTGGCACGCCTCTCCCTCACCTCCGCCTCCGTCATTCGTCGTCCAAGAGTAGCGGGACGAGTCTCTTCCCTCGCCTCTGGTACACCGGCAGGTGCCCTCGGTGCTGTCGCTGCTGGCGTGGGTCGGGAATTTTGGGTCCCCCAAGTCCCAAGTATCCTCCTCTCCTCCGTATGTTTCTCCTCCGCCTTCTGCGTGAGGCGAATCAGGTCCTCTAAGCCCCCCGGGCTCTGCATCCTCAGCTCAGCTCGAATGGAGGGCTTGAGCCCCCCCATGAAGTTTCCCATGAGCGCCTCCTCCGTGACCCCAGACACTCGGCCCGACAGTAGCTCGAACCTCCTGACAAAGTCCCGCACCGTTCCCTCCTGCCTGAGCACCCAGAGCTGCTCGTAAAAATCCCCCCCTGGGGTCTCCTGGAATCGGTCCATCAAGTATGCTGTCAAATCCACCCAGGAGTAAAAAGGGCTGCGTGCGACCTTCCACCGGTACCTTGCTAAGGCCTCTCCCTCAAAATAGATGCCCACCGCCTTCAGGACCTCCTCCGCGGTAAATCCCATCGTCTGGAAGTACCTCTCCGCTCTGTAGATCCACCCATCGGGATCGCTCCCCTCAAACACGGGCATCTTCAGCTTCTTTAGCCGCCTATCGGCGTGGAACTCTGCTTCTCCCCGTCTCTCTTGGTCCCAACGCCTATCTCTGTGGTCCCTGCGGGGATCGTAGTCCTCATATGCATACTCGTCCTCCGGCCACAAGGGTCTACCGTCTGGTCCCAGCCCATGGGGTCCCCCAAAAGCTGCAGTAGCTGGTCGCTGCCCTCCTCGACCCCCGAATTGACCCCCCGGCCCTCGACCTCGCCTCGGAAATACCCCAGTCCCTTCCGAAGACCTCCTCCTGCTGGCCGCCTCCTGTCAACAGCCCCTAGGGCTTCTTCCGCTACCGCCGGAACCCCAGGGGCCAATCGGAGCCCCTGGGGTCTCGTCCGCCCCCACCCGCCTGCGCGCGGCCCCCCAGCGCCCATTCGGGGCCGCGCGGGGCCTCGGCCATTGCGGCGGGGCCGCGTCGCCCCCGGAATGGGCTCGCGACCCCCTTGGGGGTTCGCCGGCCCTGGCTGACCCCCTGGGGGGTTCGTCGGGTCTGGGCGACCCTCCGGGAGGGTTCCCAGGCCCCATCCCCCCGGCGCGCACTGTCGCGGCTGCCCCTTTCGTCACCGTCGCCCAGTTTCGTGACCTCCGAGGTCCCGGCTGTTGTAAACTGCGCCGCCACCCTTGCATCTCGCGCCCTTAACTCTTGAACTTTCAGATCTGAGTCGTCTTCCTCCTCCGTCCAAGATTTCTTCCCATTTCCCTTAACTAGGGTTTGCAAAATCTCCATGATTTTAATTTGATTTGCTTCACTTTTTGCATGCTTCTCTTCTTAAGAGCGGTTGTTTTCCTCTATCCTCTTCTCAAGTCGATCGCTCATCGTCTCCATCGTGGTTCTGATCTCCTTGGTGATTTCTTCATGTAGGGCTTGAAGCTTCTCCTCGATGGTAGCTCTCGTGCCTTGCGCCATTGGATCTTATGAGCTATGATACCAATTGATACGATCCGCTTGGATCGATCACACAAATCGATTTAAAGTGGAAAAATTAAAAAGAGGGAAATATTTTTAGGGTTTTGAGATTAGAGAAACAAGAGGAATCAAGGGATAAAAGCCTCTTTCGAGAGAAGACTTGCTCTCCGAGCTTTTGATTGAACGGAACAAAAGCCTAAAGATCCTTCACTAAGGATGCCCAAGAGTTTATCAACAATTTAAGCATAAGCAAATACAATGGGGGCTAGCCCTAATAAAGAGAAAGAGGGGATTTACTAATTTGGCCTAGAGTGACCAAAATACCCCTAAAGCTAATAATAACTAATTGACGCCTCCCCGTCTCCTCCTGCGCACGTAAGTGATCGTGGGTGGTCCCTCCACGTCCGTCGCACGTGATGCGGCATGGTCCACATCACATTACTCTGCTGAAAGTTGTCGTGTACATTCTTTAGAGTGAACCGAGTGTTACATATTTTTCTTTCTCCACATATCTTGAGCATTATTTCTATACTTAAAATCATTGGTGAATCTCCCTTTAGCGAATTTTACATTGGCATATTCCCCGTGTTATAAAAAATCCATGCTCCAACCCCCCAAAATCAAAAAGAAAAAAATATTCATGTATATCTCTTTATCTTTTGATTTGGGATCTCTATTGTATATATTGATTGCTGAAAAAAAGGAAAAAAAGAGAAAAGAAGCTCATAAATGATCCCACTTCATATTCTCTCTTTCTTCCCTCTTTTATTTTTATTTCTTGGAGCTTCAAAAATGGGGAATGGTCTTATTGCTAAATTTGATGCCACCACGCTTATTGATAAGTTTGGGGAGAGGATCCAATGATGTGTGAGAGAGTGGCTACTTGACTGTGCATGACAACCTAAGCTATGTAATTTTCTATACTCGGTGAGATTACTAAAATTTTTACGAAACCCAGGAATTGAAACTTGGCATGCATTTCATGAAAACCACTCCTTTCTATTCTTAATGCTTCATATTGTGTGATACCTCTTATACTCCAAACAGAAAGCGGTCAATTGAAAAGTGTGTGGTCTATAATTATGTATATTACTTTAGATGCTTCAGACGATGTTAATCCTAGAATGATTTCATATTTCATATCGTTTTGATATTCTTGGGTTTCTATATTGAATGCATCCTTATATGATCATGATATCGAGATAAAAATCTTTGGCATGTTTTTATTCGTCGTATACTATTGGAGTAAGTAAATCCACGTCCTAAGAAAATGATCTAGCACCTCCCTCTTTGTTTTCTTTTCTATCTTCTTTTTCCTTTTTCTTTATTTTTACCCGCCAGGTTCGCCTTTTACTCATCTTCCTCGAGGACGAGTAAGAGGTAAGCTTGGGGGATTTTGATCGCTCCTTATTTTACACCTTTTTTCTGAATGATTTCATGTCATTTCGATCGTCCATATTGCGTTTTCCACGATTATTTGACGATATCGTGTTGCTTTTCACTATTTCTTATTTTTGTCGTATTTACGAAGATATGGAGCGATCTGGAGCAAAAATGAGATCAAGTGACTTTCGCGCATACCGGAGCGTCGCCCACGGCTTATTTGAGGAGTTAGCAGCGCTAGAGGATGAGCGGAAGAGGAAGAAATTCGATAGAATCGATGAGGAGTCGAGGAGGAGAAGAAAAGAAGACAGATACAGCATACTCGGTCGAACAGAGACTCTACTCGGTCGAGTCACAAGATGCATTCGGCCGAGTGAAACGGATACGCACAGCAAAATTTCAAAGTTTCCTCGGCCGAGCAAGGAAGTCCACTCGGCCGAGTGATAAAGCCTACTCGCCCGAGTAGAACAGGGATTTTCAACCGAGAAAGGGCCAAGTTACTGGAATTTTTGAGAAGCCTACTCGGCCGAGTACGATTGCTTACTCGACCGAGTAAAGAAGCCTACTCGCCCGAGTCGGTCAGAGAGACAGACCCCCGAAACCCTCAGATTCTCTGTTTTATTATTAGGTCTGTCACTCGGCCGAGTGACATTGTTACTCGGCCGAGTGACGCATTCCGACTGCTACACAGATTGCGAATTCTGGGCTGCGCAGGGGCAATTCTGTCAGGGTTTTTTAGATGATTTTGGCTTGTATTTAAACCTAGTTTTTTTCCTAGTTTTAGGAGAGACTTCTATTATTTTTTGACGGCTATACTTTTGTGAAATCTCAGCTGGAGATCATAGGCAACAATTTTGGCTTGTTCTTTCTTGCTAAAAATCTTATTTTTATGAATTGTCTCTTCTCTATAATGAATTGTGCTATGATCAATTGCTATTTTTCTGAGATTTCCATGATGATTTGTGAGTATTTTATTCGTTCTAGGGCATGGGGATGAACCATATAGACCCGATCTTTTGAATTGTGATGAATGAATAGAATTGTTGCTAGGATTGAAGAAAGGTTAGGTTTTGATTGATTTATCGCGAGTATCTAGGAATTTCCATCGATTGAGATTTGCAAGAGATTGGATCTCAATTGATGGGAAGGCCTAGATATTCGACTTAGGTTTATAATCGAAATTCTCTAGATTTGGTTTGCAAGAGATTGGACCAAAGCTAGTATTCTTATTATAAATCTATACTAATATTCGTTTGCAAGAGATTGGACGAATACGAACTATCATAACCTAGATCGTAGCTCGAGTTTGCACGAGAGTGGGCTCGAGTTGCGATTAGACGATGATGTCGATCTTTACGCTAGTGGCTTAGGTTAGGGTTTGCACGAGAGTGGGCCCTAATCTAGGTTGCTATAGACCGGCAATAGCGCGAGAGCGTGAGCTTGGTTCTACATTAAGGTTCAACTAGTTCACCTACATTCAAGACTTGCAACATTGATATTCATGACTCACAAGGATGAGAAACGGTCCGTAGTGGGGATTCCATATCCCTAGACGCTTTCATTATATTGATATCTATTTGCTATTTGAACGATTGTGACATTACCATCAAACTATTCTTATTCCATCAATAGCTAGGAGATCAAAGTAAGATACTGTCAATTGTCCTCCCTGTGTTCGATACCAGCTCGCCACTACGCCGTGCGCTTGCGGTAAAACTACAGTCGTTTTCCGGGTGTATATCCGGGCGCGATCAAGGGTTACCTTTTTTTCAATATATATTTGGTCGTGGTATGACCATACAAAATCAAATGATGAACAGCACACTTTCATGTATAAAATTAATTAATTTGTTGAGTGATTCCTAAGATTTAGATTCATGGAGTATAGCTCTCTCTCAATGAGTCTTCTAATTAATATAATGACATCCTCAGCTAAGAGAAAGTACAAGAAATCTACATCAGAAATAAAGATTAATTATCTTAGCCATTCATACACATGATACCAAATAAAAGATGAGTGGGAGTGTGCTGCCTATGAAGCACAAATGGGGACTGGGGCATGAATATGTCATGACATGGACTTGAGAACACAACAAGTTCTTCAAAGGTAGAACACATGGCCACAACAAGGTTATGTGGGTCCATGGTTATCTACGTTAATGCACATTGGTACCATTAGTGATCAAGATGTGTTCTATTAAACATAAAAAAGAAACAATATAAAATATGAATGACAAAAAACGATATCTCCTAATTAAGAAACAAATACAAACAGAAAGATCCAAAAAATCTAATTGGTACCTAACCCAGTTTAGGCTGTGTTAACATAATACATGCTTAGTTAAGAAGATCATTTTAATGCTTTTTTTAGATGTCCGATATGCAACCTTTAGGTTATATACATGGCTCCGACATGCAATTTTTTGGGTTCTGAAAATCAAAGGTGGCTTTGGAGCACCCGATATATGGCAAGGAAGTGGCATCTAAATGTTGGCGTTCGGCATTGTCCGACACAAATATAAAACTCATTTTGAAGTGCATTTGCTTCATAGATTGCTACTACTGGCTTCAACACCTAGAAGCAGTTTATGTCAATAGATGAATAAATAGAATCTTTAATCCCCTTAACATCAGCTTTGACTCTAAATTGCTGCATAATTCTTGGCCAACAAAATGATGGACAGGACTGGGGCTTTAAACAACCCTACAAGGCGGGCCAGCATGCTGGAGAATCAGCCTTGTTTGTATGTTGCAACCAAGGAGACCTCCTCCAGCGTTACCCAGACTCAAACAGCTAGCAATGCTCTATATGACAATTGAACATTTGAAGCTACATGTTGATCTATATCAAATATCCATTGTCTGAGGAAAGAATCCTAAAATGTAAATATGTAAGGTTTTCATAACATATATTGAAAAATATATAAGGTTTTTGTAACATATATTGAATACGTCAAATAGCATGTAATATGTGCTCACTCTTATCAGAATTAAGTAACAGAGTGAAGAAATATAATTTTTGATTGATAAGTAATATCATCACAAGAAATTTGCAGTGTGTCACGGAGCACATGATAACCTACCATACCCATTTAACGAAGAACAAAATTGGGGGTTAACAAAGAATGTAAACATTACCTGCTGAAGTGTCGCATATATTAGACCATACTTGATCCAATCTTTTCAGAGCAATGTACGAATTAGAGCCCCCGGCACCACCTACTTCACTACTTGTTGAAATCATTTCCATTATTCCCTACAAATTGTCTTACTCAGTTTCA
This sequence comes from Scilla litardierei, assembly GCA_030789695.1. Taxonomy (NCBI): domain Eukaryota; kingdom Viridiplantae; phylum Streptophyta; class Magnoliopsida; order Asparagales; family Asparagaceae; genus Scilla; species Scilla litardierei. The sequence goes on along the minus strand of CM061134.1, from coordinate 219,015,679 downwards.
ACTATAAACCCAAAAAGGTTAAGAAATTGTTAGAGATGACCAAATGATCTAACTATACAAGAAAAGTTGCCGGAGAACTTGATGAAGTATAATGCTTGGTTGTGTGGAAAACACTATGTCTACAAACGACAAACATTAGACAGCGAGGTACGTTGATGCAGCTTATCAACTTTTTTCATGTATTTCTATGAGATATTACTGTTTTTTTCATGTGTCAGAATAGAAAAATACAAACCTCAATCATCGTCTTAATTTTGTAGATATGGTGCAGTGGCAGGGACTTTAAGGTCATGGATGGATTGTGCAGAATGTCTAAGCCTTTAATTTAAAATGCTTGATAGCATAGGACGACAGTATTTTCAAATAAGGAATTAGATTCATTTTAGGAAAATTAGAAATTTTATTAAGAGAGATACATCGATACCAGGATCTATATTCTATTTATATCACATGTGCATTCCTACACCTATTTAAGACTAAAACCATCTGTCCATTCTAAAGATAATTCCATGTATGAGCATAACACCTTAGGCATCATCATCATATTAATGTAGATACCAGATTTACACAGATTTACACAGATAAATATATATACATATGGAAATGCAAAAAATGAACTGCTTTGTAGATTCTTTTGTAGTTAACATGACTTGAGCATCTAAAATTGGCGTTTGAGTTTGTTTATCATGATCTATAAATTATAGAACGTACCGACACAAAGATAATGTCTCCATATGCACTAAGTGACCTCTATGTAATTTCGGTACGGTATAATAAACATGTTTTGTGGATTTATACTTTCTGTGTATGTAAAGTGCATGGGGTTCACGGAATTTTTAGTATATTTAGGTTTTAGCTAGTGTATTGTTGGGGTGACAGGGATCGCCTCTTAGCTCATACACCCTCTTGATATGCTTATTAAGAAGACAATCATTACATTGAATTTCAAAATCGTTGAACCAACGAACAAAGCTAATGACATTCTCTACAAAACCCTCAACACATCAATATATATTAAAAGTAACACCAAACAAAAGAAAAATATGCATGTGAGACGTGACATCAAGATTTATACCGATTCTATCCAATACTCAATGTATGTCTAGTAGGAGAGATCCCTAATAGTTTAATATTCTTGGATTACAAGTTATAACATTTGATTCAAGGTAAAAAATTAAATAAGTTAAGAATTTGGAATAGAAAATAGAAAAAACGCCATTTTAGCTCTCAAACAACCATCTCCTGGCCCCTCAGAATTCAGATTGTCCTCTGTATTTTCACATATAACTATAAACTTGTACCAAAAATTCACACAAAAATCTTGCCTAAATAAGGATTTAAATACCCTCACAAAACCTAACATGTCTGTCTGAAATTCGAATATGAAGCAGATTTGGATCCGCATCATCGATGACACCCACTAACTTGTGCATGCCCGCCTCCGCTTCAACCGGCATTGTCTGATCACCACAAGATTGAACGCACCGATCGCCCCTTGGGCACGATCACTCCTCCTGCCTCGTGCCACGCACAGCACGCACTCCACATGTTGCACGTGTGCGTGCACAGTGGCACGCGAGCCTCACCCATAGACCGCTATGTGTGGGCCGCACAATATTGTATTACACTGTGCTAAAAAATCCCAAAAATATAACTGAGTTAGGGTTTATTGTTCATCCGACTAGCTTTCAGAAAATCAAACTTCTGGACTTTAAAAATCAGTGTTTTGAGCTCTAAAAACTTCAGACTAATCTTGAGATATTTTTAATATTTTGTATCAAATTTTTAATAGTGTGCATCAACATAAATGCTTCCCATCATCGGAAAATAGACAATGATGCATGATACATCAACATATCTAGCCAAGAGGCTAGATTGACACACTAACCTCAGTTTACTCATATGTGTGTAATGAGGAGGGGTGAATGCTTGGGCGGGTTCTTGCATGCGTAGATATTATCAAGGTTCATATATGTTCAATCATAAATGAAGTGTAAATCAAGATGTAAGTGTCACTCTTTGATTTAGAAAGTGTAATGGGTCATTTTGCAATAAAAGTTATAGTTTAGCACCTGTTTTTGGTATGTCATAACTAATTGGCTTTATATGTGTTGGTAGACACAAAACAATAACAGAAGAGAAAGAAACATCTTCTGATAAAGAAGAAACTAAATGGCTATATTTGTCTTTCACCACACCTTTAAGTTTTTCACATCTCATACTTACTTCTACCTTCTAAACAAATTTTTGACCTTCTTCATTCTAACTACAAAGCATAAGTGGTATGGAAGAATATCTCCACTTTAAAGCGCATATACCTTAAAAGTTTTTGCACACTTCTTAGCTTATCCTACTTCAACCCACTTTCTACATATTCATCCTACCTAGCCTAAAAAGCTTTGGTGTCACAAAACTAAATCTTTCTATTAAAGTCTTAGCCGCTGCACCAAAGCTCCAAAATTGAAATGGGATGTAAGGGTTTTATTTTTATACTCGAATACTCCACATGGTTAAGGAATCTATTTAAGGGCCAAAACCTGGGCTTCTACATTGCGGTATATTTTAATCCTTTTGCCTGATGGGAAACCTTTGTTGTTCAAATATCATGTTAAAGCCCTAATCGTTACACCAAGACTCCAAAGTTGTGATAAGGATTATAGGTTTCATTTTTATATTATAACACTTTCCTTGAAGGCCCACATATTTGTAATGGTTCCACCACTTTGATTGAATATTTCCTTGTTCTTCGATTTGTTATTGTACTAGGTATCTTAGTCCATATCCCTTTCGTGGCGGTCTCATGTCAGTATCGTAGTGTTGTTTGCTTATTCATCTCAGTGTTCTTATTCCGGTTGTAATGCACTTACGTGTTCCTACAATTGCCTAAATGATATGCATGTTGGTTCCCCGCGCATCTACCCAACACCTAGGCTAGGTACACAATGTGGCACAAAACAGTTCCAAGTCCGAATTCCACCGAGATGTCACCTAGGCATAAAACCAAACACCTCACAGGCACAAGAGAGAGTTGTCACCAACAACCAACCCTCTCAGCGATCTTGCGACAGAAAAATGTAGGCACACGAACAAACATATGAAAGTAATAGCAGCACAAAAGAGACAGAGATAAACCCTGGTTCGGTTGTGAACGACCTACATCTAGCATCCAATGCACCTGATTCCACTAATGGTCAAGTAAGGCATACACCGACTGATCACTCCTCATTTTACACCTTTTTTTCCCGCATGTTTGCATGCCATTTAGATCGCCCAAATCATGTTTTTCACGATATATCGACGATATTGCGATGCTTTTCACGATTTGTTGTTTTTGTCGCATTTCAGGTGATTTGGCGCGATTTGGAGTGATCTCGAGATACGCCTACTCCAGAGTGTCACCGACGACCTCCCCAAGGGGTATTTTGCTGTTGGAGAGGAGCGGAAGAAGAACGGACGTCGCAGGAGCGACGAGGAGGCCAAAACAAGCTGTTTGGGCATTTTTAGTGTCCCACTCGGCCGAGTGAAGGAGTCACTCGGCCGACCAGCGAGACACCGCTCGGCCGACCAGATCAGACACGATTCATATGTGCACTCGGCCGAGCGACGGAGACCACATCGGCCGAGTGACGAGATCCCGTCCGCCCGAGTGGCGCCCAGACGAAGCCATTCAAAAATCGCCAACTTACTGTTTTTCGGCTGCCTGAGCTTCAGAAGACCCACTCGGCCGAGTGGATAATCCCGACCGCCCGAGTACCAAGAAGCCATCGGCCGAGTGACGACAACTCACTCGGCCGAGCCGCCCCCGAAGTTGAGACCCCTGAAGATCAAGACTTACTGGAAAATTACAGGGTTTCTCACTCGGCCGAGCGACTTTTGTCACTCGGCCAAGTGCGACGCGCTGCCTGTAGCGAAAATTGCGGATTTCAGGCTGCGCAGGGGTATTTTGGTCACAGTTTTTGGACGATTTTGGGGGGTATTTAACCCCTGTTTTTACCCTAGTTTTGGAGAGCTTTTCTCTTAGATTTTTGCAGCTTTTTAGGTTTACTTTTTAGCTTTATTCTTGTGATTGGAGAGAGGACTAAAGTTGATTTTTGTTGGATTAATTGAAGAACTCCATTGGTTTGCCTCTCTCTTCTCCAAAAATTCTATTTTTATTGTTTATCTCAATATTGTGATGAATTCTATTGCTTATTTCATTGATTATTCTTGTGTTTGTGCTATGAATTGCGAGTAGTCTCCACGTCTTGGGGCGTGGGGATGAACCCTACAAGCCCAATTTCATATTTGTGATGAATTGGTAGAAATTTTGCTAGAATCGTTGTTAGGGATTAGTTTGGGATCGATTTACTACGGATAGCTAGGAGTTCATACCGATTGGGATTTGCAAGAGATTGGATCCCAATTCGATAGGAAACCCTAGAAATCCGAATTGGGTTGGAATCGAATTTCCGTAGTATCGGTTTGCAAGAGATTGGACCGATACTAGGGTTTCCGGTTGCAATTCCGTGCCGATACCCGTTTGCAAGAGATTGGACGGGTAGGAACTATCCCAACCTAGGTCGCGGTCCGAGTTTGCAAGAGATTGGGCTCGGTGTGCGATTGAACGATGATGTTGATCCTAATGCTAGCTTCCCTAGGCTAGGGTTTGCAAGAGATTGGACCCAAACCTAGGATAGCTATAGACCGGCAACAGCGCGAGAGCGTGAGCTTAGTTCTACATTCAGTTGCAACTAGTTCATCCAAAATCTAATTCTAGCAATTTTGATACCGATGAACCACATTTACGAAATACGGTGAGTAGCGGGGATTCCCCATTCCCTAGACGTTCTTTATTTGATTTGATATTTCCGTACTTTGTCTGACGATTGTGACAGGATCGCCAAAGGCAAATTTCTCTCTTCTTAAATAGCCAGGTTGATTGGAACAAGCACGGTCATTCGTCCTCCCTGTGTTCGATAACCCGCTCGCTGCTACACCGTGCACTTGCGGTAAAACTACAACCGTTCTCCGGGTGTATATCCGGGTTCGATCAAGTTTTTGGCGCCGTTGCCGGGGAGCGATTGCGTTTGATCTTACCACCCTAGCTATTTCTTTTTTTATTATTATTATTTTATTTCTTTATTTTTACCTAACCCTTCCACGTTACTAATCATTTCTTTGAAACTCTGTTTTCCCTGTGCATGTACACGAGATCTACGGCGGACCCTGAAGCTATATTATTTGATCCCGAGATCGAACGTACCGCGCGGAGACTTAGAGCGGAAAGGAGACAAGATCGGGAAGGGAGGTTTATGACCAACCCGGAAACTGCGGACCAATTAGCGGCAAGGATGGCGAGGATAATTTCTATTCGAGATAGGCTTCGGCCTAAGACCTCTTCTACGACCTCATCCATTGCCATGCCGGAGTTGGCGGCTGACAAGAACTTCGAGCTAAAGACTGGACTAGTGGTTCTGATGCAGCAGGATCCATTTCATGGGAATGCCCATGAAAATCCTCACTACCACATCCAATTATTCTTGTCGAAGTGCGCCACATTTCAGATGCCGGGGGTCTCCATCGATGCCATCAGACTGCGTCTCTTCCCCTTCACGCTAAAAGACAAGGCACTCTATTGGCTGAGGACGCAGGCTGAGGGGGTCTTCACCACTTGGGACGAGTTGGCGAGTGCATTCATTGACAAGTTCTATCCGCCCTCCAAGACGGTGAAGATCCGGAGCGCTCTCATGTCCTTCAAGCAAGGACCCCAAGAGACGCTCTATGAGGCTTGGGAGCGTTTTAAGGATCTGCAGCATCAATGCCCGCACCATAGCATTGAAGATTGGGAGCTAGTTCATAGCTTCTACAACGGTCTCCAACCGGGGACCAAACAAATTATTGATGCCGCGGCGAATGGTGCTATCTTATCTAAGACTCCCGAAGAAGCTACGGCCCTAATTGAGGAGATGGCATCAAACAATCAACAATGGGGCGATGAGCGAGGACACTCTACGTCCTCCTTGAAGCCAACTAGTATCTATGAGGCGAAGGCCGTAGCGGAGCTTACAAGCAAGTTTGATTCTCTCCACAAGGTAGTGGAGAGACTGGAGAAGTTTATCACGGAGCCCCAAGGAAACCCCTCCACCTCCGCACCAACGAACCAAATGTGTGATTGGCAAGACCAATCTCAAGCCATGTATGTGGGAGGAGAGCAAGGAGAAGGATCCTTGGAGCAAGTACAATATGTCGCGGGGAACCAAGGGTATTGGGCCAATCCGGCCGCAAGAAATCATCCCGGCTTCTCTTACGCCAACAATGAAGGAGCTTTGAACCCGCCACAACAACCACCTCAACAAGCTCGACCACCACCACCACCCCAACAACAACACTATCCGCTGAGGGGGCCTCCACAACAAAATTTCCAACCGAAGCAACAAGTTCCACCATATAGGCCGCCCAGATACAATCAAGGGTGGAGGAATCAAAATCAAAACCCTCCACAAGCTCAACAACAATCCGACTTCGAAGCTAGAGTGGAGGTGTTTATGGTCGAGCAAAAGAAGGTCAATGCTACCTTGAAGGCGGGGCAAGACTCCCTTGCAACCGTTGTGGCTCAAGTCTCGGAGCAATTGGCGTTGCTCAATCAGAATACTCAACAATTGCCGGCGCAACCCGAGCCAAACCCACGGGGCAACACCGGCCACATCAATGCCGTAGTTGCCGTTACTACTAGAGGCGGTAAGGATACCACCCCCGCCATGATTCCTACCGAGGAGCCCGTGGAGGAAAGCTTGGAGCCAATTGAGCCGATAGTTGAGGTTGAGAAGGAGAAAGCGCCACAAGAAAAGGAGAAATCAAGAGCGGAGCAATTGATTGAGGAAAGGCGCTTCATGCCACCGGTCCCATTCCCCCAAAGGCTTGCTAGAGCGAAAATGGAGAAAAGGCTAGCAAAGTTTCTCGAGTATCTGAGAGGGGTTAGCCTCAACATTCCCTTCCTCGACGCCATCGTGGAGATCCCCACATATGCTAAATTCTTAAAGGATTTGATTTCGGGGAGAAAGAGGAAGGAGAAGATTATGCTAGCCGAGGAGGGCTCTTGGTTCACCAAGAGAGAGAAGGAGCCGGCCAAATTTAAAGACCCAGGGAGTTTTTGGATTCCTTGCACCTTGGGCGGCGTCCCTCTTCAAAAAGCATTGGTAGATTTAGGGGCTAGTGTGAGCCTCATGCCTCTCTCTCCATGTTCTTAAGGCTAAACACCGGGACGAAGTTGAAACCTACCGACATGCGGATACAATTGGCCGATGGGCGAATAACAAGGCCGGTAGGGATCGCCGAAGACATCCCGCTACAAGTCCCGGGGGGAATATGCTTGCCATGTGACTTCGTGATCATGGACGTCAAGGAGGAGGGAGATACGTCATTGATACTTGGACGCCCGTTCCTCGCCACCGCCGGTGTGATTGTCGACGTGTGAGAAGGTACCCTAACTTTAAACGTCGGCAACATCGAGGTGGAGCTTCACATTCCTAAGGCTATGAAACACATGCCTTACCACGAGGAGCTTGACTACATGGACCTCCTTGATGAGGTAATTGAAGAAGCGATCCCCCACTCGATTGGAGCTCTTTTCGATGAGGATTTCGATGAAGGCCCGGATTTAGGCCGAGCCGAGAAGATAGATGATTCCCCCGACCTCTCCGCTGAAAATGATGAAGGCGACACTGATGTCGCAAGGATTCGAGAGCTCTGTAAGCTCTCGAAATTGAAGTCTCCGAAGAAAGCTCCGCCGATACGGAAATCGGCGTCACCGGTGAAGCCGTTGACCGGAGCAAACGCTAGCTTAGGGGATCCTCCCCCCAACACTATTCGAGACGGGAGACCACCGAGGGAGAACACGCCGCCGCAACTTCCGAATCCAAGCGTTCTCCCCGGAAAGTTTGATGGGTGCATCTCATATGCACCAAACATCCCGCATTAATTGAAAATCATAGGGGGTCGAGCTCACGACCTTAAACGAGCGCTTGTCGGGAGGAAACCCGACGGTTATTGCTTTATTTTTACTTTTTCTTTATTTTTGTTTTAGAAATTTTTAGTGTTTTGAGTCGTTCGCCCAAAAATTTTGTAATAACTGGTCCTATTTTTCTTGACAGGAGAGGAGATAGGTAAATCCATCATGAGGAGGATGAACGAGGTGATAAGGAGCACCCTAGGAAGGCGCTCGATGCTTAGGAGGAAGATGAAATCGACTGGAGGAAGAAAGACGGAGTTTAGAGCCCAAACGAAGACAAACAGCAGAACACAAGGCTCACTCGGCCGAGTATACTAGTCACTCGGCCGAGTACACAAGTTCGTCCGGCCGAGCCGCTCACGAACGAGGGAAGGCTGCTGTACCCAACTCTCTGTTTATTTTCCTGATTTCAGTATAACTGCTACTCGGCCGAGTATATATATTCACTCGGCCGAGTAAAACGGATACGCTCCTAGGGCGAGTCTTGCCGAGTCGCTTGAGCCACTCGGCCGAATGGACTTACTCCACTCGGCCGAGTCTGGCAAGGCCACTCGGCCGAAGCGTAAGCGGGGAGGAATTTTCCATTGATCTCACTCGGCCGAGTGACCTAGTCACTCGGCGAGTCGTAACTTTTACTATATAAAGGGCCGAGGGGGGGGCACGTTTTTCGAAACGAAAAAATCGCAACAGCCCCCGACTGTTCAGCTCCCTCGCCCGTTCCCCTCGCTCGCGCACCCACTCGCCCGACCACCGACCGCCGCACCGCCGCTCGGCCAGCCACCGCCGGCCGAGCTCCGCCGTGCCTCGCCCGTGTCGCCGCCGGCGGCCACCACTCCGGCCACCTCTGGTATCGCCTATTTCGCCTTTTTCTCCTCTTTTTGTGTATTTTTCGAGGATCCATGTGCTTAACGACCCCCAAACCCAAATTAATTTCTATATCTATCTATTATACCCCTAATGCTCCATACGTTTTGAATATTACCCGCTTATATCTCCATTTCATGCGCAGGTTCTTTTTGGGAGCTTAAGGGAGCCCAGGGGAGCTTTTCTGGACTGATTCGGGCTTCGTGGAGGCGCTGTCTTCGCACGCTTCCATTGCTTAGCACTCGCGGCGTGTCGGGGTATACTCTTTCCTTTATTTTGCACACGCCGCACTTTTCACGTTTTTCGGCGCGCGCTCGGGGCCGCTATGCCGCCCCGGACACGGCCGCGGTCGAAGAGAGCTTCCGCCAAGCGGAAGCGGTCGGATGACGCCGGCCCCTCCCACGAGTTGGAGGACTCTCCTCCGCCTTCTCCCACACACCCCGCACACCCCGCACAGCCTGCAGGCCCCGCACACCCCGCACAGCCTGCAGCGCCCGCACAGCCCGCACAGCTGCCCCCTGCCGCTCCATAGCCACCACCTCCGACTCCACTTATCGGGCCGCTGGGGATCACGTTCCGAAACGACGCACACCGTGTCGCTTTCGAGCGTATCTCCCAGCGCTCGATCGTACCCTCCAGGTTTGCACACCTTACCGACCTAGGACGCCTGGGGGTACTAGAGGGGATGCTCACGTTGTACGACAACGTGGGCTGGCGAGATTTCTTTCAGGTGTCGGCGGACACGTTTACCCGTCCGACACTTGAGGTACTTAGTTCGATCGCCCGGACCGACAAGGGATGCTCGTTTCGGTTCATGGACCGGGAGTGCCAGGTCACTCTCGGTATGATGAGAGCATTTTTCTCGTGGCCCGATGTCCCCGGGGCCGATCGAGGTTACGCCCCCACCCATATCCCCCCACCTTCCTTCGACGCCGGTGCCTTCTGGGCCCGGATTACGGGTCTCCACGCTGCCTTTGACCCTAGTAGGGCCAAGGCCTCGGCCATTGTCCATCCCTGCCTCCGTATTGCTCAGCGCCTTATGGCGACGACCTTTTTGGCCAGATATGAGCCGGGCACGATGTCCATGCCAGAGCTCTACATGCTCTACACGATGACACGGCCAAGAGCTCTATCTAGGGATGGCGATGAGTTGGTCCCCGCCATCGTGATTGATGTCGCGGCTTGGTTTTTGGACCGCATCATTGTATCGGTGGGCGCTCGCTCACCGATATGCTACGGCAGCCTGATCACCTTGCTTGCCCTTATGACCGGCGAGGACTTCCCTGACGACCTGCGACGAGCACCGGGCCCCACTTCTCTGTCGATTGATGTTATGGCCCGGATGAAGATGCTTCGTCCGCACGGTGAGCGACACTGGGTCTGGTTGCACGGCCCTTACGGTGCCGATTACATGATTCTTCCGAGCCCCGCTCGGACTCAGATTGCACCAGCCCATGTGGACTGGCTCCCTGCGATGGATGTTCTCATCCCCGCTGCTTACGTGCTCGAGGCCGAGGAGGCCGAGCAGGCCCACGCTGCCCACGATGCCCCCGCAGACCCTGTTGCACCTGCCGAGCCTGCTGCCCCTGTTAACCCCGTGGCCCCTCAGCCTATCCCTGATGTTTCCGATGCTCCCGACACCTCTGTCCACACCTCTGTCAGTGTCGGGAGTCCCTTAGCTGAGCCCACTTCCGCTGCTTCCACGCCTATCACCACCACCACTGGCCCTCTGTCTGCCGAGCACGTTTCCTCTGCCCCACCCGAGCGCCCGCCGACCCTAGTTGAGTGCGGAGAGCCCTCTGTCCCCACTGCTGCTGTATTTTCCGAGAGTGTCGTGGCGTCTGTCCACACTTCTGTGCCACCGACCTCTCCGGCCGCCTCGCTGCCACTTTTGTATTCTTCTTTCGTTGCTGCTGCCTCCACTTCTCACCGTCCCGCCCAGCCTCGCACTGAGGCCAGGCCCCCACTTGCGAGCGCAGCACCTTTTGTTCCCCTACCCGCTGAGCCCGTCACCTACGCCACCAGAGTACGCCAGCCCCGCCCTGCACAGCCCAGACCGGTGCGTCCCTCTGCACCACCTCCCCCTGACACTGTACTTCAGAGCATTCGTGCTCTAGAGGGGGCGGTGAGTGGCCTCAAAGGCGACCTTCGGACTCTGTCCTCCACCGTCTCTGCGATGGCTGGCCGCTTCGACCTGCTCCCGCAGATTCACTACTGCCTTACCCAGGTCCTGGAGCGTCTCCCACGCGTACCCCCGCCCACCCAGCAGGTTCCCACCCACACTTCCACACACACTCAGCCTGCTACCACTTCCACACCCACACCCGCTCAGCAACCTGTCCAGCCACCCCCACCACTTCCGCCTCAGGACGGAGACGGCGCAGCACCACCCCCTTAGGCACCCTTGATGCCATCGTTTATTTTTGCCGTTGTGCTGCCCGTTTCTGCTGGGTCCTGTTGCATTTTTGTCCACCCCTCCCCTCACTTATTTTGGGATTCTCATTCTGACCGTATCTTTATATATCTTTTTTGGGAGAGAGGGAGAGTTTTTGGTGCCACATCTATCTATCTGTATCACTCCTATATTTGCATGCATCATGTCCGCATCATATTTTTCATTTCTTTATTTTTATTTTCTTTTTTCCATCATGCATGCGCCCTCACTTTCCCCTCACATTACTTGTCTCTCGGTGTGCCCCACTTTGCACATTCAGGACACTGTGCCATTTAGCTTGGGGGAGTGAGTCCTCACGTTTTTTTTTTCGATTTGCCACCTTTATTTTTAGTTTTTCGCACCATTTTCCGCTTTTGCACTTATTTTCATCATTTTTCTTTTATTTCACCATGCATCACGTTTTCCTTATTTTTCTGTGTGCCGCATTGTAATTAGTTCTATTTTATCTTTATTTCTTTCTTTTTCATCTCATGCTAGAGATGACTTTTCTATGATGATGATGACGTGGAGTTAGTTTACTCTATATGCATGCTATATTTGTCATGTCTTAGACTTTATTTCTGATATCATATGCTATGACTTGCCTTGCACCTAGAGATAGTAACCCACACTTTTTCCACATGAAAATGGATGAAATTTTATTATTAGCTGAGTCTGAATATTCATATGTATGCTATCACAGAAAACACACCAAGATTCACGCATTGAATGCTTATATCTGGAGTACTGATTTCTTTTCCTATATCACTTCTATATGCATGAATTGTACATTTCACTTCAGGATGATTGAATGATGTTAGCTATGATAAATCTGGATTAGTTAGCTTTTTTGTGATCGAAACTGAGTAGATTAGATTACCCTGCTGAAGTTGGCGTGCATGTCTTATAGAGTGAACCGAGAGATATATCTATTTCTTTCTCCACAAATCTTGAACATCATTTCTCTACTTTTAAAATCATTGGTGAATCTCCCCTTAGCGATTCTATTATATGGCATTTCCCCCGCTATTAATTCCTAGCTCCAAATTTCTTATTCAAAAAAAAGAGAGAGAGAAAATATTCTTGTATATCATTATCTCTCTTTGAGTTGGGATCGTTGTGTATATATTGCTTATCAAAAAAACAACAAAAGAAAAAAAAGAGAAAAAGAAAAAAAAAAGGGAGGAAAAATCCTCGATAAAAGATCCCATCTCACTTTCTTTCTTTCTATCTCTTTTCGTTTTCATTTTCATTGCTTTTGGAGCTTTATAAAAATGGGGATGTGAATATTTTTTATGTCACCATGCTTATAGATAAGCTTGGGGGAGGGAATCCATTGATGTGTGAGAGAGTGACTACTTGACGTTGCACGACAACCTAGGCTAAGTAATATTCTATACTCGGTGAGATTGTTTCTAGCTTTACGAAATCTAGAAATCTAAGCCTAGCATTCATATCATGAAATCCACACTTTTCTATTCTATCTATTCTATTGTGTGATACTCTTATACTCCTCATAGAAAGCATTCAATTGAAAAGTGTGTGATCTGCGATTTGTATACCGCTTTAAATGATTCAGACGATGCTAATTCTAAAATTATTCCGTTTTTCATGATTGTATCGTTGTTCGTGGGTTTTCTATTTCTATTTGCACTATTATACTATGATATCAAAATAAAACTCTTTGACATGTATTTTTCATTCAATGCATGCTATATGAGTAAGCGGAACCCACGTCCTGAGAAAATGATCTAGCAACTTACCTCTTCGCTTCTTTCTTTCTTCTTTATTTTTATTTCATTTTTCATTCTTCTCCGTTTTTCATTTTCCATTTTTCGCCGTTTTCGTTTTCCGAATCCACCGGGTTCGCCTTTTACTTATCTTCCTCGAGGACGAGTAAGAGGTAAGCTTGGGGGATTTTGATCACTCCTCATTTTACACCTTTTTTTCCCGCATGTTTGCATGCCATTTAGATCGCCCAAATCATGTTTTTCACGATATATCGACGATATTGCGATGCTTTTCATGATTTGTGGTTTTTGTCGCATTTCAGGTGATTTGGCACGATTCGGAGTGATCTCGAGATACGCCTACTCCGGAGGGTCACCGACGACCTCCCCAAGGGGTATTTTGCTGTTGAAGAGGAGCGGAAGAAGAACGGACGTCGCAGGAGCGACGAGGAGGCCAAAACAAGCTGTTTGGGCATTTTTAGTGTCCCACTCGGCCGAGTGAAGGAGTCACTCGGCCGACCAGCGAGACACCGCTCGGCCGACCAGATCAGACACGATTCATATGTGCACTCGGCCGAGCGACGGAGACCACATCGGCCGAGTGACGAGATCCCGTCCGCCCGAGTGGCGCCCAGACGAAGCCATTCAAAAATCGCCAACTTACTGTTTTTCGGCTGCCTGAGCTTCAGAAGACCCACTCGGCCGAGTGGATAATCCCGACCGCCCGAGTACCAAGAAGCCATCGGCCGAGTGACGACAACTCACTCGGCCGAGCCGCCCCCGAAGTTGAGACCCCTGAAGATCAAGACTTACTGGAAAATTACAGGGTTTCTCACTCGGCCGAGCGACTTTTGTCACTCGGCCGAGTGCGACGCGCTGCCTGTAGCGAAAATTGCGGATTTCAGGCTGCGCAGGGGTATTTTGGTCACAGTTTTTGGACGATTTTGGGGGGTATTTAACACCTGTTTTTACCCTAGTTTTGGAGAGCTTTTATCTTAGATTTTTGCAGCTTTTTAGGTTTACTTTTTAGCTTTATTCTTGTGATTGGAGAGAGGACTAAAGTTGATTTTTGTTGGATTAATTGAAGAACTCCATTGGTTTGCCTCTCTCTTCTCCAAAAATTCTATTTTTATTGTTTATCTCAATACTGTGATGAATTCTATTGCTTATTTCATTGATTATTCTTGTGTTTGTGCTATGAATTGCGAGTAGTCTCCACGTCTTGGGGCGTGGGGATGAACCCTACAAGCCCAATTTTATATTTGGGATGAATTGGTAGAAATTTTGCTAGAATCGTTGTTAGGGATTAGTTTGGGATCGATTTACTACGGATAGCTAGGAGTTCATACCGATTGGGATTTGCAAGAGATTGGATCCCAATTCGATAGGAAACCCTAGAAATCCGAATTGGGTTGGAATCGAATTTCCGTAGTATCTGTTTGCAAGAGATTGGACCGATACTAGGGTTTCCGGTTGCAATTCCGTGTCGATGCCCGTTTGCAAGAGATTGGACGGGTAGGAACTATCCCAACCTAGGTCGCGGGCCGAGTTTGCAAGAGATTGGGCTCGGTGCGCGATTGAACGATAATGTTGATCCTAATGCTAGCTTCCCTAGGCTAGGGTTTGCAAGAGATTGGACCCAAACCTAGGATAGCTATAGACCGGCAACAGCGCGAGAGCGTAAGCTTGGTTCTACATTCAGTTGCAACTAGTTCATCCAAAATCTAATTCTAGCAATTTTGATACCGATGAACCACATTTACGAAATACGGTGAGTAGCGGGGATTCCCCATTCCCTAAACGTTCTTTATTTGATTTGATATTTCCGTACTTTGGCTGACGATTGTGACAGGATCGCCAAAGGCAAATTTCTCTCTTCTTAAATAGCCAGGTTGATTGGAACAAGCACGGTCATTCGTCCTCCCTGTGTTCGATAACCCGCTCGCTGCTACACCGTGCACTTGCGGTAAAACTACAACCGTTCTCCGGGTGTATATCCGGGTTCGATCACCGACCACATCTTCTTCTTCTTCCCCCACAATGAGAGAAAAGCTCCAAGCAACAAGACTTAACCCTAGATGTCTACCAAGCTCACACACTCTCAACCACGTGGGAATCCTTGATAACAAAGCTTCTACAACATGTAGAGCTTCTCAAGTGACCAATCTCACACCAATGAAGATCACTCCTTGGTAATAGAGTTTCCAAAAGTTAAGACACTCCACAAGGGACTCTAGATCTCAAACAAGAAAGAAGACATGAAGACACATCATGGATCTCACACAAGAAGCTCTCTTGGCTCTCCAAAAACGCCCTAGATTTCTTCTCCTCCAATCTCAAATCCAAGCTCAGTGAAGACCACAAACTAAGCCACCCTCTGTTTTCTTTTTCCCTAAAAATGGCTGGCTCTTTTGGTTTTCAGCAGTTCCTTTTGGCTCTCGAAAAAAACTGAGAGTTGGCCTCTCTTTTGCTCTGTCGACAGGCAAAAAAGAAGGCCACAAGGCCTTTAATTCCCCAACAACAATTTAAAGGAGAGTGCCTATGTAACTGTGCATTGATAGGGATTTTTCAGCACTCCATAAAAAACAACACTCTACCCTACTCTACCCTGCTGATAAATCCACACTCTTCAGCACAGCTCCAGCTCCAGCTCCAGCACTCCATCGTGTATGTACTCACTTTGCCTTGACCATCGAACATATGAACCTTCATCATGTGCATTGAAAATCGCGCCCTCTGACACTTCAATCCTCCGAGAGACATGCCAAGCTCAGAAGCCGTCTGAGCCTAGCCTCACGCATCTCCGCCGCGTCACCGCCATGTCTGCGATGAAGCCATCTGTTTCTAAGGATAACCCTGCGAGCTCGGACTCCATGAAGGAACCAAATGACGTCGTGCCAGCGTCTAATGAGCCCTCTGTCGATCCATGAACATCCCAATCATCACCCCACGGGTCCGCGAGCAACTCATGCTCACCATGGCCATCATCTAAAAGAAACACTGCGTCTTTCCTGCTGCTCTGCAGACTGACCCCAGATAGGTCACATCGATACGACGTCCGTATCCGCTGTCTACTGATGCATGTCATCAAGACTCAACGTCCATCGGCTACGTGCCTCAACTGACTGTGCCGACGACTCAAGACACAAACGCGCACACACAAGCACCAAACTGTCTGCCGCAACAACATCTAGCCTCTGGAGATCGTCCTCACCTGTCATACCCTGTGATGAATTCGTCGAAGGTGAGAGATGAGCGCACACTGAAAAAGCTCCACTCGACTCTGTCTCCTCCCTATATCGAGCGAGAACGCACTCGATACATGACCTCTTAATCTCAGCTACATGTCTCTAATGGCAACTCCGCCTGGGACCACAATCGCAGTCTCCACACTGACGTGGGAGGCTCAACGGTCCACCACGCTATCAGATTCCCTGCTCCTTTGCATCTCCACCGGTCTGGCCCCCGAAGTATCAGAAGATGCGCCTAATAAATTACCATAGCCAAACGAGAGGCATATCACGTACACATACTATGAAAACTGCTCTACCATGCACAGCGAATGCTCTATCCTGATGTCAAGCTCTTCAGAAGACCTCGCTATCCTAAAGCTGAAGCTACACACCTCAACACGCTGATCCTCAACAGAAGCAACCAACTCATGCGCATTAACGTGAGAGACCTCCGTCTCCTCATCTGCTGCAACCTCTGGCATCGACGAGGAAACCGACTGCCCTACTCCTCTGTAGATCGACGGCTCTACCTCGAAACTAAAGCTACATACCTCAGCATGCTGGGTCTCCTCAAGAGCACCCACAACGTGCACGCTGGAACTGCGAGAGACCTATGTCTCCTCTCACACTACAACTAACTGCATCGATACAACAACCGACTGCAACATATCCTCGTAAATCGTTGTTCTCTGCACCTCCAACTGAACTGAACCTGGAGCTACATTGTGAGATGTCGGCTGATCACTGCCACTGCCCACATCGGATGAACACTACACCATGTCCTCTGCACACATGTCTAATCACCTGCCTGAGTCTGAATCTGCACAATCTCATCATCTCTATGGACTGGGTTGTCCTCTGTTCTCTGTACACCGTCATGAGTCTGCTTCGTCCTAAGCATTGTAGACTCGTCAATCATGACGTGTCGTCTGACAATCACCTCACTGGTACTAGGACACCATAACATATACCCTCTCACCAGGGGCAGAACCAGGAAAAGACGACTGGGGGGCCGGGCTAATCTGTTCAGCGGTGGGTCGATGAACCCAGCTCGGTCTTTCGGGCCGGCCGTGGCGGCCGGAGACTTTACCGAAAACTGGGTCTACTGGGTTGGGCCCCTAGTGGGAGGTGCGCTGGCCGGGCTGGTCTACGGCGACATCTTCATCGTTTCCTACGCTCCAGTTGCCCGGGACTATCCTTAGGCTAAGGGCTTTGGGTTGTTTAGCTTCTTTTAAGTTTTCTTACGGGTTTGGTTTGGCTCTTGGTCGTCGTCTTCTCGTTCAAATTAAGGAATAAATGTACAAGCATCAATTATTGTTTCAGTTGCAATAATAATTCCAAAATTCTTAAAAAAATTGCACCACCAGGAATCGAACGCATGATCATTTGGCTGGAAAGGAAATGCACAACCACTAGGCCAAACCAACAATGTAACGTTTGACAATTTTTTACTTAACTTTGCCCGACGGCCAGGCTGATACTCATGAAAATTTGAAAAATGGGGGGCCCGGGCCCCCCAGGTCCAACGTGGGTCCGCCCCCGCCTCTCACACCTCCAACAGCGTACCCGAGTAGGACACAATCATGCATGCACTGTCCTACATCGTCATCGTCCCTCTCGTGTGGCCACACAGGACGTTCAAACGTACACAAGTGAGAGAAGTCAACGACTCTGCCTGTCCATAACTCCTCGTGAATAGAACTATCTGCGACTAGTGACGGTGTTCGCTTGATGAGGTATGCTGCAGTAGTAAGGGTCTCCGTCCATAATTTCCTAGAAAGACCGGATGGTATCAATAGCCCTTTGTCTTCTCTACCAACATCTTGATCATGTTGTCTACTACGCCACCGTGAGGGTCTCCATCAGGAATGGTGTATCGGCACGTGATCCCCTCTAACTTGCAAAAATCCCGTATATCTACGTCGTTGGTACGGATCTCTCCTACGGGTCTATCCATCCACCTCTCGACTATGCTCCTCCATAACCGCACCTTCTCATGGATCTCCTCCCAAGATCCCATGAGAGAAACTATGACTCTCCTCAAGAAGTCATCTATGAAGGATGTGAAGTATCTCGTGCCTTACAGGGAAGGAACTAGACATGGACTCCATACGTCGGCGTAGATGCACTCTAGGGGCTTCCTGATGTGTCTGCCAGCTGTCCCAAATTGCACTTGCCTCGGCCGCTCCGCGCCACAGTCATTGTAAGACTCAAGCCCAAGATCACCTCTGAACACACTCTTCTTCTGAAGAATGTCAAGGCTCTGCTCATCAGGATGCCCCAATCTGAGATGCCACAGTCTCGCTGAATCTCTACTCTCGGACTCTTGTGATCTGCCAGTCTTGTCCACTACCATGTGCCCATCGAGCGCATACGATCACTGACATGTATCCCATCCCGGTCAAAGCTCCTATCGATATCAGGCCGCTGCGAAAATCAGGAACATGTCTAACGCCATCAAATACACGGACGATAACATCGTGCATCCTGATTCTGACCGTGCCACTCCCGACCTGCTCGCACTCCATACCATTCGCCATGAGAATCCGCTCTCCAATGCATGAAATGTATGTGTCGAACGCACCCTGATCCGGAAATATATGGAATAAGCACCTCGAGTCCAATAGCCACAAACATTGCACTTCTCCTATATAGTATGTCGCAAACACCGAGCAATCATCCTCGTCAAAAAACATCATGTCTCGTGCTTCAATATGAGTCAAACTCTGAGCAATCTTTTTCCCAACGTCAATCGATGTCCTTGCTTTCAACCTTGGGTAATCCCTCTTCCAATGACACCTTTCCTTACATAGGAAGCATTTGTTGTCATCACGACCCCTTGACTTGGACCGCTGCCGTCGCCGCCGATTCCAGCTCTTGGAACGGCCATCTTGGATATTGGAGTGGGTCTGTCTTCTTGGCGACCCTGGTTGGAACGGCCATCTTGGATATTGGAGTGGGTCTGTCTTCTTGGCGACCCTGGATGACATTGGATACCTCACAACCATCAGTGTCAATAACCACCAAACTTTGGAGATCCTCCGTATGCAATGCAAACGTCACCTCATCCAATGTAAGTGAGTCTCGGCCATTTAACATTTAGCCTACAAACTTGGAATATACCAGGGCAAGAGAATAAAGTAGTGACATGACATGTTGCTCGTCCTCTATCACACTCTCCAATTCCTGTAGGTTCATTACTATACGGTCCATCTCACCGACATGGTTCTACAAAGAGGTTTCCATTTTCATCCTGTGAGTATAGAAGCGTTGCCACAATTGCAACCTTCGTCCAATGGGTGTCTTGGTCGAGTACCGAACTTCAAGCATTCCCCATATGTCACTCACGACCTCAACATCGGCAAATTGCCGAAGGGTCTCATCCTTCAAGGATTGCATGATCTCGCCGATGGCTTTAAGCTTCATCCTACGCTTATCATATGTCCTTGCCTTACATGGCATGTCCATATCACATACGACACCGTAAACTCCCTGGTGCTTCAACAAAGCCACCATCTTTTGTCATCACGAACCATAGTTGTCCCGGCCATTAAGCATGTCTACTTCGTATGAACACCCGGCCGTCTCCTCACATGAGCAAGACATCATCGCAGCACTACACTTCTTCGCAAACCAGAAGCTCTGATACCACTTGTTGGTTCCCGCGCACCTCCCCAATACCTAGGCTAGGTACACAATGGGGCACAAAACGGTCCCAAGCCCGAATTCCACCGAGATGTCACCTAGGCATAAAACCAAACATCTCATGGCTACAAGAGAGAGTTGTCACCAACAACAAACCCTCTCAACGATCTTGCGACAGAAAAATGTAGGCACACGAACAATCATATGAAAGTAAGAGCAACACAAAAGAGACGGAAATTTACCCTGGTTCGGTTGCGAATAACCTACATCCAGCATCCAATGCACCCGGCTCATTAATGATCTCAAGTAAGGCATACACTGACCCCATCATCATCATCTTCCTCCATAATGAGAAAAAAGCTCCAAGCAACAAGACCTAACCATATATCTCTCACCAAGCTCTCACACACTCTCAACCAAGTGGGAATCCTTGATAACAAAGCTTCTACAATATATAGAGCTCCTCAAGGGGATCAATCCCACCCCAATGGAGATCACTCCTTGGAAATAGAGTTCCCAAAAGTTAGGACACTCCCCAATGGACTCTAGATCTCAACAAGGAAGAAGACATGAATACACTCACCATAGATCCCACACAAGAAGCTCTCTTGGTCCTCCAAAAAAGCCTAGCTTTCTTCTCCTCCAATCTCAGATCCAAGCTCAAAACCCACAAACTAACCGGCCCATGTTTTCTTTTTCCCTAAAAAACGTCCGGCTCCTCTCGTTTTCAGCGGTCCATTTTGGCTCTGAAAAAAACTGAGAGCTGGCCTCTCTCTCTCTCTCTCTCTCTCTCTCTCTCTCTCTCTCTCTCTCTCTCTCTCTCTCTCTCTCTCTCTCTCTGCAGGCGAAAAAGGAGGCCCACAAGGCCTTTAATTCCCCAGCAACTATTTAGGCCCTGTTCTTTTCGCGGAACGTTGGCCAAGAAAGTTAATTTTCTTACTATTCATCAGAAACCCTCCTCAAAATCAATTAGCCTGTTCTTTTGAGCCCCGGTTTTTTTGGTGTTTCAAGCCTACGTGGCTTGTGTCAGTGGGAAAGTGCGGAGGCAAATACAATCCGACGAAAACCCTCGGATTACAATAGATTCCGATGAGAGTCGGCCCCGCTCTTTTCTCATGCCAATCGCCGCGCGCTGCTTTCTTTTTTTTATATTTTTTTATTCCGGTTGTAAATGAGATTTGGATTAATTAGTGATTGTGGGACCCACCTCAACTTTCCACCACCAACTTTCAACAATCAAAAGAACACATTACACGGAGTGGGACCCACCCAACTTTCCAACTCCACAATCTCACCCCACTTTACACCAAAAGAACACACTACACATCAATTTCTCTCTCATCAGATTCCACACTCCCTCAACTTTCCCATTTTTACTTTCCTACAAAAGAACATGCCCTTAGAGGAGAGTGCCCATGTAACTATGCATTGATAGGGATTTTTCAGCACTCCATAAAAACAACAATGCAATCCTATCGCTCCCTCGGAAAACTATTATTTCAAATCCATTTGGTATCGTGACGACACAGTGCAGAAAATAAAGAAAAATGTTGCTCCTTAGCAAAACCTATAGAACTAATTTCACACATAAAGGTAGAAACTACGCGTGGCAAAATGAATTTTCCTTCCTCCATCTGAATCTTATGTGCCGAGGCCACTGAAATTTCACTAATTCACCCAAATTTGCACATTTTAGATACATCAATTTAATCAAATCAAATGTGTGCGCTATTAGAGTATGTCCCAATTTTCACACTACTTCGAATTTCAACATTCAAACTAAGATAAATTCTGAGTAACACCATCCAAGAAAAACATGCAAGATAAAAATTCCATGTAATCAAGCATCACTTTGTTTTGTTTTCTTCTTCTTTTATCTTCTTTTTCCTTTTTTTTCTCTTTTTTTTTCGGCGGCCGGCGGGGGGGAGGGGGTGGGGGGGGCGTGTGTTGAGAAGAGGGAGGTAGAGGGGGAGAGGGGGAGAGAGACTGACTTGAGTCCTGCTCGGGGAGGAAATCGCAGCACGAGCCGATGATGCTCGACGAGCGCTGCTCACGTGCGGATCCACAGAGGGGCGATAGAGGTAGCAGCCACAGCTGTGCATGGGCGGATCCCGAGAGGGTCGAGAGAGGTAGCAGCCATTAAGTGGCAGGGTTTGATGAAGAGGGAGCGCCATTAGGATGAAGCTGCCGCTGCCTTTGATTCAAATGTCCCCCAACCGTTCGCTCCCTTCCATATCCTCTAATTTATAAGAAGGAATTTCCATCAAATATGGTAAAACTAGGCATAACACGTGCCCGGCACGGTGGTAGTCGTCGCCTAGGCGCAAATGCAGAGATAAAAAGTCGCCAAAGTGAAAAAAGTGTGGATATGTATAAGAGGAGGGCCGGGGGCAAAAAAAAGGGAAAAGTAGGGACTAAAACGCAAAAAAAATCACAATAACCACATCACACCCAACCCCAACGTGGCGGCCCAGTCAGCCACCAAAAATATGACTGTGACAAAACTGTCGCATATGACAAACTTGTATAATAGATAGATAAATCTTCCATCAAATATGGCAAATGGTGTCCCTCTTGTTTTTTTAAACCAGGAAACATGGCCGTGCAACACGGTTATATCAGATAGCATATTTTGGCCTCGATTGGGCATTTTGGCAACATGAGTTTGTCATTCAATGTTATTTTACTAGAAATTAATCGTGCACATGGTATATGTGTGTCACGCCCCGCTTCCCTAATATGGAAGGCGAGACGTGAGGAGGTCCGCTCAGACGTGGAGCTGTGAAGCTGCAGTCTGATAAGCGTCTGTAAAAATTTCGAAAAGTAGCAGGTCCTTGCATTTGCGACGAAACAACAACAATAATAAAGCAGATAAGAAAATATCCACCAACAACATCCAACAAATATTACATCACAGAGTAGTCACAAGAGTACGAGTCTGAACAATAGGCCTAAAGCATGGCCATACAAAACAAAGAGAGATAGGTGCTACGCACCGAAACCTAACAGCAACTAAGGAAAGATAACAACTAAGGGGAGACTCCAAACGAGTCTAGGACTGGTCACCCGTGTCCTCGAACTCGGTCTCAGTAGGGACCTCGAACTCAGCGTCAACGAACTGCTCGTCCTCAACAACCTGCTCTGTCTCAAATCCTGACATGTGACACCCAAAGAGAAAAGGGCACATGTCAGCAAAAGTCTCCCAAGGGAAGCGGAGAACTTTTGTGCAAGGATACAAATATAGAAAAACGACTAGTAGTTCTAACATGATGAAATGGCATGGCATTTAAGAATGCAACATTTAAATGAACAAAATAATCACAATCAAGCACGTTGTAGCAGAAAGCTACAATTCACTATTTCACGATTCACGAATCACTGATTTATCACTTTGTGCACAGAGTTTCCGTCTTTTGGCTGAAGTGGCTGTACGGGCTCACTTCTACGCTCAAGCGATCGTTTAACCCTACCCCTCCACGTGTATATGGACTGGCGCCCATCTTCTGGATCACGAGCCAGGAAGTGTTATTGGCATAGGGTTGTGCCCGCAAAGCAGGTGCCTAGCCTCAATAGCAATAACATTTGTAGCGTGTGCTACTCAATCACTTAATCACGATGAACATTAAATGCATGCAATGACATGGCGATGAGCAGATAAATTGCGTACCGTTAATTGAAATTAAACATGGCATGACAGCATGAATGAAAGCAGGTAAAGTGTCGGATCTAGTTTCGTTGTCAAACTAGATCAAATAGGGCGTCTAGGCGACTATCATTTCACCGACTAGTCTCTTTTACACAATTTTACAAATTGGCCTAAAACACGGCCTAAATAATTACTGGCAAGTATCACTTGCCTGTTTCCGGTGGTATCGGTTGTCGTGGGTTCGTCTCGACTGGTATTACGTGTCGGTACTGCTGGTTCTCTGTTTTGGTTAAACAAGTTAAACGAATTAGGTTTCTGTGAAATACGTGCAATATTAAAATAACACCCGAATTGGGTTCGCCTAATCTTATCGGGTTCTCTAGCTAGGGTGATATTTGTTTTGTATTACACTAACATGTTACACCTTATTCCATGTAATATTATTAACCCAACATTAATTATAACTAATAATTTGCTGAAATAACTTAACGAATTATCAATTAGGTTAACACTAACTAACCTATTAGATGATGACCTCATGATCAATTAGTCAGTTAAGAAGTCATTGTTTGGCAAACACAGTTAAACTTGCAGAAACCTTCTCCCATAACATTTAAGCCCCAATATAAATGACATAGATAATATCAATAGATCACATGCTAAGAATAAGATGTGTCTGCCAGACTCTTGATGATGGATAAAAAGTTATCTCTTCACTACGATTTATAATACTATCTCTCTCTATACTTTTATTAAGGCTGTCACTATCCCCTAACATTATTTACAAACTTGCTAACATGCTGGAATTAAATAACACCTTAACAAACCATTATTTAAATTAACATTAACACGAATTAACACTAACAACTAACCAATATAATATATTTTCATTCAATACTATGGTCTTACAATTTCTTAATTGTCTTCATTGCCAAAGTTTGGCTAATAAAGCCTGTCACATACTCTTTAAACTATTACTCTCCGTTCCCATCTTTTGTCAATAAGGCTAGGGCTGCCACACACACTTTCTCTTTCTTTCATTCTTTAATAACCCTTCTATCTCTCTTACACTCTATCTCTCTCCCAGGCTTTCTTTTTTCTTTTTTTTTTGTTTCAAAGCCCGCAGGCCGCAAGGAGCTCTCACGCGACACAAAGGGGGCCTCACCTTGCAGCGACGGGGGAGAAGGCCACGGCGGACGGGCGGCTGCGCGCGAGGGGACCGGCGGCCTGGCGGTTCACGGCGGCGGCGTAGGGCCGGAGGGCGGCGGCGCTGGGTGCGCCGTTGGCCGGCGTGCGGCGGCTGGGAGATGCGCGCGCGTGAGGGTGCCCAGGTGAGGGGGTTTCGGGAAGAAGAGGGAGGAGATTGGAGATGGATCTGAGGTTGTTTTGGGTTTATTTTGGAAATCTGAAATCGATTTTCAGATCTGAGTGTTGATTT
The DNA here is from genome assembly GCA_030789695.1 of Scilla litardierei. NCBI lineage: Eukaryota > Viridiplantae > Streptophyta > Magnoliopsida > Asparagales > Asparagaceae > Scilla > Scilla litardierei. The sequence continues at coordinate 218,990,702 of CM061134.1, read as the reverse complement.
CTTTCCCTTGATTCCAAAATTTTGGGTATTGAGATTGGGTTTCTTGGTTGTTTGAATTTGAAATCTGAATTTGATTTCAGTTGGGTTGATTTGTTTTGGAAGAATTTGGGTTTGAAACTGATTTGTAGGGAAATGGTTGTTGTCTGCTAGAGGAAGGAGGTGATGACGGTGGAGTTGTAGATTTGTCTGCAGGGATTTGTTGCAGTAGGAAGGAGAAGATGTCCCTGCTGTTGAAATACAACAGTGCGGGTGAACATGTTGACGGATGGAGGAGCTGGAGGTGGGGGAGAAACTTTAATTCAGTGTTGGATCTGAACTATCCCAAACGGTGGAATTCATTAGGGGTTAAATTGGTGATTTGATTTTTAGCCAATAATAATAAGTTAAAAAAATAATTAAGTAATTTAGTAAAAAGTGATTATTAAAAATAAATGAAGTAATTAACAGTGATTAGAAGGTTGAAATTAGTGGGATAATTAAATTAAGGTAACGTGTTTAAAATTAATAGTCAATTACGACGATACGGTAAAACGTAAAATGAAAACGCGCTCGCGTTGACGCACAAACATAGAACTCGCGTACGAAAACACCCGGATGGTCAAAAAGAAAATACGGGCGCGCACAAATAATACGCCTAGGAAAATACTGGCCGTTACAATGTGGACCGGAAAAAAAAACACATAGAGACAGTGAAAAATAGTGTGTGTATGAATAGCATCCGGTGTAAAAATGTGAAAGACATGTCCCTGAGATCAAGGTGGCCAAATGGCCCGCCGGCCCGGAGCCCGGCCCGCCCGGCCCGGGTTTCGGGCTGGCCCGGGTTTCGGGCCGGCCCGGCCCGGTCAACGTGGGCCGGGCCGTTGACCAGGCCCGGCCCGCCCGGCGGGCCGGGCATTTTCCCTGCCCGCGGCCCGCCGGCCCGGGCCGGGCCGCGGGCCGGGTCGGCCCGCCCGGCCTGCCCCCTTCCCAACAGCCATTTTATGGCTGTTGGGGGGGGTTTTGGTCATTTTGACCAAAATACCCCCCCAACAGCTATAAACAGCTAAATTGGGGGGTTATTTTGGTCAATTTTGACCAAAATGACCGAAAAATAGCCCCAACAGCCATAAAACGGTCATATTGGAGGGTTATTTTGGTCTTTTTGGGCTTAAGAAATCCTATAAATACCCCAACCATTCATACCAATATCTTCACAATTCTAAAATTCTTTACTCTCAAATTTCTCTATATTCTCAAGCTATTGCTCTCATCTTACGGCGCTCTCAAGATACGGCTGCTACCTCTAAACTTCCGCATCGCAACTTTCAAGCTCCGTCTCCTGCAACCGACTCAGGGATCCGATCAGCTGCTAGACTGCTACCTCACTGCGGCTCTATCTGCAATCAGGTTCTGTTTATTATTAAATTAGCATAATGGCCGGATCAAACAACCCACGTAGATCTGTTACCGCTAATTTTAACACTGAAGAATATGGTTTTTTTTCAAAATTTGCTGAACAACCCTATTGAAACACCGGACTTTCCGGAAATGACTCCAAATGAACAACAAGAATGGAACGATAGTAATAGCCCCATAGTGCACACACTTCCACCCCTTCTACTACTGATGGCCCCACTGCTTGTAACAACCCTAGTGTGCAAATACTAAGTAATCGTTAAATTCATCCAAGTTTCTCGTACATGTGCACACCAATCCCGGGGAATGGAGAGATTTGCAAATTGCCCCTCAATTTTTCATCTATACCCAAATGAGGGTATCATTGCAAAGTTTGGGCTTAAGGCAAATTTCTTTAAGTTGAGGGGTTATTGTGCAAAAAGGGAAGTGGGATTTTTGCAATGGAAAACTTGTAATAAAAACAAGCATTTAGGAGGGCTAATTTGAAAAGGAGAGAGGGAAAAAAAAAGAGAAAAGAAGAAAGAAAATGAAAAGGGAGTATGGCAAAGTACACCATACTCCCCTCCCCCCATCTCCACCTAACCCCACACCATACCCCCTCCCTCCATACTCTTTAAACCCCTTCCAACTCCCCCCTCTCCCCATTTTTCAGCCTCGTGGCCGAAATTGCCTAAGGAGAAAGAAGAAAAAAGGGAGGGGGGGGGGGGGGGGGGAGAATAAAGAAGAGAGGAAGAAGAAGAAGAGAGAAAGGAGAAGAGAAAGAGGAGGAGGAGGAAAACCAAGATTGGAGGAGGGTTCTTGCAGGCTCTAGGCAACTCTTGAAGCCCCAAAAGAGGTAGAAACTCTTCACTCTCCTTCCCTAATTATAGATGCTAGAAAGTATCTTATACGTATGAGTTTTCTCTGAAATTTGGGGAGAGTGTTGTAGAGCTAGGATTCTTGTTGCATGCTTGAAAATTTTTTGAAACTTTAACTACGTGCTGGGATTAATTGGCTATTAGGAATGCTCTGAAAATTTTATATGATATGTATCTCGTAGTTATGAGTAACTTTCATGTTCATCACTTTTTCTAATTCGAACCGGAAGTTGGGGGTAACAATTCGAATTGTGCAACATGCCAGGAATTCTGTCAAGCTGTACACATTTCAGTAAACCAAGCACCACTACATGCACACATCTTGGAATTTGTTGATTTTGGTCTTGTTAGAAAGATAACAAGTTTTTCTCAAAGTCCATCGCGACTCTTATGTCGAAATTCTGGCTATAATATGCCCAAAATTAGCTTTGAACACAGACACAGAAATCTGTCTGCAGAACAGTTTTGACACACTTTACCAAATAATTCACCATAAATCATATACTCCATAGTTTTGTATGAAATTTTATATGTGAACTCAAAACTGCCATATCTACAACTTTCATTCAGTAAGTTTTGTTAAATTCTCACTGGAAATGGCTGTTAATCATTGATGTTGTGACTGTTGACGAAATTTCAGCAAAATTGCATTGTTTGCTAATGACTAGATTATTGTTTTGGTTTACTTCGGAACATATCTAATGTGGATTCATCAGTGATTAAGTGCTGTCTATGGATATGCTACTTTATGTTGCAAGTTTGGAAATGGATGTTTATGTTCATGGCTTATGAAGCTCGCAAGTTGTTGTGAGCATTCCGATGAAAAGAATGCATTGGATCTCATTTTACATGCTTCATACTCTAGGTTTAATGATTAGTTAAAAGACAACCTAGGGTGTTCTCGTTCCACTCGAAGTGGGTGAGTGCCCTAGGAGGGGTTGGGGAAACCAAGGTAACGAGTGAGCATGCGGGGGATGGACTGCTGAGTTGTGGGCCACTCCCGACGAGCCCTCAGCGGCGGGGAGTTGGTGCGGTTGTGGTTGAGGTTGGTTGTGTTGGTGAACGGCTTCTTTCGTAAGAGCTTGTCTCGGGAAGTCGTAGCATTCCACCCACTTTACCGGGTGAGGTCCAGTCCCCGATGTCTGACCCGTTACTGAGGTTTCGAATTCATGCATGAAAACTAACCTATAAAGAAAAAACAGTAACTCTGGAATGTGATGCCTTTTCCTTTGGTGTGATTCCTTGTTGTGCACTATGATTAGAGTAGTAGAGTTGTGGAGTTCCTACTGGGCACGCTGTGACGTGTCCTCCCCCCTACGGGTCCAGGCACTGGTTCTCTGGCGGCGGGCCCGGGAGTGGAGACCCCGGAGGGCAGCTCGTCTCAGCAGGGTCCGTAGTGTATGGTCAGTGTGGGTCGCGTGGTGTAGTCTTGGGTTGTGTGTGTGATGAACGCAGTGTTGTACCCATGTTCCCTTTGTACCCCGTAGGGTTGAGTTGTACTTTTGTGGGAGCTTTTGCTGTTGGGGTTGTACAGTGGACTTGTGCGGTACTGGCCATGTAGTAGCGGTGCTCTGTGACTCTTGGATGTTCTGTTCGTCGTATTTTACCTTAATGCCTGTGTTGTAGTGTCTTGTACTATCTTTCTGTGTTGGAGCTGTACTGTTCCGTTAATCGTTCAGTCTGTACTTTACTGCTTGTGTTTCCTCAGCGTTTGCAGTGGCCTGCGTGACTTTGGTGTGTACTTTAGCGCTTGGTACTCTAATACCGCGGCTTGTCACGTCGACCCTCCCTATTTTGGGCAGCGGGGCGTGACAGGTTTTGTGTTGGCCCACGCAGGTCCGCACCCACTGCGATATGCGTAAAGGGAACACATGTAAGGCTCCAAAATTTCAGTACATGACACTAATGCATTTGTTCTGTTTCTCTCCTGCAGATGGAAGGTGGGAACGGGAGTTCCGGCGGGACCGGAACATCTGATGGTGGGATTGGCCCAGCCGGTGATGTGCAGTCTTCGGGTGACAGGACCTCAGAGTCAGCCCTGATGGCTAAGGTCCTGATGGGCATTTTAGAGCACATGGGTCAGATGGAGGAGAGGACAGTGGCGCCGAAGCCGCCGAGCTACAAGGAGTTCAGGACACTGCGTCCGCGATACTTCTCGGGCAGGGAGAGTAGCCTCGAGGTAGATGAGTGGCTGCGGCACACTGAGGATGATCTGACGATGTGTCGGTATCCCCGAGACGGTTGGGTAGAGTTGGTGAGGCGCCAGTTGACCCATCAAGCTAGAGACTGGTGGGAGGCTCAGGAGAGGCGACTGAAGGGGAACATTGCTTGGGAGACCTTTCGGGAGTTGTTTGAGGCCAAGTTCCTTCCAGAGGCAGCGAAGGACGAGTTGAGGCAGAGATTTGAGCATTTGACTCAGGATGGGAGGACAGTGGATGAGTATGATGCAGAGTTCTCGTTGTTGAGCAAGTACGCGCCAGAGCTTGTAGCGACAGATGCCATCAGAGCCAGGCGATTCCGCAAGGGACTAGACGTAGAGTTTCGGGCGGCCATGTCTACTCAGGAGTTATTGACTCAGGAGGCCGTACTGCGGGCTGCCAGACAGCATGAGACCCACCTACGGAGTGTGGGGAGGCCACCAGCCAGTGGTGGGAGACCAGCTGCTCAGCAGAGGACTGCACCTGGCCCAGTTCAACGGGTGACATTCAAGCGACCGGGGGCTCCACCTCCGACACAGAAGGGACCTTCATGCTACAGATGCGGGAAGCCAGGGCATGTGCAGAGAGACTGCCGAGTTACGAATGCCAGGTGTTATACATGTGGAGAGCCGGGACACATCAGCAGATTTTGCCCACAGTCGGGTCATGCCCCGGTGCCGCCGGCGTCAGCAGCTGTCCGGCCTACACAGCAGAGACCTCTTCCACCACCGCCACAGCGGCTTGCCCTTCCGGCACCGTCAGGATCGAGACCGTCTGCACCGAGAGGACCCCTCCACCTCCCCAGCAGCGACGAGGGAACCAGGGGCAGTTCCTCCACCGAGGCGGCAGCAGTACACCATGACCCCAGTAGAGACTTCGGAGGGTGCTAGTCGAGTGATCACCGGTATGAATCTTGCCCCTATGCAGTCTATTAGATTGAGCCTCAGTTATTCTATTTAGCTAGTTGGCTGAGTTTTATTGTTGTGATACTTAGGTATTGTTAGAGTGGCCTCCTACCCTGCTATGTCCTTATTTGACACTTGAGCGTCACATTGTTTTCTGTCGAAGAAGTTTGTGACGCAACACTCCATAGTAGTTGACACCTTTGCTGCTAGTTGGAATGTTCACACCGGAAATGGGGTTATTTGTAGTGTCTCTGGGATACGGAACTGTCCTGTTGAGATCGGGGGACGAGAGTTGTATGCAGACTTTTTGGTGATTGAGTTACCCGACTATGAGGCAGTGTTTGGAATGGATTGGTTGGGGATGTTCTATGCTAACATAGACTGTAGACTAAGGAGGGTAGTTTTTCGGATCCCTGACCATCCAGAGTTTGAGTTTTGGGATGGTAGTAGCGAGCTTGAGCCCTTGAAGTTTCGAGCTACGGTCGTGGAGTATTTAGACATGGAAGCAGAGCCCGTGTTACCAAGGGTTGTTGAAGAATTTCCTGACATCTTTCCAGATGACATCTTTGGATTACCCCCAGATAGGTCCCTGGAGTTTACTATTGATTTGATTCCAGGCGCTCAACCGATAGCGAATGCTCCATACCGTATGGCCCAATCGGAGTTAGCTGAGCTCCGCAATCAGCTGACCGATTTATCAGATAGGGGATTGATTCGCCAAAGTGTGTCACCGTGGGGAGCGCCAGTGTTGCTTGTGAACAAGAAGGATGGAACTCGGAGGATGTGCATTGATTATCGGGAATTGAATAAGGTGACGGTGAGGGATAAGTACCCTCTTCCCCGGATTGATGATATTTTTGATCAGCTTGGTGGATCCCGGGTGTATTCGAAGCTAGATTTGCGAAGTGGGTATCACCAAGTGAAGGTGCGGGAATCTGATGTTCCGAAAACCGCATTCCGTACTCGATACGGTCAATATGAGTTTCTGGTGATGCCTTTTGGAGTGACGAATGCCCCAGCTACTTTCATGAGCCTGATGAATCAGATCTTCTTCGAGTATTTAGATAAGTTTGTGGTGGTATTTATCGATGACATCCTGGTTTACTCGAAGAATGAGGATGAACATGCTGAGCATCTGCGGATGGTTTTGAATACCCTCAGGCAGCACCGATTGTACGTTAAGTTCAGCAAGTGCCAATTTTGGTTGACCAAGGTTGCGTTTCTTGGACACATAGTCTCTGGAGACGGAGTGTCTGTTGATCCTGAGAAGGTTGCCGCAGTAGAAAGTTGGCCTATACCTCGGACAGTCACAGAGATTCGAAGCTTTTTGGGGTTGGCTGGGTACTATCGGAAGTTCATTAAGGATTTCTCGAAGATTGCCTCGCCTTTGACTCATTTGACGAAGAAGGATGTTGCGTATGTCTGGTCGGAAGAATGCCAGCGAGCGTTCGAAGAGCTGAAGCATCGGTTGACCACTGCTCCTATCTTAACTATCCCTGACCGTTCGGGTGGATTTGAAGTTTTCTGTGACGCGTCTGGCAGAGGACTAGGCTGTGTCCTTCATCAACACGGGCGAGTGGTGGCATATGCTTCCAGATTGTTGAAGGAGCATGAACTGAACTATCCCACTCATGACCTGGAATTGGCAGCAGTGATTCTGGCTTTGAAATTGTGGAGACATTTCTTGCTAGGTGAACACGTGAAGATATACACTGACCATAAGAGTCTAAAGTATGTGTTCACTCAGAAGGAGCTTAATATGAGACAACGACGATGGTTGGAATTAATGGCTGAGTATGACGTTGATCTGCTATACCATCCTGGGAAAGTGAATGTGGTGCCAGATGCTCTTAGTAGATTACCCGTCGTAATGAAGCTAACCTCTCGACCACAACTTCGGTGGGCAATCCGACAGATGAGAATAGAAGTTGTACTCCCAGGAGAGAAAACTGTTATGATGGGGCTGCAGATCCAGTCTGATTTGATGAACAGGATTAAGGCAGCTCAATCAGGGGATGCCAAGTTGAAGAGGATCCGAGAGCAAGTGGAAGCTGAACTTCGTACCGATTTTCGCATTCACGAAGATGGGTCGTTGAGATTTGGGAACCGGGTTTGTGTGCCAAGTGGCGAGATTCGGGAAGAACTATTGAAGGAGGCACATAGTTCCCCATATTCTATCCATCCTGGAGGGACCAAAATGTACCGAGATTTGAAGCAGTATTATTGGTGGTCAGGAATGAAGAAGAGTGTAGCCAAGAGTGTGGCGTCCTGCTTGGTTTGCCAGCAGGTGAAGGCTGAGCACCAGAGAACTGCAGGATTGTTGCAGCCTCTCCCCATTCCAGAATGGAAGTGGGAGCATGTAACCATGGACTTTGTGACTGGGTTACCTCGGACTCCTAGGGGCAATGATGCGATTTGGGTCATCATAGATCGATTGACCAAGTCAGCACATTTTATTCCGTTCCGAGTTGGACAGTCAACAGAGAATCTGGCTAAGAGATACATGGAGGAGATCATGAGACTTCATGGAGTCCCAGTGAGTATAGTATCCAATAGGGATAGCAGATTCACCTCACATTTCTGGAAGAGTTTGCAGGCTAGTCTGGGGACGCGTTTGAATTTCAGCACTTCATATCATCCTCAGACTGATGGACAGTCGGAAAGAACCATTCAGATTCTTGAAGATATGCTGCGAGCGTGTATGCTTGATTTCAAGGGTTCATGGGAGGACCATCTGCATCTAGTCGAGTTCGCATACAATAACAGTTATCAAGCAAGTATTGGCATGGCTCCCTTCGCAGCTCTGTATGGAAGGCAGTGTAGGTCTCCTTTAAGTTGGGATGACATTGGAGACATGGAGTTTTTAGGACTAGACTTGGTGGCGGGTAACAACAGATGTGGTGCGGACAGTCAGAGAGAATCTGCGCATCGCGCAGGACCGTTATAAGCACTGGGCTGATACAAAGCGGAGACCCTTGGAATTTCAGCCAGGGGATTACGTGTTCCTAAGGATTTCACCGGTTCGTGGGACCATCCGATTTGGCAAACGTGGGAAGCTGAGTCCTAGATACATTGGTCCGTTCGAGATTTCCGCTAAGAGCGGTGAAGTTGCGTATCGGCTAGCATTGCCACCGGCCCTCGAAGGTGTGCATAATGTCTTCCATGTGTCTCAACTCAGAAGATATGTGGGAGATCCCAAACATGTTGTAGATTTCTCCGAGATAGAAGTACGGTCGGATCTCACATATGAGCAGCAACCAGTGGCTATTTTGGACCAGAGGTAGAAGAGGTTGAAGAAAAAGACCATTGACTTGGTTCGGGTCATGTGGCAGCAAGAGTCTCCGGGAGAGTCAACTTGGGAGTGAGTAGATGAGATGCAAGAGAAATACCCGTACCTGTTTGAGCAATGACTGCTGTATCCTATATTTTCTGCAGTTGTTGGGTATTGTATATAAATGAATGCTCTCCCGTTTTTGCTAAATTTCCGAGGACGGAAATTTTTCTAAGGAGGGTAGGGTGTAACAACCCTAGTGTGCAAATACTAAGTAATCGTTAAATTCATCCAAGTTTCTCGTACATGTGCACACCAATCCCGGGGAATGGAGAGATTTGCAAATTGCCCCTCAATTTTTCATCTATACCCAAATGAGGGTATCATTGCAAAGTTTGGGCTTAAGGCAAATTTCTTTAAGTTGAGGGGTTATTGTGCAAAAAGGGAAGTGGGATTTTTGCAATGGAAAACTTGTAATAAAAACAAGCATTTAGGAGGGCTAATTTGAAAAGGAGAGAGAGGGAAAAAAAAGAGAAAAGAAGAAAGAAAATGAAAAGGGAGTATGGCAAAGTACACCATACTCCCCTCCCCCCATCTCCACCTAACCCCACACCATACCCCCTCCCTCCATACTCTTTAAACCCCTTCCAACTCCCCCCTCTCCCCATTTTTCAGCCTCGTGGCCGAAATTGCCTAAGGAGAAAGAAGAAAAAAGGGAGGGGGGGGGGGGGGGGGGGGGGGGGAGAATAAAGAAGAGAGGAAGAAGAAGAAGAGAGAAAGGAGAAGAGAAAGAGGAGGAGGAGGAAAACCAAGATTGGAGGAGGGTTCTTGCAAGCTCTAGGCAACTCTTGAAGCCCCAAAAGAGGTAGAAACTCTTCACTCTCCTTCCCTAATTATAGATGCTAGAAAGTATCTTATACGTATGAGTTTTCTCTGAAATTTGGGGAGAGTGTTGTAGAGCTAGGATTCTTGTTGCATGCTTGAAAATTTTTTGAAACTTTAACTACGTGCTGGGATTAATTGGCTATTAGGAATGCTCTGAAAATTTTATATGATATGTATCTCGTAGTTATGAGTAACTTTCATGTTCATCACTTTTTCTAATTCGAACCGGAAGTTGGGGTAACAATTCGAATTGTGCAACATGCCAGGAATTCTGTCAAGCTGTACACATTTCAGTAAACCAAGCACCACTACATGCACACATCTTGGAATTTGTTGATTTTGGTCTTGTTAGAAAGATAACAAGTTTTTCTCAAAGTCCATCGCGACTCTTATGTCGAAATTCTGGCTATAATATGCCCAAAATTAGCTTTGAACACAGACACAGAAATCTGTCTGCAGAACAGTTTTGACACACTTTACCAAATAATTCACCATAAATCATATACTCCATAGTTTTGTATGAAATTTTATATGTGAACTCAAAACTGCCATATCTACAACTTTCATTCAGTAAGTTTTGTTAAATTCTCACTGGAAATGGCTGTTAATCATTGATGTTGTGACTGTTGACGAAATTTCAGCAAAATTGCATTGTTTGCTAATGACTAGATTATTGTTTTGGTTTACTTCGGAACATATCGCTAATGTGGATTCATCAGTGATTAAGTGCTGTCTATGGATATACTACTTTATGTTGCAAGTTTGGAAATGGATGTTTATGTTCATGGCTTATGAAGCTCGCAAGTTGTTGTGAACATTCCGATGAAAAGAATGCATTGGATCTCATTTTACATGCTTCATACTCTAGGTTTAATGATTAGTTAAAAGACAACCTAGGGTGTTCTCGTTCCACTCGAAGTGGGTGAGTGCCCTAGGAGGGGTTGGGGAAACCAAGGTAACGAGTGAGCATGCGGGGGATGGACTGCTGAGTTGTGGGCCACTCCCGACGAGCCCTCAGCGGCGGGGAGTTGGTGCGGTTGTGGTTGAGGTTGGTTGTGTTGGTGAACGGCTTCTTTCGTAAGAGCTTGTCTCGGGAAGTCGTAGCATTCCACCCACTTTACCGGGTGAGGTCCAGTCCCCGATGTCTGACCCGTTACTGAGGTTTCGAATTCATGCATGAAAACTAACCTATAAAGAAAAAACAGTAACTCTGGAATGTGATGCCTTTTCCTTTGGTGTGATTCCTTGTTGTGCACTATGATTAGAGTAGTAGAGTTGTGGAGTTCCTACTGGGCACGCTGTGACGTGTCCTCCCCCCTACGGGTCCAGGCACTGGTTCTCTGGCGGCGGGCCCGGGAGTGGAGACCCCGGAGGGCAGCTCGTCTCAGCAGGGTCCGTAGTGTATGGTCAGTGTGGGTCGCGTGGTGTAGTCTTGGGTTGTGTGTGTGTGATGAACGCAGTGTTGTACCCATGTTCCCTTTGTACCCCGTAGGGTTGAGTTGTACTTTTGTGGGAGCTTTTGCTGTTGGGGTTGTACAGTGGACTTGTGCGGTACTGGCCATGTAGTAGCGGTGCTCTGTGACTCTTGGATGTTCTGTTCGTCGTATTTTACCTTACTGCCTGTGTTGTAGTGTCTTGTACTATCTTTCTGTGTTGGAGCTGTACTGTTCTGTTAATCGTTCAGTCTGTACTTTACTGCTTGTGTTTCCTCAGCGTTTGCAGTGGCCTGCGTGACTTTGGTGTGTACTTTAGCGCTTGGTACTCTAATACCGCGGCTTGTCACGCCGACCCTCCCTATTTTGGGCAGCGGGGCGTGACACTGCTTCACAAGCAACCCAAAACAGTTACAGAAATCTCCTGTTTGGGATAACTATTCACTAGAAACAGTGCCTGGAAAAGGACATGTGGCTTTTTGCAAAATCTGTAGATCAGATTTCAATTGCGCAGCCAAAGATGGCACAACACATCTGAAAAGACACACAGAAGCACATAAAAAAGAGAGGCTAGACAAACAACGTTAAACTTAACAGCTAATTCTAGCTCTTTGTCTGCTTTTTCGTATTCTTCTGGCACAATGCGAAAGGAGATGGCTAGACTAGTTCTATGCCAAGAATTACCTTTAAGTTATGGGGAAAGCTCCTCAGTAGAACGTTTTAACCAAGTAGCACTGAACCCCGCATTTAAAAAGGTGCCTAGAAACACACTTAGAAGAGATGTTATGACAACTTTTGAAGCTGGCAAAGCTAAAATGATTCAAACTTTTACGGCATTAACATCTAGGATAGCTTTAACGTCCGACATATGGACAACGAAATGGGGGTTATCCTACATATGTGTTACGGCACATTATGTAAACAACGGCTATACTATTCATAAAATGATTATCGGTTTTAAATTGTTAGCTTTTCATCATACTGGTGTTGTTATTGCTAATGCGATTATGCCTGTTATTCGTGAGTATGGCATTTGTGATAAAATTATTTCATTTACACTTAATAATGCATCTAACAATACAACTGCGATATCATTTTTAAAAAGACACCTGAACCCTGATCTGGACGGTCTTTTATTTCATCAGCGATGTGGTTGTCACATCTTGAACTTGATAGTACATGATGGGCTTAAATTTGCTGCTGATTGGGTAGAAAAGGGTAGGAACCTTATGTTATACATACAGTCTTCTACCAATAAGAGAAGTTTATACAGAGAAGTATGTAGAAATTGCCAACTTCCTTACCGGAAGTTTACATATATCGTTCCACATAGGTGGAACTCAACGTATCTTATGATGCGTTGCTTGCTTAAAAACAAGATGCAGCTTAGTTATTTTGCTAGTACACACATTCCGTATGAGACGGATTTCAACCTTACTGATTTAGAGTGGAAAACAATTGAGCAGCTATGCGATTTTTTTAGGGTTTTTATTATGCTACAAACAAATTTTCGGGTATGTATTACTCAACATCCATTTTAGGCTTTGGTCAATTGGTTATAATTTCAGACACTTTAGCTAGGTATAGCAGCACTACGGACACTACACTTATTCTTCAACCAATGATCGAAGAAATGGATACTAGGCTAGCAAAATATTAGAAGCATGTTCCTTTGCTTTATTCATTAGCTAATGTTTTTGATCCAAGATTTAAAGAGGATTTAGTAGCTGGATTATTAGAAACCTTTTATGAAAACATGCAATTTGAAGTTGAAGATCATATAATGCATTTTAAAACTAGCTTAAGAGCTCTGTATGCGACTTATGAGGCTAGATATATGGAACTTCATCAAACACTTCTTCTGTTCCTGCTAGTTCTAATATTACATGCAAACTGAGGCAGATTTTGGGGAAGAAAAAACAAAAAACCGTAGCTTCAGAAAGTTCGTCTAATGAGTTATCCAAGTATTTAGAAATTACTTATCCTTTCACTGAGGAAGAATTGGATGATCCAAATTTTGACATTCTGGGCTGGTGGAAAATGTATGAACCTAGGTTTCCAATTCTTACCATTATGGCTCGTGATCTGTTATCAATCCCTATTTCTACTGTTGCGTCTGAGTCTGCTTTTAGTACAAGTGGCAGGGTTCTGAGTGACAGGAGATCAAGGCTTAAAGAAGGTGTAGTTGAAGCGGTGGTATGTGCAAATGACTGGTTTCATGCTGAAGACCGCACGCAAGATAAAAAGGACCTTTCAGAAGATTCTGAGGACGAAGCGACTGACGATGAATGATTTTCTTTTTTTCATGGATTGTTATTTTCTATCTTGTATTAGCTTGTAGAAGTCCTATGTGTTGGCCATTGTACGAGGGGTAAGGCTGGCCAATGTAAGTCCCCCCCCTAAAAAAAATTTTAATTAATGAAATTTAAAGGTTCAACCCAGGACCTTCGTGAATTTCGGGCTAAATTATCTAACTTAGTTTTATAAGTAATATAAGTAAATTTAAATTTTTTTTAACTTTGTAAAATATTTTATATAGGTCTTATAAATTTTTTAAAACTTTAATATCATTCTAAACTTATTTTTACTTCTTTAGAACAAGTTATAAGTAATAAAAAATTTGTTCTAAATAAGAAAACATTAGATAACAAGTATTTAAATTTTAAAAAATATATATATAACATATAAAATATTTTACTACTCTTAAAAAAATTTATAATTGTTGTAAACCATGGCGGCTACGGAACCCGTAGCCCTGTATTTATAGTAATAGGGTTACATAATGGGTGGATACCCACTAACGGGTTGGGCCTCCAAAGCCCGTTTATAACACTCCCCCTTATCCATCCATTGTTGTAAGCCGTGATGAACGCTTCGGGGTTCATAGAGCTTATCTGATCATGGGTCTATGGATACTTCTGGATCCCAAGTTTAAGAGTACTTGCCTCGTTAAAACCTTTGCCAAGGAAAACCCAGTGGGAAAAAACCAATGGCTAAGGGAAAAGAGTACAAGTCTCTGTAACTTCCCCTGATCGATGGATATCACTAGAGGTGGATACTTCTGGATCCTAAGTTAGGGATAACTGCCTCGTTAAAACCTTTAGCTATGGAAAACCCAGTGGGAAAAACCAATAGCCAAGGAAAAAGAGTACGGTTTCCGTAACTTCCCCTGATTAGTGGAAGTATTTAGGGGGTGGATACTTCTGGATCCAGAGTCAATGAGTTTGCCTCGTTAAAACCTTTAGCTATGGAAAACCCAGTGGGAAAAACCAATAGCCAAGGGAAAAGAGTGCAACACTACATTTGACTCCCCCTGATCTGTACAAGCTGCAGGCTTGCAGATCTCCTAGGCATCTATACATCAATCTCTTACAGTGTTCCGATACAAAGTACAAGGCATCGCTCACCTATACAATACGTCGCTCATCTATACAAGTATCGCTCATCTATAGCAGTTACTGGATCTGAGGGATCTCTTCTGAGGAGGAGTGGTCTTCAGACTCGGTAGGTTGCATCACGTCTCTGACCCAGTCTTCACTGTGTCTGCGAGGTACTGCAGGACCTGGCTGTGCGTACTTATGATTTGCTTCTTGGATTGATGAGCCTCTCGGGATGGTGGGATTGATGTTGCCTTGGAAGCATGCTTTGCTGGTCTCCAGGAGGTGGTCGCTTCTTTGTTGCAGTCATCGCGATGATCTGTAACCTGTATCTGCAAATACATTTAACATGTTGTATGATCCTTGACCCTTGGAGATAGCGCAGAAGCTACATATCTCTGGTCCAGTGGTGCGCTGCAGGCGCTGCACTGTATCTGATTAAAGTGTTTACTACCAGATAAAGGAGTGTACAAAAGACATTTGAGTAAGGCACTTCAGGACCTAGGATATCCTTCCCCTCTTCCAGCGAACGGAAGGGGTCTTAATGTGCATCCATACAACCAGTAGGTGTATTGGTGGATTGCAATTTTCCATGTTTCTTCATCGACTGGATGATAATTTCATCTTCTGGATGGTTATTCATCTTCGGGATGATGGTTTCATCTTCGGGATGATTATTCATCTTCGGGATGAAGGTTTCATCTTCAGGATGATAATTCATCTTCAGGATGATTATTCATCTTCGGGATGAAGGTTTCATCTTCAGGATGATAATTCATCTTCAGGATGATTGTTTCATCTTCGGGATGATAATTCATCTTCAGGATGAAGGTTTCATCTTCAGGATGATAATTCATCTTCAGGATGAAGGTTTCATCTTCAGGATGATTATTCATAAAGGTATGTTGTCACATCATCCATAGCAACATAGCCTAAAATTATCTTTGCTAATCGCATGGGTTTCGCAATCATGACCAGGGAGCCTGATGCATCAGTTTGATTAATTTTGTAAGTGAGTTAAACTCATCTTACATGGTTACTTCCTGGTTTCTGCGAAATAAACCTCTAAGGCTATAGCGTTTTGCTTATAGCATACGATTTTATTTATTTATACAATACTCGGTAGCCCACAGGTTTGATATCTTTTGATATCAGGACTTCTGGTCCAAACACTTCACATTTCATAAGTGAGTCCAGCTCAACTTATTATTGCCTCGTTCCACATAATTTGGCCAAATTTCTGCGTTTGCTTCAGGAAACGGAGATTGTGAACGATATCAATGGCAAAATGAAATGTGAGTAATTGTCGACAAGTGTGTTTTATCCAAATACCTCTCCGTGTACGTACATTATTCTATTTATTCCAGATTTATCTCTTCTGGAGGTTCTGGAAAGGGAGAGGATATGGAGATGAGCTCATTTTCCTGTGGTGGTATTGTTTTAGGGTCTCGTGGTATGTCCTCTCATCCATTGAGGATATCCACTTCTGCTACTGGTAGATTGCATCCATAAAGTTGGTATGTCAATCCTAGCTGGATTTTTAGTAGCAGGGATGTGTGAATTTGACAATATTTATATTGTCGGTAGCTATGTCTGATAACTGTTTAACAGTTTCATAAATGTGGATCTTCCGGATCTCATTACTATTCATGATAATCAGATCATAGGTATTAATGTTTTAAATGGTCCATAGTGGTGATATGGGGATGTAAACTCATCATGACTCCATCGATAAGATGTGCACTAAACGCTTCCCCCGTTAGGGGTTCTCGGAAACTGTTTATATGAGGTGATCAGGCTCATATAAATAGTTTCTAAGGAGGCGTTCTGATGGTTTGCATGCTCCCACGTGGTCACCTTACAACTGGATTTCTAGTGGATAAGTAATCCGTTTAAATCATTTTAATGATTTACATATAACCCATTTCTGGGTGTGAACACAAAGCTTCAGGGTGTTCAATTTTCTTCCAGTTGTTAAATTGATTTCCCAGTGTTATCCCAAAAATCCGCAAATAGCTCGACTTCAATGAAGTTGAGCATAAAACTAGGGATATGAACCCGTCAAGGCTCCATCTATAAGATGTGCTCTAATGCCTCCCCCGTTTGGGGATCTCGGAACATATTCATCTAGGAGGGTTAGTCCCGATGAATAAGTTCCACTGCGGCATTTTTGAGGGTGGTATGAGGGTAAGTAAAAGCCCAACCAATATCCTAGTAATGTAATATGTCCGTTGTGATTAATAATAATCTAGACTGCGGTTGGATAACAAGGTTTTGATTATGACCATTTTAAGAGGATATATAGATGAGTACTCTAAGGTATATCATCAGCCATATATATGGAGTGTAGGGAGTCAATGGCATCCTCTATTTAGGAGTATTCAGGATGACAAGTCATTTACAGTAAAATAAAATGCGTAAAAAGCACATATATACTGCAAGAGAATACTACTAATAATTTATGTTAGAGCAACAAGTTTCATAGTATGATGTGGGTTGTATAAAACATACGTCCACAATTGTGCTCATTTTAGACTCATATTATGACAACAGATCAAATTTATTTTCAAAATTTATTTATCCTCGGGAAGTAGCGAATTATACATACTGTCAATTTGACTTTCGTCGTTTAGACTAGATATGTATATATTTTTATATGGCATACGTTAATGCCCATTAATTTTGCGAAAAGCATTATGGGTCTTGTCAGAGCTTCTGGTCTGATATTGGGTTGCCATTTCATACTCCATATCGAGGTACATCATATCTTCCCTTTCACATTTTTATTCAAGACTTCCCCTGTTTTCAGTCTTCCTTATTGTCGTTTATAAGGAAGAATGATTATTGGTCTTACGAAGTAGACACATATAAGGGAAATGAGTTAGTCTCTATTTTTCCACTTTCTAGTTTATGATAGACTTATAAAGGTCTATTTGAAAACTCAAGTATGGTCTTCAGGCCATTTTTATTGAGTCATTCAAGTATTGTGTGGATATAAGATCATACTCTAGGGGAAAAAAATTACGTGGGTACGAATTTTATAATTTCTCACTTATCTATTAAGCCACGACTTCGGGCGTACGCTTAAAAAATAAGGTTAGATTCAAGAATCATACCTTGTAAAGTGAGATTACTCAAAGGAGTTTGGCGGTGTTATGACAACTGCTGGTGTCAATATCGGTTTATACAGACCGTGGATCTGAGAGATCTATTCACCGCGAAATGCGTATTTCTAAAAGAAATCGCATAAATGTTTTTCGTATAATCCCTCGTACTTGTTAATTTTTATTAGTGTGAAAGGGTGTTGACTTTTGATTTGATTTTGAACTTCAGGTTCATTTTGGTTTTGAACTCCAGGTTCATTTTGTCAACTAGGATATGATGTTAAAATTTATTGAAAGCATTATTGGTTTGTTGTCATAAAATATTGTCATGTCATGAGCAATTCATACATATAATATAAATCCAGTAAACTAAAAAGTTGTGCTCAATTAACCAGAATGGAAACAATTATGATGTATACACATGCTATTTATATTCTGCAGGTATATAAATAATTTTATCTCAGACATATATTTATGCTACAGGCATTAAAAATACATCAAAAAGATTTTAGCATGCTAAATAAAATGTTTATTACAGAACATTAAATATGCGACGGGCATATAATTTTCTACGCATGCATTTATAGTGTTTAAGTGGAAATTCATGCTAGAGGCAACAAAAATATACATCACATCGTAGAAAAATGCGGCAGGCATTTAATATCATAGCAGACGATTAACACATACAATTAATCATCACATGCATTTTATAATGGAAATGAAAATTTTTCGTTTAATAATTATTGGACCACTAGGCAACGTCATACATCGTTAGGTTAGTTGACTAACGGCAGAGCGGTCGCAGGATCTTCCTAATTATTAAACGTAAATAATCAGATAATCCGAATAAAATGCGATGAATAAAAATTGTGTAATTTAACAGATTTTGACGAAAACGAAATCGTAATTAAATCTGAAAAAGATTTGAAAATCGAAAAAAAATTTCGGGGTCAAACCCTAGTTAGGGTTTATGGTCGCGCGGATTGCCGCTTCAGGCGGCAAGGGTTTCCGGGCATGAGCGCGCACCGGGGGGGGCCCGATACGAGCGGCTGCCGGGGGGTGGGGCCCGCCGCGGCCGGCGGCGGGGCCCGCCGCTGCGGGCGGCGTGGGTGGGCCCGCCGCTGCGGGCGGCGGGGTTGGGGGCCCGCCGCTGCGGGCGGCGGGGGGGGGGGGGGGGCCGCCGCTGCCGGCGACGGGGCCGCCCGCCATCGCAGCGGCGGGCCAACCCGCCGCTACTGGCGGCGGGGCCGCCCGCCGCTGGAGCGGCGGGTTGGCCCACCGCTGCTGGCGGCGGGGCCGCCCGCCGTCGCTGGCGGCGGGTTGGCCCGCCGCTGCTGGCGGCGGGTCCGCTGCCAGCGCCCGCCGCCGCTGGCGGCGGGGCCGCCCGCCGCCGCTGGCGGCGGGGACGCCCGCCGCTCCTGGCGGCGGGTTGGCCCGCCGCTCCTGGCGGCGGGGCCGCCCGCCGCTGCTGGCGGCGGGGCCGCCCGCCGCTCCTGGCGGCGGGTTGGCCCGCCGCTGCTGGCGGCGGGGCCGCCCGCCGCTGCTGGCGGCGGGGCCGCCCGCCGCTGCTGGCGGCGGGGCCGCCCGCCGCTGCTGGCGGCGGGTTGGCCCGCCGCAGGGAGCGGCGGGGCCGCCCGCCGTCGCTGGCGGCGGGGGCCGCCCGCCGCTGCTGGCGGCGGGTTGGCCCGCCGCAGGGAGCGGCGGGGCCGCCCGCCGTCGCTGGCGGCGGGTTGGCCCGCCGCAGGGAGCGGCGGGGCCGCCCGCCGTCGCTGGCGGCGGGTTGGCCCGCCGCTCCTGGCGGCGGGGCCGCCCGCCGCTGCTGGCGGCGGGTTGGCCCGCCGCAGGGAGCGGCGGGGCCGCCCGCCGTTCAGCGGCGGGGGTGGTTTTGCCGCCGCTTCGGGCGGCGGGCGACGGTTTTTTCCGCCGCTTCGGGCGGCGGGCGAGGGTTTTGGCGCGAGATCTAGGGGGGATTCGCGTTCCGGCGAGAAAATCCCCTAGGGTTTCATGGTTTTTGGGGATAAAAATCTAATTTTTAGTGGAAAAAATCTATTTTTAATCTCCAACAAAACGTTTTTATTGTAAAAATTTGATTTTTCATCAATAAAAACCTTGATTTTTATTAAACAATCGATCCAAGAATTTTGGATCTAGACATATGCGCATATGAAATTTTAGATCTAGGGTTTTAGGGTTACCTCTAGATCCTACCCCGCCGGATCTAGCGACGTTCGGTGAAGGAAGCCCGTTCGCGTCGCGTCCGTCCGTCGCGTCCGTCCGTCATGTCCGTCCGTCGGCAGGGGTTCGGCTTAGCTTTGAGCGTGCTGATAACGTGTTGTAAACCATGGCGGCTACGGAACCCGTAGCCCTGTATTTATAGTAATAGGGTTACATAATGGGTGGATACCCACTAACGGGTTGGGCCTCCAAAGCCCGTTTATAACAATAATGAGTTAATATAAATTTTTACAGATTTTTTAAATTTTTTTTATATATTTATTTTTTTTAAATCCTTAATAACCGGCCCGGCCCGGGCTCGGCCCGCTTGGCCCGTAGCCCCCCGGGTCGCGGGCCGGGCCGCGGGGCGCCCCCCCCCCCCCCCCCCCCCCCCCCCCCCGGTCGGGCCGGCCCGATGGCCGCCTTGACCCTGAGAGCAAATAACGCGATAGACAGTGAAAAAAGGAAAATGACAACTATGTAAATAGTAGAGAAATGGATGGGTTTATTTGGTTTCATGAAAAAAGTATGGCAAGCATGCAATTAAGTGAGAAAGTGAGGGCTTTTGTTTGGGCAACACGAAAAAACACCCCAAAGTGCTCCCACACCCTCACATCCCACATGGGGAATGAAGTGGCACAACCTGCCACCCGTCACATATGACAAACTCTGTCAACTAGATTTGTTCTAATCAGCAAAACCATCCCGCATTTATATAATAGATTTTTGGTTCCGATGTTATTGGTCGACAATGTAATAATGTTATCATTGGATTGCAATGGTGATTATTTAGCAGAAGTATATTATATTTTAAGCAATTGAAACTAGATTGTTACTACATGTCTCATACTCAATGTAAAAAAAGTAAATGAATATTCAAAATGTTTTGTGTTGGGATTTCAGTTGCTTACTATGAGACAGACGATACGAACACTGGAAATGCGGTATATACAAACTTATCTCATTTAAAATTAGCTTCATTCGATTTCAATTGACAGAAGAAAGAAAACTTTACTATGAGACAGAACATACGAACACCAGTCAGCAAGCACATCACCTGATTTTCATCAATATAGAATCAATTATAACGTATAAGTCAATAAGATCATGTACTGTATATATCATAATCTACACAAAGACGTGTATGTGTGTGTATAACAATGAATTCAAAAAAATAGAAAAGAAAGTCAACAGAAGCTACAGCGCCATCACAATCCCGGCCAAAGCCATCACACCTGCCCCTCCCCATCCCCACCCACCACCCCTCCTCCCTCCTCCGCCGTTCATGTCCCGTCCGGCCACCGTCGCCCCGCCGGCGTAATTCGGGTTGCTCCCATACAGCAGCTGCACGCCGTCCACGTCGTCCTTCGCCAGCTCCACCTTCTTCGTCCTCGTCTTGATCGTCGGGTACATGATCGCCTCCTGCACCGACGAGTGCCCCAGCCCCAGCAGATGCCCTATCTCGTGCACCGCCACCGACTCCAGATCCACCGCGTTCGCCGACACAGCCGCCGCCACGTCCCCCTCCGCCACCCAGTCCTCCGCCGCGTCCAGATGGAACCTCCCGTCCGTCGGCGAGAACGCGTGCGCCAGCGTCCCGAGAACCCCGTCGAACGCCTCCCCGTCCCCGTGGTCCCCGCTGTAGAACCCAACGGTGATGTCGGCGTCGGACCCGTCGGTCACCTCGGTGAAGTTGAGGTTGGTGGCCGCCGACCAGCGGGCGAAGGCTCGGGCGAAGACGGAGCGTAGGACGGCCGGGTCGACGGAGACGGCGGATGTGGATGTGACCGCGTAGGTGAGCTGGCGCTTGTAGGAGGGCCAGGTGGGGTTGCCGGGGAAGTACGCGTAGAGGTGCCGGCCGGATTTCTTGCCGGAGGCCATGGAGGAGGTGGAGTTGATGACGTCGGGGACGCCGCAGCGGGGGGAGATGAGCTGCGTGATGGTGGAGAGGTCGAGGATGCCGGTGACGTCGAGGTTGAAGTTTTGTTGGTAGGTCCTGAGGGCGAGCTCGAGGTCGTCGTCGAACGAGTCGGTGAAGTTGGGGGAGCCGGAGAGGTAGCCAAATTGGTGGAGGTACTGCTTGAGCTCGTGGATGATGGGGTTCTCCTCGCCGCGGTGGCAGTCGGTGAGGTTGAGGAACGCATCCCATGGATTCATAGCATTAGAGACCGCAAAGAAGCAGAAGAAGACGATGAACAAGATGGAGGAGCTCATTGTTTATTTGGTATGAGATTTGTGATTGATTTGGTTATTTATACGGCATTTCAAATTAGGACTTTGACTTTGATGGTGTATTGTTATTGTGTGGATGGAAGAAGACAAGAAATTGGCGTCAAGATCAAAGAAGCTTCTGATTATCTTATGGAAATTTTTGTCGTTGAAACTCATGGATGACTGGTTCTTTGCAAGACTGCAACTCTTCAACGTATAGGTGCCATGCTAGCTTCAGGATTGGTTCTGGGAGTTGAGCGAGTCTTTTTGTGTGTGTTTTTTGACGGGGAAAGTTTATGGCCTTCTGGCTCTAGCTATGGCATTGGCCTAGATTTGAATATTAAATTAATTTTATGTCCAGTTTTAAAATTACAAAATACGGAAGACTTAAGGGAGGAATACATTAAATGAAAGGAAGCAAATACTTTATTATAGCATTTTGGTTTTAACTAATCAAGACAAATATTAGAATCACATGTAATGTATGTATCATATTCTTGAAGCATCAAACTTTCGGGTCACCAGCATCTTTGACCCAAAACCCCCAGGTGGCACAACACGAAGTTCATCAGATCACCTGCTCCCAGACGTGTTCTTTTAGTCATCAACCCAAGCTTTGAATTTGTCTAATTATATATGCATGTCCCTTATTAGCCAGTTTAGACATATAAAAGCTCGGCATCATATATATTTTCTTGCCAAGAACTGGGCAAACTTTCCTTTGGTTCTCTCAACCACTCCCTTACGTTGGAGACTGAAAGAAAGTCGAAGTAGGGTTGGTATTTGTTTTAGCGGCCTGCTGCTCTCATTGCTTTGGTCAAGTAGCATGTCATCATATTAGGCTTTGATTATTTCTTCTAATTGCGTATAGCCGTGTGCAAATAAGTCATAAGCTTATAGTTTGTTGGTTTCCAAACAATTAGGAAGTGGATGACCCTGACCGCAAGAACATAGCTAATAATGACGCATTGGTGAGATGAGCCTGAATGAGCTAGATGTGCATAACTCCTAAATGTTCTCTACTCCATACAAGAGTGTTAACGACCCACTAATGACCACACTAATGGGTTAGATGGGTTAGATGGGCATAACTCAAACATAGAATTTCACATTAATTCTCTGCACATTAAATGTCCACACCCGATTAGATATACAAATGCTGTAACGACCCACTCTCTGGGGCCATTAATATTTGGATGCAGGTCATGTAGTTAACCAGTATAGAGTTGTACAAAATACTCAAACAAGAGTCCAATTATTGCACTCCATATCTGAAGTACAACACACAACCGCTCTCACACCAAATACCTGAAATGTAACACGGAACATGAATACAAATAAAAGTACATCACACACAACTCAAAGGCTAAAAATCTGCAGCCTCTGGGTCGAACTCAGGCTCCTCGAACTCAGTAGCCCCTTCACCAACCTGGTTGTCGTCTAGAAAAAGTAGTAAAAGCAGTGCACAAGCATGTAACATGCTATGTAAAATAACTAAGAATCACCATGCAAGTGCAACAAGCAAAGTAAAAGCAGACATGCATGCAAGGGCTATAAGTAAATTAAAGGCGACTGTACGAGTACGATAAGTTACGTATAAGAGCAACAACTGTTGTAAGGCATACATGGCATAATGATATATAGCATGCAAAGTGGTAACAGAACAAAACAAGCATATAAAGACATGGGTAAAGTGCTTATAATAGCAAATTATATCGTGACTCGCGTAGAATGGTGCAATATGCAACCATGAGACCACCTCTTACGTCACAGGGAGCTAATCCTGGGCGGCACAACACACTTTTGAAACAGGACATGAGTATACACTTTTGAAACGGGACGGGACATGATAGGTGACTCCAGTCACACCCACACACATTATACCATGAGTTACCTCAAAACCCAGTGATGTGTCAAGTGTACCAAGTATATGTTTCCAACGAGATATTCTAACCTTATATTCCAACATGATATTACACACGATATTGCACTCGATATTCGACATGATATTCCACATTGTATTCCATTAGCATGCACTGAGTAGTAGATAGCAGGCAGCATGTGATGTGACTATTTAAGCGGGTTCATCGTGCAACAAGGGTAAAAATATTTCATGCATGTATTTTCGGTGAGAAGCATAAAAACATAACAGTCATGGTGAACGTGACGAATGTGATAACATAGTAATCATGGGTTTGTATGCGATGAGTATAATTTGCATGGATTTACATACAACATGTATGGTAACTTTTGTAATTATGATAGGCATAAACATTATTAATATGCAATCGAGTAGTTCTTTATTTAATTGGGTCTCTACGTTGGCGAGGCTTGTGTCCAAGTCAATGTTAATTCAAGGTGATAGTCGTTACTAGGCTATATTAATTATGCAAGCGATACCCTAATTACTAAGTTCACACTAGTACAATTGTTTAAACACCTGAATCAAGAATTAGAGTGACTTACTAGTTTTGAGATCGTTGGGGGAAGACGATACTGGAGCTAGAACTATCAGGGGTGCTTGTGCATGAGAAATGGTTCATGCAGACATAAGAAATAAACGGCTATACGTTATTCCATTTTCTAATTATTTTAAGTAACGTTTTTTACAACATGGAATAGATCAAAATACGTAATAATACTTTTTAGAAACAGTAAAAGTAAAAAATATAATTTTATCTATGTAGAAAATAATTGTATAAAGCTCATGGGTATTTTTTATAATTTTTAAACAATACAACCCAATTTTCTAATTCTAAACTAATTAAAAACTAATTTTCAGAATTAAAAATTAACCATCGTAAATGCTTGTCGATTTATTTAGAGAAAGTTACAAGTCAGAATTTTATGTACAATATGTCAAATAGTAGAACACTAAGATATTTTTATATTTTGAAGTTTACGTGTAGTATGAAAAATATACACAGTTTTTGCAAATTAGAATTAAACACTGATACCTTTGAAAATTCATAACTTATAAAATACGTACCCGATTCGTGTAATTCTGGTGCCAACGTAAGAATTTTTAGTTATCTTCCAGTTATTTTAAAGGCACTTATATAATTTACTATCAATTTAATATAATTTCGCTCTTATAAATATACACATATATACATATATAATTGATGTGTCATTATATTCCACGTTTTATCTATATGATTACACGTCAAATGATTGCTCAATTACATATTTCATACGCTTTTACGCGATTATTTGGAACAATGTGACTTTTGGAGCGTTTATGCCCATTTCAGGGATTTGGAGCGATATTGGAGCAATTTGGAGTCAATAAGACGATCGGCGACGTGATAGCACCAAGAAGACTCATGATAATATGCTTGAGGTGCTAAAGAAGAAGACTAGAGGAAGAAAGGAGGAAGAGAAAGAGAAAGAAGAAGCCAAGAAGCAAGTAGACCACTTTCCCAGTCGACTCGACCCGATGAGCATTCTGCTGCTCAGTCGAGCTGAGGCAAACTCAGCCAATGTGCACGAGCCACTCGATCGAGAAGAGAGGTGACTCGACCGAGTCAACCTAACTTCAAACTTCCTCCAGACATCGAACTCGACCGAGTAAGACCTACTCGACCCGAGCAGACTGACGACTCGACCGAGCAGGACCTACTCGACCCGAGCAGGCAAAGCGAGGTTTTAGACAAAGAATCCAAACTTTCTGATGACTCGACTGAGTAGGGGGCGACTCGACCGAGCACGAAGGCTACTAGGTCGAGTAAGGCGAACGCCCAGATTTTCAGACAGCCGTTCGCTCTTTTCAACTCTGGTATCACCTGAGATTTTTCAGTACTTTTATGATATTTTTTTCCAGATATTAGACTTCAAGAAGGTTCCAACGCCACCAAGAACGTGCCAATCGGATGTCAGATGAGCTTTGGGGAATTTCTGCAAGATGGTGCTGCAGTGCTAAAATCTGCACTCGACCGAGTGATGTTCCTACTCGGTCCGAGTGCTGCCGGTGTCCACCAATAAGTTGCGGCCAGAAACAGATTTGTGCCGAATTGGAGAGGGTTTTTTGGGTTATTTGCTAGGGTTTTGAGGGGACTATTTATATGAACTGTAGCCGTCATTAGAGGGGGAGCGGAGACGACTTTTTAGGGAGTTTTTAGAGGAGTTCTTGGAGACTTTCTTTTGGAGTTAGGCCATGCCATAGGCCCCTCCCATGTATCATGCTAAGTCTATTCCCTTGAATTATATTTTAGTTTTTCTTATTGTTTTTCTATGATGCTAGCAATGATCTCTATTGTTTTCATAATGTTTGCTATGCATGAGTAGTCTTTTCTAGGGCTAATGGATTAGCCCTAGGATTTTAGGATCTAGATACAAAGATAGATTTTTATGATTCGTTGGATATAAAGGGGGTTGTATTTTGGTTGATCTAGCCAAATCCCTATGAGAACTCGTACTGAGATCATGCCACGGTCTGTGGAATTGATTAGCTTAAGAAGTATCTTATGGATTTAATTAGAGAGTTAGTGGATCCAATCAAGGCTCGTGACCATGCCCGGCTCGTGCCTTGAGGGGATCCACCGACGAACTATATCACTAATTGACGGCTACCTCCATTGCGTCAATGGGAGCCACCAAAGTTCCTCGAAGTTCTAATCCATGAGAGTGGTATGAGCTGAGAGATCGATCCCATAAAACCAATGCAATGTAAGATTCCTAGCATAGCGTCGACATCCGACGATCCTAGTGTTGAGTCCTAAGGCCGTAGTCTTTTTATATTTTATTCTTTTATATTATGTGGAATCCCTTGTTTGCGATATCGAGTGACACGACCTTCGCATCCATCACCATTACGACATTCCATATTCCACATCTACCAATAAACCCACAAGTCTAACTCAACCTATGAGTAGATAGGTAGTATAGCACCGTTTTCCCGTGTTCGATACCTGTTCGCCACTATACCATGTGCTTGCGGTAAACGACATCGTTTCGGAGTTAATTTCGGCTCGATCAATATTACGTATACCTCTTTCTCACTTCTACCTCTCTCGCGATTAATGTGCACTTATGCGCGTTAGGGAAGCGAGTGTAGCTGCGAAGGCTGTTAGTGAGGCGCGGATGTCGACGTTGTGGGTGGTGGACCCGTCGACGGTCTGGTCGTCGACTACGACGTCGCAAGCGATGCAGGGATGCGTGTCACGACCCACTTCCCTAAAATGGAGGCGAGACGTGAAAAGGTCCGCACGGGAGTGGAGCGGTGAAGCCCCAAACCCGATAAGCGTCAACTTAGTATAAGCAGGTCCCTGTAATTGCAATCGAAACAACAACAATAATAATATGAGACGGATAAGAAACACCAATCCCAAAGTTTGTCCACAAAATATTCAACGACACAGAAAAGCCACCAGGCTAAAAGAAAAGAGTCTAAGGGCCCAGAACAAGGCCAAACAAAAGCAACGACATAAATAAGTATAGGTGCCACGCACCAATAACAAAACAACTGTCTAACAAAAAAAATAAAGCACAAAGGAGACACTAGGACTGGTCCCCAGTGTCCGCGTACTCCCCGTCCAACACGGGCTCAAGCTCGGCGTCCGCAAACACCTCACCCTCAGCGGGCAACTCAGGCTCAAGGTCTAACATGCGTCACCCAAAAGAGAGAGGGGCACATGTCAGCAAGTCTAAAGGACTTGGGCAAGGAAACTGAAAGTAAGGCAACTAGCAACCTAACAGTTTAGTATGCATGACATGGCAGTTACAACATGAGTGCACAATTTAAAACATGGCAAGACAATTTGTACATGAGAGCAATCATCGGGACAAGACAAGACAAGAGTAGCTACGCTACTATCAATCAATCCACATTGTTTTGCAAGTGTTTACGCCCTTCGCTGAATGGTAAAACATGTCAGACCGATCGGCACTAAACACAATTCACATTTCACGGCTGTTTTGTAGATGTTTACGTCCTTCGCTGAATGGCATAGCATTTCAGTCCGATCGGCACTAAACACTACCCCACCCCAAAGAGTTTACGCCTTACAACTGCAGTTGTTGATCAAACAGACCCCCAGTTGAATGGCCGCTTAACCCTCACCCCATCCCGCACTAAACAAGCCAGGGTCACTGTACATGAGCCCAGCTAGTGAGCCAGGGTTGCCCCGCACGGGAGCTTGTTTCTTAGTTCACGATTCAATATCGAGCGTTGGGGTTTCCAACTCGTTATGCTCGCTTCTGGTCACGAGCCAGGAAACACAAGCATTCGTAGCAAAGCTACGCAATCACAGAAACACTTAAAGAATGCAATGACATGACATTTAATTTGCGTACCGTTAAGGGAAAGTAAACATGACATGGTATTTGTGCAACATGCTAAATGTCGGAACTAGCTTCGTTGTCAAGCTAGTTCCCCAATTTGCGCCTAGGCGAGTATCATTTCGTCGCCTAGCCTCTTTTACGCCTACAACATGCAAATGGCCTAAAACATGGCCTAAACCCTAAGTGGCAAGTTTCACTTGCCTAGCACCGAAAATGATGACCACTTCGTCACACGGATGCCAATCTACGGGGAAATCGCTGTTTGGGGGAACCAATCAACAAACAACATGAATTATTATTAGGGTTTCATAAAAATATATCTAAGTTACAAAAACAACGGTAGATCGATTTCTTACCGAGAGGAGGCGGAAGAAATACTCCGGGGAACCCTAGGACCAGATCTGGAAATGATTGGGGAAGTTTGGAGAAACTAGGGTTTTGGGGGATTTTGGGGATTTGATGGATTTCAATGGAGATTTGGGGAAGTTGAGAAGTAGATAGGGTGAATGGATGGATTGGATGATGGATTTAGGGCTTGGAATGAAGGATTGAAGCTTGGAGGAAGATGGGGGCTTAGGGGGGGAGAAACTAGGGTTTAGGGTCGTGTTGGAGAAGATGGAAACGTTTGGGTTGGGTATTTATAGGTTGAGCTGGCGGCTGCCCAGAAGTTAGGGTTTTAACACAGACTAGTCGGTCAAAGAACAACCACTGACCGACTAGTTTGGCAACTAGTCGGTCGGTCGACCAACGCAGACCGACTAAGTGTAAACAGTAACTCCTGAACGAAAATAGGATTTAGAGTTAGTCGGTCCATGAACAAGTACTGACCGACTAGTTTAGCAACTAGTCGGTCGATGAACGTTCTTAGACCGACTAAGAGTAAACAGTAACTCAACTAAAATTAAGATGATGTGTTAGTCGGTTCAAGAAGCATCGCCGACCGACTAGTTTGCAACCTAGTCGGTCAACCAACCTTCTTAGACCGACTAACGATAAACAGTAGCTTCCTCAGAAAATTAGAAAGCTCACTAGTCGGTCCAAGAAGGATTGCCGACCGACTGGATCGTCATCTAGTCGGTCGGTGCCCCTTCTTACACCGGCTAATGAGCACCAAAAGTTCCGATACAGAGCGCGAGGCCCCGTGATCGAATCCTAAGACTCCTAGGCTTGATCTAATAGTTAGATATGACCGTTATGAAGCCCGTCACAAACGACGTACTTCGAAATCGACGATCCTAAGGAAGAATCGAGAAAATACGACGAATCGATCGAAATTGAAAGTTACGGAGACGAAAACCACACAAGAGGAGAAAATCCACCAAAACATATATTATATTATAATAAATCCAGATACAAGGAAACCAGTCGTTACAATGCGGAGCCCACAGATGCGAAAAATGTCAGCGAAGAAAGGGCAACACTGGGGATCGCTTTTGGGGGCTCACGGCAGCTGTGGGGGCGCCGCTGGTCGTGGGAGGCAGTTTGTCTTTTTTTTGCCTTTCCTTCCTGAAAAGAATGAAAATATAATTTGTTGGCTGTGAATTTTGTTGAGTATTGGTCTTTCATACCAATGTTATTTTGATGATGATCATAATATTATATTGTTGCTAACGACTCTCTTGTTTTAGTCTCTTGGTTACATTTCAAGAATATCATTTTTGGAGACTAAACACTTGGTGCAAGTATGGACATCAAGTGGAGAAGGGCCAAAGCTTGGACTCAAGAGGTACCAAAGCTTGGAGATGATGGGGAGCATCAAGGCATCAAAGTTGAAGCCATAAACTCTAAGGAAAGCATTGTAATCCATGTAATTTTATTATTGCTTTCTCTCTTTGTGAGTCTAGGTTTAATGTAATGCCTTGATAGATGGTCTACTCATTCATGCATATGCATTTAACCATCTTAGTGAGCCTTAGGATTATCATAGAATCCAATCCAATAGTTTCATCTTGACCAAAAACTCATTTGGAGTCTCTAGCTTTCCAACATTCGCCTGATGAAGGTTTTACAGTCGACTGTGGTGTACTACTCAAGTCAAACTCTTATTGACTCTACTTGAGCTCTTCGCATCAGTTGACTGACGAAGTATTATAGTCGACTGTATATTTACAATCGCATGTGAAATGGTCA
Organism: Scilla litardierei; assembly: GCA_030789695.1. Lineage (NCBI taxonomy): Eukaryota > Viridiplantae > Streptophyta > Magnoliopsida > Asparagales > Asparagaceae > Scilla > Scilla litardierei. Next base: position 218,960,440 of record CM061134.1, on the reverse strand, counting down.
ACAGTCGTCTAGAAGGCGTAAGTGCGAAAGTTGAAACTCTCTGTTTATTTCCATATCCTGCAGCAGTCGACTGATGAAGGATAAACAGTCGCCTATCTATTTTATAGTCGACTGTACTTTGCTCATCAGTTGCATGTATGCATACTGGGAGTAAGAGTGCAACTCTCTGTTTTATTCCATCCCCTGCAGCAGTCACTTGCTGAAGGTTTTACAGGCGCATGTCCTGTTTACAGTCGACTGTATCGTCTTTATCAATCGACTGTCTAGGCTCAGATTATAGCCGTTGGGATTTATTTAGCCGTTGGACAGTCGCCTGTTATTTGTTCATCAGTCGACTGTCAGTGACATTTTAGCCCAAAATCTAGCTGTTGCAGCCTTTTGTTTTTATCTGTTTTCTTGGGTTTTGAGAGTTCCTATAGGGTTCTTATATATATGAGAGTGCTGAGTTCATTAGAACTTCTTGATGCTATTGAAAATCTTTTGAGATTAAATAAGCTACTCTCAAACTCTCTCATTTCCCTATTAGAACTCTAAATCTCCTTCATGCATTGAAGTCAAGCTCAAGGAAAATCATCCAAGTGCTATTCAAGCAAATCTCATCACTTGGAGATCCACTTACATGCCTTGCATTCATCTATGACTAAGCATATCAAGGCATAGGTAAGAGTATTTGTTTTACTTTGTGTTTCTTTAAACCCCTAATTCTCTTTGTGGGAATTAGATATTCTCTTTGTGGGAATAACTCTCCTTGTGTGAGTAATTCTCTTTATGGGAGTTTGGTGTCCTAGTGTATGGCTAACCCTAATTCTCTGTGTGGGAGTTAGTAATACTCGGTGTGGGAGTTAGACCTTTATGTAGGGTTGGGTTGGTTCTTGTGTATGACAAAATCCTCTGTAGGCGGTATCTCTTTGTGGGATTTGTATTCACTTCTATTAGTGAGAAATATAGTGAATATTGGTGTGGCTGGACGTACCCAAGTTTGGGGAACCATGGTAATATCTTGTGTCTGCGCTTGGATTGATTGTGTGGATTAATTCCTAGTGTATTTATTATTCCGCATTTGCAAGCTATATTTTAATGGCACAATTTATTGCCATTACTCTATTCACCCCCTCTAGAGTGTTTGTTGTTAGTATTGCAAAGTAGACGGACCTTACAAATTTGGTCATGGAATCATGCATCTTATCATATTTATGAAGGTATGAGACATAGGTTTGTGTCTTCTCGAAGAAATTGGAACAGTTTTTCAACGGGATGGTGGTCATAGATTTGTAATGTAATGCAATAATGCAATATATTGAGGTAAGTATACATTAATCATGCTTTTATGTCACTCTATTTGATTTATAATATGTATACCTCTTTCTCACTTCTACCTCTCTCGCGATTTATAGGTATATAATACGTATACCTCTTTCTCACTACTACCTCTCTTGCGATTATTGTGCACTCGTGTGCGTTGGGGAAGGGAGTGTAGCTGCGGAGGCTGTTAGTGGGGCACGGAGGTCGACGGTGTGGGCGATGGACCCGTCGATGGTCTGGTCGTCGACTGCGATGTCGCCAGCGGTGAGGGGACGCGGAGCTCACGGATGCGAAAAATGTCGGTGAATAGAGGGCAACACTGGAGATCGTTTTTGGGGGGGTTCATGGCAGCGCTGTGGGGGCGCCGCTGGTCGTGGGATGCGGTGATAGCGAAGCTGGAGGCTATGGGTTGCAGTCGGACAGCGGAGGAGCTTCGTCGGGCTGTGGGGTGGCTGTGTGGCGGTTTTAGGAGGTATGGTTGTTGGAAGCAACGATCTAGGATCTTGGTTTGATGATAACAAACGTGTCGTCATATCTGACGTGTGTGCTTAGTGTGTTTCAGGTTTGGCGAAACGATACGTCTTTTGCTATTTGAGAGATTGCTACTAGTATAGCTATTTGGGTGAGAGAAACAGCTTTGGCTAAAGCAAGTTGGACTTGGTCCTATATGGTATAAGATGGATGTGGTCAAATCAATTAGCAATTCATATCCAATTCAAAGTTCATATTCAACTACCAAATCCAAAATCAAATCCCACTACATGTCCCCTTCCTACTTCATGTCCAATTTGCATTGCTATGAAGATCCATTCAAAAAATCGTATTCCAAGGAGATCACTTCAAATCTAGTCGGGATTAGACCAAATCAATTTAGAATGAGATCGTATCAATTTTCAAAGATTTGGGTCTACCCAATTTCTATTCAAATATATTATCATTGCCAACTATCATCTCTGTTCAAATAACAATTCTTATTCAAAAATCTTATAGATCTATACACGCATGCCAAACCCCTAGTACAAGCTATATAAAAGGGGCTGAAGGCAATATACATTCGGTGTGTGGGTGAAAAACATTGGTGCGGCAATCAAAAATCTTAAGGGACTGAAAGAAAAAATAGAGGAAGGGATATAGGTTACGGCCATACAAAAACGAAGAGGGGCTTGCGGCAACATATATAATCGTAGTGGAACACAAATAAAAACCCAGCCTCCAATTTTTTTTTTCTCATGCCGTAAACACAACATAGCATCCAAGCTTCTATTCATCTCATCTACAAGCCATTATCTCCACCGTCAACTGGGCCTTTGCTTCATCAAACATCAACCGCCGTTGTCGAAGTCGAAGACGCCATCAACGTTAACTCGCAGCCGTGGTCCTTCATCATCAACAAGCTGCCGACGACCCACACACCGCTTGAAGAATCCACCGAATTCGTCATCGCTGTCTGAGATCACGTCGGAGACGAAGACGACGTCGACGTCGCGAAGGAAGGCGCCTGCTGCCGGAGTCGAGTGATCACCTGAGTCGTCGTTGTTGAGCAAATCGAGGGAGTCCGCTTCGAAGACACTGCTCGAGTCGCCGACGTTGAAGCAACCGCTGCATCCCTCGGAGATCGTCGTCATCCTCGACGGTTCGAGGTGCTGCTCGTCCCCTGCGAAGAAGACGCCATCGCATTCTCGAGAGGAAGCCACCGAACGTCGTACGAAGTCGTCGTCGTCGTCTGGCTCGTCATCGTCGCTGAAGAAGATCGCCGCCGCCGTGAGAACTCCGCTACTGCCGCTCTCATCATCATCATGCCGCCGTTGAAGCTGAGCTTCCACCGCCGAACTGAGGTCGCCGCCGGAGTGCACCAAGACGCGGGGTTGAGTCAACGCCGTTTGTTGAGGAGCGATCGTCGCTGAATTCGAAGGAGGGACAGTCGGAGTCCACGCTGCTTGAGTCGGAGAAGAAGACATGAGCTCACCGACGAGTTGACGTTGTCGAGGTTGAAGCGCTATCAGAGAAGCAACCCTCAGGCGAACTCGAATTGTATTAGGACGCATGCATGGTTACGCTGACGTGGACGGCTGAGATCGCAAGGCAACCCGATCAGACGGCCAAGATTGGTTCATGCCGAACGTAGGCAAAAATTGGCGCTGACGTGGCTCGTTGAATTATTTTTAGGAGTTGCTTTGCGCACAGCTGCTGAATTAAAAGGATCTGAACTGTTCTGCTTTGCACACCGACCGCTTGATTTAAAGGAGTTGCTGAGCGCACAGACAGCTGACTATTTGGATTTGAACTGAAATTACTTTGTGCACAGACCAGTGCATAACTTGACATCCAGGAGTTGGATTGAGACACCGTTTGCGTCAGATTGGAGCTGACGACGTGCTGATTGACAGAGACGCCTACACGGACACAAACTAAGCATTTCTAAACCCTTAAACTCTTTTATTTGTGCCTTAGTGTAACGTTCTCTGTAGGGGAAACCTTTACCGATTTTTGGGGACTATTTTGGGACTTGTCTGGTTGGGACTAGACAAGTGGGGCCCAGCTAGTTTGGGACTAGCTGATAGAAAGCTTTGCTAGGATTGATAGTGAGAGGAAACACTGTGTGTGGGGTGCTGAGAGTCTGGCGAGTGTAGAGACAGAGGGTGCTCTGAGCGTGCTCTAACTTGTGACTTTGTACCTATTGCACTATTCAATCTAGTATTTGCTTTGGGGGCTGGACGTAGGTCGACGGGTCGACCGAACCAGGGTATATCTGTGTGTTCTCTGTGATTACCTATCTTTTACTCTGGTTGTGCTTTAACTGCGTGTGATTTCTCGTGGGTTGCACGAGAATTTTTTATCAGCTTATTCACCCCCCCCCCCTCTAGGCTAGGATCCAGATCCAACAAGTGGTATCAGAGCCAGTTTAGTAGATCTAGCCTAGTTTGACCAACAGGTAATTACCTGTTGAATTACCTGTTGAATTACCTAGCCATATTCAACCTGTTGGATCCTAGCCATATTCAACCTGTTGGATTTGAATTGCAAAACATCAAGCTCGTGTGACATTAAATTACCTATTAAGTCCTCCACCCTCATCTGTGACAGATCTTTCGCTTCTTGGATGGCAGTGACTTTAGGCCTGAAAGAGCTTGGCAGAGCTCTTAATATCTTTCTCACCTGCTCAAGGCCAGAATATGGCTTACCGAGTGAACTAGACTTGTAGACAATGTTGGTGAACCTCGCAAACATTTCTGATATGGTCTCTGATGGTAGCATGCGAAATCCCTCGTATTCTGTGCTCAGAAGTGCAAGTCTAGACTCATTCACCTGTGACGTTCCCTCGTGCGTCACCTCCAAAGTATGCCATATTTCCTGTGCAGTTAGACAATGTGAGATACGATTGAATTCAGATTTATCTAATGCACAAATAAGAGCATTCATAGCTTTAGCATTACAAGAATAAAGCTTCCAATCATTATCATCCCATTTATCATCATGTTTAAGCATCTCAGTATTTTCCATTTTAATAACAGGTGATTTATAGCCTTTTTCAACAATTTGCCAAGCTTTATAGTCAATAGAAATCAAGTAAATTCTCATACGATTTTTCCAATAAGCATAGTCTACTCCATTAAATCTAGGTGGTCGGGAAATAGACTGACCCTCAGCAAAAGCACTATCAATGTGGTCCATGGTCAAACTAGGCTAGATCTACTAAACTGGCTCTGATACCACTTGTTGGATCTAGATCCTAGCCTAGAGGGGGGTGAATAGGTTGATAAAAAATTCTCGTGCAATCCACGAGAAATCACACGCAGTTAAAGCACAACCAAAGTAAAAGATAGGTAATCACAGAGAACACACAGATATACCCTGGTTCGGTCGACCCGTCGACCTACGTCCAGCCCCCAAAGCAAATACTAGATTGAATAGTGCAATAGGTACAAAGTCACAAGTTAGAGCACGCTCAGAGCACCCTCTATGTCTCTACACTCGCCAGACTCTCAGTACCCCCACACACAGTGTTTCCTCTCACTATCAATCCTAGCAAAGCTTTCTACCAGCTAGTCCCAAACTAGCTGGGCCCCACTTGTCTAGTCCCAACTAGACAAGTCCCAAAATAGTCCCCAAAAATCGGTAAAGGTTTCCCCTACAGAGAACGTTACACTAAGACATAAATAAAAGAGTTTAAGGGTTTAGAAATGCTCAGTTTATGTCTGTGTAGGCGTCTCTGTCAATCAGCACGTCATCAGCTCCAATCTGACGCAAACGGTGTCTCAATCCAACTCCTGAATGTCAAGTTATGCACTGGTCTGTGCACAAAGCAATTTCAGTTCAAATCCAAATTGTGAGCTGTCTGTGCGCTCAGCAACTCCTTTAAATCAAGCGGTCGGTGTGCAAAGTAGAACAGTTCAGATCCTTTTAATTCAGCAGCTGTGCGCAAAGCAACTCCTAAAAATAATTCAACGAGCCACGTCAGCGCCAATTTTTGCCTACGTTCGGCATGCACCAATCTTGGCCGTCCGATCGGGTTGCCTTGCGATCTCAGCCGTCCACGTCAGCGTAACCATGCATGCGTCCTAATACAATTCGAGTTCGCCTGAGGGTTGCTTCTCCGATAGCGCTTCAACCTCGACAACGTCAACTCGTCGGCGAGCTCATGTCTTCTTCTCCGACTCAGGCAGCGTGGACTCCGACTGCCCCTCCTTTGAATTCAGCGACGATCACTCCTCAACAAACGGCGTCGACTCGACCCCGCGTCTTGGTGCACTCCGGCGGCGACCTCAGTTTGGCGGTGGAAACTCAGCTTCAACGGCGGCGTGATGATGATGAGAGCGGCAGCAGCGAAGTTCTCACGGTGGCGGCGGTCTTCTTTAGTGACGATGACGAGCCAGACGACAACGGTGACTTCGTACGGCGTTCGGTGGCTTCCTCTCGAGAATGCGATGGCGTCTTCTTCGCAGGGGACGAGCAGCACCTCGAACCGTCGAGGATGACGACGATCTCCGAGGGATGCAGTGGTTGCTTCAACGTCGGCGACTCGAGCAGCGTCTTCAAAGCGGACTCCCTCGATTTGCTCAACAACGACGACTCAGGTGATCACTCGACTCCGGCAGCAGGCGCCTTCCTTCGCGACGTCGACGTCGTCTTCGTCTCCGACGTGATCTCAGACAGCGACGACGACTTCGGTGGATTCTTCAAGCGGTGTGTGGGTCGTCGGCAGCTTGTTGATGATGAAGGACCACGGCTGCGAGTTAACGTTGATGGCGTCTTCGACTTCGACAACGGCGGTTGATGTTTGATGAAGCAAAGGCCCAGTTGACGGTGGAGATAATGGCTTGGAGATGAGATGAATAGAAGCTTGGATGCTCTGTTGTGTTTACGGCATGAGAAAAAAAAATTGGAGGCTGGGTTTTTATTTGTGTTACACTACGATTATATATGTTGCCGCAAGCCCCTCTTCGTTTTTGTATGGCCGTAACCTATATCCCTTCCTCTATTTTTTCTTTCAGCCCCTTATGATTTTTGATTGCCGCACCAATGTTTTTCACCCACACACCGAATGTATATTGCCTTCAGCCCCTTTTATATATCTTGTACTAAGGTTTTGGCATGCCTGTATAGCTCTATAAGATTTTTGAATAAGAATTGTTATTTGAATAGAGATGATAGTTGGCAATGATAATATATTTGAATAGAAATTGGGTAGACCCAAATCTTTGATAATTGATACGATCTCATTCTAAATTGATTTGGTCTAATCCCGAACTAGATTTGAAGTGATCTCCTTGGAATACGATTTTTTGAATGGATCTTCATAGCAATGCAAATTGGACATGAAGTAGGAAGGGGACATGTAGTGGGATTTGATTTTGGATTTGGTAGTTGAATATGAACTTTGAATTGGATATGAATTGCTAATTGATTTGACCACATCCATCTTATACCATATAGGACCAAGTCCAACTTGCTTTAGCCAAAGCTGTTTCTCTCACCCAAATAGCTATACGAGTAGCAATCTCTCAAATAGCAAAAGACGTATCGTTTCGCCAAACCTGAAACACACTAAGCACACACGTCAGATATGACGACACGTTTGTCATCATCAAACCAAGATCCTAGATCATTACTTCCAACAGTATGGTCTCGACCAAGGCTGTGGTGTGGTGATGGGTTCGGTGGGGAGCCGAGAGAGGGGGATCGGCGATGGCTTACGTCAGTCGGAGGGGAGGTGGTCGCCGAAGGATGAAGAAGAAGAAGTAGTAGAAGTAGAAGCTGATGATGATGATTAATGGGTCTTCTTCGGGCGAGGGCGGTGTGAGTTTGTTGAGGGAGAGGAGGGGTATAAATAAGGTTTAACTAATAATGCAATATTAACAATGTATTAATTGAGGTAATAATTGGTTATTTGGGGGGATTGGGTTGACTACGCATGAAGGGAAAATGCATTTCCGACGTGGGCTGCTACAGGCAGGGTTAGATAGGTGATTAATTGAGATTAAAAGGTAAAACGTAAGTAGTACTAACGTAAATATTAAAATAATTAAATATATGAAAATTATGATTTTGCCTCCGAAACTAAAGGTCTCCAAAAAATTCCAGGAAAATTACCACGGGTTCGTATCGTTGCAAGGATCATGAAAATAATATCTGATTAAGATTTTGAGATACGAAAAATATTTAAAAAATCGTATTGCAGGACCTTAATTGCATCTTTTGTATTCAATTATCTAGATTTGTGCTATTCCTATCTCTAAAAAATTGCATCTTTTGTTTGGATCCTAACTCATCCATATGTGCATCACCTTACCATTCCACAACTTCTCACATCACAACTACCATGTCTTGACACGCCACCTTACCAAATTAACCATGACACCACAATATCATTTCAAGCATCCACATTTTTCATAATCAATGAAACTAGGCATAATAGATGCCTCTCATCAACATTTGTATGCAACGCATATTAAGCACAGAATTGCATATTATAAAATAGAACAGATATACCAAAAAGAATGACTGACACCATCAGTTTATCTTGAGAATTTGACAAAGGTTTCTAAATGAAAATTATAGATAATTCATCCATCTTTCTACAGAAACAAAAATCATAATTTTTGGGCATTGGTGCCATTAGTTATGGCTTTGTCCCTTATCAGGTCAGAATCTATCTTGAATCAAGATTACATTACATGCGAAATCAACCAATATCTACCATTTACAGTCAGAATTTTATGTTGGTCTCAACATGAAAATTGTAGATGGTTAAATGATGATTTAATAGTAACAAGAATCATAATTTTTGGTTAACAGTCATGAAAGTTATAATCTGATCTATACAGTGAGGCAGAATCTACCTAGCACTAACACCTATCTAAAGATTAGTTGTTTCATCCATGTACAATCAGATTATGGTCTCAGTCTCTAAATGAAAGTAGTAGACAACTTAATGAGCTTTCCAAATTGTCTTAAAACATAATTTTTGGAGTATTATGGTAAAAGTTATAACCACTTGGAGTTGCAGTACAGAAGCTGAAATCAGCTACTAAGTTAAATTTTACTAAAAGATAACATCTTGGCTTAGCATCATGTGATTTCTAACAAAAAAGCATCATATTTGCATAGTTACATGTTGAAAGACATCATCTTTGCAATTCATATGCAATGAATTATAAATTAAATAACATGCCATTGGGTTTGTGGTTCCTACCTAAGAATGATGCAATCTTTCTTCCTTAAACCTCTTCACTTTCTTCCCAAAAGCCATCTCCAACTCAAACCCCATATACACACCTTCTTGTTCCAAGACCATCTCCCATAAAATGTGAACTTTCTCCAAGAACTCCTCCAAGCTATCATCTTTCCTCGTGATCTCCCTTCCATAAGCTCCTACACCCAAAAAGATCCAATCTTTCCAAATGTAACCCTCTTCTATCTAGCTCCAAATCACCCCCATACCTTGATAATCATCTTGGCTCTAAAGAAGAATGAAATGCGGTATTTTTGGGATGGAAAAATAAAGAACAAAGCCATGAATTTTGCCCAGATCTGGACATGGGTTTTGGGGAGGTTTTGGCCATGGAAAGTGAGAGAAAGAGGGAGTAATGAGAGGGAGGGAAGAGTTAAGATGATAGGTTCTTCTAAGTTTCTTTTTCTCTTCTTTTTCTTCTGTTTCTCTTCTTTTTCTCCCATTTCTTCATGAATTTCGTAGCCAATGGAGGGGTGGTTGTTCACGGTTTGGGGAGGGAAAGGGAGAGGGCGAAAACGAGAGATTAAGGCTAATTGATGGGTCATAATGGTGAGGTGTCATAAATGGGAGATAGGTGTCATGTTATCCTTTAAACACACATACTAATGACGCCTAAGCGCTTGCGCTCTCTAGCAAACCAAATATGCAAACACACCCTCACACATTCTCATAATCCCCATCAAACCCTAATTCCCACTTTTGCACAAAACACCATATACTACACAAAATCACATAACACACCTACACCTCCTAATAACCATACACCATGCATACTTATACACATCCTATACTACGTACACATGCCCAAGGATATCTTCACACTATTACAAAGCCAACATACACCCACTTATCTAATGTATACGCACACACCATTATCACCATGTCTTCATCCAAATAGACATAACAATATACACACAAAATTTTAATTTAATACCTTCACTTAATATACATATAATCCAACACATATCCAAGTAATCATATTAATACATACCCTATACTACATATAGGATCACTACAACACAATAATGATACATAATACTACATATCAATACAATCCCATATACACCTAATATAGTAATACCATACATTACCTATGCAATATCACACTATACACCTCACATCCCAATGTATGTACACAACCTATATCATCATAGACATACAAACAACACAATATATATAGTACCAATATATACATTTAAACATCACTGTATAACCACCCAACAACACAACACACTAACACATACAAATATAATCCAAATATATTTCTAGTATACTACACATCTAAGTATATACAACCATACACAGCAACTTCTATACACAAATATGTATATTCAACCAAATATAGGTACACACCTACATTAATACACATTACAATATACAAATCGCATCATACAAATCCTTTTAAAATATCTCTAAATACATTTACATATCAATCATTTATATTCATATGTATACCAGGTCACATAATTATTGTATTTTCACACCCAGAGTATTACACATGGACTGATCTAAAATATGGATCGTCGCTGCAGCCTGCTAATTATTGTTGTTGCTATCATTTCTGTTGTTGACGTTGTCATTGGGCTGGTTGTGGATGTCGTGGTTGCTGCTATTGCCATTATCGACTTCTCACGAGGATTGTGGTCAACGATGTTGTTGACATTGTTGACAATCTCGGATCTACTCCCATCACCTTGATCTCATATCATGTTCTCGTTGATGATGATCTAATTGTTTGCAGTGGTACGTCGTGACGAGTGTATGCTTTCGACGTTTTATATTTCAAAGAAGGATGTCAGTTCAATTGGGCACTTATAAATATTTTCCGTGTGCTCTATACTGTTCACGAGGTGTTTTACGGGTACTTGCATGTGCCACCACTTGTAACGCCACATGTTTTGGTGCTGGTTCATTTTTTATTATTTATGCAAGTCCTGCAAGTACTAGTAAAAGCAATATAGAACGAACCAGAAAATTTTGTAAATGAATTAATCTTTTTTTCATCCTTCAATACGGTGCAAAAGCATATATTGAAAAGAACTACTAATCTCTTATTCTGACAATAAAAAAATAAGCTAAATAAACTGTAAATAACACTCTCCTAACTATTCGGTCTCAGATTTCTGCGCACTCTATTGGAAATTTAGACTATTTGTACACTGGTTTGCTACATGTTAAAAAACATTTAAAAGAGACAATGAAGTAGATGACATCTACAATAAACAAACAAGTATAACTTTTACTTGCAACCTTAATGCTAACAAGACAATGTCAACTAAACACTAATCTATGTCTGTCTAACTAAAACATTCCTTTATTATTATCTTCACAATGTAGAGGGAAAGAGCAAACTGAAGAACCATCCCGGTCCACAGGTGAGCTCACATGTGCTTTAGTTCCATGGTTTAAAGAAGTCGATAGGGGACCCAGTCAAATCGGTACAAATTAGTCGGTGGGGTCCCTGCCAAATCGGTCCTGTTACGAGGTGGAACTCGCGTACAATGAATTTGTATTGTGGAGAACCAAGGGCACGGTGGTTACGCTGAGAAGAGGGTTTAGGTGGGCTGTTTAACAAGTGATTAGTGGGGTGAAGAGGTTGGACTTGTCACCGGGGGTGATCACGGGGTCGAATCTCACCGGATGCAGCAGAAGAAGGTTGGATGTCAGGAGGCCGAAATTGATGTTGACCAAGGGGCGAGCTTTCCTGCAGCACGAGCAACTCGTCAGAAGGGCGGGGTTGGGGTTCAACCCTTAGCCCCTCCGATGCCTAAGTCAGTTATAGGACTTAAAACAGGGGCTAGGGACGCCGGTCGGACTAACGGTGTGTCGACCGCACGTGGCGAGCTATAAGTGGGAGAACAAAGATATGGACGACCTTTGTTCTCGTGTGTGAATGACAGATTGAGAGAGAATTTTGCAACCCCCTCCCCGTGAGAGGAGAGGGGGTATTTATACCTGACGGGAGATGACTAGGCGGGGCTGACCTGGCATGCTGACTAGACATGCTGAGCTGGCTCGGTTGTCAGCGGATGCTTCAGACAGGGATGTCAGGGACAGGAGTGCCTGACCTGCTTTTGTCAGACGGCGCGACGGCCAGGGGGTGCTTTTGTCGGGTGGTCAGGGCCGAAAGCATTAACTGTCAGTCGGCTCAACCGCCCGGGGGTGCTTTGTCAGACGGTCGGGTGGCGTGTAAGTCAGTCGTGTCCTTATCCTAGGTTGTTTGTCGTTGGTGACGAACTGTAGGTCGGGCTATGCTATCTCGGGCGTCATGGTGCATGGGGGCCGACCGGGCCGACCGGCTCGGGTGCTGTTCGGCCCGGACGCGCCTCCTTGTCGGTCGTGGGTTGTGGGCCGCTGGAACGGAAGGATACGCACAGGACTATGTCAGCATATCCGGAGGCATTGTCCGGGGGCTCCCCAAGCGCCTTGCCCCTGGCGGGCCACGCAACTGCGGTTGCGTGCCTCGGCCGGGTGGGGGAGTGCTGCGAGGCGCGTCCGTTCCCGCGTAGCTTCGGTCTCCCGGGGTGGAGGCCCTTTCACGTAGGGGAGAGTTAATGGGGTATGTCAGCGGATCCGGGTGGGAGTCGGACTCTTGCGATCTTTAGGTCGTAACAATTGCCCCCGGCATTCGAGTGTGAGGCGGAAGCCGGGCTCGGCTCGGATGGCGTAACGCCGCCCTCTATCCCGACTCGAACTGGGATCCCCGCTCAGGGGCGATGACGCCGCTCCTACGGGGTGTGTGTCTCGCTATCGCGGGATCGCGAGGTCTCGTCCCGAGTGGGAACCAAGCGGGGCATTGCCCCGTAACGATGTGCTGTGGTATGTGGTTATTGGGTCGGATTTAGGGGGACCCCGACTTTTTGAGAGTGTTATGGTTCTTGCTAAGATGTGTTTACCGGACGTGTTCGTAATTTTCGTGGGACTTTGGCCGTTCTGCGCCCGGCGGACCGCCTGGCGGACCGCCCCGCGGACCGCCCCGCGGTTGTGCGCTTAGGCTCAAGGGGAGGGGTCCGTAAGGGGGAATATTTTTCATCAACCTTTATCGGAGATCTAGATGATATTTGCAACAATAGAGCAGATTTGGCCCAACCTGCGGTTGGGACGGAAGGTTGTTCACATTCGTCGCCCGCTTCATCGGGGTGAGCAGATCCCTGCGTCTGGGTGGTCTTCCTTTATACCGACCGCTGAATCCCTACTGCCTCATTGTCCGGGGACGTGCTGACATGCCGGGAATCAATGTTTGGTTTAATATTCGGGGGGGTTGACCCTCGTTTGTCGGGGGGACCCTCTTCCTTTCCCTTTCCTCGCTTCCTCGCGTTCTGCCTTGCTGTCGCCGTGCTGGAGGGTCGCCCAGCCTCGGCAGGGATCCCGCGCACCGAGGGGGAACCCCGGGGGAGGCGGAGGATGAGGTGGCGGTGGTGGCGTCGCTGGGAGAGCCGTTGGGGGTTTCCACCCTGACACCCCGTAGGGATCACCGTCGGCTGGGTGTTAATTGGGGTGTTGCGGCCCGCGGCTGGTCTTCTGGACCTGCCTTTTGATCCAGTAACGGGCAGGAGGAAGGCTGGCGGGTGGGGCCTCCCATGTGTAAGGGGAATATCCTGTCAGGGGTCGCGGGGCTATGGTGGTCACCGTCGGGGGAAGTGAGGCCCGTCGGTGGTCATCGGCCTTCTTCGTAGCTCGATGGGGCGCTCGGGGCCGTTTCATACCCGGTGTGAGGGGATGCGAATCCTCTTTGTCTCTCTCCCCCTCTCCCCTGACTTCCGAAGGGGGGTACTTATAGCGAGATTCGGCAGAAGGGTTTTCCATGGATAAAGTGAGAGATTAGTGCCATTGGCGGGCTCTGCTGAATCACGCGCTTTGGGAATCACCTTTTCCTGGCGGTACCCGACACGGGTTGCCTGTTCTGGCCTCTCGGGGGGCGTGTTGCTGCTGATGGCGTGTTGTCCAAGCGTCCTTTCGTTATGTCAAGTCGCATCGTGGCGCTGTCTTGACGAGACCGGGTTACTGCCTTGTCTGGACTAGGCGTATATTCGATAGGTATTGTTTCGCGGTCTCGGGCTTGCGACCGGTCCGTTCCGGGCCATGTGTCCTTGTCCCCCGGGCTGAGTTTTTGAGGATGTTGGGTCTAATCTGGGGGAATCCAGCTCTGGTTCGGAGGGCCGGCCCGCGGTGGTTGGTAGCAGTGCGGTTCTGAGCCGAAGTGTTGCGGGAACGTCGGTCTTCGCCCTGTTTTTCCGCGGGGTTGCCTATTTTGGCTTCTTGTGTCATACAATCACTAACTATGCCCCCAACATTCCCTTGTCCGAGATAGCGAGGTCTTGGGGGAAGGGGATGTTGATGATTTGTGGTCTTTGGGCCGGGCTGGGAGTCGCCGAAAAAGGTTCGGGATGAGGTATGCCGCCCTATCACGATTTGGCACAGGGCGGGCCTCCGTCCACCCCGTTCCCCTTTGATCGAAAGTTGTCGGTAACTTTCAGTTGGCGAGGGGTCTGGGTTCGAAGCGTAGTATCGAGGCGTCAGAGCTGCGGGCGTAAATCTTTTGGGCGTCCTAAGATAGTCCGGGGAGTGCGTTGCGCCGTTGCTATTTTATGCACCGCAAGGGGTGGTGAGCTCGCCCGGCACTTGGCGGGTGGATCGCTTCACGCTACGGCATTTTAGGGAAGTCAAAGCGTATATTGTTGGATATGGAAGACGTTTATACACCTTTGTGGGGGATGTACGAGGGAATACGGACCTCGAACGTCGCGTACACGAAGTCGTGTGCGAAGGGAATCTGTTCCCTTGCGGAGAGGATCTCTAGATTAATGGGAAAGTCGCATTATATGTGCATAAGTGTCACGACCCGCTTCCCTAAAATGGAGGCGAGGCGTGAAAAGGTCAGCACGGGAGTGGAGCGATGAAGCCCCAGACCCGATAAGCGTCAATTTAGTATAAGCAGGTCCATGTAATTGCAATCGAAACAACAACAATAATAATAAGACGGATATGAAATACCAATCCCAAAGTTTGTCCACAAGATATTCAACATCACAGAAAAGCCGCCAGGCTAAAAGAAAGAGTCTAAGGGCCCAGAACAAGGCCAAACAAAAGCAACGACATAAAAAGTATGGGTGCCACGCACCGATAACAAAACAACTGTCTAACAAAAGTAAAACACACGGAGACACTAGGACTAGTCCCCAGTGTCCACGTACTCCCCGTCCAACACGGACGCAAGCTCGGCGTCCGCAAACACCTCACCCTCAGCGAGCAACTCAGGCTCAAGGTCTAACATGCGTCACCCAAAAGAGAAAGGGGCACATGTCAGCAAGTCTAAAAAGACTTGGGCAAGGAAACTGAAAGTGACTAACAACCTAGCATTTAATTGTTAAACAATGGCATGACAGTTGAATATGATGCAACAGTTTAAAAGAGTGACAAGCATACACGATGTAGCAAAAGCTACCAATTCACTAATAACTTATCACTTATCACTTATCACTTAGCACTTAGCACTTAACACTTAGTGCATAGAGAGTCCACTTCCACTTACTGGCCAGCTCGTTTATCTCTATCACTATTAATCACTTAAACACTAGAGATTTCACCTGCTGGCCGGAGTGGCGGATCAAGCCACTCGGGCTCAGTCCGCTTATCTCTTACCCCACCCACATGTATCGAGCGTTGGGGTTTCCAACTCATTATGCTCGCTTCTGGTCACGAGTCAGGAAAATAAGTGTGTGTTGACTTCCGAGCGTTGGGGTTAGCAACTACAGGGCTCGCTTCTGGAACACGAGCCAGGAAACATGGGATTGTAGCGTGTGCTACGCAATCACGATAAATAATCACTATGCAATGCCGTGAACATATAATTGCGTACCATTAATGGAATTTAAACGTGACATATGAGCATGATGAGGGTGACGGACCAAGCTTCGTTGTCAAGCTAGGTCAAGGGCGTCTAAACGGCTATCCTTTCACCATTTAGTCTCTTTTACGCTAAAACAAGGGAAATGGCCTAAGACATGGCCCAAATCAAGAGATGCAAGTTTCACTTGCCTATCACCGGGGATGACGGTTACGAAAGTTCGTTTCCGCGAACGCTAGCCTACGGGGAATCGCTGTTATGGGGGAACAATCATCAAAACACAAGTATTTTATTAGGGTTTCATAAAAATTACAATAGGATAAGAAAACAACGGTAGATCGATTTCTTACCGAGAGGAGGCGGAAGAAACACTCCGGGGAACCCTAGGACCAGATCTGGAAGCCAATGGAGAAGTTTGAGGGAATTAGGGTTTTGGGGGATTTTGGGGTTTGATGAGATTTTTGGTGAGGTTTTGGGGGATTTGAGAGGTAGATAGAGTGAATGGATGGATTGGATGATGGATTTAGGGCTTGGAATGAAGGGATGAAGCTTGGAGGAAGATGGGGGCTCAAGGGGGAAGATTTTAGGGTTTTGGATCGTGTTGAGGGAGAAGAAAACGTTTGGGTTGGGTTTAAATAGGTTGGGCTGGCGGCTGCCCAGAAATTAGGGTTTTAACACTGGTTAGTCGGTCAAAGAACAACCACTGACCGACTAGTTTGGCAACTAGTCGGTCGGTCGACCAACTCAGACCGACTAAGTGTAAACAGTAACTCCTGAATGAAAATAGGATTTAGAGTTAGTCGGTCCATGAACAAGTACTGACCGACTAGTTTAGCATCTAGTCGGTCGATGAACGTTCTTAGACCGACTAAGAGTAAACAGTAACTGATACAAAAATAAGATGATGAGTTAGTCGGTTAAAGAAGCATTGCTGACCGACTAGTTTGCAACCTAGTCGGTCAACCAACGTTCTTAGACCGACTAACGATAAACAGTAACTCCTGAGAAATTTAGAAAGCTAACTAGTCGGTCCAAGAAGGATTGCCGACCGACTGGATCGTCATCTAGTCGGTCGGTACCCCTTCTTATACCGGCTAATGAGCACAGAAAGTTCCGATACGGAGCGCGGGGCCCCGGGATCGATTCCTAAGACTCCTAGGCTTGATCTAATAGTTAGATACGACCGTTATGAAGTCCGTCACGAGTGACATACTTCGAAATCGACAATCCTAAGGAAGAAACGAGAAAATACGACAAATCGATCGAAAATGAAAGCTACGGAGATGAAAACCACACATGAGGAGAAAATCCACCAAAACAAATATTATATTATAATAAATCCAGATACATAAAAAGCAGTCGTTACAATAAGTGTATGCGACATATGGCTAATAAAGGGGTAATATCTTAAGCTTATGTTGTACCATGCATATGGTACAACTTAAGCTTATAATGTGCCGTGTACGATGGTACACCTTAGTTAAATTGTTCCAAAGGAACAATTACTCCTAAAATAACTACCTTGGGGGCTATAAATAAGACCCAAGGGTTAGCCATTTCCTTACACTTTTGCATGGCATTCTTGCATGCATTTTCATTCTAGCGAAGCTCTGCCGAAATACTTCCTCTCCCTCTATCCAAATTCTTAATCTAAAAGTAGAGATTTAGATTGTGGATTTAGTAGCCTTACTCCGTTCGTGAGAAGACTCGATCCGTCGTGGCGAATCCGAAGGCAAAGTTCCGAGACTACCGTGCCGCATACGCAAGCGTAAGTCTCAACTTTATTTATCGATCCTAACTCTGTTTTGGCAGGATCCTACATTGGTATCAGAGCAGAGGCCCTGGCCAGGAGAAGTTGCAGACCAAAAATAATTGGTCGACCAATTTGGTCGTTTTGGTTGACCAATCCGACAGAAGGTCTTGGTCGATCGCGAACTTGCCGAATGACCCATACGGGGTGACAAAAGGCCTTGGTCAAACTCGAATGTGCCGATTAGCCCATACGGGGCTAACCATTGTGTCGGCTTGCCCATACGGGGTTAACATTTTATAAAGTTTTTACTTGGGCTCTACTCCTTGAAGATTAGCCATAGTGCTCTACTTCATAAGAGATTAGCCATGTCATTGTGCTCTACTCTACGGAGATTAGCCAATGAACTTATAACGTTGTGCTCTACTCTACGGAGATTAGCCAATGTACTTTCAAATTTTTGAAAAAGGTGTTTTTCAAATAGGTTATGTCCCGTCCTTAATCGGGATAGCGCAATTTAGAATTCCAAGTCCTACCACGATCCGGCCATGGTTATCTAACCCATGGGTGTGTAGAACAGGTCTCGTGGCTTGGCAATTGTTGCGCTAAAATTCTTTGCGCAAACTCTCACCTATTCCATTTTGAAAGATATGTTTTTCAAAAGTATTTTTCCGCTGCTAATACCATACGGGTATTATTTCTGATTTTTTTTACTTGAGATAAGTAAGAGTGATACTTTGAAAGTTACTTCTAGATGGTAGTTGGGAACGTAGTGAACTTCTCGATTCTAGAGTAACATTTCAACGCATCCAAGGAACTTATCAAGTGTTTAAAGAATCGAAACTATATGCATAGAATTTTGATCGTGTTTTTCATTCTCTTTGCAGTTTTTTGAATCGAATATGTCTACCGCTTCTAAGAACATTGTCACAGAGCTTAACAAAGGTGAAAAGCTCAACGGCGACAATTATAAACTTTGGTCAATAAAAATCCAATATGTTTTGGAGGAGCAAGATGTGCTTGAAACACTCCAAAACATAATGGAAGAACCTGAGTTGGGCAATACGGCCCAACACAAAAGGGACCGGGAAGATTATGATACTTGGACTCGAAAGAACAAAATAGCACGTATTACGTTATTGTCCGCAATGGACAATGACATAATGCGTCTATTTCGGGAATTCGACCTAGCAAAAGACATATGGTCTGAGCTAGAAATAAAGTTTGGTGGAACTTCGGTTACCAAACTCCGCTCCTTAAATATTCAATTTGATTCGTACAAGATGCGGCGAGATCACTCTATGAAAAAGCATCTCCGCCACATGGCGAATCTCATATCTGAATTAAAGGATGCGGGTGTTACGCTGTCTGACGAACAGCAGATCCAAGCAGTCATTCGTTCACTCCCAGATAGCTGGGATAACATGAAAATGCACCTCACTCATAATGAGTGCATTAAAACTTTAAGCGATGTATCGAAACACCTCGAACTCGAGGAAGAGCGGATTCAAGCCGCAAAACCTAGTGCAGAAGTGCACATGGCCGCTAGTTCCTCACATGGAGGAAATAAGCGGAAGAATAAACGCTTAAGGTTTGTGAACGAACGAAAGCAAGAACCGGAAACCTCAAAGAAGACTAAGAACAAAAAGTGGCAAAAAAATGTGCACTCAAAGAAGAAAAACTTGACGAAGGTCAAGTGCTTTAAGTGCAACAAGTACGGTCACTTCGCCCGTACATGTACGGATGGAAGTGATAAGGTAACTTGTAGGGCTAGTTACATATGTGTTTCTAGTTCCATGTTTCTTGCTGAATCTAACTATTTTTGGTTGATTGATTCAGGGGCCACAGACCATGTAGCGAAGGACAGAAGGTTCTTCGTAGAGTATCGAAGGATAACTCAAGGAACAAAGTGGATATACGTCGGCAACAACACTCGTGTTGAAGTCAAAGGCGTCGGAACATGCAAGCTAGTTCTCGACAACGGCCGGACTTTATTATTGCACGACGTCCTCTTTACTCCAGATATTAGAAGGAATATCGTATCCGTGGTCATGTTAATGTCTTTAGATTATGAATGGAGGTTCTATAAACAAAAGGTTGACCTTGTTTGTAATAGTTCTTTAATTGGGTCGGGTAATGTTTGTAATGGATTAATTGTTTTAAACACAATGTATGATGATTCTTCTTCTATTAATGAAAGTTTCCATTTGACAAATGCTTCTAACTATGAATCTGAGATCATTTGTTGGCATACAAGACTTGGTCATATTGGACCAACTAGAATGTATATACTTGCCAAAAGTGGCTTGCTATCTAATGTTTCAAAAGTTGAAATGTCAACTTGCGAACATTGTCTTGTATGGAAAACTTGTCGCAAGCCGTTTGGAACTGGCACAAGGGCCGAAGTTCCATTACAGCTTATCCATTCGGACATTTGCGGTCCAATGAATGTTAAGACAAGACGCGAGAAGTCCTATTTCATCACATTCATTGATGACTTCACCCGTTTCGGTCATATTTATTTGATTTCCCACAAACATGAAGCTTTATCTTGCTTCAAAAACTATATGAGTTTAGTGGAAAATCAACTAGATCGCAAGATAAAGGTCTTGCGAACCGATCGGGGTGGAGAATATCAATCAACGAGTTTTAAGGAACTCTGTGATGAAAAAGGCATAGTTCATCAAATAACTATGCCTTATACTCCGCAACAAAACGGTGTTGCGGAAAGAAGAAATAGGACATTGATGGAAATGGTCCGATCAATGATGTCTCAGGCAAATTTACCCATCACCTTTTGGGGTGACGCATTATTGACGGCAGCATTCATCTTAAACCGTGTACCCTCGAAGTCGGTAAGTTCTACTCCTTATGAGTTGTGGAACAATAGAACTCCAGACTTAAGCATTCTAAAACCTTGGGGTTGTGCCTCTTACACACATTTATCCTCTCACAAATATGGCAAACTTGGGCCACGTGGGAGGAAGTGTATCTTCATCCGATACGCTGAAAACTCCAAAGGATATGTTTTCGTCGGTCAAGAGGACAATGGGGGTCTAATAGAATTCGAATCGAGGGATGTTGTCTTCTTGGAAAACGAGTTTCCAAGACAGGGTGAGATAAGTCAAGACTTATCCTTGTTTGAGACTTGGGATCAAGAAGGATCGGAACGTTCGAGTGGGAGAATTCTTGGTGAAGAAGAAAATACGTTTCAAACTTCACCAATGGATGATACGAACGATACCAATCCTATTCCGAGTGGGAGTGATATTATTCCAAGTGGGAGTGATGTCATTCCAAGTGGGAGTGATCAAACTCAAGCAAGACGTAGTAATTGAACGAGGCTAACCCCTCTGAGATTTGAGGATGAATTTCCTCAAACATTCATGACATTACTACAAGATGATGACGAACCTGCAAATTTCAAACAGGCCGTCACATGCCCTGCTAAAGATAAATGGATAGCGGCAATGGAAGAAGAACTTCAATCCATGAAAACAAACCAAGTCTGGGACTTGGTTGATTTACCTAAGGGACGTAGAGCCATTGGGAACAAGTGGGTTCTCAAAATCAAGCATAAGGCTGATGGCTCCATCGAGAAATATAAAGCTCGCCTTGTTGCGAAAGGTTTCACGCAACAGGAAGGAATAGACTACGAAGAGACTTTCTCTCCTGTCGTGCGTTTTACCTCCATTCGCTTAATTCTGGCAATGGTGGCTTGCTTGGACCTCGAGTTACATCAGATGGATGTAAAGACTGCTTTTCTTAACGGAGAACTAGATGAGGAGATCTACATGGAACAACCAAACGGGTTCGTACAAGAAGAAAACAAACATAAGGTTTGTAAACTTCGTAAATCCATATATGGTCTTAAACAATCCTCAAGGCAGTGGTATATGCGCTTTCAAGAAGTCGTTTTGTCGTATGGTGTATCCATGCTCGACGAAGACAACTGCGTATATATTAAGAGGATTAAAAACAAGTATGTAATTATGTCTCTTTATGTAGATGACATACTTATAGCCGGAAATGATAAGCATCTTATCATGGATATCAAAGCTTGGCTTTCATCCGTCTTTGAGATGAAAGACATGGGTGAAGCTGCATATATCCTTGGGGTTAAGATATCAAGGAATCATTCCAAGAAACTTCTTTCTCTCTCTCAAGAGATATATATAAAGAAAGTTTTAGAACGGTTTAATATGCAGGACTGCAAGCCAATTGATACTCCAATAAGCAAAGGCGAGGGTCTATGTTTGGAAATGTGTCCCAAAGATCCAAAAGAAAAGAAAGCTATGGAAAAGGTTTCATACTCCAGTGCTGTCGGGAGTCTGATGTACGCCATGATGTGTACCAGACCGGACATTTGCTATGCTGTTGGTATGGTAAGCCGTTACCAATCCAACCCAGGACAGGCACATTGGAAAGCGGTGAAGAGGATATTAAGATACCTCAAAGGGACTGCGGACTATGCGTTATGCTATCAAGGCAATACCTTGAGACTCGAAGGCTATACCGATGCTGATTGGGCAGGTGATCTCGACGAGCGAAGATCTACCTCAGGCTTTGTTTACTTGCTCGGGAATGGTGCAATATCCTGGAGCAGCAAGAAGCAAACCTGCATCGCCCTATCAACCATGGAAGCCGAATTCGTAGCATTCAGCATGGCGGTCCAAGAAGCTGTTTGGCTTAGGAAATTCTTAGACAGGCTAACGGATGTCACTGACTCGAGCACTGTTCCTATATACAGTGATAGTCAAGCTTCGATTGCCTATGTCAAAGATCCTAAATTTCATTGTAAGACCAAACACATTGATATTCGATTCAAGTTTGCGAAGGACTATGACAAACGGAAGGAAGTAGACATAGGATACATATCCACGCATGAGATGATAGCGGATCCCCTTACTAAGGCGATCTCCAGAGATGTGTTTTTCAAACACTTATCATCTATGGGAATGCGTAGGTGCTGAGCTGTATCATGTAATATTTCCCATGTCTATAGAAGATCAAAGTTTAATTTGCATACAAGTTTCTTACAAATGATTTTTTATATACATTTGTGTTTAAGTCTCAGCTATTTTATTGTGTGTATGTCGGACAGATTAAGGTTGGCTCTCTCACATGAGAAACCGCCTTATCTTATCAGATGGATAAGATAGAGATGAGACTAGTTTAAAGTCAAAATCATTAGACAAATGATTTAGAGTCGTGACTTAAACAAGATAGTCGAATGAAAGATCTGCATCATATGGATGCTTACAAAAGATCTGAGATCTGTATCACAAGGATATTTGAAAGAGATCTCATAGGATTTTTTTTAAATCCTATCTGTCTTATGCAGGATGAGAGTCCGGGAATATTTCATGAGTAGTAAGGGGACTCAAAAGATAGGCACTGTGGTGTCTGATCTTTCATCCGTACAACATCATTAAGACATACTCTCCCTGGGAAAGGAGTGATGTTGTAATACGTGTTCATACCACGTATGCATTTCGACCACTGAGTTAGTAGCAATAGTGTTTGCTATTATGTGAGACTCAAAGGCCATACGGGTCTTAACTCTTATCCTCAAGGACTCCAATTGGTTCCTTTAGATTTGACGAGATGATCGCTATCTTAGCGTGTTGCTAAAGGCTATGATAATTCGGCTCGGCGGGGCACGTTAGAAAAGCGAATCAAGTCAAGATCAGAAGGTTCACAAGAAGAGGAAGATTGATTTCATATTCACATTTGGACTTTAAATGATTCAAAGCTGGCCAGCCAATTGTAATCCAGATGGGATTCAATTGTTGAATATAAAGTATAAGAAATGTGAAGAAATAATCTAGGGTAAAGCATGCGTTGAACTACTCAACTTTGCACCTTCGAGGTCGTTGTGTATCTCTAACAAGTGCACAACAACAGACTCTACGCGCATGACGGTCGCACGGTCTATTTCTCGGTATGATAGATGAAAGAACTAAGAGAAAGACGTTCTCTTACAAACCCCTCAAGTGTGAGTGGGAGATGTTGGATATGGAAGATGTTTATACACCCTTGTGGGGGATGTACGATGGAATACGGACCTCGAACGTCGCGTACACGAAGTCGTGTGCGAAGGGAATCTGTTCCCTTGCAGAGAGGATCTCTAGATTAATGGGAAAGTCGCATTATATGTGCATCAGTGCATGCGACATATGGCTAATAAAGGGGTAATATCTTAAGCTTATGTTGTACCATGCATATGGTACAACTTAAGCTTATAATGTGCCATGTACGATGGTACACCTTAGTTAAATTGTTCCAAAGGAACAATTACTCCTAAAATAACTACCTTGGGGGCTATAAATAAGACCCAAGGGTTAGCCATTTCCTTACACTTTTGCATGGCATTCTTGCATGCATTTCATTCTAGCGAAGCTCTGCCGAAATCCTTCCTCTCTCTTTATCCAAGTTCTTAATCTAAAAGTAGAGATTTAGATTGTGGATTTAGTAGCCTTACTCCGTTCGTGAGAAGACTCGATCCGTCGTGGCGAATCCGAAGGCAAAGTTCCGAGACTACCGTGCCGCATACGCAAGCGTAAGTCTCAACTTTATTTATCGATCCTAACTCTGTTTTGGCAGGATCCTACATATATGCCAAGGATGAATGTTTTTATTTAAATTTACAAGAACTGATCTATGGCGTGTACATGAGTACTTAGATTTTCGCCCGTTGTGGGGTAAGATCCAGCCTTAGGATGGGCTATAGAGTTGTCCTCGCCAGCGGTGAATGACCTCCGGATCTAGGGGTCCTCCTCTGCTGGGTCGGCCTTTTTACTCGAGTTGTTCTTGGCGCAGAGGTGGGCGACTCTGATGGCCGATGGGCCCGGCGACCGCCTCCCATGCTGAAGTGTTGTAAGGTTTCCTCGGTCCGGTAGAAGCACTGGGGAGGGGAATCACCAGGGAAGCCATCTTTCTGGGGCTTGTGTCTTGGGGGGGTCTTGAGGATCGGGCCGCCCCCCCATGCCTCGCTGCTTTGGTTTGAGGGTGGGGGGAGTCTTGACGGTCAGGCCGCCCTCCCCCCACGCATCGCTGCTTCGGTTTGAGGGTGGGGGGAGTCCTGACGGTCGGGCCGCCCTCCCCCCACGCCTCGCTGCTTCGGTTTGAGGGTGGGGTTCGGGGCCCGATCGTGCCAGGGCGGACTGACACGCCATGACTCGCCGTTTGGGCTCGTCGGGGATGCAGCCTTGCCGAGGTCCCCGTCCGGTGGTCGACGTCGAGCAGGTGTTGGCTTGCCAGCCCGGGGGGCTCCCGCTTTTCCTGCCGGCGGGGGTCGGATGCCTACCTTTCTCCGACTCGTCCTTGTTTAGGGCGGATGGAGGCGTGAAAGGTGGATTTCCCTTGTGTAAGTGGAATATCCTTTTGGCGATCCGTTTGTAAGAGGAATATCCTGTTGGAGGTGGTGGAGAGGCGTGAACTGCCGCCCCGGGTGGTGAGAACCATTGATGGCCGGTGACCTCTCTTTTGTTAGGGCGTTGTATCTCAGCCCGTTTCCCAGCGGACGGGGGGGATAAGTGCCGATTTCTCATGTCTTCTGACCCTTTGTTCTATTTCTTTTGGAAGGGTGAGTGGCGTCTTTATAGGGAGATCTCGCTGACGGTTTCCCCCGTGTTTATTGCGATGAGTTGGTGCTATTAATGGGCTCCTCGGATTCATGCCCGTGGGAAACCGCTTTTGCCAGGTGGCTCTTTCGGAACCTCTTTTGGAATGTATCATTAATGGTGGCGTATTTCTCGAGCGTCTTTTCGTTTCAATGAGTCACATCGGGGCCGCCTACTCGGGAACTGACGCCACCTCGTCCCGGTTAGCGCGCCCCTGTCTTCTTTCGATTTTTCGAGGAACGTGGGCGTGTAGCCCTCCCTGGTTTGGGGTGGCTAGGGTTGGCCCTGCCCCAGAGGTCTTGATCGGGGGGAGCAGGCGCGTAGCCCGGCCCGTGCCCTTCTCTGGTTTGGGTGTCTAGGGTTGGCCCTGCCCCAGAGGTCTTGAGGGGGGGAGCGGGCGCGTAGCCTGGCCCGTGCCCTTCTCTGGTTTGGGTGGCTAAGGTTGGCCCTGCCCCAGAGGTCTTGAGGGGGGGAGCGAGCGCGTAGCCCGGCCCGTGCCCTTCTCTGGTTTGGGTGGCTAGGGTTGGCCCTGCCCCAGAGGTCTTGAGGGGGGGAGCGGGCGCGTAGCCCGGCCCGTGCCCTTCTCTGGTTTGGGTGGCTAGGGTTGGCCCTGCCCCAGATGTCTTGAGGGGGGGAGCGGGCGCGTGGCCTGACCCGTGCCCTTCTCTGGTTTGGGTGGCTAGGGTTGGCCCTGCCCCAGAGGTCTTGAGGGGGGGAGCGGGCGCGTAGCCCGGCCCGTGCCCTTCTCTGGTTTGGGTGGCTAGGGTTGGTGATCACTCCTTATTTTACACCTTTTTCCGCATGTTTGCATGCCATTTAGATCGCCCAAATCATGTTTTTCACGATATATCGACGATATTGCGATGCTTTTCACGATTTGTTGTTTTTGTCGCATTTCAGGTGATTTGGCGCGATTTGGAGTGATCTTGAGATGCGCTCACTTTAGACGGTCACCGACGACCTCCCCGAGGGGTATTTTGCTGTTGGAGAGGAGCGGAAGAAGAATGGACGTCACAGGAGCGACGAGGAGGCCAAAACAATCAGATTGGGCATTTTTTGTGTCCCACTCGGCCGAATGGAGGAGCCACTCGGCCGACCAGCGAGACACTGCTCGGCCGACCTGAACAGATACGATTTCTATGTGCACTCGGCCGAGCACCGGAGACCACATCGGCCGAGTGACGATATCGCGTCCGCCCGAGTGGCGCCCAGACGAGGCCCTTCCAAAACATCCAAGTTACTGTTTTTTGGCCGCCTGAACTTCAGAAGACCCACTCGGCCGAGTGGATTATTACGTCCGCCCGAGTGCCTTGAAGCCATCGGCCGAGTGACGACAACTCACTCGGCCGAGCCGCCCCCGAACTTAAGACCCCTGAAGCCCCCGACTTACTGGAAAATGACAGGGTTTTCACTCGGCCGAGCGAATTTTGTCACTCGGCCGAGTGCGATGCGCTGCCTGTAGCGAAAACTGCGGAAAACAGGCTGTGCAGGGGTATTTTGGTCACGATTTTTGGACGATTTTGGGGGCTATTTAAGCCCTGTTTTTACCCTAGTTTAGAGAGCCATCTCTTAGATTTTTTGCAGCTTTTTAGATTACTTTTTAGCTTTATTATTGTGATTGGAGAAGAGACAAATTGGTGACTTTTGTTGGAACTATTGAAGAACTCCATTGGTTTGCATCTCTTTTCCTTAAAAATCCTATTTTTATTGTCTATCTCAATATTTGTGATGAATTCTATTGCTTATTTCATTGATTATTCTTGTGCTATTGCTATGATTTGTGAGTAGTCTCCACGTCTTGGGGCGTGGGGATGAACCCTACAAGCCCTATTTCCTGTTTGTGATGAATTGGTAGAAATTGAGCTAGAATTAATAATTAGGGATTAGATTGTGATCAATTTACTACGGATGGCTAGGTATTCATATCGATTGGGATTTGCAAGAGATTGGATCCCGATTTGATAGGAAGCCCTAGAAATCCGAATTGGGTTGGAATCGGATTTTCGAAGTATCGGTTTGCAAGAGATTGGACCGATACTAGGATTTCCGGTTGCAATTCCATGCCGATACTCGTTTGCAAGAGATTGGACGGGTAGGAACTATCACAATCTAGATTGTGGACCGAGTTTGCAAGAGATTGGGCTCGGTGCGCAATTGGACGATGATGTTGATCCTAATGCTAGCTTCCCTAGGCTAGGGTTTGCAAGAGATTGGACCCAAACCTAGGATAGCTATAGACCGGCAACAGCGCGAGAGCGTGAGCTTGGTTCTACATTCAGTTGCAACTAGTTCATCCGAATTCTCTTTCCAGCAATTTTGATACCGACGAACCACATTTATGAAATACGGTGAGTAGCGGGAATTCCCCATTCCCTAGACGTCCTTTATTTGATTTGATATTTCGCACATTTGTCTGACGATTGTGACAGGATCGCCCAAGGCAATTTTCTCTATTCTTAAATAGCCAGGTTGATTAGGAGCAAGCACGGTCATTCGTCCTCCCTGTGTTCGATATCCCGCTCGCCGCTACACCGTGCGCTTGCGGTAAAACTACAACCGTTCTTTGGGTGTATACTCAGGACCGACCAAGTTTTTGGCGTCGTTGCTGGGGAGGTGTTTCCCGTTGGGTGCCAATTTGTCACAATTAGGTTGATTAGATTACAAAAAAAACAAAAACAAAAAACAAAAAAAAAACATTGAGAGCGATTTTTCCCACCACCTGCTATTGTTATCTTTATCTCTCTTTGTACCACTGACGTCTTTTCCAGGTTGTTTACTTTGATTGATCAGGTACAGTTGTTGCAGCGATGGTGCTTCCAAAGAAAATGCGAGCGGGCTCTATACAATCCTACATATATCTCGCTGCATTCTATCAGGCTGATGGAGAATCCTTCGGGGAAGCCTTGTCTAGGTTTGAAGGAATGTTAGAAATGTTCCAGACGGAGTCAGACCATGAGTGGAATGACTCCACGCTATTTGATATCTTCACTAGAAGGCTAAAGGGACCCTCACGTGAGTTTCTGAAGAGGATGCAAGTGGGA
Source organism: Scilla litardierei (assembly GCA_030789695.1). Classification (NCBI taxonomy): domain Eukaryota; kingdom Viridiplantae; phylum Streptophyta; class Magnoliopsida; order Asparagales; family Asparagaceae; genus Scilla; species Scilla litardierei. The sequence continues at coordinate 218,932,143 of CM061134.1, read as the reverse complement.
AAGTTCAGTGATTTGCAGTTGGCAGAAGCCTTGGAACAAATGATAGATGATGCTCGATCTACCGGTTCACTAACTGTTATGGTAAGTAAACCATACGACCAAGTATTCATTGATTTTGTTATGGCTAATGTCTCTAGTGCAGGTACTATCATAGATGGAGTGTATGCTTCACTTGAAGGTGATCATATCCACCTTTATACCATCAACACTCCACAAATAGAGACATCTGAGTTGCCAAAGGAGGACACGTACACTGACCTATTGAGAAACATTGTCGACATAGTTCGAAATTCCGGTCCATTGACAATAACGGCAAGTGATCCTTTTGAGTTTGAATTTCAAAACTTTATTACTCATTGTATCTCTTCCACAGGCGCAATTGATGATGGAGTCTATGCTCTAGTTGAGGGGCACAAGACCCACTTTTATACCGCGGTCAAGATACATGAGCCCATAGAGCCACCTGCACCTACTGAGGAGGCCAAGCTATGCAATCGGGTGCCTCAAGCTCCAGGAAAGAAACAAAGAAGGAGGCATGAAAAGGAGATGATGACGTTTACATTGCCTTCTATACCTGAGGAGCCTGAGGAGGATGTCCACATTCAGCTTGGGGGAGGTATTATGCGTTTTGATATTGTCACCCCCGACGAGACCATAACACCCGATACTGCAGAGTCAGCTTGTGCCATCGTCGCTCCCCCTTGTCACCCACATGAGCCAGAGCTTGCTTTTGAGGAGGCCTTACATGCGGAGCCAGATCTTGTCACCGAGGAGACCGTGCATTGGGACGAGGACACAACCATTCATGAGGATCCCAAGCATTACACTCCTCCTTTCGAGCTACCGCAGCCACCTCTACTTTCTACAGAGGCTGAGCATCCTTCAGAGGACCACGCTTCCACTGATGCTGAGGACAATCCCACAGAGCTTATGGCTCCCCTTCAGGGAGATCTCTTTACTCCCTTGCCCTTTATATTTGATTCCCCTCCCATGTATGATGCTTGCTATGATTCATATTTTGACGACTCATTGCACCTTTTGCAGGATTCATGTACATATGATCAAGAGGTACGATGGGACGTATACGAGGAGGAGAGCGAGGAGTTAGCACACATGGACGCTATTGAATATGATCAGGAGGTGCGATGGGATAAGTCTGACGATGATGAGGAGCTGCCTGATGAGACCTACGCTTACATGCCCAAGCTACCTGAACAACCTGAGGCGAACAATGAGGAGTTGATCGACGTGGTCTACGAGAGTGGAGATTTATTTCCAGGGAAGTGTTGTCACCCGTCTTTATTTTTAAATACTTATGTTGATGACCCTCTTTGGAATACATTTATTTTGGGGAAGAATTATCCACATCAGATTGATGCGGCTTATCTCTTGCAGGGTACAGGTGGAGTCCTTGGAGAGATGCTGGGAGCCGCATTGCTGGAATCTGATGGAGTCCGTGGACATGTGCGCCTGGCAGAGCCACAGAAGGAGCAGTTGGAGCAATTGCCTGCACCGGCAAAGATACTGGATCCGCCTTTTGCTATAGGTGATATCAATCCAGTAGTGTAGAAATTTTTGTGCTTTCAATAAACCCGAATCCTCTCGACAGCGAGGGGACCGTATAGATTTGATTGAATAAATATCACCTCATATGACGGCAACAAAAATTTTTACACCCCAAACCCATTATATATATTAATTGCCCTCTCCATGTTTTGATGTGTCACATCCTTTTGCTCACCATATTCGAGCATTTCTTTCAAGTGAAACCATACTTTCTTATTCGTTTGACTTGATCACGCTTTGCAAAGCCATGACATTTTTGGTCAAGTCATTTGAATAGGATTGTTTGGTATAAGCTTGGGGGAAAGCGCTCTCATGCATCATTGTATGTGCATGTAGTTGCATTAGGATTTCATGTCATTCATTTCATCATTTTTATTCACCTCCATCATATTTATCGTTGTTACTCGTATTTTTCCTTTTATGATCACATTGAGGACAATGTGAAGTTTAAGCTTGGGGGAGTGCATTTCCATGCCATTTAGAAGCATTAGTTGCATTTTTACTTTATTTTAGGTTTTTTATAGAAATTTTTCAAAATTTTGCATCATCTTTTTGATTTTTCCATCTTATTTTCCTTTATGAGCGTTCATGCATCATGTTGTGTGCTTGTTTTTCTTTTCTTTCCTCTCTTTTATTTTTTCTTATTTCTTTATTTTCCATTCTCTTCTTTTGCTAGATGTGTTCCTTATGATGATATCTCTTATTGCTTTAGCAACCATCACGATGCTTATTATTCCTTGCCATGCTACTTAGAGTATTCCATAGTCTTGCTATTCACATATGCTTGCAAATCTATTTCTTTTGATGATTCCTCTACATGAATGCATGATATTAATTGAAGCTGAATGTATTGATTAGTGTTTGGTATGCTTTTGTTGGAAATGCACCAAGATTCACGCATCATTAGTATATCTGAAGCATCAGTTTTATTGTCTCATTCACCTTCTGTTGCATGCCTGATATGTTTGTAAACTTTACTGCTTGACTTCACTATTTATTGAGATGATTGAGAATATCCATGCTTATATATGAGTTTTAGTTGAAGTATTATTTTATTGAACCGTTCGTGCACATCTTAGAGTGAACCGAGTGTTATATTACTTCCTTCTCCACATATATCTTTTTATTCTCTACATGTCACTTGAGTTCACTTCCTAAAGTTACTTATATCGCATCTATTTCCCAAAAATCCCAACAAAAGAAAAAGTTAGCTCCAAAAAATCCAAAAAGCCAAAAAGGAGCCAAAATCCAAAAATACAAATCAAATAGCTCCTACAAAAATCCAAAAAGAAAAAAATGTGAAACAAAGTCCAAAAGAAAAAGAAAAATGTTTCTCTACCTCATTATTGGAGCCACAAAATACTTGGGAAAACCAAGGCAAAAATCCCATTTTCTACTATTATAATCCTTTGGATGCGTCGCCTCAAGCTAAGCTTGGGGGGGTGAATTCATTTGACCATATGAGTGAGTATGACATTAGAGTGGAGACGTGCATGAATGTGAATATTCGATAATGCTTAGACTTTGCAAAATATATTAGATATGGAGATTTTTCATGATTTGAAATAAATATGTGAATGCCATGACTCTTATTCTATTCTCTATTGCATGCTTGGTGTGTATCTTATATGCTTCATTTATAACTTTTGATTGAAAAGTGCATTGCCAACATTTGTATATTAAATCCTATGAAATGCGTGACATGGATATGAATTAATTTTATGAATTTAGAGAATCCCTTTTGTTGTTCTTAAAAGATTGCAAGTACCATGTTTATGTAAAATATGAAATCCTTATAGCATGCGATTCGTATTTTCCAAGTTATCGTGATGTGTAGCTTATGGCTTGAGATCTGAGAGAATAATCTAGCGACCCCTTCCACCTCGTGTTCTTTCTTTTCCATTTCATTTTCTTTGTTTTCATCTCCCGAGTTCGTCTCTCTACTTTTCTTCCTCGAGGACGAGTAAGAGGCAAGCTTGGGGGATTTTGATCGGTCCATATTTTACACCTTTTTTCTACATATTTGCATGTCATTTCGGTTGCTCATATTGCGATTTTCACGATTATTCGATGATATTGTGTTACTTTTCACTATTTCTTGTTTTTGTCGGATTTCAGGAAATATGGAGCGATCGGGAGCAAAAATGAGCTTAAGGGACTTGCACCCACTCCGGAGCGTCACCCAAGGCTCTTTTGAGGGCTATTCGGCGATGTGAGACAGGTGGAAGAAGAAGGAACTCCGTAGGAGAGACGAGGAGGAGAAACAGAGAATATTGGGCGTTTTAGCATGCCACTCGGCCGAGTGAAGGAGTCACTCGGCCGAGCAAAGAAGCCCGCTCGGCCGGCCAGATCGGACACGCAGCAGATTGAGTATCAGCGTGCACTCGGCTGAGCATCGCCAGACCAATCGGCCGAGCACGGAGACACCACCCGCACGAGTGGCATCACGACGACGGCAAGCAAAAATTTCAGACTTACTGGAATCTGTCAGGCGATTGAGGGTTCCGACTCGGCCGAGTACTGAATGCCCCGCGGCCGAGTGAGTAAAGCCACTCGGCCGAGTCACCTCCGAAGACAGACCCCCCAAGACCCCTGACTTACTGGAATTTTACAGGGTCTATCACTCGGCCGAGTAGAGAAGCACACTCGACCGAGTAGAGAAGTCAACTCGGCCGAGTGATGCCGAGGACACGCAGCGCCCAGATTTTCAGACAGTCTCCCGCTCTTTTGAAATCTTCTATCATTCCAGCAATCAAATTATTTTTCTCATATTTTTTATGGATAGTAGACTTCATGACGGTTCCAACGCCGTGAAGAACGCGCAAATCGGATGTCGGATGAAATCTAGAGAATTTCTGCAAGTTGATGCTGTAGTGCTGGAATTCCCACTCGGCCGGGTCACATATTCCACTCGGCCGAGTGCGGCCTGGGCCCAGATTTTAAGTTGCGGTTTGGGCTGTTTTTGGGCACGAATTTGAGGGGTTTTCTAGGGTTATTTGCTAGGGTTTTGGGAGAGTATATAAGGGTGTTGTAGCCACCATTAGAGGGGGATCCCCATTATGTTTTCTTAGCCCCCATATGTTTTTCTAGGGATTCTTTTGGAGGTTAGGCCATGCCCTAGGCCCCCTCTTGGATCTAAAAGCTTGTATATTGGATTGAAGATCTTCATCAAGCTAAGTATTTTCTTCTTTTTATTTGAATCTTTGTTTTTCTATCTTTTTGTATGCAAGCAATGATTTCTATTGATTCTCATATCCTTATTGCTATGCTAGAGTAGATTTGTTGTTCTAGGGTTTGGGGATGAACCCTATGGATCTAATTTCATATTTGTGATGAATGAACATCTAAATTGCTAGAATTTCTAGGAGGTTAGGTTGTGATTGATTTACTACGGATAGCTAGGGATTTCCATCGATTTGGGATTTGCAAGAGATTGGATTCTAATCGATGGGAAGGCCTAGATATTCGATTTAGATTTACAATTGGATTTCTCTAGATTTGGTTTGCAAGAGATTAGACCAAAGCTAGGATTTTTAATTGTAAATCTATACCCATATTCGTTTGCAAGAGATTGGACGAATACGAACTATCACAACCTAGATCGTAACTCGAGTTTGCACGAGAGTGGGCTCGAGGGGCGATTGAACGATGATGTCAATCTTCATGCTAGCAGCTTAGGTTAGGGTTTGCAAGAGATTGGGCCCTAATCTAGGTTGCTATAGACCGGCAATAACGCGAGAGCGTGAGCTTGGTTCTCTATTCAGTTACGACTAGTTCACCTCAACACAAGTCTAGTAATATTGAGATTCACTATTTACGATGATGTATGACGATCCGTAGTGGGAATTCCCTAGCCCTAGACGTCTTTGTTTGATTTTATATCCCCATACTTTACCCGACGATTGTGACAGGATCGCCGCAAGGAAAATTCCCTCTTTTATTATATTGTATTTAAATCGATATTTGACCGATTTCTTTATCATCGACATCGACATCCACCACCATTTCCATTATATCATTCCATAACCATCTCCACCAATAAAACCTTCGTGGTCAAACCAACCTAGGATAGATTGGAACCAACACCACCTCCTCGTGTTCGATACCCGCTCGCCACTTTGCCATGCGCTTGCGGTAAAACTACACGGTCGCTCTTTAGGGTGTACGCCCGGGCGCGATCAGTTGGCCCTGCCCCAGAGGTCTTGAGGGGGGGAGCGGGCGCGTAGCCCGGCCCATGCCCTTCTCTGGTTTGGGTGGCTAGGGTTGGCCCAGCCCCAGAGGTCTTGAGGGGGGGAGCGGGCGCGTAGCCCGGCCCGTGCCCTTCTCTGGTTTGGGTGGCTAGGGTTGGCCCTGCCCCAGAGGTCTTGAGGGGGGGGGGGAGCGAGCGTGTGGCCCGGCCCATGCCCTTCTCTGGTTTGGGTGGCTAGGGTTGGCCCTGCCCCAGAGGTCTTGAGGGGGGGAGCGGGCGCGTGGCCCGGCCCGTGCCCTTCTCTGGTTTGGGTGGCTAGGTGATTCGGGATATAAATTGCATATTTTACCCCCTAACTACCCCCATTTTGTGCTAAAGATTAGACTTAATTGTGCTCTTTTTGGATATATTTTCACTTTATGTCGATTTTAGAGCTTATTCTCATTCTTGGCACAAAATAAGGTTTTTATCGTCTTTATTGGCTTCCTATTATTTTTCCTATGCTCCTGCCATTATTTCGATCATATCTCCATTTTTTGGGAATTTTTTGAGCATTGGAACATTTTATATGGATTATTGGAGGTTAATATTGTTTTTTTAATAGTCATTATATTTATTTTCACATCATATGGACTAATTTCCACTTCTCCTATTTTTCAGGTACTACTGGGAGTCTTGGGGAATTTCCAGAATTTTCTGGGATTTTTCTGGGATTTTTAGGTATTTTTGGGGATTTATTCGGAGCAAGAGAAGCAAGAATGGCAGTTCTGTAATTTTGAAAAGAAAAAAAAATTTAAAAAAATAAAATAAAAAGGCCCGCAGGCCGGCGGCCCGCTCAGCGAGCGGGCCGCTGCGAAAATTATATAAAAAAAAAGTTTTTTTTTTTTAATATATAGAAATCGAGCGGGTCGGCCCGCAGGCCGGCCCGCTCTTCGTTATTGCGGAGCGGGGAGCCCGCCCGCTGAAGCGGGCGGGCGGGCGATCGGGGCCGGGGATCCGACCCGGCCCCCTGTGGTGACCCGCGCGCGCTGTGATAAGCGGGGGCGGGGCGGGCTGAGTCGTGCGGGTCGGATCCGACCCGATCCGACCCGCAATGCCTGTAATAGGCTGTGGAGTGCGAAATTTGAAGGGGATCTCGGTTTTTGGGGGTTTTTGCTTGCGTTTTTTAGGGTTCTTGGAGCCCTAGCTCCAATTTTCTAGTGCTTGGAGGGGGAAGAGGCCATTAAAGGATGAAGGAAGCTAGGAGGAGGAGCTAAAGTGGAAGGGGATGCTTCATTTGGAGAGATTTGGGTGAAATCATTCCTCTCCCTTTTGTAATTTCATATCTCTCAATTTGTATTGAATATTGGGTTATTTTTGAATGAGAATTCCATCTTTGATTTCATAATGATTGAGTAGTGTAAGATTGCTTGGGATGTGAATTATTGATGTTGTGTGTTAATTATTGCCCTAACTCCCTCTTGCCTATTATATTGTTAATGTTGGATGTATAATTAGGGCAATTTCATTGGCCAAGTCCCGAGAGGGCAATTTGAGAAAATGTCATGCTCGTAATTTGATTAGTGTTCGATTATACGTCCATCCCTATTGCTAATTGTGATGTCCTTTAATGTTAAATTCTCCGATTGGGCTTCCTTAGCCGGATGACCAATTGAAGTATATGAGGGTAATTTGTGCTTAATTAACACCAACATTAGTGAATTCACAACCCATGCTCCTCGCCTTGCTACCCTAATTTCTCCCTTTGGCTCTCTAACCCTACCAATATAGGTTAGGATTTTTAGTTTCACTTCACGTTTTTCACCACGTTTCCGACATTCCCGCCGTAATTTAGGTAGTTGTAAAACACTTTAATTTTCTTTATCAATCAAAATTTGTGAATATAGAACGACTTGTCCCTGTGATCCGACCCGGTACTCACCGGTTATTTTTATATTGCATTGACGCTCCTACGCTTGGGAGCGGAAGGTGTGCACTTGCACGTTTTCCGAGTCAACCAATTGGCGCCGTTGCCGGGGACAACGGTTTCTAGTAGTAGCATTTTTTGATTGATTTTGAAACTTTTAGTGTGATACTCCTATCTCTTAGTGTGTGTCTTTCTATTTGTTTATTTTCCACTTTTTGAGTCGTTTGGTTGTTTATTTTCAATTGTTTTGTGAAATTTTTTTTTTAACAACATGGCATCACCTTCAAATTTTTCGGACGTTGATTTGGAGGATATCCCACTTCTGCCATACTTTCATGGCACGAAGTGGGAGAACCCTCACTTACATATTAAAAATTTTGAAGATTGGATGCATTCATGTCTTGGTGGGAATATCGATGATGATTGCATATATTTTAGATTCTTTCCCGATTCTTTACAGGATGATGCTAGACTTTGGTTTGATTCATTGTCTCTGGACTCACATTTTACTTGGTTATCATTTCAGGCTGAATTTCTCCGGGTATTTTTGCCTATCTTTTTGGAGCAGGTACATGGGCGGCAGGCCATGGAGCATGTAGCGAGCTTTATCCAGGCTGAGTGGGAGGCCTACCATCAGGCTTGGCAGAGGTTCACTGATTTGGTGCTTGCGTGCCCACACCAGAGCTTTCACGAGGATCATCTTCTGCAGATCTTCTACACAGGGTTATCGCCATCTGGGCGAGATTTGGTGCAGATGAGTTGCGGTGGAGAATTCTTTGATTATTCGACCGAGGATTCATGGTGTTACCTAAGGGACCTTGCAGAGTGGGAGCAGACTGTGCCATCTGGAGAGCCGTCACTTGGATATGAGGATGATGGCCAGTCCCAGTTTCCATTTCAGGATACAGAGCTGCAGGCCCAGTGTCAGCTTGAGGAGCCACCTTTGGGCTCTTTTTCTTGCGACCCCATGGGATACAGAGCAGAGCAGGAGGATGGGTTGCATGACAGCCAAGTAGATGATATTGACAGAATATATTTCGATGAGTCGGAGGAGACAGATGACGGAGTGCGTGTCGACCACGACGGTGACACGATGCATTTTCATTTTGAGGTTGAGGATGAAGCGGATGTGCATGATGGCCAAGACCAGATTGAGTACACCATGGAGCCTGAGCCACATTCCACTTCAGAATTAGCTTCACAGGTCGAGGCGGTTGAGTACTTTGGGAGGACGACCGAGATGGAATATTTCTGGGATGGCGAGGATGATGCGTGCTTGGATTTGCCCGAGAGGAGTCTACCTCCAGTCCCGTCACTGATGTCACTTCCCTCACCTCAGGATGCGCACTTGCCAATCATCGAGGAGGTTTGTCAGGAGCATTTACCAGTTGTGGGGAGTGCCGCAGAGACTGTTGGTGTTGATATTGATTTCGAGGAAGAGGATAGCGACAGGGATTGCGAGATGGTATATAGTGAGCCCGAGCTTCCTCCTACTCCAGTTTTCTCTCTGCAGCCACTTCCACCTCCTCCTGAGGCCGTGCATCATGCCACATCTAGCACCACATTTCAGGGAAGTTTCCACCATCTCATGCCTTGCATTTCTGAAGCCCAATTTGCACTTCCACATATTTTTGCTTCAGATTGTCGTCCATTGCATTTACATTCTTTTATTTGTTTTGACGACCCGTTTTGGAATGCTTTTGCAGGGCATGAGGACATGGCTTGGATTGATGCAGCTCGTCTCCCACATACCACATATTATCAAAAGGAGATACTTGGAGTTGCATTGCTGGAATCCAAGGAGGCCGGTGGTGGCCTAGCTCCAAAGCAGCTGGCGGAGGAGCAAAAAGATATGATCGAGCAGCTACCACCACCGTTATACATTCGAGATCCGCCATTTGCCACGGTGTGTTCTTTCCATGTAGTGTAAATAAATAAAAATTATAAGTTAGTTTGCTTTTGCATTTTGCTTTCGTATGCTTTCCTTTTTCTTTTCTAGGATCTTTTGCCGAGATCTAGTACTCTCCCAACATTGAGGACAATGCCGATTTTAAGTTGGGGGGAGAGTGTTAGAATCTTTAGGTTTGTTAGGATTTTGGCCTAAATTTTTTTTTTTTGAGATTCCTCCATGTTTCGCCTCATTCCGTGAATTTCATTGCATATCATATTTTGGCCTCCTTGCCCATACGCCATTTGCTTTGTGCTTAGTCCCTACATGCTTTCATGTCATGCAATTTTTTCGGATTATCATTTTGGTATCAACTTTTCGATGTTGGATTGGCATGTTTCATTTCTTTTCCATTTTGGATTCATATGTTAATATACCATGTATGAAGCTATTTCATATGTCGTGATGCTCTTTTTGAAACAATTTGGGAAAAGTTTGGTGTAAGTGATTGCATTTGTTGGGATGAATGGTGTAGTTTTTAATTGGATTGGATTTGGCCAATTGTGCGTGCTTTGTTTTCCTCTTAGGAGTGGGTGGATGAGTTGCTAATTTGTGTTGGAGAATGAGAAAAAGATAGTAGTATAAGTGAATGGTTTTTCTAATCAAATCGAGTAGCCGGTGCCCCACGAAACATTGGGGAGGACGCCAAAGATGAGATTTAGGGAATCATTCCATCCATTTGCATATATAGCGTCATCGCGTGTATGTAAATGTGGTCGTGTTTGCATTTATGGCGTTATCGCGTGAATGCAAAACATAAACATCAAAACCAAAAAAGAAAAAAGAAAAAAAAGAAAAAAAAGAAAAGAAAAGAAAAATGAATGAAAAATGAAAGAATAAGCAACATGAGTGATGCAATCTCATCTCCCACAACTTAGAGGAAATTTCTTTTGTTTTGGCCATTTCCATGAAAATTGGAAATTTTGACATCGTGATATTTCCCGATACGTGTGATACATGGCTTATTTCCTTACCTTTTCTTTGAATTGGATTGGAGAGAGTCTCATTTGTTGTTTATTTTCATACATTGGGTATATTGACGTTGAAATCAATTGGAAATATCATTTTGGGGTGTGCCATGATGATATCGAGGATTTGGTGCATGTTTTTCAATTTAATCCGAATTTTTCGCATATTTTGCTAGGGACTAGCAAAAAGCTAGTTGGGGGGTGTGATTCGGGATATAAATTGCATATTTTACCCCCTAACTACCCCCATTTTGTGCTAAAGATTAGACTTAATTGTGCTCTTTTTGGATATATTTTCACTTTATGTCGATTTTAGAGCTTATTCTCATTCTTGGCACAAAATAAGGTTTTTATCGTCTTTATTGGCTTCCTATTATTTTTCCTATGCTCCTGCCATTATTTCGATCATATCTCCATTTTTTGGGAATTTTTTGAGCATTGGAACATTTTATATGGATTATTGGAGGTTAATATTGTTTTTTTAATAGTCATTATATTTATTTTCACATCATATGGACTAATTTCCACTTCTCCTATTTTTCAGGTACTACTGGGAGTCTTGGGGAATTTCCAGAATTTTCTGGGATTTTTTCTGAGAGGTATTTTTGGGGATTTATTCGGAGCAAGAGAAGCAAGAATGGCAGTTCTGTAATTTTGAAAAGAAAAAAAAATTTAAAAAAAAAAATAAAAAGGCCCGCAGGCCGGCGGCCCGCTCAGCGAGCGGGCCGCTGCGAAAATTATATAAAAAAAAAGTTTTTTTTTAATATATAGAAATCGAGCGGGCCGGCCCGCTCTTCGTTATTGCGGAGCGGGGAGCCCGCCCGCTGAAGCGGGCGGGCGGGCGATCGGGGCCGGGGATCCGACCCGGCCCCCTGTGGCGACCCGCGCGCGCTGTGATAAGCGGGGGCGGGGCGGGCTGAGTCGATCGGGTCGGATCCGACCCGATCCGACCCGCAATGCCTGTAATAGGCTGTGGAGTGCGAAATTTGAAGGGGATCTCGGTTTTTGGGGGTTTTTGCTTGCGTTTTTAGGGTTCTTGGAGCCCTAGCTTCAATTTTCTAGTGATTGGAGGGGGAAGAGGCCATTAAAGGATGAAGGAAGCTAGGAGGAGGAGCTAAAGTGGAAGGGGATGCTTCATTTGGAGAGATTTGGGTGAAATCATTCCTCTCCCTTTTGTAATTTCATATCTCTCAATTTGTATTGAATATTGGGTTATTTTTGAATGAGAATTCCATCTTTGATTTCATAATGATTGAGTAGTGTAAGATTGCTTGGGATGTGAATTATTGATGTTGTGTGTTAATTATTGCCCTAACTCCCTCTTGCCTATTATATTGTTAATGTTGGATGTATAATTAGGGCAATTTCATTGGCCAAGTCCCGAGAGGGCAATTTGAGAAAATGTCATGCTCGTAATTTGATTAGTGTTCGATTATACGTCCATCCCTATTGCTAATTGTGATGTCCTTTAATGTTAAATTCTCCGATTGGGCTTCCTTAGCCGGATGACCAATTGAAGTATATGAGGGTAATTTGTGCTTAATTAACACCAACATTAGTGAATTCACAACCCATGCTCCTCGCCTTGCTACCCTAATTTCTCCCTTTGGCTCTCTAACCCTACCAATATAGGTTAGGATTTTTAGTTTCACTTCACGTTTTTCACCACGTTTCCGACATTCCCGCCGTAATTTAGGTAGTTGTAAAACACTTTAATTTTCTTTATCAATCAAAATTTGTGAATATAGAACGACTTGTCCCTGTGATCCGACCCGGTACTCACCGGTTATTTTTATATTGCATTGACGCTCCTACGCTTGGGAGCGGAAGGTGTGCACTTGCACGTTTTCCGAGTCAACCACTAGGGTTGGCCCTGCCCCAGAGGTCTTGAGGGGGGGAGCGGGCGCGTGGCCCGGCCCGTGCCCTTCTCTGGTTTGGGTGGCTAGGGTTGGCCCTGCCCCAGAGGTCTTGAGGGGGAGCGGGCGCGTGGCCTGGCCCGTGCCCTTCTCTGGTTTGGGTGGCTAGGGTTGGCCCTGCCCCAGAGGTCTTGAGGGGGAGCGGGCGCGTGGCCCGGCCCGTGCCCTTCTCTGGTTTGGGTGGCTAGGGTTAGCCCTGCCCCAGAGGTCTGAGCGGGCGCGTAGCCCGGCCCGTGCCCTTCTCTGGTTTGGGTGGCTAGGGTTGGCCCTGCCCCAGCGGTCTTGAGGGGGGGAGCAGGCGCGTAGCCCGGCCCATGCCCTTCTCTGGTTTGGGTGGCTAGGGTTGGCCCTGAGGTTTTGTGCTGCAAAACTTAGGTAGGAACAACAATGTTGGGGGAAAGCGGGTAGACGTGTATATAGCACGTATAAAAAGAAAAACTCACAACTATTGGTAGAATTTTAGCAGATGCTTTGTGTTCCAAGGGTGGGCCAGTTCGCTCCCTTCGGGGGTTGCCAAGATGTACGTGGCTGGTCCGACGATATCGACGACCGTGTAGGGCCCTTCCCATTTGGCGGCCAGCTTTCCCCACTGGGCAGTCTCGGGGCGGAAGGTGGCCTCTCTGAGGACCAAGTCGCCGATCCTGAAAGTCCGCGGCTTCACCCGGGAGTCGTAGTACCGCGCCATCCTCTGGCTGTGTTTGACGAGGCTGGTCAGGGCCCGGTCTCTTACCTCGTCTATCAATTCAAGACTGAGGCCGAGTCCCTCTCCATTGATCTCTTCGTCGAAGAGCTTTAGCCGGAGCGTCTCTTCACCGATCTCCACGGGAACGACCGCCTCCGATCCGTATGCTAGCATGAAGGGACTCTCTCCGGTCGAGGCCTTGTGGGTGGTACGATAGGACCATAGGATTCCCGGCAGCTCGTCGACCCATGCCCCCAGGGCGGCGTCCACCTTTTTCTTCATTGGGTTCAAGATACATTTATTCGCGGCCTTCGCCATTCCGTTGCACTGTGGGTGGGCGACTGACGCGAACTGGAGTTTGATCCCCCAGCCCGAGCAGAAGTCGCAGAAGCCTTCGCAATCGAACTGCTTTCCGTTATCCGTGACTATTGAGCGGGGAATCCCGAAGCGACATATAACGGATTTCCAGATGAAGCCCTTCATGTCCGTCCACGCGATTCGCGCCAGCGGCTCCGCTTCTACCCACTTTGTGAAGTAGTCCACGGCGACGACTAGATATTTCCTTCCTCCGAAGGCCTTTGGGAAAGGCCCAAGGATGTCGAGTCCCCATTTGGCGAAGGGGACCGGGCTAACGATGGGCATCAGGTTGGCCGGAGGTGCAGTCGTCCGTCGGCCGAACTTCTGGCACGCCTCGCACCTCTTGACGTACTGTACTGCGTCTCGGATCATTGTCGGCCAGTAGTACCCCTGGCGCATTATTTTGTGGGTGATGGTGCGCCCGCCATGGTGGTTTCCGCAGAAGCCTTCGTGTACCTGGCGGATGACTTGCTCAGCCTGCTCCGGGCCCAAGCATTTCAGGTAGGGCAAGACGTCGAAATTGGCGCGGCGGCGGCGGTACATCACTCCGTCGAGGAGCACGAATGACAGGGCCCGCCTCTCCACCTGTTTAGCCAGCAACTGCTCCTCGGGCAGTTCCCCCGTCTCCAAGTACTTCATAATGGGGGTCATCCATGACGTCACCGCGCATGTGCACATCAGTTCTCCTTCGTCAATGGTTGGCGTCAATAGGCTTTCGACGTAGATGGCCTTCCCGATCTCGGCCGCCGAGGAGGAAGCCAGCTTAGATAGGGCGTCCGCCCGGAGGTTGTTGGAGCGGGGCAGGTGCCGGACGTCCGCCTTCTTGAACTTGCGGAGTTCAATCTGGATGCGCCTAAGGTACCGCTTCATTGTTTCTTCTCGGGCCTCGAAGCTCCCCAGGATCTGTTGGATGACGAGCCGGGAGTCACTTAGGAGCAACACGTTCGTCGCCCCCACCACCCTAGCGAGTTTCAACCCGTTAACCGCGGCCTCGTACTCCGCGACATTGTTGGTTGCCGGGAAGTTGAAGCGTAGGGCGTATTCCAACGAGCATCCGTCAGGGGTCTGAATGACGATACCCGCCCCTGTCCCGGATCCTGTCGCGGAGCCGTCGACGTGGATGGTCCACAATTCGCCCACGTTCATCTGGGAGGGCGCCGAGGGTTCGCCCACCTCGGTTCCCCGCGGGGACGCGGTCGCCGATGGGAGCTCTGTCCGGTCCCCCGGCAGGTCTCCCGCGGTGCATTCCACCACGAAGTCGGCCAGCGCCTGGCCTTTGATCGCCGTCCGGGCTTTGTACGTTATGTCAAACTCGCTGAGCTCGACACTCCAGTTGAGCATCCTCCCCGACCGCTCCAGTCTTTTCAGGTTCTTTTCGAGGGGCATATCGGTGTGGACAGTTATGGGATGGGCCTGGAAGTATGGTCGGAGCTTTCGGGCTGTGGTGATTAGGCAGTAGGCTGCTCTCTCGATAGGGCTGTAACGAGTCTCCGCCTCCCTGAGGATCCGGCTGGCATAGTAAACAGGGCGCTGCACCCCCCTTCCTCCTTGATTAGGACGGAGCTAACGGCCTCCTCGTTGGTCGCCAAGTACAACCCTAGGGGCTCGCCTTCCTCTGGTCGTGCGAGGAGCGGTGGGCTCTGTAGGTACGCCCTCAGCTCCGCGAACGCCCGCGCACAGTCATCGTCCCACGGGATCACCTTCCTTTTGTCCTTAGCTTCGCCAAAAGCTGTGCGCAAGACCCTGAAGAAGGGGAGGGACTTCTCCGCAGATTTCGACAGGAATCGCCCCAGAGCAGCGATCCGGCCGTTCAGTCGCTGCAAGTCTCGGATCGTCCGGGGTTCCGCCATACCGACGAGGGCCGTCACCTTGTCGGGGTTCACCTCGATCCCCCGCTTCGTTATCATGAAGCCCAGGAATTTTCCCGACTGCACGCCAAAGATACACTTCGCGGGGTTTAGCCTTAGGTTGTACCGGCGGACCCTTTGGAAAGTTTCCTGCAAGTCGGCGAGGTGGTCGGGGGCCCTTCTACTCTTCACCAGCATGTCGTCGATGTAGACCTCCAAGTTTCGCCCCACCTGAGGGCCGAATATTCGGTCTACCATCCGCTGATAGGTCGCCCTGGCGTTCTTCAGTCCAAAGGGCATCTTGGTGTAACAGAAGGTGCCCTTATCGGTGACAAAAGACATCTTTTCCTCGTCCTCCTCCGCCATCGGTATCTGGTTGTATCCCGAGAAGGCGTCCATAAAGCTTAACAACTCGTAGCCGGACGCCTGGTCCACCAAGTGGTCGATTCTGGGTAGGGGGAAGCTGTCCTTTGGGCATACCTTGTTGAGGTCAGTGAAGTCGACGCACATGCGCCACTTTCCACTGGGCTTCTTCACCAGAACGACGTTGGCGAGCCAGTCCAGGTAATCCACCGGCCGAACAAATTTGGCTTCGAGGAGCCGCTCTACTTCTTCCTCGGCCGCCCTCTTCTTTTCGCCCCTTGCACTTCTCTTCTTCTGTCGGACAGGTCGGGCTTCTGGGTCCGCATTTAACCTATGGGAGATCACCGTCCGGTCAACCCCCGGCATGTCGGCGGGCGACCATGCGAATATGTCCGCATTTTCCCGGAGCAAGGCGACAAGGGTCGCCCTCAGGGCGGCCGGGAGTTTTGTCCCGATGGAGATGGTTCTCCCTTCATCTGCGGCTACGGGAACCTCCTCGACCTCCTCGGCTGGGGTCGGCCGCTGGTCGCAGAAGTCCTCCCTTTCGTCGGGGATGAGAACCGTCAGGGCCCGCCTCGGGCTCCGATGCCGGGCTGGCCTTCCGTCGCGGCCCCCAGGCACCTCCTGGTCTCCTCGCACCAGTCCCACCCCCTGCGGGGTCCGGAACTTCATCATCTGGTGTCGCAGGTTGGGGAGCGCCTCGATGGCCGTCATGTATGGACGCCCTATGATTCCGTTATACGCCGATGCGACGTCGACGATGACGAAACGCGTCCCCCTGGTGACGACCCTTGGTTCCTCCCCTAGAGTCATCGGCAGGATGTCGCAGGAGCTACCGGTGTCAATCAGGAGCCGGCCGACGACAACCGCCCCGATCCGAGCTTCGACGGCGAGGGCGTCATCGCTCTGGCTCCCCACCTCCTGCTGGTCTCCCTCGATAAAGGTGATAGGGGGTCGGTGTGTCCTTCTCCGCTTCGTCCGGCGGCCGGCGCCCGCCACCATCACCTGTCGGGCACCGCCTTCTGAGACCGTGGGCGACGTCCCCACTGGGGACGGCCCCCCGATTATCATCTCAATGCGCATGATCGCCCCGGGGGGGCGTGGCTCCCCCCGATCGCGGTCCGCCGGCGGTTCTGGCCCCTGCCCCTCCGGGGGGCTCTCTCTCCTTCTGTTGCCCGCCTGTCCGCCACGAAGTTTCCCAAGTGGCCCGCCTGGATCAGCCGCTCGATCTCTCTCTTAAGAGTGTAACAACGGTCGATGTCGTAACCGTGGTCACGGTGATATCGGCAATACCTCCGGAGATCCCGCTTCGCCGGATCCGTCCTCATCTCCTGGGGAGGCTCCGGCAGTAATCCGGCCCTCGTCGCCACGGCCAGAACTTCCATCATGGGGGCGTTGAGCCACGTGTAGTGCGCCCGCTGGGGGCCTTCCTGTCTTGGGAGGGCTCGGGTGGCGCCTTGGGCCGGGGCGAGCTCGCGCGCCGGGCCAGGACGGCCTTGAGGGCGTTGCAACACCGGTTCGAGCCTTGGTTGGGTCAACCGGTCGCGACCTCGGCGCCCCTCTTCTTGCCTCGGCCGAGGGGGAGACCGGGGCTCGCCTTGGAGCGGCTTCGACGGGGTGAATAGGGTCTTTGTGCAGAGAGTCTCTTCGGCCAACGCATGCCTCTCCGCCATAGCAACCAACGCCTCATAGTCGGTCGGCGGATCCCGGAGCAAGGATTTGTGGAGGCTCCGAGTCCGCAACCCCGTTTTGAAGGCCAGCATAAGCACCTCATCGCCGCATGTCACCACCGCCCGTCTCTCGTCCTAAAAGCGGCGGAGGTACCTGCCCGTTGTCTCTCCCTCTCCTTGGACTATCGTGCTGAGATAGTCTAAGGGCTTCTTTTTCGTCCGTCCGGCCCGGAACTCTTGGCAGAACTTGTGGGATAGCTCGCCAAAGCTCCCCACGGACCTCGCGGGTAAGCCGAAATACCAGTCCAACGCGGTGTCCCTCAGGCTTTGGGAGAAATGCCGGCATATGAACGCCTCATCCACATCCTGCGCCTCCATTGCCCCCCGGTACTGCTGCACGTGAGTGAGGGGGTCGCCTCTTCCGTTGTATGTGGCCAAGTGGGGGGGGGGGGGGTTTGAACCTTATGGGCCTCGGAGCGGACGTAATCCACCGCGCAAGCGGCGTGGCCTCCTCCGGATAGGTAGGGCGACCGGGCGCATCCCCTCTCCGCCATTCGGGGGTCTGGCTTCGGTCGCGCCTCGGCCGCCGACGGTCCTCCGGCCCCGGGTAGTAGCCCGATGGTCGCCTGGCGGGGCTGCTTCCCCGGGTCGAGGATTCGACGGGTTGTGGGCTACGGTTCTCCCAGCACCATCGCCTCCCGGCCGGCCCCCCTCGGGCCTCTATCCGCTCCTGATTCTCCCGCCGGAGCCTTTCGCGCTCGGCGGTGAGGAAGCGCAATTGCCGACAAACGGCTTCCTCGCGCAAGCAATCGGAGGGGTGGTGCAGGCGATGGGGGCTGCCTCCTCCGGGTGGGGACCTGGCCAACAACGGGCCCCGCCCGTCCCCGAGACGCCGACCCGTCGCCGTCCCTTCCAGGATTTCTCGGTTGCTCTCGTTCTCCCTCCTTAGCCTCTCGCGCTCCGTGAGGATGAGGCGGAGCTGGTGGCGGGCGGCCTCTTCGTCCTGGTGGGCCCTTCGGGCAGTCTCAGCCGCTTCGTCCAAACGCCTTTGCACGGCGGCCGCCTCCCCCAGGCGCCTCCACCGCCGCGCAACTTCCATCTCCTCCTCCAGGAGCTTCTGCTGGGCCGCGACCTCCTCGGCGAGCCCCTTGTTCTCCCCTCCTCCTCAAACCGAGGGTGGAGACTCCGCCTCACGTTCTGGGGCTCCGAGGGGCCGGGCTGAGGCTCCGCCACCGCCGCCGGATAGCCTCCCCTGGCCTGAGTGACGGCCTCGAAGCTCTCCAGGACGGCGTGGGCCGAAGTATGTTCAGTCTCGGTGCCCATCCCCAGAAGGGGGTCGGGCGCCGGGGTGATTAGTAGAGAAAGCGGTTCCTGACCCACGGGATCCTTGCCGTGGTCAGGGTTCCGAGAGATCTGCATGGAGTCTAACATGGGTGTGACCCTTCGCTTCCCACAGACGACGCCAATTGTTACGAGGTGGAACTCGCGTACAATGAATTTGTATTGTGGAGAACCAAGGGCACGGTGGTTACGCTGAGAAGAGGGTTTAGGTGGGCTGTTTAACAAGTGATTAGTGGGGTGAAGAGGTTGGACTTGTCGCCGGGGGTGATCACGGGGTCGAATCTCATCGGATGCATCAGAAGAAGGTTGGATGTCAGGAGGTCGAAATTGATGTTGACCAAGGGGCGAGCTTTCCTGCAGCACGAGCAACTCGTCAGAAGGGCGGGGTTGGGGTTCAACCCTTAGCCCCTCCGATGCCTAAGTCAGTTATAGGACTTAAAACGGGGGGCTAGGCACGCCGGTCGGACTAACGGTGTGTCGACCGCACGTGGCGAGCTATAAGTGGGAGAACAAAGATATGGACGACCTTTGTTCTCGTGTGTGAATGATAGATTGAGAGAGAATTTTGCAACCCCCTCCCCGTGAGAGGAGAGGGGGTATTTATACCTGACGGGAGATGACTAGGCGGGGCTGACCTGGCATGCTGACTAGACATGCTGAGCTGGCTCGGTTGTCAGCGGATGCTTCAGACAGGGATGTCAGGGACAGGAGTGCCTGACCTGCTTTTGTCAGACGGCGCGACGGCCAGGGGATGCTTTTGTCGGGTGGTCAGGGCCGAAAGCATTAACTGTCAGTCGGCTCAACCGCCAGGGGGTGCTTTGTCAGACGGTCGGGTGGCGTGTGAGTCAGTCGTGTCCTTATCCTAGGTTGTTGTCGTTGGTGACGAACTGTAGGTCGGGCTATGCTATCCCGGGCGTCGTGGTGCATGGGGGCCGACCAGGTCGATCGGCTCGGGTGTTGTTCGGCCCCGGACGCGCCTCCTTGTCGGTCGTGGGTTGTGGGCCGCTGGAACGGAAGGATACGCACAGGACTATGTCAGCATATCCGGAGGCATTGTCCGGGGGCTCCCCAAGCGCCTTGCCCCTGGCGGGCCACGCAACTGCGGTTGCGTGCCTCGGCCGGGTGGGGGAGTGCTGCGAGGCGCGCCCGTTCCCGCGTAGCTTCGGTCTCCCGGGGTGGAGGCCCTTTCACGTAGGGGAGAGTTAATGGGGTATGTCAGCGGATCCGGGTGGGAGTCGGACTCTTGCGATCTTTAGGTCGTAACAGGTCCAAATCAGTCAATGAGTATGGTCTCCACCAATCTTCCTATCTTTATTATGAGCTCATAAACTGATGTGATCCAGGTCTACACCAGGCAGAAGCGGCGCGCAGAGCAAGGCTCGGGTCAAGCCATGGGCTCGGTTCTTACTTGACCCGATGGGTGACTTATCTTTTTGGCCTCATTACTTTAGTTGTGTGTTTAGTAATGGTAGGGGTTGATTAGTCTTTCATTACCTTTTGTGTTAGTAGGGGGTTAAAAGCCTATGAGCCGGCCCTAGTTTGTTTATCGAAGATCTATCTTTTCCTTAGAAATATTGTTTGAGTTCTCGGGGGATTAAACTTGTTCTATTAACACAAGTTAGGGAGAGATCAACTCCAGAAAAGGATCGATCTATCTTCTTTATTCCAGAAATCTACTAAAAGTTCCATTTCTATATTTCTTTTCTTCTCTTAAAATCTCAAATCGTATCATTTTGGTATCAGAGTGTATCGATTCCTTGACGAACATGCGAGGGGCTGCGACAAAAACTCTGGAGGAGCGACTCGATGTGGAGATCTCGGGGCTGAGTAAGGAGATAACCAATTTGAAGGACGATTTGGAATCGGATTTGAACGCCTCCTTGCACGCATCTTTGGATGCGAGCGCGAAGCGGATCTCGGAACAAAGTTCGAGGGAGATGAAAGAAGGGTTCGCGGAGTTGGCAAAGATGCTCCAACATCAATTTTTTCAACGAGATCTGGATCCTAAAACGTCGGGATCTTCAGATCTGTCTTCTTAGACGACCCAGGGCAACGACGAAGGAGGAAGGAATCTACCAGGCTTCACGGGAGGCTTTCTTCCCCCATGGGGGCGGCCCCAGAAGTGGCCGCCGGAGGATTTTCGCCCCCGACGGGGGGCGACGAGGGCAGGCGGCCCCACCTAGGGGCCGCCGGGGCAGATCCGCCCCCTCTGGGGGTGGCGAGGGGTGGCGACCCCAGCAAGGGGCGTATAACTGTTTCCGCCCCGATGGGGGGCGACGAGTGACAGGCGGCCCCACCAGGGGGCGCAGGCAGTGACGGAGCCACGTTGGGACAAGGGAGGGGCAGCTGCCCCCAACCAAATTAAAAAAACTGCCACCCACTCCCCACACGTGCAGAGCCCCCTCAAAATCCAAAAAAATATCTGCCCCCTGCTCACGTCACGTGGGGAGCCCACCAAAGTCCAAGGCAGCAAAGCCCAGCCCGAATCGAAGGATGTTTGTTTTCCCGCAACCGAAAAAAACCCTATCGAAGCTTCAAGCACGCCGCCGCCTTCGTTTTTTTTGCCCTCTCTTCGGTTGCTGCTCGCGGTCAGATCCAACGGGCAAGTGGCAACGGCACGTCGGCAAGTGGCAACCGCAGAAATAGCACGCCGTCGCCCGTCGGCAACCCTATCAAAGCACGCCATCGGGGCAATCCCATCAAAGCACGCCGTCGCCTTCTTTTTCTGCTCGGAGGCAG
The DNA here is from genome assembly GCA_030789695.1 of Scilla litardierei. Lineage (NCBI taxonomy): Eukaryota > Viridiplantae > Streptophyta > Magnoliopsida > Asparagales > Asparagaceae > Scilla > Scilla litardierei. Next base: position 218,910,651 of record CM061134.1, on the reverse strand, counting down.
ATCCAGCCCTCCACCCCCCGAAAGCCTCCCCTCTCGCGAACCATGTACCATTCTTTCTCTCTTTCAGTTCTTTTCTGGATTTTGGTGCTTTCAGTCGGAAAGGAAGAAAATTTGATTTGATGGAAAATCTTATATTTGTTTGTGTATTGAATTTGATGAAATGAGGTTGGGGAGCTGATCTTGCTGAGTCATCAAATTTAGGACCGTGTGATGTTTAATTGGTTGATTAATTTTAATAAATGGAAACGGGTGAGAATTAATTAGTTCAAATGATTTTGTCAAAGAATTTATCGAATTGTGACAAAATTATTATATCTTTTGTTGAATTACATTCTATCATTATGTTTGTTGATTTTAATTTCTTATAATTATATATTTCTTATAATTATATATCATTATGTGTGGCATATTTAAAGAACATGCCCAAAATCAACAAAATAGAGTCCAATATGTCAGCTAATAAAGAAAACTTATTATTTAAAACTATTTTGTTACACGCCTTTAACTAGATAAAAGTCATCACAATTATATCTCATAGAAGTCTAACACGACGTCTAATAAATTTAGATCGTCAAAAGGTCTACTAAGAATGGAGAGAAGTAGGTATTCTTTTATTAAAAGGGAAACCAGAGCAAAAGAAATTTCAAATAATAGATAGAGCCAGACATTAAACAAATATATGATAATCAATTTCACTGTAAAAGTTGCAAAAAACACAAAAATAAAGAATACTAATTTTTTTGACCTAAATTATCAACAGTTTTAAGAAGTTTATTTAATACAACAAACCAAATTAAAATGCTAACTCTGAGAGGAGTAATATTATTACAGATTACATTGCTACATTCATATTAAACACCAATATTGTTCAAGAATTTGTAGATAGAGTTAATAGAGAATTGTCCTTAGCAGTCTATGATCACTAAATAAAAGAATCAATATCATGCCAGTTATAAGAATTGATAAAATGGCTAAAATCTATTACAACCTTAGAAATAAAATGGCTAAAATGGTTAAATACTTTGCCCCCCCTTCACTGAATTCCTGGCTCCGCCACTGGCCGCAGGGGCAGATTCGCCCCCTCTGGGGGGCAGCGAGGGGTGGCGACCCCAATAGGAGGCGCGGGGCTGTTTCCGCCGCCGACAGGAAGCGTCGAGGGTAGGCGGGCCCATCTGGGGCCCGCGGAAGGAGGTCCGCCCCCTGTTGGGGGCGGTGACGACACCCCCACCTGGGGCTGCAGGAGGTTTTCCACCCCCTGGGGTGGCGTCGACGGGTGGCAGCCTTACTGGGGCCCCAGGGAGGAGATCTGCCTCTTTTGGGGGGCGACGAAGGAGGGTGGCTTCAAGGAGAACCCAGGCGGGAGCAGGTTGACGAGTGGGAAGATGTAGGAGGTCTCACCAACGAGAGGGCCATGGGAGGTGATCGAGGGTACGAGAGGCAGTGACCAGAAGCTCAGCAGAGGGTCGATGTCCCCCCTTATCAGAGACGCCATGCGGTGCATAGGGAGGGGCCACTACGAGGTGGCGGCAATCCAGAGACTAATATGTGGAAGTTGAAGGCGCCCCTCTTTGATGGGAAGGACCCCAATGGGTAGTTGTACCAAATAGAGAGGTATTTTGATGTCACGGGCTTCACTGAGGCAGAGAGACTTAGAGCGGTGGCACTGAGTTTCGAAGGCGAGGCCCTATCTTGGTACATGTGGACCCAGAAGCAGAGGCCCATACGGACTTGGAGGGAGCTGACCGAGTGCCTCATGGAGAGATTCTAGGATATCCTGGAGGATGGCTGTTTGAGCAATTATATGCCTTGAGGCATGATGGGTCAGTGCGGGACTATATAACGAAGTTTGAGATACTCACGAGCCGGGTGGAGGGTGTATCTGATGAATCGATGGAGGAAAACTTCTTGAAGGGGTTGAAATCGGCGGTAAGAGCTGAGCTGAGCGTCCAGGACCCTCAGAGGTTGACTACCATGATGCATGTGGCTCGGAGAGTAGAGGACAGATTGACTGAGGAGAGGAAGTCTAGGGGAGCTTGGAGGCAGAGCTTCAGTACGCAGTCCAGCTCCTACCGCAGCACCCAGGATCACTGCAGGGATCCCAGCGACAGGCCAGGCCAGGAGGACAGACTCGTTGTATGACAGAGGCAGAGATGAGGGAGTGAATGACTAAAGGTCTTTGCTTCAAGTGTGACGAGAGGTTTACACCGGGGCACCGATGTGCTAGGAGGGCTATGCAGCAGTATGTTGCAGCGGAGGAGGAGGAGGAGGAGGTCTTGTTGCTCGACGGAGGCGAGGACGAGACAGAGCAGCCGTCACACTTAGATACAATGGAGATTTTTCTCAACTCCGTGGTGGGATTCACTCCTTATCACACCATGAAGGGTGGTTGCTCAGGAGGTTACAGTGCTGATAGACAGTGGGGCGACACACAACTTTATCTCATAGAGGGTGGTGGAGCAGTATGATCTACAGCTTAGTGATACAGCGACCTTTTGGGTGATCTTGGACACGTGTCGGAGAGAGGAGAGTAGGGGGTCTATCGAGAATTGATACTGACCATGTAGGGGGCTTAGATAGTGGATAACTTTTACCCTTGGGAGTTGGAAAAGGTCGATGTGGTGTTGGGTATGCAGTGGTTACAGAAGCTGGGCGACACCAAGCTCAACTGGAAGTTACTCAGGATGGAGTATCAGGAGGCGGTCAGGACAGTGGTGCTGTTAGGCGACCCTAGTCTATGTTGTTGTGCTATCTCCCTCAAATCCATGGCACAGACAGTTCTTGAGGAAGGGGAGGGCTTCATGGTGCTGTACCAGGAGTTGGGAGTAGTGGTCGAGGAGCAGAGAGTGCCGACAGAGGTGGAGGATTTGTTGGGCAGTTTTGAGCACGTGTTCCAGATGTCACAGGGGTTGCCTCTCCCGCGGGATCACACACATGCTATTGTTTTACGCGAGGGAGCGACACCAGTTAGCGTACATCCATTCAGGTACCCTCATATACAAAAGGATGAGATCGAGAGGCTCATACGGGAGATGCTACAGGCATGGGTGATTCAGCCTAGTGTGAGCCCCCTTTAGCCCGGTACTACTGGTGAAGAAGGACGGCAGTTGGCGATTTTGTGTGGATTATCACGCTCTCAACAAGGAAACTGTGACTGACAGATTTCCGACACCGGTGATAGATGAGCTGTTAGATGAGCTATATGGAGCGGCAGTCTTTTCGAAGATTGACCTGAAGTCGGGGTACCACCAAATCAGGATGAAGGCGGAGGACGTGCCGAAGACAGCCTTCAGAACTCATGAGGGACACTACGAGTTACTGGTCATGCCCTTTGGGCTGATGAATGCTCCTGCTACTTTTCAAGCGCTCATGAACAAGATCTTCAGGCCATATTTGAGGAAATTTGTATTAGTATTTTTAGATGACATTCTGGTGTATAGCCGGACAGTGGAGGAGCACTTGCGAGATTTGGAGACATTCCTACTGGAGCTGCATGTCCACCAGTTGTATGCTAACAAGAAGTGTGCGTTTGCACAGCCAAAGGTGGAATATTTGGGACATGTTGTCTCAGCAGAGGGAGTAGCTGCAGACACGGACATGGGAAAGGTAGAGGCGATGCTAGATTGGCCGCATCCGAGGACAATATGAGCACTGCGTGGGGTTTTGGGCATGACTGGGTACTACTGTAGATTCATGCATGGATACAGCGCGATCGCCTGGCCACTGACTAAGTAGCTAAAGAAGGACAGTTTTCAGTAGAATGAGGAGGCTACGAAGGCGTTCGAGGCATTGAAGCGGGCGATGACCACTGTTTCCATACTGGCCTTTACCGAATTTCGGCAAGGCCTTTGTGGTGGAGACTGATGCCTCGGGTTACGGTTTGGGGTAGTTCTGATGCAGGAGCAGAGACCGATAGCCTATTTCAGCCAGGTATTGTCAGCGGGAGGTAGGCTGAAGTCCGTGTATGAGCGTGAATTGATGGCAATTGTTTTAGCAATCCAGCAGTGGCGGCCCTACCTCTTGGGGAGACAGTTTGTAGTGTGCACGGATCAGCATAGCCTGAAGTACTTGTTGGAGCAGAGGATGGTAGTAGAGGAGCACCAGAGGTGGATTTCTAAACTTGTGGACTACAAGTTTGAGATCCAGTACCGGCCCAAATTGGAGAATAAGGCGACAGACGCTTTTTCACACGGGAAGGTTACTGGCATTGCAGCACTGTCGGTACCTCTGTTGACTGATTGGGAACCATTGTGGAGGGAGATCGATGCAGATGAGGAGCTGGCCTAGCTACGAGAGGAGCTCACCCAGGGAAACGCTGACCGCCCCGGTTATTCGCTTGATGGGGGGAGAGATTACTATTTCAGGGGCGATTGGTGATACCACAGACTTCGGTGCAGATACCCTTGATTTTTCAGGAGTTCCATGGGAGCGTAGTTGGGGGTACTCGGGTGTTTAGCAGACGTATATGCAGATGTCGAGGGAGCTGTTCTGGCAGGGCATGGAGAATGATATTGCAAGATTAGTTGCCAGTTGTGACATGCCAACATCACAAGTACCTGGCTATGGTCCCAACAGGGCTACTGCAGCCATTAGCTCTTCCAGACAGGTGTGGGAGGGCATCAGCATGGACTTCATTGCTGGACTGCCGAAGTCGGAGGGGTACATGGTGATTCTGGTGGTGGTTGACCGTCTGAGCAAGTACAGTCACTTTATTTCATTACAGCATCCTTATACCGCTGTGACGGTGGCATCAACGTTCATACGAGAGGTGGTATGCTTACATGGGTTTCCCCACGTCGATAGTTTCGGATCGAGACACATATTTATGAGCCAGTTCTGGAAGGAACTGTTCCGCTTATAGGGGACCGCATCGATGAGGAGTACAGCCTACCATCGCCAGACTGACGGCCAGACGGAGGTCGTCAACAGGAGTGTTGAGATGTATCGCCGCTGTTTTACTTCAGAGTGTCCCGAGGAGTTGGCATAGGTGGCTCTTCTGGACAGAATATTGGAATAACACTTCATATCATTCATCTGCTCAGACTACACCATTCCGGATCTTATATGGGCGCGACCCTTCCTCTTTGGTCCACTATAGCAAGGGAGCTACTCCAGTTTCGCAGTTGGAGCAGTATTTGAGCGAAAGGGATGCCATCTTGGATGAGTTGAAGTAACACCTTACGAGGGCGCAGCAAATTATGAAGGCAAATGCTGATGGACATCGCATGGAAGTTCACTTTGAGGTTGGGGATTGTGTTTACTTGAAGCTGAGGTCGTACAGACAGAAGTCCCTGGCCAGACGGAGAAATGAGAAGCTTGCGGCTCGTTTTTATGGGCCATATGAGATCTTAGAAACGGATAGGCCCAGTTGCTTACTGGTTGGCTTTGCCTCCAGGAGCGACATTGCACCCAGTGTTCTATGTATCACAGTTGAGGCGGGCTATAGGAGATCATGCGGCTACATCCACCCTAACACCTACTTTGACGGCGGATGTGGAAGTATTATTGGAACCCCAGGATGTTGTGGAGGTGCGACGGGAGGGCGACCGGGGTACCGAGGTGTTGATACGATGGCCGGGACTGCTGGACCATGAGACGACTTGGGAGGGATATAACACCATCCTTTCGAAGTTTCCTGATTTCAACCTTGAGGACAAGTTTTGTCTTTTGGAGGGGAGTGATGATGTGAGGCGGAAGTGGCGTGCAGATCAAGGCGCGGGTCAAGCCATGGGCCCGGTCCCTACTTGACCCGATGGGCGACGTATCTCTTTTGGCCTAAATACTTTAGTTGTGTGTTTATTAATGGTAGGGGTTGATTAGTCTTTCATTATCTTTTGTGTTAGGAGGGGATTAAAAGCCTACGAGCCGGCCCTAGTTTGTTCATCAAAGAGCTATCTTTTGCTTAGAAATATTATTAGGGTTCTCGAGGGATTAAACTTGTTCTATTAACACAAGTTAGGGAGAGATCCACTCCAGAAAAGGATCGATCTATCTTCTTTATTCCGGAAATCTACTAAAAATTCCACTTTTATATTTTGTTTCTTCTCTTAAAATCTTAAATTGTATCATAAGCCCTTGTATCATTCTATAGATTTTAGTTTCTTTTTCATTTATCCACAAGTTCTTTTCTTTTTATATTATGTAAAAAGAATCGTGCGTAAAACTGTGGTGTCTAAAGCAGTATGTCCAATGTATCAATATTACACAATCAATATCTTTATTTGCACAATTCTAATTACATAAATTTATCATCTAGCTATAACATTTCTATCAATCAATTTCTATTAGTAAGAAAAATCTATACAATACACTTCAAGACATCCTCAAATCTCATTCACATAATTAAAACTGAAAATAAATCATTTTGAATGGAATAAAACTTCCATATGATCAGATCCATATCTAATTGGCATCTAAGGGTAATTTTTGGGGCTTACTAGCTCGAGGGAAATTCCTCAAAATTCTAAAAATAGGGACATTGATTTTCCTCATTAGAATCTGTTAGATCCATACGCGGCTAAAGAGGGGAGGAAGTTACTTTGCGCACAACAAGTCATGGAGAAATTACTTTGCGCACAACAAGTCATGGAGAAATTACTTTGCGCACAACAAGGAGGGTTTTTCTATTTAAACTAGGGCTAGCCGTCATTTGTATGCATGCTTGATATTGGATATTTTCTATTGGGCGTCCTTTGGTTTAGATCTTGAATTAAACGAGTGCAGACGTCCTCTTTGGCGTCTTGGGAGGAGAGCACACCTCTTTTGTGCTCAAATATCTTGTTATTTCTACTATTTTCTCAATAAAAATCATATCTTTTGTTGGTTCCTAACATTTTGGTATCAGAGCAACGATCTTAGCATCCATGGAGACAGCTACCACCAAAAAAATTGAAGTTTTGGAGGAGAAGTTCAACGGCGAGATCAAGGGGATAAAGAGATCGTTGACGAGAAACGAGGAGGCCGTAAAGAAATTGAGGGCATCTATCGACCAATTAACGGCAAATCAAGCGAAGCACGACGAACAATTTGCAAAGATCTTCTCCCTCTTGGCAGCTATTACACAAGGTGAAGGAAATCCTTAATCGACGTCAAAGGCGACATCTTTGGACGAGAAAGGCCCAGATCTGAAATTTTCAGATCCAGATCTGAAATTTTCAGATCCAGATCTGAAGGCGGCGGTGGAAGGCGAGGATGAACCCCCAAGACGAGAAAACCCTAGCCGTCATCGCAAGAAGGCGGACAAGCACACTGCAGAAATTTTGCAGGGGCTGGCCGCCCTGCAAAATTTCTGCAGGGCCCGCAGCAGGCCCTGCAGGTTCCTGTAGGGGCCCTGTAGAATTCCTGCAGGGCCCGCAGTAGGCCCTACAGGTTCCTGCAGGGGCCTTGCAGGGGCCCCGGCAGGGCCCGCAGGCCCCTGCAAGGCCCGACAGCCCCTTCGGCATCGACGACGGGCTCTCCGATGCAGCGGACAGCGAGTTTTCAACTTCCTGGGCCCAAAACAGCGAGCATTTGAGCTTCTGGAGGGGCGACGTGGGCCTCAAGGCCATTGGTTTTCAGTTCAAAGTCCTTCAGGGCGCCAACATCTCAGTTTTGGGTATAGAGGGCCTTCAGATCTGACTGGTGGCGACCGTGGCATTCGTCTGGGTGTCGATGAAGGTGGCGGAGGCCAATCTCGTCCTTTCGATCCGGGAGGAGACATGCAATACGTGGAATGGATGGCACACATACTCCATGCACCACCTTGAGGATAAGGTGGATTTTCAGGGGCGGAGTAATGTTAGATCCATGCGCGGCTAAAGAGAGGAGGAAGTTACTTTGCGCACAACAAGTCATGGAGAAATTACTTTGCGCACAACAAGGAGGGTTTTTCTATTTAAACTAGGGCTAGTCGTCATTTGTATGCATGCTTGATATTGGATATTTTCTATTGAGCGTCCTTAGGTTTAGATCTTAGATTAAACGAGTGCGGACGTCCTCTTCGGCGTCTTGGGAGGAGAGCACATCTCTTTTATGCTCAAATATCTTGTTATTTTTACTATTTTCTCAATAAAAATCATATCTTTTGTTGGTTCCTAACAGAATCCCACAAATCTGCCCCATGTGCTACATTAAAAATATTGATCGAAAGCCCACATTTAATCATCAAACAATATACTATACACCACAGGAGAAGAGTGCAGACATCTTAGCAGAAAAAGGAAATAGCCGAACACAAAAGAACACTGCAGAACACAAGAACACAAAAGATTATAAGCCGTAGGAAAACACAGCTGACAAGGTTGAAACAGTTGCAAGAAAGAGCAGCCGAACAGCCCCCTAAAGTAGGAAAACACTCGGTGGCCAACCCTAAGACCCCAAATTCACAAATCAATAGTACAGAGCTGCGTCGTTAGTTTCCACCTTACCCGTGGGATGCCTTATCTATCAAGGGGATGAAATCTTTTTCGTACAAAAATGATTCATCTCCTTCCAAACGAAACACCCAACCAAATTTTCGAAACCCTAATTCTTAGCAAATAATTTGGGAAGAAATAAAGTGCATGAAAACAAATAATCAAAGTTTAGATAAAGTGCATGAAAAGAAAAAAAATCAAAGTTTAGAATAAATATGGTCTATCGTGCACCGGAGAAGCCAAGTCGAAGAAATCAAAAAGATCAAATACAATCCAATTGCTTAGAAAAATTTGGGAGAAGGAAGAACAATTTTCGCATGAGGAAAACCCTAAAAACTTACCGTGTTTAAATAGAAGAAGAGAAAACGTGTGAGAGGATAAGATAGAGTCCCGATCAAAGGAGAATTCCTCACAAAAAGTCGGGCACGATTGATGAATTAGACTAGGGTTTTTTAAATTTTTATCGTCGGCTTCTTTCGATCACCAGTGAGAGAGAGGGTAAGGGAAGATAATGGGTTGGGTTTCTTTTGTGAGTGCGATGGGTGAGTAGAGAGAGAAAGAGTGTTTCGGGTTTTTCAAAAAAAAAAAAAGAATTGGGCCGGTGGCATGGGCCTCAGTTGTGGGCTATTTAAAAAATTAATAATGGGTCATTACATCGCACGCCCAAGTTACCATGTATGAAAAAGTCCTTTTCATGTGTTGTTTCTGTAACAACAATCCCATCATGTGTGAGTGGAAGATGTTAAAACTTGGTACGTCCATGGTGGGTTTAACCTAGTGGTAATACACAAATATTAAAGGTTTAAGGGGGTTATATGTAATTTCAATTAACCTTTGTGGATAGTTGAAATTAAGAGAAGTTAATGGTTCATAATGTAAAAGTAGTATCCTAACAACACTACCGTTGGAAAGAAATGCTGTTTGTTTTTACGACGCAAGAGTCCAATGTTAAACTCGCCCCGTATTCTTATAAATACACTGGGAGTCTCTGTGAGAGATACACAATCTTACGTTCTTTTCTTACAACAAAAAGAAGAAGAAAGACATGATAATCTTGGTGGTGATACAGTGTTTGGTTTACTCTTGTGATTTCAATACCGATCCAAATAGCATTGTAATTCCTTATCTTGATCGTTATTCTGCTGTGACGAATGTGATGTGTTTGTCTTCTCTAAACTTCAACAAAATGTATAGTATTATTATTATTTTGATTCATCGGAAAGCAAAAAACAGCCATTGACCTCACACAGCGAGATGGAGGGCACATGAGTCGTGGAAACATAAAGACTTTCAGGAGGTCATCCATCCTAGTACTGCTCTCACCCCCGAACGCTTAACTTGGAACCGAAACAAAAGGTATATTATTAATCAAAAATAAAATTGTTAATTTTTTTATTCAATTGCATACAACGGTACAAGAGAGACCCAAAATGTCTCAACACGATATTTGTCCACCATAATTTTCTAGGACAAAATTTTGCGTTGGGATATTTTATTTTATATATACTCGAACAAATACATAGGATATTGGAACAAATGTATCAGTTTTTTTCCCATCAACCAATAACACCAAAAAGTAATTGTCCCTAAAAATGTCTCAAACCAATAGCATCCAAAAGTAAATATCCCAAAAATGTCTCAATCACGTACATAAGTCCCTAACCAATGATACCCATTTAGAATTTTCTAAAGGTAACATGGGAACTTTTTCTTTCTTTTGCTATCAAATATTTAAAGTCTGGTCCACCGGACTGATGCATGTTATTCATATTCTTAAAAGGTCATTATCCATTAGATCCGTTGTCGCATACGGAGAAGCATAAGGTTTTCTTTGAAAATAAGATGAATGTCGGGTTCTAGTGTGGATGAGAAGTTTACAACAGGCGAGCCGTTCAAAGAACCCCTTCAGTCATCCTTTTATCACCCATCATGACTTCATAGGGTGTATCTTCTTTTGTGACCATTCATGTGCCTTTCTTGAGGGATATCATGCTATGACTTCTTAAATGATATTGCTCTTGAAACAAGAGATGCGTTGTGAAACTCTGCACTAGTATGATATGCATATCGTTTATATGTAATTCTTTAGGTTTTGGTACTTGCTTGTTATGGACTCTGTATATTATTGGTGCACACAGCTTTATGCTAGGAACAAGCCTTGAACTGTGGGAGATATGCTGGATTCAGTATGTGGCTGCAAACTGATGGGTTTGATGGTTAAGCAGTAATATCATGACCGAGTTTTCTATCAAAAGGAAGGATCCATAAAAAACATTGGTTTGAGACACTGAAAAAGTGACCTGTTGTTGCTATCTGAATGTAGCAGATGGCTGATCGTACAGTTGAATCGTGCTGGTTTCAGTTCATACATGAGATAAAGGCTCTCTTACAGTGCACTGATTGGTTCTTGATGCAAGAACTTCGATTTGTCATTCAAACTTTAGCTGTGAAATTAATATATAACTTCCCTTGCTTGTGGGTCTCTTGGGAAAGTTGTGTGGTTGTTTTGCCATGGTAGAATTATCTTTGAATGGAATTGTCGTGAATTCCACAGATATATGTGTAGTTTGATTCATTATGCTTAAACTTGGTGCGCAGAGCTAATTGTGTTGGTCATGTTAGCTGGGAATTTTTTTGATTTCCTTTCAGGGAATTCTTTTCTTAAGCTCAGGGTTTCCTGTACTACCCTTCAATCCCTATTCCTACTATTCTCCATCTTTTAGGCCTATGCAGTTGAAAATATTTCTTTTAAGGCTTTCCCATGAGGAATTCATATGTTACATCCACTCCTTGATCACAGACGGTGTCTGCAACTTTGAAGCAAAATGTATGAGTAGATGTTGCAGATAATGGATGTATCTAAAGTCTATCTCTAAGTTTAATTTTCCACATGTTTTAGCATGATGTACTTTACTAGTTAATTTCCTAATACATACAGCACCATGTAGGTGCATTAGGCATAATGTTGTCTTGTTTTGAGAAGCCATCTTTAATATGATAAGACGGATGATCTTCAGGTTTGCCTCTATCATATTGTTGTATTGGTTATAGTAATTGCTTCTGTTTTTCCTACTTTCCAAGGTAGTTTTCTTGCAAGTTTTGGAAGTATGTTAGAACTAAAATCAGCAGCAGTGAAGTTGTGGAAATCGAAAATTTGGGCAGCCCTTAAGGGAAAAAAAATTGCATTTTGAACTTGATCATGAACTCATTGCCAAAGGTCGGGTTGTAATTGAGAGCCACTGATATTGACAAAATGAAAATTTAATAGCATAGGCATAATATGGTAGCATAAACATGATAATAGTGAAATGAAAATTCAAATCAGCTGACAGCTGCTAACAGTGATATGCTTGGTCTGAATTTCTTTTTCCATTTGGTATAGATTGCATTGCATAATCATGCCTTACAACCATAACCCAATTACTTATTTAAATACCTTGTTATTTCAGGATTCGACAGGCTAACTTTAAACCAATTGCTTATTTAAATACCTTGTTCTCTCAGGATTTGACGGGCACATTTCTGATGCATTTGTATGACTTTTTGGTGATGTTTTCTCCAAGTGAAGCTTTGCTGCAAGATGGAATTGGAGGTGCAATATCCATGTATCTGTCCAACCAATGTTTCATTACGCAAATAACATACACAGATATTATTGGTCTCTCCAATTTGCTTCTAGAATTACTGCACAAACAATTTGAACAGTTGCTTCATGGTATAACCAGTCTTCCTTCGGTTGTAGTCTCAAATGAAAATGGTCACCTGACTTTCGATGCCAAATTCTCCCCAGAAGAATTCTTCTTGCTGTTAAGATGTTCTATGATAATTATGCATTTTTTGGAGTTTGACATAACCCTTGTTCTCGAGAGATGTCAAATTCTGGTTGCAATAATTGGAAAGATATGCACTCCAAATTTACAGCTGAAGTTCCCCAGTAATTCCACTCGTCATGTTGATGCGGCAACTCCTGAATCGGGTATATCAATTTATACCATTTTTGCTATATTTGAGGTAACTTCGATAGATTTATATATATGTTTATCCCTGCTCGTGTGTTTGTAGCTGTTGGGTATTCCATGATACTTGTCTTCATAATTTTTTTCAGGTCTTCTTAGATGAGCTTTTGATACATCATGAATTAAGGAAGTTTTTCATCATGTCAGATTGTGCTTCTGCTACAGAGGAGAAGTTGTTTCTATCTCATTGCAGTCATAATGGTGTTCAGGCCATTATGGAGCTTGTTTCAAATCACTTTCTCCTATCTGTGTATGATGAATTGGCATCTGATAGATTCTTAGGTTCACTATTTTGGTCTAGTGAAGGAAATAATCAGATTCCTGCATTATGCTTAGAATCTGCGTTAAAATTGCTTGGTTTCCCAGTTATTTTTTCTGCTCCACATTTGCTCCAAGCACATCTGATTCTTTTGGTTTCTAGATGCATTGGTATCCATATTCACAGAGATGCTAAGAATTTGGATGTGCTTGTGTTGGATCTTTACAGCTTAGCATTTGAATTATCAGTCAAGTTTTATTCAGGTTTCATGCCCAGTCTAAATTTCTTTGATTGCACACCTGGAGATGAGAGGGAATCAAGTTTTGGAGCCGCAGGACTATCTTTCAATTCTTGTATCCGGTCAGTAACGCGTGATAAACTCAGACAGCAGGTTGACAGGTTGATTGGTGGCTGCCACCTGCCTTCTCATGGTCCGTACACTGGAAGTAAAGCAGAAATTAGAGAGAACTATATTGCTTATGTTAAAGAAAGTCTAAACTTAATTGATGAAGAGTTCAGGGACGAGGCTTGTTCAATTCTAACATACATAGTTGAAAGTGTTCTTCCAGAAGAAAGAGAATTATTGCATGAAGATGGGGAGCGTATTCAACAAGCGATATGTTGTGTTGCTGCAGCATTAAAATTAATGAGTTCATCACTTTTGCAAATAGTATGGTTTTTGAGGCAAAATAGCCTTTCAGGTGACATGGGAACTTCAAAACAAATCTTTAGCTGCAAGTTGCATGGAATTATATCAGGCATTGTTGGTTGTTTTGGGAACTGTGGATGGGACCAGCATGATCAGAGGATTCTATTTATTCTGATGGAAACCAATGCTGGAGGGCATGATGAAACCAAACTTATCTTTTCACATTTTGCAAGCTTGTTATCATTCAGTTTCAGAAAGAAGGTTGATTTTTTAAGCAAGGGTTGCATTTTTATGATGATTTCATTGCTGAACCTTCTGATTTCTGAAGAGGGAAATTTAGATGCATTTCGGTCATTGCTATGTGAAAAGCAAGGGCTGACATCTACTCGGGCAAAAAACTTAAAGGTACCAAATTTCTTTAGGGAATTGTGATTTCATCATCCTCTGAAGTTACTTTGCTCCTCCTATTGTCTTTTTAGTGAATTAAGACTATGTTATTACAGGATTTATCTTACAGACAATCAAGTATAGTAATTGCTTCAAACCTTGAAAAGGCGAGGAATCGAATAAAGCACCTACAAGCTGAGGACCATAAGTATATACTGCACCCCTTTCTAAAATTCCATCGAGCACACTTTTACTGCAGGTTTTGTTATTTTTTTTTTCCAGTTTTGCTTTACCAACCTTTTATTTCATAGGCCAGTTTCTGATAATTTGTTTTTGTATTGCCTTTTAATTAGTATTAGCTTTATTTGGTAAGTATCAACATTTGTTTTTGTTTTGTTTTGTTTTATGTTTTTTTGGAGTTACTAAATGGTGGCAAATTGTTTTTTTGCAGATATTAAAAAACTGAACTTCATATTATGTATCTGAAATCTTTAACACCACTTTTAGCCCATGGAAATTAATGCAAGCCCTTGGCATGTGCTTAGTATTAATGCTAATCAGCTGTGATATATTAACGTACAAAACATCCTTATGATTTGGTCATTGTTTATAATTTATAAGCTTACTAGTCATAACACGTGACCATATGTCATGTGGCATTCAAAATATTCTCCCGAAAAATTTCAACCCATTCAAAATCTATTTCCAAAAAAAAAATGCAGCCTCATTCAAATTATTCCCCCCTCAACAAATGTTTTTAACCACATTTAAACTAAAATTTAGTTACCCGAGAGAATTTAGTTCCCCCAAAATTTAATTACATCCAGATTTAGTTCCTATCAAAATTTAAAATTTTTGTTCCCCAAAATTTTGGTCCCTCCGAACTTTGTTCCACCCAAAAATTAAAATTAAAATTTAGTTTCCCAAAATTTAATTACCTTCAGATTTAGTTTCCACAAAATTTAAAATTTTAGTTACTCCAAAAATTTAGTTCTTCCTCAAAATTTTATGGGGTTTCCCACAAAATTTTTACATACTATCATCTTAACCATTGATTCCTTGAAATTAAATCATAACCATTGATTCCTTAACACACACAACCCCACAAATTTCAGTTTCCCCTCCAAAATTTTAGGGATGTAAATTTTCTATTTTTCCATCAAAATTCAAAGGTTTCCCCCTAAAATTGTCACAAACTCTCACCCTACCCATTGATGTCTCATGATTCAATTCCAACCTTCTTTCTACCCATCTTTTTGTCCTAGTCAGCAACCCCATTCAAAAATATCCCTCAATTGTATAATCGATGTTTGGAATTTTAGTTTTTTTAACCCGTGTTGACCTAGAGATTTATGCTTCTTATGGCATGTTCACAAAGTCAAATCTAATGGTCAGTGTATCAAAAGCTTCCTCTGTAGATACAAGCCATGTAGAGGAATTTTCTAGACAGCTTATAATGTTCATGTTATTAGTCATTTCCACAATACCACCGTACTTATGGGGAATTTTAGAAAATTCTCATTTTCGTTGAGAAACCAAGAACACGGCATGTCGTTGTTTGGGAATGAACAATATAAAGTTCTGAATTGTATATCCGGGAAACCTTCCCTATGAACACGACTATTTTTATAGAAATGCTTCAGTTTGTATTCTCTGAGAAATTTCTGGCATAAGATGGTTTATAGAGGGATTCAATTAATTTCATAGTTGCATTTTATTAACACAAAAAAAATACAATTTGGGAATCCAGCTACTTGGCATTGATGCTCTTCTATTTAGCTTTGTCCACTTATTTTATGCTTGATGATGTCACGCTTAATATCCCAGTTTTTATTCACTGTGTGGCCCACACCATAGAGAGGACGGTTGTGTTACATAGCTGACACTACCATGGAATTTAGTTGGATATATATATATATATATAATATATATATATATATATATATATAAAAATACATTTGACAACGTTTTTTGAATTCTAGGGCTGACTAGGACAAGATAAAGAGTGGCTGAGATTTGATCTTGGTAAATCAATGGTTGAGATTGGATTTTGTGAAAATTTTAGTGGGAAAACTTAAATTTTGGTAGGAAAAGTGTCTTGGGAACCAAAACTTTGAAATTAGAAGTGTCTTGGAAAAGATTGTAGAGATTAAATTTGGGGGAAAAGTGCATTGGGAACCTAAACTTTGAAATTAGAAGTGCCTTGAGAAAGATTGTGGAGATTAAATTTGGGGGGAAAATTGCCTTGGAAACCAAAACTTTGAAATTAAAAATGCCTTGGGAAAGATTGTGGCGAAGCATTATCCATTAAATTAAACAAAATTAAAAATTTAGCGTAAAACAATTTAGCGGAACAACAAGTTAGCGTAAAAATACACTGAGATTTGTTGTTCCACGCCGAAGGCACCCGCTAAAATTTTTACGCTAATTTATTGTTCCGCACCAAAGCCGCATGCGTCAAATTTGTTCGTCGACGCCGAATTTGTTGTTCCACGTCGAAGGCGCCTACGCCTAATTTGTTGTTCCGCGCCGAAGGCGCCGCGCCGCTAAATATTTTACGCTAATTTGTTCTTTTAAATTTTGGCTGTGGAAATAATTTTTTGGGGAACAAAGATTTCGCGGGGGAATTGTTAAATGAACCGTGCCCGGGCCACGGGTTCTGACTAGTGTGTGTGTATATTCATATATATATATATATATATATATATATATATATATATATATATATATATATATATATGAATCCTAAATCACATATGTTGGATTCCCCAATTTTATTGACCAAATTGCCGTTTGGGCCCCTTAGCAAAGCTGCGTGGAGAAAACTTACTCAGATGTTTGACCCAAATATTTAGGATGTAGGCGTTATTGTTGATGATGCTATATATATTATGCTTGATGTGTCTTCACCGCTGTTGAATATGTCACCAGACATCCAGATAATTTTATCTGATGTAAATTCATTATCATAGAGTGATTATCTCATGTGTACCTTTGCAACTTCTCATGATTTTATATAAAAGTTTTTCAGGTCCAAGCTTGTGGCAAGTGATGGTTTTGATCAACCGTATTTAACTATTAACAATGAATGGTTGCTTGATTTTCATTCACATCATACTTATTTCTATAATGCATTGGTTACATGTCATGCATCCACGTGTTGGTTTTTATAACATGCCCACAAATCTCCATATTGATATGATATTGTTCAATTAAGCTCACCGGTCTAATTGGTTTAGCTTTTGGGCTTTCCCCCAAAAGGTCTCATACCAATGGAGATTCCCAGCCTATTATAAAACCATGACCCACCTTCTCACTATCGATGCAGGACTATTGTTTATATCCCAACAATCCTCTCCTCGAACAAATGTACACATCCATCCTCCCTTTGAACGATCATGGATCTGCTTTACTCTATCTAGACCGTGGTCACGAGTCTCTTGCTTTTTCAATCGGTTAGGCACCAACTTATCCAACCGACTGACACCAACTCCAGCTTCTACTGCGATGTGGCGCATGCCTTGTGTGAATCCTGAAGTAGCTCTATCCTCGATCGCCGTGCATGTGATAGAGTGTGAGAGGCCATACACGCGCCATGAAGGATTGGCTTAACTGGCTGCTAACGGAGCATCAACCGGTTAATCGGACAACTGGAGCTCCGTCATCTTTTACCAATAGAGTGCATTGCAAATCATTGCATCATTCACTATGTAGCCCGTCATCTTTAGTGAGGAATCTAGAGGATCAAATAACATCGGGAGTACATGATTTGGCTCTGATACCGTGTTGGTTTTTATAACAGACCCATAGATCTCCACATTGGTATGATATTGTCCAATTAAGCCCACCGGCCTAACTGGTTTTGCTTTTGGGCTTCCCCCCAAAAGGCCTCATACCAATGGAGATTCCTAGCATATTATAAACCCAAGACCCCCCTTCTCACCACCGATGTGGGACTATTGTTCATATCCCAACACCATGCAATAGCATCATTGACTGGACATATTGATGGAGACTAGCTTCTTTTGTTTGAGTTTATTAGGGTTTTATTTGGATTCTTATTTGATTTTTATTTAGGCTTTTATTCAATTTTATGTAATTTATTTAGATTTGCTTAGGCAAGCACATGGAAAACCCTATAAATAAGCGTGTATCTCCTTGAGAGAGCGTACAGAATTGATTGAGTTATTTTGTTCTGAGTTTTTATAAATTTGAATATCTTGCATACTGTTTTGTTGGAGTGGGCATATGATTGACCCGGACACAAAGCTTTTAAGATCCATTACCTTGTTGTTTTAAGCTCTAGATCTAATTTCTTCTTTTTGATTCTTCTTTGATCTACTTGTCTTATGTCAAATTGGTATTATAATCGCCATAAAGATATCAACATGCACCCCATCATTTGTCACAACTTTGTTCACCCTTCACATTTGGTGAAGGGGATTCAAAACAAGGGAGAACAATGGAGATCCATCTGCTTTTATTTGAGTTTATTATCATTCGTCCCAACTTCATGTGACAGATTTGTTGTTCATCCTTAATTTGATGCGAAGGATTTTCACAGTTGTGAAGAATGTTGGTGATTTGGTTGCTTTTATTTGAGTTAATTAGAAGTTATTTGGATTTTTATTTGATTTTCATTTGTTAGGCTTTTATTGGATTTTGATTTAACATATTTAGATATTCTTATCTAAGCACGTGTTGTGCATGTAGAAAACCATATAAATAAGTGTTACCTCATTGTGAGAAAGCATATAGAATTGATTGAGTTATTTTGTTTTATGTTTTTAGAAATTTGAATATCTTACATTCTTTTTTACTGGGTGGAGGATTGGACTGAGTGAAGTTCTTAACATCCACACTGGCTTTTAAGACCCAGATCTAGTTTTCCCTTTTTGTTTCTTCTTTGATCTAGTTGTCCTGCATCGCATACGACATGCATCCAGTGCACGTTACAACCTTATTTACTGTAACTATCTATAACTATTCAGTTTGTACCATTTTGTCCCATCTCCCCCTTGACATTTTCTTTGAGCAATATTTTCAGTTTATTTTTTGCTATCCCCTTCACATCATTTTTTTTCAACCTGGGATTAAATCTTCCATTTGACAGACAATCTAACAAATACACTCCGAAGCTGGGAATTCTCTTGTGTACTGCATGTTGCTAAACAACACAGTTTCTTGTTGAGATACATGGCCGTTTTGCCGCCCTCTTGCTCGTTTCCTTTGATGTGGTTTAAATTTTCGTTTGTCTTAGCAAAAAACTTTTTTGCAGCTTGGGTGGCAGGGAAATCACTGGGGAGACATCGAACTGTGAGTCAAATGCAACAAATACTTTTCTGCCCAATAGTATAGAGAAGCATGATACTTTAACATATAAAGCCAATACTTGCTCCGGAGACATCTTCCTCAAGTGTTTACCTGGCTTTCATAGTAACCATTTGGACTGGGAAGATTTGGCTGACTTCATTGAGTGCGACCATAAAAAGGACTATTCAACTTGGCTGCAGAAGCAGGAAATATTCAGAAAGTGGAAGTATACTAGGATGAGATCCCTGAAGCATAAAGCTAAGAGAATTACGAGGAAAAAGTGACGGAACCCCTTATTTTGCAAGGGATTATAGATATCAACACAGGAGTCCCAGTGATTTATTAGGTAATCTCACTTTTATTTTATAGAATCTACATTGTTAGTATTTTTTTGTGCTATTGCAATGATGGATCTCACAAATCTGCTATGCATTTTCATGGGTTGAATATTACACAATCATGGAGTTGAGAAATGCATCAAAATACCATGAATCTTCCCCATGACTTCGAAGAAAACTACATTTTGTCCCGATTATGGGTGCCAAAATAACCCTGAACCGAACCGAACTTAACTTGGCCACTCAGGCCAGGTATGAGTATGGACCTATTTGGATCGGATAGGATTCGGGTTGACCTGGATAACACTCGGATCGGGTACGGGTTTGACATGCTAACTTGATTGAACCCGGATTTCATCCGCTTATATTATATGTGTGTGTAGTAATATTCTGGTATGAAAAACATAGTTAGAAAGTACGAAAACATTTTATCTTTTAAAAGAATTTTTTTAATATTTTTTGATGTTTAATCCATACAATTATATACCCTGGAAAAAATAATGGGTGAACCCTGGGTGGATTTGAGCACCGATCCACCCGATACAAAATTTAACGGTTTCAGAACAACACAACCTTTTGTAATACATTGATCGAAAGCCAAATCACATCATTTTTCAACCATTATTTTTGAAGGGTGTATTACTACATGAAGCGAAGGTGGAAATTTTTTTTGAAAAAAATTCAAAAAAATAAAAATAAAAACATTTTCACACCGAAATTTCCGTCTGATATGTCTGCATTTGAAAATCTATTCTATATTTGATGAAGAATTTGAATGTTGTCCTACTAGGACAAGTGACTAGGACAAAGTGGCTTATGACTAGGACAATGACTTGATGACTAGGATAAGAGCTTTTAAATTATGGGAGGAAAACTATTTGATAGGAGTATGAGGTTTGAAATTTGAATTTTGAAACAAAACTATTTGGGGGACTTAAATTTGGGGGGAAACTTGAAATTTTGGGCGAAAGCTTGAAATTTGAGGTAACTTGAAATTTGTTTTTTTGGGGGCGGCTCAGCCATTAAATAAACAGTGCCCTATGGGTACGGGCAATGACTAGTTTTCCTATATACGTGTGTATATATGTATGTGTGTGTGTATATACAAAATAATGGGTATCATATGGCATATGAGGGTATGCCTCATATACCAAGACACAAAAAGGTGGGAAGTACAACAAGTACAACCCCATATGGGGCTTTACTTTCCACCTTTTGTGTCTTGGTATATAAGGCATACCCTCATATGCCATATGATACACATTATTCTCATATATGTGTGGGTGTGGGTGTGTGTAAAGCAAGTGTGTATGGTATATCTGAATAGACAAATGTATACGCCACGCCAAGGCGGCCACAGAAGGGCTACAAAAAAGGGAGAGGCTGTGGAGCAGTCACCAAATACAAGCAACACCTAGTAGACAACCCAAACACAAAAAACATGGCCAACAAAAGAAAGCCTCAACTCATCCCCCAATTACTAAGGACTGGGTCGTCAACATCTTTCTCCTCCAATAAAATAGGAGAGGAGTGCAAGAATATCGTTGGAAATCTTTGCCACCAGGGACGACTTGTGGAGGGACCGAGAGTGAAAACCCCGATTATTCCACTCCTTCCAAATATGCCAAACAACGGTAGAGAAGACAAGCATGGAGAACCGCCCCACAATCACGGTGTTCCCTTTTGCTCCAAACCTACGCCGAAGGAGGTGGGCGTCAACATGAAGAGTTTTGGAGCAAGAGGGAAATCCGAGCTTCAACTTGCAAGTGGTCCAATCATAATCACTGTACTCGCATCGAAAGAAGAGATGTTGTGTTGTCTCCTGGTGAGCATGACAAAAGACAGGTGGAAGGGGCCAATATTCCCCTCCAGACCAAAAGGTGCGAGGTGGGCAGCTTGTCATTGAGAGCCCGGAGAAGAGTGATCGCATACTTCCGAGTATGGCCGGGGAAGAACAGAGGCGATACGAGGGGGAGGGGAAATCACGGACAGAATCCCATGCCGATCGAAGGGTGCATCCAGAAGAAGAATTCCATGCCCAGGAGTCCAAAGCATCCCCCAAGGAGACCGCACCGAGGTGGGTAGAGAAGGGAAAGAGGATGTCAAGAAGAACCCAGCTACTGCCATTCTAGAAATCAGAGATCCGTCGATACACCTGAGCGGCTGGAGGGGGACACATCTGCACGATATGCCCACATGTAAGCCAATGGTCAACACAGAAGGAGTTTGCTCAACCTTTGCCAACCTGACGGCAAAGACACATGGAGGCCGCCTCACGCCTACGGAGGACATGCTTCCAAGAAACCGAGGCTATCGGGCTAGGGAGACACATGAAAAGAGGGGTGTGCCACAAGCAAAGATGTCCGCTTAAAGTTGGCCCAAGGCAAGGAGGAATGAAGAAGACGCCTCAGGAGCTTGATGCCCGCCACCATGCCCACATTTTTGAGATTGTGGATGCCAATCCCCCCTCGCCCTTAGGTTTACACATATCCTTCCACTTCCAGAGATGGATCTTGGACCCACAGATGAAGTCTCTACACATACAGTCTATCTCCGCCAGAACGGAAGTTGGCACACGAAAGGACTGGATCCAATAGGCAACCATACCATGAATGGCAGTACGAATGAGCTCAATCTGGCCAGTAATGGAGAGAAGTCTAGAGGACCGACTATACACACACACACACACCCAAATGGGGCCTCATTCTTCGAGAGGCGACGGATTGGGCCGGTTGGATTCTCGCTGGTGGGCGCAAGCGACGGGGTGCTGGGTTGTTGTGGGGTGGTGCCTCGTCCAAGGGTGGCATCTTCCCATGGGCTGGCGGTCGTCGTGGGCTACCGAACCAGGGTGGTCCTTCATCTAAGAGTGGCGTCTTCCCTTGGGCTGGCGATCGCGGTGGGCTGCCGGACCGGGGTGGTTCTTGGGGTGGCAACATGGGGCCTGCGGGTGCTGCTCCTCGGAGCTTGGGGGTTGGCCTTCGCCCTCACCCGCTCCTGTTGTTAGCCGCTCTCATGCTCGCGGGAGTTTGATAATTTGTCGAAGAGAGTTGCTGCATCTGGCCCTTGCTCCTCTTACTCGGCTACACTGTCGTACATCTATATCTGTGCTCCCCGTCTTCCGGCGGCCCCAAACTATGCCTTGTTCTATTCTCCTCCATCTGTGTGAGTGTTGAGCAGCTTCGTCGACATCCTTGAAACTGAGATTGCTGTTGCGATAAAGCGTTGGGCTCATACCTTGGTTGGCTACGTTGTTGGCCCCACGGCCCCACTATGGGCAGCTTGTTGAATATTGGACTCCCCGGATTTGGTTTTGGATGATGAGCAAACATAAATAATTCATGAACTAACAATTTGTGAGCGCAGTATTGGAGATCGTCGCCAATTTCACGAGAATATTCAAAGCGACATCTCAACACTTCCAAAAGCTCGTATTCAAGCCTAAAGCTTCGTTGAAGCTCATGCAACGCTTTGGAAATAATGAAGATTCAATCGAAGCTCTCAAAGACCGTTTATTAAGGTTTTATTTATAGTCTTTTAGTTTCGATTGATAGAATGTTAAGCCTTGAGTATATCTTACGTTTCTATCTTCATTTCGCTCATTTCGTAGCTCTAGGATTCTTGCACAAGTTCACTCTAATTTCCTCGAAGCGTCGCGCTTCGATTCGGACCTTGTTGTGCATGTTAGTTGGTACAAGAACAAGTACTGACCGACTAGATGGAGATCTAGTCGGTCGGCCACTGTTCTTGGACCGACTAGTTTCAGTCAGTTAAATCTTTGTTCTTTACTGTTTACAGTTAGTCGGTCTACGTTGACTCACCGACCGACTAGTTTGTGAACTAGTCGGTCAGTGATGCTTCTTTGACCGACTAGTTGTGATTTACTGTACATGCCAAATTTCTCCTAAGCTACTGTTTTCCGTTAGTCGGTCTAAGAACGTTTGATGACCGACTAGTTGACAATCTAGTCGGTCAACTTTTGTTCTTGGACCGACTAAGTCAACTTGCCTTCAGACTAGTTTTCTAGGTCTGAAATTCTATCTCTTCTCTGATCTGCTCTTAGTCGGTCCATGCTTTGTGACTGACCGACTAGTTGATGAACTAGTCGGTCAGTGATTGTTCTTTGACCGACTAATTCTCCCAGATTTCTTTCCGTTGGAGATTGACCTAACTTATGTTTTTGGGTTCCTATAAATACGAACCTAGGTCATTTCTATCTTCAATAGAGCTGCCATTAAGAGATTCATTGAGCCCTAAAGAGATAGCCATTCTCCCTCAAATCTAAAGCTCTCTTCCTCACAAGAAAGCCATTCTCTCTCATTTCTAGATCTAGAGAGAAGCTTGTTCTTGGTGAGCTCTTCAAGCTATTGCTTGATCCAAGTCTCCAACTCTTCCCTAGGCACCCATTGCTGCTCATTTCCTTGGTGCTAGGGCTTGGTGACTTCATCTTCCTCAAATCCTTCATTCCACCTATTGGGTAAGAAAAACTCAAGGTATAGGATTTTGTGGTAAGAGTATTTATTTCATTTAAACTCTTTATATTGCTTATTGGCTCTCTCGGTTGTGAGAGAAGTTTGTGATCCCGGGTTGTGGGATTCACTTTGCCATTGCATGTATGATTTGATCTTGTGAAGGTTTTTCACAAGATATTCATAGTGGAAATCTTGAGTTAGGGTTTCTAACTCAAGTATCCGGAGGGGATCCGGGTGGTTGGGACGTAGGATCACCGGGAACAAGTCGGGGAGACTTGGGTGGATCCGAACCCATTAACATCGTTTGTTAGCTTTGTTTATTTCATTGTTGTCAATCAATTTAAGCTTCCGCAAATTGATTTGGTGGTTGTTTGCAATTTAATTTGGAATTATACGCCTTATTATTTTAAAGTACTATTCACCCCCCCTCTAGTACTTGTGCAGTAGCTGGTAGGGCATTACATTTGGTATCAGAGCCAGATTCTCAGCTATGTCTGCCAACGACAACAAGACCGTGCGTCCACCTTCCAACTATGACACCTTCAGGAACCGTGAAGGAGCATCTTCCGTGATGGAAGGACATTCCTCTACGAGGCCTCCATTCTTCAACGGTACCAACTACGGGTACTGGAAGTGTCGGATGGAAACCTTCCTCCGAAGTGCATCTTTATGGAGAACTACAATGAAGGAGTATATTGAACCCGAAGAAGAAGATTTTGAGAAATGGACTACCGCGGAGGTCGCCGCGGAGGTAAGCAATGCCAAGGCAATGAACGCCTTGCAATGTGCATTGGAGCCCGAGGATTTCAATAAGATATGCACATGTAAGAGTGCATATCAAATTTGGAACTCCCTCCTCATTCTACACGAAGGGACGAGTAGGGTAAGAGACTCTAAACTCGTAGTCGTAACCAAAGATTACGAAATGTTTCATATGCAACAGGGCGAGAAGATGAAAGAATATTACGCTCGTTTCGTTGATATAATAAACGAGTTAGAGGCCCTCGGCAAGATCTACACTCAAAAGGAGAAGTGCTTAAAGCTTATTGAAGGACTTCCCTCTTCTTGGGAAAAACGTACCTTCGCCATCGAGGAAGGTAATGACATGGACAAATATACCGTAGTTCAACTAATGGGTACTTTGATGTCATATGAGGTACGCAAAGATAGCAAGGTGAAGCTACAAGAAAAGATGAAGTCATATTTGAACCTAGATGCGCCTAAGAAAAAGGCGATTGCATTCAAGGCGGCTTCATCCACCTCTACCGATGATGAGAACTCGGAAGAAGAAATGGACATGGAATCCATTGCACTCATGGCAAAGAAGTTCAATCGCTTCTTCCGAAAGGGTAACTTCAAACACAAATCTAAGTTTACATCTACTAACGCCTCTCCACCTTTGTGCTTTAAATGCAATAAGCCAGGACACATCAAAGCGGATTGTCCTCAAAACAAGCAAAAGGAGAAGTGGAAGGCGCCAAAGTATGACAAGTCCAAGAAGTACACGAAAGGAAACAAGAAGGGACTTGTCGGAGCTACCTTCACCGACTCCGAGGATTCCTCAAGCGGAGAGTCGGACGATGAGCACGTGGAGCAAGCACACATGTGTTTCATGGCAAGAGAGGAGCACGATCAAGGATCCTCCTCTTCCGATGATAGTGATGAAGAAAGCGATGAGGTAACGATGGATGATCTTAGGGATGCTAACACTCAACTTTGGTCAAAATATACTAAGTTAGTAAATAGATATACTAAGGTAAAAGATGACCTAGCTAGCATTCAAACATCGCCTAAGACTATCATCACCAACAACGACACCGTTGTTGAAGAGTTAAGAAATGAGATAGTAAATCTCAAATCTAAACTTGAACATGTTAGCATTGAGGATGCGGAAGAACATGAGATAGCGGATTTAACTTCTCAAAACTCGACTTTGAGTATTGAGAACGAGAATCTTAAATCTCGTGTTTATGTGCTCACTTCGCAAATATCCACTTTGGATACTTCCTTGCGTTCTCTCAAAGAGAAATATGAGGACACATTGGGCCGAATCAACAAATTCAACAAGGGTAAAGGCCATTTGGATAATATCCTAAAAGATTTACTTCCGGCCAAGCACCACATTGGCTTGGGGTATATGATGGGAAATTCTTCCAAGTCGGTCACTACCTTTGTTAGGCCAACTTCCGAAGCCTCAACGAGTGGGAGCAAACACTCTATTGGTAGTTCATCTACCAATGGTGCTTCCACCTCGTCCACACCCTCTTTCGGAAAGAAACCCACATTGGGTGGACCTCCAAAGAAGGGGCATGCTTATATGTACACCAATTCCATGCCACGTAGGAACACACGTCCTACTCCACCATCTCACTTATGATCTTGTTTTTGAAAAGAAAAGTTTTTGTGATTGTTGTCAACGCGGCAAGCTTCCTAAATCTTCATTTAAACCTAAGAAGAGCATCTCTACAAAACGGCCACTAGAGCTATTACATCTAGATTTATTTGGGCCAACTAGAGTAGCTTCCTTAGGAAATGCAAGGTATGGACTTGTCATCGTAGATGACTATTCAAGATTTACTTGGGTATTTTTCTTGTGCAATAAAAATGAAGCTTTTGAAAACTTCACAATTTTTGTTAAGAAAGTACAAAATCTCTTAGGAAACACCATTGTCACTATTCGTAGTGATCATGGAGGTGAATTTGAGAATGAGTCTTTTGAGACATTTTGTGATGAAGTTGGTATTACTCACACCTTCTCTTTCCCTCGTGCACCGCCTCAAAATGGTGTAGTTGAGAGAAAGAATAGGACGCTAGTGGAGTGTGCTCGCACTATGCTTGATGATAGCCAACTTGGCCATCAATTTTGGGCGGAAGCGGTACACACCGCTTGCTATGTGTTTAATAGAATACTTTTGAGGCCCGGCACTAAACAAACTTGTTATGAATTGTTGTTTGGTAGGTTGCCTCAAGTTAAACATTTTCGTGTTTTTGGTTCGAAATGTTTTATTAAGAACACATATGGTAGTTTGGACAAATTCGATCCGAGATCCGATGAGGGGATTTTTGTGGGATATTCTTCGCGTAGCAAAGCCTACCGGATATTCAACAAACGAACCTCGACGATCGAGGAGTCGCTTCATGTCTCATTTAATGAAGGATTTGTTCCAACTAGAATTTCAAATGATAATGATTCTATGGATGTTTTATGTGATTCATTTGATAATTCTAAGTCTATTGATTCTATTGAGACTAACCCGACTAATGAAGTTGTTGAGAATGTTCCAAGTGATCAAGGTATTCCCAAGCGACTTCATGTCATTCGCGACCATCCCCATGAGCAAGTAATTGGCAATATTCAAGATAGTGTCAAGACAAGATCACAAGTTCACCACTTCGCCAATTGTGCCTTTGCCTCATCGATAGAGCCAAAGAATATAGTTGAAGCATGCGAAGATAGTGCTTGGATACTTGCCATGGAGGAGGAGCTCATTCAATTCGAGAGGAATGAAGTGTGGGAGCTTGTTCCATTGCCTTCGAAGAACCACACCGTCATAGGGACAAAGTGGATTTTCAAGAACAAAACCGACGAAAACCAAGTCGTCGTCCGGAACAAAGCTCGGTTAGTAGCTCAAGGCTATCGACAAGAGGAAGGTATTGATTTCGAAGAATCCTTCGCTCCGGTAGCTAGATTAGAATCAATTAGATTACTTTTGTGTTTTGCATGCCATAAGAATTTTAAATTATTTCAAATGGATGTTAAAAGTGCTTTTTTAAACGGAGATGTCGTTGAGGAAGTTTACGTTTCTCAACCTCCGGGCTTCATAAATGAAAAATTTCCAAATCACGTTTTTAAACTAAAGAAAGCTCTTTATGGTTTGAGACAAGCTCCTCGAGCTTGGTATGATCGCCTAAAGAATTTTCTTTTGGATTTGAATTTTAAAATGGGCGAAGCCGATTCAACTCTTTATGTTAAGCATGCGAATAATGATATTTTATTAGTACAAATTTATGTTGATGATATCATTTTCGGTGCTACTAACTTCACTCTTTGCGAAGAGTTTTCTAATGTTATGAAGGAACAATTTGAGATGAGCCACATGGGCGAACTCAAATATTTCTTAGGACTCCAAATTCGCCAAATGAACGATGCAATCTTCATCCACCAAACGAAGTACACGGTGGAGTTGCTAAAGCGATTTGGAATGGAGAATGCCTCCGGGAAAAAGACTCCAATGAGCACGACTACGCATCTTGACAAGGATACGGGCGGTAAGGATGTAGACATTCGTTTATATCGAGGTATGATTGGTAGTTTGCTTTATCTTACCGCAAGTAGGCCCGATATTATGTTTGCCGTATGTATATGTGCTCGTTATCAGTCTCAACCTAAGGAGTCTCACTTAGTAGCGGTAAAGCGTATTTTTCGCTATCTAAGTTACACTTTAGATTTTGGATTACTTTATCCGAGATCTAGCACATATGAGTTAATCTCATATAGTGATGCCGATTATGCGGGATGCAAATCCGACAGGAAAAGTACTAGTGGCACTTGCCATTTTATAGGAAATTCTCTTGTCTCTTGGT
Organism: Scilla litardierei; assembly: GCA_030789695.1. NCBI lineage: Eukaryota > Viridiplantae > Streptophyta > Magnoliopsida > Asparagales > Asparagaceae > Scilla > Scilla litardierei. The sequence goes on along the minus strand of CM061134.1, from coordinate 218,882,246 downwards.
TTTCCAAGAAGCAAAATTCCGTATCACTTTCAACCACCGAGGCGGAATATATTGCCGCCGGTGCCGCGTGTGCTCAAGTTCTTTGGATGAGACACACACTTAAAGACTTTGGTATAAATTGTGATACTTGCCCTATCATGGTTGACAACCAAAGTGCAATATGTCTTTCCAAGAACCCGGTACATCATTCCCGTTCGAAACACATAGATGTCCGCCACCACTTTTTAGATGACCATGTTGCTAAAAAGGACATCATTCTAGTGTACGTTGAAACCCAAAAGCAAATCGCCGATATTTTCACGAAACCCCTAAAGGAGGACTCCTTTGTGCGGTTGCGTCGAGAATTGGGGATTATGGGTGAATCCGAAATATAGGATTCATGTTTCATTCAATAATTTTGCATGCTATTATTCTTGACAATATCTCATTCATGCTAGAATTATTGGATTTTTCGAGAATTTTAAGTGTTATCTTAATTTTTCGTTCGATTTGTGCGTAATCGTCAAATTTCTGTTTTTCGATGTTTAATGGGGTAGTTTAGATGTCTATTGAGAGTTTTGAGATTTTTCGTCCAAGCGTATTATGGAGAGAACTTAATTTTCAAGTTTTTGACTCTTTAGTCGGTTCATGTTCAGTGACCGACCGACTAGATTGAGATCTAGTCGGTCAGTAATCGAACGCAGACCGACTAAATCTTGTCAGTCTTCTTGGACTCAGCCACTGTTTGCACCTAGTCGGTTCAAGCTCATTTACCGACCGACTAGTTTGTGAACTAGTCGGTCAGTGCTTGAACTGTGACCGACTAGTTGTGCCAGGGGCTGTTTGGTCATTTGGGAAATCGACCGACTTAAACTCAGTTTAGTCGATCGATTTCCATTCTAATCGATCGAAAACTCAGTTCACTCCGCTCAAAACCCCGACCCTTCCCCTTCCGATCGACTTCCGGCATCTTTCCGATCATCTCCGCCGTCGCCGGCCGTCGTTCTTCCTCCTAGGATCCGGGGTCAGTTCTATCAGACCCACTCTATTGAGACGACCGTTTTGGGGACTCCTATAGTCCTCACTGCGGAAATCTTAGGAGAGATTCTGGGTATCTCTTCGTCTGGCCTTCTTCCTTCTGATATCTCGGTAGATGATATTTCCTCTCTTGACCAGACCATCCTATCAGAGATTTTCCATCAGATTCCTCCTGCTATGATTGGCGTGCCCTCTAAATCTTTTAAGCCAAATGCTTGGGTCCTTAATTTGATTCTGAAGTCGTGCTTGCTTCCCAAGTACGGCTCCTCATCTTTGCCATCCCAGCCATTTTTGAAGCTTATCTATGCGATCTTCATGGGGAGCTCGATTAATTGGGCTCGAATTATACTCGACAAGATTGATTCTTTCGAGTGTATTCGAAAGTCCAATAAATCGGCTCATATTCCTTTTCCTTGCATGTTGACCCTCGTGTTTCGTCACTTTCGTGTCACATTGCCTCGTGACGATGAGCGTCCCCTCGGTCCTCCGCTGAATGCGACGGCCGTCAAGAAATCTCTTGCGGCGCTTCGTCACGTTCAGAGGACGACTCCTTCAGCGTCTGTCCCTGCCTCTGCCACTGCCTCTGCTTCTCCCGTTGCCACCCTTGATGACGTCGTCCGGATACTTCTTCGTCACGAGTCCCGCTTGGCTCGTACCGAGGAGGTGGTCTGCCGTATGGCACGTCAGATGGGTGTTGAGCTTCCTCCTTCCGTGTCTGAGGGAGAGGAGATGGATGAGATGGATGAGGAGGACGTTGAGGAGATCTGTCGTGCTTCGACTCGTGCCCCCAAGGGCACTTCTGCTGCTGCTGGTACTTCCACTTCTGCTCCTGGAGTTGCCACCTCTTCCGGTGTTCCAGAGCCATCTGCTGCTGATCCAGTTTCCGAGCCTGCTCATGTATCTGCTGCTGCTGCTTCTGTCGAGACTCCTGCTGCTGTTGAGCCTGTTGCTGAGATCTCGACTCCTGCCCCGACGATTCCATCTGTTGAGACACCTCTTCTCCCTGCAGATCCTGAGTCCACTCCGTCGACTGGACCCACGGACGCTGCAGATCCTGCCTCCTCCTCGTGATCGTTGTTCCGAGGACTCTCCATATACACTTTGGATGATGTATTCTAGTGAGAGAGTTTTGGGTTAGGATGGGGTTGAGAGTTGCCTTGTTGTATTGCTTTTGTGCTTTCTGATTGTCGGTGTTGGATTGTATGATATGTTGATGATGATGTATTTCTTTTTGATGATATGTAGCACTTGGTATGATGTATCTCTTATATTCGATGTGATATCTTTTGGATGTACTCATGTTGTCTCTATGTATATATATGTTCATCATCGACCACTTTATCTTTTATTCGTCGTGCAAATTTAATATTCGTTGAATATATTTGAAATGTGATATCGAATCGACGCATAAAAAGTTGGTTAAATGGATTTTATAGAATTGTTTTCCATGCTCAAAATTAACCAAGAATATTGAATATTGAAGAGTATGTTTCTTTATTCAAGACATGAATAAACATTTGGTATTTTTTGATGATTTTGATTATCATTGATTTTTATTGATAATGGAAAATTTGACACACCTTGTTTTGATTTCCACATTTTTCCCTTGGTGTCAAGTTGGTCCATTGTCTTCGTCTACGACTCCCGATGTTGGATTTTACATTTCCTAATTGTTGTCGTTGTATGCCCCCCATTTTTGGGATAATGCCAAAGGGGGAGAGATAATGATAATAAATAGCGCAAATGAAAAATTTAACTCAATTTCCAAGAATCTAGTTTGATATGTTAGATTCAGGGGGAGTTAAGATACAAATAAGGATTTTCAAAATCCGATATTTCAAAAATCAATTCACTTTATTTATCTTACTCGTCTGCTTGATACAATTCATTTATATTCATTTTGGAATTAACGTGTCATCAATGCAGGGGGAGTAAGTATTTTACATTTGAATTATTATCTTTGACTATTATTTATGTTGGTTTGTCATCACCAAAAAGGGGGAGAATGTTGAATATTGGACTCCCCGGATTTGGTTTTGGATGATGAGCAAACATAAATAATTCATGAACTAACAATTTGTGAGCGCAGTATTGGAGATCGTCGCCAATTTCACGAGAATATTCAAAGCGACATCTCAACACTTCCAAAAGCTCGTATTCAAGCCTAAAGCTTCGTTGAAGCTCATGCAACGCTTTGGAAATAATGAAGATTCAATCGAAGCTCTCAAAGACCGTTTATTAAGGTTTTATTTATAGTCTTTTAGTTTCGATTGATAGAATGTTAAGCCTTGAGTATATCTTACGTTTCTATCTTCATTTCGCTCATTTCGTAGCTCTAGGATTCTTGCACAAGTTCACTCTAATTTCCTCGAAGCGTCGCGCTTCGATTCGGACCTTGTTGTGCATGTTAGTTGGTACAAGAACAAGTACTGACCGACTAGATGGAGATCTAGTCGGTCGGCCACTGTTCTTGGACCGACTAGTTTCAGTCAGTTAAATCTTTGTTCTTTACTGTTTACAGTTAGTCGGTCTACGTTGACTCACCGACCGACTAGTTTGTGAACTAGTCGGTCAGTGATGCTTCTTTGACCGACTAGTTGTGATTTACTGTACATGCCAAATTTCTCCTAAGCTACTGTTTTCCGTTAGTCGGTCTAAGAACGTTTGATGACCGACTAGTTGACAATCTAGTCGGTCAACTTTTGTTCTTGGACCGACTAAGTCAACTTGCCTTCAGACTAGTTTTCTAGGTCTGAAATTCTATCTCTTCTCTGATCTGCTCTTAGTCGGTCCATGCTTTGTGACTGACCGACTAGTTGATGAACTAGTCGGTCAGTGATTGTTCTTTGACCGACTAATTCTCCCAGATTTCTTTCCGTTGGAGATTGACCTAACTTATGTTTTTGGGTTCCTATAAATACGAACCTAGGTCATTTCTATCTTCAATAGAGCTGCCATTAAGAGATTCATTGAGCCCTAAAGAGATAGCCATTCTCCCTCAAATCTAAAGCTCTCTTCCTCACAAGAAAGCCATTCTCTCTCATTTCTAGATCTAGAGAGAAGCTTGTTCTTGGTGAGCTCTTCAAGCTATTGCTTGATCCAAGTCTCCAACTCTTCCCTAGGCACCCATTGCTGCTCATTTCCTTGGTGCTAGGGCTTGGTGACTTCATCTTCCTCAAATCCTTCATTCCACCTATTGGGTAAGAAAAACTCAAGGTATAGGATTTTGTGGTAAGAGTATTTATTTCATTTAAACTCTTTATATTGCTTATTGGCTCTCTCGGTTGTGAGAGAAGTTTGTGATCCCGGGTTGTGGGATTCACTTTGCCATTGCATGTATGATTTGATCTTGTGAAGGTTTTTCACAAGATATTCATAGTGGAAATCTTGAGTTAGGGTTTCTAACTCAAGTATCCGGAGGGGATCCGGGTGGTTGGGACGTAGGATCACCGGGAACAAGTCGGGGAGACTTGGGTGGATCCGAACCCATTAACATCGTTTGTTAGCTTTGTTTATTTCATTGTTGTCAATCAATTTAAGCTTCCGCAAATTGATTTGGTGGTTGTTTGCAATTTAATTTGGAATTATACGCCTTATTATTTTAAAGTACTATTCACCCCCCCTCTAGTACTTGTGCAGTAGCTGGTAGGGCATTACACAGCTCAAGTCTTGGATCTCTTGAGTGTGGCAGACTAAAGACCATGTCTAGTTGCACTTGTGTGAGAATGGGTTTTATTTCCTTCAGTTTGGCCTTGGTGAGGACTGCGACTCCGTTCTTCACGGCTGCCCCTAGTTGTTGGGTGGGAACCTTGTTGTTTTGCGCCAGTGATCCGTTGGCATCGGTCTCGACCGCGACCTACTTTCAGCAGTGCCGGTGTGGATTAGGTTCTCGCATGTTCTGATCCAATTCTGGTCGGCGGAGATCATTGTCAAGCTGGCTAGTGCGATCGGCCGCCCTCTGTTTTCTGACGTCGCCAGGACAAACGCTTCTCGCCTCTCCTTTGCGCGGTGTTTTGTCGAAGTGGACACTTGTTTGTCCTTCCCCTCATCGATCCATGTTTGCCTCGAAGATGGTGTTAGATCCACGGGCCAGCGAAAGCCCCGCGCACGAGGGCAAGGGCAGCCGATGACTCAACCTAGGGGCGCTTTCGTCAATTCTTGTTTTAATTAATTTTAAGGGCATATTAGTCATTGTTTAGGGCGAGAGTTTTCTTATTTAAACTTGGGCTAGTCGTCATTTATTGGCATGCTTGATTATCGAATTGTTATTGAGAGTTCTTGATAGAACTTAGATTAGACGAGTGGGGTCGTCCTCATAATGACGTCTTGGGGGGAGGGTACACCTACTTTTGTATCCAATTATATTTATTTTGCTATTATTTTATATAAAAATCAGATCTTTCTTTCAGAGCCTAATTTGGTATCAGAGCACGTGACGATCCATGGCGGCGCCAAACAACGAGATCGAAGGACAAATTTGACACCTTGGAGGAGAAATTCAACAGTGAACTTGAGGTGGTAAAAAGATCATTGAAGGGACACGAGGAATCAATAAAGTCTCTGACGGAATCCATCAACGAATTGAAGGCGAGCCAATCAAAGCAAGGAGACAAACTTGACAAATTCATCGATCTATGGACGGCGAGCATCCAAGGCGGGGAAAACCATAATTCATCATCAAAGTCGGCACATTTGATGAAGGGGAAGGAGAAAGAAGAGGATTGTGAGGCGGATCGACCCTACGAGGAGGGTGGAACACACGGAGGGGACGAGGAGGATCCGTGGAAGGAGGATTACCGCGAAAGCATCAGACGAAAGGCAGAAGGAGGGGGGTCGGCGAACCTAGTCGCCGCCCCCACGAGCGGCAAAAAGTAGAGGGGCTCCCCACGGAGCCCCTGGACGTTGGCAGGGGCGGCGGCCCCCAGCACCCCCAGGGGCCGGCGAACCCCCGCCGGCCCCCGCGGGGCCCTCCCTAGGCCGCGGGGGCCTTGAGTTTCATCGCCAGACCCCTGCGGACCTGGGCGACCATCGCCAGGGCCTTGCGGCCCTGGTGCAGGGCCACGGGGCCCCTGGGCACCCAGGTCCCGCGGGCCCTCGGCCCCTCGAAGGGCTTTTGTCGGGCCACGACAGCCGTCCGACGCATCCGGCGAGCAGCACAGACGACAACAACAGTTTGAGAGGGGGTTTCACCCCTATTTGGAGGACCCGGTGCATGATTTTGGTGGTGGATTTGACCCCGGAGAGGGACATTGGTATTACTATGATGGGAGAGGTTATGGGGCTGAATTTGGAGATGACGCGGGATGGGAAGTCTTTGAGGGCAGGCGTGGGGATCCCCGAGGGGACTATGCTGACGACAGAGGATAGCCACCTCGGTAGTGCGAGACCCAGGACGAGAGGCGACAGCACTATCGTCAGCCTCGCCGTCCCGAGGGGAGGCCCGATCAGGGACACTTTGGTGGGGACTGCAGGGCACGGAAGTTGGAGATGCCTCTGTTCAGGGGAGAGGATCCACATGCCTTGCTGTTTACGACAGAGAGGTACTTTACAGCGCACCACATGATAGATGCTCAGAAGTTGGAGGCAGTCGCTATTTGCATGGAGGGGAGCGCTCTGGGTGGTACCGGTGGAAGGAGAGGATGCAGCCGATTCGTGACTGGGAGGAGCTGAAGGACCTAATTCTGGAGAAGTTCAGGGATCACCGCCTGGGAAACCTTCACGAGCAGTTATACACCCTCAGGCAGGATGTACCAGTACGAGAATACATTGAGAGGTTCGAGACTTTGGCGGGAGAGTACATGGCGTTTCAGACAAGTCACTCGAGGGCACCTTCCTGAAGGGGCTGGCCCAGTCTTCAAGCTGCGGTGAGACCTTACAAGCCCAGGGGGCTCTCAGAGGTCATCGAGATGGCGCAGTTGGTGGAGGACTCCCGGACAAAGGATAGGAGAGTCGGGAGCAACTACAGTGGCCGGATACAGAAGGGCATGTCTTCTGGAGCAGGCGGAGCGGGGGTCACTACTGGGACAGATCAGGCGAGTACTGAGAAGATTGCGGAGCAGAGCAGCACACAACCAGTTGGGGCCAATTCTGGAGGATGATCGACTCCGAGATGAGAGAGAATAGGCAGAAAGTGCTTTGTTTCAGATGCGACGAGTGTTTCACCCCCGAACACCACTGTGGGGTCGCAAGCTGCAAGTGTTGATAGCGGAGGCGGACGAGGATGACGACGTGGAGGATGAAGGGACCAGAGGGGAAGATGACTCCCACTCGGAGTAGCATCGCCAATAATGTCATGCACCAACTTGAGGACAAAGTGGATTTTCAGGGGCGGAGTAATGTTAGATCCACGAGCCAGCGAAAGCCGCACGCGAGATGGCAAGGGCCGACGAATCAACCTAGGGGCGCTTTCGACAATTCTTGTTTTAATTAATTTAAGGGCATATTAGTCATTGTTTAGGGCGGGGTTTTGTTATTTTAACTTGGGATAGCCGTCATTTATCGGCATGCTTGATTATCGAATTGTTATTGAGACTTCTTGGTAGATCTTAGATTAGATAAGTGCAGACGTCCTTATAACGACGTCTTGGGAGGAGGGTACACCTACTTTTGTATCCAATTATCTTCATTTTGCTATTATTTTATATAAAAATCAAATCTTTCTTTCGGAGCCGACTAGATGGATCCGCTGTCTTCGTTGCTATGGAGTTTGAACGGATTCCGCCCCTCTGTTCTAACTGCCGCTGCTTTCAGCACGCCCTGATCCATTACCAGTCCACGTCGCGCCCTGTGTCGTCGCCGTTGGTGCCATGTGATCGGCATCACACCCCACCACCGGGTTCTGTGCCCCCTGTCGTCGTTGTTCCCTTAGGTGACCCCTCCATGTTGTTGTGCATTTCCCCTCCCCCTCTATGTGTGCTGTGGATTTGTCACGCCCCAGTCATCCAAATACTCAAGGAAAGAGAGGGGATTCTCCATTTCCTGAGTCAGAGGGGATGGGATGCTCGACAGGCTGCGATATGGCACCAAGCGTATGAGAAGAGTTAGAGTATAGCAGGACACTGCTCGCACTGGAAGAACATAGAACATACTCAGAATATAAATACTAAGCATAAAGGAACTATGAGAGCAACAACATCAACAGAAAGTGGTACTAAGAACTACTGAAGTAAAAGCAACATGAGACGACATCATCATTTCAACATCATTCGCAGAGAGAAACACAGTCCAAGAGTACACTGATCAAACACTACTACTACTATACATCTGCCAAAATACATCATATCAATGTCCGACACAACTATATAGCCACCAACTCTACAGAGTACAACTGGATGTGTTCGGTGGTACAACAAAACAAAACTACTACACTGTCCACATGAGTGGCTACAACAACTACCACCTCGTCTCTCGCCAACCCCGTATAAACCCACATCATCTCCTAAAGTACTCTCTCGACAGCTAAGAAGACTGCAGACGTCTGGCAGTGTCCGGCTCCAGGCGCTGCTCCTGGGTACCTGCTCCCAAAACCACGGGGAGAGGACACGTCAAAGCGTGTCTAGCAGAGAAACTCAACGCACACAGGGTTCTAAACACACCAACAATCATCACAAAGTTCAATTATAGAGTTAAACGTTCATGATTAGGAGTTCGTTATATTTTGAATGTTATTGAATTTGGAGACTCCGTGACCGAGACTAGAGTACGAGGACTAAACCTCATCCCTACAGTAGGGATGGAAAGCGGCACCCGCCAGCTGGTCGGGGCTGCCCACTCCTCGGCAAACCTCGAGCAAGTGGGGTCACTCCACGGCAAACACAGTGCGAGTGGAAATCTACTCAAGCTCAGTGCACAGTCCGTGTGCCCACGGCCGTAACTCCTTAAACCAAGTCTCGTCCTCGTACACCAACCCGACATGGTACCTCCCTGAATCCGACTAGAGGGTCGACCCGTTCTGTGCAAGTGGACACCTTTAGCATTTAGTTATCTACCCTAGGGTTTACTTGCTCCATCAAATCAATTTTCAAGGCCAAGCCATCATTTCGGTTCTCTTCATGTCAACTTTCATCATTAACCAACCACAACAATACCAAAGACACCATATCCAACATTCTCATTTTGAGCAAGGGAGCAACTAAAGCTTAGGGTTGAACATTTTATCATTCACACATCTGAAGGGGTATATAAACAACCACTTTCATCAAAATCTACACTTTACATTCAGAAATTTCAAAACATACGTTCACAATTTCAGTTCAGATTTCAATTCAGCACTCGAACAGAACATTGTAGGGGTGCTATCTCAAAATAATTCTACTGAACTTGAAAAACTAATTCAAAGGGGATTGTAGCCCTATATACCAGCATGCCAAATTTCAAATTTGAGACCAAAAGACCAAATGGTTGATTTGTTATGATTTTATTACTAATTAGGTTTTTACTGATTTCAGGCAGCAAATTAGGATCACAGAAACTAGTCAACTTGAGAGGCTGTTTTCATGCATTTCAAGTTTGAATTTGGCAAAATTTCCTAAATGAAAGTTGTAGATAGAGTAGTTCTGGATTCACATATAAAATTTCATGCAAAAATATGAAATATATGATTTTTGGTGAATTGTTTGGTGAAGCCTGTCAAATCTGTTTTTCAGACTGATTCTGAAGGCTGTAAAGATTGCTAATTTATGGCAAGTTGCAGTCAGAATTTTGAAAAACATGCACTGAGATGAAGTTGTAGAAAAACTTGTTAACTTTACAACATGACCAAGAACAAAAAATTCCATAGAGTGTACAAGTACTGAGCTTCATTTACTAAACTGTGTCCAATTTGACTAAAAACAGACAGCTGTTAAACACTGAAATTTTTATCTTAATTTCTAGGCCGAAATTGACAAAACTCAAAGCATAAAAGTTATTAAACATAACATGATAATTTTGGCTAGGATTTTTATGTAGCCAATTAGCACCAGCAATTAGATTAAGCTTCAGCTATTCTGTTCCAGCAAGAACAAAGGAGATGATTCAAGGGTTTATGCATGGATATGCAAGAAAATCAAGCAACATGCACCATCACTTCAACTATAATGAAGAAGAACCCTAACCCTAGTGTGTGAGGATCTCTACCTGAGCTCCTATATGATAGGTTGAGGACCTCCAAGCTAGCTCTCTCCAAAGTACAAGCTCTAGCAAGATCCAAGCCTCTAGTCACCTTCTAGCTTCAACCCCTAGCAAACAAGCTCTTCTTCCTCAAACTCCTCCTCCTTCAACCTCTGAACTTTCTTACACACTCTCACATGTGCTAGCCATGAAAAAGGATGGAAAGGATCAGGTTTTGGAGGAGAGAGCTGAGGTGGAGGTTTATTAGTGGAGCTTAGAGTGTGTAGAACCCTCTAGGGGTATTTTAGGGATTTCACCACCCCCATTAAGCCTAGCAACCAATGCATGTTTGCCAAACACCCCTCTAATCCCCACTACTCCCGAGGAAAAGACACATTACCCCTCTTTTGGCATTTTTACACCCCCTCCTTTTTGCCTTTTGCGAATATACCCAAAATTGGGCAAACATGAAAATGTGAGGGGTATTATTGCAAAACTCTCCAACCCCCCAATGGGTACCTTGCATAGTTGTCACTATGGTCCCATTTACATCTCAAGACGGCCATGATAGTCGCGGGACGCCTTTCCGAGCACGCTTCCTAATGCACAGGAACCCTAATTGATTCGAGAATCCGTCAAATGGGTCACATGTCCTCAGAATACCATACCCTTACCTCCTCTATACCATACTTGGCCATCACACGTAACCCTACGCCGTATAGCTAGCTACAAAGGGTTACATGATTTGGTTGCTGATACTAGGGAGTGCTGTGGTTATTTTTGTTGTGGGGGTGTAACCAGATGGTGGACGATGTTGTGGATGTATGTCTTGTTCCTCATGTATCCGTGGTTGTCGAGGATAAGGTTGTTTGTGCTTTAGGGGTGGTGAGGACAAGTTTGGGTGCCGTTGATGGCGTTAATGACTCGTTGACTCTGTTGGAGGTTCGTCGTTGGATGACGATGTGGATGATGTTACTGATGAGGAGCTCTTCGTTATTGACCTCAATGTTACTGACGAGTGTGACGAATGAAGTGGGGAGGTGGAGCGTCTCCATGCCCACCTCCCCAATGTTCGAAAGTCTATCTAGCGTTGTGCCAGTCGGCCTTGTCGGCAGAGCCTTCGAATCATGCAGAGTTCTTAACGATGATTATTGGGTAGTGACTAGGGGTTACTTGTTCTCGGTAGCCTATTTGTAATGCGTCTGCTCTGTTTGGGTGCGTGCGTTTTTTTCGGTTTTGATTGGAGGCTCTGGGCCTAGTTTTTGGGTGCTGGCTTTGCCATCTCCCTTTTCCCTTAGGCTTAGTTTTCTTCCTCCTTTCTGTGTGTGTTTGTACTGTTGGGTCCGTCTCTCTTATACTGGTGCTTGGTGACTGCTTTTGCCATGGCTTGTCTGGCCCGGCTAGTTTCCTTTCTATTCTTAATATACTTACATTTCTATACATGCGCGCGAGTGCACAAAAGCTCACACTTCCCCCCGTTGGTAAGTGTGGGTCTTAAAAATGAGACAGTGGGGGTTCTATTATTGTTGGTGTTTTTGGGTTTTGTTTTTCTAAAATATTAATGAATATATAAATCAATTCCATGTTCTAATGCCAAGTAATTCAAGTAATTCGTTCGGTCCTGTTCTAATCCATGGGCCACCATATAATGGGCGTCAAGTAATGCATAAATAAATTGATAAAAAGAAGCATTTAAGTTACAAGAATAATATACTATAAAAAATTTGAGCATGAATATTGTATTTACCATTTGGCGCTCGATGGGACCATGTGGCATGTACGAGATCGCGGGCTCCCGCCTAGTATATATCCATCGCCTGGTGATCCCCCAATACTAGTGCATATAATCATTTAACGATACGACATCCCCCCACCTCAATAACAAGGTCATCTATGTGCTCCCACGCCGCGAGAGGCTCCACGGTGTCAGCAACCCATTGTTGAGGGGCCATATCTGTCTTCACCGGCATTACTAGGATCGCAATTGGTATGTGCTGAGCTAAACCAAATTGCCGCATACCGCGGTCAGGTACATGCATCTCTATATTCTCCCAACCGAATAAGGGTTCACGTGCACACCGATCATGTGAGTTGCTAAAAATTAAGAATGAAGATGATCGAATCTCTCATTATATGGCTCCCATCTATCCTAATAGGCATGAATGAAATAAATAAATATTAGACTACGTAAAATATGAATATACTAGAAATTGCCCGTGCCCGGAGGGCACAGATGCAGTCGTTGCCCTGGCACAAATGCGGAGAGAAGCGGGGGCCAAAGCGAAAAAAGCATAGGTGTGTGAGAGGAGCGTCGAGGGGCAAAAGGTGGAAAGTAGGGATCTAAACGCAAAAAATCCCCAAGATCCCATACCATACCTAAGCCCCAAACCCCTCCCACCCCCTATTGGGACCCCACCGAGATAAGGTGGCGCACTTGTGACTGGGACAACATCCCTCTTTTGTATAATATGTAAAGTTCCTCCCAATTGCAATTCAAACTCTTTCCTCTAAAATACAAACACTTACATTATCCTAGTCAGCGTACACCATCCCTCTTTTGTATAATATATTAAGTCCTCACCAAATACAATTCAAACTCTTCCCTCTAAAATACAAACACTTTCATTATCCTAGTCAGCGTTTTAGTCAGCAATGCAAAATATGATTGTGACAAAGCTGACACGTAAGACAAAATTCAAAAAAGGTCCTCAATTGTATAATAGATATTATTATTTCAACTAATGATATAAAATTTATAAATTCATACATGTGTTCTCTCTAACGAGTCAAGCTCGTTTCTATACATTTCGAGGTTCCCTTGAAGAGTTTCACGTAATGATTACGACACGTTTCACCTGCACCCTAAGGAGACGGTTCCATCTAATACTTTTTGGGTATGTGTGCTGTCCTATATGCAATCTCTCCCAGGACTATACCTGTAACTATGAATTTGTCAGTGGTTGTTAATATATATATACACATCACAATATTACAAAAGTAAAAAATTGTATACATGCAACAATGTGCCACATACATATACATCATCTGTTTGCATTCTTATCACCATGCTTAACTCAGAATACATATGTACCAGCATTGCACTTCCCTAAGAATATTCTCCAATGTCCTCAAAATGCTCCAGCTTCTCCAACCAACGTAGGTGCAACGATCCTTTGCTTTGATTTGGAATCAATAATGTTTCAATCATATGTAGCAGCACGCCCGTGCATATTGTTGAATATGCACATGTGGCTTTATTAGGCAAAACAATAAAAGTTTCACGCATCCAACTAAGCTTCATCTTGGCTCATTGGTTTCCAATGGATACCTATCCTAATAGATGCTCCATCAAATCTGCCCATGTTGTATGTCGTCGTCCAACTCGATAAATGAGGCTCCCGTCAACGGGTAGGCCATGATGACTGTCACATCCTGCATTGTGATTGTCATCTCCCCATGCCGCATATGAAATGTATTTGTCTCGGGCCCCCATATCCCAACCAACGATGTTAATAGTGCATGGTCTAAACGTATCTACTTTAACCTTGCACATACGTGTAACCCAGACATTTCAATATAATGCACCACACGCTCATCTATTTTCCATTCAGAATGTCTACGCGAGTGATCCACAACTCCTATCATAGCCTCCTAGAAACAATAATGCTTTAATTAATTTTCTGCATGCCACCATGTTTAAATTTTCCAAATTATCACCATGAATATTCATACATGTCCATGCTGGATCTGCGCAGAACGATGGTGAGCTTGATCATACAAGTTTGCATCAGATATGGGTCATGCGTCCTCCACGATATGATATCTTACAATTTGCAATTATTATGTGATTGCCAATCAATAATTCACCATTTTTCGATGATTCATAGGATATGAATACTATTACAATTCTAAAAGTGTTGGGGGTTGGTTTTAACCAAGGCCTTTGTCCCAAGGATGATAGATTCAGAGCCAAATGTAACAACAAATGCATGCTCTAAGCATACACATATGGGAACCAAATCTAGGAACTAGATCTACATCCTGAATTGCAACCCAAATCTGGGAACCAATCCAAATGTAACGACATACCTTCGTCCTGAATTGCAAAAAAGACATGGGAACCAAATCTACACATAAACCCTAAATTGCAAAAAAGATTTGCAGACCTGAGTGTTGAGTTGGTAGTTGGTTCGTAGGGGGTGCTAGATCGGAGCTCGAGGGTTGATTCGTAGAGATCGTCGGGATAGATCAAAATAATTTAGGGATGTAACTGTGTCGGCTATCGGCTGGAGCAATATAGGACACGGTTTGGCCGCACTTGTCAAGTGCGGCCAAATCGTTAAGTTGGGGGCCCTACATATTATTCATCTTCCAACTTGCAACACTTGTCAAGTGCGGCCAAGCCCAAGATTGCCCCGTCAGCGGCGAGGGGGCGCCCAATCAACGCCCCTGGTCGCTGACATGTCCAAAAATGGTCGGTTTTGCTAATTATTATTTTGGGTCGTTTTTTCGGATTATTTTTAATTTTTGTTTTAAATCCAAAAATTGTCCTATCAAAAAAAAATGTTTAAAGGTTTCTTCCAAAATACCTAAAAGTTAGTGTGTTTCATGAAATTTAGCCCACCATAAAAACACTTCTTAGTACAGGTGGACTGTTTGCACATGAAAGAACAGTTTATCCTCTCATCTTAGCAAGGGTACCAAAGAAAATTCCTAAATATTTCATGTATATTGTGATTATTTGAAAGGAAGGTTACATTGCTTCTCGAAGAGTCACAGTATCCTAAACATTTCATGTATATTCGGACTAACTGGCTGAACACGTAACAGATATGCAACATGAAATATGTCGCTTTTCTTCTACTTCTGCAGGCCATACAAGTTTCGGACCCCCTCGATGTCATCCTCCTGCAGCTCCACCTTCCTCGTCCTCGGCGATATCGATGGGTACATGATCGCCGCCTGCACCGACGAGTGCCCCATCCCCAGCAGGTGCCCGATCTCGTGCACAGCCACCGACTCCATATCGATCGCGTACTCCGACTGCGCCTGCCTCACGTCCCCTTCAGCCACCCAATCCTCCGACGCGTCCAGGTGGAACCTCCCGTCCGTCGGGGCAAACGAGTGCGCCAGCGTGTTCAGCGGCCCGTCGAACGGCACCCCGTCCCCGTGGTCCCCGCTGTAGAACCCGATGGTTATGTCCGCACCGTCGGAGTTTGATTCCGAGAAGCTTATGTCCGTGACCTCCGCCCACCGGTTGAACGCACGGGCGAAGAGCGGGCTGAGGGCGGAAGGGTCGAAGCCGACGCCCGAGGTGGAGGTGACGGCGTAGGTGAGATGGCGCTTAGAGGGGGGCCACCGGGGCTGACCGCTGAAGTAGGAGTAGAGGAGGCGGCCGGGGAGCTTTCCCAACGCCATGGTGGTGGTGCCGTTGACGATGTCGGGGACGCCGCAGCGGGGGGTCATGAACTGGCGGACGGTGGGGGCGTCAAAGATGCCGGTGACGTTGAGGTTGAAGTTGTGTTGGTAGGTTCGGAGGGCGGAGTGGAGAACGTCGTCGAAGGAGTCGGTGAGGTTGGAAGGATGGAATGAGTGGGACAGGTAGCCGAAGCGGCCGAGGTATTTCTTGACGTTCGGGAGGGCGGGGTTCGTGTCGCCGAGGCGGCAGTCGGTGAGGTTGAGGAATGTCTCCCATTGGAAGGCTGTGGCCGAGAGAAGGAAGAAGAACAGCAGCAAGACGGAGGAGGCCATGGTTGTTTCTAATTTCGGCATTGGGAGTTTTCAAATGGTTTATGTGATCAATGTTACTAGTTTGGGCAGGTATTTATAAACATTGAGTAGGAGCAGAAATGTGATGATTGTTTTCAACTTTTCATTCACATGATATTAACATAAGATGGCCGCCAAAAGACTTTGGTTCACTGATGAAATCAACCAAGTCTCGTGCTGTTGTGTGGATGGACGTGGTGCCCAAAAGATTGGGGTCGCTGATGAGAGAGCAACTTTTCGCATTTCGATAATGACAAGTTAAATGGGAGATAGTACAACAATTATCAATGAAAGTTTAGTTTAACCGCCTGAGTTTTGACTCTGATGATCGTTGACCTTTAAAACACGTAGAAGAAAAATAACTGAAACAAGAACAGCCAACGACAAACAGCAACCTCGCCCTTGCGGTTGTTTACTGGCATATGTTGGCGTGATGAACTTCTTGCTTTCAACTGCTCAAATGTTGGTCACCTATGTCTTTTTGAGGTTCTTTTAATTAACATATACTCAAAACTATTTTTATGACACAAAGGTGTTGTATTTGATACACGTATACTGCTTTTATGTAAACTTTCTAATCTTAAATCTTATTTATAATGTGTATTTTATTATCAGTTTTCATCTGCCAAGAAGAACCCGTTTCCAGGGTTCAAGAATGAAAAAAAATGAAAAGGAAGGGGTGGAAATAGAAAAAGATTAGATGATTCGAATTTACAATCTTTATTTATTTAGTAGAATGATAATTAATTTTTATCTGAAACCACTATTTTATTTTTCTTCTCGCATACTTTAATAATTTCATAGATACAAGAAAAAAAGAATTAATATTATCTTCCCAAGCTATAGGAACATGTAACTGCTACTTCCACCATCGTCTTGTCCCATCTCCTCCTCCTCCCTCTGATCTCCTTCTCGTTGGATATGTCGTTGGATGTGTTTGTAGATGGTAATCTTTTTTAATTTATGGCGAAGAAAATGACAAATATTAAGATGACGAAGAAGATGACGAAGATGAAGTAGATGAGGTTGGGGTGGAGGTGTGGTTGGGGTTTATATTTAACGTTTGTAAAATTGATGAATTTGATTAAAGATAACTAAGATGATGATGAATAGAAAAGGGCTAAGAAGACGAGGATGATGACAAAATTTTGAAGTGTAAATGAAGGGTAAAAATGAAATTTAAAAAAATAATAATGAAAGTGTTGTAAACGTGGTGGCTATGGAATCCATAGCCCTGTATTTATAGTGGTAGGGTTACATAATGGGTGGATACCCACTAACGGGTAGGCCCACCAAAAGCCCATTTATAACACTTCCCCTTATCCATTCATTGTTGTAAGCCGTGATGAACGCTTCAGGGTTCATATAGCTTATCTGATCATGGGTCTATGGATACTTTTGGATCCTTAAGTTTAAGAGTACTTGCCTCATTAAAACCTTTGCCAAGAAAAACCTAGTGGGAAAAACCAGTTGCTAAGGGAAAAGAGTACAAGTCTCTGTAACTTTCCCTGATCGATGGATAACATCAGAGGTGGATACTTCCGGATCCAGAGTTGATGTGGCTGCCTCGTTAAAACCTTTGGCTATGGAAAACCCAGTGGGAAAAACCAGTAGCCAATGAAAAAGAGTACATCACAACATTAACTCCCCCTGATAAGTACAAGCTTCAGGCTTGTAAATCTCTCAGCTGTCTCATCCCAATTCCTAGTACAAGTTTTCTAAAGGTGCTGCGAGGCAAAGCTTTAGTGAACAGGTCTGCCAGGTTGTCACAGGACTGGATCTGCTGGATGTCGATCTGGTTGTCCACTTGCTGTTCATGCATCCAGAAGAGCTTGGGGGATATGTGCTTCGTCCTGTCACCTTTGATGTAGCCACCCCGTAGTTGAGCGATGCAGGCAGCATTGTCTTCATACATGGTGGTAGGTCCAAGATCTTCCGTCTTCAGGCCGGTGGTCTTGAGGATGTGGTTGATGACTGATCGGAGCCAAAAGCATTCTCTACTAGCTTCGTGGATCGCAATGAGCTCGGAGTGGTTGGATGAGGTTGCTGTTGATGTTTGCTTCACGGATCTCCATGAGATGGCCGTCCCACCGTATGTGAACACAAAACCGGTCTGGGACTTTGCGGTATGTGGGTCGGACCTGTATCCTGCATCTGCATAACCGACCAAGTCGAAGGATACACCTTTCTTGAAGTATAGTCCCATGTCCACAGACCCTTGGAGGGTAGCGCAGAAGTTGTTTAACTCCGTTCCAGTGGCGCTTTGAGGGCGCAGAACTGTATCTGGCTAGTAAGTTAACTGCGAACGCTATATCGGGACGCGTGCAGTTTGCCAGGTATAGGAGTGCTCCAATTGCGCTTAAGTAGGGTACTTCAGGACCCAGTGTATCCCCCCCCCCTCTTCCAGCGGTCGGAAGGGGTCTGTGTCAACCTCCAATGATCGAACGACCATTGGTGTGCTAAGCGGATGACATTTGTCCATAAGAAAGTTTTTCAGCACTTTCTTTGTGTATGTCGATTGGTGTAACAGGATTCCTCCGCTTAAGTGTTCAATTTGTAGGCCTAGGCAGAACTTCGTTTTGCCGAGGTCCTTCATCTCAAAAGTCTAGGTGAGACTTTTGAAGATCTCATCTATCTCTTCAGGAGATCCGATGATGTTCAGGTCGTCTACGTAGACGGCAATAATCATGAATCCTGTTCCCTTTGCTCTTATAAAGATGCAAGGGCAGACTTCATTTGTTGTGAATCCTTGTTGCACTATGAATTCACTGAGTCTGTTGTACCACATTCTACCTGACTGTTTTAGACCATACAGTGATCTCTGGAGTTTGACAGAGTAGACGTCCCGAGGTCTTTCTGTCATTTTTGTCAGTAGTTTGTATCCGTCTGGGATTTTCATATAGATGTCCTTATCTATATTTCCATATAGGTATGCAGTCACAACGTCCATGAGCTGCATATCCAAACCTTCCTTGTGGATAGGCCTATAATGAAACGGAAAGTGATCGCGTCCATGACTGGGGAATAGGTATCGTCATAGTCTATTCCTGGTCGTTGGGAAAAGCCTTGTGCAACAAGGCGCGCTTTGTAACACACGATCTCATTTTTCTCGTTTCTTTTTCTTACGAATACCCACTTGTATCCCACAGGTTTAACACCCTTTGGTGTTAGGACTACAGGTCCAAAAACTTTGCGCTTTGAGAGTGAGTCCAGCTCTACTCCTATTGCCTCGTTCCACTTTGGCCAATCCTCTCTGCGTTTACATTCTGCTAGAGAGCGTGGATCGGTTTCATCGTCGTATTCAGTGACGTGAGTGGCAATAATGAGCGCGAAGTTATCATCGATGATTGTGCTTTTTCTGTCCAGTACCTCCCCAGTACGTACATAATTTAATGATATTTCTCCTATATTTTCCTCTTCAGGGGTTGTTAGGAGGGGAGAGGTAGCTGGGCTGAGCTCAGCATCCTGTGGTGGTATCGTTATTGTTGCTCCAGGATTTTTCCTCTTTCGAGGGTTCTTATCTTTGGAGCCTGGGGGTCGTCCTCTTTTTTGTTAAAGGTACGGCCGCTTCTGCTGCAGGTGGATTGCATCCATCTTTGGGTATGTCAATCCTAGCTGGCGTATTTGCAGCAGGGACGTGTGATCTGACAATCTTCTGGTTGTCAGTGAATTTGTCCGGTAAAATGTGAACGGTGTTTTGGATTTGAAGGATCTTCAGGATCTCTTCTTCACATTGGTTTGTACGCGGATCAAAATGGGATAGAGTCTTTGTGTCCCATGTAATGGTCTTTGAAGCTTCTGGCTTCTGTGTATTAATGCCTAGTTTCGGGAAAGTGCTTTCATCAAACTCACAATCTACTAGACGTGCTTTAAAGGCGTCCCCTGTAAGGGGTTCGATGTATCTAATGATCGATGGTGAGTCGAAACCAATATAGATACCAAGGCGCCGTTGAGGACCCATCTTGGTTCTCTGCGGTGGTGCTATGGGGACATAGACAGCACATCCGAATATCCTCAAGTGAGAGATATCGGGCGGGTTCCCATATGCAAGTTGCATCGGAGAATAAGATTGACTACCTGACGGTCGTAATCTTATCAGCGATGCAGCGTGCAGTATGGCATGTCCCCATGCACTTACCGGCAACTGGCATTGCATCAACAATGGTCGAGCGATCCATTGTAGTCTCTTTATAAGAGATTCGGCTAACCCGTTCTGGGTGTGAACATGAGCTACAGGATGTTCAACTTCTATGCCGGTTGCTTGGCAGTAGTCTAGGAAGACTTGTGATGTGAATTCCACAGCATTGTCCAGACGCAATTTCTTGATCTGGTTGTCTGGGAAATGTGCCCGCAACTTTATAATCTGTGCAAGTAGCTTTGCAAAGGCTACGTTGCGGGTGGACAGGAGGCACACATACGACCATTTTGAAGATGCGTCGATCAGTACCATGTAGTACCGAAATGGTCCACTTGCGGGGTGAATAGGCCCGCAAATGTCCCCATGTATTCTCTCTAGGAAACTTGGAGACTCAGAGTCCACCTTCAGGGTGGATGGTCTCGTAATCGATTTCCCTTTGTAACAAGGGGGACAAGGATTTGCACCCTTCCGAAGTAGCGTCAGGCTTTTCGGGTCAATTCCACGGGATTGGGATATGATGCGATGCATCATGTTCCTCCCAGGGTGTCCTAGTCTATCGTGCCAGAGTTTGAATTCTGGTTGATTATGGCACTTCTGGTGCTCTAGTGTGTTTGTTTCCATTGCTCTAATCCTTGTGTGGTAGAGACCCGACGGGAGTCCCTCAAAACGCTCGACGGTGTTTTTAGCACCGTTTTTATGAGACGTTACATCAAGGTATTCTATGTTATGTTTGCTCACCGTTTCAAGGTGGTATTCGTTTAAGCGGATGTCTTTAAAGCTAACAGGTTTCTATGCGAGCTAGGGGAGAGAAGTGCATATTTTATAAGTAGTTTTGTTTTGTTGGGGAGCAGAAATTGTGCTTCCCCTGATCCTTCAATGATACCTGATGGACCGGAAATTGTATTTACGGTGCCATCGTATTTATTAATGCTTTGGAAAAAGTAGATGTCTTGGAGGATCGTGTGTGTAGAGGCACTGTCCACTAGGCATTTAAAGTCCATCTATTTTAAAAGAAAATTTCGCAGTATAAGGCACACACAGAAATTATACTACTGATAATCAATTTAATGTCTGAAAAGTATTTCAACATGCTAGAGAAGGAAAAACAAGCAGATAAATAGTTTCTAAGAAATGAAAGCTACAATGCATAGAAAATGGATAATGTCCTCAGTCGAGCAGGTCATCGTTTGAGAAGTCCTCAGCGATGAACCTGATTGGTGCCAAGTCTTCTTGAACCACTAGGTTTGTCTCAGCTTGCTTCTGGCTCGCTTTGTACAAGTCCTGCAGGTGACATAGAGTCCGACAATTCCTGGACCAGTGTCCAGTCATGCCACACCTGTGGCACTTATCTTCCCAGTCCTTTCTGGGGGCAGATGTCTGGCCGTCGTCCTTTCTTTTCCACACATTATTCTTCTTCCTCCCCTCATTGTTGCTTCTGGGAGGGGGTCCTCTAGCCTGCTTCTTCGTTGCTTTGCCCTTCTGGGGGTTGCCTTTGAAGTTGCTCCTCTTCTTCTGGGAGGAGCTGTGATGCGCTTCAGGCGCAGGAGCAGTGCCTGTAGGGCGTGAGTTATGGGTAGCCAGAAGAAGGTCACGATTCTGCTCTGCCATCAGAAGGCATGAGAGAAGCTTTGAGTATTTCGTGAACTTGCGTTCACGATACTGTTGCATTAGTATAACATCCTTCTCGTGGAAGGATGTATACATCTTCTCTAACATGCGCTCCTTCGTCACCTTTTCACCACACAACTTCAGGCGTGAGGTGATGCTAAAGAGTGTCGAGTTGTACTCGGCAATAGACTTAAAGTCTTGGAGATGGAGGTTTTCCCATTCATATCGCGCCCGAGGAAGTATAACATCTCTTTGATGTTTATACCTATCCTCGAGGGCGGTCCATAACTCATACGAGTCTTCCACCGTGAGGTACTCGGCCTTCAGGGTCCGATCGATATGGCGTCTGATATAGATAATTGCTTTCGCTTTATCTATATCAGAAACCTTATCACCTACAGCGATGGCGTAGCTCAATCCCTGTGCTCGCAAATGTAATTTTATGTCCAACTGCCAGCTTAAGTAGTTCTTGCCTGAAGCATCCAAAACGTCGAAATCGACGCTCGTAATTTTGGCCATCTATCACTCTAGCATGTAAAAAGATAGGCAATAATTAGATATTTTTGCAGAAAAATAAATAATTAAGCACATCAGACACAGATATTTGCTGCGTGGATCGGCTAATCACCATATTAATTACAGTCCATTACAGTCCCAAAAAGAAATGAAAGTACAACTCTGGAACCACCGTGGGGCCCCTATTCTTCTGGAATAGTCCTTCATCTCCTTGAGGCGTCCGCCGGTCTTGTAATGTTACAAAATTATCCTCATTACATATTTCTCTCAAAAAGAAAAAAAATGCGGGAAAATAAAATGGTGATCCCTAGCCGATCCAAAACTACAGCAAATATTGACATTCATCGCAGGCAGATAAAATGCAGCAGGCATTTAATCATCACAGGCAGTTTATTCATTACAGGCAATTTAATCATCACCGGCAGTTTATAAAGGAAAATGAAATCTTACGTTTAAAAATTATTGGACCACTAGGCAACGTCATACACCGTTAGGTTAGTTGACTAACGGCAGAGCGGTCGCATGATCTTCTTACTTTTTAAACGTTTAGAAAAATCATATAATCCGAATAAAGAGCGATGAATAAAACCACATGTAATTTTGTCCAGATTTTGACGAAAAAAACGCAATTGAATCTGAAAAAGATTTGAAAATCGAAAAAATTTCGGGGTCAAACCCTAGTTAGGGTTTTTGGTCGCGCGGATTGCCGCTTCAGGCGTCTAGGGTTTCCGGACATGAGCGTGCACCGGGTGGGGCCCGAAACGAGCGGATGTCGGGGGGCCCGCCGCTGCCGGCGACGGGGCCCGCCGCTGCCGGCGGCGGGGGGTTGGGGGCCCGCCGGTGCGGCGGCTGCGGCGGGGCCGCCCGCCGCCTGTGGCGACGGGATGGCCCGCCGTCGCGGCGGCGGGGCCGCCAGTCGCCGCAGGCGGCGGGAGGCCCGCCGCCGGCGGCGGCGGGGCCGCCCGTCGCTGCTGGCGGCGGGTCGAGCCCGCCGTCGCGGCGGCGGGGCCGCCCGTCGCTGCTGGCGGCGGGTCGAGCCCGCCGTCGCAGCGGCGGGAGGGGGGGTTTGCTGCCGCTTCGGGCGGCGGGCGAGGGTTTTGGCGCGAGATCTAGGGGGGATTCGCGTTCCGACGAGAAGATGCCCTAGGGTTTCATGGGTTTTTAGGATAAAAAATCTAATTTTTAGTCGAAAAAAGTGTTTTTTATCTCCAAAAATCGTTTTTTATTGTAAAAGTTTGATTTTTATCAATAAAAACGATCGAATCATGAGCGATTGATCCAAGAAATTGGATCTCAACATATGCGCATATGAAATATTTAGATCTAGGGAGAAAGTTACCTCTAGATCCTACCCGCCGGATCTTGCGACGTTCGGTGAAGGAAGCCCGTTCGCGTCGCGTCGCGTCCGTCGGCAGGGGTTCGGCTCAGCTTCGAGCGTGGTGATAACGTGTTGTAAACGTGGTGGCTATGGAATCCATAGCCCTGTTTTTATAGTGATAGGGTTACATAATGGGTGGATACCCACTAACGGGTAGGCCCACCAAAAGCCCGTTTATAACAGAAAGCTCGTTTTGAATGGCTAGCAGGTAAATAATTTGGGGGGGTGTGTGTGTGTGTGTGTGTGTCTGTGAAGGGAAAAATGATGTTACGCACACGGCCGTTTTTGCTCTGCGCACGACCGTTTTATTTTCAAATTTGCCATTATTCTCGTGCACAACCCACTTATTTACAAGTTTTCCATCATTCCTCTTTTATACTCGTCTACCAGACGAGAGGCTGGGTGGTCGGAGGAGGGGTTGGGCTTGGGAGGTCGGAGGTGGGAGCGGCGGAGGGGCTGAGAGGTTGGATGATGTGGAGGTCGTGTTGGGGAGTTCAATGGATGGGGCGATGGAGGGGGCGGGGGAAGAGGGATAAAGGAGCTGAGGATGTCAGAGTACAGGGGAGGTGGGCATGGGTAGTCGGCAGAGGGGGCGTGGCTTGGGAGGTCAGAAGAGGGAAAGGGGCTGGGTTGTCGGATGAGGGGGTGGCGGAGGGGCTGGGGAGGTCAGAGGGGGGAGGTGGGCTGGGGAGGTCGATGGAGGGGGCGAGTGAAGAGGAAGAAGGGGCTGGGAGGTCAGGAGGGGGGAGAGGTATGGCTTGTTGGATCGTAATCTAGGCCTAGAGGGGGGAGGGAGTGAATATGCTTATATCAAATTTTAGCGAATAAAAACTTTGGCCTACTCAATCATACAATCACAGAGCATATATAATGCAACAAAAAGAAATTGGAAGGAATCACAGAGTGCACACAATATTTACAATTGGTTCGATCACCCCAATGATCTACGTACAACCCCAAAGTAATTACTAAGATAATAATGTCAATTGTACAACCACCCATACTTCACGCACCAACGCTCAGCTTACCAAATCTATACATCACTCCTCTAAGGATCGAACACTACTATTCTAGTAAAACTTTCACTTGACTCGTGCCAACAAGTCAAGTTTCCAAAATAACCCCAAAAAGAAAAGGTATAAAATACAAAGATTTAAATTAATTCAACCGCAAATAATAATAAAATAATAGAGTTTAAAAAGCTCAGTTTGTGATGGTTGATTAGTCTCTGTCGATAAGCTCATCATTAGCTTCGTGCTGGCAAAAACGATATCTCAATCTGATTCTAGAACTCAAGATATTCGCCTTTGAAGTTCGTCGTTCAAATATGTTCTACAGCGATCTGTGCATAAAGTAGACATTGCTGGCTCATGGAATTCACGAGCCTGACTCGTGGAAATCGCTGCTTCGGCTCAGTCGGAATTGCTGTCTGGTCACGTGCGTAACTTGAGTCTGTGCGCAAAGCAATCAGCTGCTAGGGGCTATGATGCATGAATTTTGACCTGGGATTCTATCGGGCACGGATTAGGCGTGCAGCGGCCATGCCCGAAATTCTGAAGTGTAGGCATTGCGTGCGTGACTTGTGGCTTGGGTCTTTTGCTTTGTGTCGAGAATCTCTTGATGCTTTTGCGTGACTTGAAGATGCACAAGCAATATCTCGTCTTGGATGCATGAGATGTTAATGCTTGGAGTCTACGCTTGCTGGCTTTTGGCTATCTTGCGTGAGTTGGCAGTTGATGCTTGATAGCTTGAGGGTGCAACACTTGGAGAGCACTTCGCTTGATGATCACCCATTGCTTGCGTGAGATGTAGAGCTTGCTTCTTCAATGTGGATGTAGATATGCGTCGCTTTGCTAGTTCTCCTTGTACTTGTAGACACCAAAGCAATGCTTGGGCAATTAATTCCCTCGATGGTTGCTTGCGTAGGATGACCAATAGCTTGTATGCTTGGATAAAGCTAAGCATGTATATTTGCGTGAGATGAGATGTGGGCTGCTTTGATGCGTGATATGTTGATGCACAAAAGAACTTCTCCAATGTATTTGGCCTTAGAACTTTAAATGCTTGGATGCGTGACATGTAGAGAAGAACCCCTTTGTATGACTTGTAGGAAGAAGTGTTTTGGCTTTGGACTTTAATGCTTGGATGTGTTTTTCTCTTTTCTTGAAGTGGGCAATGCTCTCATCAATGGGGGGAAGATAGGAAAGGGGGCATTGAAGCTTTGATGATGGCAGGGAGATGGGGCCGGTCAAGATGATGGTAGGGTAAGTTAGGGCCGGCTGGCTTATAGGGGTTTGGACTTGTAGAATAATTTATCTCCTTGATATAATTTTGCTATGGGTCTAAAGTGGTATATATATGATGTACATCCCAATCATAGTTGAAATCAAACTCTTTGTAGTACTCCCAATCTCCTTGTATCAATCAACTACACAATCTAATCTCCTAGTTGGAATCAAACTCCTTTTTGATAGGAACTCTTGGCTAGATGCATTGAACTTGGACATTGAGCTCTAAGTTCATTGCACTAGGACATTCATTGATATAATAGAACTCCTTGGTTAATTTGAATTCCTAGTTCCAATCAAATTGACTAGCCAATCTTCCAATCAAAATTGTGCATTGAACTTGGACAGTCCTTGATTGATTTGAACTCTTATTTACACATATTATCTTATCCTTTCTCTTTTGACTCTCTAGAAGATGTTTGACCAATTCAATATTTCAAGTGAGCCACTTTTACTTTTGTTCACAATTGCACGTTTTCCACTTTTGCTATTGGTCCTCCTTGGCTCATTTGTACCTGAAATCACTTAACAAACACATCAAAAATATTCATAAAGGTTTGTTATTATCAAACAATAAATCCTAGATCGTTGTATCCAATAGAGCTAGGTTCTCGGAGGAGTGGGCAGAGAAGGTGGTGAGGCTAGGGAGGTTGTAGGAAGGTGTGTCGCCATCTGCCACTATTTGGCCGTTAGCCTGGGGGCATTGTCGGAAATTTGTCTCGGTTTCATGCGTGGTGTGCAATTTTCAATGGAAAACTTGTAAATAAGTCGATGATGGTCCTTCGTGGTAGATGTTATTGCCTTCCTCGGCACTTTGAAGAAAGGTAGCGACCTCTCAGCCGATTTGGACAGGAATCGACCCAGAGCCACTATTCTGTCGTTCATCCTCTGAAGCTCTTTGATGGTAGAGGGCTCCTTCATTGCTACGACTGCTGCGATTTTGTCGGGATTAGATTCGATTCATCGATTCCTTAGCATGAACCCGAGGAATTTTCCAGATCAAACCCTAAATGTACACTTGGCAGGATTCTGCCGAAGGTTGTAGTGTCGAATCTGTGCAAATGTCGCTCGGAGATCTGCAATGTGATCTGTCAGCTTCTTCGAGTTGACCAGCATATCATCAACACAAATCTCCAAGTTTCGCCCAATTTGAGTCTCGAAGACTTTG
The DNA here is from genome assembly GCA_030789695.1 of Scilla litardierei. NCBI lineage: Eukaryota > Viridiplantae > Streptophyta > Magnoliopsida > Asparagales > Asparagaceae > Scilla > Scilla litardierei. The sequence goes on along the minus strand of CM061134.1, from coordinate 218,855,274 downwards.
TTCATCATACGCGGGTATGTTGCTCCTGCATTCTTTAAACCAAATAGCATCTTTTTATAACAGAAAATACCTCGATCCTTGATGAAAAAGGTCTTTTCTTCGTCCTTTGGCGCTATTTGGATATGGTTGTAGCCTAAAAAATGTCCATGAAGCTTAATAGTTCATAGCCAAAGGCAATGCCGACAAGATGGTCGATTCGAGGCAAGGGATAGCTGTCCATCGGACAAGCTTTGTTGAGGTCGGTGAAGTCGACACACATCCTCCTTTTGTCATACGCCTTCTTCATGCATTTGAGAGCCATTCGGGATACTGGACTTCCCGAATCAAGCATGCTGCCAGAAGTTGATCCACTTCCTCGATTGCAGCTTTCATCTTTTCGCCTCCTATGTTCCTCTTCTTCTGCTTCATGGGCTTGGAGGTTGAGTTGACCTCCAGCTTGTGGGATATTACTCTAGGGTAGATTCCGGGCATATTCTTTGGAGACCTGGCGAAGACGTCAGCGCACTCTCTTAGGAGTGTAATCGACCCAATGGAGACAGTCTTTCCTTCTTCTTCAGAGATCTGGATGCTCTCCGTCTCTTTGACCGATGCGAGTTGTCGATCTTCATGTTCACCCTCGTTGCTGAGATCAGTTGGATTTGTTTGCTCCACCCTTCTCAAGGAGGTGGACCGAAGATAACATGATCGAGCCTGCTTCTAATTCCTTTTCGCCTTTCCAACTCCCTCAATAGTCTGGAATTTAATCATCTGGTGGAACGGCGATACCACCGCCTCCACCGCATTAAGCAGCGGTCTGCCGATGATTCTGTTGTACGGCGAATTGGTCTTCGCCACGATAAAGTTGGTCAAATGGGTGACCTGTCTTGGATACATTCCAAGGATTACTGGCAACGTGATGATGCTAGCCACCGGTGCGAAATGTCCAGTGAATCCTACGAGTGGTCCAGAGCATTCTCTCAACTTCGACGAAGCTAGCATCATCTTATCCAAAGTGGAGGAGAAGAGGACATCACATTAACTCCATGTATCGATAAGTAATCTCTTCACCGACACCTCTTTGATTGTGGCGCAGATGACAACGGCATCGTCATGTGGTAGCTCCATACCCTCCAAATCTTCATCAGATAATAATATTGGGGATGTAAAATCTCTTTGGCGCTTCTTCCCCCACTGAGATGGTCATCAACCTTCTCGGGTAAGAGCTTTAGAGTGAGGTTGATAACTCAAGGTGCGACAGACCTCCCATTATCATGTCGAGGACATTGATACCCGGAGGTGTAGCGGTGTTCTCACCGAGTGTTGTTGGGCGAGTCGACAAGGTTAAAGCAGTTGGATAGCAGGGATATCGACTCAGTATTCCCACAGACGGTGCCAACTGTTAAGGCCAAAATTGACGATAACAATATTAAGGCTGTCGCAGACTTTTCTTTCGAAGTGGAGCCTCGTCAGCTGTCAGAATGGGACCTTCGGTTGTTAGAACCAGGGTCGATGATGATTGGGTCGAATATGCAGCGCTGAGGCACGTTCGACTCAGTAACTTAACAGGACAGTCGTTCGACCCTCTGTCGATATGGATCCTTGAACGACCATCGCTTGGAACTATCAATTGACCCTCTGGTGGGGTCGTACCTTGATCTTTCTGCACCACATAGGAGCGTCAGAGGGGTTGGATCTAGGTTCCGATCCAAATCCCCTTCGATTAGGGATGAGAATGGGCATGCCCAAAGCCCGATTGGGCTCCCAATTGGGCATGCCCCATTCCCATTCATTCATATAGTCTAGGAAGATTGGCCTTAATCTTACTAGACCATAATGAATGAATGGGAATGGGGGCATGCCCAATTGGATGCCCAATCGGGCTTTGGGCATGCCCATTCTCATATGTACCTCCGATGCTTAAGTTAAAACGGAAACTTAATGGAAAGCTTGGGGCTGTCGAGATCGACCCACAGAGGTTCGTCTTGAGTTAGTCTCTGCAAACTATTTGGAGGAAGAAATATAAAATTGGAAAGTAAGATGTCAGAGTATTAGGTCTTTCGTACCTTAGGAGTCTGAACACCTCTTACATTGTTTTCTCCTCTATTTATAATCTAGGATGTCTGCTAATAATGCATAACGGCTCTTCATTAATAATGGCAAGATCTCCTCCAGGATTGCTGATAACGGCTGCCCATTTACTATGTCTGCATTAATCACTCCCACGTAATTAGTAAGACATGAACGGTCTAGTGAGCTGTCCCTATGATAGAGCAATAACTTTCCTTCGCTTGCGGGCTCTTAGGCCATTAGGCCGAGACTTAATTCTTCAATTGGGCCTTATCATTTGGTCCCGCTTCGTTGGCCGTACCCATGTATTAACAGCTTGGGACATTGTCGGAAATTTGTTCCGGTTTATGCGTGCTGTGCAATTTTCTGTGGCAAACTAGTAAATAAGTCGATGATGACGATCGTGCGTAGAGCAAAAACGGTCGTGCACCTAGCAATTCAACGCTTTTGATTCTCCGAATATTCTGGTTAAAATTCCCAGTCTGGCTGCTGGCCGTCCCCTGGCATTCGTCCTCCCTGCACCCAACAACCGACTGTGAAAATCTATCGTTTGACTTCAATCTGCAGCCCAAAACCTTCAAAAAAAATTTCTCGAGAATTCAACATCAAATTCCCATCTTAGACAGATCTGATCTGCGAACTGATAGAGGGTAAAAAAAATAATAGTAGTGTGATGGCTGGCCTCTTCACCTACTCCGTCGCCGGTCTCGGCTTCCTCCTCGTCGCCGCTATCGAAACCCTAATCCCCTTCAGATCACCCCTAACCTTAACCCTAAACCTCCCCTTTATCCGCTACCTCTCAATCTCCATCCTCTCATCCCTCTTCATCCTTTACTCGCTGCTCTCCTCTCTCTTCACCCCCTCCTCCGATCCTTTGGGCCCCTCCCTCCCCATCTCCGCCGCTGCCGCCGCCGCCCCCTTCCTCCTCTACTCCCTCTCCGGCCTCCTACTCCCCCACCTCCTATCCCCTCTCCTCACCCTCCTCACCCTCTTCGCCTTCTTCCAAGAACTCCTCTTCTTCTACCACCGCCGGAAAGACGTCGACGGCATCGAGAACCGATACTTCGATCTCCTCCTAGTCCCCATCCTCGTCTGCCTTGTCTCCACCCTCGTATCCCTCGCCCGACCGCGGTCCACCGCCCCCCGCGTCGCACGTGCCGCCGGACTGGCGCTCCACGGCACGTGGCTAATCCAGATGGGGTTCTCCTTCTTCTCCTCCGTCATTGCCCACGGTTGCTTCCTTCATCGCCGGAGCTGGGCGAACTACACTATCAGATGTAAAGGACACCCCGAGTATCACCGGGGCCGGGCGATTGCGACCCTGCAATTCAACTGCCATCTTGCTTTGCTTGTTGTTGTTGCGGTCGGGGTTTATTCGATGGCTGTGAGATTGGGGGAGGCGAAGAGGGGAGGGGAAGGGTACAAGGCGTTGAATAAGGAGTTGCAGAGGATGGGCGGTGTGAAATTCAGTTTGGAGGATGAGGACGAGGATGAGGAGCATGAGATCAAGAATGTGGAGGTGGAGGTGCGGGTGGCGGAGACGAGGAACGGCTTCGTGGGAGCTCACTGATGTTGTAAGCACGAATTTTTCTTTCATGGTTGTCGTCAATACTTAAATGTAGGAACGATAATATCTTGGTGTTGATTATATTTTGGTACTATAATTATGATAATGTATTTGCTGCAGTTCTTTCGCTTGAAGCGCTGAATGCTTAACACCGACATTTGATTGAACTCTCTAGCTCCACTGTAACTAATGGCTTGGAAGGCGGGTGATGCCCGGAACCGGATTAGGACTTTAATATGTTTATCAATCAACGGAGAACTGAACAAGAACACTAAAAAAATCTAAGGCTTTATATTTGTTTGTTGTGCTTCTGCTTCGTTGGGATTTTCCTTGACCCGATTGCTTTGATGCAGCGTGTAAACCTGGGACTAAAGGAAATAGGAGTTCGCACCCGCATTTATTTCATAGATCATGATCCATAGTTACTACCAAAGAACCCCCCTTATTACCCTTCTTATAGATTACTATGATTATTGCTTGATCACTGAGTTTGAAAAAGGATGATTCACACCTGCACTTCTTCCCTGATAATTGAGTTAAAGGTTAACCATTCCACTAAGAGAATAGTTTGAAAATCAAAAAGAAGGAATTTGAGGCATCATGGTTAGTTCGTGGGTTAACCATGCTGAAGGGCTTTAATACGTGCTTTCATCATTGGTTCAAGTCTTTGAAAAATCAAGAGGCAAAAGGGTTTATGAGAGGGAGAAGTTGATCTGGCTGGAATTTACCAGACGATTGATCTGTAATAAGCCATGACTAACTTTTTGCAAATGAACTCATCTCTTCATGCTATGGTTCCATATCATCTTTTTATTAATCTGTTAGAGCGTTATACATGGTAGCTAACTGGTTGTTGATAAGTGTATTCCAGTCATTTAATAGCCCACCTTAGAAACATGGGCATAGGTACGGTAAATGAACACATGACGTGGCCATTTCTTAAAAATGAGGGCTAATTGGCGCATCTACATGATCATTAGAATGTATATAAACCAAATAGAGCATACACTCACTTACGGATATGTTCATGGCTCCATCAGTCCAAAAGTAATAATATAATGAAACACAATTATCACATATCATACACCTTTAATGGAATAGCCCTTGCTCTTCTAGTGTCTAAAATGTAGATCAGTTTATCTCATATCTTATATTGACGCATATTTACATCTGCCATAGTTCATTCAAGTCAATACGTTGGCATCCCCTTTTCCTACTAAATTAATGCATTTGATAAATTACGGTAAGCAAATAAACATTTCAAACATGTGATGTGAATAAAGAAGCATATAGGAAATGTAAGATAAGGTGTCCAAGGGGCGCAAACAAGTATTTTAAATATAAGAATATAAGATTTTGTTGAGGATAAGTTTGAGTGGTGTCGGTCACTTGGTGATAAGTGCACGAGAAGTCTGGTGTGACTGGTGTCTGACGTGTGTTGCCTTTACATTAGTAAGAGTCCATGATGCACATTGATGGTATATGTATGCAATCCTTGGATTCATATACGTAGAGGAGTGTCTATATATTAGATTTTTTTGAAAGCAAGGGCATTTTTTTGAGAGCTTATTACCATAAAAACACAAGGTAGATTTAGGGAAATAAACCATTTCAAAATTCAGACATTGTCAATAGAAAAATTGTACCTTGCAAATGACATAACCATATAATCTCCATGTCGCATTGTCTGACATGTTAATCTTAGAGTCTGTCTGGTTTTTAGTTGGAACATTATGCCAATGTAAAGTTTCATAATGTGGTTTCTTTTCATTGCATGGCAGTGACACTTGAAATAAATTATGCCATGATTGTTCCCAATCTATTTAACTAATTTCTTTTATCTCTTTTATATTCCGATTACTCAATGTGTGAAGTAACATTTAAATTGCATTCGAAATCCATGCACTTCGCAATTCATCTCCAAAAAAGTTGCTTGCTGATACTTTGATGGCAAGCCACCTCCACACAAGAAAAAGGGAGGGGTAGGGGAGTGAAAATAAAGGCACAAAAATAAGCAAAGTATCCCCTTAGACTGTAACGAGATTTAGGATTGTTGGATTCGGCAATTTATGTTAGCTCCTAAAGTGGTTTCTAGTTTCTACCTTTCTCTAGTTACGGGTGTAAATATTTCATTGGCCATTAGTTGGCCAAAATTTCAAGTTTTTAACTTATGAAGGAGGGCGGAGCTAAGATAAAATTGTATAGCAACCACCCCAATAGTCCTTTCCCCTTTTACCTCTTCCCACATGCAAAACATACTCTCCCCCCACCATCAATAAAAAAATCCAATAGAACCCGCAATAATGGGAGTCCGGTTCAAGGGATGCGGGTCTACCATCGGAGGCGACGACTTGGGTCCAACTTGGACCCGGTCCCAAACTTGTGATTACTCACAAGTGGGGAGGGCAAAGGGGTAATTGGACAATTATTAACCCCTCCCCCAATAAAGGGGCCGGCCGGCCCTAGGGTGTCTCTCATCGAAGAATTGAGAAAGGTAAATTAGTTTTAGTTTAATTCTTAAGATTAATTAAGTGTTATCTAGCTTAGATCTATTTTTGCTCTAGGGATTATTTAGCGTTAATTCTCGATTCTTCGCATTACAAAACCCTAGCGTAGGAAGTCCACAACCCACAAAAATCCTACCTTTAATCCCCACAAAAAGCCCTAATCGCATCAAATTGGTATCAGAGCGGTTTGATCCATGGCAAACACGCGTGCAACGGAGCGGATCGAAATCTTGGAGGGGAAGGTTGAGAGGATTGAAGCCCAAATCAGCAAGTGTTTCATCGATCTAAGGAAGGAAGACGCGGAGTCGGCCGCGGAGATCCGGAAGGAGATCAAAGAAAATCAAGAGAAGACGGAGGCCAAGATGGCGAGAGATAAAAGCAAATCAAGGGAAAACGGATGCAAAACTTTCGGAATTGACGGGAGGCCATAGCGGCGTTGACCGCTCATCTTATCCCAAAGGCGGATCCGAGCAAAAAGGAGCCACCTTTGGCGAAGGATAAGGGTAAAAAGACAATTTTTTTGGAACGATGAGCCGGATCTAGACGACGATGGAGGGTTTGACCAAGGAGACAACGCGCGGGGGATCCACCAAGCCCACGCGCCGCCGCGCCGCGATGACACAAGCCCTTGTGGGGGAGTTCCGGCCACCCGGAACACCCCAGGGTGGCCGCCGGGCCCCCCAGATACATCTGGGGGGGGTCGGCGAACCCCCTGGGAGGCGGCGGCAGGCCGCCAGGGCCATGGGAGGGGCGGCTGACCCTGCCGCCCCCAGGCGGCCTCGGCAGACACAGCCGCCGCCGCCTGGGGCCCGCCGGCCCACTTCCAGGGCCGGCCGGCCCAGGCGGCGGCCTGGGGGGCCTCGGCCGACCCCAGAGGGGGGATCCGAGGCCCACCCGACCCCGGGGGGGCCCACCGGCCCCCCAGGACGTCCGACAGCTGGATCTGCAGGGTCCTCGTCCCCCGGGGGCTCCCACCCGAGGTTCGTGGAGCGCATTTTGGAGGTTTTCAGACTTTTGGGGGACCCGGCGGAGGACTGCAGCAGGGTGGAGGGCCCCACCAGACCACAGGAGGCCCGTCGACTCAGCCCCCACCTTTTGGGGGAGTGACGGGAGATTGGAGAGCGTACCAGGATCCTCCAGGAGGGCACCAGGCGGAGTTTGGGCACCATCAGGGAGGCTGGCAGGGGCACGGAGCAGAGGGGGGGCTACCGTGAGCGGGCTGAGGCGTACGTTCCAGACAGGCGACAGGGATACCAACACAGGGGAGGATTCCAGCCGCAGGAGAGAGGGGGATTCGCTGGCGAGAGGCGCCTGAGGAAGCTGGAGGTGCCTGTCTTTGAGGGAGGCGACCCAGACGACTGGCTGTACCGGGTGGAGAGGTACTTGGAGGTGTCCGCTGTCCCCAGGGGAGGATTGGCTACGGGCGATAGGGGTCTGCCTGGAGGGAGAGGCTTTGGGCTGGTTTCGTTGGACCGATCAGCAGCGGCCTTTTCAGACCTGGGCTGAGTTTACGACGCTCTTGACAAAGCGATTTGGAGGAGGTCCGGCAGGCGGTGTGTTCGAGAGGCTTGTACTCGCTGAGGCAGAGAGGGGAGCGTGGGTGATTACATCAAGAAGTTCGAGTCGCTCTGCCACCGAGTTCGGGGAGTCTCTGAGGAGTCCCTGGAGGGCTGTTTCATGAAGGGGCTGAAGCCCACGGTACGGTCGGGGCTGAGACAGTTCGAGCCTGTTGGGCTGCGGGGGATGATGACACTGGCCAGGAAAGTAGAGGATCACCAGGAGACAGAGCGGAGGGCCCGCGGGACGTGGGGAGGGTGCCACATTCCGGAGTCAGGCGGCTACTACAGGCCAGAGGGCAGCGCCTACTACAGGGACCACCCCAGGGCAGGGGGTGACGGCCGCAGCTGGGAGCGGTACTGACAGGAGGCAGGAGCCCCGTGGTGGGGGGCAGGTGCGCAGGATGACAGATGCTGAGATACGGGGAGAAGCGGTTGAAGGGGCTGTGCTTCAGATGTGATGAGAAGTTCACCCCCGGACACCGATGCGCCGCTCGGACTCTCCAGATACTGATAGCTGGCGATGAGGAGGGAGAGGACGAGGTCATCACCCTAGAGCAGGAGAGGATGAGGAGGAGATGGAGCATCAGCACTTAGACCTTGCAGAGGTGTCCCTCAATTCCGTGGTGGGGTTCACACCGAACCACACCATGAAATTGGTGGGACAGGTGGGTAGCCAGGAGGTGATAGTTTTGATCGACAGTGGGGCCACCCACAACTTCATTTCCAGCAGACTGGCGGAGGCACAGGGTTTGCAGATGAGCGGCACTGGGAAGTATGGAGTGATGCTCGGCACGGGGACAGGTCACACATAGCACTGGTGTCTGTCGCGGGGTGGTTGTGGCGGTTCAGGGGGAGCAGATCGTCGCCGATTTCCTGCCCTTGGAGCTGGGAAGTACAGACGTCATCCTGGGGATGAAGTGGTTACAGACCCTCGGGGGAGATCAGGACCAACTGGAAGCTGCTGAGGATGGAGTATCAGCACGAGGGGAGGACAGTAGTGTTACAGGGGGACCCCAGCCTCTGTCGTTCCCTGGTGTCTTACAAGGCCATGTCCAGGGCTATCCACACCGCAGGAGGGGGGTACTTGGTGGAGCTACAGGCGAGTGACAGCGTCGGTACAGAGTGAGGACACCCCACAGACAGTAGCACCGGAGGTCGAGGAGCTGTTGGCACAGTTTGAGGAGGTCTTCCAGACACCGCAGGGGCTGCCACCCCCACAGAGATCATGAGCACACCATTGTTTTGAGAGAGGGCGTGTCTCCCATTAGTGTGCGGCCTTACAGGTACCCTCAGGTACAGAAGGATGAGATAGAGCGGTTGGTGGAGGAGATGCTGCAGGCAGGGGTGATCCAACCGAGCACTAGCCCTTTTTCTAGCCCAGTACTGTTGGTGAAGAAGAAGGATGGCAGCTGGAGATTCTGCGTGGATTACAGGGCCCTCAATAAGGAAACAGTGGCAGATAAATTCCCCATCCCTGTGATAGATGAGCTTTTGGATGAACTCCACGAGGCAGCTTATTTTTCCAAAATTGATCTGAAGTCGGGTTACCACCAGATACGGATGAGGGCGGCCAACGTGCCAAAGACCGCATTTAGGACTCACGAGGGGCATTATGAGTTCCTAGTCATGCCTTTCGGCTTGACGAATGCACCAGCGACATTCCAGGCTTTGATGAACAAGGTCTTCCGACCTTTTCTGAGGAGGTTCGTGTTGGTCTTCTTTGATGACATACTGGTGTACAGCCGCAGTATGGAGGAGCACGTGGGACATCTGAGAGCAGTATTGCATGAGCTACAGGAGCAGCAGCTCTGTGCGAATAAGAAGAAGTGTCTGTTCGGCCAGCCACAGGTGGAGTACTTGGGCCACGTGGTATCAGCAGAGGGAGTGGCAGCCGACGGGACCAAGATTGCTGCCATGTTAGACTGGCCTGTACCCTCTACCTTACGGGGACTGCGCGGTTTTTTGGGGTTGACAGGGTATTACAGGAAGTTTGTCCAGGGATATAACACGATTGCTTGGCCTCTCACCGAGCAACTGAAGAAAGACAACTTCCATTGGAGCGAGGAGGCTACCATGGCATTCGAGGCCCTGAAGCAGGCGATGACGTCGGTGCCAGTTTTGGGGCTCCCAGATTTCAGCAGACCTTTTGTGATAGACACCGACGCATCAGGGTATGGCCTAGGGGCAGTTTTGATGCAGGACCAGAGGCCCCATTGCTTTCTTCAGCCAGACCCTGTCAGCACGGGCGAGGCTGAAGTCAGTTTATGAGAGGGAGCTGATGGCGATTGTACTTGCTATTCAGAAGTGGCGGCGCCTACCTGTTGGGTAGGAAGTTTGTAGTGCGGACCGACCAGCGAAGTCTGAAGTACTTATTGGAGCAGTGTATGGTCACCGAGGAGCATCAGAGATGGCTCTCCAAGCTGGTGCACTTTACATTCGAGATACAGTACCGCCCAGGCCTGGAGAACAAGGCGGCTGACGCCCTGTCACGTCGCGAGGAGATTGCGGAGGTCGCGGCCATATCTGCACCCGTCCTCTTGGATTGGGAGCCCTTGAGTAGAGAGATAGAGGCTGATGCAGATTTGACGAGGATCCGTGAGGCACTGCAGCAGGGGTCCACAGACTTTCAGGGATACAGCATGGAGGGACAGAGGTTGCTATACCACGGCCGGCTGGTGATTCCCAGGGGGTCCGCCCACATCCCCATGATATTTCAGGAGTTCCACGGCATCGCCATTGGGGGGCACTCCGGGGTACAGCAGACTTACCGACGGATGGCGAGGGAGTTATATTGGCCTGGGATGAAGAAGGACATTGCCCAGCGGATAGCAGAATGTGACGTGTGTCAGCGTCACAAATATTTGGCAATGGCGCCAGCGGGACTTTTACAGCCATTAGCTTTGCCAGAGCGCGTATGGGAGGATATTAGTATGGATTTCATTGAGGGGTTGCCGCGATCAGAGGGGTACAGTTCCATATTAGTGGTGGTCGATCGGCTCAGCAAGTACGCCCATTTTATACCTCTCAGACACCCATACACTGCAGTTACGGGTGGCAGCAGCATTTATGAGGGAGGTGGTTCGCCTGCACGGGTTTCCGGGCTCCATAGTATCAGATCGGGACAAGGTGTTCATCAGCAGCTTTTGGAAGGAGTTATTTAAGGTGCAGGGGACCCAGCTACGGAGGAGCACGACCTATCACCCGCAGACAGATGGACAGACAGAGGTGGTGAACAGGAGTGTGGAGACATACCTGAGGTGCTTCGCGTCAGAGTCGCCGAGACAGTGGGCCAGGTGGTTGGCATGGGCCGAATACTGGTACAACACCCTCGTACCATTCAGCAGCACAGAGCACCCCATTCCGGATCCTCTATGGCCGGTGACCCCCCCACAGTTGATACATTACAGCAGAGGTGCTACACCGGTGTCCCAGGTAGAGGAGCACTTGACTGAGCGGGATAGGTACTTGGATGAGTTGAAGAAACATTTGTTGAGGGCCCCAGCAGATCATGAAGACCAAGGCAGATGCACACCGGCGAGATGAGCAGTTTGAGGTGGGGGACCGTGTGTACCTGAAGCTTCGACCTTACCGGCAGAGGACCTTGGCTCATCGGAGCAATGAGAAGCTAGCGGCCCGTTACTATGGCCCTTTCGAGGTGACCGCTCAGATCGGGAAGGTGGCCTATAGACTGCTGTTACCCACCACTTCGACCATTCACCCGGTGTTCCACATTTCACAGTTGCGACGTGCCATCGGAAATCATACTCTGTCACCCACTCTCCCACCCACTTTGACAGATGACATGGAGGTGCTCCTGGAGCCTCAGGAGTTGACAGGGATTCGGCAGACCGCAGGCGGGGTTCAGGAGGTGAGGATTCGTTGGCGGGGCCTACCCGATTACGATGCTACTTGGGAGGCTGCTTCAGTGATCCGCGACTAGTTTCCAGATTTCCACCTTGAGGACAAGGTGGCACTTTTGGGGGGGGGGGAGTAATGATGCGGCTCGGCAGCAACAGGGGGCGGCGGCGGCTAGTCAAGATGGGAGTCCGGTTCAAGGGATGCGGAGTCTACCATCGGAGGCGACGACTTGGGTCCAACTTGGACCCGGTCCCAAACTTGTGATTACTCACAAGTGGGGAGGGCAAAGGGGTAATTGGACAATTATTAACCCCTCCCCCAATAAAGGGGCCGGCCGGCCCTAGGGTGTCTCTCATCGAAGAATTGAGAAAGGTAAATTAGTTTTAGTTTAATTCTTAAGATTAATTAAGTGTTATCTAGCTTAGATCTATTTTTGCTCTAGGGATTATTTAGCGTTAATTCTCGATTCTTCGCATTACAAACCCTAGCGTAGGAAGTCCACAACCCACAAAAATCCTACCTTTAATCCCCACAAAAAGTCCTAATCGCATCAAACCCGCAATAATCAGTTCCATCTTTGCTGTTTAGAAAACAACTATCAAAGTTGAACATGGGTTAAACTATCATCAGATAAGGGAGAAGTGGATTTTGAACACAAAGAAGAAACGAGAATAAGATCAATAAATTTTTGCAACAAAAGAATAGAATGTTTAGTTACTAATGCAGAGAATTCTAGAACCTGATAGACCCAAAACGGATGTTGATTATTATACAATAATTTTCTGATGGCTGAACATGGGTTAATCTATCATCAGATTGAGGAGAACAGGATGTTGAACACACAGAATAAGATTAATAAAATTTTGCACAAAAAAAAAAGAACGTTTAGTGACTAATGCAAAAAATTCTAGAACCTGATAAACCCAAAAAAAATTTGATTATTATACAATAGTTGCCAAATTATCCATATATCTCCATTTTTAGTCAACTAACTTAATGGATCTTCCATTGGCACAAATTTGATGGACTTTTTACTTGTCATCTGTCATGTGCAGAGCCCATTTATAGAGTTAAAAGGCGTAAGTTGGTTCCTGGGGATGCCACTCCCCCTTCACCATGCAAGGATGAGACACAAATGTTAACTCCAAACTTTTGTAGTGAAATATAGCAGTATCCAACGTTGTTCGAGCATGATTTTTGGTGTATGCGTAAAGGGACATTGTTTTATTCGTGAAAACATTTCTCCCTTTTAGTGGCTAAAATTCTCAACATCTATCCTATATTACCATTCTTTTTCTTAGATGCGACTACTAATGAAATACATTTGGGATTCTTTGAGGTGATCTTTCAAATTATAGTAGCCATGTAAACGAAAAAAGCAGGTATGGATTGATTTTAGGACCAATACTTACAGCCTCAATATTTTGGACATGTGAACCCATGAATAATCATTTAACAGTTTTGTTACTACATTGGGCCGGCCCACATGATGGAGAAAGATATTTCATCCGAATAAAGAAGCCCAAGAGGAATGCATTGCCTCGTCCTAAAAGCCCATAGGTCCGTATGGGCGGTTAGCTGCTTGCCTGGTCAGAGTGACAACTCATCCGTCCTTTTGAGTCCCCGAATACTAATGAGTCTGTTGGTAACGGCGGGATGATAACAGAGGGAGTAAATGGGGCGGACGTTATCCCCTTTTTCGGGTACGACAATGATGTCGTCATAAAGGCAAGGCCGTTATCAGTTAATCGGCACTCAGAGGAACCATAACATATAAGTAGTCTCAACGGCGATACGACAAGGATCAATGTCCAGAGATAATAAACACTCAGGTACTCTGACACTAAGATATCTGATTTCACTTTATATTTTCCTCCATAGCTCTGCGAAATAGTGATTGGACAACCTCCTAATAGGTCGGACCTAGCTGCCCCGAGTCTCTTTTTAGTCATCCACTGACTTAAGTTCCGGGGAGGAGATTTGGGTCGGAACCCAGATCCGACACCTTTGATAATTTTTCTGTGTTGCAGACCTACGAAGATAACTCGGTGTTAGGTTGGGCTTCATCCCTACAGCTCGGACCTAGATCGACTCGACCCGGGATCATCCTTCCTCGGGTCCTACCCTTTGCTGACGGAGCATAACGTCATCGGAGGCGTCTTCGTCAGCATCATACCTACTATGGACGGATTTACCCGTCAACATTCTGATTTTACTATGCCACTTGCGATGAAGATTTCAGGTAACCTAGCTTACGACGTCGGGTGATGCCAAGCTATATATAGCTATGGCTTGAGCAAGATTAAAGTGAAGTAGTCAGACGAATCAGTTCATTGTGGATTGCATTGTTTTTATTTGTCACTTAAAATCAAGTGCGTAAATGAGCACAACTGACTTTTCCCTTGCTAGTTAATTTGACATGGCGAAATTTTTGAAGAAAATGATCTTCCAGTTTTGTTGACATCCCGAAGATATGAGGAAAACTGATAATACTGCAATTTCCAGGATTTCATGTGATTAATTTTCATGTAAGAATGCAATGGTGTATGGAGCTTGTTTTTGTGCTAATGAAGGGTCATCTGTGAACGGTTGTATTGTACGAGAGTTGAAAAAACTTCAATCCCATAACCACGAGCACAATATACATAAATTTCATGTCTGTAAAAACACCCTTCATTAATTTTTGATTTATTAACTTCTATATATTTAAACATAAGTTCATTGTAAGTAGCGTTTGAAATCCGAGAATCCGATCCATAAATAAATAACTAACTAACTAACTAAAAATAATGTCCAAGACTCTAAAGTATCAAAATATACCCAAAATTGCTCAAAAGACCTTTCCCCCCTTGTAATGCTACCCCCAAGGGAACAAGAAAAAGAAAAAAAATTAAACATGTGCACACGCGCGCGCGCGCGCACACACACGCGCGCGCGCGCGCGCACACACACACACACACACACACAGAGAGAGAGAGAGAGAGAGAGAGACCAACAACAACAGCGAAAAGAAAAGAAAAGATGAGAGTAGTCTGTTTCATAAGAGAGGATGAGACCAACAACAACAGCGAAAAAGAAAAGAAAAGATGAGAGTAGTTTGTTTCAAAAAGAGAGGAAGAAAGGGAGATAATCAAGTAGTAAAAGCTCTTTTTATTGCCTTGTTTGCTCTACTTAAGAAAAAATTAGGTAGCTTAATGTTGTTTGATATTTTATTTCTCATCTTACAATGCCATAGTACATTTGCATGTTAAAATGTATCTCGGATAAGTTTGGAATGATAATAACTAGGATTTTTGTTTCCCAAAAGAAAAAGAGCTTGATACTGTCAATATCAGTATGTTAATGATAAGTACCTTGAACAATATGCTTTTTTAATTTGAACATGTGGTGCTAAAATCAGTGTTGTAAAGGCAAAATGTGAAATTTGGATGGTTAAGTTTAGGTGACAGGGAGGAAGAGATGGTCGACATATCCTTTTTTTCTTCTTTTATTTCTCTTTATTTTGATGGGTACCGTATGAAGAGCAGAGCGTATGGATATTAAATTTTGGAGTGGGAGCAGTTCATTTTACTCCTCCAATTACCATAGGGAAACAATTAGATATTCTTTTCGCATGGTTGCTGGGGACTACAACTATTGTATATTTCGATCTTGTTTTCTTGCACGCTGGTGTAATACTTTGCCAAATCTATGTACAAAGCATTTGTATCTGTAGGTTCAACATTCCTTTCTTAGTCAGTTAGATGGAAACTATGGTTTCATTGACAACATCTGATGTATTTTTACTGTCTGATAGTTTTTTGTTTGCAGATCTTGTTTTTAGCTGCGACCATTCTTGGTTCAATACTAGCAGAAGATATTGTACATGGTGTGAGAGAAACATGGGGCGCTCGTCACAAAAGCTTTTTACCCATCTCTGGTCGCTCGTGAGCTGCGTAAAAAGTTCTTGGATGGATGATTGTCAATTTTGTTTCATAAAGATTTGTAATACGTAACAGTTTTGATGTAAATAGCTCTTGGGATATGCTGATTTGTGATCATAATATACGTTCTGTAGTGATTTTGTTCGAAGGCAATGTTGGACATACTCTAGTTTACACTTCTCAAAAGTTAGAAGTTATTGTGATGTGCGTGATGCCAATATCATCAGTATTCTCTCTCTTGGTGATTTTAAGAATGATCGAACATGTGAAATATGGTGTGGTTCTTGAAAAAATTGTTGCTGCGGCATCAATCTAAAGACTCAAATATGTGTGAATTCAAGGAGTATTTGATACTAGATTTATCCGTTACAAAAAATTTATTGTTATTTTTCATGTTGGTCATTCATCCATGGTACGTAGAACAACAAATCCGAAAAAAATAAAAAATATAGCATACTTGTATATCAGCCTGTGAAAATTTTCAAGCGTTGACAACATACGTACGTTGTTCCGAATCTCTATTATATGATGCAAAGTTATATGTTATGTATACAGTAAACATGATGGGAGTTGAAAATAATTTAATTTGGATGGCAGGTTACTTGGCAATATTCGAAAAAAAAAATCCAAATATAACTGCTTTATAAAATGAAATTTAAGGCACTAATTAATTTCTTGTTACACAATGGGAAGTTCTGGGCAGTTCATATTCTCTCTTTTCATTGATTCATCTCAAAATAAATGCTTCATTACTAAATTATGGAACTTAATACCCACAACCCACTCAACCTTAATTTTCATGAAACAGTAGTCTCATTCAAAGCCTAGTATGTTGGATTTCAAGCTCAGCGGAGCAAAAACAGGGAACAGTGCTAGCTACGCATGCGTCTTAAAAGGCCTCTTTACTTGCTGATGTTAAATCAATTAGGATGTAATTAATACTGTTTAAAACCGATTTAGATCTTCTGTATATTTAAAGAGGCAAAGGGGAAAAACTCCACCTCTAACACTTGCCTTGATTCGTCCCAAATGTTGAAACCCATAAAAATTAAAATCCCAATGTCCAAGAAAGTAGAAAAATCCCCATCACCACCACCCTCTCCTCCCTCCTCCTCCTCCTCCTCCTCCTCGTCGGAAACTTCCTCTTCCTACACTTCTTCGTCCTCATCCTCGTCATCTTCCGACGACGAGAAACAAACCAATGAAGAAGAAAACTCCAGCAACGACCGCGGTGAGAGCGATGAAGAAGAAGAAGACAATGGGGCCCCCGAACCCAATAGGAGTAATAACGAATATAACAACACAAACATTGGCAACAACAAGATGAAGAAGCAGAGCAAGCGGGGCAACCAAGACCGATCCATGTTCAGGCGCATATGGGGCCCGCCCGACGAGGTCGCCGTCCTGAAGGGGCTGGTGGACTACCAGCGGATCAACGGCCCCGTCCCAATGACCGCCACCGGCGTCGCAGACTTCCACGCCGCCGTCGCCCAGTCCCTCACCATCGACGTCAACAACTCCCAGCTCGTGGACAAGATACGGAGGATGAGGAAGCGGTACAGGTTCGCCAGCACGCGGGCAAGGCACGGGGAGGCCCCCAGGTTCTCCAAGCCCCACGACGATCTCGTCTACGACTTGTCGAGGATGGTGTGGGGGAACGGCGGCGGCGGCGGGGACGGGAGGGATGGGGCGGAGAGGCCGAGGGGGCCGATGAAGAACAGGGTGAGGGTGCTGAGGAAGTACTGCCCGATGCTGATGGAGGCGGTGGAGGGGACGGGGAACATGGCGGCGGCGGCGGCGGTGGGGACGATGGAGACGACGAGGGCGAGGGGGTTGGAGGCGAAGCTGAAGAGGAGGAAGGTGGAGGGGATGAGGCACCATCTGCTGAAGATGGACCTGCAGATGGAGACCGTCAAGTTGATCATGGAGGGCATAAAAAATTCACCCCGTTAGAATTTCCCCCCTCCTTGATTCTGCCATTGCCGGCCGTCGAAGGTTACAGAAGGTCATATCAATAGATTAGTTTGTGATTGTGATTTTAATTGAATTTAAAATTAGAGGTTTTCTCACATTAGTCTTTCAAATTATGCATAGTTTGATATTAGTCCCTTAATTCTTCGTATTTTGAGCTTAATCCTTCAATTCGTAAGCCGTTAACCTAAAATTCCCGTCATCCTATATTCTGTTAAATAGTTAGATTAATTAACGATTAATTAACATTTAGTGTTAATTAACTGAAAATTAAGCCCTAATGAGTAGGAAGGTGGGAGGAGGAGGAGGAGGAGGGGAGGAGGAGGAGGCGGACCTCCTCCCCACCGCCCCCTCCTCCCCGTCGCCGCTGTCCCCTCCCCTTCCCCCTTCATACTCCTCCTCCTCTCCATCATCCTCCTTCATCCCCACCATTGCTCCCACCATCTCCTCCCCCTTCATCCCCCACCTCCACCTCCACCTCCCCCTCCATCCCCCACCTCCTCCGCCCCCTCATCCCCCTCCCGGTCGCCTATCCCCCCTCCCCTCCTCATCCCCATCATCCCCCCTCATCCATGCCGATCTCCCCCTCCTCCACCCTCCTCCTGGCCACCGGGAGAGCTCTTCCCCGTCGCCTCCTCCCCCTCCTCCCCGCTGCCGATCCCCCCTCCTCCCCATAACCCCCCGCCGCCGATCTCCCCCCTCCTCCCCCTCCTCCACTCTCCTCCCCATCACCGATCCCCCCTCCCCCTCTCCCTTTCTCCTCACCGCCGCCGCCCCTCCTCCTCCCTCCTCATCACCGTCACCGTCGTCGTGAACAAGCTCGACACGTCAGCATTAACGGAGTTTTTCAACAGAAAATTAGAAGGGGGGACTATTTTGGTTATAGTTAATGATTTGAGGGATTAAACTCAAAATTCGAAGATTTACGGGACTAATATCAAATTATGCAAGATTTAAGAGACTAATATGAGAAAACCCCTTAAAATTAAAATGAAGGCAATGCACGGGTAAAGCAACGATTTTGCCAGTACTGTCACCGTTGCCGTTTTGCCAGGACTGCGTAGGGTTGTTGACGAACGAGCTTGAACATGGAGCTTGGTTTTGTTCATGAACAAAATCCATATTCAAGCTCTGTTCGTTTACTAACTGAGCTCTAAAAACATGTTCAAGCTTGTTCGTTAAGCTTATCGAACGAACGTAAACGTAAACGAACGTAAATGAACATTTACCAAGCTTGTTCACGAGTAGTTAATCAAACATTCTGTTCGTTAACAAGACTTATCGAGCATGTTCGGGAACATGTTCGTGAACACACAATCAATCTTGTTCATGAACAGATTTTCAATCAAACAAAGGAATGTCAATTTTTTAATCATGAATAATAATATTTAAACATAATTTTCAATGACTAAATCAATTAAATAAAAGGATTAAATATTTGCAGGACAAAAACAAATAAATCCACCATAATAGCTTCATAAATCCCATTACAAGCATCCATTACAAGCATAATATATTTTCGGTACATGTTCGTTCACGAACACTTAACGCGCTTGTTCCTGAACATCACTTAACGAGCTTGTTCACGAACACTTAACAAGCTTGTTCATGAACATCACTTAACGAGCTTGTTAATGAACACTTAGCGAGCTTGTTCATGAACATAAATGAACGAACATAGTTATGTTCAAGCTCTGTTCGTTTACTAACTGAGCTCTAAAAATTTGTTCGATCTTGTTCATTAAGCTTCCTGAACGAACGTAAACGAACATGTACCGAGCTTGTTTATGAGTAGTTCGTCGAACGTTCTGTTCGTCAACAGCCCTATGTGTTACCAGTGCATTGCAGACTTGCAGTCCTGGCAAAACAGCAACTGTGACAGTCCAAAGATGACGACGTTTCATCGGTGACTGTTCCAGAAATAATGTCAAATAATGCAAGTTAAAAAATATTGGTTTCTCCTAAATACTTTTTAATTATGAATTCTGATGATGTGAATGGAGTATGCTTGCCTCTTACGAAAGGAACCATGTTATCATGAAACAATAAAATATGATTTCAAAATGAATTTAATGGTACTATAGAAATAATAAAATTAGAAAATAATGGATGTCATGTGACTATGGAGAATTAGTCTCATATAACAAGACCAAAAAAGTGGGCAATGCAACAATTACAAGTCACACATGGACTTGTACTTTCCTACTTTTGTGTCTTGGTATATGAGTCTAAGGCTCTATTGTTATATGATACCATTATTCTCATTAAATAATACTTATACCAAACACGATATTTCATGTTCAGATGAAAATTTAGATGATATTAATGTAGATCAGGTGGCAACTGATCTAATAGTTCTGTGCAAGACACATAAAGGTGGACCCCCCAAACAAGTACAAGCTCATGTGAGGCTTGTACTTTCTACCGTTTTGTGTCTTGGCAACTGTTCTAATAGATCATGTGTCACCTTTTCTACATTAAATCCAATTTAGATTTACTTATAAATTCTAGCATACCAAGCACAGTCTTATTCTTATACGTAAATGCTTGCTTAACGTATATGCTATTGCAGTTCGGGATGAGTCATGTGTTTGTCTATAAAAAACAGTGTGTTCTTGTGGCCTAGCTCCGATCTCTTCTTGACCATCGATAGCCCTCGTGAGAGACCCAAAAACAAAAACCTGCTCATCTAAGTGATCTTTTGTCTCGTGAGAGCTCCATCGACCGATCTCCTCCTCACGATCCAATTAAAATCCATGGTTCACTAGAGACCCAATTCATCAAATTGCAAATCACGCCCAAAAATATAGAAGAATAAGAGAGACCCAATTGAATGAAGCAATCAAAGAATAAGTGAAAGAAAGAAAGAGGGGTTCACAGTAAACCCCCTCATCCATTACGCACACGCGATGAATCGTGATTGGGGCGCAGTTCTTGCCGGAGATGAGGGCTCTGAGGGCTCTTTGGGCCTTCTCGATATCCTTCAGATACTCTGCATCGACTATTTATCTTGCGAAGAGCTCATCTCCGAACGCAAGATAATAAGCGAAGAGCTCAACCCACCGAAGGGAAGCGGGGGCGGCGAGGGGGTCATCGGCGGCGTCGGTGGAGAAGTGGATAGTGACGCGAAGGGGAGAGGGAGGAGTGGGCCAAACTTGTAAATAAGTGTTATGTAAACTCAGCAAATTTTTTTTAATGGCAAACTTGTAAATAAGTGGTATGCGAACTCAGCAAAAAGAGGGTGTGCAAATACCAATTCCCTTGACGTTTAAAAACCCAAAACCCCATCAACGAAGCAGCCGCGTCGTTCGACAGGGAGCGCCGGGTATCCTTCCTCCAGACGATGCGACTCCCTGCCGGCGGAGTACGAGACTCAAGAGATCAACTCCCTCGCCATCGCTTCTCCGCCGTCTCCGCCGTCTCAAACCTCGACGCCCTCGATCGGGTAACAACAAATTCCCTTAGTCGCCCCTCCCCTTTCCGCTATAATTACACCATCTGCCACTCAATTTTTACGAACCAAATCCCAATTTCTAGGTCGACAAGGAGCAGATCGTCGCTTTGGTTATCTCCTTTCATGCGCATTCGAGAGACAAATCTGAACTAAACAATGGTCTGCTATTTAGGGGGGTTTTGGCTAATTAGTCAATTTATTCATTGATTTTTTGTAATTTGTCAGGACAATTCTATGGATTTCACGGATCGAAGGGTTCTCAGTATATAGACGCTGATGCAAAGGTATTAAAGGGGATGGCATGAGGGAGTTTTAAACTTAGTTTCATTGCTTGTTATATTAATGATTTGGTAAATAATTTTTAAAATTTTGTTTTTTAAGAAAATTCGTCCTTGATCATAAAGCCCAATGAAACCCATTGATCACGGAGAAGTAATGGCGCGCCTTTTTCCTCCCCCACTTCCACGCAAAGTTGAGCCTTTTTCTTCTTCTCCTTCTTCAGGTAATAATAATGATAGTAATAAAATAATTAATAAGCCATAACTCATTGATATCAATGTCAATTACTTCATCCTAATCAGTTCTCCTATCAGGTGCTCGACGAAATGCCCCACCGACTGTCAAATCAGAACACTTGCATGCTTACGAAGAAGAAAACCCATTCGAAGACCGCCCAATGAAAATGGAGACGGAATCATGCCCCAACGACTTCATTGTAAAAAACGAAAGAGATGTGAAAGACCTCAAAGCGGAGCCCGAACTGGGCAGCCGAGAATTTTGTACCAGAGGAGAAAGGGCGAAGAGACGGAGACTGCTTCCCGGCCCACGGATGAGACGTGATTCCTTGAGGGCCGAGCACCGCCGCCGGCTAGATGCATTGCTTCTTGGTTTCATGAGGGAGCACCGCTGGAAGGAGGCAACTGGCATCCTCGCTGTCTTGCTGAGGTGGGCACCGGCCGCGTACAGCGTGTCGGAGGACGACATCCGCAGATATCACACGGTAGTGCATTTTAAGATACTTTTGAGCTCGTTGTTCGTATCAATGATACTTATGCAGCCGATGTGTTTGTGCCAAGGTCGCAATGGAGCTCCACAGGCGGTTCTTTGGCGATGATGACAGGAGATACAATATGTGGATCAAGCAGATATATGATATTTGGATGACTAGGTTTTCACGAACCGAGGCAGATTCTAAAAAGGTGCAGTATCTTCTACTTGTGTTGTTGTGTTTGATTGTTTTTTTGTCTCTGACTTCGTTCAATTTGTTGAGCAGAAAAATGAGCTCATGATGGAGCTTGCTCTGTTCTATTTCACTCAAGGAAAGGTTGATGAGGCGTACAGCATGATGCAATTGTAATTTCCTTTCTTGTTTCTATGGTTCTAATTGTTTACTTGTTTCCATGTTGTAACTATTGTTCATATGGACACACAGTGTATTTCATGCTTGTATCCTCGGTTTTACTCCTCTTCGGATAAGAGTAGAAATTTTACCTAGTCTGTGATTACGGTCACTATTCTGGTGCTCTAAATAAAGTAGCATTGCCACACTTACGACCAGCATCTTGAACATTGCATTATACAATTTAACCTTAACCTCGTTCTTCTGATTATAATCTCTGTTACATGCACTATACTATGGGATAGGTGCCCGAAACATTATATCTGTTAACTTAAAAAGTTTGAATTTGCTCTGTATGTAAGTTACTGACATGATGTTGTATACTGAATGATAAGAATTGATGTAATAAACCAATACTGCCTTATCATTTTCCCAAAAATCAATAACCCTCCATGTGAAAAAAAACCACAAAAAAGGTTTAAGGAACCAATCACCCTTTTCTCCTTTTGTTCAATTTATTCTCCTAAACCTGGACACCTCTCATTTTTTATTTTTTCACTGCATTTTGTCTTTTCTCATTTCACTTGTTCTGTTTTTTAAATTTCTCCTTTTGTTTGTTCTCTGTTCTCTTTTTTCTATTTTCTCTCTCTTATCACTTCTCTTTTTTCTATTTTCTCTCTTTTTATTGTTGTCATCATGTTCGATTGCCTTTGTCAATTGTCGGTTTGCTCAATTGGTAAGAAACGGTCGGTTGCATCATTTTTCGATTACCTTTGTCATTTTCGTGCTAAATTCAATTAAGGAAGATTCGGAGACCAATTGGTATGATTTATGCAAATTTGGTTCTTAGGTCCAAATTGGGTTGACATTTATGGGAATTAAGTTGTATTTGATGGAGTGACTCTCTTATTTCATGCATGTCTATTATCCCTTGAGCTTATGTTTTGGGTCGTAAGTTTTGAGTTTTTGGTTTTAGATGATGTGGGCTTAGATTTTAGAAGGGAGAAACAGAGAAGATTAAAGTGTTTTGAGTTTTGAGTTTAAAGGAGAATAGAGAAAGAGAAGCATTTTGGGTTTTAGATTAATCGGGATCTGGGTTGACGGTTTTGGATTTTGGGTTTAGAAGAAAGAAGAGAAAAGTGTATTGGATTTAGATGATTTGGTTTTTGGATATTGGGTGACTGTTTTTTGTTTCGCTGGTGGGGGTTTTTTATTTTTTTTATTTTTTGGGGAGGTTCTTTGTATTGGCTATCCACCCATTACGTAACCATACTTCTATAAATACAGGGCTACGGGTTCCGTAGCCGCCAAGCTTACAACACGTTATCAGCACGCTCAAAGCTGGGCTGAACCTCTGCCGACGGACGAATCGTGACGCGAACGAGCTTCCTTCACCGAACGTCGCTAGATCCGACGGGTAGGATCTAGAGGTAATTTTTATTCACTAGATCTAAACTTTTATGTGCATACGATTAGATCTAAATGTTTGGATCGATGTTTGATTAGTATTGATCGGATTTTTATCTCAGATCTGTATGCTAAATTAACCCTTTAATAAAAACTCGACGTTTTATTGATAAAAATTAATTTTTACGATGAAAAACGCTGTTTTGAAGACTAAAAATATATTTTTAATAAAAATCATGTTTTTACCATCTCCTTCTCCATTTTTTTTTAAAAACCATAGAGGGGATTTTTTCCGTCGCAACGTAACCAGAAGCCATGAACGCACGACCCCTCCGAGCGATCTCCCTGCCGCTAGAAGTGGCGTCGTGCCGCTGCCGCTCCGACGGCGGCCCGAGCTGCCACCCGCAGCGGCGGCCAAGACCGCCGCCGCTGGCTGCCGCCTGCCGCGACGTCCGCCCCCGTCGTCCGCAGCGGCGGACATCGATGCCGCCGCCTGCAGCGGCAGCGGCGAAGCCCCCCACCCGTGCGCGCGAATGAAACCCTAGCCGCCAGAAGCGGCAACCCACGCGACGGAAACCCTAGCCGGTTGCACGGGATCACACGGTAGATCGCCTCCAAAAACTCTAACTAGGGGGTTTCCCCAAAAACTTCGTTTTTACAAGTTCTTTTTCAGATTTAATTAAGTTTTTCTTCATTAAAATCTGATTAATTACATGCTTTATAAATCATCGCATTTTTTTGGATTAATTGATTATTATACGTTTAATAATTAGGAAGATCCTGCGACCGCTCTGCCGTTAGTTAACTAACCTAACGGTGTATGACGTTGCCCAGTGGTCCAATAATTATTAAACGAAAAATTTTCATTTCCATTATAAACTGCCCGTGATGATTAATTGCCTGTGATGATTAATTGTCTGCGATGAAATTAAATGCCTGCTGCATTTCTCTGCGATGTGATGTTGTATATTTTTATTGCCTCTAGCATAAATTTACGCTTACACACTATAAATGCATGTGTAGAAAATTATATGGCTGTCGCATATTTAATGTTCTGTGATGAACATTTTATTTAGCATGCTAAAATCTTTATGATATATTTTTAATGCCTGCAGCATAAATATATGTCTGAGATGAAATTATTTATATACCTGCAGAATATAAATAACATGTGTATATGTTTCAATTCATGATTAATTGAGCAACATTCTTAGCTCACATGCCTGATTTATTTGCAATGATAATTTAGTTTCTTTCAAATATTTTATTGAGCATAACCTTTTAACTTACAAGCTTTATATTATGTGTATGATAAATCATTAATTGTTGCATTTTGCACTCTTATATGCATGCTTATGCTCATGCTCATGATATGACAATATCTTATGACAACAAACCAATCATGATTTCAAAAAGTTTAACATCATATCCATTTTGACAAAATAAACTTGAAGTTCAAAATCAAATCAAAAGTCTACACCCTTTCACCCGAATAAAATTAAAAATTAACAAATACGATGGATTATGCGAAAACCATTTATGCGATTTCTTTTAGAGATACGCATTTTGCGGTAAAATAAACCTATCCGATTTATGGTTTATATAAACCAATATTGACACCAGCAGTTGTCATAACACCGCTAAACTCTTTTAGAGTAATCTCACTTAACAAGGTATGATTCTTTAATCTAGCCTTAATTTTAAGCGTACGCCCGAAGTCGTGTCTTAATAGATAAGTGAGAAATTATAAACTTCGTAGCCACTTATTTGTTTCACCTTGAGCATGATTCTATATCCACACAATATTTGAATGACTCAATAAAAATGGCATGTAGACCATACTTAAGCATTCAAATAGACTTTTAAAAGTCTCTCATAAATTAGAAAAGTGGAAATATAGAAACTAACTCATTTCCCTTGTATATGTCTACTTCGTAAGACCAATATTCATTCTTCCTTATAACTGACAATAAGGAAGACTGAAAACGGGGGAAGTCTTGAATAAAATGAGAAAGGAAAGATATGATATACCTCGACATGGAGTATGCAATGGCAACCCAATATCAGACCAGAAGTTCTGACAAGACCCATAATGCTTTTTGCAACATGAATAGGTATTAACTTATGTCATATAAAATATATACATATCTAGTCTAAACGACGAAAGTCAATTGACCTTATGTATATTTAGCTACTCCCCAAGGACAAATAAACTTTGAAAACAAATTTGATCTGTTGTCATATCATAAGTCTAAATGAGCATAATTGTGGACGTATGTTTTCTAGAGCACACATTATAATATGAAACTTGTTGCTGTAACATAATTATCAGTAGTATTCTCTTGCAGTATATATGTGTTTAAATGCATTACCACAATATTTCTTATTGATTTCATGCTTTTTACGCATTTTATTTTACTGTGAATGATTTGTTATCCTGAATACTCCTAAAATGAGGATGCCATGTATTCTCTAAAACTTAAAAAGTTTCAAAGGATATTGGTCAAAACGAAATCCCTAATGACTCAAGAAACCAATAAAACCTGAAGCTTTGTCCAACTTTGATCCGCATAATAGTCAATGTGAAGATGTAATCCTTCACAGTTTGAACACAGTTCACCTATTACCAGACAAAATTAACTTGAGTATTTTAATGGACTTTCAAAAGTCCCACATAAATTCGAATAGAGGAATTAATTTGGAACACTAGAAGTGTCCAGAATCGACCAACCTTGGATCGATGTCACACTGGATTGATGATGTAAGACATCATTAACCAGACAAACCCGAAGATTCTTCAAAACAAAAAAAGGTGAAACTTTCATTGTCCCATTCAAAAAGGAAAAATGATTACGAGATCATCTCCATTCACGTGAACATTGACTCTCCTCACTTCCTCAAACGAATTTAAGACGATATACTATCATCACTAGAAAAATGAGACCTTTAGGCCTCTTGAGAGTATTTGAGGGATAAAAGTGGACTCACACACTCCCTACATATGGCTGATGATGTACCTTAGAGTACTCATCTATATACCCTCTAAAAATGGTCATTATCAAACCTATTATCCAACCGCAGTCCAGCTTTTTCATTACAAATGGGACACATTATTAAATGGCGGAAACATTGGATAACAATGGGAAATCAAACTATATTTACAACTGGAAAAATGTTGAACACCCTGATGTTTGTGTTCACACCCAAAAATGAGTTACATAAATCATTAAAATGATTTAAACGATTACTTATCCATTAAAAATCCAGTTGTAGGTGACCATGTGGGAACATGCAATTACAATGCAAACCATCAAAACGCCTCCTTAGAACCTATTTATATGAGCTTGATCACCTCATATAAACAGTTTTTCGAGAACCCCTAACGGGGAAGCGTTTAGAGCACATCTTATCGATTGTGCCCATGATGAGTATACATCCCCATATCACCACTATAGACCATCAAAACACAGAACTATTTATCGGAAGTAATTACTTTAGATAAATAGATTCTGAGCACTCTGAACAGGGGAAGCATTTAAAATCACTTCTCCTAAGACGTGCATTGATGTGCCCTCTTTTAAAGACTTGATGAGATCCTGAAGATCCTTCATAACTCTAATTCCCCAGCATTAAGTTCAACAAAAATACTATAATCATCTATGAGTCTGAAGCTCAATTTGACCATTTAAAACATTAATACCTATGATCTGATTATCATGAATTGTGATGATATCCTGAAGGTCCACACTTATGAAGCTGTTAAACAATTATCAGACATAGCTACTGACAATATAAATATTGTCAAATTCACACAACCCTGCTACTAAAAATCCAGCTAGGATTGACATACCAAATATAATGGATGCAATCCACCAGTAGCAGAAGTGTATATCCTCAGTGGATGAGAGGACATACCACGAGGCTCCAAAGCGAGAAATAACTCCTGGAGACCCTAAAACAATACCACCACAGGAAAGTGAGCTCATCTCCATATCCTCTCCCTTTCCAGAACCTCCAGAAGAGATGAATCTGAAATAAATTGAATAATGTACGTATATGGAGAGGTATTTGGATAAAACACACTTGTCGACAATTACTCACATTTCATTTTGCCATTGATATCGTTTCCAATCTCCGTTTCCTGAAGCAAACACAGAGATTTGGCCAGATTATGTGGAACGAGGCAATAATAAGTTGAGCTGGACTCACTTTTGAAATGTGAAATGTTTGGACCTGAAGTCCTGATATCAAAAGATATCAAACCTGTGGGTTATCGATTATTGTATAAATAAATAAAATCGTATGCTATAAGCAAAACGCTGTAGCTTAAAGATTTATTTCGCAGAAACCAGGAAGTAACTATGTAAGATGAGCTTAACTCACTTACAAAATTATTTAAACTGATGCATCAAGCTCCTTGGTCATGGTTACGAAAACCATGCGATTGGCAAAGAAAATTTTAGGCTATGTTGCTATCGATGATGTGACAACGTATCCATATGAATTATCATCCTGAAGATGAAACCATCATCCTGAAGATGAATAATCATCCTGAAGATGAAGCCATCATCCTGAAGATGAATACTCATCCTGAAGAAGAAACCATCATCTTGAAGATGAAACCATCATCCAGAAGATGAATAATCATCCAGCAGATGAATAATCATTCAGCAGATGAATTATCATCCAGAAGATGAAATTATCATCCAGCAGATGAATAATCATTCAGCAGATGAATTATCATCCAGAAGATGAAATTATCATCCAGTTGATGAAGAAATATGAAATATGATAATTGCAATCCACTAATACACCAACTGGTTGTATGGATGCACATTAAGACCCCTTCCGTTCGCTGGAAGAGGGGAAGGATATCCTAGGTCCTGAAGTGCCTTACTCAAGTGTCTTTTGTACACTCCTTTATCGGGCCAACTGCACGCGACTTTAGAAAGCATTGGCAGTAAACCCTTTAACCAGATACAGTGCAGCGTCTGCAGCGCACCACTGGACCAGAGATATGTAGCTTCTGCGCTACCTCCAAGGGTTAAGGATCATCCAATATGTTAAATGTATTTGCTGATACAGGCTACAGATCATCGCGATGACTACAACAAAGGAACGACCAACTCTTGGAGACCAGCAAAGCATGCTTCCAAGGCAACATCAATCCCACCATCCCAAGAGGCTCATCAATCCAAGAAGCAAATCATAAGTACGCACAGCCAGGTCCTGCAGTACCTCGCAGACACAGTGACGACTGGGTCAGAGACGTGATGCTACCTACCGAGTCTGCAGACCACTTCTCTTCAAAAGAGCTCCCTCAGATTCAGTAGCTGCCATAGATGAGCGATGTCTTGTATAGATGAGCGATGCCTTGTACTTTGTACTAATTATCGAAACACTGTAGGATATTGATGTATATTTGCCTAGAAGATCTGCAAGCCTGCAGCTTGTACAAATCAGGGCGAGTCAAATGTAGTGTTGTACTTTTTTTCTTTGGCTATTGGTTTTTTCCACTGGGTTTTCCATAGCTAAAGGTTTTAACGAGGCAATCTCATTGACTCTGGATCCAGAAGTATCCACCCCTAAATACTTCCACTAATCAGGGGAAGTTATGGAAAACTGTACTCTTTTTCCTTGGCTATTGGTTTTTCTCACTGGGTTTTCAATAGTTAAAAGTTTTAACGAGGCAGTTATCCCTGACTTAGGATCCAGAAGTATCAACCTCTGGTGATATCCATCGATCAGAGGAAGTTACAGAGACTTGTACTCTTTTCCCTTAGCCACTGGGGTTTCCCTCTGGGTTTTCCATGGCCAAGGTTTTAACGAGGCAAGAACTCTTAACTTAGGATTCAGAAGTATCCATACCCACATGGTCAGATAAGCTCTATGAACCCTGAAGCGCTTATGTATGGCTTACAACAATGGATGGATAAGGAAAAGTGTTATAAGCGGGCTTTTGTAGGCCCATTAGTGTATTGGGTATCCACCTATTATGTAACCCTACTTCTATAAATACAGCGCTACGGGGTTCCGTAGCCACCAAGCTTACAACAGGTTTTATGTTTTGGAAGATAGTTTCAGGTTTAAAAGAGAAATAAAGAGAGAAGTGTTTCACATTTTATATTATTTATGATTTAGAAGAGAGGAAAGAAAAGAGAAAAGTAGGGGGTTGTGGCATTATTGTACTGACACAATAGCTCAGCGGTATTATCCCCCGCTACCTCAAGGGACGACCATGATTGGATTCCTGGTGGGCGCGGGGCTTGTGCACGCTCTTAGCCAGAACTTCCGATGGATAAAAAAAACTTATCAGGGTTAATAAATTTAACAGGGGAAGTGGAGTAACTGATTGAAGAAAAAGGGTTTTTTGCTAGGGCGTGATTTTTTTGGAAAATGTATTTTTTTTTGGCGGAGGGGGGGAGTGGTTTTTTTGGAAAACATTTTTTGGGGTTGGGGGTTCCGGTATACTACCCCTAAAGAATGCCATATCATAATTTTGGGTCAGCTTGTTCATGTCTGATCCAAGTTTGTGTCTGGATTTATGATAGTTTTTAAATTTATGAACAGTAATATGAACAGAAATATTAGAAATATAGCTTGCTCTAGTTTAATATATTTAGTCAGTGTGTATGGTTTGTTGTGTATCCATTTTCTACACTTACAATCATTTCCTTTTTGGTTATAACTGTGTGCCTCAAGCACAAGTTCATATGTTTATTGATTGATTTGTTTGACTTGGGAGAATTACTAATCTAAAACCATTTCTCACTTTGTTTTCTATGGCCGAAACGTAGTCATGTAAGTAAAACAAAATTTTGTTCCAGGTCTATTTTAGACATTATCCTAGTCGTGCCTGGTCCATAAGCAATGGGGGTAATGAACCACCCGGAGACTTTTAATGCTGAATACAATTTGATAGTAATACATATTGCAAGCAAGGCCTGACAGACTCTATCAAGACCAATCAATACTCTTATGTAAGAGACATAACATAGTGCAATTTAATGAATAGCCTTTCTTTTGTTTGATTTAGTGAGTCAAAATTTGAAGCTTCTGGTATCTCTTATATTTATGGATCAACTATTTAATGTAACTGCTGTAACTAATCTCACATTTCTTTGCAGTGTTATCCATGATTCTGATTTGGCAAAAGAGCCATCTGTGAACCTCCTCTATGGGATGATACTTTATCAGATTTGGTACTCTGGTCTTCCTGAGCAGTTCAAAATAAAAAGGTGTAATAGTTCTACACTGATAGGGACATATGGATTTGGATTTAACAATGGTTTTCAAGAAATGGAGATGGGCGAAAGTTCAAATAACCATTATGCGGCGTTTACCGAGGATGCCAAGTTTTCTTTTCAACATGCTTCAGAAAGCTCAGTTGGTAATGAGAAGGTTTTTAGGGATTATAACAATGAGCGACCTAAAGCAGAATTTGGTGTTGCCCCTCCACAAGAATTCTATGGCAGCCACTCATCAGATAAAAATAAACAACGATCTGGTCTGCATGATCCTGATGATAACCTCCGAAACAGTTCGATTTTCTTTGCACGAGGTAAGTTATCTCATATTTGTTTCATCATACTTTTGTTTTCTGATTGATCTATCCTTTATCTTCAGCACGCTTTGATTTGCTTTGATTTTTGTTTTCAGCACGCCTTTGTTTTCTTTAGTCTTGCATTTATGTACGATATAAACCCATGTTTTCTTGATTGAGGACTGTTGAGTTATTTGTCTGAAAGAGTTTTCTGATTTCTTTTATCATTATATTCTACTATAATTGATTCCCATGCAGGCTTGGATACAAGTTTGTTGCCTATTCATTTAGGGTGCTTGACTGGGCATGTTGATCAAGATATCTACCAATATAGGAGTTTGGCTGATCAATACTATACAGATGCTGTGAAGTATTTGAGGCTTGCTCTCCGCTCGATACGTCCCGTATATGCTGCTTTGCTACCTTTGATTCAGGTAAGATCAACAGGATGATTTAGTAGTGTGTAAATGCACGCATGTAGGCTGATTATATACGGGAAAAGGCAATTTTTTCTTAGTCTTCAGAAAGTTGTGGTTTAGAGGGGAATATCTTTGTGCCTGTTTTGTAACGTATAGTGCACCAATTACTTTGAAGGTTCCCAAGTTAAGATAAACATTGGAAAAATCTATTTATGCTTCTTTAAGGAAACCGGCTCAGTTAGTATCCACCATGAAGTGTAGGGTTTTCATAATTTCTATTCCTTTCACAACCCCTTTTCCCATCAGTATCATCATGTTAATATTCTACAAGTTGTACTTATTAAAGGAATGTGATTCCATTTGTCTCTTGGGAGGCATTCCTTCATGTGAATGTGATTTATAGAAAATTTTAGGGTTTGGTGGAATAAAAATTAGTTTTTTATAGATATAGAGAGATACAAAGATTGGTCTCTTTCGAGAGGAAACCGCTCTCCTAGCATTTGATTCGAAAGAAAAGGCTTAACACTCCACAATTTAGGGTTCTACTCTAGTTCTATGGTCTTCTTACTCAAAATCAACAGGAAGAACTATAACCCAAACCCCTATATATATGACTGATTTGTTTAGATTTACGAAAATACCATGAACCCCAAAAAGTACAAGAAAACCCATAGGCCACTTCATAAGTCACTATCCCATCATTACTTCCCACCAAAAGAGCTACATTGTTCTCAAGGTGAAAATCTGAAAATCGTTGCTCACTGACTTCAAAGGGACTCCAAAGCCTCTTGGTCGGAAAGGCACTTCCAATGAATCAACACATCTTGGGTCCATACATTTCCTCGATGAACTTCCTTCAGCACCGACGGCTCCAAAATCACTTCCATATCTTCAATCAGAGTCAATGGTAGCAATGAAGGTGTGTGGTCCCCAGTGGCCTAGCGAAGCTGCGATACGTGGAAAACTAGGTGTATAGTGGATTCTAACGATAACTTCAATTTGTAGTTAATCTGTCCAAACCTTTTCTCAATCTTGTAAGGCTCAAAGTATCGGGGTGACAGCTTCTCGTTCCTCAAGTGTGCCAATGATCACTGACCGTAGGGTTGTAGCTTGAAGTATACATTTTAGTCCACTGCAGATTGGACCTCTCACCTATGCTGTTTGTGTCTTCATAATCTGCTGGGCCATTGTTAGATGTCGCTTCAACTCTTCCAAAATCATGTCCATCTCTTGCAAGTATTGCTCCACCCGCAAAACCTGGTGTAGAACTGTGGTTGTATTGTAGTAGATGTGCATGATCATAACCATATAAAACTCTAAAAAGCGTGGTCTAAGCGGCGATGTGAATAGATGTTGTGTACCAGTATTCATCCCATGTCATCCACCTTGCTCATTGCTTCAGAACCTTTAAAACAAAGCAGTTCAAATAGGTCTCCATGTTTCTGTACACGGCCTTCATTTGGAAGTCTGTCCGGGGATGATAAAAGCTGTGCTCCTCTTCAAACCCGTCCACTGCATACTGAATATATTCATCCAGAAATGGCTAAGAGAAAGTCAATCCCGCTCAGGCACAATGGACTTAGGAATCCCATGCAATCTCATTATTTTACGTATGAATGCAACTTCAACTGTCACTGCGGTGTAGGATGTTGGAGTGTTACAAAATGCACATACTTGCTGATGCAGTCCACCACAACAAGGATGATTGAATATCACCTTGACAATCCTTCTATAAAGTCCATCATCACTTCTTCTCTGATCCGATCTGGCAAAGATAAAGGCTGTAGCAACCCACAGGAGTCACCGTCATATATTTGTAACGCTGGCAAACATCAAACCTAGCCACCGTATCGGTAACGTCCTTCATCATCTCCTCCCAAAACAACTCTCTAGACAGACAATGATAAGTCTTGAGGATTCCAGAATGCCCTCCAACCGTGCTCCCATGGAACTTCTGCAATATGCTCGGGATGTGTGTATATATTCTAGGCAAGACTAGTCGCCCTTGGTACAACAAACACTGCCCCTCCAACAAATATCCCGAATATTCTGTCGGTCTTTGTAGCAGTGCGGACTGAATCTTTGCCAACTCCTCGTCCTTAATCTCTTGCAGTACGGACTCCCAATCAAGAAGCACTGATTCAGATAAGACAGACAACTATGAATCCTTCTCTCGTCCTGACTAAGCATCCGTCGCCTTATTCTCCACCCCTGGCATATACTGGATTTCAAAGTTATACCACAATAACTTGGATAACCACCTCTGATGCTCATTAGTAACCAGTCGCTGCTTCAATAGATATTTAATGATTCTCTGATCTGTACGCATTATGGAGCGACGACCAAGCAAATAGTGTAATGGTCCCGAACTTTAGTATGCCTAGTCGAAATTTTCTAAAAATTTTCCAACTATTTTCCAACTATTTTTCAAAACACTTTATTTTCATTTCTTTTCATTTCTTCTCTTTTCTTAAAATTTTCTTCTTTTTCAAAAGCCCAAGGCCCAAGGCCCAACCTGCCGTTATCCTTTCCCTTAAAAGCCTCACACACTTACTCTTCTGTCAACTGATCTAGCCCCAAAACCCTATCTACTTCTGATCGAACCAAACGCAATAACACACGGCTCTCTCTCTCTGCAGCGAATACGACGGACCCAATCGACAATTTTGAAACCCTAGCCAACATGGAGTCTTGGTGAGAATTGAACTTCGAATTCTTTGCACGATTAGCTTACAAGAATTACACCTCTACCCTCTGTTATCTCTATTTAACGTATGTGGATTTTAGGGTTTTAATTTCATATAAAAATTTATCTCTTCTCTCTTCAAAATTCTTTTGGTTTTTGATTTACTGATTTTCGTTGGAGATCGGATTTGGGACTTTTGGAAGTTTGAATTCTTCGGTAATCGATAATGAATGGTAGATTCGAATCTTACTAAACTTTCAGTTATCTTTTCTTTTTCGTTAATTTCCTAAATTTATACTATGAGTTTGTGTTTGGAATTTTGATTGAGAAGATGATGATTCATATGCGAATTAATTAGGGGTTCCCGTTGATGAATTTCGGCACCCTTTGTTAGGGTTTCAGCGACCCTCACCGTCCCCTTGATTCGTTCTTGTTATTTGGTGTTTGGTTGCCGTCGGCCGCTTGAGGGAGGAGGGCTCGCTGTGGGGTTTATGTTTCTATTTACAGGTGACTAAAGCCTTGCCGTTGGATTGTCTTTGTTCTCCTCTTTACTGGTGACTGTAGTTTGCCGTGATCTGTTTTGTGTTCTCGGTTGCTGTTAGGTTTTTCGCAGTTAACTGCCGTCTTCTTGGGCTTGGCCATGATCTTCACAGGCCATTATGTGGTTTTCTTAGACTTGTCGTTTTCTTTGTGGGCTGATTTGTTCCTGGGCTTTACTGTGGCCTCCACTAGCTACCGAACTATTTACTTGGGCTGTCGTGACTTTCGTGGGTTGGCCACATTTCGTTGGGCTTTTGTTATTTTGATGCTATGAGAAAATATGGCTCACGGGTTGGATGTTATATTTACGTGTACGCATTTGTTTGGCCCAAGGCCCAAGGCATTTTCTTTTCGCTTTCTTAAAATTTTCTTCTCTTTCAAAATTTGTTTGAGATTCAGGATTAGGAAAGAGAGTATTATGTAGTTTTATTTTAGTTTATTTCTTTATTTCAGTCAGAGAGCGAGAGATTGTAGTTTCATTTTCTGCACTAGACATTGTACCCTCGTTGAAAAATGAATAAATGAGAATTTCAATTTTATAATATTTCCTGTTTTATCTTTATATTGTTTTCACTGGTACCTGCAGGACCTACATATTACTTGAAATTATAAGAGCACACAAACATGTGGCGTTGCAAATATGGTCATCATTTCTGTACTGCCAGCACAATAGCCATTAACTCGTGCTCATAAATTGACTTGAGCCGAGCTCTTACCGTTAACACCTGGTTAAAGTAAGCCACTGGTCTTTGATCCTGCATCAACACGGCTCCCAATTTATACATAAAAGTATCTGTCTCTACCACAAAAGGCTAGCATTGGTACATAAGTCATGTCTCTTTTCAAGACCTCAAAAGCTTGAGTCTTCTCCTCACCCCATTGCAAATCTTCTTCTTGAGCTGCTCCATCAATGACCAGATAATGGTGCTATACCTATTGTCGAAATTCATGTAGTAGCCCGTTAGTCCGAGAAATTCTCTCGGTTCCCGTGGAGTGGTAGGACATGGTCAATCAATCAGTGCCGTAATCTTTGATCTATCAGCTGTCATTTCTTCCGTCAAAACCATATGCTCCAAGTACTCAGCACTCAGCTGCGTGAATAGGCACTTCTTATTGGCATATAATTGGTGATTCTGTAGCTCATGTAGCACAATATCTAAATGCTTCATTTGTGCCTCTATAGATCGACTGTATACAAAAATTCCATCAAAGAACACTAACACAAACCTCCTCAAATATGAACGGAATATCTTGTTAAGACCTGTAAGGTAGCAGGCATGTTGGTCAAGCCTAAGGGCATGACCAATGATTCGTAGTGGCCATCTTGAGTTCTAAAAGTAGTCTTGAGCACATCTGCAGCTCGCATCCTGATTTAGTGATATTTCGACTTCAAGTCAATCATTGAGAAGACCGTTGCTCCATGAAACTCATCTAAAAGCTCGTTGATTACCGGGATACAGAACTTGTCAGGTACCATCTTCTCATCCAATGTCATGTAGTTGACACAGAATCTCTAACTACCCTTGTTCTTCGTTACTAACAGTACCGATCTCAAAAAGGGCTCATGATGGGCTGTGTCACTCCTGCCTGAATCATCTCCACAACCATTCGCTCATTCCCGCCTTTCTACACTTGGGGTAGTGGTATGGCCTCACACCGAAAGATGATGCTTTCTCTCGCAAGACTATGGCATGCTCCTGAGGTCCCATGGGGTTGGGAGGCGATAAGGCGTTTGGAGAACTCTCTTGAATCGAATTAGAATCTGCTGCACCACTTGGGGAATGTTATACTCCTCGTCATCCCCTGTTAAGCCATATAGATCTATCAAAAATCCTCTGCCCTCCATCTCTAACGCCTTAGCCATGGTTTTCATAGAGACATGGTTCAACACAAGCTGGGATCTTCCTAAAGGGTCACTATTCTTCCTTCCTCTGGAACTCCATACACAAAATCTTTATTGCAGCCATCTCTTCCCCAAAATAACATCTGTGCTGTCTAGGTCAAGTGGCAAGAAATCCTCTACAATTTGAATGCCTTGGAGAGTCAAAATCAACTCGCGACACACTCCTCTATTGTGCTCCACATTTCCAGTCCACATCATCACTCCAAAACTCCATGTATTCACCCCCTGCAACCTTTGTTAATTTACCACTCGGTTGGAGATGAAATTGTAGGTGGTCCCACTGTCAATGAGCACCGTGACCTACTGCTTCGAATCCTTCTCGTCAACTTCATGTTGTGGTTCGGAGCAAACCCAAATACTGAGTTTAAAGAGGCATATGCAACGTCCAAATGGGGATGCTCCTGTCCTCCAGCCTCCTCTTCTTTTACCTTCACAACATCTTCCTCTCGTCATCCACTGTTAGTACCTGGATGGTGCGGTCTCGACACTGATGTCTTGTGATGAATTTTTCATCACATTTGAAGCACAACCCCGTCACCTTCTTATTCTGCATCTCAGCCTCTGACATGCGCATGAACTGTGTACTTGGCCGTGCCTCAGTGCCCTTATCCATACTAGACTGGACTCCTCGTGCTGGTACCTTCTGCCCCCAGCGGTGCCTAACTATGAAAAATGGAGCCGTCCCAGGCCCATGTGGCCCTCGTCGCTTGGTAATGAGCATATTCTCAATCATCTCGACCAGCTCCATCGTGTCCATCAAGCCTCTCAGTCTATGTATATGAAGCTCAGCTCGAATATCAGACCTGAGCCCCTTTATGAAGCTCCCTCCAATGACGCCTCTGGTATCTCCCTCACTCGGCCCGAGAACGCCTCTTATCTTTCCATGTAATCCATGACGATGTCGTCCTGCCTGCGTGTAAGGAGCTATTCATGTAAAATTTCTTCCTGAGTGTATGCATTTGTCCAACAAGCAGTGTTTGAACTCCTCACAGGACCTCCCAAGTTGCCGTTGTTCCTTCCACTGGAATCATGATAACGCCTTTCCTTTCAAATAAATGCCAACCGACTGCAAATTCTCCTCCTCCGTCAGGTGATTCATCGCAAAATACTTTTTAGCACGGTAAACCCACATATAAGGAATCTCCCGCTCAAAACTGACATCTTCAGCTTTCTGATCCTTCGTTTGGCACTAAAAACACATTACCATGTTTTCCTTCAAGACCGACCGAAGTGAAATTGATGGTAGACATTCTACTGTGCTCCATGATCTCCACACGCTCCCCAAATGTCACACCGTTGCCCCCTGATGCGGTCATCACTTATAGGAGGCGTGGGCGCGCGGCTCAAGCATGAGCTTTTTAGCAAATTCTAAACTTTGGGGGGGGGGCTTTTTCGTAAAATGGTCAAAATCTGTAATTTTCCCTTTTTAGCCTAGGGCCAGCTAGGAATGGGTTATGGTTGATTATTTTGTGAAAACTATTGCTCTAGGTGTCTACAAACCCTAGCTGGGAGATCTTAGGCTTTCATCTCGAATAGAAAACTAAGAGATGGGCCTCCTCTCGAACACAGGTTAATTATCTTGTTATTTTAGATTTTCACTTAATAAAAATACAATCTTTTCCCTTTTCCATTCATAAAAACCCAATATTTATTCCTCAAAAGCCATTGCCGTATCCTCCCCTAGTTGCTGTCATCCCAATCATGATCTTTGTCTTCGTCATCAAAGCCCCGAAAGTCATCTTCCCGATTGTCGTAGCCCCTGAAGTAGTCACCGCCTCTCCATGCTTGTCGCTAGGCCCTAGAAGCTCGCCCAAACGTGTCATATGGGCTGTGGAGCCCGTGGTCACTGTTCCAGGGCCCGCGACCTTGTTGTGCCCTGAGGAAGGGGGCGTCGGCCCTATGGTGACCTGCTGGGGGCCGCGGCCCTGCTGCACATCAAAGACGCCGACCCTGGAGGTTTGTTGGGGGCCCACGACCCGGTTGCATGTCAAACATGGGGCTGTCGGGCCCATGCAGATGCTTCCCAGGGCTGTAAGGTCCCTGCGGTGCACCCAGGCCGCAAGGCCCACCAGCGAGTGTGCCCAGGCCCAGGCCCCCCTTGCAGGTGCACCCCGGCCCGACGAGGCCATGGACCATGAGAACAGGGGCTGTTGCCCCTTGTTCTAGAGGGCCGACTTCCCTTTCACCGAGACTGCTGAAGCCGGCAGCACCCCCCATGAGTTGGGGGTGGCCCCAATCACGTGCTAGGTTGTCGTTTGGTGATAGACCTTCTTCACAGATAACATCTTTATCTTTCCCATTGTCTAAAAATTTCTCCTTTCGCTATAGATTTGAATTTTTGTCGTTGTCTTCCTTCAGAGCTGGTTTCTCGGGCGAAGAACGACACTCCATCTTCGAAATTTTCTCCGTTAGGGCATCTATCGAAGCTCATCCACGCATCATATTCACCGTAGATTTGATGACGACAATTTTTCCTCCATCAATTGATAAGATTTCTTAAATCTCTCCACATCGACGTCGAGTTTCTCCTTCAAAGCTTTTGTCTTTCTTGTCGCTGCATCATGATTTACGCTCTGATATTAATTTGATTGGAAATTCTCAGGTTTGGTGGAATAAAAAAATCAGATTTTTATTGAGATAGCGGGAAATATAAAGATAAGTAGGTCCTTTTCGAGAGTAGACTGCTCTCCTAGCATTCGATTCGAGAGAAAAGGCTCAACACTTTACAATCTAGGGTTCTACACTAGTTCTAGGGTTTTCTTACTCAAAATCAACATGAATAATAATGACCATAACCCCCCCCCCCAAACGCACAGGACTGATTTGTCCAGATTTACAAGAATACCCACTTAACCCCAAAAATTACAAAAGTACCACTGGGCTAGTTTGCCGTCCCAGATCAGCCCTGCGCTGCTTCTGCATCAGTCACGATCCCATTATGATCCCATTTTGACAGAGTATTATCATCTTACCTTTTTCCATGGATTGCCTCAGGATGTTCACTGTATGTGATCTGCCAGAGGATATTTGACTTGTATAACTATGGTAGAAATTAATATATGAAATGTTAAAATATTTATAAAGAGTATTTCATTTTGGTAGAGAGTGTACACTAGTGCAATGGGTCATCAAATTGACAGTAAGATTTCATTGCTTGCTGAATAAACTTGTCATAGTGGGGAAACAGACGATGTGCATTCATATGTACGGATTATACCATTCTACTATAGGGAAAACTAGGGGTAGTCCAAAATCCAAATATGGAGAAGGGAAGTGTATTAGTACTTTCCTCTATGACCTTCAAAGTTAGAATCATCAATCTTTTCTATTTAAAGGAATGAAAGACAATACTTCTTTATTTTCTTTATTTTCTTCTTCTAACCTTTAAAGTAAATTACCTTACGCATCAGTATATCTGTATTCTATTTACGGCATAATGTGTTCACAAAGGTTGCTACAGTATATCTGTAGCAAGCTGGGCATGGTAGATATACATCTTGAGGAGAAATGTTTGAATTAAAATATTATATTGGTTGGGCCTTGTGTACGTTGCCCATACCCGCTTTGTACCTTTGCCTATATATATCATTAACTATAT
Organism: Scilla litardierei; assembly: GCA_030789695.1. Taxonomy (NCBI): domain Eukaryota; kingdom Viridiplantae; phylum Streptophyta; class Magnoliopsida; order Asparagales; family Asparagaceae; genus Scilla; species Scilla litardierei. The sequence goes on along the minus strand of CM061134.1, from coordinate 218,814,954 downwards.
CTCATACCACCAAAACTCTGATTTATCAAAATATACAAAAAGTTTGAAAATTGTTAAAATCAAGAGAAGAAGAACAAGAAGAATCCACATATACATATTGGAAAAAAGAGAAATCCTTAGCGGTAAGAACAAGAAAAAGAATACACTGAAAACTTAACTTTCAAAAACAACTAAGAACCCTTCAAAATCTTTCGGAGAAAGAAGGAGAATGCATCAAAATCCTTCTTTAAAGAACCCCATTAATGGCTTTACAAAGGAGAAAATATAAATAACCGAAAAAATATACACTATTTACGGGAGTTTTCGTGTTCATAACCCATTCGGATCCATCTCTCAAATTATATTTCCCATTTTAAATCCGTCACCATCTTTATCTAAAAATTTCAATCTTATTTTGGAACTAATCAATAATGAACTCTTGATGGGATCTTAACAAGTGTCTCAGTGGAATATATGGATTAATGTACAATGTTCGACCATATGCAAAATTATAATCTGTGAACAAACTGAAGTTTAGGTGAAATGAGACATGTTTTCTTGATATCGTGGGTGACGGAACAAAGAGATAATTATAACTTATATTGATAAGTAGATGTAAAATTTTAATTTCCAAGTCATCAACCCTTCTTAGCCCATTAAAAAGAACACCCAAGTTACTAATTCACAAAGAAGGGTGTGACCACAGTTTATTAACATTAGTGTTATATGTGGGTGAACTTTTAAATAAAATATAATAATAATAATAATAAAAGTAAGCATAAAAAATGAAACCTTCACATCAGTAATAAGCTCAAGATGACATATGACAAATATATGCTTCATTGCTCAATTCTAGACATTATGTTGTAAATAAATCTTATTTCAAACATTGTGCATCCTTTGTTTCAGCTGACATATTATAAATATATATTTCATTGCTTCTTTGTTACTTTTTGCTCCCTACTATGAGCTAATATTTATATTTGGACAGCTGTTGCTGCTTGGTGACCGAGTGGAAGAAGCATTTGAAGAACTTGGGACGTCATGCCATAACATGGATACAGCACAACCTTTCAGGTCCTTAAAGCAGATTACCATGCTTTATATTTTATGTCACTCCTTTTATGTCTAGTTTCTTCCTTTTCATATATGTTATTTATTCAAGAGAAATATATTCATCTCCAATCAATGATTTTCATACATAATTTAATATATAAATATTTAAGGGTACAAACTTTGATGTATTTTGGCTAGTACTGTTTTGGAGATACAGCTATTGAGGAAGAAATCTTGTTTCTTCTCGGTTCGAAAAGATCCTTTAGAATCCTCCAACATGTCCATTATTATAGAGCATCTATTTAATACACGTGTAAAACTAGTGTGAAACTCCTAAACACCGAGCAATCATTTTCTTCAGCGATCATAGTTGAAGTGTGAAAATCAAGGAGAGCTTGATGATAAGAACTATGCCTTTGTTCAAGTTTTTTCTTTTCTTTTGCGTTCTTGTCTCTTTTCTTCTTATGATGAGCAAAATTGCCCACCATTTCTTTCTACTGGGTGAAGTTGTGAGATTGGACGAGACTTAATATATCACCTTATACTCCCAACTCCCAATTGCTATCAATGAACCACCAACAGCTTGAACCTTTTGCAAATTCGACTCAGCTGTTAGCACCGTGATAGTGAACAAACCTAATATGATGGACTTTATTTATACATGACATTGAATGTTTTTTGCATCAAAATTGAAAATTCTATTGTTGTTAATACATCATTTATTCATTTCTTTAGTTGCCGAACAATTGTGGGTTAAAAATTTGTGACTTTTTTCATGCTTTCCCTTATTAACTGGTGTATATTCAATTGCATGAGTCTAGTTCAAGAAGGTAATTCTTGTCAGAATCTTAGCAGAACAGTGCAACTTTTGACAGTCTGTATAGTTTCATTTGATTCAATTTAGACCATTGACACATTATTCATACCACTAAGCCGCTACACAATCGCATTGTTTGGTGTCCTTTAATTTTGTTTATTGAAATCTTCTGATTTAAAATCTGGCCCTCTCATTAGGTCTTAGTTTTAATGTATAAACGTCGGATAATTCCAAGATTGTCAAAAAGAACTTTCCTGTTTCCATTTTTCAGTATTTATTTATTTCGTTGGGAATAATTTGGTGTAGATCACTCAATTCAGATCGAATAGAAGTTGGGCTGGTGGATCCTTGAAGCAAATTTGTTTCCTTGATCCTGACATTCAATACTTAAGTATTCTAAGAAAGTAACCTAGTTTAATTGACTTAATTAAACCAAATCAAAGTGTTGTCATCTCCGATCTAAGACACATCTATTGTAATGCCCAGTGTAGTTAAGGTGTGCATGTGCACGCCTAGAGGGCCTCGCCCAAGGCCACAGCTCCACCTAAGGCCAATGCGACCCAGGCGAGCCAAGGCGTGTGCCTTGGACCCAAGGCGAGGCGATCCATGGCGCATGCTTTATGCTCAGGCGCGTAAATATTAATTTTTTTTCCAAATTCTCCTTCATTTTCTTTCCCCTCTATTTTTAGTTTGTTTGGGCCGGCCCACATAACACTTTAACTTAAACAAGAGGAACAAAAGCCAAAGGAGCCCACAACCACTTCATTTGCCCCCCTTTCCTCCAAAAAGATATTGGCGAACTCTCTCCCTCTCTATTTCCACCAAACAAAGAACCCGCCGCCCCTTTATTTCGGAAACCTTAACCATGACTCTCTCCCCTCTCCACCACCTCTGCCGCCACCGGCCCTTCCATGCAAAATGCCGTCTTTAGCCTCTCGAAGTCGTCCGTGATGGCGTCGTAGTTGTCCACCAGAATCGCCCGCCCGCTTCCTCTCGAAGTCGTCCACCAGGAACACCTGCTAGCAACACCATCAGAAACGCGTCAAACGGCGCCTTCATCACTTTCCTTACCGACAGCGGTTGGGCACGGTTGGTGAGCACCGTGACGAGCAGCGTCAAGTTCTGCTTCAGCGTGGACAGGTCGGGGTCGATTCGGCTTCAACGTGAACCGTGCCCCTCTCATCTCTCTTATTTAAATTCTTTAACATCTATGGTTTGTTTTTCTTGTTTTAATTTTTCTGAAATCATATAAACTTGAGATTATTGAATCCACGGGGTTTCAGGTTCTTGCTGTCGAGTTGTTTTGGGGTTTGGTTCCCCGTTTTGCTTGCTGCCATGAGTATTGAATTATATAAACTTGAGATTATTGAAAAAAATGTATGAATTGGGTAACATCTATGCTGTTACTTTTGAGGCATTTATCGCATGCTATTTCTTTGCAATTTCCACAAGCCAAACATCCACTCATCATCCATTAGGGTTTTCATCACAAACATCATCAACTCCATTATCATCTGCACCATCAACATCTATTGTCATGTTCTATGCAATCGAGAATGCTCATTAGTATAAGCCATTCATTTGTCTGTCGATGAAAGCATGAAGCTATGGGATCTGAGGGCTACATTTTTTTCAAGATTATAAATTGATTCAAAGATTATTTCTTTTAAAAATGTGATTTATGTCATTTAAACCTATTATTGTTCTTTTATTTAACATCCTTAACTTGTTGTATATCAATTATAGTGTTTATGGCTGGGAATAACCCGGAGGGGGTCAACGACCGAAGGTGCTCCTAACAGAAAGGATCCCGCTTGGAAATACTGCAAACAGTTGTACCCCAAAAATACGAATGAGTTGAAATGTAATTTTTTATGGTAAAGAGTTGAAAGGATGCGTATTTCGCATGAACAACACCTTGTTGGAGGAAAAAGGAATGTATTACTCTGCAAACAAGTTCCTGATGTTAAAAAGGAGATACAAAATTACATGGACTCGAAAATCGGGAAAAATTCTTTTGCATCCTCTGTTGGTTTGAATTGTGATGATCCATTTAATTTGGATGTTTTGGGAGATGACGCTATTGCTGAAGACCGTGTCATGGAGGAGAATACTATTGTTAGAACCAGTAAACGAAAAACTAGTTACACTATGGATAGGTTTTTTCACTGAGGCCACCAAATAACCCATCACAACCATTGAGAAATGCGACCATGGATGAGTGTTTGGATCCTGCAAAAGTTGAGTACGCTAATACATGTGGAGCTAAATGTTCTATTAAGCAGACAATTCCATTCAATACAGCAAGACTTGATATTTTTAAAGAAATATTTGATGCAATTTCTCGGTGTCCTGTCATGAAGCATACTAGCTATCATTAGCTTAGAGTTCTATTGCTTAAAAAGCAAGTTGATACCACTACAGCTCTCTTGGCTGATCATGAAAAAGAGTGGAAGATAGCTGGTTGTTCTCTTATGTAAGATAGATGTACCGATTGAAAAAATAGATCTCTTATGAACTTCTTGGTCAACAGTCCTAGAGGGACAGTGTTTGTGGAATCTATTGACGCTTCAGCCTACATAAAAACGGGGATCAAAATATTTGATTTGATGGACACGATGATTCAGAAAGTTAGGCCACCGAATGTAGTTCAAGACATCACCGATGATGCATCGAATTACGTGGCAGCTGGTAAGTAATTTACTTTTTTGTAATTTTAGTATTTTACACACTTCATATCTTTCAGTTAAATTATTTTATCTTTCATTACTTAATTTTTTATTCTCAACGTGATAGGGAAGTTGATCGGGGAGAAATACACCAATATCTTCTGGACCCCTTGCGCATCACATTGTCTTGATTTAATGTTAAAAGATATTGGGAAACATAATGAAGGCTATCAAGAAGTTTGTGGAGTTCAGTGGTTACATCTATGAGAAAGTGTTGAGCATGAGGGGCTTTACCAAGGACTGAGAGCTAGTCAGGCCAGCAAAAATACGGTTTGCTACTTTCTTTTTGACTATGCAGTGTATTTTCAATCAGAAATATCATGTTTAGGTCTCCAGAGTGGTTATGTAGTCCTTGGGCAAATGATAAGAAAGGGAAGAAAATTGCAGCAACTATTCTTTCTCCGAGCTATTGGAATGAGATAGTCCTTGCATTGAAGATTGCATTCCCACTTGTTAAAGTCTTAAGACTAGCCGATAGTGAGAAGAAGCCTGACATGTGGTACATGTACAAGGCCATTGAAATGGCAAAAAATAACATCCGTGAGTCTTTGGACAATGATGAAAGCAAGTTCAATGAGGCGATTAAAATTGTTGATAAGAGATGGGAGTGTCAGCGATTAAAATTGTTGATAAGAGATTGGAGTGTCAGCTTCGTCGTCCATTACATGCGGCTGGATATTTATTAAATCCTAGTACATTTTATGATGACGATGAAATCCAGCTGGATATTGATGTGATGAATGGTGTGCGTGTGTGAAAAATTTTGGGCCTCTTAAAGATCAGAAACTTGTTTTGAGTCAACTCCCCATATACAAGGCTACAGATGGATTATTTGGAAACGAGTTCGATATCATGCAGCGAAAGGACTTGACACCAAATAACTTAAATTTTATTTAAAGTATCATACTTAGCTTAACTTATAAGTAAACTTATATGGTCACTACTCACTAGTACTCACTAAGGAAAATTAGCAGCTGGATGGTGGAAGTCTTATGGGGCCACTACTCCACAATTGGCGAAGTTTGCGATCCACATACTTAGTATAACTTGCAGTGCGTGCGGGTGTGAAGGTAACTAGAGTGTATTTGAGCAAGTAAGTAAAAGAAAATCTATTTGATGTTATTTTTGTATTTTAGCATTTTAAATATTAACGAATAATTTTTTATTGTTTACTAGATTCATTCCAAAACGGTTGAATGACTTGGTGTTTGTTAAATACAACACCAATTTAGAGGAGAGATTCAAGATGGGTGACAAGCTTGATTATATCTCATTTGTTGAGTTACTTGAAGATAACAATGAGTGGACGACGGAAACGACACTCGAGGATGAAGAAAGTGAAGTTGTGGATGTCGACACTCACATTACTAGATTCGGTGAGCCAGTCCCACATTGATTTTTTCATTTATGAGACACGATTAGTTAAATTTTATCAATATACACGTCTAGTACTATTTCAATGAAATGATGAATAATGAATTAAAGGAACTCAAGGAAATGTGGGCGTGCCAACCCCAACCCCTCCAAGTGTTGCTGAATTGGAGGCAGATGTATCATGGCATGAAGAATGTGTAGGTGAAGGACATGTAGGGATTGATTTTCAGGCAGAGACCATACTAGGTGAGCAAATATATAAATTTACGTTACTTAACATTGTTTTTACTTTACTCTTTATAGTAGTAAATTAATTGGTGACAACTTCATGTCTTCAAGAAAATCAAGCAGTGAGGACCCCGGTTGCAGGAGAAAGGGAGGTGACTGATTTAGAGATGGATCGTGCAGGAGGAGGTGAGTAGTAAATACATGGATAACATTTCATGGATTTATTTTCACGAGTTCTGATAAGTCTATTAATATATTTTTCTATGTTATGGACTTATAAGGACAACTTCTAGTGCGAGGCCAAGTGCACCAGAGAGAGTTAACAACACCACCACTCACATTAGGAGGAGACGAGGAGCACTAGGGAGAGCATCCACGTCATCCTTTCATCTTAGAGATGAGAGCTCTGAAGAGGAAGAAGAAGCATCAGCAGACGATGATGCATACGTAGTTGATGATGATGATGAGACGCATGAGGATGAGATCGACTTTCATGATGCATATGCTTGATCTTTCTTTATTACTAGATGGACCGTGGACGATGGACATGTTAGTATATTATTGTTTTTGTCTTTTGGATATCGATTATGGATATCAAACTATGAATTATCGATTTTCGACTTGGTCATTTGATTATGATATATGAAATGTGATGTTATATTTTGAGTTTTTAATCATGATTAATTCTAGTTCCTATGCAAAATATATTTTGATCCTACTAATTTCAGTAGTATTGCAATCGTTGCACATTTTAGCCGTCCCGAAAGTAATTCGCAAAATTGAACTGTTTACACTTACATATCAGAAAGATTCTAGACACAGTAAAAATCGCTTCAAAGGAGGAGAGATCAAATGGTAGGGTCCACAGAGATTAGGGATTATTCGCAGTTTGGCAAGAACAAATAAAAATTCACAATCAGACAAAGTTACACAGAAGTAAACGATGGCAGATGAGACATGCATTACCTTAGACCCACGCAGCCACAACTGCCTGCACATAATGTTACAAGCAACATCCTGATCACCACCCATACTTAGCGTGGTCTCGGCTTTTGTGAGGAATCCCTTGGTGCGCCTCTCTGTAAGCTCCATCTCTTTCTGCGCTTCATGTCAAAGTACAAAGACCCAATCTGATGTTTCCTTTTGTGCCGCTTGGAGGGCTTCCCCTTACTTGATGAGACCGCCTACATGACAAATTCCTTTTGTGCAGCTTGGAGGGCTTCCCCTTACTTGATGAGACCGCCTACATGACAAAATTGAAAGGAAACCTCACTTTAGAGCCTGGATTACCGCAATAAGCTTATAGAGAAACTTACCAAATAAAGCAACTCAATAGCAACACCAAACTTCAAATAAGAACAAATGTGAAAACTGGTGGGTTGCCTTCTTTTACATCATTCAAAAAGCTTATCATGTTATAAACATGTCATCCAAGGAGCATAATCAATATTCGGGTATAAACTGATAAGACATGCTTCTCCAAGAGTAGCAAGAGTTTAACAGCCAACTAGTGAACATGAGAAATGACACTCAGTTCAGCCCAATGTCAATAAAAGGGTTTTCAAAACATATAACTTCAGTGGATTATTTATCATGCCAATTGCATTTTGATTGCATAATACACTTTTATTTACATTGATTTTCGACTATGGACAATATATTATTGTTTTTGTCTTTTGGATATCGGTTATGGATATCAAACTATGGATTATTGATTTTCGACTTGGTCATTTGATTATGATATATGATATGTAATGTTATATTTTGAGTTTTTAACCTTTTCGCGGGGGGGGGGGGGGGGGTGGTAAATAATTAGAAGTTGAAGGGTAGATGAGTGAGGGTATTTGAGTAATTTTATGTTATGCATGGCTATCCTGAGAAAACTCTAGAGAATTAGAGAGTTTTCCCTCATTTATTTCCCTTAGCATTTTCTTTCCTTTTTTTTCTTCTTTGTTCTTGCCGTATGCCATACCCCACTCCTAGCTGTGAGCACCCCATTTCCCCTCTCTTATTTCCTCTTAATTTCTTTCCAAATTTGCATGCTAATAAAGAGAGGATGAATTCCAAGTTTGCATGGTAATTAAAGGAGGATGAAGAGAAGGAAAGAAGGATTTAATGGGAGGCATTAAAGGCATGAGGTGGCCTCTTTATTTGGTAGGAATCCATCCCCATATAGTTTGTTATTCATAAATTTCATCCAAGAATGCTAAAGATGTTGACTTTATTATGGAGATGCACTTCCTTTCATGCAATTAGTCCTATGTTGTCTTCAATTACTTATGAACAAGCATTCTTTTCATGTCAGAAAGATTAATCAACATGCTACAAATTGTTATCTTGCTTAAGTTTTATGTTGCTTTCTATTGTATTAATGTTTATGTTACTTATGCCAACTATGTGTTTGTAAAAATGTCTATATGAAGTCAAGTTGTCATTTTGCTATTAGTTTATGTTGTGTTCATTGAATTAAGGATATGTCATTATGCCAACCAAGTGTTTGTAGAAATGTTTTTGTGAAGACAAGTATGGAAAAGAGAGTTGCTTTGCATAATTTGGCTATGGGTGATATTGAGGTTGTAAAATTATGTGTGTTGAAATGAGAAAAGGTGTTAATGGGGAAAGATGCAAGAATGTAAATTGTGGACTTGGGCTCTTGACTTTTGTAAAATGGAAGTGGGATTCTAGTGCCATGCATACTTGGAGGATGATGGCACATATGGCATGGATTTATGGGGAGTTGTTATTTTTATGTGGTTAATTGATATGTTGGAATGATGTGGTTATAGTGATGGGCATGACACAAGGTGCATGACCCTTATTTGTGAGTTATGAAATGAAAAGAAATACCCAAAATAAAGCCATGCCATGATGACTACATGCTCCATATATGTATGACATTAAAGTCGCCCACCCATGCCTTAATGTTGGTTGTAATCATCTAAAGCAATTTATGAAATGTTAGCTTGTTGTAGTTCTTTTCTTTATGGCATATGTCACCTTGTGCCTTAAAGCAGAATGTCACTCTTGTAGTTGCCATAGTACACCAATGTTTTCATGTCTACCTTTATGTTACTTTGTAATATGCAATGACATGCCACCTATTGTAGCCTTATGATCTCTCTTATGTTTCATTTCATAATATTAGGACATGCCACTTATTGTTGCTTGCAATCATGGATAATATGTCATCGAATAACATGTCGTCATGCATTGAATAATATTCTATATGGAGATGGGAATTCCTACTGGGTCACGCGTTGACGTGCACCCGTTGATTTTTCAGGTATTGGTTCTTGGAGTTGGAGGCATATTAGCTCAGCTGGTTGGAGTTGGGGGTGGTGTGAGTTTTACGAGGGATCTGAGTGCGTGCTCTTGTACTTGGTGGGATGAGAGTTCTTGTTGTCTATGAGAATGTATAAGGAAGTTGTATATGGACAGTTCGTGTATCTATATGCGTGCGTGAATGAATTGTTGGTTCTCTTTTGTTATTCTGTGTTCTGGAATGCAACAGGTACTATCCCAGCAGTGAGCCGTGGACCTGCTTTTGTTTGTATTTCGTATTTTCCTCCGCAACACTCGTTTCTCAGGGTATCCTGGGGAGCGGGGCGTTACATTTTGGTGGTCCATGCAGGTCACCGCACTGCGGCTGTGTAAGAATAGTGCGTGTTGGGTTCCGAGGGTAGTTGAGTCTTAAGGTGGGTAGCAGTCTAGCCTTACGGTAGAGCCCTAAGTTAAGAAGTTCGAGGACGAACTTTATTTTTAAGATGGGTAGATTGTAATGCACGTATATGTGATATACCATATGAGGGTGTGTGTATAGTAATTTGTTGTGTGAATGGTAATATCCTATTGGTTGCCTAATTGTATGAATTTATGGGTAGCATGTTGTATGGATGTATTACTTGGATGATTTGTGGTGTAGTATGGAAATTGTTGAGAGTATTAGTGGAAGTAGTATTAGTATTAGTGTTATTGGTATTAATGGATGGTATTGTGGTTGCTAGTAGTATTCAGTGGGCGCCTTTTCAAAATGACCCGCGCCTCAGGCTCAGGCTCCAAAGGTCCAGTGCGCCTTGCCTTGCGCCTTGTGCCTTGACTACACTGGTAATGCCTTTGTTTTTTTTAACTTCTTACGCAAACAGTTGATATTGAAGTTGATATTGAACCATATGTATAAGGAAGGCGGGTACAATTAATCAGATTAAGCTTTAGGGTCAGTGGTTAGTTCCTTTTAGAAAGGCCGTGCGAGTTCTTGTTCATATGCCATGTGATAGATTTGTGCTTCTAGTCTATTTTTCGTATTTGCATACATGCCCTTCGAATTACATCATTATTGTTCTTGTATTCCCTCTTGCAACTTAAAGTTGTTTTTCATTTCATAGGCCTGAAGTATCTTTTCTCTTTCAGGCTGATGGCTAGACTGCTGGAGTGTTTTCAGAGCAAGAAGGTCACACAGATCTGTAACTACTATGAGGAAGCCTTGAAAAGGGATCCTACTTGTGAGCACTCCCTGGAGAGGCTAGTAAAAATGCACAAATCAGGTTTGGGACTGCCTTAGTAGTTCAGCTCGTGATGTGATAATAATGTAGATTTCTTTAGTCAACCTTTAAACATATTTCTCTCAACTACCTAATAGTTGACTTAGTTCTAGAAACTTTCGAGGCAAAATACTCATGATGTGCGGGTTGAAGACCATTTTCCATGGCCTTAATTGCCATGTGAAGTGTACCCGCCTGACCTTTCTTATGTAATTTCATGATAACAATGATCCACACAGACGGATTTTCGGTAAATTTTTCTTACTGTGTTGCTTTTTAGGAAATTGCAGTACAATGCTGCTGTTTGAGATGATAGCTTTGCATCTTGATGCTGCAAGTGGGCTATGTAGCATTTGGGAGGAGTTAGCCTCATGTTTCCTTCAACTCCAAACAATTGCACTATGTGATTATGAAGATTGTACTTCAAGAAATCTACAAATAGGAGATACCAACACCTTCTCCTCCAGCAAGATCCCTACAGCTCTCATGGAGGAAAATGCCAGAGCCTTGTGGAAGCTTCGGTTCGAGTGGTGGAAAAGACTCCATTTCAGCATCTCATCTTTGCCGGAAAAAGCTGGTATGTAGACAAGTTGGAGATTTCAATACTTTCGTTGCTTGTGAGCTTTTACTAATAATTGTTTGGCCAAATCTGCACCGAAAACTAGCAAGTATCTAGTAGTCATTATTTAGTTCAGGCTAAATTTCAAGAAACTACTGTAAACCGTAGGCTGATTTCAAAACAACTACACAAAAATGTCATGAACTTTTAAGTTTCACAAAACTAATTTACGGCCGTTGATTATTTAGAAAGTGACCGAGATGCCCATATTTATTTATCATTTATTTATTTTTTTGAGAAAGGCATATGGGTTTAATGCCCACATTTATTATATTTCATAAAACTATCCCGGATATTTCGACATTTTTAAAAAACTACCATATATTTAAAAAATATAAGTTGCTATATATTTCTTTTTATATGCTATAATTTTCTTTTTTTACTATTTCAAGCTTTCTTCTCTGCTATTTTTTCTTTATTCTTTTTTATTTTGTTATTTTTTCTTATAACATAATTTTTAAATAGAAAAAACCTTAAAACCATTAAACTGTATAAAAATCTCATGAAAGCAATAAAATTGTTTATAAATTAGGATTTTATTAAAAACTATAAAAGTATATATTGTTGAGTTAATGCATATTTTGATGTTTTAAAATAATTATTTATTATTGTTTAAAAATTATAAAAGTATAAATATATAATACATTTACGCTGAAATTTTTTCATAAATTATAAAAATAGTAAATATTCTCACAATAATACATAGATATAATATATATATAATCATTATAATTTAAATAATATTTAATTGTTTATTTGTAATGAAGTGTAACAAACTTATTTCTTCATAAAATATAAAAAATTTTAGGTGCATATATCATAAAAACATTAAAATCAAATGCATCATTAGTTAAGGGATATAACATTTTTATCATAAAGAGTCTGCATTAAAAACATTAAAAATGATGTGACTAATAAATATGTTAGTCATAAGAATTTTTTAAAATAATAATAGTTCAAAAACCAATAAATCATTAAAACTATAGTTATTAATAATCAAGAATTATATGTACTTAATTATTATTATTAAATTATGAGCTATTATTTAGCTGTTGTTTATTCTTAATCAGTTTGAAAAAAATTGTAACTGAATTTATTCATAAAATAATTTAATTAGAAACACATTTTCATGTTCCATATTCCTTTTCCTTCCTCACTAGCCGTAAGGCTTATCCCTCAAGGTGTCCAACGGGCCGGGCCGGGCCCGGCCATAGCCCGAACGGGCTTTGACCGGATCATGGGCCCGGCCGACTTGTTTGACAATTGGAGTCGAGCTGGTCCGGCCCTAGGCCCGGTTCCCAGGCGGGCTGGCCCGACAAGCCCAAAAATTACTAAAAACTTAAAAAAAGTAAGAAGAAAATTAGGGAAATTTATTTTAAAAGAGTATTTTAATTTTTTTTAAAATAGATAGTTTTTGAAAATATAGTATTTTAAGAAAAAGTAGTATTTTTAAAAAATTAAAAAAATGGTTAGACTTTTTAAGAAGATAATATTTTAAAAAAATTTTATAAATAGATAGTATTTTATAAGTATAAAGTTATTTTAAAAATTATTAAAAATTAAACTATGTTATTCTTAAATAGATAGTATTTGAAAGAAAAGTATTTAATCCCGAAATTCTCGAAGGTCTCGGGGTGAACCTTTAAATTTTATTTATTAATTTTTTTGATGTAGAACTTAAGTCGGCTAGCCTCACCTCTTATACAATGGTCATAAAAACTATACTGCAATACAAATACAAGTAAGAAAATGCTAATAGAAGGAAGAAATGAAAATCAACACGCCCGTGTCTATTCTTCTTCCGAGTCTTTAAAAAGATCATTTCTATTTTGGGTGCGGGTTTTAGCATAGAATCAGTCCTTTGCACAAACCGTCACTTCAACGATATCTTCCTTCAGCATTGATATCTTGTTGTTCAGAATGCGACCACATGCACAAAACGCAGATTTCGAAGCAACCGTATATATTGAGGTTGCTAACAAATCACGAGCTATAATATCAAGAATGGGATACATGGTTTCATACCTTTTCCACCAAGCTAAAATATCAAATTCCTCATCATCAAACTCATCATCAGTAAATGGAAAATGATTTGTTAAATACTTGGATAGTATGAACTATCTGTCTCTATTGTTTTTTGTTTCTTCTTCCCTAAAATTTGTTGGATATATGTTCGAAAAAGGGTTCTTAAGCTAGATTTAAAAGCAGCAATAGGTTCATCTACTTCAAATCTCATGTTTTCATAATATGTTTCTATTAATTCAATTACACCTTCCTCCTCTACCTGTCGATCTAAAACCTTAGCTAAGGAGCAAAGCGTAGGAACATGATTCCAATATTTCTCTAATTTTCTTTCCATGGTTTCTATCATATGAAGAATAGGAGGGGAAGGGTCCTCAGAGTTTCTATATTTCGCTGATACTTTTGAAATAAAAATTAATTGTTCTAACTCTAAAATTGTTGTTGGGTAATAAACACAGGGAAATTTATTTGTAGCGGTATAAAAAACTTCAAAAAAAAATTCATAAAGATATTCTATAGTTTTTCCACTCAAATTTACTAATTTCACAGTCTAGGAGTGTGCACTAGCAAAATCATTAAGCTGCTCTTTATACTTAGCATGGAATGCATTATGAGATATGTTCACCTATGTTGAACGCGAAATGTAAATGCTCGGTAAGGCACTTGGCTAGTACAATATATTTGTTTCAACTGTGCTCCCAAATACTCAGAACCGGTCTTAAGTCCACTTGAACTATTAAGTTCAATATATGACAAGCACAACATTGATGAAATAACATGCCATCAAGCTTGGGGTTTATTTCTCTTTTTAGATATGCAATTGCATTATTGTTGTTAAATGCATTATCAAAAGTATATGTAAATTTTTTTCAGATATGTCAAAATCACGAATATCAGACATAATTAAATTGCTGATAGTACCACTGGTATGAGAATGCTGTAACATACTAAATCTTATAATCCGTTTATTTATCATGTAGTCATCTCGTATGTAATGAGTCACAACACATAAATATAAAGCGTCCCATTTCGTTGTCTAAATATCCGATGTTAATGTAATTCTTGATCTTAAAGTAGAAAAAGATTGCATTAATTTTGTTTTTCCTTCTTGAAATGCTTACTAGCATCTCTCTTAACAGTGTTGTAGGCACTCTTCTAAATGCAGGGTTAATGGCCACTTGGTTAAATCGCTCTAATTCGGGGTTTTTCCCATTACTAAAGGGTAAAGTAGCATAACATTAATCTAGCCGTCTCTTTTCTCATTGTATCGACAGAATATAAGAAATTAGTTAGAGAACTAGAAAAAACAGATAAGTTTAAAGTATTTTGTCGTGCGTCTTTTTAATGTGCATTGCTATGTATCTCTTAAGATGTGTAGTGCCGTCAGATGGTTTACAATTAAAATCGAATTTACGTATTTTACATAATGTCTGCTCGCCAGTTTTTCCGCGACAGTTTCACGGGTAAATTGCTTCCAGACCTCGGATTTTCGTGATCTGGATTGGGGTGCTTGTGTAGAAGGATGTGTTCAGAAGTATATGTATGTGCATGAGTGAAAGTTGTGCAACAGTAGTAAAAGAGGGTGTATTGTCACCCAATAAAACTGGACTAGGATTGTTACTAGCATTATAATCATGTTTTTCAGACTGGGAAAAATCCGTGAAGTTTGTTGTTTCTATAAGGTTGTGGAGCATGTTCATAAAATATCCATATTCTAAAGTATCATTAAAATGCACATTAATATTTCTACGATCAGATGGTCCGGTTATTATACTAAGGGTAAATTGCATAAAAATACCCTCATGTTTGGACCATTTTCACGTAAATACCCTCAGGTTCATTTTGTGATAAATTGATACACTGTAACGGAAAATGGGCTAACAGTGTTAAATTGGACCATTTTGCCCATCTCTCTCACGTTTGGATAAATACCCTCACGTTTGGGCCATTTTCACGTAAATACCCTGAGGTCTCTTCTCTCTCTCTACCGAATCTCTCTCTCTACTGATTCTTTCTCCTCTTTCTCTTTCTACAAATTCTCTATCTTTCTCTCTATATACCGAATCTCTCTCTACCGATTCTCTCTCTACCGATTCTCTCTCTACCCCAATTCGCTCTCTCTACCGATTCTCTCTCTATACTGATTCTCTCTATATATATCTCTCTCTACCGATTCTCTCTCTATCTCTCTATCTCTCTCTACAGATTCTCTCTACTCTCTCTCTACAGATTCTCTCTATCTTTCTCTCTCTACACCGAATCTCTCTCCCCCCCGATTCTCTCTGGTGGGATGGTGCATGGGGTGGGTGAGTAGGTGAGTGTGCGTTCATGCGTGGGGTGGGTGGGTTGTGTGTGCATTGGAGGGGCTGGGGTGGGGTGTGTGCATGTGTGTGCGTGGGTGGGTGGGTTGTGTGCGTGTGTGTGCGTGCTTAGGGGTGGGTGTGTGAATGGGTGGGTGGGTGTGCGTGGGGGTGTGTGTGCTTGGGGTGGGGGTGTGTGTGCATGGGTGTGTGGGTGTGTTTATGAGTGTGGGTGAGTGGGTAATGTGCATGGGGGTGTGTGCATGGGGGTGTGTGGGTGTGGTTGGAGGGTGTGTCGTGTGGGGTGGGTGGGGTGTGTGTATTTAAGGGGTGTATGTGTGTGTGTGGGCATGGGTGGGTGGGTGTGGGCATTGGGTGTGTGCGTGCGTGGGGTGGGTATGTCAGCGTGGGTTGGTGGGTTGTGTGCATGGGGTTTGTGCGCATATGGGGTGTGTGCTTAGGGTGAGTGTGTGCATGGGTTGGGCGTGGGGTTGTGTGGGGGTGGGCGTGTGTGCGTGGGTGTGGGGGTTGTGTGCATGAGATGGGTGTGCGTGCATGGGTGGGTTGTGTGCATGGGGTGTGTGCTTGTGATGGGTGGGTGCATGGGCGTGTGTGACCTGTTGAAGTATTGGCTCAATCTGGGCACTATAAGGTAGACAATCACACATGCACTAATCCACCCCAATGCACACGCCCACCCAATACACCCACCCACCCCATGCCCACACCCACCCCATGCACCAACCCACCCCAATGCACACACCCACACACCTATGCACACACACGCACCCAATGCACACACCCACCCACCCCGTGCACACACCCAATGCACACACCCACTCCATGCACACACACCCATGCCCACACCCACACCCCATGCATGCACACACACACAAACCCATGCATAAACCCACCCCAATGCACACACCCACCCACCACATGCACACACACCCCATGCTCACACCCACCCACCCATGCACACATCCACACATGCACAGACTCACCCACCCCATGCACACACACACACACCATGCACACACACACCCACGCATAGACACACACCCTCCCCATGCACGCCCACCCACCCCCATGCACCCCCCAATGCGTGCGCACACATACACTCCACACCCATGCACCCACCCACCTCAGTGGACACACACCCAATTTAGGGTATTAATTTATAAAAGGTC
Source organism: Scilla litardierei (assembly GCA_030789695.1). Lineage (NCBI taxonomy): Eukaryota > Viridiplantae > Streptophyta > Magnoliopsida > Asparagales > Asparagaceae > Scilla > Scilla litardierei. The sequence continues at coordinate 218,798,102 of CM061134.1, read as the reverse complement.
CAAACGTGAGGGTATTAACTTATAAAAGGAACATTAAGGGGTAAAATTGTCCAAATTTCTGTCTTTTGGACGAAAAATTTAAAAAGCGTATCAACTTAAAAGAGTCGGAAAACGTTTGGGTATATATTTTGATGAAAATAAACGTCAGTGTATTTACGTGAAAATGTCCCAAACGTGAGGGTATTTTTCTGCAATTTACCCATATACTAATTTAGAAATAAAATTAGGAAACTGATTGCAGAAGGAAATTAAGAGTGGACAAATCTTTAGAACGGACTAGATTGAGAGTAGACGGAGCTTCAGTTTCTTGATTCTTGATTGAGATAGACGTATATTGAGAATATGTAACTTGAGTTTCATGATTGAGAGTAGGGTATTGTGCAGTAAATAAGAGGGGGGGTTGCCGTATTTATAGGAATTTTAGGGCGTACAAAGACCAAAACCCCCTTCCAAACTGGCTGTTTATGACCGTTGTGGTTGTTTTGATCTTTTTGCTTAGAAAGACCAAAAACCAATTAATGTGGTTGGAAACAGTCATTTAACCGTTAGGTTTTTCGACGCGCACGGGGGCCCGGGCTGGGCCCGCAGCCCGGTCGTAACGCCCCAGAAACGGGTGCCGTCACACTCTTAATAGTTTTGCAGGTCTTGCAGGTATCAGTGAAGTCAATATAGTTTAAACATGAAATATTTAAGACAAGGTTGAAATAAAATGAGTATTTTTTTATCATTGTCTTATATTTACTGTTTAAACTATATTGACTTCACTGGTAGTCTGGTACCTGCAAAACTATTGAGAGTGTGACGGCACCCGTTTTTGGGGCGTTACACCGGTTAACCCAATCGGGCCAGGCTGTCTCGGGCCGGGCCCGTAGCCCGGTTAACCCAACCGGGCCCGGCCGTCCCGGGCCAACGGGCCGTTTGGACACCTTGATGTATCCCTAATGCCTCTTTACCTCTAAACCCAAACCCAACCTAGCTAGTTCTTCCTCCCTCACTCAATACACAACTAATGAGATCACGTACATGGGCATTTTTGAAATGGGGGGCATCCGTGGCATTTTCGTAATTTTAGGGGGGGTATTTCTGTAATTTTTCTGAAAATCTGATGCGGACTAGGGTTTGTAGAATGGATTTGGAAATTTTTATTGAATGGAAATAGGGTTTACAATAGATAAGTAGCCAATTTTGGGAGAGTTGGCCACTCTCCTAGCTTTTGCTAAGGGAAAAGCCTAAACTCTCTTCTAGGATCTCACTGGAGAACTCTAAGAAAACGTCAAATGACGGCTACAAACTTTGATGCCCGAACCCTAGCACACGCCCTCACTTATATAATGTTTAGGCGTGATGCATACAGTAAAAATAACAAAACTAGTAATGCATAAAGAAGCTCCCTCAAATTGTCGGTGCGCCTAGCAATTACTCCTTCGTCTTCTTGCGCCTCCTCTCGTACGTGATAATCGTATCACTACTTCCCCAGAAGTTTCACCTTGCCCTCAAGGTGGAAATCAGGATACTGCTGCAAGATGTGATCATAAAGCTCCCAAGTTGCCTCACACTCCGGTAATCCCGACCAACGGATTAATACTTTCCGTGTCCCCGACGCTCCTGTGAGAATGCCTGTAACCCCCTCGGGTTCTAATAATACCTCCATGTCGACCGTGAGAGTCGGCGGTAATGTAGCAGTGGCCGCATGATCACCGATAGCTCGGCGTAACTGAGACGTGAAAAACCGGGTGGATCCGGGTAGTAGGGGCAATCTCATTTGGTAGGCCACCTTGCCAATCTGGGCCTCAATCTCGTAAGGCCCATAGTACCTCGCTGCTAGCTTCTCGTTGCGCCGCTGGGCCATTGAGCGCTGTTTATAAGGCCGAAGCTTCAAATTAACCCGCTCTCCTACGGTGAACTCCACATCCCTGCGATGTGCATCCGTCTTCTCCTTCATGATCTGCTGGGCTCGAGATAAATGGCGCTTCAACTCCTCCAGCACCCGGTCACGCTCCTCCAGTTGCTACTCCAGTCCTGACACTGGGGTGGCTCCCCTGTTGTAGTGTACTAAGTGGGGTGGGTCTCGGCCATACACAATCCGAAATGGTGTCATCTTCGCCGCTGAATGGTATGAGGTGTTGTACCGGTACTCAGCCCACATCAGCCACCCGGCCCACTTCCTGGGCTTCTCTGAAGCAAAAACCGTAGGTAGGTCTCCACGCTCCGATTAACCACCTCAGTCTGGCCGTCCGTCTACGGGTGGTAAGCGGTGTTCCGTCGTAGCGCTGTACCATGTAGCCGGAACTTCTCCTTCCAGAAGGTGCTCAGAAACACCTTATCCCTGTCCGACACGATCGAAAGAGGATACCCATGCAACCGGACTACCTTCCTCAAAAAGGCAGCTGCCACCGATGCTGCAGTAAATGGATGGCGAAGTGGAATGAAATGGCCGTATTTGCTGAGGCGATCAACCACCACAAATATTGTAGTAAAGCCTTCTGACCGTGGTAACCCCTCCACGAAGTCCATCGAGATGTCTTTCCACACCATCTCTGGTAAATCCAAGGGCTGTAAGAGACCTGCCGGGGATGTCCCTTGATATTTGTGACGCTGGCATATGTCGCACTCCGAGACTAACTGCGCGACATCCTTCCTCATACCCAGCCAATTGAGCTCCCGAGCCATCCTCTGATACGTCTGGTACACTCCCGAGTGGCCTCCTATGGGGCTGCCGTGGAACTCCTGGAAAAGAGTGGGAATGTGTCCAAAAGTACTGGGAATCACCAACCTCCCTTGATACAGTAGTGTCCGTCCCTCCAATGTGTAACCAGAAAAGTCTCCTGTTCCCTGTGTGATGGCCTCCCTGATCTGTCGTAACCTCTCATCTGCCTCAATCTCCGCTAGTAGGGCGTCACGCCCCATCATCACCGGAATCGAAAGGGCTACCACCTGTACCCCCTCATCTCGTCGGAAAAGCGCATCTGCCGCCTTGTTGTCCGTGCCGGGTTTGTAGTGAATCTCAAACTTGTACCCGCTCAGCTTGGCCAACCACCTCTGGTGCTCCTCAGCCACCATACGCTGCTCCAGGAGGTACTTCAGACTCCTCAGGTATGGCCTCCACTTTTGTATCGACAGCACGATTGCCATCAGCTCTCTCTCATAAACAGACTTCAGTCGGGCCCTGGATGATAAGATTTGACTGAAGTAGGCGATCGGCCGTTGCTTCTGCATCAGCACGGCCCCCAACCCAAAACCTGACGTGTCAGACTCCACTACAAACTGCTTCTCAAAATCCGGGAGTGCTAGCACTGGCACTGTAGTCATCGCCTCCTTGAGGGCCCGGAATGCCTCGTCGCCTCATCTCCCCAGCAGAAACTGTCCTTCAATTGTTCGGTAAGGGGCCACGCCAGGGTACCGTACTCCTTCACGAACCGTCGATAATAACCCGTGAGCCCCAGAAATCCCCGTAGAGCTCGTAATGTTCTCGGATGCGGTCAATCCAACATGGCTGTAATCTTCGACCGATCGGCCGCCACGCCCTCCGCTGAGACGATGTGCCCCAGATACTACACATGTGCCCGCCCGAACAATCACTTCTTCCGATTGGCCTGTAGCTGGTGGTCCTCCAGCTCTCTCAACACTATCTCCAAATGGCCCAAGTGATCCTATAGTGAATGACTGTATACTAGTATGTCGTCGAAGAAGACTAATACGAACCTCCACAGATAAGGCCGGAAGACCTTATTCATCAATGAATGGAACGTGGCGGGGGCGTTCGTCAGCCCAAACGACATGACGAGGAACTCGTACTGGCCTTCATGAGTCCTGAAGGCCGTCTTCTGAATATCCTCCTCCCGCATGCGGATCTGGTGGTATCCAGACTTCAGGTCGATCTTCGAAAAGACCACCGCTCCGTGTAGCTCGTCTAATAACTCGTCGATCACAAGGATAGGAAACTTGTCTGGGACCGTTTCCTTATTGAGAGCTCGGTAATCGACGCAGAATCTCCAACTGCCGTCCTTTTTTTTATCAGCAACACTGGACTAGACAAAGGGCTCGCGTTGGGTCGTATGACCCCCGCCTGCAGCATCTCCTGAACCAGCTTCTCGATCTCACCCTTCTGCACTTGCGGGTATCGGTACGGCCGCACGCTAATGAGGGACACCCGCTCTTTCAGTACGATGTCGTGCTCATGATCCCATGGAGGCGGAAGGCCACTGGGCGGCTGGAATACCCCTTCAAACCCTTGCAACAGCTGCTCTACCTCTGGCGGTACCACCGGTGTGCTCTCTGTCCCCTCAGGGATCAACCCCTGTAACTCAATCAAGAAACCCCCTCCTTTCGCCTGAAGGGTTTTCGCCATAGTCGTGTAGGACACAGACGAACAACACAAACACGGGTCACCGAGCAACACCATCTTCATCCCTTCCACCTGAAACTCCATCCGCAATAGCTTCCAATTAAACTTCGTCTCTCCCAACGACTGCAAGCACTGCATTCCTAAAATCAGGTCGACATTGCCCAATGTCATGGGCAAAAAAATCACCGGTGATCAGCACCCCATGTATAGACACTGTCAAATCCCGACAAATGCCTCTACTCCGCTCCACTGTGTCGGTCCCCAACATGACCCCGAAGCACTTCGTCTCAGTAAGATGGATCCATTGCGCCTCAATCATCATTGGGGACACAAAGTTGTGTGTGGCCCCGCTATCGATCAGGATCACCACGTCCAAGTCACGTATTCGACCAGCCAGCTTCATAGTGTGAACTCGCGTCAGTCCCGCTATGGAGCTAAGTGAGACCTCGACAGCCTCCAAGAGTAGAGGCCCACCGTCCTCGTGCTCTGCCGCACCCTCCTATGCTTGTTCCTCATCCAGCGGCCTGGTTGCGGCACCTGTGCCCCGGGGTAAACCTCTCATCACATTTAAATCACAATCCATTCGCCCTTCGGTCCCACATCTCGGCATCTGTCATCCTCTTGTAAGGCCCTCCTGGCCTCACATCTCCTGGTCTCCCTCCGCCTGTCGGTGCCCCTCCTGCAGCACCCGACTGCCCTCCGGGAACAGTTTGTGATCGGGAAAACTGTCCTCCAAACGCCCCTCTGGCGCGGCGCTCATCTGCCAATATGTCCTCTACTGTCGGCGCCAGCTCCATCTGCTCCTCCAGTCCACGAGGTCTGAGAGTGCAGAGCTCAGACCTAATGGTAGGCTTCGATCTGTCCATAAAAAAGCCCTCTAAGGACTCCGCCGGCATCCCGCGCACCCTACTCGTAAGTACCTCGTACTGCTTGAAGTAGTCACGCACCGTCTCCAACTGCCTCAGGGCATGCAGCTGCTCGTAGGCTCCCCCTACTTGGCCATCTCTGAATCGGTGGAGTAACGCCTCTTTGAACCCGTCCCAGGTTCGCAGAGGTCTCTGTTGATCTTTTCACCGCCACCAATTCAAGGCCTCTCCCTCTAAACAGAGTGCAACAGCCCGCAGCCTCTCCGCCTCCGTCAACCTCGACATCTCGAAATACCTCTCAGCCTTGTAGATCCACCCCGTGGCATCACTACCCTCGAACATAGGCATTTTGAGCTTCCGAATGCGGCCATCCGCACGTGGACTCCTCCTTCAACGCGATCCGGATGTTGCTGGTGGTGGTGATCTCTGAATCTGACTCCTCCATGACCCCATCGCTGGTCCTCCCTCATATCTCGCTCCTCCTCCTCATACTCCTCCACATGGTAGCAAATTGGTTCCTCGTACTCCAGGTCATGTCTGTCAGCTCGCCATCGCCTCTCTGGGCCACCATCACTGTCCTCGGAGTACTCTGGATCACGCGCACCCTGTGCGCCCTTCGTGCCACTCACCGCCCCCCTGCAGTATGCAGGGAGACCCTCGTCGCGTGCGCGGCTCGCCCTGGGCCTGCGGGACCCTTGGTGGGCTGGCCTGTCGTCGGCGAACCCCAGGCGGGGTCGCCCAGGCTCGGCGACCCCCCTGCGGGTTCACCCGCCTCCGGCGACCCCCGCCAGGGGTCGCCCGGCCTCGGCGGCCCCCCTGCGGGGTCGCTTGCCTCCCGCGACCCCTAGGCGGGGCTGCCTGGTGTCGGCGGCCCTCAGGTGGGCCGCCAGAGGGTCGGTAGCCCTCTGGCGGTCCCCTAGGGTTGTCGGGTGCGCGCGCCGTTGTCTCATCGAGTGTTCTTCTTCTTCGGAGCTTCCCCCTAAGGTTTCAGAGAGATCATCCCGCCATTCTTCGTCTTCCCGATCTAGATCGTCCTCTTGGATCACCCCTTTGATCTGGGATCATCACTGCCTTCCCTTTTGCTGCACGGGTCGCCTTCGTCCTCAGATCTGATTCAGATCTGAAGTCGTTCCCTCTTTCAATTGCGAGATCCCGGATGTATTTTGGGTCATGAGATGCGCGATCATCTCCTTCATCTGCTCCATGTTCTCCTTTAGATCAGATCTGACAGCAGCGTTCTGCCCGATGAGATCCGCCGTATCTTTCTTCATCTCGACGATTTCCGCATCTAGCCTTTCTTACAAAGATTTTGCCGTAGATGATCTTGTTGCTGCCATTGGATCAGAGCCTGATACCAAATTGATGCGGACTAGGGTTTGTAGAATGGATTTGGGGATTTTTATTGAATGGAAATAGGGTTTACAATAGACAAATAGCCAATTTTGGGAGAGTTGGCCACTCTCCTAGCTTTTGCTAAGGAAAAAGCCTAAACTCTATTTTAGGATCTCACTGGAGAACTCTAGGAAAACGTCAAATGACGGTTACAAACTTCGATGCTCTAACCCTAGCCCACGCCCTCACTTATATAATGTTTAGGTGTGGTGCATACATAAAAAATAACAAAACTAGTAATGCATAAAAAAGCTCCCCAAAATCGTCGGTGCGCCTAGCAATTACTCCTTCGTGTTCTTGCGCCTTCTCTAGTACATGATAATCGTATCAAAATCTAAGTATTATTTATAGGGGGCTAGTGAGATTAGGTTTTTCATGTTGAATCTTGAGAGAACTTGTGAGAGGTTGATTGATTCTCTTTTTGTTTGAGAGTGCGTCTTCCTCTCGAATATAAAGCTTGGAACATCGATACACCTTTCGAAAGTTGCCATGGGACAACGGTCCACTTCGAACGTGGCCAACCTATCTTGTATTTTTTACCAATAAAAGTCCAAAGATTTTCCCAAAAAATCATTTCTTTACCCTAAAAATCTCATCTTTCCACAAAAATCATCTATTTATTCCACAAAACCCTAGGAAAAAAACTAGCAACAACCCCATGCTCCTCCTCGCATCCAAATCTAAATACAAAACATCAATTTTTGGATCCGGCTCAAAACCATCTTAAACCGACCCAAAAAGTCCCAAACCTCTGCTTCCTCTTCTTGCCATACCTAAATCCACCCTCTTAGATCACCGACCAACCGCGAAAAAAAAACACACAAAACGAACAAGCAAACAAATAACAAAACAAAAAAAAATGTCAGATTTTTCCTGGAAATACCCAAATTCGAAACCATCACAAAATTTTCTCCTTTTTTCCATCTCAACGCCCCCAACTCAAAGCTGCCCGAACTCTCTCATGCATCGTATTTAGCCTCATCATCCTTGTCTTTGTCATCATATGTGTATGGATGGAGAAATCAAGTGTTGTGTTTTAAAAGTTTTAGATATTTCAACAAAAAAAAATGTCAGATTTTTCCTGGAAATACCCAAATTCGAAACCATCACAAAATTTTCTCCTTTTTTCCATCTCAACGCCCCCAACTCAAAGCTGCCCGAACTCTCTCATGCATCGTATTTAGCCTCATCATCCTTGTCTTTGTCATCATATGTGTATGGATGGAGAAATCAAGTGTTGTGTTTTAAAAGTTTTAGATATTTCAAAAATAGTGATAAGGGAATTTTAGGTTTTAAAAATTCAAGTGATGGTCACACGGAACTAACAGTGATCTTACTGATAGTAGCTTTGTGATGGTTTTGTGAAAATTGTGGGAACATTGTGGGATAGTATTTTAAAATCAGCTCAAAGTTTAAGGTAGCTTCTTCAAATTTATACTTTGGATCACAGATGCAACAAATAGTTTGAGGTTAATAAGTAATAGTCATTGTACTAACTGTTGTACCACAAAATGCTAATAATTGGTGCAACAGAATTATTGTTGCTCAATCCAGTATAGGTTCAGGTCAAGATGCCATGAACTCTTTTGAGCTCAATTTTCTGAGGCCTGAAAACTTACTTCAAAATCAGTACTTGAGTTTATCTTCAATTCTTGTTTATCTTCGATTTTTAGAAAGGCTGCTCTTTTCCTCATCCTCATGCAAGAAATGTAAGTTTTAGGAGAGATCTTTTGATAGAAATTTGCTACGTAAGTATATGATGCATGATACTAGGTTTTCCTGTCTTGGGATTGAACTAAAGGGTAGGGAAACAAAACATTGCTTGTGCTTGCAGCAGGTGATCAGAAAATGCTATGTTTTAAGGCGGCATGCGCTTCTCACCTTTATGGCCCAACATATGAGTACGTGATCAGGGCCTCTAAAAGCCTAAGAGACGATGATAGCGAGTATTTTTCAGTCCTCAAGACTCATATGCAGAAAGCCATGAACCTGTTTGAGCATTTGTAGAGACGATAAGCTTCATTTATATGTTCATTTATATGTTCAAACAAATGTAAATATGTTCTGTTTATTAGTCAATGATATTCAGCAAAGAGAAGGGGAGGAGTTGCGTTCTCTATCGAATATTCATATCCAAATTCATATAAAAATGAAAAGAAAATAACTTATAAAATTTTCTTGTTCAAGTTTCTCGTATTCGGATGCTTGCATGCCGAAATTGATGATGTTACAGCTTTTATGCACTGGCTTGCTGTGGAAAAAGAGCGTAACACATTCAAGCCTGTGGAGTTGATGGAGAGTTACAGGTTGGGTCTCAATCGACCCTGTATCAATATCATTAATCAGACGGGAAGACAGTTTGCACATAAGCACCCCAGTTCACAATTCAAACAGCCGTCCCATTGCTATGTACAGCTTAACGGTAAGGGTTAATTTTGCTGAACTCCCTTACTTTTGGCCGGTTCTCACTAAACCCCCGTATATTTTTGTCAGGAAAACCTGCAAACGGCTGTTTTGCAATAGAGATAAATGTGTATCAGTGGCCAAGGAGGGATTCCTTCCCCACATGGGGTTGTGGGAATGGGCTATGCCCAATCATGCCACATGCTCATCCTTACTCATTTCTCCATTAATTTTAGAAAAATTAGTGAAAGGATGAGAGGGATGCGGACGTGGCATGCCCAATTGGAAGCCCAATCAGACAAAATTAGTAAATGGATGAATAGGGATGCGAATGTGGCATGACCAATTGGAAGCCTAATCGGGCTTTGGGCATGTCCATTCGCATCCCTAGATGAATCCCCTCATTGGCCACCCGATACCCATTTATCTGTTAGCAAAAAAGACCGTTGTACCCTGTCACTATAGTTACATCATCCCCAAAATCTTGCGAATAAACTTAAAAAAAGGCATAATCTTCTAAATTAATAATTGTTCATCCATCAAATTTTTTTAGCTCATCCATAAAGTTTCAAAAAAAATTTAAAAAAAGACATCCTTACAGTAAAAAAGGGCAATACAATCATTTTTTACCAACGAAAACCATTGAGACCAAAAGAGGATAGTAGGGTTTGCTGAAGGGAAAAGGGAAAATCTTAAGGATGCTCTTTAAGGGGTTTAGTGAATTAACCATAATGATAATTATATGCATTTTTTGGTTTGGGGGGCGGGTGTATTAAAACTACAATCACATCAACGTTTTATTTAGCAGTGAAATATTATCGGTATCTGACACGAAAACAAGGGGAGCAAAATTACAGTACTCGACCATCTTGCAAAGAGTTTATACGCGGAAGCTACAAGGATGAGCAGGAACCTGCTGCTCTCGAACGGAAGAAAATATAGATACAGGGAAGCAAAACGCCATGTCTCAACCTCTATTTCTCGTATCTTTTGGAATATCTATCTTGTTTCATCCTCTAGGTTGCGGAATCCGGCGGTGAGATCATCGTACAGTTGCTTAAACTTGGCAACAAGAGCCTCCTCGCCTTCGGCAGGATCCTCAAATTTCTGGGACCTTTATTTTCAAGAAAACACAATCGATGCTTACGATGAAAAATGGATACAAGAAAACACAGATTTTTGGGTACATGAAAATGGTTACATACACGAGGCGATAGAAAAGGTCGCCCAATCGATGCTTGATGACACTGTATGTTATCTTCTGGCCGTCAGAACCAGCTCCTCGCTCAATGGCCTATAGAGTTGAAGCATGGAGGTAAGCTTAACAATATCAAATAGGTTTAAAATAGAAAAAAGCACCCCATATTCTCTTGCTTCACACATTCCCTTGTTGATGATTACGATCAAGCTGTTCAAGATTTTGGTATTACAATCAGAGGTTGTTTCAGAACCTTAGCATTCCTTGCCATACACTGTTTAGAGTGGGAAAACTCCCTATAAATTATGGCTCGCCTGCTGTTTTAGTCTTCTAGGCCTAAAGATTCGACATACAAAACTCTATAGAAACCAAGTTCCTGAAGTAACACCATTTAATGATTTTGATAGAATCAAATGCTAGAAGAACACATAAATTGTTCGCACAATATGCACCGGTGAAGATTAATATGGTCTTCAGAAGTTTGATGAATTGTGACAAATAAACCAGATTATAGGCCAGTATACCACTTTTGACAAAGGGATGTGAGTTTACCAGGTTTGCCAAAGTATAGAAATGGATAATATTGCGCATCATCCAAACCGACTTGTAGAATGGGCAAAATTTGTCATACCTGGAGCAGTTATCAAAAGTTGAAATAACAAACAAAGGGCGTTACGATATGCATAAATGCAGGGTAAAACATGTCACATATAATTCAGTAATATACTCACGGAGTAAAGGCATTCTGTGCAAGATAATCTTCCCTCAGGAGCTTTGCAGTCTCAAGAGTAATTTTGTCTGTTTCAGCCAGGGCATCTTTACCAACAAGCTGCATTACAAGCAAGGAAGTTGTAAGAAGAGAGAAGTTCAGAGAAAAAGTCATCTCAATCGAAAACTCGACAATATCCAAGCCTTTTCAGTGTTAGTCCTATAGGTCCATCTATTTGTAATTGTCATAAATACAACCAGATCACTTTGTGGAAAGTGGCAATGTGACTTGACTGTGATCGGAGAGATCCAAGGTTTGAGAAAGGCAAAATAAACGGTAAAAATTGTTAGATGTTTTCCCATCTTTACCCATAAAAATGGGTAAAAAGAAAAACAAGAAGTCGACCAAATAGGAAGGAAAAGTGCTTCTAAAAATTTTGCTGATTGTAATTATTATTAAGCACAAATGAGCATTCTGGCCCTTCCACATGCGCGCGAACGCACAGAGCTAGAAAGTGTTAGACTTACATCTCAACTGGATACAAAGGACCATCAAAACATTATGCAGTAAGTACTGTAGTCATTTTATCGCCAAAAAAGAATTACACTGTTTTCATACACATGGCCCACTTTAGTGTATTTAAAAGAAAGTTAAAATCTGAACATGTAAACCTTTCAACCTTGAAGCCTTTAAGTAGGCTCAGATATTATTATTTTAGCACAGCTCACAATTAGACTTGAAAGTGCAGCATTTCAACTGATATGAGACAGGTACCTTAACCTTCATAATACTTTATTCTTCACCTTGTTGAGGAAGCATCTCAGCATCTAAACAACCTAAGTATTATGTTAATTACATAAGTGAAAGTACATTCAAGTGAATAAGATCCAACAAAAATGCAAGCCCACCGAGTTCTGGATATTAAAATGAGGAATTTGCCGATGGTAAAAAGAGAAGGAACTTTATGTGAGAGTTGACTCGATTTAGGCGCTGAAGAAGTATTGGTTTGATAGCCGAGTTATCTTGTGCAGAGGTAACTTGGCTGTGCTCGAATCCGACCTATCTAACTCTGTACAAGTCAGATACGAGCAGGCCGATACGAGGAGGCTGAGCTATTGGACTTTGACAGCGCACTCTTGGTTCCTCGGTTTGGAGGATGGTGTCTCATGGATCGGCAGCTCTATAGTCCGAGCTTCGGGTAGCTCGGATAGATCGGCTCGACACTTTGGTTGCTCAGTCTTTAGGAGGAAGCTTGGCAGTTTGGAGGGGGGCCACCCTAGGACGCAACACCGCGCCCTACTCGTAGTATAGTTACGATTGGATAGGAATTTCGTTAAAGGCGAGATTTGTATCTCTTGAGAATCCCTTCTAACTGATGACACCTATTGTACCATAGGGCTATATATATATATGGTGTTTTAGAAGAGTGTTTCATGTGTGTGGGAACACAGAGAGAACTTTGAGCCGCCTTGTGAGAGCTAACTTTGAGAGAATTGTAGATAGCTTTTGGAGAGAATTTTGTGCTTCTCCTTTGGTTATGAAGAGAGAATATGTGTATTCATTCTTTCCTTTCATAATAAAGCTTATTCGTGTTCTCCTAGCCGGCCAATAGCCTAAATCTGTTATCTCTCATAATGCTCTTGTTTGTTTTTGGTTGCGTGTCCTCGTTTTGATCATCCGACGATACTAGTTTCTGCTCTCATCGCACAACAAATTGATATCAGACCTCAACAATTTGGAGATCTACGTAGGAGGCAAAAATGAGCAATGATGGCCAAGACAGTTCCTCAAAGGCGTCGACTTCTGATGGGCATGCTCCACCGTCTCAGACTATCGTGTCGAACACGAAGTTCGAAATTAAGAAGTTTGATGGAAGGATCAATTTTGGTATGTGGAGATGCGAAGTCTTGGAGGTCTTGAACCAACTTAGTCAAGATATTACATTGAATGAGAAACCGACGAGCATGTCTGATTTAGAGTGGAGAACTCTAAATCGGAATGCATGTGGTACCATCCGAATGTATTTGATGAAGGAGAAGTACCCGTTCATGGAGAAGACAGATGCAAAAAGTTCATGGAGAAGACAGATGCAAAAAGTTTTGGAAGGAGCTCGGCGACAAGCACATTATCCAAAACCGATTGCATCTGAAGAAGAAGCTTTTCGGTCTAAAGATTAAGGAGGGTGTTTCTATCGAGGAACATCTCGACTACTATAACAAGCTTTTAACTGACATGATGAACATTGACACGAAGGTCGATGATGAAGATAAAGCTATGATTCTCATCAACTCTCTCCTCCTTGAGTATAAGTACTAGGTGTCGGTTCTAACTATGGTAAAGAATCGATTTGAATAAGTGTCCAATGTTCTAATTGTTAGTGGTTGTGCCCTAGGCCAAATATTTGGACCTTTATGTTATGTCATTTTCATTTATAAAATGTTTCTCTTATTATTGTTATTATTATATTGCTTGCATGCTTCTTTATAATAATGTTTGAATAGTTGTTTATGCTATTTTAAGCATCCCTAGTCATTCATCAGTAATGGTTTAATGATGAATTAAGACTAGTATGAGTTTGATAGATAATTATAAGATAATTATATGTATGGTGATACAAATCAAACTTATAGGTACTTGTTGGAGAACATGTACTGGATAGACTCGCTATGAGATCATTACATGGATTAGTGTCATAAATGATCTCATAATAGTTATGTCATTGAATCCTTCGACCTGAGCTCATCACAGTTTCCTACATAAGGAACATCATATTTTGACATAATCAAACGTTATCTTTAATCAGATAATCATAAAGGTTATGATCGAATATGATGTGAATTATGCAGAGGAAAGTGAATGAACAAGATGGAATTTGTCCCTCCCCTATGAGAGATATCTAATGGGCCCCTCGATAAGTAGGACTGAGAAATGCATGGCCATGCTCAAATGAATGTCATTTGATTTTATCAGTCTACTTAGAAAGCGAGAAATTAAATGTTTGAACTACATAAGTATGGCATTGCCCATGACTTATGTTCAAATAAGATATCGTGTGACAAAAGGATAATGACATGTTCTATTGGTTAGGTTAATATTGGACTAACGATATTCATATTAATTGGGTAGTCAAAATGTCTTGCTAGAGACCAATTATGACTTGTGGGCTTCTAATGAGATTAGGCCCACTGCCAATTTAATATAAGCCTATTGGGTCGCACACAAAGAACGAATTGGATAGGATAGGGTTTAAACATGATTTCGAATATGATTTGAAATTCGTAATAAGATGAAATATCTTAACCGTCAGATATCGTATCTCGTTAAGATATTATCACTAAGATATCGTCGCTTAACTGAAATACGTTAATGTGTTAACGTGGGATTCTTATCCCTAAGATAGCGTCGCGTAACTGAATGTGGTTAAGGGGTTAACGTAGGATTCTATATAAGATATAGAATCACGATTTTCAGTTTTACGTTTTTTAATCTATCTCCTCCGTTTTTGAGAGAAAAAAAAGAGTGAGAGAAACCCTAGTTGTGGCAAAGGAGCTAGCACCCTCGCAAGTCCTGTTCGTGACGTTCGCGTGTGGATACCGATTGAGGGTGGTCGTTCGCAGAACAGCACCTATAGTCCGACAGATTCAGATCGTCGACAGATTCAGATCGTCGCAGCACCTATAGTCCGACAGATTCAGATCGTCAGAAAGGTTAGTAATCTATTCAATCAATTAGAATCGCATGGATCTTGGTAGGTTTCTATTTTCCGCTGCGTATAAATTAGTTGTACTATGATAGAAACCCTAACACTAATGAGCAACGGGTTCAGGAAGAACGATGATGACACGAGAGGCCGAGCTACCGATGCTCTTGCGGTGGTAAGAAGTCGGAGTAGCGAGAAGTGTGGAGCTCGAAAGGGGTATTTCCTATCCAAGTCCAGGGACAAGAGTAAAGCCCCTCTTCGCAATGAGTTGGCGAAGAACTAATGTGCTTTCTGCAAAGAAAGATGACTTTGGGTCAGAGACTGCCCGAAGGTGAAGAAGAAGCATGACGCAACAACTAAAATCGCTAAGGGCGTTGACGTGGAGAAATGGGTTCTGGTCGGTGCTTCGGAGGGCGTGACGTCAGATGGATGGGTGCTCGACTCTTGGTGCTCATTCCATATGACGCCACATAAAGACCACTTTACAACCATTCAAGAAAGTGATAAGAGTACGGTCTTACTGGGCGATGATCGAGCTTGCAAAACTGCGGGCATAGGGACAATTCCGATGAAGATGTGCAACGGTGTCACACGAGACATCGATGAGGTATGCTTAGTGCCCTACCTAAAGCATAACCACGTATCGCTCGGATTACTCAAAGCCACGAGCTGCCGAGTGACGATGGAGAATGGTGCTCTAAGGGTGACCCGCGGAGATATGATCATGGTGAATGTGAAGTGGAAATGCGACCTCTATTATTTGGATGGTTTGGTTGTGACTGGCACATCAGCTCTGACCCGTAAGGACGACCAAGACGACTCACTTTTGTGGCACATACGTCTAGGTCATGTTGGTGAGAAAGCTTTGCAAAAGCTGATTGAAGGAGTTCGTCTGAAGGGAGACAAGACCAGAAAGATCGAGTTCTGCGAGCATTGTGTCTTCGACAAACAGACATGTGCTTCATTTTGGATGGACCATCCATAGTACGAAGGGAGTAGTTGACTATGTTCATACCAACATATGGGGGCCGAGTAGGTCGGCCTCATTAGGAGGTAAACACTACTTTGTATCATTTATTGATGATTTCTCATGTATGGTGTGTGTTTCCTCTGAAGTCAAAAGACCAAGTTTTGAACACTTTCATAGTGTGGAAGAAACTGATTGAGACTCAAACAGGATAGAAAGTCGGGCGGATCCAAAGTGACAATGGTGGGTAGAGAGTATAGGCCGGTCCTCTTCGAGAATTTCTGCAGATCGGTGGGAATTCAGAGACACTTCACCATTAGAGGTACACTTTAGCCAAATAGAGTAGCTGAGGGGATGAATCAGACTTTGCTGGAGAATGCCTGATGTATGTTATCAACCATCGACCTATCAAAAGAGTTTTGGGCGGAAGCTCTGGTCTACGTGACCTACTTGGTCAATCGGCTACCATCTGTTGCATTGGGAGGACGATCTCCTTTGGAAGTCTGGTTGAGAAAGCCAGTTTTCGACTATGGGTTTATGCGAAAATGGGTTGTCCGAGCTACTATGTCGTGAAGGAGGATAAGCTCGATGCTAGAGCCAAGAAAGCCATCTTCTTTGGCCTTAGCAATGATGTCAATGAATACAGGCTGTGGTGTCTGACATAAAGGAAGGTGATTTTGAGCAGAGACATAACATTTGATGCGTCAGCGTTACTGAAGAAGCATGAACCGAATGTGGAGACCGAACAGACACGAATGAAGCATGTCTACTTGGAAGTGTCTAAGGTTCCAAATGGCTTAGCTACTGACAAAGGCCGACCTACACCAGTGACTACAGACAATGTACTCCAAACTAATGTTGGTGATGTTGGTGGTCAAGCTCGGATGGTGGAGATAGCTCAGATCCACAAATGACTCAGTCTAAGGATTCCATTGCAATGTCGAGACCGATGCGTGAGATACGAAGACTTACGCGATACTCGGAGATGGTCTTATTCGCTTTTTCCGCTGTAAGTATTGACATACCCGCGTCTTTCAGAGAGGTGGAACTGAACACCCAAAGCGGTGGAAGAGAGCGATGGATGAAGAGATGGAATCACTGGTGAAGAGCAAGACATGTTATCTGGTGGAGCTTACAGAAGGCAAGAAGGCAACTGGGTGTAAGTGGGTCTACACCAAGAAGGGAGGAGCCGAAGCAAGAGAAGTTTGCTACAAAACTCACCTTGAAGCGAAGGGTTATGTACAGAGAGAAGACATCAACAACAATAAAGTCTTCTCTCCGGTGGTGAAGCATTGCTCGATTCGGATCATGTTGGCATTAGTGGCTCATCTCAACCTTAAGTTGATGCCACTAGATGTCAAGAATGTGTTCTTGCATGGAGAGCTCGAGTAGGAGATCTATATGGCTCAGCCCGATGACTATGAGAGCGGCAGTGGGCTTGCATGTAGGCTGAAGAAATCGCTTTATGGGCTAAAGCAGTTACCTAGACAGCGGTACACGCATTTTGAACGCTTTATAATGGATGATCAATGGTATGTTCGCAGCCCCTATGATCATTGCATGTTCTATTGGTAATTGGATGATGTGTCGTTCATCTATCTCTTACTTTATGTTGATGATATGCTCATAGATTCAACAAATAAAGAGAAGATTCGAAGATTGAAGTCTGAGCTCAGTTGTGCGTTCGGATTGAAGGACCCAGGCGAAGCACAAAGTATTCTTAGTATGTAGATCACAAGAGATCGAAGTGGAGATACAATTCATCTTTCACAAAGTTGCTATTTGTAGTCTGTGATACAAAGATTTGGTTGTGAAAGCATGAAGCCCGTAGCTACTCCACTCGCACGTCACTTCAAACTCTGTACCGAGCATTGTCCGAAGAACGAAGAGTAGAAGAAGCTCATGGAGAGCGTGTCGTATGCCAATGCAGTAGAAGTCTTGATGTATGCTATGGTATGTATCCGACCATACCTATCACATGCAGTCATTATGGTGAGCCGATACCTGCACAACCCGGGAAGAGTACACTGACGAGCAGTTCAATGGTTACTGAGATATATCAAAGGCACGACTGACGTCGGATTGACTTATAACCAAAGTGATGATAGTCCGCAAACTTTTGGCTATGTTGATTCTGACTTTGCAGGCGACTTGGAAGGAAGGATATCACATGACAGGCTACGTCTTCACCCTGTCAGGAGATCCAATCTGTTGGCAGGGTATATTTCAGTCTATGGTGGCCATGTCTACTATAGAAGCAGAATACATGGCATTGACTGAAGCTGCGAAGGAGAGGTTATGGCTGATAGGCTTGATGGATGATATGTGAGTCTACCAGAAGAAGCATGACCTCCATTGTGATAATCAGAGTGCGGTGCACTTGGCTAAGAATCAGGTCTTCCATGCTCGTACTAAGCATATCGATGTGAGATTCCACTTCGTCTGAGACTAAATGGGAGAAGAAGACGATGCCATCAACCTACTGAAGATCGAAACAGACGACAACCCAGCAGACATGTTGACAAAGGTGGTATCTGGAGCCAAGTGCAAACACTGTTTGAACTTACTCAATGTGGTTGGCGGCCCTAATTGGGAGCATTTGAGGCTTGGTGGAGCTAGTTAAGCCCAGGTAGGGGCATTGTGCTCTTCAGAGCAAATTGGAGAACACCAGATGTGACTCTACCAAGGTGGTGCATTGAAGGTCAACTGTATGACAGATACCTGAATCTCGTCAAGGTGGAGATTTGTGAAAGTTGGCCCGACTTAGGCGCTGAAGAAGTATTGGCTTGACAGTCGAGTTATCTTGTACAGCGGTAACTCGGCTGTGCACGGATCCGACCTATCTGACTCTATACAAGTCAGATAAGGGGGCGAGCTATTGGACTTCGACAGTGCACACCTGGTTCCTCGGTTTGAAGGATCGACAGCTCTACAGTCCAAGCTTCTGGTAGCTCGGATCGATCGGCTCGGCACTTCGGTTGCTCAGTCTTCAAGAGGAAGCTCGGCAGTTCGGAGAGGGCCCACCCTAGGACACGGCGTCGTGCCCTCCTCGTAGTAGAGTTGCGATTAGATAGGAATTCTGTTAAAAGTGAGATCGTATCTCTTGGGAATCCCTTCTCAATTATGACACATATTGTACCCTATGGCTATATATACGATGTTTTGAGGAGGGTTTCATGCGTGTGGGAACACAAATAACTTTGAGCTGTCATTTGTGAGAGCCAACTTTGAGAGAATTGTAGAGAACTTTTGGAGAGAATTTGTATGCTTCTTCTTCGGGTGTGAAGAGAGAAAATTTGTATTCCTTCTTTCCTTTCGTAATAAAGCCTACCGGTGTTCCCATGGCCGGCCACCAACCTAAATCTGTTATCTCTCATAGTGCTCTTGTTCGGTTTTGGTTGCTTTTCCTCGTCTCGATCATCCGACGATCCAAGTTTCCGCTTTCAGCGCACAACACTTTAACATTGGTACCTTGAGATGTCATCTTACAAAACATAAGAATAACATTAATCTTGAACTAAGGTCAAGGCTCGGCATGAAAAATTGGGTTATAGTTTTTAGAAGAGGATGTTTCGAAGTCTACACATGCAATTTGTGAAGTTACAAGGAACATATGCAGTCTACACATGCAATTTGTGAAGTTACAAGGAACATATGCTAAAGGTCATAGTTTGAGGATTCTTTAAGAAAATGGACTAATGGGAAACATGTGACATATGGGGATAGGCCACATGTGCCACACTTGAAAAGTCAAGTCCACCATCCATAGTTTTTTCGAATGATCGAATCCGTTCATTTTGTTCTTTATATCCTAAAACCTCAAAATACTAAATATTAGGTGAACTCAAAACCTTGCTCTGTCATCCACCCAGCACAAAAGGTTCTATTCATGCCATTCATGTCAATCCGTTAAATTTATGACATGTGAATAAACAAGCAAAACCGTATGGATTCACCTAATATTTGTGGTTTAGGTGTTTTAGAATATGAAGATCAAAATGATCAGTTCCGATTGTACGAAAAAATATGCAAGGTATACTTTTCGGGGCGTATATGTGGCTATGTTTCTCATTATTCTCAAATTTTAGAAAATGTGATTCAAGAAAGTCACAAGGCAACCAAGCTGAGGGTGGCGATTTACGATGGTAGAAAAATAGAACACATGTCAATAATAAAATCCAGATAGCTCAAAGTTAGATATGATATTTGCTAAGTATATAAGGTGGATATTATCATTTTGGAATCGGATTGACGTTTCTAATGCAAGAAAGTTTGGCTGGAGACACATGCTTTGAAGTCTATGCATGCTGGTAAATATGAAAAAAGTGATGAGGTTGAAGGCTGCATATGCAAGATCATTTTTAAATTTGCATTCGGTAACCAGGTTCAAGCTTAATGTTATAGAGTTGATCATCATATATTAATTATAATTATGCCAGAGAATGGTGGGGAGTATCAGGATCTGCAAGAAAGCTATCATAGATTCACACATCATGGTCACTAAGATCTAGCTTTTCAAGTGAATGTCCAATATGTTTCCATGTGCATGAGTTTATGCTGGAAGTGTGGAAACTAAGTGCGAAGTGAAACTAAGTGCTACACAGAACAGAGTGTCAGGCTACACATGGATGCAATGGGGAATACCTCTTGAATCTGTGAAAACCACATTTAGAATCCATGCGAGTCAACTTTAGAATTTTATCTCTTCTGATAAAACATTAGTATGATGAAGACACCTTAAACCGGGGGGAAAACCGGGGAGAGTCGGCCCGCGGGGGGGGGGGGGGGGGGGGGGGGGGGGGGGGGGGGGGGGGGGGGGAGTTACGTATTACCCCAAGTGACAGCCCACGCCAGAAAATGAGACAAGGGTTTGTTTGGTACAAAATAGTTTCTGTGAACTTAAAAACTGATCGTAGCTAGCATTTTTTACGTGAGGAACCATGGAAGAACTCCGTGGTTAAGACTGCTTGGCGGAGAGCAATCCCGGATGAATGACCTTCTGGAAGTTCTCCTTCGAGGCGTTACAAGGTTGGATAGAAAGAGGATGACAAAGTTATAAACCATGATATTTTGACGTGGATGTCATGGCCATTTGAAATTGATAATAAATATGTTTAATATACTACAGAAGAGAAGATCCAGAACAGGTTTAGAGTATACAAAAAAACATATCTACCTAGTTATCATTTATAATGAAATCACAGACAGCTACCTTATCCATGTGATAATATACCTCCTAGGCAAAAGTACCTATTTGTGGCTATAAGCATTTAATGTCTCCAAATGGGCACTTTTAAGGTTTCATTGACATAATCCAAAATGACAATGAGGACATTGGTTTTGCATTGGTTAGATTAATAAAAGTCCTAGGCTAAGTCACAACGAAAGCCATCTTGCTTTCTTTTTCTTTTTCTTTTTGTCAGTTATAATGACTACTGTATATTACACAAGCCTTAAACCAAAGACAAGAGGCTGAAATTAATGAAAAAAAATACACGTGTGGATCTTTTAGCTACATACGTCGTTGGGTTGATATAGAACATTCTAACTTTAACCTATTTTCCAATAGAATAATATAAACTTTATGGTTGAAATAAACCAGAGGACATACCCGACTATAAACAAAATTAGAACACATGAATGAAAAAATAACTAGAATAAGTTACAACTCCATCTGACCGGTTTCTAAAGATTTTATGGGATTTCAAGTTTTTTAAGCCACACAAGTCAAACATCAATTGCTATGAACACTAAGAAATGCTATAGTGAAGTTTTGTCAATGTCAGAGAACAAAAAAACATGTGGGAAATATTTCTAATTGGGCAAGCAAGGGTACCTGGACGATTTCATTCAAGTCATCTTCTCTTTGGAGCACCTCGCGAGCCTTTGTTCTGATCTCAATAAAATCTGGATCAAATTTCTCATAGAAAGATTCGAGGGCCTATAGTAAAAGAAATGATAAAATAAGAAAAAAGCTCATCTAATAACAAATTATTTGTACCAAAAACACTGAAGCAGACTTGGACTGCTTGGTAAGTGTACAACAGGTGTCAGTTGCATATAAAAACATAGGACAGGTTTGACAATTTATGTCTAAAGCTTTCATAGAGGAAAGTAAATAGACTGCTGAGCACATTGCCTATGATGAAATAAATTTGAAAGATTTTACAAAATATCATCTTTGTTTTCGATGTGCTTTATGCATCTCTGGCTGTGTGTGCGTACGCACATGTGGTGTGGTTTTCTTTTTTCTTTCCCTTTCTTTTGTGTGTGTGGTGGTGGCGGTGTTATTGTTGGTTTTTCTTTCTGTTCTGTTCTTTTTTTGTATGCGTGTTTACGCCAAAGGGGGGTTCATGTAAAAAATGCTAGCCATATGCAGGAGTGCACGCGAGAGAGAACTACAGCACCGAGACTTCTATTATAAAGCCTGTATTTTTAAAAGCCATGTGTCTATGTGGCATGTCCATGTTGGACTAACCATATACGTGCAACACAGTGTGAGTGAGTGCACGCGCATGTGTGTGTGTGTGTGTGTGTGTGTAACTTAGAGTTCATAGTAACATTTTATTTATACAATGATACATGCATAAACACATGCAAGTAAAAAAATACACATAAATTGAGCATGTTGATCGTTTCATCCATTGCTAGAAAGATATATAACTAAACCTTTAAATATTAGCAAGTCAATATAAAATTTATTATTACCAATAAAGGTCAAAAGGAAAAAAGAGAGTGAACGTTTTTTGGCACCACCAACATAGTGTGCAATTGATGGCTTTGCATTAAGATAGTAATGATGAGGCAACACTTTTTCTTTAAGAATAAAAATTAAAAAAGAGCAAGACAATTAATAGATCACACTTTATACACAACTGCAAAGGGAAAAACCAAACCTTAGAGTACTTTGAATAAGATATAAGCCAGTTCACTGATGGGAAATGTTTCCTCTGAGCCAATTTCTTATCCAATCCCCAAAACACCTGCATGAAACGTAGACAATCTGTCAGCACAAAGACAACCTAGACAATTTTCTTGGGAAAAAGGGTGCACAGTGGTTGAAACTACCTGAACAATACTAAGCGTTGCGGATGTCACTGGGTCTGAAAAATCACCTCCCGGTGGAGACACGGCACCAACAATTGTGACACTGCCAGTGCGGTCTGGACCACCTAGACATTTCACTTTCCCAGCACGTTCATAGAAGGAGGCCAAACGAGCCGCAAGATATGCAGGATAACCACTGTCTGCAGGCATTTCGGCCTGGATATTACAGCTTCGCCGTTAGTCAAAAATACCATATGCATTAGATAAATTCAAAAATCAATATCCTTGTTTATGATGTCAAATGTATAATCGATAACAATAAATAAAAAACCGAAAGCATAAGATAGCATGCATAATGAAGATAATACAGTAAATTTTCCCATGAAAATAAGAATACCCCAATGCTAGTTTGAAATTTTTTTTCTCTCAAAGAATATAATTAATATATAATATCCAAATGAGCAAAAGATATTTATCATGCCCATCTTGTTACAAGCATCCTCTACTCCTTTAGAGTTCAACCCCTTTGTAAGGCAATCAGCTAGTTGCTGTCCAGAAGTAATGTAGGAGATCTCCAACTGTTTCTTGTCCAATCTTTCTTTAATGAAGAACCTGTCAATCTCTATGTGCTTCGTTCTTTCATGTTACACTGGGTTGTTGGCAATATTAATTGCTGACTTGTTATCACACAACAACCGCAATGGTCCTTCTCTCAGCAGGCGTAGCTCATGTAGAAGTGATCTCAACCAGATCATCTCACAGGTACTAAGCACCATAGCACGATACTCTGCCTCTGCAGTGGAACGAGCCACCAAATCCTGCTTCTTGCTGCGCTAAGAGACTAAGTTGCCCCCAACAAACACACAGTAGCCCGAGGTCGATCTCCTATCATCTAGGCAACTGGCCCAATCCGCATCACAGTAGCCTGTCACATTCATGTGACCATGACTACCAAATAATATGCCTTTTCCTGGACTATTCTTCAGATACCTCAGTATCCTGAAGACTGCCTCCATATGTCCAGTCCTAGGATCATGCATGTATCTACTTACCACACTGATAGCATAGGCAATGTCAGGTCTGGTATGGCATAAGTAGATAAGGCGTCCAACAAGTCTCTGGTACCTTTCTTTGTCTACTGGCTCCCCTGATTGTGAATGCAACCTATGATTCTGATCAATAAGAGTAACTGCTGGACGACACCCCAACATACCAGTCTCAGCCAGTAAATTCAGGGCATACTTCCTCTGTGAGAGAACTATACCCTTCCTGGACCTGGCAATCTCCAGTCCAAGGAAATACCCCAACTGTCCAAGGTCCTTGACCTCAAATTCTCTCGCCAACCTTACCTTCAAGTGAGAGATTCCCTCTTCATCATCTCCAGTAATAATAATATCATCAACATACACAGCCAGAAGGGTAATCCGCTATCCTGAATGTCTATAGAATACAGTATGATCACCATTACTCTGCTTGTAGCCCATAGTGATGACTGCACGCCTGAATCTGTCGAACCATGCCCTTGGAGATTGCTTCAGCCCATACAAAGACTTGTCCAGTCTACACACCTTTCCCATCGTCTGTTGTGTGCTAAAGCCAGGTGGAACCTCCATGTATACATCCTCCTGTAAGTCTCAATGCAAGAAGGCATTTTTTACATCCAACTGATGCAATTTCCATCCAAAATTCACTGCACAGGATACCAGTACTCTCACAGTACTCATCTTTACCACTGGGGCAAATGTCTCATCATAATCAATCCCATAAGTCTGACTGTAGCCCTTGGCAACCAGCCTCGCTTTGTACCTGTCCACCTTCCCTTCTGGAGTTTGTTTTATTGTGAATACCCACTTGCAGCCCACAGCTTTCTTCCCTGCTGGAAGTGAGACAAGTCTCCATGTCTTGTTCTTCTCCAGTGCTTCAAGTTCTTCGAGCATTGCTTTCTTTCACTGGGGATGTTGCTTTGCCACTCGCCAATCACTTGGTATAGAGATAGACTGTAAGGATGCAATGATAGCCCTATATGCAGGTGTAAGAGAAGCATAGGAGACATGATTAGCAATATCAGTCTCATATCCATACCGTACAGGAGGCCTGCCGGCATTGATACGAGGCTCCCTACGAGATGCAAGTGGAAGATCTAAACTAGAGGAAGGCAAAGAAAGGTTACCATCCGTGTTAGGAGAGGAAGGCAGTAAGGAAGTCGGGACTCGAGCAGGCGTGATAGACTGATCAATCTCGACATGTGGCTGTGGAGCTAGTGGTTCTTCAGTGGGGGAGATGTCTTCTTGTTGTTCTCCATCACCATGACTACCCTTCTGTCTCCTGCTATATTTCCTGCCGTACAACCTGTCTTCCTCCTCTTCCACCAAGGTCCTTTCCTCCTCCATGCTATCAGGACCAGTACCAGTAGGCCAGTCAGGACACGGTATAAGTCCAACCACTACCCTCCTGTCATCAGTCTCCCCCTCTCGACCAACTCCTCCTGTGTTTGGAGAGGCACCAGTATCAAATACTGATGTAGAATCTGTCAGTCCTCCATAAAAAGGCTCAGTCTCCCTAAACGTCACATCCATACTCACAAACAGCCTTCTTTCTGAGGGACTCCAACACCTATAGCCTTTCTGATTTGAAGGATACCCAACAAATATGCATTTAATTGCCTGAGCATCCAGCTTCCCCACAGAAGGTCTATGATCCCTCATAAAGCATGTGCTCCAAACACTTTTGGTGGAACTACAAAAGTGTTCTTTCCCATAAGAATCTCACATGGAGACTTCATACCAAGAATCCGCGAAGGCATCCTGTTGATGAGATAGGTAGCTGTCATCACTGCTTCACTCCATAATATCTTAGGTACATTCATGGTGAGCATGAGTGACCTAGTTACCTCCAACAAGTGTCTATTTTTCCTTTCAGCAACTCCGTTCTGTTGAGGGGTGTTGGGACAAGTGATTTGATGAGTTATCCCACTCTCAGATAGATAAGATGCAAACTCCTTGTTTACATACTCTGTCCCATTATCCGTTCTCAAGACACGGATCTTGGCCTCATACACATTTCTGACACTTCTATGGAAATCCTGAAATCACTTCAACGCTTCGCTTTTGTTTTTCATCATGTAAAGCCATGTCATCCGAGAATGACAATCTATGAAAGTGATAACCCACCTGAACCCACTTACTGAAGTCACTGGGCAGGGCCCCCAAACATCTGAGTGAATAAGATGAAATCTCTCTACACTCCTCATCCCCACACTAGGATATGATGTCCTAGTGTGTTTCCCAAATTCACATGCATCACACTTCAAATTCATTTCATTCACTCTATTCAAAATATCAGGATACATTTTACTCAACATATCAAAAGGCAAGTGTCCCAACTGACAATGTAATAAAAGTACATCACTTTCCTTCTCTCCACCAACGACAGCCAGTGCAGCATCCCCACTAGCTCTGTCAAGATACCACAGTCCATCACGCCTGACGCCAGTCCCAAGCCTCCTCCCAGTCTTCCTTTCCTGCAACACACAATGAGTAGAGTCAAAAGTAATGCTACAGTCGAGATCATCAACAATAGAGCCAACAGATAAAAGGTTGACTGGAAATGATGGGACGTGAAGGACTAAAGAGAGGCGTATGGAGGGAGTGCACTGAATAGTGCCAATCCCTCTAATGGGTTGGGATGTGCCATCAGCTGTCTGAACAGTTTCATGAATGGTATGTGGTTTATATGTGGAAAACTGTCTATATGCACCTGACACATGACTAGATGCACCTGAGTCAATAATCCACTCTATATGATCTCTACATGAAAGGGCTAATTGGTTACCTGATCCTGTGTGAGCGAAGTGGGCAAAGTTACCGAATGGCGAAGCAACATCCCTAGTCTGGTCTGTATGACTCTCCGAGCTCTCAGTAGTAGACCTGGACTGTCTCCGCTGCTCTAGATCTGAAGCCTCAGCTGGCGTAGCCTCAATCATCACTGTCTCCTGTCGTCCATCAGCGGTAGCAAAGTTGGCCTGTGGGCCGCCGCGACCTCGTCCACGGCCTCCACGGCCCCAACGACCTCCTCCTCTGCCTCCTGTGCCACGTCCTCGTCCACTGCCCTTCTGTGGGCAGTTAAAGCTCAGGTGCCCCTTCACCCCACAGGTGTAGCACTCTCGATCCTCGCTCACTGCTGTCACTGCTGGTACAGCCAGTGCAGCCCGAGTGACCTGAGTACCCTCATCCTTCATAACTCTCAGTCTGGTCTCCTCCTGTGCCATTGCAGCTATGGCCTCCTCCAGAGATGGGATGGAGGATAAGTGACACATACTCGCCCTCCTGACCTCAAAATCTCCATTCAGGTTCCTCAGAAAATGTGTCACGCCTACGCTCCACCCACTTCCTGTGTATCGCAGCACTCCTAGGATCAGGCAGATCAATAGGGTCATAGTGGTCTAACTCTGACCACAGCCTTTTCAACTCCGCAGAGTAGGCTAGAATAGACATCTCCCCCTGCTTCAAGGTGTCGACCTTGCCCTGAACCTTCATCATGAGCATCACATTCCCTGCTCCAGAATACATTTTCTCCACCATACTCCATATCCCCGCAGCACTCTCTATGGCCTCCACCATCCCAGCAATGGGTGGAACCATCGATGTCATCAACCAAGCAGCCACCAGTGAGTTGGTGGTGCTCCAGACTTTCCAATCATCCCCAGTCTTATCCACCGGTTCCTTACATGAACCCAGAACGACGCCTTCTAACCCCTTCGACTTCAGAATGAGAAGCACCCTCCTGGACCAACTGAGGTAATTCTTCGTCCCTTCCAATTTCACATCATTGGGCATCAATTCCAGCTTCTGCACGGGTCGTGAAGGCATCGATCCGCTCGAGGATCCCAACTCTTTCGAAGCAAGCAGCTTCGTTATCTCTCCAATGAAGGCCTTCATGTCAGCTGAGGTAAGATTGTCCCCCATCTCTCCAGATCCGCAGATCTCTCCTATCTCCCTCCTTAGATCCGCAGATCTACTTCTCCTCCTCTTCTAGGTCATACCCTAACCGTAAATCTATGGAGTCCTTTTCATGACTCTACCATAGATCTAGGGTTAGGGTTTTTTGGGATTCTCCTTTGTGGCTAGTTAGGGCTTTGTAGCGGCTAGAAGAGGGCGTAAAAGAAGAGAAGAGGGGCAGAGCAGCAGCGGCGCGCAGCGGCGGCGGCAGCGCGCAGCAGCGGCGCGCTGCAGCGGCGAGCGCAGCAGCGGCTCGCTAGCAGCGGCGAGCGCGCAGCGGCGGCGGCGCGCAGCTGTGGCGGGCGGCGGCAGGCGGTGGTGCGCAGCGACGGCAGCGGCGCGTGGGAGGCTAGGGTTTGATGTTTTAGGGTTTTTTTGTTTTAGGGCTCTGATACCATGTGGTTTTTGGGGAAAATAGTGATTAGCCCCAAAGAATGGCTATCACTTCTATTTATATTAACCCTCTCTTTTCTTTACACACACACCCAATAACACACAATACACAATAAATATAATTAATATATAATATCCAAATGACAATAGATGGTGAAACCTTACTCACCTATACTCTCATGATTAGTAACTACTAGTGGAAACAGTTGCATGTATACATCAACCTCAGTTGCTAGAATTCATCCGACAATAAAGGATCAAGAAAAGGAGAAGGAAAATACCATGCATACTCCTCCAAACTTTTTAAAATACGAAAAAGCTAACAAAATTTGATAATTCATTCTTATCAAGGTTACATTAACAAAATGTAGGACACATATATTGGAAACCAAAGATGATGAACACATGGTCAATGTTTTCAGTTCCAATGGAATATACCCATTTTCAAGTAAAATCCACGAACGATATTTGTAAAATGAGATTAACCAAGAATAAGTACCAATCGGCCTGATATTTCACGAAGTGCCTCTGCCCAGCGGGAGGTAGAATCAGCCATCATGCTCACATTGTAGCCCATATCCCTGAAGTATTCGGCTATTGTAATTCCTGACGACAATCAAGCATAACTAAAGTAAGCCATCTGACAAATCTGAAATGCTAACTAAAATGAGAAAATGTAAAGGTAGAAGAAAACAAAATATGCAATTGAATATCAAAAAAGCTTAGAAATTAGAAGTGTATAGTGAAATATGCACATATCAAATTACTAATATGCGGTGCATTTAGGTTTTAAAGTTGATTGATATACATGGGAACCTTTAGGAAGCACCAAGCTGGATTAACAGCATACTACTCCAATGTCAGACTTGAGGCCTGTCAATTGTTTGAATCTGGACTCAAAGCTGACCTTAACCAACCACAAAACATAATATGGACCCAATTAAAACCAGACCAAAATTATGACATGTATTATTCATATATAACAATGCTTGCATAAGTTTATTAGAAAGATAGTCAAAAGACTCAATCATAAATGCATTGTGAAATATGTTCTTAATTTGTGGTAGGTTACATTTAGCTACTTTAGGTGACAGGTTTTAATTAATAAAGCTGTGTCATGATTATTTATGTCAGTGATATAGTTGGATCAGGTTTACCCAAATAACTGGATCATTTGATCAGGTCAGGATCCACTGAATACCTTTCTAAATCAGGTTGGTTAGGGCCCAAAAAAGGATAATTGGATTCAGGCCCGGTGTCTACCATTCTGACCTGAACCCAATGTTGTTTACGATTGATTTAAGGAATTATCTAGTTATATTCAATGACCAACAATATCAAAGGAGCACCTCTTTATTGGAGACTTCTGAGACACACCACAAAGACTCTACTCCTAATAAGTAAAATCCTCATTAATAAAATGCACTTTTGACTATTCTATTTTTCTTGGGTTTTTAGGCATTTTCAACATACATGTATGAGTAAGCGAAGGCTAGTGTGTCTCACTAACCTCTTGGCTAGAGTGATGCTCATGATTATTTTTTCGATGATGATTAGAAGTGTTCACATTAAGAAACTGATAGAACTCAACCAAATCTGAAATTAAATAGATAAAAAGAGGAATAAAAATGATAACTTGGCTACAATTAAAGGGGCAACCACCCTCCCAAGACGCCAAAAAGAGAGGACGTCTGCACTCTTCTTAAGAACTCTCTCAAACAATTCAATAATCAAGCATAAAGCTATATGATATCTAGCCCTAGCTTAAGAATAAAACCCCACTCCAATCTAATTACAAGTTTGCCATTAAATTATAATAAATTAGAGAGAGTCGAAAACACCCCTAGGGTGAGGCCGGTCTCACATGCGTGCGTGGCTCGTAGGTCCGCCTCCTATGGTACACGTGGAGCCCACCACTACTCTCCCCAAAGAGCCACCTTGTCCTCTAGGTGGAAGTCTGGAAATTGTTGTGCCATAATGTTCATGAACTCCCACGTGCTCTCGTGCTCCGGTAAGCCCTTCCACTGCAGTAAAACCTCATGCTCCATAGTTATCCCCATGTGAACTCCCTTCAGCTCTTCAGGTTCCAATCGCACATTCATATCACATGTCAACGTCTCTGGAAGTGTGGGCAACGCAGTGTGGTCCCCAATAGCCTGGCGAAGCTGAGATACATGGAATACTGGATGAATGACCGATCCTAGGGGAAGCCTCAGCCTGTAAGCAACTAGACCTACACTAGCATCGACCTCAAAAGGTCAAATATCTCGGGACTAACTTCTCATTCCTTCTGTGGGCTAATGATCTCTGCCTGTAAGGCCTCAGCTTAAGGTACATCATGTCCCCGACTGCGAAATGCACATCCCTACTGTGAAGGTCTGCCCTCGTCTTCATAATCTACTGGGCTCTAGCCAAATGGAGCTTCAGCTCCTCCAAAATCCGGTCTCTCTCAGCTAGATACTGCTCCACCTCTGAAACCAGGGTCATCTCCTGCCCATAGTGTAATAAATGTGGAGGATCTTGGCCATACAAAATCCTGAACGGAGTCATCTGAGATGCGGTGTGATAAGAGGTATTCTACCAGTACTATGCCCATGCCAGCCAACGGGCCCACTCTCTGGGATTCTCTGATATAAAGCAACACAGATAAGTCTCAACGCTCATGTTAACGACCTCAGTCTGGCCATCTGTCTGCGGGTGGTAGGCCGTGCTCCGCTTCAAAACTGTCCCATGTAGCCTAAACAGCTCCTGTCAGAATCTGCTCAAGAACACCTTGTCTCTGTCTGAGACAATGGACTTTAGGGGTCCATGCAGACGAATGATCTCCCTCACAAATGTCTCTACCACCGCCACCACGCTGTAGGGGTGTTTAAGCGGTATAAAGTGTGCATACTTGCTGAGGCGGTATACCATAACAAATATGACCGTGTACCATCCTGACTTTGGCAAACCATCAATAAAATCCATGGAGAGATCCTCTCAGACCCGATCTGGCAAGGACAAAGGCTGAAGCAACCCTCCTGAAGCCATCGTCTGATACCTGTGACACTAGCAGACGTCACACTCTGCAACCATCCTCGCGACATCCTTCTTCATTCCCTTCCAATATATCTCTATCACCAGTCGCTGGTAGGTCTTGAGGACCCCAGAATTTCCTCTCACTGCACTACTGTAAAACTCCTGTAATATGGCAAGGATGTGTCTCGAGGTCCTCGGTAGTGCCAAGCGCCCCCAGTACAATAGCCTACCATCCTGAATAGCATAACCGGGATGCTCTGTAGACCCCTGCAACAGTGTTGCTCGTATAATTGCCAACTCCTGGTCCTGTTCAACTTCCTGCTGCAACAGCTCCTAATCCTGTAACACGGAAACAAACAAGGCGGACAACTGAACGTCCTCTCATCGTGAAAGTGCATCAGCCGCCTTGTTCTCTAGTCCGGTGCGATACTCAATCTCAAACCTGTAGCCCATCAGCTTCCGCAGCCACTTTTGATGCTCATATGCTATCATGCGCTGCTCAAGTAAGTATTTGAGACTTCGCTGATTCTGCGCACCAGGAAACTGCGCCCCAAACGGTCTCCACTTCTGAATGGATAGGACAATGGTCATCAGCTCCCTCTCGTAGACCGACCGCAGTCTAGCTCTAGCTGTCAGCACCTGACTGTAATACACTATGGGCCACTGATCCTGCATCAACACCGCTTCCAATCTATGCCCCGAAGCGTCCGCCTTTACCATAAAAGGTCTAAAAAATCTGGCAATGCCAGTACAGGCACTGTGTTCATGGCCTTCTTCAAGGCCTCAAAAGCCGCAGTCGTCTCCTCACCCCCAAAAGAACTGGTCCTTCTTAAGTAACTCTGTGAGCGGCCAGGCGATCGTCCTGTATCCCTGCACAAACCTGCGATAATATCCTATCGAGCCCAGAAATCCCCGCGTCCCCTGAGAGTGGAGGGGCGCAACCAGTCCATCATTGTCGCAATCTTTACCTTGTCAGCTGACATCCTATCCGCAGATACCACATGTCCAAGATACTCCACTTGCGGCTGTCCAAATAAGCACTTATTTCTGTTGGCAAATAGTTGGTGGTATTGCAACTCCTGAAAAACGACCTGCAGGTGGTCCAAGTGCTCCTCCAAGGTACGACTGTACACCAATATGTCATCGAAAAATACGAATACAAATCGTCGCAGGTAAGGACAAAATACCTTGTTCATCAGAGCCTGAAAAGTAGCTGGTGCGTTAGTCAAGCCGAAATGCATGACTACAAACTCATAGTGGCCCTTGGGTGTCCTGAATGTAGTCTTGGACACATCCTCCCCCCGCATCCTGATCTGGTGGTAGCCTGATTTGAGGTCTATCTTCGTGAACATGACTGCCTCATGCAACTCATCCAGACGCTCATCAATCACTAGTATGGGGAACTTATCTGGCACTGTCTCCTTGTTCAATGCCATGTAGTCTACGCAGAAACGCCGGCCCACATCCTTCTTTTTCACTAACAATACCGGACTAAAAAAGGGGGCTCATACGGGGTTGTATCACTCCGGCCTGCATCATCTCTGCTACCATCCTCTCGATCTCGTTCTTCTGTGCCTAGAGGTAACGGTATGTCCTCACACTGATGGGAGACACACCCTCTCGTAGAACTATGGCATGCTCGTGATCCCGCGGCAGTGGAAGACCCCGTGGCTCCTGAAAGACCTTCTCGAACTGCTCTATCAGCTGTTGTACCTCTCCTGTAATGAGCTGCTCCTTGCTGGCCTTAGAGCCACCTTCTCCCGTCAACGAATATAGCTCTACTAAGTATCCCCCACCCTCCGTCTGGATGGTCCTCACTATGGTCTTTAGCGAGACCAGAACTCTACACAGGCTGGGGTCTCCATGTAGTACTACTGCTCTTCCCTCCTCCTAGAACTCCATCCTAAACAGTTTCCAGTTTACTGTCATCTCCCCCAATGTTTGTAGACATGTCATACCGAGGATGCCATCGGTGCTTCCTAAGTCAAAAGGCAGGAAGTCAGCGATCACATGCATCCCCTATAATGTCAACACCATACATCGACAAACCCCACGGCTGCTCTCCTTCTTCCATGTCCACATCATGACACTGAAGCTGCCACAGTCCGTCAGCTGAAGCTCCTGCTGGGCCACCACTCTCCTGGAGATAAAATTATGGATCGCCCCACTGTCGATGAGTAGTGTCACCTCCTGGTCGTCGATATGCCTCCTCAACTTCATGGTATGGTTCGGTGTGAACCACAGAGTTAAGAGAAACCTCCGCACGTCTAGCTGATCGCCCCCACTCTCCTCCGCCTCTGCCTCAGCGGCCTCGTCCTCCACATCAGGCTCGTCGTTCTCATCCTCAAGTAGCAGCACCTGGAGTTTGCACCCCGCACATCTGTGGCCTGGCGTGAATCGCTCATCGCATCTAAAATATAGGCCATTCTATCGCTTCTCCATCATCTCCGCGTCAGTCATCTGCTTGAACTGCCCTCAGACTGCGGTGCACTACACTTCTCCACTCTTCTTCTTGGTGGCAGGATCCGTTCCCGTAGTGGCTCTCTGCTGCTCTCCTGTACGTTGGCAGAAAACTGGGCCACTCCAACCGCCCCTTGCCTTCCTCTCCTCCAACTGACAATCCTCCGCCATCTGAGCGTACTACATGGCCTCCATGAGACTCTGGGGCTTCTGCATGCGCACCGCTGCTCGAATAGTTCAACCCCTTCATGAAGGTACTCTCCATCGTCTCATCCGTCACCACGTGCACATGCCCCGATAGGGTCTCGAACCTCTCTAGGAAATATCTCATTATGCCCTCCTGCCTGAGTGATAGCAGTTGCTCCCTCACGTTCCCCAAGTGGAGATCCCTGAACCTCTTCACCATCTGATCCTTGATCTCCTCCCACGAGCGAAAAAAGGACACCTCGCATCCTTTCACTGAAACCAAGCGAGGGCCTTTCCATCCAAACAGATACCTGCTGCCTCCAGCTTCTGCTCCTCAGTCATGCGAGAGACTCTAAAAAATCTCTCTGCTATGTAGATCCACGACATCGGGTCCACCCCCGTCGAATTTAGGCATATTCAACTTCCGTAATCTGGCCATATTGAATCCTCCTTGGTCTCCCTGTCCTTCGCCATGTCTAGGCTGGTGGTAGTGCTGCCACCTCTCCTGGTGCCGTTCATAGCCCCACGTGGGCCTCCCTCATGGAAACCGTGATCCCCATGTAGGCCTCCTCCTCGGTCCTCATGTCCTCCCTCTCCGTCGCCTCCAAACCTGCCCTCATGCCCCTCCTGAAAGTCTCTGTAACCTCCCCAAATGTCTCTGGTGCATCCACTATGGTGGTGGGATGGAGGTCGCCATCTACCATCGCCAAATCGAGGGTCGGGAGGATTCTGATACCCCTCGCCATCATCACCGTACTCCTGGAAGTCTCCCGGGTCAAATTCACCTCAAAATCGCACATCGGGTCCTCCAGATGAGGCGGATAGTCACGAAAGGGCTGGAATCCGGCGTCGCGTGCACCGAAACACCCGCGCGGAGGTTCTTTCTGCTCTGTAGGGCCGCGACGGGCCTAGGGAGGGCCCGCCAGCCCTGCCCGATGACCGCTGCCCCCCCCAGCGGCCCTGCCACTGGTCGTCAGGGCCCACAGGCCCCCTGCGACATGTTCACCGAAGCCGGGGGACCCCGTGGGGGTTCCCCCAGGTGCGCTGGGGCCCTAAGAGGCCCGGTTGCTGCTGGGGAGGGCTTGCCGGCCCTCGAAATTGCTGCGACAGCCTATGGGGTTCTTGTTTGGGCCCGTCGACCTCCTGGTGCGCTTCCTCGCCTTCCGGATCGCTGTCCTCTTGATCCGTGTACCTCCAATCCTCTGAATCCTTCATCTCTTGCTTCCATTTATCCAAAGATGGTACCTTTTTCATTGTTTTAAGGTTTCCATCGCTTTTCCCATCTTTTCCCGCGTTGGTTGTCAATTGAAAGATCACTTGCGCAAGCGCTTCATCTTGTTTCTCTTACTTCGCCGCCAATTTTTCAATGAAAGTCATCAACCTTGCCATGGACTCGTCGTTTCCTGCCAACGATTTCCTTAACCCTTCGATCTCGCTAGAGAACTTCGCCTCCAAAGTCTCGAACTTGTCTTGGGATCTTGTCGACGTCGCCATGGATCGTTGCGTGATCTGATACCAAATTGGAAATTAAATAGATAAAGAGGAATAAAAATGATAACTTGGCTACAATTAAAGGGACAACCACCCTTCCAAGATGTCAAAAGAGAGGACGTTCACACTCTTCCTAAGAACTCTCTCAAACAATTCAATAATCAAGCATAAAGCAATATGACGGCTAGCCCTAGATTAAGAATAAACCCCCTTAATCTAATTACGAGTTTGCCATTAAAATATAATAGATCAGAGAGAGTCGAAAACGCCCCTAGGGTGAGGCCGGCCACACATGCGCGTGCGGCTCGCGGGTCCGCCTCCTCTGGTACACGCGGAGCCCACCATATATACATGCTAAAACATACATATATTAAAAATATAATGAAGCGCATGATCTTTGCTCTTGTTCAGATTGTTGAATGAACTTATGTTAACATAAAATTTTAGGTGCATGGGTTTAACTATATTTTAGGTGTTATTAGGTTTTTGTAAATTAATATGGACACTTCCAATCATTGAAAAATAATCGAAGGATGTGTGACACATCAGCATTACTCTAGCCAATACGCTAGAGGGACACACTAGCCGCCATTTAATGTCTCAATCTATACACGCACATGTACATACATGCACTTACATAAATGAGCGCGCATGCATATATAATATGTATATGCATGTGTATGCACACACACGAACATGTACATAGTTATGTATGTGTACACATACATATCTATTATACATTTGACAGCGATTTTTGAATCCTAGGGCTGACTAGGACAAGATAAAAGACGGCTGAGATTAAATCTTAGGGAATGAACGGCTAAGATGAGATTTTAAGAAGAATGTGAGAACGTGCAAGGAAAGTCTAAAAGTTTGATGTGCTTGGGAAATGTCGGTGCATTCTCTTTCTGTCTGTTACAATTTTATTAAAAGAAAATGCAACGGAATGCAAGGCTTTTGAAGGGTTAAGAATTCCATGTTTTTGATTCCTTTATCATTCTCCAAAAGTCCATCCAAAATTGTAGACCTTAAGAATTCATACTGTAGTTGCCCTGAATGCAGCGTACGTGTAAAGGAATCAGACTTAAGAATTCCATTCAGAGAAAGAAAATGATCCAAACGTTGCATTCTTAAAAGTCCAATCATATTCCAGCGCATTGATCCCCGGTTAAAAACACACGGTTAAAAACACACTATTAGCTGCCAGCTCATTAATCCACGGCAAAAAGATTGCCCAAACAGAAACAACCATTGTCACTATCTCCATTTAAAAAGCATCTGATCCCTTTCGTTCCTACAATTTAAATCCTCTCTCTCTCTCTCTCTCTCTTCTCTCTCTCTCTCTCTTCTCATGTTCTCAATCCACATTGCGGCCAGTGTCGAGAAAAAACACAGAGACCCGTTAAGCCGGAGGCAGAGCCAAATGAGAAGCGACTGTCGAGAAGACTCCCGTCGACAAGAAGCCCAAGGCCGAGAAGCGACTGCCATCGTTGGATTCTTTCTGAGTTTTTTGCCATTTTAGTTGTGTTTCTGGTGTATCCGACTTTGTTTGAAGGGTCTGAGCCAGATTGATCATTTGGGGAATCAATTATGAGCTTGAATCTGAACGTAAGGTTTATTCCATTTTCGAATGAGCCAGATTGATCATTTGTATCCTCTTTTTCTTTTCTGCAAAGATGAATTAGAACAATTAACGTTGTGAGCATAACGATTTTGGGGAATGGTTCATTCCAGATTCCCATAATTGTTTTAACAATGATGAATTTTCAGATTCCCCAATAATCAGCTGAAAATCGAGAAACATGAATGTAAAACAGAAACCCCCTAATTGCAAGAGTAAACAGTAATTTCAAAGGATTTCACGTTGCTGAATATACCATAGAGACAATAAGGTAGATGACCGGCGTCTAGCTCCAAGTTTCGAACTCTGTCAAACGGCGTTTTCGATTGGGATTTAGCCATTTATGTCGCTTTGGCTAACGTAAATGGGCCTCTAACACGATATTTTTGAGACACTCCTTATCGACTACAAGCAAATTTTAAGCCGAATTGTCCTGGGCCCATTGCTCTTGAGGCATTTTGACTCCTTGAGACGTTGTTAGATATTTAATGAATTAGATTATTGTAAAAATATGTAAAATGTTAAAGATAGTGTAGGCTCATGATTGAACCATATCCATATATCTTGCTGATATTTCATGAGACACGAGTTATATGTATATACGAATTCGGCCGCTGCCTAAGGCACCCCCGTTATTACATTTGATCACTGTTTTTGAATTATATGGCTGACTAGGACAAGCTGACTAGGACAAAGGATTGATAGAAGAACGGCTGAGATTTAATCTTGAGGAATGAATGGTTGAGATAAGATTTTGTGGAAATTTTTGGAGGGAAAAACATTTCTAGGGAAATGAAAGTTTCTGGGGAATGAAAGTTTCTGGGAAATAGCAGAGTGCACGCAATTAATGCATTTGGGAAAAAACTTTAACTTGTATTTAATGTTGCAGATCGAATGCTGTTGTAAATCGAACGATCTCTCCCTCAATGCGGGGCTCACTGTTTCTTCGACGCATGTGGTAACAAGATGAGAATAATTTCCTGTGCCGAACGTGCCCGCGCCCGCTAAATTTTTTACATCAATTTGTTGTTCCGCACCGAAGGCGCTCGCTAAATTTTTTATGCTATTTTGTTGTTCCGCATCGAAAGCGCTCGTGTTGAATTTGTTGTTCTACGTCGAATTTATTGTTTCGCACTGAAGACGCCTGTACCGTTAAATATTTTTACACTAATTTGTTGTTCCATGCAATTTTGGCTGTAGAAATAATTTTTTGTGAAACAAAGATTTCGCTGGGGAAAATCTTAAATGAACCGTGCCCACGGGCACGAGTTATGACTAGTATATCTATATGTGTGTGTGTGTGTGTGTGTATATGTATATATATAAGTGTGTGGGTGTATAAATTAGTACATATATATATAAAATACTGGTAAGGGGCTACATGTGTGGATATGTGCTAACAACTTAGGAAATTTTCTTACGTTGCATCCAAAAAATCCACTCACCGCTCCTTTATTTGATGATCAAAATCATTCGCGTGAACTACATATACTAAAATCTAAATACACCAACGATCTAGTGAACGCAAGCTGCATGCGTATTAGTCTATGAGTGGGATAAGTTTTTATTACCATGAAATCGTTCAATTTTAAACAACACAATGAATGAAAAAAATGGAAATGATAAGATTTTTTTTTCCATGTTTTAAGACATGAAAATCAATATGAACGGTTCCAGTCATATATTTATGTGAGTAACCGAGTATATATACATTTAAAAATTTTATTTTGCATTATTTCAATAAATCCAATTAGGAGCATATATTGTTATGCACGGTGTTCCTCGACCAATCACATAAATGATAAGAGTGTATTTTACAACTCTTGTTGGCTATATAGCACGGGTAGTTTATCATGAAGCCATACTCTTACCTGACACGCAAACGCGGTATTGGACATCCATACTTCTTGGACAATCCTGAAATGTTTCTTGGATAACTTTTGATCTCAATTCTATACTATGTTTTCAAGTTAAGAGGATATAGTGGAAGTAATGAAGACATGTCCTCCATGGCTCAAACACTTCCTCATATAACATAGTCTTTATGTTTGTTCAAGATAGATAAAAATGAAATATGATTTGTATTTCTTGATTAATACCTGGTTACAAGAGAAAGCCTCATATTTATAATATACAACACATCATTGGGCACAAGAACTCAAGAGCCACTACATTAGAACCAAGGAGTTACACAAGAACCCAAGGGTCATATTACTAAAGTAAAAGAGAGATTTGATTATTTCCTAGATATACTCATAATTATGGATGTTGACGAACGAACTTGAACGAGCTTGAACAGGAAGCTTGGTTTTGTTCATAAACAAAATCCATGTTCAAGCTCTGTTTGTTTACTAACCGAGCTCTAAAAACCTGTTCAAGCTTATTCGTTAAGCTTACCGAACGAACGTAAACTAACATTTACCGATTTTGTTCACGAGTAGTTAATCGAATGTTCTGTTCGTTAACAAGACTTATCGAGCTTGTTCGTGAACATGTTCAGGAACATGTTTGTGAACACAAATCAATCTAGTTCATGAACAGATTTTCAAACAAACGAACAAACATCAATTTTTAAATCAGGAATAATAATATTTAAACATTATTGCCAATGACTAAATTAATTAAATAAAAGGATTAAATATTTGCATGACAAAAACAAACAAATCCAACATAATAGCTCCATATATACCATTACAAGCATCCATTCCAATCATAATAAAAAATATAGTATTTGTCTAAATTTACTATTTTCGGTACATGTTTGTTCACGAACACTTAACGAGCTTGTTCATGAACATCACTTAACGAGCTTGTTCACGAACACTTAACGAGCTTGTTCATGAACATAAATGAACGAACGCGGTTATGTTCAAGCTCTGTTCGTTTACTAACCGAACTCTAAAAATCAGTTCAAGCTTGTTCATTAAGCTTCCTAAACGAACATAAACGAATATGTACCAAGCTTGTTCACGAGTAGTTCGTCGAATGTTTTGTTCGTCAACAGCCCTACTCATAATTATATTAACACACACTCAAACTCAAGGTGTAGCTTTAAGTTTAGAGAGGAATTGCAGTAAGAAGAGGTGTGGTAACTCAAGAAAGAGTGAGCGAGGATGGCGACATCGGATGTCTGCAGAGTGGAAGACGCAGGGGTTGAAGAGTGCAGGGCACGATGGTCGCAGAGTTAAAGAGGCCACAGGGGGCCGAGGAGGTACTGCAAAGGGCAGAGGCCAATGGGGCCGAGGCCACGGGGGACCGATGAGGTCCTGCAGGGGCCAATGCCACAAGTGACCAAGGAGGTGCCGCAATGGATGATGTCGCTGGAGGCCGAGGCCGCAAGTGGCCGATGAGGTTCCGCATGAGGTGAGGTCGCTGGGACCGATGAGTGAGGAAGTTGCAGCATAATGCTGGCTCTTGGAGCACGAAAAAGGGGAATGGTTTGAGAGGGAGAGTGAAGAACCAATGTTGTGCTACTGGGATTGAAGATGTGAGAGAGCTGCAGTGGGTTGCCATAGATGGAGGTTGGGAAGCTGTTATTGGAAGTGTTGGTTTCGGCTTTGGCCGATCCTGTGTTGGGGACGAAGAGGCTGTTAGTGACGAGCACGGTGAAGGATAGAGCTTAAGAAACAGCTGATGAGTGAAAAAGAGTTGGAACATGACAATGAGGAGAGCTGATCATCATCCTCTCTCCTCCAGAAGGGAGAGGGCGAGTTGGTAGTGTTGTGACTCTCACAAGAACCTAATAGACTAATACATGAACCTAGAAGAGTAGTACACTATACTAAGAGACATACACAATAAGCTAACTATAACAATTAATATCTTAACACATGAACCAAGAAATGATTTTCTACTTGTGTTAATATATCAATGACTGAATTTAAGCGGAATGACTATATCCATGTGGAAAAGGTTGTAAAATGATTAAAATTATAATGAGTTCGGATATACTTTGAAATAAGAATCAGTAAATATTAAGCTACTCAATAAGAAGTTAAAAATCCAAGGACTTTGTATTCCGTAGTCATGAATATGTTATTAGGTTATAATCATTGCATGCATAATATGATTAGAAATGTATACGTGCTTCTGGATATATCGACATGTTTCCAAAAGAACATTTATAATTATATTTTCGTTCTTTCTTATTTATACATGTTTAGTGGTTTGTCACCGTGTCCCCATATCCTACAAATTAAGAATATGCTTTGTCGCATACCTCTATCCATGTTGTGCCTATGTCCAAGCTTATTAGCCCGTTGGTTTTGGATGTTAAGGGCCTAGTTTAAAGGAATCATGTAGCCAATGAATTTGTTCTTCAAAAATGTTTAGCATTTTAATTACTTAGCTTTTCAATGTATGTTAGACAACACTGTATTGAAGAAATGCAATATATTAAATGCATTAAATAATTTGCTTTTGACTGCTTCTCTTTTGAATATTTCAAAATAAATTGGTAAATTTGTGTCTGTGCTCGCGCTCCTTGCCATGTGATGTCCTATTTTCAGAGATTGCTGCATTCACATGCCCATCTTGTCCCATGTTGTGTCTTAATTTTGAAAAGGTGATTTTGACCAAGAAGCCCATCTCTATTAAATCAGGACTTGACTAAGAGCATGTTTCTTTGGACAACTTCGGGATAGAAAGTGATAAAAGCTCTATTCACCGTCACTTCCTATACTATTCCCTTATTTTCTCTTTCCATTTTCCTCCAATCTGTTTCTTTCGAAGACTTTGGTTTGGGATTCCTCCTTCCCGACTTTGCCGACGTGGATGGCCAAAATCTCGAACGCGAAATCCTCGCGTTTTGCGGGAATTCTGGGCGATAAAGTGACTGCGGGACCCTTTTCGACTGACCTCTCGCGTTTCTTTGTGATTTTTAATTCGGACGGCTCCACAAAAGTGAGAAAGCAACAGATGGTGGGCCCCCCTAAATCAATTACGTGAGAAAGCAACCTATTCTTTCCATTTTTTAAATTTTTTTATTTTAATAAGTATATTTTAATATGTTAGTGAAAAAATTAGTTTAAACATATAATTTAGTTTAATTATAATTATAACATGTGGACCCCACACCAAACTTTCTTCATCCAACTTCCAAACCAACTTCAAAAAAAAAAAGAAACACAAAAATTTAGCGTGGGACCCACAAACAAATCTCAAACCCATTTTCCAACCCCATTTCCAACAAAAGAAACGCAAAACCCAACTTCTCTCTCCCCAAGATTCCAATCGAGATTCACTATTCAAAACAGTGAATCCCAAACCAAATTTTGGCAAAGAAACAAGCCCTAACATGCTGCTTATACCCTTGGCCTGCCCCCCCCCCCCCCCAAAAAAAAAAAAAAAAAAAAAAAAACCAAAACCAAAAACAAAAACAAGAACAAGAACAAAAAAAAATAGATAGAAAGAAAACAAAACAAAGACAAAACCAAAAACAGCACTGCCTATCAGTCTCCTTTAATCAGCTGACAGCCCATGATGAAAAACACACTTTTACCTGTATAAATGGAGGCCTCCCGAGCAGCCACAGGCATATTAGAAGTATTCGCCACAAGAGTAGTCCGCTTCATGACAGATTCTTCACGGCCATCAGGCAATGTCATTGTTAATTGAGGAAAATCCATAAGCACCTGATATATCAAGTAAATAATTCAGTAATTTATGTAAAAGGCAATAAAATGTCAAGTAAACGATATTAAACACGGACCTCTGCCATTTCGTTTCCTCTTTCTCCACAGCCAACGTAAACCACCGTGTCAGAATTAGAATACTGAAGGCATTGACTAGAGTAAGTTCGTTAACATGTAGAATGGAAATAATTCAAACATGCAAGTAAACAAAAGACTATCCAAATCAAGTGTCTGATATTTGTACCTTTGATAGCGCTTGACTAATAACTGTTTTACCACACCCAAAAGCACCGGGTATAGCACAAGTGCCCCCAAGCACAGAGGGGAAAAGGGCATCAAGAACACGCTGAAAATGTCCCAATTAATCAATTCAAAAATAAACTGATGCTAAAAGGAATAAACTTAATCATTATTATGCCAGGGCAAATTGTATTAGCTATATTTACCTGCCCAGTCAAAAGAGGTGTATCTGCAGCAAGTTTTGTTGCCACAGGCCTCGGGGTACGCACAGGCCAGGTCTGCATGAAAAGAAGTTTGTGTATGGTGCATTGTTTAATTGAACCTAAACACACATCATTGTTTAATTGAACCCAAATCCCAAAAATAATAAGCGGCCAGACCCTAAAGTAGTTACTGACCTGGAGCATAGTAACCTGCTTTCTGATACCTTGAAACTCCAGCTCAAGTACTGTTTCCTGAAGACAATATATGCTAATTATGATATCAAGGATACACAATGGGTAGTAGCAAGGATACACAAAAGCAAAGAAGACAAACTTGATTAAAATCTGTATGTTAACCTGAAGGCTGTAGTGACCGGGCGGGGCAATGTAAGAAATTTTCCCCATAGAGCCAGGAGGAAGAGCAACATGGTGTTTCATCAAAGTGTTCTCAAACACGGTCTGCAGAAAAAGGGACCTGGTGAGAAATAATGATGCACTTGATAAGAGAATATAATAATTTATCTGCCATTATTACAAAAGGGAGCATAACAAACTCAATGAGATTCCGCGGCGCTTACAGCATATAAATCTCCACCAGTGAGAAGATCTCCAACATCTAAAAACAATTAAAGTAAAAGATCATTTTTTTGAATATTAACAATTGTTGGCGATAGAATGACAGGTCAAATATGAAATTGACATAATAAAGAAAGAGAAGGAAACAAGAGAAAGAGCAATTACCAAACTTATTTGGCTCAAATTCCCATAATGTATCTTTGTCAAGTGCTGGGACAGAAACCCCACGAGGGATATAGACATCGCCAGATCTTATGGCAATAGTTTTCAGAGGTCTCTATGTTGAAGAATAACAAGGAGGCGGCAGTTAGTGAATAGTATGCTTTGAAATATGACCGTATAGATCCAAAGCAGTGCAAAGAAAAATCATAATGTTCAGATAACTGAACAATCGTAAGCTAGATAACTTTTTCAATGCAACAATATTATTCAATGCGACAATAATATTCATGGAACAAACATTCTAACATGCAAAGAAAACCGAGTAAAATTACAACCTGCAGCTATTGTATTAGTCTTGAACAGCAGATACATTTCATTGACAATATATGATTTTTAGTTTGAACATGGTAAGCATCAATTACAAGATTCTGAGCATTAACCTAAGATGGTAGTTTGTGTATTAGGCTTCCAACGTACCTGTATTCCATCAAAGATATTTCCTAGAATCCCGGGTCCCAATTCAACTGAAAGAGGCTGCAAGAGAAAAACATATGTAAAAAATGGGTTTACTGTGAGTCTGATTGTGCTAACAAAATAAAAGAAGTCCTTTAAATACCTTACGGGTTCTCAATACTGGGTCATTCACCATCAACCCAGCTGTTTCTTCATAAACTGAAATCATGGCGATAACAAACATATTGAATTCCGTGTTTTCAACATTAGAGTAAAGAATTCCCGAAAATGTTACAGCCAATTGCAGGTAAGTTTTGCCTGAAATGAAAAACACCTTGAATGGTGGCTGAATCTCCCTCCAACCTAATGATCTCCCCTATGAGATTGTCATGACCGACACGGACCAATTCATACATAGCAGCACCCCCCATTCCATCTGCCACCACAACTGGCCCAGACAC
The DNA here is from genome assembly GCA_030789695.1 of Scilla litardierei. Classification (NCBI taxonomy): domain Eukaryota; kingdom Viridiplantae; phylum Streptophyta; class Magnoliopsida; order Asparagales; family Asparagaceae; genus Scilla; species Scilla litardierei. The sequence goes on along the minus strand of CM061134.1, from coordinate 218,753,581 downwards.
CTGCACTTCAGATGAATTATAATTAGCATATATCAGTGAGAAAATTTATGCAGAAATGTTTATGTCTCCATCTGAATGCTCCAAAGTTTGGAAAAAAGCTAAATCAAAATGATTGATTTAGAGCCTTTGAGACTCAATTCTAGAATGGATATGAAAATACTGGATTTCCATATGTTATTATGATACATCAAGTAGACATTATATGAAGATAATGTAAAGGTCCTGGAAAAAATATATTGATATGCATATTATTATTTTATTTGTCAGTTCAACCATTACTGTAATTGGAACAAATGAATTTGCATGTTATTTGTCGTTCTTTGATCTTCAGAATTACCTACGGAGTGCAAAACACATATAAGCTCATTCTTGTGGCAATTTCATCAATAGTTTGCATTTTTTCCTACATAAGAATGTAGAACGCGATGCAGACATCTTCTGTTATCTTTTTAAATTGATCCTGGTATGCTCTTTTTTTTTTCTACTTTGTCTTTTTTGGGTTACTTGTGGAAGTAAATATTAGAGCTCATTTATGATACAGAGAAATTCCATGAGTTTCACTCTATAATGTAAAAAGTTGTTGGCTACAAAGACCCGTTGCGGTAATTATTATGAAGTCAGCAGACACGCTCCTACTGCTTCAATCAAAAGCATGTTAACAAAAACTCCATATACATGGATCGAGTTAAGAAAAATACAGCCTCGGTCCAATATTAAGGAAAGTTTACCCTGTGTTGCCTTAAGCTTTAATATGTTCAGACCCTGTTCTGAGATACTAAAACTGAGTTAGCATATCTAGGGAATCCAATTTGCACATGCAGTTCTAAAGACGGAGATTTAATAAAGAGACCAGATTAAGAATACAGTTTACATACTGTACTCGGATAACAATGAGCTGGACATTAATTTCTCCATAAGCTCTATTTATACCTCGAGTCTAGATAAGGTTGAACTTTGCAAGCAGTTAAAATGTTTGTGCATTACAAGTTAATAGTCTGTGAAAGCATTGCAAAAGGTAGCTTGAAGTGGATGAATTGGAACAAAATACTGTAAAAACGTTACTTGTAAAGTTACGGGAACTGTGAATATTACATTACAATAACAAAGCTTCGCCTTCTCGGTATAAGACAGAAAATTTTTGGTTGGCAAACAGAATTAGGCCTCATGCTAGCTCCATATTGCACCCCATGTGAAGACCAAAGAAGTATCTAGTGCATTAAATCTTCATTATTCGAGTTGTTTGATGCCAAGAAAGATGCTCTCTAAAAATCTTTGATTCAGCTTTCTTGCTGGCACAAATATCTTCCCTTCAATAACCTCACAAAGTACAAAAATGGAACTAATTGGAAAGGTTTAGAATTCGCACGAAACACTTTTAGAAATTTATATGTGATATTCATGTAAGAAATTCAAAACTTTTAACTTTGTCCACAAATCGATACAAAAGCTTAAAAACTATGTTCACACTAGCTTACTCCCCAGTCAACAGATCACACACAGTTCGAACTGAACAAAGGCGGTAGACTCAAAGCTAAACATTTAAATATATTCTAATATTACAGCAAATTTGAACTTGATCAATACGAAAACATAAACAAAAGATTGGGCCAAAAATTCAAATTGTTGTCATGAGATCATCGAATCTCCCATCAAAGAAACTACAAATCGCACTAACAACAACAACAACAACAACAACAAAATAAAAAATTTAACGTACCTTCCGAACGTATCCGTACTCGCTCTCCTTCTCGGCATCCTCGAAGGTCGTCAGCCGGTCTCCGTACGACATCTCGCCGACCGCCGGGGATCAGAAAACGAGATCGGTCGGCCGATCGATCGAGCAAAATCCCCAATGATTGATCGAGACAAGGATGAGTGATTAAAATTGCTTTCAGGGTCAAAAACGTAAAATATTGCGATTAAAATCTCTGACAACTGATAGATCAATCGATTCAAATGATATTTTATTTATAAAGGATGCAAATTCCTCAGCCGTAATTAATTTATTTGGCCAATTTAATCCTTCAAATTTCATGATGATTTAAGGACCTGTGATCTGCGAGCTCGCGCCAATCACATGATTCCTCTTGGCCTTTGGATGCTTTTTCGACAAGGCTAATTAATAAAGAAAAGCCCGTATCATGTTTTTGCATATATGCCGTACTTTTCTTTCAGTTATTTAGTTTATTTATTGCACGATCGTCGGGTTTTAATCTCTATGCGACATCTGGACTCTAATGATAATTAGTGCATAACTAACTGTGTTACTTTAGTATGATACGGATTCTGTTGGGCTTGCAATTGGTCTGGGAATGGGCTTTTTCTTGCGGAGTGATATAAAGCCTATATCAAGGGGAACGACGCTGCTTCGTATGAGTTTAATAAATACTTGATTAAAAATATATCGAAATCATGGGCCGATGATGCCCACGGGGCATTACCGTGGGGAATGGGCACGCGTCCTTTTGTCGTACGGACTGATAGCAAGATTTTTTTTATACATTATAATGAATGAATTGAAACTTCGACCTCTCCAACGCTGAATTTTGTAAAACAAACCAGAACTTTAACATGTTTTGATAACATAATCCGCATTTTGAAATAAAAAAACAATATTATCCTAAATTATTGACGTTTTGAAAAATATGCACTAATGCTAACCTAGCTTCATATGAGTTTTCAATGTTCATAGTATTTTTTTATGAAATCAATACTCATTTTCTGATAGTTTTAAAAAATCAAGCCAAAGTTTAAGGTAGCTTTATAAAATGTTCAATGTAATTTTTTAGAATTTCAAGTTTTGCAAGTAGTATTTTACTGCGTTTCAAAGTTCAAAAAAATTATATATATGAAAGTAAGTTCATTGTAGTATTATAAAATTTAGCCTTTTAGCACCATGGGGATGGGGAAAAAAAATAGAAAGAGAACAAATGAAAGTAGAAATTGAAGAAATTTTTCGAAAGAGAGTCATCCGTCAATGTCTCGTGCCAATGTATGATTTTTGCATTTTATTAATGTTATTTTTATACATCAGAAAGCATGAATCAACCCATCGACTTCTCACAAGTGAGCGTGGAAAATACCCCTAGGCTATCAGGTATCTTTTTTTACAGTTTCATTTGATCATGGTTGTGGTTAATTCAGCCATCAATTTTTTTTCAAATTGATTGTTATGCATGTAGTCATTTCTATAACATCTTTATTTTTAATAGCAAACTTGTAAATAAGTGGTATGTGCGCAGAGGCAAAACGGTGGGTTTGCAAAGTAACTCCCAATAACACGTTGCTCCTTGGTCTCGGGATGAAAATGGGCATTTGTTGGCTAGTAAAGAACTGCTCTCACTCCCAAACGCTTAATTTTGAAGTTCACATGGAACCGAAAAAAGCCAGAAAATCCTACAAAGCGCGCTCTAAATGACCTTGAGCCTTTAAGTTTTAGTGTAAATTTCATAAGATTTACAATATTATTTGAATGTCTTTTCAATTATACAAATAAGCGTCAAAATTCAAATCTCTTTTTTCATTTTGATACATCGGAAAGAACAAAATTCAGATCTCTTGAGGTGAAGACTACCAACTTAGACAATGAATTCGAAAAAACAAAACAAAATAAAACATAATTATTGAAATTGGATTGGTCCATCAAGTATACTTATCATGCTATTTGGGCTTCGTGTTTAAAAAAACTGTGGATCAATTTCTTTATAGATTATTAACCTGCATATATTAGATTTGATCCTCAAAACATGAGTAAGCTTAGTTTAGGGACTGCAGCCCTGCTTCAAGGTTCTTAAGCCGACAATCAAGACGAAGAAGGGCAAGGCATTAGATACATCAATGTAACATGATCGCACAACAAAATGTATGTACACTTCAACAGTCAGGTTGTACACCTATCTATAACAACACCCTATTCAACTGGCATTAAAAGGAGAGACAGGTTACAAGCACTAAATTTTCGTAAACTAAGAGAAGCATCAAAATGAAAAGAAAAATGGATAACATTCATATTCAATTATCAACAGCATCATGTTCCAAAAACTGTCGATTTACAGAGAAATTAGTTGGCGAGCTCAAAGGGTGATCATGATGCTGGGTAAAGTTGGAAGTTTTTTCGTCATGCGTTTTGTTTGTATCATCTTGTTTGAAGCTTTTGCTCTGCGGCTCATCTCCAACCACTGAGATCACACCCCGGGCCTAAATGGTAAATCACAAAGGCGATGAAAGATTAAATGAAATATATGGTTTGCCTCTGCTAATACTAATTTAAGAAATGCGGTGATTTCAACGTTCATCAGTCCCTCACCTTGGAGCACGAAGGCGAGATCTCCATTGCCAAATTAAGCTATCTACTCCAACTCAACCTTTAATATGTGCTTTGTAGAGGTTTATGTACATTACTGCAGAAACTTTAGCCAAACAGCATAAGGTCGTTATACTGAATAAGATCGCATGCAAAAATTACTCATATGGATATGTATCAAAAGACTGCAAGACTAGTAAATTACCTGACTGATCAGTTCAGGCTGCACAATATCCATATTGTTTCACTTGATCTGAATATCATCATCGTTTGTTCCAAATAGGGATGAACACTGAAGAAATTAAATGACTGGAGAAAAATATTGATAAGAAACCAGCAATCTTTTCATTGCTATTAGTGTGTTTAAATGTACAAATCATCAAGGGTACAATAGTAATCTACAGTACGATATGAATCTTGGTTGTTTGGTAACTAATAACATCGGATCTTTGCAAAATATGATTCGTTGTCTCGGAACACAATCAGAATTGAATGACATTGATGTGATCCCAGTCTTTGGGGGATTTAGTCTAATATCCTTGTAATCTTTCCAGCATGCGGTACATTGTATCGGGTCACAATCAGCATTGGATGTCTTTGATGTGAGACCGGCTTTGGGAAGATTTAGTCTACTTTCCTTATAAACACCAGCATCATGCACATTCCCAAAAAAAATAAAATCAACGAATGAGAATGCATCTTTGGGGGATTTAGTCTAATATCCTTGTAATCTTTACAGCATGTGGTACGTTGTATCGGGTCACAATCAGTATTGGATGCCTTTGATGTGAGACCGGCTTTGGGAAGATTTAGTCTACTTTCCTTATAAACACCAGCATCATGCAAATACCCAAAAAAAAAAATTCAATGAATGAGAATGCAGGATTATCACGTTGTATCATTGGAATGCTTAGAATCATCCACTTCCGAGTCAGGATCACTTCTTTCATCAAAATCTTCATAATCTTCATCCACCTGCAAACCAAAGAATACAGTTTTATTAAGGCTGCCCATGCAATTCTTGAAAATGAATATCAACAGAAGAATCTAGAAATTTTCAATCGAAGTGGGATCTATTTGGAACAAAGCGTTGCATGGGAAGATTTTTTTTCCTCTGTGTGTGTACAAACGTGCGCACGTGTGTTGAAGGAATCATGACAGAGACATGTTGGTGCCAAATTTCTTTACAAGAAACATGTCTAACATAGGGGGCTCACCACTTGACCACTAGAAAGGCAGAGGGCGCACAGAAAAATAAGACTTATTAGCAATCTTGTCTAAGCTGAGCAAGCTATGTATGGTTAATCTAAAAATCAAGCAAGGGACTAAAATCTTGAGCCAAAACTATGAAATTAAAAAAAAAAGATCAACTTCGTCTAATCACTCTTCTCCATGTTGCTTGAAGGTCGCAACAGGTTTGTTTTCAACTGGCAATGCCGGTCTTCATTTCAGTAGCTATAAGATGACGTCATCTTCTGCAAGTGTTCTTGCCATGTAGCGTCCTCTATTGAAGTGTCAGTCTAAGACTTCTCAAAGCTGCATTTACATTTATGCACCCAGTTCAATTTAGTTCTCCTCTGCTTCATTCCGATGCTCACATATACTATGTTCACATTCTATGACCTTTAATTTTAATTATCTTCATTCATCTGGTGTTTTCTCTGGGAGTATTCCCCCCTCGATAGTGTATTTTCATCTTTCTAATTTGGTGTGTTCTTTAGATATTTGGTGCATATGATAGTTTCTTCAGTAGTGGAAGAATCGTGGAATGGCACGCTCATGTTTCGTATGGTATGTTCCTTCTTGCAGTTTCCACATCGTTTCAGTACGTGCAAGTGCCATGATGCAAGGGCATTAGTGATTCCTGATCTTTGTTAAAATGGGAAGTTTATAACATATGCGATATAACAGCTAAGCACACCAACTGCTAAAACATGGTTTGGGGTAGAACAGGATGACAGTGCTCTGAATATTTTAATTTTTCTGATCATGTTTTACATACAGCGGCTTTACCAGGACCCTCATGCAAAAGTTCATTATGTCAACACTTGGAACCCCGAGTCATGTTGTCTCGACACAACCGATATAAAATGTACAATGTTGATGCATGGAATCTCGCAGGGACCGAACAAGCCGTCGGACGCCTGGGCTGGTCCGCTGATGCAAGTATTCCCGTAACAGAGCCGTCCTCATTCTCTAGTAGCTGAAATAGAGAAACAAAGGCGTTGGAGGACCAGATGCAAATCCACCGGGTCGAGGGCGGACCCCCAACTACCTTCCAATGCCTAAGTCAGGCGATGGTTTGAGGGAAGGATGTGATGGGCGTAAGGTAGCATGTATATGAGGGGGGCGTAAGGTAGCATGTATATGGTTTGAGCATGGGGGTGTCCATCGCCAGTAGGGGTTTGAATGGAGTTTTAGGCTGAGAGGATGCGTGTTCCTGGCAACGGAGGAGTCATACCGCTTATATAGAGCTTGTGGGGAGTATGCCATGTCTGACCGACTTGAGGACTATGAATTCCCTGGCATAACTGTCTCCTGCAAATAATGTTAGTAGCAGATATAACAGAGAGTAATGGACCACGTCTGCAAATAAGACAGGCGGTTATTAACACGTTAAGTGGTCATTGAATGTCCGTTGATAACGGCCTGAAGAGAAGGCAGATTGTTCGCCTAAGATTATGCCACGTGAATTGGGTGGGCTGATCTGGCCAGGCAAGCAGGTGCTCGGACCATGAGACTGGGGAGACCGACCTCGAGTAGCGAGGTCGTCTCTACAGGAGTGTGTTAACCTCAGATAACAAGGTTGACTTGGTGTGTGCTTGCTGATGAGAGGCCAACCTCAGGTAGCGAAGTCGTCTCCATGTGGGGCCTGTCGAGGAGCGGACCTAATGGAAGGTCAGGCTGTGATGTGGTCAGATCGGACTGATCTCTCAAGTCGAAGTTCAGAGGCCCCCCAAGGGCGATGGTAGCTTGCGTTGGTCCCATCTGGGTCTCATTAGGTCCCACTGCTAGTGAATTCAATACGAAACGGTATCTACGATGGTACCTAGTCTTATGGCTAAACATTGTCGACCCGAGCTACAAATATAAGGTCAAAAGTGGAAAGGCGAGGAGACGAAACCGAGGAAAATCCTGCTTAGTTGAACCAACTAAGCACGTTACATCCAAGCTGCAAGGGCTGCGCCTTGGAGAGATTTTATCATGCCTACATGCTCCTTGGGACGTGAAGGGGTGGAATTGAAGTGATCTGCAGTTAATGCAGGATTTGATCAGATAGAGTTGTTTTCCAAGGAGTCGCTGACGTGGCAATGGTTGATAGGTGGAAGCTGGTCGGTTGCGAGGATCAACGACTGTGGTTGCCACGCGTTTTATATATTGATCGAATGGTTTCCATTGCTTCCTACCGTTTCACCTATCAAGCAGGTTATAAAAAGGGAAAGACAGTAGTCATTCATACTTGCCCTTTTCTTCCTCATGACGACATCATGTCCGGCTACTCCAGTTACTCCGACTACGACTTCCAAGCCACGCCTTCAGAGCCTTTACCACCAACGTCAGAGAGTTAGCCAACTCCGGTCGAGCCCTCCATGAGCGATGACTCGAGTGAAGAAGACCCGTAAGGGAGTATGCTATCTTTGATCATGTCTTCGTCTTTCTTAAGCGAGAAGCTGAGTGAAGAGGATGTCGAGTTTCCAGGAGAAAGTGATGTCATGTCCTAGTCTCTGAGGGCCGAAGAAATCGTGGCTGATGTGAGGAGGCGTGCACAGGATGAGCGACCTGCTCCTCACCAGCTTGCTGCTGAGCAAAGGCATTCCGTCGAAGACGAAGAGGTCGAGTCTTGCGAAAGGGAAATGGGAATGCAGATAAAGGGCCGTTTGCCAAGCCGTCACTGAAGAGGACCAGGATGGCGTCCCTATGTGGGTGTTGGGTCCACCACAGCTGAGGCGGGGCAAATCCCCCAACCTGGTAGAGACGTGGTGTCTGCCAACAGTGCAGTGAACCGAGAGGTGCTGCCGAGACATGATCCTGAGGAGGCTGCTGAGTTCCTCCAGTGCATGAGGATGGTAAGCTTCGTTATTGTCATTAATTTTGGCATTGTGATCTCAACTTAATCATTTATCCTTGTGTGAATGACTTAGTAGAGCTGTGTCGCTTCTTCCGCTGCAGTGGGAAACGTGCAAAGTCTTTGGAGGTGGAGAATGCCTTCCTCCGAGATCTTCTCTACCTGCAGAGTGCAAAACTGTGAGATGAGAGGGCCCAATTGCGATGCGCTAAGGAAGAGCTTAGGAAGGCAGCCACTGGAAAGTCTGCCGGAGGCTCTGGGGGAGGAACTGTGCATGGCCCAAGTTCAGCGATGTAGATTTTTCTTCGTTCTTTCTTTTTGTCTTTTGAACTTGTATGCCACAGGTCGACGATTTTGTAATTTTGGTAATGAATGAATGAATGAATGAAGCTTTTGTCTTTGCTCATCTTTGATGACTGTTGAGATCGTGTGTCCGCTCGAGCCGAGCAAGTTAAGGGTTATACGTTGGCTTGAGCTCGAAAGACTGGATCAAGTTTGCTCTGTGTGCAGAGTATCTGAACTGGACCCAAGTGGTCCGTAGATCCGAGCTCCCTTGAGCAGTAGGCATGACCTAAACTTCCTAGTTAGGTCAGGTGGACTCAAAGACAGCGGTCCATGCCCTTGGAATTCCGAAAGGGGTACTTGCAGGGCCCCAGCCTAAGCTGAGTGCATTGTCTCATATCAGTTGCTGATGTGAGATTTTCCCTGATGCCCGAAAAAAGACAATTCAAATGTCTAAAGACAAGAGAAAGCTTATGATGGCGCTGAGACACTGAGGCTGGACCAACGGGGGTCCCAGCTTGAGCTAGTGGGCTAGGCTCAATACTGCCATGTGTGAGTGTTGCTTGACAACGGTAGGACACTTTGGGTAGACTAGCAGAGGCCCTAGCCTGAGCTGGGGGATATGCTTGGACGTGGCACGACTGAAGTCGAGTGCCAGAGGTCAGAGGCCTTAGCCTGGACTGATGGCTTGATTCGAACGTAGCATGATCGTGCGAGGTCAAATGCCAGAGGTCGGGGCCTCAGCCTGGACTGAGTGATTGATTCAGACGTAGCATGATTGTGCGAGGTCGAATGCCAGAGGTCGGGCCTATCATTGGACTGAAGGCTTGAGTCAGATGACCGTGCGAGGTCGAATGACAGATGTCGGCATTGGGGCCCTCGTGGGAGCCGCGCCAGCAGAGTTCAATGCTGGGACCCTATGGCCTCAACGGCAGAAGCTCCAGCTTAAGCTGGGTATTTGAAGACTAGCATGGCTAGAGTCGGATGCTAAGCGCTGAAGTTGCTCGCCTTACTGTGCCGTGGAGATTGGACCATCGAGGACTCCAGCCCAAGCTGGGGGATTTGCTGAAGGCATCACTGCTAAGCATGGTGCTACTTGAAGGGTGTTTACCCCACTAGGTCGCTGAGGTCGAACCAGTGTGGGCCCCAACCTAAGCTACGAACTTTGATTTATGTTTCAACAGTTGAAACTTTGCAATGATAGATTGGATCTCCTTCCTTAGGTCAAGGGATCGGAGGCCGTTTCGTGTAGAACTTGGGTTGGCCAGCCCGGATCTCGTGCGCTCTTTTTGCTTTTCACCATGAGAGAGGACGAAGAAAGCATTGGAGGGAATGTTGAAAAAGATGCTAGATCGAGAGCATATGCAACAGACCTTGTCACAATATCCTTCATCTAGTGTCAAATGTCGATCCATGAAATCTTGCAGGGGACTGGACCTGCTGATGCAAGCATTCCTACAACAGAGAACCCGAACCGGTCGATTTTCCTGGGCCGTCCTCCTTCGCCTGTATCTGAAATAGAGAAATAAAGGCATTAGAGGACCAAGTGGCAAATCTCCTGGGTCGGGGGCAGATCCTCCAACTACCCTCCAATGTCTAAGTCAGGCATGGTTGAAGGAAATGAGATGATGGACGTAAAATAACCCATGTATGGTGCAAGCATATGGGTAGAGCATGGGTTTGCCCATCGCCATTAGGTTTTTGAGTGGAGTTTTAGGCTGAAAGGATGCAGCGTACCTGGTGACGACATAGTACGACCATTTATATAGAGCTTGTGGGGAAGTACGCCATGTCAGGCCGACGTAGAGACTACGGATTCCCTGGTGTAACCGTATTCTGCAAATTAGGCGAGTGCACAGATATGTCAGGATGTAATGGATCACGTCTGTAGATAAGGCAGGCGGTTGACACGTTAAGTGGTCATTGAATGTCTGTCGGTAACGACCTAGACAGAGGATGGATTGTTCGCTTGAGATTATGCCACATGGGTGGAGTGAGCTGACCTGACCAGGCAAGCAGCTGATCAGGCCATGAGACCGGGGAGGCCAATCTCGGGTAGCAAGGTCGTCTCTACATGAGTGTGTTGACCTCGGGTAGCAAGGTTGGCTTGGTGTGAGCTTGCTGATGAGAGGCCAACCTCGGATAGTGAGGACATATCCACGTGGGGCATGTCTAGGAGCTGACCTGATGGAAGGTCGGGCTGTTCTGGAGTCATGTCGGGCTGATCTCTTGAGTCAGAGTCCAGAGGTCCCCAAAGGCGAGGCTAGCTCACGTCGGATCCCATCTGGGTCTGGCTGGGTCTCACTGCTAGAAGGTTAAATCCAAAACTGTATCTACATACAACAAAGATAGGTATGTTATAGAAGAAGGGAAAGGAGTAAAAGAATATCTGGAAAAAAAATACCCATAACGAAATAAACAAGAAATAGAAATAAAAAAGTTATATACTTATTGTGTTACTTTTACTACCATATTCATCCAACCCAGTGACATGCTTTTATTGTAAATTTGTTATTGACATGACCTCTAAATACGGGATATGATATATAAATATATTATATTACATTTATTACAATCATGTGCCCGTGTTCTACAATCCAATATACCGTGTCGCCGTTTTTGGACACTTGGCTCCTGTGTTCCATGTCCAGGTAACACTGATCTACAGTAGTAAGCACATTAATAGAATATATATCGTATAAGTGTATCTTTTCATATCTGAAGTGTTCATCACGGATCAACCATGGGATGATCCATTCTGGTGTTCGTAGAAACCTAATTGTGAGAGCTAGAACTCTCAGAAATATATCCCTACAAAAATAAAGTGGAAGTCTCACGTGAAATACCCATCACATATGGGTGATTACAATAGACAAGGATTTCGTACAAACAAACATGCCAGAAAGAGAAAATTACCTCAGTGATCTCTGCATCAGGTAGTCGTTCTTGAAATTGGACGCTAGGTGCATGTTCGAGCTTTGAAAGATTGTCAAGTACCTTCATTCTAATATCATCCAATGACTTGTGTGAATTCCTATTCTCCATGTTACTTGGTGCCACGTGGATGGTGAATGCTGGACCAAAATACCCAGAATATTCATGTTCAGGCACCTTGTTATCTACTTCAACGCCAATGGCAACTCCTGTCTGATCATAGAAGGTTAACTAATAAAAATGTGTTTTAGAATTGAAAAACTAAAAGTATAAAACACGGAGAAAAGAAATTTCTAGACTAATAACAGAAACCTAAAACGATCAATCAGTAAACATGATGCATGCAGTCTCCACCTAAAAAAATTTAGTCCTCATTAGATGAGCCATTAGAGGAGAAACAAACTTTTTCGAATGGGTAAGAATTTATGTATACACGTTGAAACCACTTCATGTGAGGAACCAACGTGGAGAGACTAAATTTAGGAAGAACTTTATAAATGCATTTAAGCCTCTAAAGTATATCAATAAAGATCAAATTTTCCTTATGAGTTAAGTCTTGGTAAATCAAAATGATTAAAGGTCGTAAAACACTAATGTCCTGCCCGATGGAATCTAATAACTTTAGGCAGGTATCTATTTTCATTTAAACGTAAGATATTGATTCATAAAATGGATCTAAAAGAGTCAAGCATGAAAAGGAAATGGGAGAGTGAATGACCTGTACATGCACTAAATTGAACACCCTGAAAAATTATATATTGAAGATATGAATAACGAGTGAAATGAGAATTACGATATAGCATACAAATGGTGGGATGCATCTAATTACCTCATAGCACCAACACCGAGCAACATTTTGAATAGTATACCCTCCTCCACCAAGAAGCAATAGCGGCACATTGAAAGATCTCATATATTTCACACACTCTGCATGGCCTTTGACAGAAAGGTTAAAGCAACCTAACTTATCACCAGACAATGAGTCGGCACCACACTGAAGCACAATAGCACCTGGCTGAAAGACCTCCATTACTTTTGCCATTATGGGTTTGAAGATAGACTGATAGCTCTCATCGTCAATCCCCTCATCTAAGGGAATGTTCACAGCATAATGTTTTCCTATCCCAGCTCCAATGTCACGTATATCTCCCGTTCCAGGAAAGTAGTCTCCAAATTTATGGAATGAAACTGTCATTACTCTGTTGGTGGTGTAGAAAGCTTCTTCTACACCATTACCATGGTGGATATCAATGTCTATATAAAGAACACGCTGCCAAGAGATAATAACAGATATATATCAGAAAAACAAAGTGGATCAAATATGAAAGTAAATCTATGCTTAAAATGGGTTGGTAGATGACAGAAATTGTGTGAGATATGGTGAACTTATGTATATCACAGATTGCCATGTGAGATATGGCGAACTTATGTATATCACAGATTGCCATTTTAACTAGAGACTACATGTTTACAGTAAAGTGACAAGCCATATAGCATGGAAACTTCTCCCATGAAGCCATGTCATGTCCAATACGTGTTGGACGCACATGTCAAATGCAGGTGTTATGTTAGTCTTTAGAATATCTCATGTGTTGGTATGTCATGGCCGTGCCCATGCAACATAGGGGCGAGATTGATGTTTGTATCATGTGACAAAAATGGCACGGAGTTGGGTAGCCGTATATTTCACATTGCCCTAATGAGAAGATCCACGATGCCCAATTCACATTGCCCTAATGAGAAGATTCACGATGCCCAAGTGAAAACATCGCTTGGAGAACCTTCAATAAGTTGGAGAAAGAGGTTACCAAAGCAAATGAGAGAAAGGGAGGAATACAGGCATAAAGGGAGCTTGAAATAATACCAGCTTCCATGAGACACAAATTTCTAATATTTTTAAAATTTCACATATACTATCATTGTGTTCTTTGATGTTGTTTTAGATACATCTATTAGCACTTAATGTTTAAAAAAACCATGTATTAGTTTCTCAACGTGCAGGGGAAAAGTTGGGAATTGTTGAAAATTGTCCCCAAAAAAATTCAAGAATTGCCTCACTTGTGTCAGAGGACCATCGATATCAATTGCCACACATAAATAAATTCAAGAATTGCCTCACTTGTGTCAGAGGACTATCGATATCAAGTGCCGCACAGAACAAATTTTTATAATCTCATTCCCTAATTTACCTCGACTTCATACTTTATGGCACAATCAGGGCATAAGAGAACTCTCAAATAATCAAACCGACATAAAATTCTCCAGTACCACACAGTATAATGGCATCTAACTATCAATGCGAGCAAATAGAAACCCTAGGCTGTTCTTTACAGACCCCACAAACAATGAACTTTTCTACATTAATTCTCAACACTAAGCTGCTATAACCTTCATTTTTCTTGAAGATCAACTTTATGATCAAAATTAGCGAAAAAGACATCAAATCAGATCAGTACCTCATGATTCTTTAGCAGCTCAAGAATTGCAAGAACGATATCGTTGACGTAGCAGAAGCCCATGGCCTCGCGCTTCCTGGCGTGATGCAAGCCCCCGGACCAATTGATGGCGATGTCGTAGGTCCCCTTGTTGATCTTGGCGGCGGCGCCGACGGAGGCGCCGGCGTAGGTCTGGCAGAAGGAGTAGAGGCCTTCGAAGACGGGGCAGTCCCCGCGGACGTTGTAGCGCTTGAGGTTTCGGAATTGGCGGTGGAGGAGAAAATTTTCGGGGGTGACGGTGCGGAGGAATTTGATGTAGTCGTCGGAGTGGAAGCGGCAGAGGTCGCCGTCACTCGCGCGGTTGGGGCGGAACACGTGCATGCGGGAAATGAGACCGTAGTGGTCGAGGAGAGCGTGGGTCACGCGGATCCGATGGGGCTTCATCGGGTGGCCTCGGCCGTAGTAGTAGTTGCCGACGTCGGGGTCGTAGAAGTAGCAGACGCGGCGCTTCGTGGAGTCCGTCGACGACGACGACGGGAGAGAGTAACCGCCCGTCTCCATTGCCGATCGATTGGAATCGATCGCCGGTGAGAGAGAAATAAAGAGTAGAGATCTTTTTTCCGGCGGAAATAAAGAATAGAGATTTGTATGCGAGTTCGGAGGGAGGTTGACGAGGAAGCAATGAGAAATTGGAGTGGGTCGTTGGGTTTGGGTTTAGTTTTGGGTTTTAAAACTAGCGGCGCCGTAGGATTGGGTGCGTTAAAGATGTGTTTTTGGCTCTAATCAAAAGTGCAGTGAGTTCTAAAATTAAGCCTTGTATTTTACAAGAAACTATTGGACATGCTTGCATGATTTAAATTAATGCCCATTTTTAAATTCCGGTGTATTAAAAAAAAAAAATTAATGCCCATTTTCATTGTTGTATTAAAGGCATTGCTTTCAAAAAAATGTTGTTTCTTGTTTTCCAAAGTGCTAATCGAGCCGATCAACTTGAGGCTCCGCTTGTTGAAAACTCGTCCAGCATCACTTGACAATAAAATGAGTATCACATGAATTTACACACGTGCATTGTTAAGAATAATAGTCATAAATTGAAAGAAATTGATGTCCGTAGATCAGGATTGGGCGTCTACACGTTGGTATAAGCTTTGAGCTAGATATGATTACAATTACTAATTTAAGGCGTCACCACTATCAATAAGTTTATGGCTTCATTAAATATCATGAATTTGTGCGCCATCTTTCAGTCATGTTTCATATTCTAATAAGCATCAGTAGGCTCGACTCAATCTCGAGCTCCATAAATCAGGGATTGGGCATCTAAGGTATTATTGTCTAATTTACCAAGTTTAAATGTTTAATTATTAAAATGCCGCATGCACTGCACAGGCTCGTTCCCTTTCTTCGTATGTGCTGGGCTTGACCAAGCGGTCCAAGCCCGCTAAGTTGAGAGACGGGCATCAGCTCAAACTCAACAAACTCGTTGTAGGGGACACCAAATGCAATGGCGTCTCATCTCAGCCTGGGCGAATCTCAACGTCGGATCGCCGATTACATCTCCCGCTTCTCCGACGCCGCCGCACTCACCCATCTACTCACCGTCACATCGACCTCCTCTTCCCCCTTCCTCCTCTATGTATCCGACGCCCTCGCCGCCGCCGGCCCTGACTCAGCCGCTCGCCTCGTCGCCCACCATACTCAAGAGATCGGAGATATCGTCCATCGCCTCCTCCGTTCCATCCACTCCCACCGCCTCCACCGCTTCGCCGACGCATACGCATCCTTCGAGAAATCGGCGAGGTACTTTGCATTGTTAATGACTAGTTTCGATTTTGATGGGTTGATGACTCGGTATGGTAAAAGTTGGGATCTTTTCAGTGCTTTCTAGCAGGAATTTCGGAATTGGGGGTCGGGATGGGCGATGGAGGCAGTGTATACTGTTACCCGGCAGATCAGAATGCTTGCGGAGATGGCTGGTAGAGAGCTGGCTTCGGCTGGGAAGAACCCTGAGAAGCTGCAGGGGGCTGGTTCGTTCTTGATGAAAGTGTTCGGGACACTTGCCGTGAGTTCGATCTTATATATCGTACTTTTGCAATTGAATTCTGATTCTTAGTTTGATCCTAAATTGCATATTTTTGCTATTATATCATGTGTGCACTTGCTTTTTGTCCATCTTTTCACTTATATGAATTGTAGTTAAATGTGCATTGTAGATGCCCGAGTCATAAAGCGAAACATAAAAAACGATGCTAACGCCAGTCAAAAGAATTGGTTGAAGATGAAGGGGGAAAATTGGAGGTGATAACCTTAAAGATTTCCCACTATTTTTTTGAAGTTCAAACTGGATGAGGAAATAACCAGATGGCTAATTATCATGGTGTCTGACGATTTACATGTTGGTAACAATAAGTGACAGGCACACATATTCATCACAATTCATTGTACATCGAAAGACTTCTGCCGGAACTTTTTAAGGCCATTGGGCATGTTGTGGTGAAACAAAGGCATCCATATTGCTTCTTTTGCCTGTAGTCGAAAATTATAACGTCCATGGAATAGATACAGAGGATGTAGTGCCTGGAACCGTTAAAAGATTTGTGTGTTCATTTTTAGATACGCGAGATCTTCTAATTTATGTGAAGGGGAAACCGAGAGGCCTCAGTGGAAAATGTCAACAACTTGTTATATATAAGAGTTAACTTGGGCAAGTTCCGCATACTGCATTTTTTATTTATATGGGTGACTGAGACATTCATGAATGAGTCTGTATACATCATAAATTTCTTGTTCAGACACTGTTGTAAACAGTGAATGGCATAATGTCTGCATGTAGCTCCGCTTAATATTCAAACAGTGAATGTCTGTTGGATAACAATTTGATATTTTTTGCTAGAATTTGGTAACATGCCAATTGTGGCACATAGCGCTATAGGGATGGCGATACTCTTCTTCCTCCTTTTCCTTTTTCAGATAGAGCAGGGGGTAGGAGGATGGTTTTTACCAGGGAGATCAAATGCATATTGGGATTCTGAGAGTGAGAGAGAGAGGCCTTTTGGAGAAGAATAGAGCACTAAAGAATATTGTTTGAAGAGAAGACACTGCTACCATGTGTGGTATGGTCATTATTGTGATAATTTCTGATCTGACCGTAGCTAGAAAGCATACAAAGAGAGGAGATGACATGATACAAGATACATTGCAACTGTTTCTTCTCTGGGTTTTAGCGTTTTGATGATATGATTAAATTTGCATTTAACTCATGAAAACACACGTTCACATGGAGGAATAGTTTGTAGTACACATAGGATGTAACACTATGGAGCTTTGAACATTTTCAAAGGGCTAGTCACAGAACCGAACCTTCATATGTATTTAACACATCCTAAAGCTAATGGGACCATATATCAAGTGGTTTTGAGGGCTACTTGGCTACACCGTGTGTGACCTTAAAGTGAATGGCCCTATTGTTTAAAAGAATTCTTTTTGGGTCTTCTTAATCTATGAGGCGTTCAAAGTTCAAACCACTTTTTTTTTTTCAAATTTTGGTCCTTTTTGCTTTTAGATTGGCAAATTAGACTGGACGGTTCAATTTTTTTTTTTTTGGGGGGGGGGGGTGGGGGTGGGGAGCAAAGATGGAGGAGAGGGGCCACTCTTTGCGAGCTCTCACTCTGATAGAGTAGACATAGAAGGATAGGGATATGAATGGGTCCATCATTAGTTCTTTCTTATATGGGTTTGAAGTATTTAAATTCAAACACATATTATAATGACAACTATTTCAATTGAGTTAGATTGGTTATAATTATTTAAACTCGGAACCCATTCAAAATATATTCCTTTAACGGGCCAAATTGCATCCAACCCCTTGATTTTTATAACTTTTCACTTTTTAATGAATATCCACTGAAATTATTAGGATTGTATAGAATCCAATCCAAAAAATCTCATCAAAAATTTACATCAGATTATGATTTCTGTAACAACATGTATGTGTGCAGTGTTGGATATTTCATTCAATTCAAAGCTAAACTTTAGTCCCACATTGGATGGGAGAACTCACTTGTTTGGGTTTATAAGAGACTTCTTATAAATGGGCTATTGGACTTGTTAATGGGCTAGGATTTGGGGGTAGCTCGCGTGCGCATGAGCCCAAGCAAGGGGCCGAGCCCAAACCGGGTTGAACCGAATGGAAAATATGGGCGTCGGATCCGGAAAACCGTGTGTACGCTGGCGTCGCGCCTGCGCAGGGGGGTTCATGGGTGCGCACGCGGAGTGCCCGAGTTTTGCATCATAATTTTTAGCCCTTTTGTTTTAAAGAATATTAAAAGCCCATTATGTTTTCAACAACCATATTCTCCTTAATAGCCTGTTTAATGTCTCAACAGCTATAATTACATTTATTGGCTGTTTTAATTTTGCAACGGTCATTTTCTGAGTTAATGGCTGAATTAAACATTTCTGTTAATTGCGGAATTCCAACGGTCTCTTCTTTTGCCCTATATAAACTCATTCTGTCAAGGGTTTTGGCACTGCGAAAAAAATCAACCTTCCACCAAAAATTTTTGTTGCTATTGTTGCTGTTTTCCTTGTTCGCCTCTGCCTTCACAAACCCGAACGGCTTCCCCGTTCTGCAGATCCTGTTTCTGCAGATCCCTTGTTGCTGTCAACCCCTCGCTGTTCCTCTTCCTCTCCTTCGAGATCGAAGATCAGTTGCTGCTCGCTGGAGCCTTGTATTGTGAGTGCACACTTACAAGGCCGTTGCCGTTGAATCCTGGAGGGTAGCCGCTGGACCTGCCTTGCACCGAGTTCACACTCTGAGGGGCGGAAATCTACTCTTAAGGACAGTGCCTAGCACGCCTCGGCAAACCGATAAGTCCCTTCTTTCTCTGTTTTAATAGTACCATCCTCTTAAAAATCTGCATTTTGTACAACATGTAGCTCATCAAAACCGAAAGCGAAACTTTAAATGAAACATATGAAACTGGCGGAGCAATGCAAAAGCTTCCTTTTGATGAAGCCCAAAACCAAAACTCAGTTCTGAAACATTGGGAATGACTATTGAAGGATGAGATTTTTGCCAACAACATGTATGTGTGTAGTGTTGGATATTTCATTCAATTCAAAGCTAAACTTTAGTCCCACATTGGATGGGAGAACTCACTTGGTTGGGTTTATAAGAGACTTCATATAAATGGGCTATTGGACTTGTTAATGGGCTAGGATTTGGGGGTAGCTCACGTGCGCATGAGCCCAAGTAAGGGGCCGAACCCAAACCGGGTTGAACCGAATGGAAAATATGGGCGTCGGATCCGGAAAACCTTAGCGTGTGTGCGCTGGCGTCGCGCCTGCGCAGGGGGGTTCACGGGTGCGCGCGCGGAGTGCCCGAGTTTTGCATCATAATTTTTAGCCCTTTTGTTTTAAAGAATATTAAAAGCCCATTATGTTTTCAACAGTCATATTATCCTTAATAGCCTGTTTAATGTCTCAACAGCTATAATTTCATTTATTGGCTGTTTTAATTTTTGCAACGATCATTTTCTGAGTTAATGGCTGAATTAAACATTTCTTTTAATTGCAGAATTCCAACGGTCTCTTCTTTTGCCCTATATAAACTCAATTCTGTCAAGGGTTTTGGCACTGCGAAAAAAATCAACCTTCCACCAAAAAGTTTTGTTGCTATTGTTGCTGTTTTCCTTGTTCGCCTCTGCATCCACAAACCCGAACGGCTTCCCCGTTCTGCAGATCCTCTGTTTCTGAAGATCCCTTGTTGCTGTCAACCCCTCGCTGTTCCTCTTCCTCTCCTTCGAGATCGAAGATCAGTTGCTGCTCGCTGGAGCCTTGTATTGTGAGTGCACACTTACAAGGCCGTTGCCGTTGAATCCTGGAGGGTAGCCGCTGGACCTGCCTTGCACCGAGTTCACACTCTGAGGGGCGGAAATCTACTCTTAAGGACAGTGTCTAACACGCCTCGGCAAACCGATAAGTCCCTTTTTTCTCTGTTTTAATAGCACCATCCTCTTAAAAATCTGTATTTTGTACAACAATCTTAAGAGTAGATTTTATGGATGCTGCTATTGTTCCTGTTAACCACCTGCATGCTCTCTCTGAGCTCGGATTGTTTTTCTCTTTACTTGGATGCAAGCGTTTAATTTGTACAAGTAATTCTTAATTTTCTAGCAAATGTGATGTTGGCCATGGGTATTGGCAACTTGGCATTGCTTACGGGAAACTCCTAATTACGAATGTTTGACCAAATTTGAAGTTTTTTTTGGTTCGTTTTAACTTAGAATGACATTTTCTGAATCAAACAATTACTTGTGTAATGCATGTTTTAATTTCTATTATTAATTGTTCAGTATATGTATATGCTAATAAGATGATCATTGCTTTTACTGTGAAGAAACATCGTTGTTACAATTCTTTGCTGCAAAGTGAAGAGATTAATTATTTGACTATATGTCACTGCTGCTATCATAACTGAATTTAATTGTTTAAAAAATATAGTTTCCTTTAAATATGTTGGATTGTATTTGGAATACTAAGAAAATGGAAAATTTTTGTCCTACTTTCTTAATAAGATTTTGTGATTCTTTCAAATATAACCAGTGGCTTTTAATTGGTAGAGCTGGGTGGAGAAAAGAATTCATATGTTGGCACTTGAATGTTAGGACTAAAGGGTGGCTTTTGAGCTTGTTCTTGTTGTCATGCTTCATATAGAATGAGAATGATAAATCGCCATGAATCCAGAAGAACATGAGTAATATCACATTAATTGTTATTTTTTGTACATGATATGCCATTACCAACCAAGTATTTTATAACATAACAAATAAAATGTGTTTCTGGCGACAAGTGTAATTTCATTAACCCCTGCTGAATTATGATGTCATTGAAGTTTTGGGTTTTCAAATTGCATGTTATTCTTGTTCATCCTGTTGTTATGTCCATCTTTTTTTTGTCTGGTGGTAGGCTTGACCATGTGAGAGAATGACATCTGATAAGTTTGTAGGAATGTAAAAGTAGCAGATAGTGGCTATACTGTATTTGTGTTTGGTGTCTTCTTGTGGATAGTGATACTAATATGGGAACTATTCAGAAATTGAAGTCATTATATATATGTGATAAAAAGGAATTCGGACTCAGATCGAATACAGGTATTTATTGGGTAACGGTGCGCTAATTGTGTATTACATTTGATATTACGCATCATATTGCATATGCCAGTCCTTATGTTCTGATCTGTCCTGAAAAACCTACCTCTGTTTGCCCAATTTGCAATGAAGATATAGAATTTACCTTAGTGAACGGTTTTATTGTTTGACATGCTTTTAGATGGAGCTACATTTTAGTTTATTTATTCATAGAGACCTATAATTGATTACTACATGTGAATTGCATATTAATTACTCAATTGTAGAGTATTAATGGATTGATGTCCAGTGTTGTATTATGCATCAATCATTTACATTACAAAAGACGAGCCTTTAATTTTAAAAGATAAAAAGCTCCAAAAGAAAAATTGTTTTTTATGGATTTATGAGTCTCTTACATTTTGTCATTGAGTGGTTGCACGGGGTGTAATCCAAACCAGAACCTCATTTTCGTTTATGTTACTAAAATTTTGATGACTAATAATTGCATGTTCTGGGATGTGAAAATAGAAATGAGGCAAGTTTTAAAATATTTTTTGTTTTGTTATTTGTTCGTGAGGATTGTGATTTGAAAACTGTAGATGTTTTGCCTTTTTATTTTATTTTTTAGTACAATGCAGTTTTGGCGTATCCATTGAAACAGTCAATTTTTAATGGCCAATTTCATTGGATGGGTTGTCTAAGTGTTTAGAATAGACTATTTTGAATCAAATTGATGAAAGCATTCCGTGGTTTTTGTTGGGGTTCATTCAGGTATATACCTCGATTACGCAACAATGGGATTATTGCAATACTTGGGAATTGATGATCTTATGCAATTTTGGGAATCAAATTCTGTAACACCCATAGTGAATTCCTGTGGAATACTTGATAATTATTTTGATTTCCGATAAACATATTTTTAGCCAACTCATGCTTAATCTTTTGGATCAAACCATATTATTATTCCAGTTAGTTAGGGTTTGTCCATTATTTATTTCCTTAACTATAAATTGCGAACTGTATTGATGCTTGCCACATGTTGATTGGGGCCATGCTTCCATGCTTTAAGATTAGTTATGTTCAGTAAGTAAGAGGCCATGGAACCATGACCAAAATTGATTGGGTCACACCTCTGTTTGATTCTTTGGGGCCATATTTCCCTACTTTATGAAAAGATCATGTTCTATTGGGATTTTTGCCCATGTCATTTCCTTAAGCATGGGATCCAGAAGCCTTTATTTCAAATATTGCATCAGAAACGTCCCAGTTCAGCATGATTCGAATAGTCTCATCTGTATGTACGAAATATAATGTTCATGTATACATATTCGACATTTGGATAATCTCTTGCATTTGAATCATCTGATTTGCATGGTAAAATTTATTGCTTAACTTGTCAGTTGTCTTGACCATGCATAAGCATTGTGCCATAATAAGGGTTTGAGTTTGTTTTTAAAAAAACCCTTGTTTACATCAAAGTGTGGGGGTGCCTAGCTAAAGTTCTTTACCAGAACCTAAGAAAAGAAAATTAGGTCATAAAAGCGTTGATTGCATGTTTATTAGCTATGCTCAAAATAGTGCTTCATATAGACTCCTAGTTGTTAGAAGTGAACCAAATATCATGGAGCTAACACTATTGTTGAAACCATGTATGCAAACTTGTTAAATCTATTTATGGCAGTGTTCTAAATATCAGTCCGATATCCGATATATCGGCCGCAATATCGGTTTTATCACTAGGCCGATACGATATGGGCTTATATATTGCAGTTTCCGATATTTGGGAAAATATCTCCGCAAATCGGGCTGTGGCCGATATTGCGGCCGATATATCCCTTTGAAATATCGGCCGCAATTCATAGTTTTTTAAAAACAAAGTTATCGGGTCGGTCCACTAAAAAGTGGATCCGACCGGAGTCACCCGACCCAATCATTTACTTAAAACGACGAGAGGCATCAGGATTTTTGAGAGATAATTGCTACTTTGTCCTAATTCTAATCACACTAATCCTCTCCTCTCGACGCTCCGCTCAGCTTCGTCCGGTGAAAATTTCTGACAACAATCGATTGAGCTTCGAAGTCTGTCTTTCAATCTTTGCAAGGAAGTGTTTTCTGATCAAGTTGAGTAGTTAAGCCCTTTTTTCACTTTTTCTGTTTATAATATTTTCCCTTACAGTATTGGGGTTTTTCCATCGATCGAGCTTTTGAAATCCGGCGTTCGATCTTCGCAAGGGATTTTTCGATCAAGATTAGTACTTACTACAAAGTATTCTTTACATTTTTCATTTTTTTTCTTTTTCTGAATTTTTTCAGTTGGTTTTTTTCAGTTTAGCGTTTGTTCTTAAGAGGGTTTTCCGATCAAGGTGGGGATTCTTTCCCTTTTTACATTTATACAATTTTTTCAATTTTTTGATTTTCATCTTCACACTGTTAATATTGATTCGCATGAATAATATATTGTAGGTATTTAACTCGTTTGGTTTGTGACCACTTAAATAAATATTCCACCAAGTGGATGTCCGGTATTCACGTTTAATGAGATAAGTATACACAAAACATACTTTTATTTGAGTTTCTATAGTTTATATTTTCTTAGACTCATGCTTTTATTTAACATCATTTTTTAGCCTCTAATATGACACTCCGATATTAAGTCAATATACCCAATATGCATGTTTAACGAGATAAGTATAACCAAAACATACTTTTATTTAAATTAGTATAGTTTATATCTTCTTAGATACTTCTATGCTGACATATGTCATAATTTTTAAGCCTCCGATATAACACTCCGATATTTAGTCAATATCCCCGATATATCTCCGATATCCGCAATCCGATATCAAATTTACTAGGCCGATACGCGACCGATATCCGATATTTAGAACACTGATTTATGGTTTAAATCAAGCTTCAAAACAATGGCACGATAAATTTGATTGTGTTTTGCTATCAAATGGGTATAATGATTTTTAAAAAAAACATGTAGCTACTCCATATAATAGCGATCATTTGAAGAGTTATGAGATATTTGAAAGGAACTCTTATATATGGATTTTTTTGGCGATCCATCAGTTTTAGAAGGTTTTACTGATGCAAACTGAATCTCTGATTCAGATGATCTTAAATCCATAAGTGGTTATGTTTTTACACTTGGTGGAGGTGTGGTGTCTTGGAAATCATCCAAGCAAACATGTATTGCTCGGTCTACTATGTAGTCCGAGTTTATTGCCTTGGAAAAGGCATGTAGTATAGCCGAATGGCTTAAAAACCTTCTTGGCGATCTTCCCATTTGTGAAAAACCGGTACCGTCTGTGTCTATCCAGTGAGATAGTCAAGCTGCAATTGCGAAAGCCAGAAATAAAATTTTTAATGGGAAAAGTAGGCTTATACGCCTAAGGCATTCTATTGTGAGGCCGATGCTAGATCATGGGACTGTGTCCCTTGATTATGTTAGGTCAGAGATGAATTTGGCAGATCCTCTGACAAAACTACTAAACAGACAATTAGTGGAAAGTACATCGAGGGGAATGGGACTTATACCTAAAACATAGGTCAAGAGTGATGGTAACCCAACCTATGTGATTGATGATATCATGAAGTAGGTTCATATGTGTAACAACAAGTCACTTGTTGATCGTGAGGAGCACTATCATTATGTTACATGTCCCTTTCCCATTGTGTAGATAGTGCTATCGACGATGAGAGAGGATGAGCATATGGCTCTTAATGGAAATCATAGCCCATGTTGGGTGGTGTGCATAATCGTCGAGCACACTTGATGGGTCCACCTATATGGGTGTGGAAGTGGGGCCGCTTCCTATGCGAATTTGGGTACATTCGCTAGAGCACTCATGAAAATCCAGGTATGGCGCATGGCCGAAACGTGCCAACCCGTAAGAGCAAGCAACTATTCATTGATGATTCAATATGGGTTGTGAGTCAATGTTTTACAATAAAGGAGATTGGTTCATAGAAACTATATGTTTCATCAACTTCTTGTAGAACACACTTTCATTCCCTAAGTAATGGTTCATAGACCGAAATTCACCATTGCTAATGTATTGAATCGTCGTATTCGATCTCACATCTATTCTTCCTCTTCTTATATCCTTACCTTTGAATTTTGAAATTGTGGGGGATTGTTGGATATTTCATTCAATTCAAAGCTAAACTTTAGTCCCACATTGGATGGGAGAACTCGGTTGGGTTTATAAGAGACTTCTTATAAATGGGCTATTGGACTTGTTAATGGGCTAGGATTTGGGGTAGCTCGCGTGCGCATGAGCCCAAGTAAGGGGCCGAACCCAAACCGGGTTGAACCGAATGGAAAATATGGGCGTCGGATCCGGAAAACCTTAGCGTGTGTGCGCTGGCGTCGCGCCTGTGCAGGGGGGTTCACGGGTGCGCGCGCGGAGTGCCCGAGTTTTGCATCATAATTTTTAGCCCTTTTGTTTTAAAGAATATTAAAAGCCCATTATGTTTTCAACAGCCATATTATCCTTAATAGACTGTTTAATGTCTCAACAGCTATAATTTCATTTATTGGCTGTTTTAATTTTTGCAACGATCATTTTCTGAGTTAATGGCTGAATTAAACATTTCTTTTAATTGCGGAATTCCAACGGTCTCTTCTTTTGCCCTATATAAACTCAATTCTGTCAAGGGTTTTGGCACTGCGAAAAAAATCAACCTTCCACCAAAAAGTTTTGTTGCTATTGTTGCTGTTTTCCTTGTTCGCCTCTGCCTCCACAAACCCGAACGGCTTCCCCGCTCTGCAGATCCTTTGTTTCTGAAGATCCCTTGTTGCTGTCAACCCCTCGCTGTTCCTCTTCCTCTCCTTCGAGATCGAAGATCAGTTGCTGCTCGCTGGAGCCTTGTATTGTGAGTGCACACTTACAAGGCCGTTGCCGTTGAATCCTGGAGGGTAGCCGCTGGACCTGCCTTGCACCGAGTTCACACTCTGATGGGCGGAAATCTACTCTTAAGGACAGTGCCTAGCACGCCTCGGCAAACCGATAAGTCCCTTCTTTCTCTGTTTTAATAGCACCATCCTCTTAAAAATCTGCATTTTGTACAACATGTACCTCATCAAAACCAAAAGCGAAACTTTAAATGAAACATATGAAACTGGCGGAGCAATTCAAAAGCTTCCTTTTGATGAAGCCCAAAACCAAAACTCAGTTCTGAAACATTGGGAATGACTATTGAAGGATGAGATTTTTGCCAACAAAAAATTCTCATTACTTAGATGATTATGTCAACGGACGGAGGTTGAGGACAGTTCAATTTTCCTTATTCTAACTCTTAGTTGCAGTTTATTAGTAGATTTCTTGAATATAATATATATTATTATTTGTTATATCTCATGTAAGTTATAAAAATATGTGGATATTAAAATGGTGTTTATATAGATGGCCTTAGCAAGCATATGCATATCCAACGGTAACCTTCTGATCACTATTTTTTGCCTGGATGTTCCTCTGATCACTAGTTGTATGATACACAATTGATTATACATAGGACAAAATTTGGATGTCATTTGGTTGTGCTGCAATGATGATAGAAGCAGCTGGATTTTCCTCGGAACCTTAATTGGTTATTTTACTAATCTTTTATTCAGCTACAATTTTTATGTGCATTAGGTTTAAAACATACGACTCGTATACAATTATTTGAAAATTAACAATGATGTAAAGCTATGATTTCTCATGAGGTGCTTTTTATGGATCACGATTCACGAGTGTCACTATACTCTCAACCATGGTCATTAATCACATTGGGACAAGAGAAGCACACTTTGGTGTAAATTCAACTTAAAAGTTTATGTATACTACTTTAGGCTTACAAGTTTATGTATAAATTCAACTTAAAAGTTTATGTATAGTTTTTTTATTAGGTAACATGGGGTGCAATTGAAATTTTGAAAATTTATGCCCAAGGAACCTTATGCTCTAACCATTCACTGTAAATAAGAAAAAAGATCTTTTCAAAAATAATAATAATAGAATCTCTTTCGACAATGACTCCAACTGGCATAGATTGATTTTCTCATTGAGTTAGTCAATCTGTAAAAGAAAGGAACTTGATGGAATTAAAGGAGATGAACTTTTACGAGTGTGCTGATTTGAACCTCTTATTGCCTCAACTTTTGCCATTTGCATTGCATTTGCTTCCTGTTGTTTTTGGTGATGGTAATCTTTTGCAAGATAATGTGTGTTCACTGGTAATGGAATGACAAGATTGGGATATGTAATCATGATTACTGTACTTAAGTCAGCCTATACCATGTATCATAGACTTACAGTATGTTGACAAGCAGTGTTTACAAGCTAGTATTGATAGCACACATTGTTGATGCAAATGGATTTGAAGCAAATTGGAAAACTCTTTTTTAATTGAGATGGGCAACTTTTCTTTTTACATATGTTCTTATGTTCAAGCATTGACTCGGGCTTCGTCCACTTTGTTCGTACCCCATTAGCATGTGCTAGAATGAGCATTGACTCAGAGTTCATACCCCATTAGCATGTGCTAGAATGAGCATTGACTCAGAGTTCATCCACTTGGTTCATACCCCATTAGCATGTGCTAGAATGAGCATTGACTCAGAGTTCATCCACTTGGTTCATACCCCATTAGCATATACTACAATGAGCCTGGTCATTCTCATTCTAGCATCCATGCAAGAGTGTCCTTCTCGTTCTAGCATTCTGATGGGACACGGGTCTACTCCCGCTGGAGGACCCGCGCCCAAGCCCAGACCTGCCAGCCCCTCTAGTCGTGCGCGCGTCCCCTTTGGCCTAGAAACCCTGAATTCTATTATTTATATGGAGGGCTAGCCGTCACTTTGTCTTTATGCGATTATTTGATATTGAGAGACTTCATAGATTAGACGAGTCCGGACGTCCTCTATCGGCGTCTTGGGAGGAGAATACACATTTTTTGTATTCAATTATCTATCTTTTCTGATTGTCACTACTTTAATTTATCAATTTAATAGATTCATCTTCGCGGATCCATGGCGGCGCCAACAACGAGATCGAAGGACAAATTTGACACCTTGGAGGAGAAATTCAACGGCGAACTTGAGGGGGTAAAAAGATCGTTGAAGGGAAACGAGAAATCAATAAAGTCTCTGATGGAATCCATCAACGAATTGAAGGCGAGTCATTCAAAGCAATGAGACAAACTTGACAAATTCATCGATATATGGACGGCGAGCATCCAAGGCGGGGAAAACCCTAATTCATCATCAAAGGCGGCACCTTTGACGAAGGGTAAGGAGAAAGAAGAGGATTGGGAGACGGATCGACCCTACGAGGAGGATGGATCACACAAAGGGGACGAGTGGGATCCATGGAAGGAATATTACCGCGAAAGCATCAGCGAAAGGCGGAAGAAGCAAGGAGGGGGCCGGCGAACCTAGCCGCCGCCTCCACGAGCGACGAAAAGCAGAGGGGCACCCCACGGAGCCCCTGGACGACGGCAGGAGGGCGGCGGCCCCCCAGCACCGCCAGGGGCCGGCGAACACCCGCCGGCCCCCGATGGCCCCCGGGGGGCCCCTCCCAGGCGCAGGTGCCCGGAGATCCATCACCAAGCCCCTGCGGGCCTGGGCGACCATCGCCAGGGCCGCGAGGCCCCTTGGCAGCAGCGCCCAGGTCCCGCGGGCCCTCAGCCCCCCTGAGGGACTTTTGTCAGGTCACGGCGGCCCTCCGACGCATCCGGCGAGCAGCGCAGGCGACAACAGCAGTTCGAGAGGGGTTTCAGCCCTATTTGGAGGACCCGACGCGTGATTTTGGTGGTGGATTTGACCCCGGTGAGGGACATGGGTACTACGATGACAGGGAAGGTTATGGAGCTGAATTTGGAGATGACGCAGGATGGGATGACTTTGAGGGCAGGCGTGGAGGTCTTCGAGGGGACTATGGTGGTCGCGGAGGAGTGCCAACTAGACGGTACGAAACCCAGGATGAGAGGCGGCAGCACTATCGCCCGCATCACCATACTGAGGGGAGGCCCGAGCAGATGCACTTTGGAGGAGACTGCAGGGTGTGGAAGCTGAAGATGCCACTGTTCGAAGGGGAGGATCCGCATGCCTGGTTGTTCACAGCGGAGAGATACTTTGCAGCGCACCACATGACCGATGCACAGAAGCTGGAAGCGGCAGCCATTTGCATGGAGGGGAAAACCTTAGGGTGATACCAGTGGAAGAAGAGGAGGCAACAAATTCGCTGCTATGAGGAGTTGAAGGACCTCGTATTGGAGAAGTTCAGAGATCCCTGCTTGGAAAACCTTCACGAGCAGTTATATGCCCTCAGACAGGATGGACCAGTACGGGAGTACATTGAGAGGTTCGAGACCTTGGCGGAGAGAGTACACGGCGTCTCAGACGAGTCACTAGATGGCACTTTCCTGAAGGGGCTGAGACCCAGCCTTCGAGCTGCAGTGAGACCCTACAAGTCCAGGGGGTTTTCCGAGGTCATAGAGATGGCGCAGCTGGTAGAGGACTCTCAGACCGAGGATATGAGAGTCAGGAGCAGCTACAGTGGCCAGATACAGCGGGGCATCTCGTCTGGAGCTGGAGGAGCCGGGACCATCACGGGGGGCGGGCCAGACGAGCAAGGAGAAGACGGTGGAGAGGAGTAGCGCTACCCCAGCAGGAGGACAGTTCAGGATGATGTTGGATGCTGAGATGAGGGAGAAGCGTCAGAAGGGCTTATGCTTTCAGTGTGACGAGAGGTTCACACCAGGCCACAGGTGCGCGGGGCACAAGTTACAGGTTCTGCTGTTGGAGGATGACGACGTAGACGAGGACGTCGAGGACAAGAGCACTGAGCAGGAGGAGGAGGAGCCCGAGGGCCATCAGCTAGATGTGGCAAAGGTGTCCCTTAACTCCGTGGTAGGGTTCACACCGAACCACACCATGAAGTTGAGGGGGAAGATCGGCGAACAGGAGGTGACCGTGCTGATTGACAGTGGGGCGACCCACAATTTCATCTCCAGGAGAGTGGTAGACCAGCAGGGACTGCAGCTGACCGACTGCGGGAGCTTCAGTGTGATGATGGGGACGGGGAAAAAGGAGAGTAGTCGAGGGGTCTGCAGGGGGTTGGTGCTGACAATACATGGGGATACAGGTGAGGACATACTTTCTACCTTTAGACTTGGGGAGCACAGATGTCATCCTGGGCATGGCATGGTTGCAGACGCTGGGGGAGATGACTGTGAACTGGAAACTTCTGCGGATGGAGTTCCAGGATGAGGGGAGGGTGGTCACCCTATAGGGGGTCCCAGCCTTTGCAGAGTGGTAGTGTCACTGAAGACCATGCTGAGGACCTTTGTCACGCCCCGTTTCTCAGAATACCCAGCATTTAAAAAAAATTTCCCAAGTACCTGAAGAGTGAGGGTGATGAGAGGGAAAAAGAAAGAGAAAGAAGAAAGAGAACAAACATGCCACTGCGCACATGCTAGGATAGTACAAGTGAAGCTCCACAATGAAATCAATACAACCTCATAAATAACATAGATCTACAACATCATATCATATATATAAGAACTCACATTAATTTACATAGTCCAGGTACACCACTACATATACACCATCACTCTCTCCTCCCAAAACAACCATGTCACACCACAACTACAGCTCACACCAAGGGCTACCCCTTAAACCCGACTCCATGTCACCACCAACCATGCTGCCCCTGCTACCTGAAAAATAAGGGGGAGCACGTCAATGCGTGCCCCAGTAGAAACCAACTTGGATTTGGAACACCGTTCTAAGGTTATTAATCCACAATGCAAGGCAGGAGAAATAAGGCATGCAAACCAAATAACGTAATGAAAAGTAAATAGCTAAGTAAGGGGATCATAACTGCGATCCAATGTCGAGCTGCTGCAAGGAAAAGGTTAGCACGAATAACAATAATAATAATAATAACACAAGTGTTCAGGCAACCATTATCGAATCAGATAAGTGCAAGTGCCTAAGGCATGACACAGTCAAAAGTACAGGCAAAGGGAAGGGAACGTGCTGCCAGCAGAAGGAGTAACACGCAAATTTTTATTTTATTATTTATAATTGAATTAATTGGAACTTGGATAAATTGTATGATACCAAGACCTGGACATCACCCTAAATTTGGGGTGAATATAGCACACGGCACATTGGACACGGGCACTGTATAACACCGGTCCTCTCAGCTCCCCCGTCCCTGGCAAGAGTGAGGCTCTCCCACAGTAACACAACCTCCGTATGTCCCATCCACTCCCGGTAAAGGCGAGTGGGTATAAATATCACATATCACATAATCATTTCCACCAACTTCTCAGTCCAGGCCTAATATCCACAGTTTACTCAAATCCCGCCTAAAACCCGGGTTTTGCTAACTAACCCTCATTAGAGAGGATTGAGACTTATTCAAATTTATAAGTTAACATCATAAGTGACACGTTAGGGGTCATGATGGCATGAGTATGCACATATCACATGAGCTGTCCATCATCAGACATAGGGTCATGCACTCACGTGACATGCCCTCTATCACAACACATCATCCACTCTCAATTTCAATGTATCCATGCCATTCAAGCCCCTAACTTTACCAATTATCAATGTGGCTCATGGCCAACAATAACACATACACGTTTCTCAAATTACCGAATGTTGCCTTCATTGAAGCATTTCATCGAAAATGTGACGGAGTCAATAACATGACCATTATAACATGAGTAAATCCAAGAGCAAATACCACAATGAACTTCTACTTCAAGTAACAATAGTGCACATGCATAATAGAGGAAAATTTAGCATCAAGTCATAGTTATAGCATCTCTTAACATTTCAGCTTGCTGGAAATTGCAAGAACAGCCATAAAAATCAACACATTTCATCCATTTCTCTTGGGAATATGACAAAATTATATAAATGAAAGTTGAAGATATGGCAGTTTTGGATTTACAGATAAAATTTCATGTAAAAATATGAACTATATGATTTATAGTGAATTAATTGGTGAAGTGTGTCAAACTGTTTTTCAGACAGATTTCAGGGTATGTATTGAAAGCCAATTTTGGGCATGTTAGAGCCAGAAATTCGACATATAAGCACTCTGATGATTTTTTAGAAAAACTTGTTAACTTTTCAACAAGACCAAGATCATAAAATTACATGATGTGTGCAGGTGTCTAGACCAATTTTACTAAACTGTGTTAAGACTGAAATTCAAACAGACATGTTGTAAAGATGGAATTTTTGCTCCTAATTTCTAAATTGAAACTATGTCAAAATTTATATGATTTTGGGGTAGAACTTCAAGATCTACAAGCTCATATTTTTTTCGAACCCTAATTCGGGCTACAGTAACTGTAATTGCAGCAACAACAAACATCAGTATTTCTGAATTTCAAAAGAATGGGTTTGCTTGGAATTTCAAGGGACTTTTGCATGAAAATTGAAACATGGCACCCTAATTTCATTTCCATTACTTCATATTGGTAAAACATGATATATAAACATGATGGAAAGAAACCCTAAATAAATTTCCAAAGCCAAGTTGGATTCCTACCTCAAAAGAACCCTTCTCTTCTTCTCCTCTCTTTCGCTTCCTTCCACCTTCTTCTTCTTCTTCTTCTCTCTTTTTTTGGATTTTGGTCACCATAGAAAGGGGGAAGATGGGGAGCACGAAATTGAAGAGAGGGGGGAGGTTGAGAGGGAGGAGAGGAGATAAGGATAATGGAAGAAAAGAAAAGAAAAGGAGAGAAAGAGGGAGAGGATTCTAGAATAGGATTTTACATGGCTTATTCCATAAGCCATGTTAATTATTAAATGACCAAACTACTCCTCACACGTTCAAGTATTTACAAGTATGACATTACTTTATGCACCGACCACTTAAGTATGTACGCACAGCAGCTTTAGTCCAAATGACCGTTTTGCCCCTCGCCTTTCTAAAAATTTACGGGGTTGTCATTGACCCCTAACCCCTTCCACACTTGCATGGCTCTTCCTACACACATCCATGCACATCCATGCGAGCATACATGCTTAACACACACACGTCTAACACACTCCTGTCGTTTTACACCCCCGACGTCTTTTGCACTTCTCCCACACTCAATCTCGCTTTCTCGTCTCTTAGCCATGCATTACGGCCTAATCCCCCCTTGCACTACGTCACATACATCGATATCTACGCTTATTTCATGCACACGTATGCATCGTAGGTAGAAATACTATGTGTGTTCAGTAGAATACACGTATCGTGCAAAAAAGGGCATGACATCCTACCCACCTTAAAGTAAAGTCCGTCCTCGGACTTCCTAGGGTATGAACCTTGCCGAGGTCAGCTAGGTATGATGGTCTTACTACTCATGAAGTACAAACAAGAATATGTATCTGCACCATACTTATATACACTATATGTTTCACTATCATCCATACACATCTGCATCGCGCACATGTCACAGATACATCCTATTACTCATCTAGTAGCACATCTATATCACTATATGCATCACTACATATACATACACATATGTCTTTCACGTAAACATCTAGGCACATGTTTTCACACACTAGCATACACATTACGCACCATAAATAAGTCTCTATACGTATTATTATACGTATTTAGATTACTACTATCCATGTGCATACAACATCACATCGTACCCACTTCACGATACCTTCAAGTATAACAACTTATATTTTACTTGCTTATATATATATTACATATACGTCTATATACATGCACAGACATGTGACTATACACATCAATCTACACACATAACTTGACAAACATGGTCACCATCACGGTGTCACACCGTATGTTCCCCGGATCCATATACATCCACTACGTAGTCATATGAGTTTATTCACATTTATAGTCACATAAATATCTAATTTACACACAATATTTAGTCACATCCATACATACGTTCACGTGCACGTACTAACACATGCATGATCAAGTCACATAAGGTTCACAATCATAACTATAGATAAATATACACATAATCTCACATTCATAGCGATGCACCTACTGCCTCGCACAAATAGGCACGTATACCACACACAATACACACACGAGTGCACAAACATAATACATTTCACTTATATGCTCTGTATATATATAACTATTTTTACATATCCTACGCACGTACTGTTACAATAGTCAAATAAGTATGAATTCCCATCTACACACCACACACGCGTATACATATAAATTTGCAACCAATTACACACAGTCTAATACCTACATATCAAACAGTTTCATTCACTTATATTCATCAAATATATATATATATATACACACATATATTTCATATTCATCACATTCATACACATACTGCATATGAATATACATACACACATACTCTAGTACATACCTACACATACATGCATACACAGAGGGATACGCTTCTCCCAGATATACATAGATAGGCAACCATGTCGGAAAGATTCACAGATAAACAAACAAGGATATATATATATATATAAGTATATATTTATTCAACCAATATACACACAACCATAGATTGCCTCTACTGCACACTACACATGCATGAACACATCCCTACACTCCATTGTAACACGTATAATAGAAATCCATACAACCATAATACGTATTCACATATACACACCAACCAATACACCGCACGGATACTCTATACGACCCAATTATATGTACATACGCATTATGTACACGAAGAGGTATACATATCAATTTCATATATAGATATCTAAGCCTACACATAGCCAAATACACGTTTGCTTATACACACCAGATTATTATTCTAATAGTAGGTATGCACACAAACATGCATATATATACGTACTAGGACCAAAACACCATGCACACACATTACCATGTATGAGCGCACACTCATTTACACTTAGTATACATATCCTGCTATTACACACATATACAGTCAAGCTACTCAAACTATACTAGCAGGTAGTCGGTAGCTACCCATACCACTATATACCTAACATTCAATATGTCCACACTTTTACTAACATACTAGTATACACACAAATAAGTGTATTTCAACATTCGTACACATTCAGTAGATAGTCACACTCCATATACGTATACATTCATATACTGATACATGCATATCAGAATAGGGTCATTCACATACATATGCATACAACCACGCATAAGACATACACCAATAGACATTTAATAATAACAACACATATACACAATCACACAACGCTTGCTACAACACATCTACATACATTCAAGCACCTCATTTACCAATACACAGTCCCCCTCATGCCACTATATACGGAAGGGTGCATGCACTACACATGCATCCAAATGGTCCTATAAACACCATTCTATGGGGAAAACGTATACACACATATATACATATACCGTAACTCCACTTAACCGTGCAAACCCATCGCCACTCCACTTATACATGCACTGTATAATCTCAAATCCTCACATCACATTCTATATATGATACACGTTATACATATATCCTATTCCATAATAGGTACGGTATAGGGCTAAGGGCCTAAACTTAGGGTGGATGGGTCTATCCCTACCCACCTTAGGATACATCTACGCCAAACACTCCGGAGCATTACTCGTACTACCCGTACGCCCATTACTTATCTATATCGTTATATACACACCATATATGGCCATAGCAGAATACCTATCTTCACGTATTAGTACAACCCACAACCATATACTAAATTAAGACAATATACCAGTTCATATGAGCATATAGGTGGCACATACACTTACTTACAGTTATTCAAAATTTTAACACATTAAGAATTCACACCCTAGCAATGCAACACTAGCAACATTTATGTACCAGTATTCCATACCTATATCTACATCACATGCCCATACAAATACACATATATACACTCTCACACACATTCTCCCATGTCCAGAAACAATATAGACATTCCACTACTCTATCCGTACAAGAATAGATACACACGCATGTGAAAACACTTACATGCACTCATATCATACGTGCATATCCTCACTCACACCCTTACAACTCATACGTTCCCAACAGCTTATATGTACCCACCAATATACATCCACGAATATACATATACATATCACCTATGTTTCAGAGTCACACAAGTATAACACATACATGCCTCACATATCCGTATCATGTACTTTTATACAGACGTAATATACATACACTCAAGTATTAATGCACCCAGTACATACATCCACACATATCCATACATGCAACTTTCATGCCATTCAAATACAAATATATATTTATTTACTGATTACAAGTAAATATGTGACGTCTAGATATTTCAAATATCCAAGTACAGCAACTGCATTTATATACACGAATTCTTATTATTATATATGTATCACTGATACCAACAAATATACATCTATAGTATCCTCCACTGTAGGTAGTTCATCCCCTGATCTCCTAAGCTCGGGGTTTAAGGGTGGATCACTTAAAGCTCTAAGGTCACTACCCACCTTAGGGCTAATCTATCACAATCGTATATTGGAGCATTACATGTACTATCCTTACGCACATCGCAGTGCGGTGACCTGCATGGGCCGCTAAAAACTGTCACGCCCCGTTCCTCAGAATACCCGGCATTTAAAATTTTTTTCCCAAGTATCCTAAAGAGTGAGGGTGATGAAAGGGGAAAAGAAAGAAAGAAGAAATAGAACAAGCAGGCCACTGCGCACATGCTGGGATAGTACAAGTGAAGCTCCACAATGATATCAATACAACCTCATAAATAACATAGATCTACAACATCATATCATATATATATAAGAACTCCCATTAATTTACATAGTCCAGGTACACCACTACATATACACCATCACTCTCTCCTCCCAAAACAACCATGTCACACCACAACTACAGCTCACACCAAGGGCTACCCCTTAAACCCGACTCCAAGTCACCACCAAACATGCTACCCACTGCTACCTGAAAAATAAGGGGGGAGCACGTCAATGCGTGCCCCAGTAGAAACCAACTTGGATTTGGAACACCATTCTAAGGTTATTAATCCACAATGCAAGGCATGAGAAATAAGGCATGCAAACCAAATAACGTAATGAAAAGTAAATAGCTAAGTAAGGGGATCATAACTGCGATCCAATGTCGAGCTGCCGCAAGGAAAAGGTTAGCACGAATAACAATAATAATAATAATAACACAAGTGTTCAGGCAACCATTATTGAATCAGATAAGTGCAAGTGCCTAGGGCATCACACAGAGTCACAAAGTACAGCCAAATGGAAGGGAAAGTGCTGCCAGCAGAAGGAGTAACACGCAAATTCTTATTTTATTATTTATAATTGAATTAATTGGAACTTGGGGTAAACTGTATGATACCAGGACCTGGACATCACCCCAAATTTGGGGTGAATATAGCACACGGCGCAGTGGATACGGGCACTGTATAACACCGGTCCTCTCAGCTCCCCCGTCCCTGGCAAGAGTGAGGCTCTCCCACAGTAACACAACTTCTGTATGTCCCATCTACTCCTGGTAAAGGCGAGTGGGTATAAATATCACATATCACATAATCATTTCACCCAACTTCTCAGTCCAGGCCTAATATCCACAGTTTACTTAAATCCCGTCTAAAACCCGGGTTTTGCTAACTCACCCTCATTAGAGAGGATTGAGACTTATTCAATTTTATAAGTTAACATCATAAGTGACACGTTAGGGGTCATGATGGCATGGGTATACACATATCACCTGAGCTTCCATCATCGGACATAGGGTCATGCACTCACGTGACATGCCCTCTATCACAACACATCATCCACTCCCAATTTCAATGTATCCATGCCATTCAAGCCCCTAACTTTACCAATTATCAATGTGGCTCAAGGCCAACACTAACACATACATGTTTCTCAAATTACCAAATGTTGCCTTCATTGAAGCATTGCATCGAAAACGTGACAGAGTCAATAACATGACCATTATAACATGAGTAAATCCAAGAGCAAATACCACAATGAACTTCTACTTCAAGTAACAATAGTGCACATGCATAATAGAGGAAAATTTAGCATAGTTATAGCATCTCTTAACATTTCAGCTTGCTGGAAATTGCAAGAACAGCCATAAAAATCAACACATTTCATCCATTTCTCTTGGGAATATGACAAAATTATATAAATGAAAGTTGAAGATATGGCAGTTTTGGATTTACAGATAAAATTTCATGTAAAAATATGAACTATATGATTTATAGTGAATTAATTGGTGAAGTGTGTCAAACTGTTTTTCAGACAGATTTCAGGGTCTGTATTGAAAGCCAATTTTGGGCATGTTAGAGCCAGAAATTCGACATATAAGCACTCTGATGATTTTTTAGAAAAACTTGTTAACTTTTCAACAAGACCAAGATCATAAAATTACATGATGTGTGCAGGTGTCTAGACCAATTTTACTAAACTGTGTCAAGACTGAAATTCAAACAGACATGTTGTAAAGATGAAATTTTTGCTCCTAATTTCTAAATTGAAACTATGTCAAAATTTATATGATTTTGGGGTAGAACTTCAAGATCTACAAGCTCATATTTTTTTCGAACCCTAATTCGGGCTACAGTAACTGTAATTGCAGCAACAACAAACATCAGTATTTCTGAATTTCAAAAGAATGGGTTTGCTTGGAATTTCAAGGGACTTTTGCATGAAAATTGAAACATGGCACCCTAATTTCATTTCCATTACTTCATATTGGTAAAACATGATATATAAACATGATGGAAAGAAACCATAAATAAATTTCCAAAGCCAAGTTGGATTCCTACCTCAAAAGAACCCTTCTCTTCTTCTCCTCTCTTTCGCTTCCTTCCACCTTCTTCTTCTCTCTTTTTTTGGATTTTGGTCACCATAGAAAGGGGGAAGAGGGGGAGCACCAAATTGAATAGAGGGGGGAGGTTGAGAGGGAGGAGAGGAGATAAGGATAATGGAAGAAAAGAGAAGAAAAGAAAAGAAAAGGAGAGAAAGAGGGAGAGGATTCTAGAATAGGATTTTACATGGCTTATTCCATAAGCCATGTTAATTATTAAATGACCAAACTACCCCTCACACATTCAAGTATTTACAAGTATGACATTACTTTATGCACCAACCACTTAAGTATGTACGCACAGCAGCTTTAGTCCAAATGACCGTTTTGCCCCTCGCCTTTCTAAAAATTTACGGGGTTGTCATTGACCCCTAACCTCTTCCACAGTTGCATGGCTCTTCCTACCACGTCTAACACACTCCTGTCGTTTTACACCCCGACGTCTTTTGCACTTCTTCCACACTCAATCTCGCTTTCTCGTCTCTTAGCCACGCATTACGGCCTAATCCCCCTTGCACTATGTCACATACATCGATATCTACGCTTATTTCATGCCCACGTATGCATCGTAGGTAGAAATACCACGTGTGTTCAGTAGAATACACGTATAGTGCAAAATAGGGCATGACAACCTTACAGACCGGGGGAGGAAGGTACTTGGTTGAGTTGTACACTTTGACAGAGGAAGGAGGCGCAGAGACCAGTGGGGAGCATACCGTACCGGGAGAGGTGCAGCAGATGTTGGTGCAGTTTGAGGAGATCTTTCAGGAGCCTCGGGGTCTGCCACCGCCGAGGGACCATGAGCACGCCATAGTACTGCGGGAGGGTGCTTCCCCCATCAGTGTCAGGCCCTATCGGTACCCCCAGCACCAGAAGGACGAGATTGAGAGGATGGTAGCCGAGATAGTGGAGGCGGGAGTGATTTAGCCTAGTGTGAGCCCGTTCTCCAGTCCCGTGCTCCTGGTGAAGAAGAAGGATGGGAGCTGGCGTTTCTGTGTGGACTACCGTGCATTGAATAAAGAGACAGTGCCAGATAAGTTCCACATGCCGGTGATAGACGAGCTCCTGGACGAGTTACATGGGGCAGCCTAGTTCAGCAAGATAGATCTCAAATCAGGCTACCACTAGATCAAGATGCGATGGGAGGATGTGGCGAAGACGGCGTTTAGGACGCATGAGGGCCACTACGAGTTCCTTGTCATGCTATTTGGCTTGACGAACGCACCAGCGACCTTCCAGGCACTCATGAACAAAGTATTCTGCCGTACCCGAGGCGATTTGTACTTGTTTTCTTTGACGATATACTAGTGTACGGTCGCACCTTGGAGGAGCACCTGGACCATCTGCAGGTGGTGTTTACGGAGTTGTTGTACCATCAGCTGGTGGAGAACAGGAAGAAGTGCCTATTTGGACAGCCACAGGTGGAGTACCTAGGACATGTGGTGTCAGCAGATGGGGTTGAAGCGGACAGGAGAAAGATCGCAGCGATGTTGGACTGGCCGCGTCCCACCACTCTCAGGGGGCTGCAGGGATTTCTAGGTTTGACAGGAAACTACCGCAGATTTGTGGAGGGGTATGGGACGATCGCATGGCCGTTGACCGAGCTACTGAAGAAGGACCAGTTTCACTGGGGGGAGGAGGCCACGGTAGCTTTCGAGGCTCTGAAGAAAGCCATGACTACAGTGCCGGTCTTGGCACTACCAGACTTTTCCAGGCCCTTTATGGTGGAGGCGGATGCGTCAGGGCACGGGCTAGGGGTAGTGTTGATGCAGGAGAAACGGCACATTGCATACTTCAGCCAGGTGTTGATTGCTAGAGCCCGACTGAGGTCGGTTTATGAGAGAGAGCTAATGACCATAGTCTTGGCAATTCAGAAGTGGAGGCCATACTTATTGGGGCAGAGTTTCCTTGTTCGCACCGATCAGCAGAGCCTGAAGTACTTATTAGAGCAGCGGATGGTAGCAGAGGAGCATCAGAAGTGGCTGCAAAAGCTGATGGGTACAGCTTTGAGATCGAGTATCGACCTGGGCTGGAGAACAATGCGGCTGATGCCTTATCACGGCGAGAGGAGGAGCTGGTCGTACTAGCAGTGTCCGTACTTCAGGACTGGGCCGCTACAGCAGGAGGTGGAGCAGGACCCTGAGTTAGCAGGCATCCGAGAGGCTCTTCTGCAGTGGTCGACTGAGTTTTCGAAATATTCTCTTCAGGATGGACGGCTACTATATTGGGGGGAGACTGGTGCTACCGAGGACATCCACATATCTACCGGCCATTCTCCAGGAGTTTTATAGCAGTACCGTCGGAGGATATTCTGGGGTCCTCAAGACATACCAGAGACTGGCGAGGGAGGTCTACTGGAAGTGGATGAAGAAGGAGGTGGCAAGGATGGTGGCAGAGTGTGACGTGTGTCAGCGTCACAAGTACCAGGCGATGTCCCCAAGAGGAGTACTGCAGCGGATGTCCTTGCCAGATCGAGTATGGGAGGATCTCTCCATGGACTTCATAAATGGGTTGTCGAAGTCGGGTGGATATACCGTCATATTTGTTGTGGTCGACCGCCTCAGCAAGTATGCGCACTTTGTTCCGCTTCGGCACCCTTACAGCGCAGTATCGGTGGCAGATGTATTTTTGAGGGAGATCATTCGTCTGCATGGACCTCTAAAGTCCATAGTCTCGGACCGAGACAAGGTATTCCAGAGTAGATTCTGGCAGGAGCTTTTCGGCTGTAGGGAACGGTGTTGAAACGAAGCACGGCCAATTGTGGCACATAGCGCTATAGGGATGGCGATACTCTTCTTCCTCCTTTTCATTTTTAAGATAGAGCGGGGGGTAGGAGGATGGTTTTTACCGGGCGGTGGGGGGGTGTGGGCTTTTGGAGAAGAAAAGAGCACTTTAGAATATTGTTTGAATAGAAGTCATTGGTACCATGTGTGGTATGGTCATTATTGTGATAATTTCTGATCTGACCGTAGCTAGAAAGCATACAAAGAGAGGAGATGTCATGATACAAGATACATTGCAACTGCTGCTTCTCTGGGTTTTAAGCGTTTTGATGATATGATTAAATTTGCATTTAAACTCATGAAAACACACTTTCAAATGGAGGAATAGTTTGTAGTACACATAGGATGTAACACTATGGAGCTTTGAACATTTTCAAAGGGATAGTCACAGAACCGAACCTTCATATGTAATTAACACATCCTAAAGCTAATGGGACCATATATCAAGTGGTTTTGAGGGCTCCTTGGCTACACTGTGTGTGACCTTAAAGTGAATGGCCCTATTGTTTAAAAGAATTCTTTTTGGGTCTTCTTAAACTATGAGGCACTTTTTTTAAAATTTTGGTCTTTTTTGCTTTTAGATTGGCAAATTAGACTGGACTGTTCAAGACATATGCATATCCACAATTGATTATACATATGCAAATTAGACTAGACGGTTCAAGACATATGCAAATTAGACTGGATTGGCAAATTTTGGTCCTATTTGCTTGCTAAGGATGAGATTTTTGCCAACAAATAATTCTCATTAGTTAGATGATTATGTCAACGGACGGAGGTTGAGGACAGTTCAATTTTCCTTATTCTAACTCTTAGTTGCAGTTTATTAGTAGATTTCTTGAATATATTATAT
This sequence comes from Scilla litardierei, assembly GCA_030789695.1. NCBI lineage: Eukaryota > Viridiplantae > Streptophyta > Magnoliopsida > Asparagales > Asparagaceae > Scilla > Scilla litardierei. Next base: position 218,710,942 of record CM061134.1, on the reverse strand, counting down.
ATTATTATTTGTTACATCTCATGTAAGTTATAAAAATATGTGGATATTAAAATGGTGTTTATATAGCTGGCCTTAGCAAGCATATGCATATCCAAGGGTCACCTCCTGATCATTATTTTTTGCCTGGATGTCCCTCTGATCACTAGTTGTATGATACACAATTGATTATACATAGGACAAAATTTGGATGTCATTTGGCTGTGCTGCAATGAGGATAAAAGCAGCTGGATTTTCCTCGTAATTGGTTATTTTACTAATCCTTTATTCAGCTAACAATTTTTATGTGCATTAGGTTTAAAACATATGACTCGTATACAATTATTTGGAAATTAGCAATGATGTAAAGCTATGATTTCTCATGAGGTGCTTTTTATGGATCACGATTCACGAGTGTCACTATACTCTCAACCATGGTCATTAGTCACATTGGGACAAGAGAAGCACACATGGTGTAAATTCAACTTAAAAGTTTATGTATACTTCTTTAGGCTTACAAGTTTATGTATAAATTCAACTTAAAAGTTTATGTATAAATTCAACTTAAAAGTTTATGTATACTTTTTTTTTAGGTAACATGGGGTGCAATTGAAATTTTGAAAATTTATGCCCAATGAACCTTATGCTCTAACCATTCACTGTAATAAAGAAAAAAGATCGTTTCAAAAATAATAATAATAGAATCTCTTTCGACAATGACTCCAACTGGCATAGATTGATTTTCTCATTGAGTTAGTCAATCTGTAAAAGGAACTTGATGGAATTAAAGGAGATGAACTTTATGAGTGTGCTGATTTGAGCCTCATATTGCCTCAACGTTTGCCATTTGCATTGCATTTGCATTCTGTTGTTTTTGGTGATGGTAATCTTTTGCAAGATAATGTGTGTTCACTGGTAATGGAATGACAAGATTGGGATATGTAATCATGATCACTGTACTTAAGTCAGCCTATACCATGTATCATAGACTTACAGTATGTTTACAAGCAGTGTTTACAAGCTAGTATTGATAGCACACATTGTTGATGCAAATGGATTTGAAGCAAATTGGAAAACTCTTTTTTAATTGAGATGGGTGATGCGATTCGTTGGGGATTTGATGATAAAAAGGGAATTTTTATTGGATCTCAGATCTGAAATTATAGGAAAACCTACTACAAATCAACTACTCGCTAAATAACAACTACAATTTAAAAGGACGACTAGCTAGGGATTAATCTAGGGGATAAACTAATAAAAAGAAAATACTCTCTCAATTTTCGCATAAGAATTAGGGCCGGCTCAACCCCCTTAAATAGCCAAAACATCCCCCCAAATGTCATTTTACCCAATTGCCCCTCCACTCAATTACCGGCCGCAACACTACTCCGCCCCCAAACAACCACCTTGTCCTCAAGGTGGTGCGTGACGTGTATGGTCAGCTACTCCACGTGCAGGTGCCCCTGCTCATCGTCCACGCCGGCTTCCAGCATTATCACACTCTCTTCTCCCTCTTCTTCGTCATCCACTATCAGGATCTGAAGAGTACGATTCCCGCACCGATGCCCAGGAGTAAACTTCTCGTCGCATTTAAAACACAGGCCCTTGGTCCGTTTGTCACGAATCTCTGCCTCTGTCATTCGTCGTGTATGTCCTCCGGGTCGGGGTTCCATCCCCTTCTCCTTGGTAGCCACTGTGCTGTCAGTGGATGTTGCCCCTCCTGCGGCCCCCTTTTGTCCCCCTCCAGGGTCCGGCACTCGAAACGTAGAGCCACCCCACGTCCCCCGGGCTCTTCGCTCTGTCTCCTGATGATCCTCTACTTTCCTGGCCAGTGTCATCATCCCCCGCAAACCAACAGGCTCAAACTGTCTCAGCCCCGACCGCACCGTGGGCTTCAGCCCCTTCATGAAACAGCCCTCCAGGGACTCCTCAGAGACTCCCCGAACTCGGTGGCAGAGCGACTCGAACTTCTTGATGTAATCACCCACGCTCCCCTCCTGCTTCAGCGAGTACATTCTCTCGAACACGCCGTCAGCCGGGCCTCCTCCAAATCGCTCTGTCAAGAGCGTCGTAAACTCAGCCCAGGTCTGAAAAGGTCGCTGCTGGTCGGTCCAACGAAACCAGCCCAAAGCCTCTCCCTCCAGGCAGACCCCTATCGCCCGTAGCCAATCCTCCCCTGGAACAGCGGACACCTCCAAGTACCTCTCTACCCGGTACAGCCAGTCGTCTGGGTCGCCTCCCTCAAAGACGGGCACCTCCAGCTTCCTCAGGCGCCTCTCTCCAGCGAATCCCCCTCTCTCCTGCGGCTGGAATCCTCCCCTGTGCTGGTATCCCTGTCGCCTGTCTGGAACGTACGCCTCAGCCCGCTCACGGTAGCCCCCCTCTGCTCCGTGCCCCTGCCAGCCTCCCTGATGGTGCCCAAACTCCGCCTGGTGCCCTCCTGGAGGATCCTGGTACGCTCTCCAATCTCCCGTCACTCCCCCAAAAGGTGGGGGCTGAGTCGACGGGCCTCCTGTGGTCTGGTGGGGCCCTCCACCCTGCTGCAGTCCTCCGCCGGGTCCCCCAAAAGTCTGAAAACCTCCAAATTGTGCTCCACGAACCTCGGGTGGGGCCCCCGGGGGTCGAGGACCCTGCGGATCCAACTGTCGGACATCCTGGGGGCCCAGTGGGCCCCCCCAGGGGTCGGGCGGGCCTCGGATCCCCCCTCTGGGGTCGGCCGAGGCCCCCCAGGCCGCCGCCTGGGCCGGCCGGCCCTGGAAGTGGGCCGGCGGGCCCCAGGCGGCGGCGGAAGTCTCTGCCGGGGCCGCCTGGGGGGGCGGCAGGGTCGGCCGCCCCTCCCATGGCCCTGGCGGCCTGCCGCCGCCCCCCAGGGGGTTCGCCGACCCCCCCCAGAGGTATCTGGGGGGCCGGCGGCCACCCTGGGGTGTTCCGGGTGGCCGGAAATCCCCCTCCTTGGCTTGTGTCGTCGCGGCGCGGCGGCGCGTGGGCTTGGTGGATCCCCCATGTGTTGTCTCCTTGGTCAAACCCTCCATCGGCGTCTAGATCCGGTTCGTCTTCCAAAAAGATTGTCTTTTTACCTTTGTCCTTCGCCAAAGGTGGCTCCTTTTTGCTCGGATCCGCTTTCGGGATAAGATGAGCGGTCAACGCCGCTATGGCCTCCGTCAACTCTGAAAGTTTGGCATCCGTTTTCACTTGATTGGCTTGTATCTCCGCCATCTTGGCCTCCGTCTTCTCTTGATTTTCTTTGATCTCCTTCCGGATCTCCGCGGCCGACTCCGCATCTTCTTTCCTTAGATCGATGAAACCCTTACTGATTTGGGCTTCAATCCTCTCAACTTTTCCTTCCAAGACTTCAATCCGCTCCGTTGCTCGCGTGTTCGCCATGGATCAACCGCTCTGATACCAATTGATGCGATTTGCTAGGGATTTGAAGATAAAAATGGGATTTTTATTGGAATTTCAGATCTCACAATTAAAAAGGAACACCTAATACAAATAATCTACTCGCTAACTAATAACTAGAATTTAAAAGGACGATTCTTAACCTAGGGGGAAAAGCCGAAATCCTAATACAATTAATCTAAGGGATAAAATAAAATACTCTCTCAAATTTCGCATAAGAATTAGGGCCGGCTCAACCCCCTTAAATAGCCAAAACATCCCTTAAATGTCATTTTACCCAATTGCCCCTCCACTCAATTACCGGCCGCAACAGTCACCTGATCATTATTTTTTGCCTGGATGTCCCTCTGATCACTAGTTGTATGATACACAATTGATTATACATAGGACAAAATTTGGATGTCATTTGGTTGTGCTGCAATGATGATAAAAGCAGCTGGATTTTCCTCGGAACCTTAATTGGTTATTTTACTAATCTTTTATTCGGCTAACAATTTTTATGTGCATTAGGTTTAAAACATATGACTCGTATACAATTATTTGGAAATTAACAATTATGTAAAGCTATGATTTCTCATGAGGTGCTTTTTATGGATCACGATTCACGAGTGTCACTATACTCTCAACCATGGTCATTAATCACATTGGGACAAGAGAAGCACACATGGTGTAAATTCCACTTAAAAGTTTATGTATACTTCTTTAGGCTTACAAGTTTATGTATAAATTCAACTTAAAAGTTTATGTATAAATTCAACTTAAAAGTTTATGTATACTTTTTTTATTAGGCAACATGGGGTGCAATTGAAATTTTGAAAATTTATGCCCAAGGAACCTTATGCTCTAACCATTCACTGTAAATAAGAAAAAAGATCTTTTCAAAAATAATAATAATAGAATCTCTTTCGACAATGACTCCAACTGGCATAGATTGATTTTCTCATTGAGTTAGTCAATCTGTAAAAGGAACTTGATGGAATTAAAGGAGATGAACGTTTATGAGTGTGCTGATTTGAGCCTCTTATTGCCTCAACTTTTGCCATTTGCATTGCATTTGCATTCTGTTGTTTTTGGTGATGGTAATCTTTTGCAAGATAATGTGTGTTCACTGGTAATGGAATGACAAGATTGGGATATGTAATCATGATCACTGTACTTAAGTCAGCCTATACCATGTATCATAGACTTACAGTATGTTTACAAGCAGTGTTTACAAGCTAGTATTGATAGCACACATTGTTGATGCAAATGGATTTGAAGCAAATTGGAAAACTCTTTTTTAATTGAGATGGGCAACTTTTCTTTGTACATATGTTCTTATGTTCAAGCATTGACTCGGGCTTCGTCCACTTTGTTCATACCCCATTAGCATGTGCTAGAATGAGCATTGACTCAGAGTTCGTCCACTTGGTTCATACCCCATTAGCATATGCTACAATGAGCCTGGTCATTCTCATTCTAGCATCCACGCAAGAGTGTCCTTCTCGTTCTAGCATTCACTCAGTGTGTCCACATGCAGTGTTTTGTTTTACTATCCATGCTGTTGTAGCAGGTGGATTCATGTATGTTATCATGCAGGATTTTTGAATTTAACATGTGACTAGCAAAATACATGAAAAGTTGCCTTATTTATTTATTTACCCTGTTTATCCTATTTATTTGATTACATTTGCTTGCTTGCTTATTTAAATATGTAATCTCTTGGTGGACTTACATTTTGTAGGGTAAAGGTCCAAAACGTGTAGGAGCTTTGTACATAACTTGCCAGTTGTTTAAAGTGTACTTCAAGGTTGAACCCTATCTATTGATATAGTGTTCGCTTTGATCCTTGACTTTGACGAATAACAATTGATGACAGGCCTATTCATGTGATTTTGCTGGATACAAACTCCAAGATAATGATATAATTTAATCCTTTGCAGCTTGGCACAGTGCACTTGTGTCGAAGTGTTATCAGAAGTATTGAAACTGCTCGGATTTTTGATTTTGAACAGTTTCCTACTCGGGACAAGGTTTAAAAGAACTACCCTTTCATCCTAACAATTTTCTTAATATACTTCTTTGTTTCTTTGCATCATATTTTTTACTGATCTTTAATACACCGACAGGCCACCTACATGTACTATACAGGACGTCTGAAAGTACTTAATGAAAATTGTCTTGCTGTAAGTATAGTGTAACGCTTGAACTGAGTTGCTTTTTTGCTAATTTGATTTAATGTACACCTTGTCAAAAACGTGAAGTCTCATGAAACTGCCACTGTTTACTGGCAAGTCTAGGATCGCTATATGCATATCTTTCCTTGTTTGTTGGCTTTGGTTAGCTGGTGTATTTGTTTGTTTTCTTTCTGCCATTGTCCTCTGTTTTTGGGATCCACATGTGACCTGCATGGAATGTTGTGAATGTCAAACATATGCCTTGTTTCATTTTTGGTTGATATTCCCCAAGATGGTACCATAATATTGTTTCATGGGATTGTTCTTTGGAGAAGCAGCTTGTGTCACTGTTCTGTTTTTAACCATTATTTTAGGATATCTTTTTTAGGAAGTACAAGGCCAAAAATTATCGTTGAGAAGGCTGAACAACTATATTGTCTCAAACACACAATCTCCCCCATTTTTCTACGTGCGCGCGTGAATGCACTTTTGCTCGTGTGTGAGATTTTGGAGTATGTGGGTTTAGATAGAAATTACTAGTATCGTCACTTACACCAGGATCTACAGCCGTATTGGCTGCAGAAAAACACCCGGAAGGGTAGAAAGCTGCATAAACATGTCGATCAGGCTTTTACAACCGGCTGTCGACCTGATGCCAACACTCTTCACCATATGCCAAATAACAAGCTCGGACAACTCTAAGGAATATGTTATGCAGTATAAATTTGGCATCTGGATAGCTGATTAGGGGTTATTCATTTCTTTTCTTTTTAGTCCAAGGGCAAGCAACTAGGTGCAAGACTCCAAACTTCCATTGTGTGGAAAGTTCTGGATGAAGATGATGAAGATTAGTTTTTCCTAATGTCATTTTCATCCCTTGTAATTCGAATGGAATCACATCTCTTGTGATCCATCCTCAGATGCAACAAGACTTAAACGCACTACTCAATTGGGATCCAGCCCAACTCCATATAGGGTTTTGGGTTCCTGATGCACATAGGATTCATAACTTTAAAAATGAAAGTGGCATACACCTTACACACGTGCGAGTACTTTATGGAATCTCTCGTGTAACCACTCCTAGAAATGAAATTCGATGCAAATAAAGAGATGACTAACGTGCCCTTAGCATCTTTACGGATTTTTCTCTTCTTTGCAGCATTCACAAGTCATGTACATATACTGCATTCTGTGGTTCCAAACTCTTGAGTTTTTTATGTCACATTATTGTTCATAAGGCATTTTTATCAAATCTGCAGCAAGGCATAGTCCCGAATTTTTTATTATGATATAGATTATTCTCTTATTTTACATGTATGATTACATTTTCTATTAATGCACTCTTTTAGTTGTGAGTATTGGCTTTGTGGTAAGATATGTTGAAGTAATATGACCCTTTTTCATCTGTGGTTGGACAGGCTGAGCAAAAGCTTATGTATGCTGTATTGCATTGCAATCCATGCGATGATGCTACTATAAGGTATCTTCGGCATGCTGTTTGTGCATGATTTACAAACGTTTTGTACCAGTTGACTGCACGAGTCTCCTTTGGTCTGGCATCATTTCATTTTCTGCATATAGGCATATTTGTTTTTACTACTTATTGAATGCTTCTTGGCCGTTTCATTAACAATTCTTCCTTTAATCAGCTCTCTACACATGTAATGCTGAAGGAATCATATGAGAAGACAACTTTGTACACTTGTCAACCTCTGCTATATTCATAACGTATTATCTTATCCGTTTTTCTTTGAATTTACTGGTGTAGGATGATTCTGAAGTATCTTATTCCTGTGAAGCTTTCGATTGGTGTATTACCTAATATGAGACTCCTAGAGAAGTATGATGCGATTAGGGCTTTTTGTGGGGATCAAAGGTAGGATTTTTGTTGGTTTTGGACTTCCTACTCTAGGGTTTATAATGCGAAGAACCGAGAATTAAGCGCTAAATAATTCCTAGAACAAATAGATCTAAGCTAGATAACAATTAATTAACTAAAGAATTAAACTAGAAACTAAATTACCTTTTCTCAATTCTTCGATGAAACTCCTCCTAAGGCCGGCCGGCCCCTTTATTGGGGAAGGGGTTAATATTTGTCTAATTACCCCTTTGCCCCTCCCCACTCACGCGGAATCACAAGTTTGGGACCGGGTCCGTGGTGGACCCAAGTCGCCTCCTCTGATGGTAGACCCGCACCGGATCCGCGCGTCACGTCCCCTCAAAGTGCCGCACCGCATCATTACTCCCCCCAAAAGTGCCACCTTGTTCTCAAGGTGGAAGTCTGGAAACTGATTGTGGATCACTGAAGCGGCCTCCCATGTAGCATCGTGGTCCGGAAGGCCCCGCCAGCGAACCCGCACCTCCTGAGTCCCGTTTGCGGCCTGCCGAATCCCTGTCAACTCCTGAGGCTCCAGAAGCACCTCCATGTCATCTGTCAAAGTGGGTGGCAGGGTGGGTGATAATGTGTGATTTCCGATAGCCCGCCTCAGTTGCGACACGTGAAAAACCGGGTGAATGGTGGAGGTGGTCGGCAACTGCAGACGATAGGCCACCTTCCCAATCTGAGCTGTCACCTCGAAAGGTCCATAATAGCGGGCCGCTAACTTCTCGTTGCTCCGTCGGGCCAAGGTCTTCTGTCGGTAAGGGCGGAGCTTCAAGTAGACCCGGTCACCCACTGCAAACTGCTCATCTCTACGGTGTGCATCAGCCTTGGTCTTCATAATCTGCTGGGCACGTAACAGGTGTTTCTTTAACTCCTCTAGATATCTGTCCCGTTCAGTCAAATGCTCCTCCACCTGTGAAACCGGAGTGGTCCATCGGCTGTAATGGATCAACTGGGGCGGGTCTCGACCGTATAAGATCCGAAAGGAGGTGCTCTGCGCTGCCGAGTGGTACGAGATGTTGTACCAGTACTCGGCCCAAGCCAGCCATCTAGCCCACTGCCGTGGCGCATCTGACGCAAAACATCTCAGGTAGGTCTCCACACTCCTATTCACCACTTCGGTCTGACCATCCGTCTGGGGGTGATAGGCAGTGCTCCTGTGCAGCTTGGTCCCCTGCACCTTGAATAATTCCTTCCAGAAACTGTTGATGAATACCTTGTCGCGGTCCGACACTATGGAAGCGGGGAACCCGTGCAAGCGAACCACCTCCTTCATAAAAGCTGCTGCCACTGTAACTGCAGTATAGGGGTGTCTGATGGGTATGAAGTGGGCATATTTGCTGAGCCGATCGACCACTACAAGAATGTAACTGTAACCCTCTGATCGCGGCAACCCCTCGATGAAATCCATGCTGATCTCCTCCCAGACCCTCTCGGGTAAGGCCAGTGGCTGTAGGAGTCCCGCTGGTGCCATTGCCATATACTTGTGACGTTGACAGACGTCACACTCTGCCATCCGCTGGGCAATGTCCTTCTTCATCACGGGCTAGTAGATCTCCCTCGCCATCCTCCTGTAGGTCTGCTGTACCCCGGAGTGGCCGCCGATGGTATTGCCGTGGAACTCCTGAAAAAGCATCGGAATATGGGTAGAACTCCGGGGAATCACCAGCCTGCCGTGGTATAGGAGCCTCTGTCCGTCCATGTTGTACCCCTGGAAGTCCGCAGAGCCCTTCTGCAGTGCCTCACGTAGTCCTCATCAGCCTCAATCTCCCTGCTCAACAGCTCCCAGTCCAGAAGGACCGGTGCCGAAATGGCCGCCACCTCTGTATGCTCCTCGCGACGTGACAGAGCGTCTGCCGCCTTGTTCTCCAGGCCAGGCCGGTACTGAATCTCGAATGTAAAATGGACCAACTTAGAGAACCACTTCTGATGCTCCTCGGTAACCATGCGCTGCTCCAATAGATATCTCAAACTCCACTGGTCGGTCCTCACTATGAACTTCCTGCCTAGCAAGTAGGGCCGCCACTTCTGGATGGACAGGATAATCGCCATCAGCTCCCTCTCATATACTGACTTCAGCCTCGCTCGAGTTGACAGAGTCTGGCTGAAGAAAGCGATAGGCCTCTGGTCCTGCATCAATACCGTGCCCAACCCATATCCTGACGCGTTGGTGTCTATAACAAATGGTCTGCTGAAGTCAGGAAGTGCTAAGACAGGCACCGTCGTCATCGCCTGCTTCAAGGCCTCGAAAGCCTTGGTCGCCTCATCGTCCCAGTGGAAGTTGTCCTTCTTTAGTTGCTCGGTAAGTGGCCAAGCAATCGTGTTGTACCCCGGGACAAACTTCCTGTAGTATCTTGTCAAGCCCAAGAAGCCCCGCAAGCCCCGTAAAGTGGTAGGTACCGGCCAGTCCAACATGGCGGTAATCTTGGCCCTATCAGCTGCCCCTCCCCACTCACGCGGAATCACAAGTTTGGGACCGGGTCCGTGGTGGACCCAAGTCGCCTCCTCCGATGGTAGACATGCACCGGATCCGCACGTCCCGTCCCCTCAAAGTGCCGCACCGCATCAAAGTACAAACTTATTGAGGTAAGACCTCCCTTTCCCCTTTTTACATGGTTTAACCATTATTTTTTAATTGTGCATGATGAATACCTTAATTTTCTGCAGTGATCTCTCATTTACTCAGGTGGCTAATTTTTTCCTTGCATCACTCTTGCTAAAAAGTTCCATGCCTTCCTATTGAGGTCAATGAGTGAGTACATGCATGTGCAAGACATGCATAACGTAATGCGTGTCTTTTCCACTGTTTTATGTTTCAGCTCCTGCCATATGTTTATCAGAACCGTCGAACAATCAGTTGCGCTAAGCTTATGGGTTGTAGACTGAATATAAATCAAATAAACCTAGTTTGACACTCAATGTTTTTCTTTTGTTTCTTTATTTTTTATTTTATTTTGGTTATTTTGGGGGTTTTTTTTCGTGTGTGTGTGTGGGTGGGTTCTTTTTTTTTTTTTTTTTTTTTTGGGGGGGGGGGGGGAATGCTTTGGGTCATGTGAAAAATTCACCACCATGGAAATGTAGGATAAACAGATGCCAAATAAACATATATCAAATTATGAATATTGAGGTTTGAACCGCCTGCTGAAAGTTGAAACCCTGGTGTTTCGATACCATTTCAGATAGCCACTTTTCATGAAGATCGTGTGTATGGGTTGTGGGATAACAATGTATATCAAGCAAACTTAACACTTAAGGAGGACCAAGCAAGGAGAGTCCCATCACATGACATAAGATACCTTGCTGGTAACACCACTGAATATACAAATACAATGGCTATAAGTTCTTCAAAGCAGAGAAGGCTCATGTTGCCGTTGCAAACTTAGTAGATAACAAAGGATGAATGGAAACTAGTGACAACCTAGTGCGACTGCTACTCGTTTCGTTGCTAAGTTTACTGACATCCAAAAGATTTTTTTCCTGGGTATGTTTGTGCATGTTCCATGTGCATTTTATGGTAGAACAAGGTACTAAATGGTTTAAAGTGGAATGGATGGAGGTTCTACGGCATAATATCAACTTCTGTTGAAGGTTATGCCACACAATGGTGTGTACCATGGGGATGAATGCTAAAGATAAAGAACCATGTAGTAACATTAGTGTAAGTAAGTAAAGAAGTTAATAATAATGAAGTTCATGTATTTAAGAATATAAATGAAATGCGAATTGATATATTATAAGACATATAGCAAGCTTAACCAGGCTGATGCCATATGAGCAAAGAAGGATTCTCCTATGCATACCAACCCGATTTGTGCTATCATTGAGTCCTGTTTTTTTGTTTTCTAATGAATTACTTTTTCTTTTTCAGTAGTTAGGCACTATGATATTGGACGGTTGTAGATTTTAAGAATTGATATTATATGTTATGCAGTATGCAGATATCGTGAAAGCAGGGCACTTCCTGTATGTATCCACATCATCACACCGAAGAGAGATGTAAGTAGATTCATTTCTGGCGCTTGAACATCATCAGGCTCTTGAGATCAGGTGTGTAACTTGTCTTGGAGAAGCTCGAGCTCCAAGTAATCCAAAGATTGGTTAAGAAAATGCGTTTCTTAACGGATGCCTGCGATTTTTCTTCTTCTGTTCAGATATATTATTCAGAAGCAGAAGTATCCCAGCAAAGCACATCAAATTAAGTTGGAACTCATGGTTAAAGCTTTGAAATGGCTCGAAGTTGACATGGGCGTGGATGAGGTTTGCGTCTAGATCTCTTTGCACCTCTGCAGGCATACCGGCATATTTTTAGGTGTTAATGTGAGCAAATCGGTTCTTATTTTGTTAGGTGGGGTGTACGATGGGCATTCTAATCTACAAGAATCTCATGAAAGGCTACTTAGCTCATAAAAACAAGGCACGTAAATTTTCCTACATATAAATATGAAAAACATGGCGAGATCCATCTCATGCGAGTCTGTTAGAATCTTTGCACAATCACTGACTACAATTATAAAGAGCACAGCTAGCTACAGGCACATTTTGTCAGTATATTAGGACAATAATTAAGCTGCATAGTTAGCATTAAGGACAAGCCGATCCGTTATGGGGCAGGGACCACAAAAGCACATAATTTTAAATTTTTTTCATTTTTTCCTTTCGTAGAGAGAACACATGGCTTCAGTGTTAAGGGATAAATGTGATAAGAGATGTTGAGGGATGGATAAACAAAAAACACACACACACAACTAGCAAGAATAAGCAGCGGAATGTAAACCCAATTGCAGTTAGAGGGATGTAGCACAAGAGGCAAAGAGATCAGGCTGACACACAAGAATTATCCTGATTCATCCACCACAGGGCTACCTCCAGTCTCAAGCCGTGCATGGCTTTGAGGTACTAATCAACTCCTCAACACGAGGACTTCTCACACGTTTAACAAGAGGGTTTACAATCACCTTACCAGGCGAGGATTTCCACTACCTCACCGCGCGAGGATTTCCAACCAGCAATACCTCAAACAAGCGAGGATAAGTGTAACAAAGAAAAGGAAAAACAATGTAGGGTATGAGATTAAGTGGGAGTTCATATAAACAATTGATCTTGCGATAAGGACAAGCTAATGATCCAAGCATGCACATGCATTGTGGGATGAAAATGCCAAGGAATTATTGCAGCAAGCCATGTGGCGATCATGATTCATGAGTGAAGATAATCTCTGTATTGCGGCGCGCTTGTATCCAAGAAGACTGACCCCTCAACCATTTGGACCCGATGATAGAGATCCAGCACCCCACATGACTGTCCCCCAAAATAAATAAGTAAATAAAGGTTTTGCGTTAAACCCGATCAAGTTTTGATTGGTGGATGAATAAGCAAAAATCTTCGGTTTACTGCAGATATTTTGGAATTTTAAAATATGAATGTCGAAGTAAACGGTTATCGGTCGTCCAAAACTAACAAATATTGGACTTTTTAAGGATAGCAACAAAAGGCTTTCATCCTTAACTAGCTGACCTACATATTCCTTATAATTTGAAGAAAACGAATAGTAATTTCAAAGATATTAGGGCCTGCTCGTCACAAGTCTCTCTCTCTCTCTCTCTCTCTCTCTCTCTCTCCCCCCCCCCCCCCCCCCCCCCCCCCCCCTAACAATCTCCTCTTAATCTCACTTTTTTCATTCAACTTTCTTCAACCAAAAGGACACAACAAAGTGGGGTGGACCCCACGTTACTTTCTCAGCTCCATTTTCCATACAACTTTCCAACCAAAAACACACAAAACTTCATTCTCTCTCTCATCAGATTCCATAACTCTCTAACTTTCTCAAATTCCACTTTCAACCAAAAGAAGAGGCCCTAGGACCGGAAGCAGCGTGTGGGCCCCTTTCAAAAATAATCCCGGATGTATATGTGCGTACCCGTCAGTGTACAAGAAAAATACAAAAAACAACAAGAACAAGTTAAGAAATTAAATAAAGAAAACATGTGGATGCCACATGTTACGGCTTGAATGAGGAGAAGCATAATTGAGATGGGGGGGGAGGGGAGAATGTCTCTCAGTTCACAATGCATGCCATTCAACAAACCTACATCATGGACTCACATGCATTCATGCCCCCTTCGGTAGAAGCAACCACATGCCCCTGACCCACATGGCAAAAAACAACAAATACATATGACAACAATAGGGGCCACATCCCTTGGCTCACATAACACAGTCCCCGTTACTTTTTTACGATCGGATCTGTTCTGTTTGTTCTTCGTGGTCTAAAATCTCAAACTACCAATATTCAATCTTACTGGTTTTCTTGCTCATTTAACTGTTGTAAAAGGTGTTGTTATGACGAACCTGTTAAACTCGTGATTGGTAGATGAACGAGAAAAGCTTTTTGAATTCACTTGAAATTTGGGGGTTTGGAATTTAAAACGTGACGGTCTAACTGAACGGTTCGGATTGAATGAAAAAATAGTAGGGTGGGGGTTTGACGTTACCCAAGGAGAAAATTTGGGACGGTGTTTTGGATAGGGTATTGAGGCGGTGCTACTGTGCAGATTCGAATCGGATTCGAATCTGATTCCGTTCCAAACCCGCTTAACTTTAAACTCTATATAAACGGTGGTTTGGATAAGGTATTGAGGTGAGCTAAAATTCCTGTAAAGTTTGCGGCTACTTGTAGAGAAATTGTAGAGAAACAGTGGGCAAACTTGTGGTCAAGGGATGGGTTGTTTAAAAGCCAAAACACATTGTTTTCTTCTCCGATTTCTTAGCAGATTTGGTTGTTTCCCTTTAACCAAATACCTTAACTTGTATTCGAAGATTATTGAAGCATTACTGATCTCTCCAACTAGACATACACTAAAGATTGGGTGGAACCATTAAATATATGTTTCATGTGCGTGTTTTTCTTTTGTTTTGCGTTATCATTCATATATATTGTGTGTTGCGGGTTTTGTATAGAATCATCGTTTGCTTTGTTCTTTGTCACAACGATCTTGGAATTATGTACGGTGGCTGATTGAGGTGATCGTGGTCATCTCTCCAACAAGTGGTATTAGAGTCCAACAATCATCAACTATTTACAAACAAAAAACACAAATGATGTAGTTATGTTTTGCCATGCGTCAACAAGTTGACAAATTAATAAAATTCTGGAACTGGCAAACCATACCTAAATTATTTAAAATTTCGGTTGTAGATTCATAATTTAAATAGGAGTCCAATAGGGGTCAGGTGGCCAAGGAGGGGATTTCCTCCTTGGTCCACAACCGGTCATCCTCCTTCCACAATCCAATATGATATACACATCATGGATGATCAGCACACCAAAAATCAAGTGATTCCAACACTTTTTTCCACATCGATCCATCCATTGCAAAAATCAACGGCAGAATACTATAGAACTTTTTGCAATGGATGGATCGAAGGGAAAAAAGTGTTGAAATCGCTTGATTTTTGATATGGTGGTGTAGATCATATTGGAAAAAAAAATTCAAAAAAATTGTAGGAGGAGTTGTGGCAGGTGATGGATCAAGGAGTAAATCCCCTCATTGGCCTTGGAATAAACGTTTACCAGCAATTTATAATTTTTTAAATTTAAGGTTTCCTCAAATAAAAATTTTAATCTTAAGTTGATATATATTCGTTCGGAATTTTGTCGGCAAGCACTCTGTGGAAAGCGGTGTGCGCATACGTCTCTTTCCCCAAAGAGATGATGTAATATTATTACGAATGGAACTACGACTTGATCATACAAACATTAATGTTGGAAACGGTAGCATGTGCACCGGATCCATGCAGAGCATACGCCATCAAATACATCGCCTCTCAATGTCATCAATGCTGCAGGCCTCCAAAGTCTGACCCGTCGTCTCTCGGATCCCCTACAGCCGCGGTCCATTCTTGGTTGCCTCTCTTCCGTCGGTACGACTGGCTTATTTTCTCTGCCCACAGTCACCGTCTTTCATATTCATGGCTGTAGGAGATGGAAGCGTGGCTATGTCCAATTGGAGGCCTTATCGGACATTGGACACCACCATCTTTCATACTCATTGATGAGGGAGATGAGAATGTGGCATGTCCCATTGGAGGTCCAATCAGACTTTGAACAAGCACGTTCTCGTCCCTAATGCCAAATCAGCCATTTCCAAATGAGTCGTGCTTTATACACCCCTATGAGTAGGGGTGTATGTGCTTTGTATTTCCAAAATTAGTAAATTCTATGAATTTTATTGTCAAAATATTTTGGTTTTTTCTATTTGAGGATAAACTTGGCACTAAATACTATATGCACCCCTATGAGTAAGGGTGTATATAGCATATATCTTCCAAATATTCATATATTTAAAACTGTTTATGTGAGGGACACCCCCTCATGAGATTCATTAAGAATTGTACGACCGACCGGACACTTGCTGGTCTTGGGCTGGACCATCCTTGTGATTCAGAGCCGAACCCAATCAATTTGTCCCGGCCTGACTTGGTTTTTATCACCTGCCCAAAGGTGCACCCTGCAATTAATTGTCATGCTGGGGTCAGGGCAGGGTACAAGGGTAACTGTGGGCGACATGTAGCGAACTTGACATGTTGAAAACGGCAACTTCCTCAAAAGATAGATGCAGGGAAAATTGGTATATTTTAATGCCCCTCCTTCCAAACTCACAACAAATCAAGGATCAAGAGTTTAAATGGAACCTGTGGAAGAGCAACTCGAGCATAAATGTGTTCAGAAAGACAATCAACCTGAATATATTTTGTTCCCTAACTAGGTCACACGTTTAATTTTGATGATGGCAAGCAGATCGCATGCTACTAACGTGTTTGTTGAGTGACTTTTGGATCAAAACGTGACTACATTGACCAAATGGCAAATTCGTAGCTTCCGCATCGTTCAGTTTGTCCCAAAGATATTCAAAGATCGTTGTACATGGCCAAAGCACATCATGATAATTTTCCGTGAATTAAAGGTTCAAAATGATGGCCAAAAATCAAGTCGAAGATGGAGGGGCAATTTGGTAATTCTACATTGGTCAAAGATCTTCTACAAGAGTCAAAGAATGATGGAGAGGATAATTTGAGCAAAGACTTGGTCAAACTTATCTAGAAAGTCAAATTATGAAGGATGAAGAGTTTATGAAGGATCGCATATTTGAGTGACTTCTAAAGTTCTAGTGGAAGCGGGATTCAAAGAGACGTTCATGCGCACAAACTGCTCTAGTTGGCCACTAGAGTTAATGTGCAACATAAAGTTTAAGTTCTACTAGGATTCATGTGTATGTTAAACACATAGAGTTCAAGTCAACAAACAACTCATGAATCCTGATGCTCCTAGGACTTGCATCCTATCATATTTAGCCCCCCATAGGCAAAGTCTAAAACCCCAAGGAGAGAAAAATATTCAAGCACAAAACTCCAAATAGAGCCGGCCCTAAACCATCTTCAAGACTCCCACATGGTCGACCCTATGAATCCTCTCATTTGAGCAAGCTCTTCCACCAAGCATCCACTGATCAAACTAGCAACGTAATGAAGCAAGCATCGTCATGCCAAGACTTCTCACGCAAGCAAAGAGGCCTTCATCAGTCTCTCCTTGCCGCAAGCTCAAGTTTTTCATTGACATCACCAAGCTTGCCGCAAGCCAAGATCAAGCATCGTCATTAAGCCAAAGAATTCTCTTGCCGCAAGCCAAATTAATCTTCAAGCAAACAAAGCAAGCCCTAGCTAGCCATCTTCACATAACTCATGGCCAATTGGTGTTGCAAACATCCAAGCATCATATATTCATTGGCCAGGCAAGTCACGGCCAAGAAGATTTCCAAAGCACACAAGCATTCAAGGATAAAGCTAGCTAGCATTGAAGTTCAAGTCTCCAAGCAAAGCTTCTCTTTGTAGCAAGCCCAAGTCCCTCAAGAGTATCCAAACCTAACTTTTCTTATATATTTTTAATCCAATAGGACGATCTTACGATTCCAACAGATATTTTTGTGGATTTTTCTGAGCTATGTGCTATTTTCTACATTTTCTAGAATACAGAGCTGCAGGCTTCTTTGCCCACAACCATGCAAAGTCACGCATCGACCCAACACTAATTCCGACCGAGCAGAAGCGGACGTTTCACGGGCCTGGCTCGGGATTCCGACGAGCGAAATTGAGATGCTTTACTCACAGACAACTGTAGAACAGATTTGAGCAACGAACTTCTAAGTGCGATATCTTTTGACCCAAAGCTCCGATTTGCGAACCGTTTGCGCTGACATGATCATGATCTCGTATACTATGTTATGATGACATCTCTCTGATTTATTACTTCAGTTTTAGACCAGTTAGATTTATATTTTGTGTGAGACTGTATTATTGAATAACTTTACCCAGAAGTTAACTTTAAGCGTATATTCTCTGGACTTGATTTTGTACCGGTCAGATCACCATCCGTAAGAGTGATTAGGTTAAAACGGTTCGATCACCGCCTAGAAGAGTGATCAGGTTGTACCGGTTGGATCACCACCCGGAAGTGTGATCAATTTTCTTTCCGATGTTATCAAAAAGGGTTAAATCCTCTGGGTTGATGTCGGAGAGTAGGCGGGGAGCCAGCTCCGTTAAAATCTGTGATTGTGTTCACTCTGATTGATTCCGTTGTGTGGTTATTTTTTAATCTGTGACATACACCTTATTCACCACCCTGTCTAGGATGTTTTTCATCTGGAAGTTCCAGTCAATTATATGTGATTTCGGTATCACTCATCATATGACTTTTGATCACTCTGCTCTTACCCAATATTATCTAATTTGATACTTTACACACACACACACACAACTAATTGTGCACACAAGCAGCCACACATTTTTGGTAATATTACCTCCACTTCCGATCCATCTAGTACTTTTACTTTATGTATCATTATATCATCGATGCATGTAACAAAACCATCTCAAATGGTATCGTCTCCGCAATCGCGAAACCTCCGTGTAATACCAAAAAGCGGCAATCTCACAATGAATTTCTTCATTTAAAAAAGAAACTGTCTTTTTTGGGTCTGCTTTTTGTTTATGTAATTAGTGCTGGGATAAACCAACCGATAGGGGGCGGAAGGGAAAGGTCCCCTACAAAGGGCGGATAGTTACCCAACAATCGTTACGAAGCGATCTTTCAGAGATACACCACAATAGCATAATATCCAACCAAAACAAGTAATACGAAAAGTAACGAAAGCAGGAAATCAACAAAGTCAAGCGACAAATAGTTTATCCTTGTTCGGCCCCACTAACGAAGCCTACGCCCAGATTCCCGATGACGGTTTCCACTAATATGATCAAAGAGAATTACACCGACTTCTTCAATCTTCTTCACCAATAGAGATCGTCAATAACTCCAAACGTGGAGTTCAAACTCTTCTCACAGACCCAACGGAGATCTCAAATCTTACCAAAACGGGGCCATGGCCGTTTACATCCATATATTGTGAACTGAACATTAAACCGGGTTCAAAATTCGAACCGGTGAAAAAAAAGACAAACAATATACACCATCCTATCCGACCAGAAAAAGACCTCTTATCCATCACTTGTCAGAGTATAAACTTAATTTTGGTATAGAGGGACTATACACACCTGTGAAAGTCCGGTGCACATAAGAGTTTGTGCATTTTTTTGCTAAAAATAGGAGAGAGAAGGGAGAAATAGGCCTGATGTGACTTGATCCTCACAATTTTTTGCTAAAAATAGGACTATATACATCGGTGAATCGGTGTATAAAGCATTTTTCTTCTGGTATTTGAAGACGGACGAACTGCTCAAATCGACAAAACCCCGATCCATTGTACCCAAGAATGGGCAAAAAAAAGGAAATAAGTACAAATAAGTAAAATAACAGAAAATAAATGAATTCACCGACAACATCGTTTTTGTCTATACATACTGAAATATACATCAAAATTCTAAATTTTTTTATAAAATTAAGTATTTTTTTTATACATCGGAAAGCTGGTTAAAGGCGCGCGCGCGTTCCGCTTCCACCAGGGATCAGACCCTGATGGCCTCACTAGGAAGCGGATGTAAATGCCGCTAGACTACAATCCTTTGACAAAATTAAGTATTTTTAGACTATTGTAATTACGATATAATTTCGCTTACTTTCTATATAATTGCTTTTGAGGGGCTAAGTGGCAAGTTTAAGATTCACACCAATAGATTAGCAATGCCACACAAAACTTTTGTTTTCAAAGGACTTATATGTAAATCGAATAACGTATAAACTAAATTAATCAAAGAATTCCATGTAAGTTTGCGTAAACAACGTTAAATAAATAACGTGGTAGATGTATTAAATATTAAAATATTTAAAGAACGTTAAATAAATAACTAAATTAATGAGATAAAAGGTATCCATAGATCTCCAACCTGTCAACTTCCCTTCGTCCTCCTCCCCCTGCAGCACCACCGCGGGAGCTACATATAATAGCAAGTCACGAGATTAAAATGGAAAGAATTGATGAAGATTGTTGATATGTAAACTCATCACGCAGTAGCGTAAAATTAGGAAATCCCCCTCACTTTCCCTTTTCATTTTCTCCCTTGTCCTCTTCTCTCTCTCTCTCTCTCCTCCCAGAGTCTCAACCACCGACTCAAGCGGCCATTATCAGTAGTTGGAGAGCGGCATTCTCCATCTACAGCTACAATGACGTCGAAATGCGTCTATTTTTAGCATCCGATTGTTGAACCAAAATCTTACGGGACAATGGCGAAGCATCTGCAAGAAGACGTGAAGCAGCGGGTGAACCGCTGCATGATCAAGCTCTCCGACCGAGACACCGAGCACATGGCCGCCTCCGAGCTCGAATCCATCGCCAGATCCCTCTCCGTTGAGTCCATACCGCAATTCATCTCCGCCGTCGCCGACACCCGCCCCTCCGACAAGACCCCGCTCCGCCGCCACTCCCTCCGCCTCATCGCCGTCCTCTCTCATTCCCTTCCTTCCTCTGCTGTCCTCCCTCACGCCCCTCGCATGCTTTCCGCTGTTCTCCGGCGGATCAGAGACCCCGACTCCTCCGTCAGATCCGCCGCCGTGGACGCCGTTCGGTCCATGGCTGCGTCGATCCCCTGCTCGGTCTCCGGCGTGCTGCTCCGGCCGCTGGCGGACGCGCTGCTGCACGAGCAGGAGCAGCACGCGCAGGCAGCGTCAGCCCTATGCCTCGCCGCCGCCGTCGACGAGTCGGACGGCGATCCCGATCTCTCCGGCCAGCTTCAGAGGCTCGTGCCGAGGCTGGCGAAGCTGGTGAAGAACAATGCGTTCAAGGCGAAGCCGGCGCTGATCTCGCTCCTCGGGAGCGCGGCGGATGCCGGCGGCGCGTCGTCGGAGAGCCTAATCGGCATGCTGGTGCCGTGTCTCTCGGAGTTTCTTGCCAGCGATGACTGGAACGCGAGAAAGGCTGCCGCCGAGGCTCTGTCGAGAGTCGGGGTCAGCGATAGGGATCTTCTGGGAGGGATGAAGTCCTCATGCATCTCGTCGTTCGAGTCTCGCAAGTTCGATAAGGTGCGTTTAAAAATTAAATCATGGTAGGAAAAATTGGATTGGATGTCGACAGATCTGAAATTAGATTTTGATGTTACAGGTGAAGATTGTTCGTGATTCGATGAATCGGATGCTTGAGGTCTGGAAGGATATACCAGCTGTTGATGATTTTGATCGCGAGCCACTGCGCAATTCTTCTCGAAAAGGTAAATTTTTTTCGCAATGTGATGAAATTGGGATGATGTTTTTGTTGGATTTCATGTTAGTTGATGACTGACGACCGCTGGTGATTAACAGAGACTTCAGTTAGTTCTCCTCTTGTTGCGAAGAAGAGTAGAGCTGCAGTTAGCAGGTCTCCTCCGCCCAATGCCTCCCCCATTAGCGCCACAAGAAAGAAACCCACTCCACGCACCGAAAGAAAAAGGTATCCACCTTCATCTCGTAGAACTGACGACAATAAGAGCTCGAATTGGAAAGTAGAGATTGCAGTCTCCCATGCTTCGGCCGTCGCCGATGTTTGTGAGGAAAATGTTCTGAGAAGCAAGGAAAGCAATGCTAGGTCCAAGTTTGAAGCGAAAAGAATGATCTTTGAGGACAACTCAGATGATAAGGTGGCCATGTTGGGCGGCGGGTTGAGGGCGGCTTCACGGGTGGTTCCCTTTGAGGAATCGGGGAGCTCTGAAGTTGTTACCGCAGCCGGCAATGCTAATGATGAGATTCATGGAGATCATAAGGACGGTGACCTGTCTTTGATTCGCAGGCAGTTGCTGCAGATTGAGAACCGGCAGTCCAGCCTATTAGACCTCCTTCAGGTATCTTGCTGATACTAAATTTAGCCTCTTGGTGCCACTTTATAGTTTTACTACTCTTAATGCAAATTCAATGCAGTTAACTTGTGATCTTTATATACTTACAGTTAGTTTTAGCAGTTGTTTTTTGGTATAATTTTTTATGTTTAGTTGGATATGTTTCCTTGATATCATTGCATGTGGGATGTGAGTTTAGGCTATATTCAAACCTACCGGATTCTCGGCCTTAACCATAAATATTTATTAGTTTGGTTAGGCACAACTATGTTTTCTTATGCAGTGGGTATGCCAAACTTGAACTATTTTGTACAGTTTGTTGATCTTCTTAGTTCTTCCATAGAAATGCTTTGTTGCTTATGTCAATCTTCACTCCATCTGATGCTTATTTTTTAGAACTAAGAGGTCCATAATATGACAACGACGTGGTAGGAAGTTATATGTAATTATGGTATTCCACTGCAACAGTTCCCTATTCTGTCATACGCCGTGAATGGCTAACACAAATCTAGAGCGTAGACATTCTATTTGTATGGAAACAATTTGGATTTTTTTTTGCTTGATGACCAATAAGTGTAAGTTTGTGGATAAATCGTTAATAAGACAAAAAAACACCATGTATTCCTTTATAAATTATATTTAAGCCATGTGGTTGTTCATATCAGATGAGGTGCGAGTATCATGAAAAATCTATGTTTTGTAGACTTGGCTGCGAGTGTCTTACTCTAGCCCATGGCGATGCTCCAAGGACACGGTAACATACATGTATTTCTATTTGATATGTGAATATTTAATAACTCGTCTAAACATTTTTATTGATTGTTATTTGAGAACCTAAAATAGCAACATAATCTATATGACAATTAGCTTTTGCCACGGGCACAACATACCTTGTCTTGTTTGTAGCTTTGAGGTGATTGGAGCTTTAAGCACTTTCAACTGTCTGACATGTATGGATGCCTATGCTGTCTGGTTGTGTTCGACATGCTAGTTTTATTTGTTTAACTGAATGTCCTGTGTTTCTAGGATGGAAATAAGGTATTGCCCCCCGAACACACATTATATGTGCTCTCAGGTTGCAGGAGCACAATGTAATCGATGTAGATCAAGGTTCACATTTATCTTTAACCTCGTTAACTTCTAAGTAATGATGCCCGTGCTTTGGAATCTACTTTGGAAACAACTCAACAATTTAAGTAAAAATTAAAGAACGTGCATGGCCTTTGGATGTCTGAGCCTCTGAACCAGAAGAATATAAGAGGCACGAAAGATGTAGAATTTAGAATTTGTGCAGAATACATGGAATGCCAAAAGCTGTAGCTTGGGAGGTGTTATTGTCATGAAATAAAATGTCATGCCCTATACGGACCCATTTGACATCCAAACTGATATGTTGATAACCAGAAAAAATGATAACGATTTATGTTTATAAATGTTACTTGTTGTGTTCCGTTAAGTAGCTTCATCTGAGACTACATGTTCGGTCATTTTGACATTTCTTTCTAATTTACGTTGGTCATGACTGGAACAATCATATGCCTTTGGAATATTATCGTATTAAGTCATTCATTTAATGAACACTCTACTGGTTTTTGGCCTTGTATAGAAGTTTTCTTGTATAGAAGTTTTCTTTGGTGCTGCATCATTTTGTTTCTTATAGCTTTCAAATCATTCAATTATAACAGAAAAACTCTACATGGTAGCAGAAAGATACATCAACCTTCCTTTAGGATACTCGAGTCTTTTCCTGTAAAATACTATTTTCACATCCAAAACTAAATTAAAGAAAATATCTAATATTTGTTTTTAAAGCATCTATCATAATCCATGTTTTTGGTAATGCCGATGGTTCTCTAATCGGTTTCTCGTTATTGATCCATTTTGGCTAATGTAATCTTGCATCAAAATTGAGTGAGCCGGAAAATGGTTGAAAGCTTATTTCAAATATTTCTCTTTTTCTTTCTTTCTTTGTTACATTGAACGGTTGGGGTTGTTAGGAAATAATCTGAATATAATTATTGTATGGAATATGGATGTCACTAATTGGAGCCTCTTTCTGCAGAATTAGGAGTTTGTTTTAGAGTTTGTATTATAATATGATTCTACTTCCAGTTGTGCATATAAATTCAATTTTTGTTTCGGTGGTGCATTAATGATCTCTATTAGGTTCAGACGAAATATCATGGCGTGCACCGAAGAAGATAGATATACGCTTGGTTTAGGACAAATCAGATGGATCTAGGTCGGGTTGCTATGGGATTGAACACCAAAGAAGATCACTTTGGTTTCGGACAAATCAGGTGGATCAAGGTTGAATTACCCTGGGGAGGACATAATCATATATAGGGATGTATGTATTTTTGGTAGATGTCTTGGTTCAGTCCACGTCGGCATCTAATAACACCGTGTTCATGCATATGTGGGTCATGCTAGTACTAAAGATTCTATTTAGAAGGCAATGGAAACATTAACCAAATAAATTACTTAGATGCAAGATGTAGCGAGATGCTGGAACTTGTCTATGGCTTGCTGACAGGGATACTATGGGGATATATGGTTTACCATCAAAATTGGTTGATGGGCTTATATAGTATGTCTTGAGTTGCTACAGATGAGACTGGGTTTTGAAATTGAGGCGACAGTACATGGTGCAATCTGGCACTTTTACTTCCTTGCTTGCAGCAGAAATAATAGCCACACTTTTTAGTATCAGGGTTAAAATTGTGTGTCATAACTCTGTTAAATTGTCAAATTTGAATGTTTACGCTACATGAGACACACGGGTAGGCACTGAAAGTTATAGACGAGTAATGACACTGAATTCAAATATCTTTCGAACGATACATTAATTTCTTGATCACAACTCCTTAGGCAAGTGGATTCACATATTAATCGGTGACTTCATAACTTATACATGAAGTTCATGTATTATTCGTGGACTTTGCGAATTAAATGACTCCAGATTTCACTAACCTAGCAAATAGTCATACACAAAATACACCTTTTAGGATTTGAACTGCTGATCCTTTACTCAATAAAAGAGTCTTTAAATCTCATCCACATCGCGTTTTGTGTCTGTTTGTATGAGTATTTTATATATTAAATTATCGAGATAGTTATAATTTCTTCCTGCAAATTTTTTACCCAACTATTTCCAAACAATTTCCAAATTTTCTGGATTTTTTGAATTCCGAACTCTTTGACATTGCCAAACTATTCCAAACGCCAAACTTATGACCATGTAGACAAGGGAGTGAATAGCTAACCTTGGCTTCTTTCCATATAACACCAACAAAGTCAGATACCAAGTGATGTTTTCTTCCTATGTTCCTAGAAAGTATGGGTTTATAACTTCTGCAGTGAGATTTAAACATCAACACATGTGAATAAGCATCTAAAACAGAAAAAAGGGCCTGCTTCCAGTTCTAAATTACTTGGTATAGAGATAGTTGATGTTAAGCTGTTTGAAATACCCAAATAAAGTTGAATAGCCAAAGTGTTTGTGATTATATAGAAAGATGTACTAAAGGACGCAGTTTTTATGTCTGTTCAGTATCACATTATGCGACGCCACATTACCACTTGCGAAATAACACGACTTCCCTGTTCTTTTTCTGTCTCGCACATCACTGGCCCCCCATACTGTGTAATCTACTTTTGCTTACCTTCTCATTCTGTTATCAGAGGTTCATTGGAAGCTCGCAGAAGGGCATACATTCTCTGGAGACAAGAGTGCACGGACTGGAGATGGTGCTGGATGAGATTTCCCATGACTTAGCGGTATCAGCTGGAAGGTTACCAAACAGCGATCCGGAAGTAAAAACTTGCTGCAGTTTGCCCGGAGCTGAATTCCTCAGCCCAAAATTTTGGAGGAGAACAGACGGTGGCAGATATTCGTTGTCAGGCAACCCGACGATGTCCAGTATGCGTTTATTAGCCGAGCAACAAGGTAAGGAGTATAAGCAAAGGGCCGCGCATCAGAAAAGCTTTGTCGTCAACCCATTGGCGGAGATCAACCCTCAGTCGAGGGGGAACACAGAGATCACACCAAATAAAACGATCAAAAGCATGATACAAACGCGAGATGCCTAGATGTGCAAGCGTTGTCTCAAAGGGTACAAGGTAAAAAAAATATTCCGCAATTTGTTTGTAAGAAAGTGCACCTATATCTTCATCCAGGAGTACAAAAGCAACATATGTCGAAGTTAATTGCCCATTTTCATCCTTTAATTAGCTTTCTTTCCATGGATTGCAGATTGGCACTTATGATATGATAGAGTTTTGCACTTGCAAGATGAGCAGAGTCATGCATATATCCATCACTTTGGACCCTTTTCACAGAAATCCCTTGTTGCGTGGGCGAGGAGGAGATAGGGTTCGGTAGAGACATTGTTCTAAGATATATGTATTTAGCTACTAGCTAACGTTTGTTCTTCCTTTGGTTGATCCGTTGTCATTGTGATCGATTGTTGACATCTTACTGAGGCTTGGTTACATCGTGGCAATGGCAGAAGTTATCATACAGCATTATACATTATGCGAAACTGCATCGCGCTGCTTGTATATGATAGAGGGAGTTTTTTTAATACATTGGAAAGCATTTTAAAGCGCGTGTGCTAGGCCTCGATCTCTCGCCTCCCACGAGGGAGGGGGACGAGTATGCCAACCGAGCAACGGCTCGTTGGCACGTAGAGGGAGTTTCATGATTTCATCTCAAGATTTCCGACATTTAAAGCAGCAATGGAGACTCTGCTGACGACCTATATGATTTCTAGCTTGCCCTAACTTGCTATATCTTGATGCCAAGATTTTAAATCGTTTGGATGATTGTTATGCTGACTGAGATGTTGATACTCACACAGAAGCCTGAAAGGAACAATGCCACATCCAACCTTAGTAAAGAATCTTGGATAATCAATATACCAAAAATCAAGATTAGTGAATCCAATGATACGTGACTTTCAATTTAACAATTGCAAACTCAACCATTTCAAAACAAAAGAGCTTTTTGCAACGAGCCTATCGAGGTTCAAATCCTCTTAGGGTTCACCCATATTTGACGTTTGGTGGTTTTGAATGTATATTACTCCCATATTTGAGGTTTGATGGTTTTGAATGTATATAACTATCTGGGAAAAAAAATTTAATTGATGTTTTGGTTGCTCTCTGCGCATGAAAATTCTTGTGTTATTAGCACATATACAATAACATTTGCAAATATTATCAAGCCAATTTATGCAACGGCCTGTGCATGTATATATGAAAAAAATTAAAAAAAATTATAGGAATCATTCGTAGAGTAGAATGTTATATGTCACTCGTTGCCCATAACAAGAAGGTAACCTACATATACTCAGGCATGCTTCGGCCCGTAATAGGTTGAATCCTAATTCGGCCCGTAATAAGGTGAAGCCTAATTCGAAAAAAACGACGTTAGCAGTTAGCAGTTTCTGTTGGATGATTCCTGTATATGACAGACAACACTACATGAGGGGATTGAATAATATTGTATAAAGATAATCGTGCAATTAAAAATTAAACCCTTTTACAAAGTTACTTAAGTCTCCTAAGGATGTTGCTCAACTAGATACTTAATCAACAATCATAAGTACTTGCATTCAAAGTAAGATGCACAGTGAAAAAAATCAACACAAGTGCAAGTAAAAGGAAATGAGAGATAATAGGGACTGAGCACAACGCAAGCAAGGGCATTTTATCCTGGTTCACCCTCTATGGGCTACATCCAGTCTCCAAATTCCGTTGGGCTTGAATCCACTAACTTGCATCGACAATTGAGGGCTTCCAACTTACAAGTGTCACTTCTCCAACAAGTGGTCTTCCAATTACAACTTAAACTTTTCTCAAAGAAAACCTCACACACTTGGGCTTTTCAACCAAATACAAATTACAACACCCAATCACTTAACACCAAACCTTGCTCTTTTGAAGTCGAAGTTGTTCTTACACCCTTTCTATAGCCAATGAAAATTGAAGCTCTTTTGAGTGTATTGTGTGGATATAAGAAAATCTATTGATCTCAATAAAAATAAAAGTTGAAAACACATGGATATCAAAGAAAGAATCTTGATTCAATCTCAAATAAAACAAGATGAAGCTTGTGAGATTTGAATCAAGATTGGCCTTGAAATTTTAGCCTAGAAGCTTTTGAGAATAAAGCAAAACTTTGGCACTAAAGATAGAAAAACTTTTGAAAGCTTGGAGGGCTGAACATTGCTTTAGAACACTTTAAAATTGCTTAATAATTTTGTGATAAATCCCTCGGCCACTCCAACACATATATGGACAAATTCTTCCCAAGACAGATTCCCCAAACTGCCCATCCAATATGCAAATTCGACACACTTTTGTAAATCACAGAGCTGGTTAAATTTTAACATTGAGGCTATAGTAGTCGACTCTTACATAAGGAGTTGTCAACTCATTTCCAGTAGTCGACTCCCTAAACAATAATAGTCAGCTACTTTTAAATTACAGTAAGTACTCAAAACTTCGTAGTTCAACCGTCGACTCCTACTATAATAGCAGTCGACTCCTTTTCAAATACATTGAAATGTATCTTTAAAGAGTACTTTCTTTTCAAATTGCTTTCAAAATACTTTTGTGAAAAAAGTGTGTTTCTAGGTTGTTTACGGGTGTTTTCTCACCACAGTTCGTTGACCGACGGCTGAGTGGTCAACGAAGTCAAGGGGCCGACTTGGGGGTCCCTTGGGTTTGCCGAGCCCGCTTGTTCTCGGCGTTGGAGAGCTGAGGGGAAGCCTCGGCTCGATGGGTCGCGCTCGGCCTCGGCTGGGTCGCGCTTGGCCTCGGTCGGATCTGCGTCGAGGGGTAGCCTCGGTGCCTTGCGAGTGGGATGATGCCTGAGCAGCCGTCCACCTGTTGACTGCGATGGGGGTAGCCGACCGACGCTGAGGGGAAGCCTCGGCGCCTCGGATATCTTCTTCCTGGACAGATGAGGAAACTCGTCAGGGAGGCCGGACCTAGGTTCCGGCCAAATCCCCTCCGATGCATAAGTCAGATCAAGGTCTGAAAGGATACTCGACAGGGGAGATCCGGCTTGCAAGGAAGCCGGAACGTCAACCCAGGCGGCGTGAGTAAAAGGGGGGGGGGAGGAAATGGAGTGGCAAAAGCCTAGGTCGTTGATAGAGTACCTCTCTGTTGATTACCTGAGTTTCGATCCCCCTCTCCGTCATCCTGGCCTTCCCCTTATAGGGTCTTCTCTGATTGCCCCTCGTCCTGCCTCCTCTCACGCCCCCACGATCCGCCTCCGCCTCCTCCCACTCGCGCGTAGCGGAGGGGTGGCCCATTAACGGGTCCGTTAATGGCCATCATGGGATCGCGGATTCAGAGGGACCGTTAATCCGGCCGAATGGGGGCCAGTCGGGTGCCCCTGAGGGCGAAGTGGCTGGGCCTTCAGCCCCGTCCGTGGGCCCCCTTCAGGCGGGCCCGTCTTCTCTAGTGGGCTTCTCCTTTGAGGTCGGGCCGTGGGCCATTGTAATTCGGGCTCGTTGATATTAGTCGTTACAATTGCCCCCATCGCCCGGACCGTTCGGCTTCCGTCGGTTCGGTTCGGGTGATGTGACTCTTTCATGATCCGACGGGTGCGTCAGTCGAGGTTTCGCTATTAAATGAATGTCATTATTACCGCTCCGTTTAAACTTCCGTTGGTGCAGTTTTCGAAGCATCGCCGCCGTTTTGATGTCGCCACGCGCTCTCCCTTGACGGTTCAGATCCCACCATCGTCCTCTATATATACGTTCCAATCCCTCGGGCTTCAACTCTTTCGCGCTCATTCCTTCTTGATCTCCGTTCTGCCAGCTTCTTCTTCCCGACATCTGTCTTCTTTCCAGCTCTTATCAAGGTAATTCTTCCACTCTTTAACTCGGGCCATGGCCATGCTTAGAATAGGTGATACACGTCCTGGCGGACCAACGCCTGGTCCCGATCGTGCCCATCCCTCGGGGCTCAAAGCTCCTTCGCCGTCCCCGGGGGTCTCGGATAAAGGGAAAGGAAAGCTTTTTCTGGATCCTGTTGGGGACGATGTGGCCTCGTCTTCCGAGCGATTAGACATCCATCCATCGATCCTCCGGTCGTCGTCCATGGCCCCTTTCTTAGTTACTAGGGAAATACGAGAGAGGTACTTATGCTATCCCTATGACGTCCGGATTCCCTTTGGAGACGAGCGGATCTGCTTCCCGCGGAGTAACGAGGTTGGCGTCTACGTCGAGATGTTCCGTCTGGGGCTCTGCTTCCCCCTCCACCCTTTTATTATTCAATTCACGGATTCCTTGAAAGTCTCCCTGTGCCAGCTAACGCCATCCTCTGTCGCGGTACTGACTGGGTTCATTACGCTTTGTATCACTCACGGCATGGAGCCGTCTCTCCCCCTCCTCTTCTACTTTTACCGGATCCAGACGGTTGGCCTCGGATCTTGGCTGCACCTCCGAGCCCGTGCGGGGCGAGTGTGCCTGCTCGGTCTACCCCCTTGGTCGGGGAACTGGGACTCTAGCTTTGTTTTCGTTGTCTTTCCCCGGGTCTCGGTGATCTTGACAGGTTGGGGGAGTTCGCAACATACCGACAGGGCGGCAACCCTATCCGAGGCCGAGCGGGCCGCGGCCCGCCTTATATCGTCACTTTCTCTTGAGGAGAGGTCGGTCTGGCATTTGCTAGACGACCTGCTTCTTAAGTGCACTCTGTGGTCCCCCGGTTAGTTGTTTGTCTACCTTCCGTTTAACCTCTGGCTCACCCTGATTTCGCTTCCTCTCGCAGGGATGGCTGGCCGTGAATTCACCCACGATGTTGACGAGCTTATTCGGTTGGGATCTCGCCGGGGCCGTGGGAGCTCTTTCGGACGGGCGCCTCGCCGCTCGGTATATGAAGAGTTGCGCCGGTCTGAGCCTCCTTCGGGAAGGATTGAAGCCAGGTCTCCCCGACGGGTCACATCGGGTGCCCCCGGAGGAGAAGTCACTGGGGTCAACCCCCTCCTTGTTGAGGGTTCCGGATCGGCTCCTCGGCTGTCCACGGGCGGAAGTCGCAAGCGCTCTCCCCCAGTTACTGCTGGCCCCGACAGGAAGAAGTCGCGGAAGAACGGTGGGCGCGCCGCTTCTCCGGCTCCCACCGTCGCGCCGATGGATCCCGGCAAGGCAGTCGTGCCGATCGTTTCAGCCGACCCTGCCGCCCACGCCGTCGTCACTCCCTCGGCTACCCCCTCGGTCTTGGGGGCTGTCTGCGTCCTGCCGAGCGCCTCAGCGGGCCCCACTGATCCCCCCGGGGACTTGGTGCCCCTTGATATGGCCTTGGCAAATCGGCCGGCGACGGACTCCGTCCTTCCGGGGGACCGTTCCTTCTTGGAGTTGTCCCCCGTGGACATATTGTCTGATTCTCTGGTCGATCATCTCCGACAGGTTCGAATTCCTGTCATTCTCGGATAGTTGCCTTGCCCTTCAATCTTCCTTGGTATAATCCACCTTTCTTTCGTTTGCAGGCCACCGCGATGGCTGTTGAGGCGCAACGCCGGGCGACCCAATTGAGAAGCCTCGAGGATTCCCTAAATCGGGAGCACGCTCGGGCTGGGGAGGCTGACGTAGCCCTTCAAGGCGCCCGCATGGAAGCTCGGCAGCAACGCCGTCGTGCCGACGAGCTCGAGTTTCAAGTACATGATCTCAAGCGAAATCTTGTGGATGTCCATGACTTGAGCCGAGAAGCGGAAGAGCAGTTCCGGCAGGAGAGAGAGGGTCTCTGGGGCCAACTCGCCGAGCTGCGTCGGAGGCTCCGCTTCGCCGAGGAGGCTGAGAAGGGCGTCGACACGGCCATAAGGCCGAAGATTGCGTCGGTCCTGAGGGAGGTCTTCGGGACTTATGAGGACCTCCTCGCCCCTCGCATAGTGGAGGTCGTCAGGGAGTCATTCTGGCAGTTCGCGGAGCTTGCTCGGGAGCCGATCCTCCCTCCACGGGGACACGCCGATCCCCACTGCTCAGAGCAAGGCGAGGCCCCGAATGACGATATATCTCTCGCTCCGGACCCCTGAAGAGCCCTTGTATCCTATCCCCCTTTTTTCTTTTCTTGGGTGACAAATTTTGTTGTCAACAACAGTGCTCGAGAGGACGTTGCTGAGTGATATGTAACCCATACCATTAATGAAAATGACTTCTTCTAGTCAGTTCTTCTTGTGCCACTGCTCTCTTTTTTGGGGGTTCCTTCCTTTAGAATAGCTTTCAATGTTCCTAGACCAATCGGGCGTCGTCGCCCTCGTCTAGGGGTGTTGTCCCGGGCTCGTCTGGCTTGGGGTGTCGTTCTTCCTACCGATTCTATTGTCCTTAGCCAGGCGAGCGGGTGGGTCACTCGGTCTGCGAGGGAGGTCATCCATTGGCTTTCGACCGGCTGCCATGCTCGTCGGCTGGGGGAGTTGCCCCAACCTTACGAGCGGTCGTGCCGCTCGGTCCGCGGGGGTAAGTACCCTTCGTCTTACGACCGGATGTCAGGCTCGTTGGCTGGAGGAGTTGCCCCCAACCTTACGAGCGGGAGCTTCGCTCAGTCTGCGGGGGGTGAGTACCCCTCGGCTTATGACCGGGCGTCATGCTCGTCAGCTGGGGGAGTTGCCCCCAACCTTACGAGCGGGTGCTTCGCTCAGTCTGCGGGGGTGAGTACCCCTCGGCTTATGATCGGGCGTCGTGCTCGTCGGCTGGGAGAGTTGCACCCAACCTTACGAGCGGGTGCTTCGCTCGGTCCGCGGGGGTGAGTACCCCTCGGCTTACGACCGACGAAGGAGATTTGTTCGGTGGCGAGGGGAGTGGCCCCTCGGCTTACGGCCGACGAAGGAGATTTGTTCGGTGGCGAGGGGAGTTGCCCCTGGGCTTACGAACGACGAAGGAGATTCGTTCGGTGGCGAGGGGAGTTGCCCCTCGGCTTACGGCCGACGAAGGAGATTCGTTCGGTGGCGAGGGGAGTTGCCCCTCGACTAACGGTCGACGAAGGAGATTTGTTCGGTGGCGAGGGGAGTTGCCCCTCGGTTTACGGCCGACGAAGGAGATTCGTTCGGTGGCGAGGGGAGTTGCCCCTCGACTTACGACCGACGAAGGAGATTTTTTCGGTGGCGAGGGGAGTTGCCCCTCGGCTTACGACCGACGAAGGAGATTCGTTCGGTGACGAGGAGAGTGGCCCCTCGGCTTACGGCCGACGAAGGAGATTTGTTCGGTGGCGAGGGGAGTTGCCCCTCGGCTTACGGCCGACGAAGGAGATTCGTTCGGTGACGAGGGCAGTTGCCCCTCGGCTTACGGCCGACGAAGGAGATTCGTTCGGTGACGAGGGCAGTTGCCCCTCGGCTTACGGCCGACGAAGTAGATTTGATCGGTGACGAGGGGAGTGGCCCCTCGGCTTACGGCCGATGAAGGAGATTTGATCGGTGGCGAGGGGAGTTGCCCCTCGATTGCCTTGTGATCCGAGGCGAGGGGAGTGGGCCGTTGTGATCCGGGCTGGTCCATATTAGTCGGACCGTGGTTGCCTTGATTGAGTCCTCCTACGTGTCCTGAATCGTCTGCTCAAAACAAGTGATAGAATTTGCACTGACAGTGTATGCCTTCATTTCCGTGAGACAATACATTTGGAGTAATGAAAAAAGGAAAAGGCAACAAGACACAGGGGAGGTTCTGGCAGGGTAGCCCTCCCCCGGTGGAGCGGCGGCTGTTTACTCTATCTCCTCACTCGATGATACGCGTGACTGTCTGGACCGCGTTCACCCCTTTTCTCATGTCCTGCTGTTTGGACGTTCCTTCTCCCGAGGCGGGGTCGTTGGCGGAGTTCTTCAGGTGCCCCGGCTCACAAGCTTCTCGATGTCTTTCTTCAAGTGCCAACAGTCGTTAGTATCGTGGCCGTTGTCTTTGTGGTACTTGCAGTATTTCTCTTCATCCCTCCCGCCTCTCCTCGTCCTTCGGGGAGGTCGGCTCGTATGCCCTTCCTTCTGGGCTTGCGCTAGGATCACGTCCGGGGCCGTGGTCACCGAGGAATGCCGGGGCTCTTCCCTCCGTGGTCTTCCTCTGGCCCTCTTCTCTTGTCGATGCTCCTCCGTGCCGCGACGCTCGTTCTCGTCGCGCTTGGTCCCGTGCCTGGTCTTACCCTCATCCACGGCCAGGGCCTCTTCTGTCAGCATGAAGTGCTCTGCTCGGGCCATAATTCCGGCGAGGTCCTTCGGTGGGTCGCTGTGTAGCGATTTCTTCAATCCCCTATGTCGTAGCCCTTTTTCAGGGCCGCCTTTACCATCAACTCGGGGCAGCTATCCACGCTCAATCGCTCCACGTTGAAGCGACGCATGAAGTGCCTCGGCGACTCGGCCGGTCCATGCACCACATTGAACAAGTGTTCCGAGTCAGGTTTTACCTGCCGTCCGGCCATAAACTGCTTGCAGAACAACTGGGTGAGCTCCTCGAAGCTGTCTATCGACCGATCGGGCAGGCTAAGGTACCAGGTCTGCGCGGCCCCCCGTAGGGTGGAATAGAAGCCCCTGCAGAGCAGGGTGTCATCGGCCCCCTGGAACGCCATGACCCCCTTGTAATCCATCACATGGTCCGCGGGGTCGCTAACGCCGTTGTATTTCTCCAGCGTCGGTACCTTGAAGTTCGCGGGTATCCGCGCCTCGGTTATCCTCCGAGTCAAGGGCATCGTTCTCCGCTGATGCACCCGGGTCGCTCCCCTTCGCCCGCCTCCTTGCCGTTCGGCTGCAACGAGGGGGCCGACGGAAGCTTGACCTCCTCTTGGGTCTTTGCCAGCTTGGGTGCCGGGCTCGATCGGCGCGAACGTTCTTTCCGGCTCTTCTGGTGGTGGGCCTTTGCTCGTTGGCTGCCTCCGCTCTGGTAAGACCGGACGCTCGCTGATCGGTGATCATCTCGCCTACGTTTGTGCGATCCTGGACGTACGGACGAGGCCGTCCTTGAGATGTCGCCCGTCCGCTCCGAGTCCCCCACATTTCCCTCTCTGAATGAGGTGGGAGTGGGAGATCGCTCCGGGGAAAAATCGGGCATGGTGAACCTCCTTTCCGTGTTCTGCACTCCTTTTCCGTGGTCGGCAACCACGGCGGAACGAAGAGGTCGGCGATCCTCTTTCTGGCGGGAGGCCCGTCCCTCCCCACCCTCAGGGGTGGGAGTGCTGCTAACGAGCTGCTGAATCGTCGCAACTAAAGTTTGGATGTTGGCGTTGGTCTCCTGCGCGTAGGCTCGGAGTTGCCCCTGCGTGGCCAGCTGGGCGTTGTCGGCCTCCCCGGTAGCGCAGCCGTTCGGGGTCTCGACGAGGGCATGGTACACGCCCTCCTCCGGGATGGGCGACATGCGCCCTAGGCCATTGCTGATTGGTTCCATCTTGGTGGTTTTACGTGGGTGTTAGTTCGTTCCCACAGACGGCGCCAGATGTTTACGGGTGTTTTCTCACCACAGTTCGTTGACCGACGGCTGAGTGGTCAACGAAGTCAAGGGGCCGACTTGGGGGTCCCTTGGGTTTGCCGAGCCCGCTTGTTCTCGGTGTTGGAGAGATGAGGGGAAGCCTCGGCTCGATGGGTCGCGCTCGGCCTCGGCTGGGTCGCGCTCGGCCTCAGCTGGGTAGCATCGACGCCTTACGAGTGGGATGATGCCTGAGCATCCGTCCACCTGTCGACTGCGATGGGGGTAGCCAACCGACGCTGAGGGGAAGCCTCGGCGCCTCGGATATCTTCTTCCTGGACAGATGAGGAAACTCGTCAGGGAGGCCGGACCTAGGTTCCGGCCAAATCCCCTCCGATGTCTAAGTCAGATCAAGGTCTGAAAGGATACTCGGCGGGGAGATCCGGCTTGCAAGGAAGCTGGGACGTCAACCCAGGCGGCGCGAGTAAAAGGGGGAGGGAGGAAATAGAGTGGCGAAAGCCTAGGTCGTTGATGGAGTACCTCTCTGTTGATTACCTGAGTTTCGATCCCCCTCTCCGTCGTCCTGGCCTTCCCCTTATAGGGTCTTCCCTGATTGCCCCTCGTCCTGCCTCCTCTCACGTCCCCATGATCCACCTCCGCCTCCTCCCACTCGCGCGTAGCGGAGGGGTGGCCCATTAATGGCCATCATGGGATCGCGGATTCAGAGGGACCGTTAATCCGGCCGAATAGGGGCCAGTCGGGTGCCCCTGAGGGCGAAGTGGCTGGGCCTTCAGACCCGTCCGTGGGCCCCCTTCGGGCAGGCCCGTCTTCTCTAGTGGTCTTCTCCTTTGAGGTCGGGCCGTGGGCCATTGTAATTCGGGCTCGTTGATATTAGTCGTAACATAGGTGATCCGATGTATGTGGAGCTTCAATCTCAATGCACTATAAAAAATCTAAATACATGGACTAAATATTACATCAATATTACCCTCTTTTTTGCTTCTTGATATAGCTTGAGTCCTTCGTCTTTATACCTTCGATATGAGCTTCCTTCGCACTTCATCTTGATCACGTGCTCTCAATTTGGTCATCTTCAAGTCTTAGTGAGAACACTTCTTTGATTTGATGAATTTCCTTTTACATGGCTTTGAACTCAATACTTAATGTGATCTTTTATTAATACACACTTCATATCAATCATTAGTACACATCATTTGCTTAATCATAATCAAAACTAAACTAGGGATGTCTCAATATCCAACACTCTTTCCCTTTTGATGTGACAAACAAATGATATAAAATAAAGAAATAACCTGAAATTTTAACAAAAACATATACTTACTCCACCTACAACAATGCGTAGTGTTAAATAATCTTCTGCACACCCCCTGCATGAATTGCAGTTAGGGATAATTAAATATAAAGCACACTTTCATATCATATCACATGAATGTGCATAAGAGTTCAAATCATATTCAAGATCCCATAATGAAATTAAACATTTTATATGCATTTATACATTTCTCCCCCTTTTTCAATCAAAAATTGGGTGGAAAAAAACCAAATCTTGCAAGCTATAATCTAGGGGTGGCAAATTGAACCCGACCCGACCTGACCCGACCCGAACCCATCATCCTTAACCGGGTATGGGTAGGGGCCAATTCGGGTCAAGTAGGACCCGGTTGACCTGACTCGACCCGAATAAAATCCGGGTCGGGTATGGGTTTGGCATGTCAACCCGGATGACCCGAATTCGACCCGGTTTAATTTCTATCTATATAAAAAATTTATATAATAACTTCAATATACAATTGCAAGGGGAGTTGTGCTTATACGATTTGAATTGTTGGCCTCTTAGGTCTTAGATTCAATGCCCTTTACATACAAATTTTTAGTTAATTTTATTACTTTTGTTAATAAAATGGTAACCTAATTATATTTACTTGCTGTTATTAGTGCGATTTAAGCGAAGAGCTGCTGCAAATTATGCAACACTTAATAAATTGCAGGTGGCTCTTATAAATAGATGGATATCGAAAAAGGAGCAGTTGTGTATAAGTCAAAGACTAACCCGACGGGTTAACCCGAACCCGACCCATAAATTTTTCAGGTCACCCAAACCCGACCCTGATTCAATCCGGGTCGGGTTAGGGTTTACCCCTATCCGAGTCGGGTCAAATCTGACCCAACCCGAACTCGAAACCACCCGACCCATTTGCCACCCCTACTATAATCATATTGGTCCACCTAAAGAATTATGAAGCCTTGTTTCGCTCAGGATGACTCAATATCTCCGCATTTTGCGAGTTATAAAATTTTTTGCCATTTATAAAATAAATACTCAAAATTTCAAGCGATATGCACAAAGTGATGACATATAAACTATGTAGGTCAATGATCTTCATGATATGTGACAAATCAAGGTGATAAATCAATGTGACATATTGAGATGAATATATATATTGTGACATGAATGATGAGTATAAACCAATTGATATCAAAAGAATAATCCTTCAAGATTATATTAGCCACATGATATCAAATATGTAAAGCACATGCTCAACATCATAAGAAATAAACAAGATTATGAAATCATAATAGCAGTCCTTAAAAAATAGCATGTCCAGTACATATCTAAATAGTGTCACAATATCACATATATCCATCAAAAGTTCAATAACCACTTCATAATATCATATCATCACAAATATTGTTTGAAATACATTACTTCCTTAGGAGTGTCATAAACAACTACAAGTAGTCATGCCATAGAAATTGTTCAAACCACACACCAAAATATTGCAATATCAAATTGTTCAAGCATAACACATAAACTAAGTAATCACTCACATGCTCATACAAATCTAACATCATAGCTCGGTGGATATTGGCCTCTAATCAAATTCTCATGCTCAGTGAGCTCATGTTGCATCTTCATACTGACTGCATCAGAAATTTCAAATCTTTCATCTGCCTGTCCGTGCACTAAACATAATCAGTTTAGGATTAATGAGATCTAATTGAGACTTTCCTATTTATGAGATTGACATTCATGATTCGCATGCCTTACATTGATTGCACATCGAGCCAACGACTTGGTTAATTGGACTACATGAATCGGTTCCCAATAGTTTACCTTTATGTTTACCCAATGTTGTTTTATTCCACTTTTGAACTTTGTGCCCAAAGTCCAAGAATACGCCATTATTGTCATGTCATTCTTTGTATGCCGATAAAGTAGAAAAATACCCAAAAATTCATCAAAACTCCTACCATTCAAATAATTCCAGGCTTGATTCGACCCACAATCAAGTGAAACCTAACAAGGGAAAACAGAATTTAGTAGTTTCAAGTTGGTTAGACTTTCACTATTCATTCTACAACAATAGAAGTTTTCTAGAAGGAGACCGTAACTATTCCTTAGCCAACTTGAAATGTTCGGCCATATGCCATGCTTTTCAAATTGACTTCCATTGCCTATATAAACAAGTAAACACATGGCAAAAGTATGCCAATTCAAGCCATATACACTCTAGTATATTCCCTTAATTATTCACTACCTTTGTCCAGGGTGCATCATCTAATTTGAGCGTCGGTGAGCGACTAATGTAGAATCCCATCATAATCAATGTTCAGTTGAGTAGACCGTCGAAGATGATCAAGAGACAACTTCTTCATCTTCAGTGTTACAAAGTAAGGTATATATGCATTATGGAACTTGATACCACACATTTCATATATAACTTGAGCGTCGACGAGTGACTAATGTAGAATCCCTTCCTAATCAATGTTCATTTGAGTAGATATTCGGAGATGGTCACGAGATGGCTTCCATCACCTTCAGGGGCGCAATGTAAGGTGGGGGGTGTGGGTGGGGGGTGTGGGTGTGGGTGTGTGGGTGGCTGGGATTAATGTGTATCATACACCATATGAGATGGTGTCTCATATGCCCTCTCACATGTGGGATTAATGTGTATCATACGCCATATGAGATGGTGTCTCATACGTCCTCTCACATAAATGGGTTCAAGTACAACAAGTACAAGCCCATGTGGGCTTGTACTTGCCCCCTTTATGTGAGAGGGCGTATGAATATATATATAAATAATGGTTATCATACGCCATATGAGAGCCTCTCTCATGCGCCCTCTCACATAAAGCATACTTGGGTGCTTTATGTGAGAGGGCGCATGAGAGAGGCTCTCATATGGCGTATGATAACCATTATTATGTGTGTGTGCGCGCGCATTATGGAACTTGAGATCACATACTTCATCATATATTATTATCGATGATCAGGTACCTGAAGTGCGGGTTGCAACATTGCAATGCAATGAAAGTTTTTATTTTAGTGAGCCTTCTTAATTATATATATTTTTCTTTTTTTTATTTTAGAGATGAATTAATACAAAGATCCATAAAATTCAATCCCAAGTCAGGGGAATTTTTCTCTCCAACTCCTCCTAATATTACTCACATGTATGACATACCCCATAAAATTGCGAATAGATTTTATGTACACGTATATGTTTTTTTGGAAATAAATCTAACGGTCGTAGCATTTATATATTCATTTCCTTTCATTTTTTTCCTCTTATTTTATGAGTCAATAGCTTTCATGAACCGATGAAGCTCTTTTTCAATTCTTTTATTTTATTAGCATGCACTATTTCAAGGGTTTTCAGTTACTTCGTTGAATGATGGTGTGGGTGTCTATACAAAGAATGAAATTTTTTGAATGAAAAAATAATTGATTGTTAGACCTCAAAATCTTCGAAAAGATAATATTTTTAATTTTTAAGTGTTTGTTAAATGTTTTCTTTTCGTACAAAAACATTGTAATAGTTTTACGTGGAAAGTCCCATATAAGATTCATTGAAATTGCTCCAATCTCTTTATCTTACTTTACAAAAGCGACCATAAATTGTCTACAGATGTAATAATATTACAATTAACTTTAGAAATTCATCAAAAATTCCCTTAAGTATGACAACGCACCAAAACATCATTAACATAGTTCATCAAAACGATCTTAAATTTTATCATTGTTCACCAAAACTACCTTCAACTTTAATATTGCTTATAGAAACCATGTTGAGTATTGATTCCCCGGATTTGGTTTTGATGATGAGCAAACATAAATATCGTGAACTAACTCTTTGTGAGCGCAGTTATGGAGATCGTGGCCAAATTACTACGAACATCTAAAGCGACGTCTCAATACTTCTCAAAGCGCGTGATCGTGTACCTGAAGCTTCGTTGAAGCTCTAGGAGCAGTATTGAAGTCAAAGGATTCGGATTGAAGCTTTGAAGATGGTTCGTCATGTTTAATTTATTGTCGTCTAGCTTCATCGTATAGAATGTTCAGCCTTGAGTAGGTCTTACGTTATTAGAGCTAGGATTGTCATAAAAGCCATTAGAATCTTTCTTGAAGCTTATCGCTTCCTTCCCCTGCTTCCTATGCATCTTAGTTGGTTCAAGAAGAAGAACCAACCGACTAGATGGCAATCTAGTCGGTTGGCAATCCTTCTTGAACCGACTAAATATCCTACTCCAATTCAGCTCATTCCCTGTTGACCAATTAGTCGTTCCAAGAAGGTTCACTGACCGACTAGTTGTCAAACTAGTCGGTTTGGAATCCTTCTTAAACCGACTAGTTATATCTTCTTCTTCACAGCCTGAGCTATTGTTTATTGTATGTCGGTCAAAGAACAACCGTCGACCGACTAGTTGTGAAACTAATCGGATGGGATTTGTTCTTAGACCGACTAGTTCTCTTGTGTTCAGCTTATTTGATTTCATCTGCTTAGTCGGTCAAAAAACACTCACCGACTGACTAGTTGTAAAACTAGTCGGTTGGCAAGTCTTCTTAGACCGACTAGTTCTTTATCTCATGAACTATCCTTCTTGGCTGTGAACCTCTTAGTCGGTCCATGAAGAATCACCGACCGACTAGTTGAGAAACTAATCGGTCAGTGATCCTTCTTAGACCGATTAAGCTGCTTCAGAATAGAGCCGTTGGGGCATTAAATGCCACGATTTTTGTGACCGTTTTGTCTCTTCCCTATATATGTTTGAGAGCTTCAAACCAGGGATTCAAGGCTGATAATAGATTCACATCCAAGAGAGGAGCCATTCAATCTTATTTCCAAGCTCTCTCTTCTCACAGGAATCTCTCCATCAACTTCTTGAGCCCTAATTCCTCAAGAGAGATTCTCTTCATTGTGAGCCACTCAAGCCAAGAGCTTGATTCAAAGTCACCAATCTATCCCTAGCCACCTATTGCTGGTTATCTTGGTGGAGCTAGGGTTTGGTGTCATCATCTTCCTCAAAATCCTCCTTGCCCCAATATTGTAAGTTTTACTCAAGGCATAGGATTTTGTTGGTAAGTGTTTTACTATTTCATCTCATTTGATATTTGAGTTTATCTCTCGGTTGTGAGAGAAGTTTGTGATCCCGGGTTGTGGGAGTCACATTTTCATTTGTGTATGATTTGGTCTTGAGGTTTTTCTACAAGAATTTCATAGTGCAAAACTTGGGTTAGTGGTTTCTAACTCAAGTATCCGGAGGGGATCCGGGTGGTTGGGACGTAGGATCACCGGGAACAAGTCGGGGAGACTTGGGTGGATCCGAACCCGTTATATTGCATGTTTGCATTGTCTTATTCTTGTTGTTTGTAGTTATTCCGCATTGTTGTTTGTGTTTGCACAATAATTAGGAATTATACTCTTGATTATTTTAAAGTACTATTCACCCCCCTCTAGTACTTGTACAGTAGCTACGCAGGGCATTACAAACCATCCCAAAATTTTAGTTAAATTTAGTAAAATTACAGCATGCTTTCTAACATTTTACGATAGTTTTTGTAATTTACAATGTTAATTGGTATTTTCAAGAATATCTAAATTTGAGAGTAATATTATTAAATTCGTAGA
The DNA here is from genome assembly GCA_030789695.1 of Scilla litardierei. NCBI lineage: Eukaryota > Viridiplantae > Streptophyta > Magnoliopsida > Asparagales > Asparagaceae > Scilla > Scilla litardierei. Next base: position 218,668,899 of record CM061134.1, on the reverse strand, counting down.
ATAATTTCGGATGGTTTTTGTAAGTTAAGCCAAACGCTTCCAACCTTGTTCAAAGCAAAAGAAGAGGACCAACAGAAGCCACTTCGGAACTTCCTAGACATCCTCGCTGTAAAGAAACAAGCCTTTTTCAAGTTTTATTAAATTCACCCTTTCAGTTGTCATGTTTTTAAAGCTACAATATAGTTTTTTACGAAATAAAAGATTTACTATTGTTTATGTTATCGTTTTTGTTGTCGTCTTCATACACACAGCTTTGGATGCCACTTTATAAGGAATAAATTTTTAAATGATAATTTATCATCTTGCAACAAAAATGTAAAGTCAGTACATATGTGTAATCAAATAAAATACAAAGATAAAACTAGGAAACCAAGATGACACACGAAATTTGGTAACGCAGTTCGGTGCGCCCACCTACATCTGCAGGGCCTCGCCTAGAAAATCAAATAACTCCACTAAATATTAATGATTACAATCGCCAATACCACGTAATATTTGGAGGAACAAAACCTCCCTCAATATAAACCACTAGGGGCGATGTAACGCACCGATCCCCGGGATAACCGAAGAGCGAGTGTTACGAAAAGGAATACAAAATACAAACACAAACAGGTCTACTGCGCACTGTTGGGATAGCACGTATAGCATTCTAAACAACACAGAAATACAAAGAGAACCAACAATTCAACAATGTTACAAACTGTCCATATACAACATCATTATACCAACTCATATACAATAAGAACCCCCACTCCACCAAGTACAAGAGCATACACCGAACACTCACACACACTCACACAACCTCAACTCCAACCAACTGAGCTAATGAGCCTCTAACTCCAAGAACCAACACCTGAAAAAGTCAACGAGGGTATGTCAACGCATGTCACAGTAGGATACCCAAACCCAACTCACATGGTGCAATGGAATGCAATTCATTTATGCAATAAACTGTAAATTAACTCATGCCATATCATGGAAGGAAATGTACATAACCATATAACCACATCACATATGAAAGTATAAATGACATAAATAATGAAAACACGTACATGCGGCAAAGGAATACATGCAAAACAAAGTGAGTACTACATGAAAAGAAGTAAACTGCAACGTCAATAAGCAGAAACATGGCATTATAATGTGAGGCTTGTCCAGAGGTCCCATATTCAAATGTGATAGGCAATGTGGTCCCCATGACATTACCCCCATGGAGAAACATAACTCATCATCATATCATCATAACAAAGGGTCATGCACTCACGCGACATGCCCATCATATCCATAACCACATACCACCTCTACAACCACATTGGGGGATGCCATGTCCACCCTCCTACCTCCCATCACATACAACCCTAGTGCCCCCAACCATACAACACAGTCTAATACCATGTTTCATGACAATAATAAGACAACATTTCATTCTTATTCCATTTCATCACATTTCATTCTCATTTCATATCTTTCCTTTACCAACACAACACCATGGCACTAGGGATACAAGAGACCCTATGCCGAAAAGTAAGGTTGGCCTCAAGCCCCTGTTTTACATCACATAATTATAGCCAATTGCACATATCCTTCATTATTCTCAGATTAGCACTTCTCATGCAAATAAGAGTGGAAATTAAACATCCAACATTCTAAATGAGAGTAATTTCACATAATCATTGAAACAAAACATTCAAAGCAACATGAATCATATTCATAACATCAAATGATTCAACACATCATATTAATTCAAACTTGAATGCACAATGTCAAGAAGTTTCCAAAAACCCTAAAAATGCAAGCTTTAATCAATATGCAATGAAATGAACATGAGAGATAGGGTTGGATTCCTACCTTTTGGTGGTTCAAAAGCCCTCTCTTAATTGTAGATTAGAGACACTCCATCCACTCCACGAAGCCCCCATGGGAAGAAATGAGAGGGAGAAGATGTGATGACAAAAATGAGGAGAAGAGAAAGAGGAAGATGGATAAGAGTGTAGGAAGAGGGGTATAAATAGGTTAGTTTTCTTCCCCTCCAAGAAAGGAATATTCTAAGGAATATTCTTTCCTTTTCATTTAAGAAAGGAATATTCTAATGAATATTCTTTCCTTTTCATTTAAGAAAGGAATATTCCACGGGAATATTTCATGAGGACAATGACCAACATACCCCCCTCAACTTATAGGTAATTACAAGTTTGCCATTACTATACACACACACCATTACTTTACATACACTTGACCAAACGACCAATTTACCCTTCACACTTCTAATTATTTACAGGTATGCCATTAACACTAACCCCTTTCACACTAACCCCTCTCAAGGGTTACCCCCAAGCATGCCAACATACACCCATAACCATACATATATACTCATTAGAGAATCACTGCCTTCCAATACAAATACCCCACATTAGCACTTAATTACAAGTGTGCTACTCCTGTGCACACTTCCTACAATCATGCACACACATCCATATATATATATCATCTAAATATTCAGAATATCACTACTACTACAACCACCACTACTAACAATAGTATCCATGTAGGCAAGCAAATACACACAAATAGTTCATATAGTACTCAACTGCGTACATTATATCATATATGGCAAAACGGGCCATGACAGGCGATCTCAATCAACCACGTGGAGTAATTTTCGCAAGATCCCCTTGCATGCAAGATCCCCTTGCACAACTGACTAGATCAACTCCATTGATCCCTACGTGCGTAGCCGTCAGCCTCCGTCCCCGGATGTAGAAAACCGCAAGATCCCCTTGCACCACTGACTAGAATCAACTCCCTTGACTCCTACACCGTCGGACTCCGTCCCGGAGTTCTTTGATCAAATTTCGCAAAAGCCGTGCCCTACCCCCAAAACCGCACGTCCCTGATATACCCCGCTCCCCCTCAATCCGCGGGCCAATAGGGAAGGTCGGTCAATCATATCAAATGCGGATCGACAGCCCACAATTTTCGAAACTACTTCGGTCAAGTGGTTCCGCGTATCTCCAAGGATCCGATGAATAAAACATTACGGGCAACAATCTCTCTAACCGATTCAACAATAAAACTGGGAGATTGCAACTTCCAAATATATCTCCAGCGATTCCTCAATCACAGCTACCTATACCAGAATAGGTTGAAGATACTATAAAAAGATCTGCAGCAATCAATCTTCAAAATACTCCCAACCAACAGATCTGCAGCAATCAATCTTCAAACCAACATCCCCTCAATTTTAGCAACTGATTTAGGAAGAGCTTTCCAAATATCTCTCATGCAGATATTCCACAATCAATTCAGGAATCCCCGACATTCTAGGCAGCAAATCAGATCTAAATCAGTAGGACAGATCTGCAAATCAAAACAACATTTTTTCATTCAAATCATCCTCCAGATCCCGCATGTTGTACATAATGTTGTAACATTATGTTCAACATCTGGTCAAACTTCTCAAAAATAATTCTGATTCCGCAAACTGAGCTCTCCAGCTATAGTGCCACTAATGCCAACAAATATCAGCAGAAATTCAACACTAACAAAAAAAATCACTGATTTAAAAAGGAAAAAATGAAGAAGAAAAAAATTGACGGTAGGGGTGTAATTAACAGCTTCGAACATGATGAAAAATTCTATATACACAGAACAAATTGCTTCGAACATGGCAAAAGTCACGGTATTAATCCATGGAAAAAGATGACGGAGGCAGAAACGGGGTAGAAGAGGAAGATGTGAGATAAGTTGGATGAGAACCCGGGTCAATTGACCTAGTGGTTACCCCCCATTTCTTCATGGACGGTCGATGGTTCAAAGCGTTCACGTGAAAAACAGAAGAGAGTGAGAAGCGGTTTTTAAAAAAATATATTTGAATGACGAGCATGTAAATTTTAATGGCAAGTTTGTAAATAACTGAGATGTGCGTGAAGAAATTTGGTCTGTGTGTTTAGCAACTCCAGTAATCTACGTAGGAATGGCAATATTGCGGGGCGGGGCGGGGTTTTAACTACCCAAGCTTGCCCCGTCCCGTCTACTGGTCGGGACAGAGCGGGTTTCGGGCCAGGGCAGGGCAGGTAACTTCTTACCAAAACCGGGTCGGACCGGGTTGGGCCGGTCGGGTCAGGTCATTACTACCAACCCTATGAATCCAAAACAAAATTTTTATTTCAAAATTGGAAGAATTGTGATATATTTGGTAATTTGGAATTTGGAATTGGTTCAATTGGGAGAATAGTGGAACATAGTATGAGTTATGGGTTATGGACTGGCCGCTTGGTCCGCATCAAAATAGTAAGGTTTTTTTAGAACTTCTAAAGTTTACCGGGGCTGGTCGGGACGGGTCGGGGCACATCCAAGCTTGCCACGATCAGTCTGCGGGCGGAAACGGAACGGGTCAAAATCGGACCGGACCGGACCGGACCAGTCGGATCACGCCATTACTGCAATCCCTAAATCTACGGCATCAGGATATTATTTATACTGTGACTTTTGTCTCCAATCTGGATGTCGCTCGCTTTTTCCACTACTACAATCCACGCCTTTTTCGGTCTGTACTCCGGGTGGTCTTCCAGTCCGATCTCAGCCAGCGGCTATGTCTATCTCCATCCCTCACCGCCAGCTGTACATCGACGGCGAGTGGAGGGCGCCGGTCGCCGGCAAGCGACTCCCAGTCGTCAACCCAGCCACCGAGCAGACCATCGGTTCTTGATATCTTTGCCCTTTTCGCTTCCATGTGTCCTTTTTAAGTAAAATTAGGGCGCTCCTGAATGCTCTTGTGCGTTTGCTCAGGAAACATCCCGTCGGCGACCGAGGAGGACGTGAATCTCGCCGTCGACGCGGCGCGCAGGGCGCTGTCGAGGAACGGCGGCAAGGAATGGGCCCGCGCTTCAGGCGCCGTCCGTGCCAAATACCTCCGCGCGATTGCCGCTAAGGTATCGAAAATATTCATATAACATGCTGTTACAACTAGATGGTTATAATCTGCTGATTTTGCTGCAGTTTTTAAGATTTGCTCTGAATATAAACCAAAATGATTTTTATGGTGAGCAATTTGCAAACATTGTACTCTCTTAAGCTACTTAACTATACGGGGAGGGGAGGAGGATTCGAAGCCAACCCATTTCTTTTCAAATACCTTCCAAATATGGAATTCCACTTCTTTCAAGTAGTTCAACATGTCTCCAAAGATATGGGATTTCGTGTAAAATAATGGACGTCTAAGAATATAGATTAGATTAGATACATGGGTTGGGACATACAAGGATACAAACATTTGGTCAGAAACTAAAAAACTTAAAAACCAGTGTACAACAATTTCTGTCCGGCCTTAACCGTTTTGGATGCAACAATACGGCTGTGTATAGATGGTTCAATAGATATAAAAACTGATTTGTTTGTTTTTCTTAGAATGGGAAGTTGAAAGATTTTAGAGAATCCTAATATATATAGATTGGTTGTTTGGTTAAAAAGACCAAAAGGACACAAATAATAAGAAGTAAACACTACCTTATGCACACGCTAGAATCATGAAAATTTGAAATGTCTGCATCTAATAGAAATGTCTAATCTCACAATTTTAGGGGATTTCCATAATATCTACTATCGAAATATTTACTAAATCACTATCATGAATTTCTTGTTTTAAAATTCGCATCAAATTGGAACCTTCTGTGATCGGTCACATATCAAGACACATCCTAAGCAGCTTGTTATTTTTTGCCGTTTAACTTTTGCCTATTCGATGGAGGGGAAATTACATTCATTTAAATTTTTTGACACTCGAAATGATGTAGGTCAAATTGAATGCAGCATATCTTAAGATTGATCACTTATTATCATATTTGAGTGGAAATCATTTGGATCTAAATACTTTTGGGTGTAGACCACTCTACATTCTTCTCATGGAAGATATTTGTTAGGAGTTTTATATCATTTGTAAACCGCAAGCGTATGACGACGTCGTAACGTTCTACGGATCGTCCGCATGGAGGTTGATTGATCGAGTACTAGCTCGATCCTAGGTCATTGTTAGCTGCGTAAATCGATTGTACGGGGTATGAAATACGGGGATTTAACGAAGAATAAGATATGAAAATATGTAGAACGAAGATAACCACAAAGATGAATGATTGAAATTACAAGGAACTTAATATAAAGCAGCAATTAATAGCAAACAATAACAAATACGAATGGAGAAGAACAATAAATGCTTATCTCGAAGAGTTGCTCGCAAGATCCGTCAATTTGTGCTTACAATCCAAGAAAAAACATCCAAAAATCTATTCTAATCTATCCCTACTCCTAAAGCTAAAAGAAAACATCAAAAAGGGGACACGCGAGTCTAGAGGCCCCCCTCCATCGTTGGTGACACTCCCATCCTTTTATACAGCTCAAAAATCTAGCGGGTAAGCGGCAGAACCCGACTCGAAACGGTTGTGAGAGCAAACGACGCGGTCGCGTCGTTTTCTGGAAGTTACGCACTTCTGCGTATTGCTTCAAACGGAGTGAATTGACGCAGTCATTTAAAAGCCCAAACGACCGTTGCATCTTGTTGTATAAACTGCTGCTGCTTGTTGGTTTGCTCAATATCGGGGTGACACGGTCGTGTGAGGCTCCACACGACTGTGTCGCGCGGCCTCTTTTCTTCTTGGCAACGTTCCACACGACTGCATGACACAGTCGTGTGGGCTTCTCCTTGGCCCACTGGATGTGTTATCTCACACGGCCGTGTGAGAGCTGCAATATCGTCATAACTCCATCAAATTGACCTTTTCGCATCGTCGATCGCTCCAAAAGCCTATATTCTCGCTTTTTTGCTCCAAATATATCCAGAAATCCATAATTTAACCCGAAACACATCAAAGAAGCCCAAAACGTAAAAAGAACAAAAAGCGAGGAAAATGACGTGGAAAACGTGGTGAAGTGACGTGAAATGTGGGGAAAAAGTACGCGAAAAACATAAAAAATAAATACTCATCAAAATCCTCCAAGCTAAACTCTTCCTCGTCCTTGAGGAAGACAAAGAAAGAGTAAAGGATGAGATATGCAAGCAAGCAAATGATATCATGGATTTTGAGGATTTCATATATCGAGCATATATACGTAGACGAACAGAAATTACAAATTCATGGAGATGAAGTACGCTAATTCCTTTCCATCGATTAAAATATTAATCATATGATGTTATTTCTAGCTCGAATCGTCAAATAATATACTAAGCTATGATCACGCTTAAGTTCTATGATAATTCCTTTAACCCGTCCTTATGTCTAAAGGATATGAATCGAAGTTATGCGATGGTCGAGGAAAGAATTAGTATCGGATAATGGGTTATTGGTCGATCGAGGAAGTGGCTCTCATGGTATATCAACGTTCCTTGATTCATGATGTTGCTATGTTTATTCATGCTTTCAATTTTTTTCATTTCACCCTTTTTTTTCTTTTTTGGGATTGCAATTGGTTTGTGTAAGGAGAGTTGGGTCGACGACTCTCAGGGCAGATGATCTTAGGGCACCGGGCCAAGAAGAACCCATCGGACCTACTAGCTCAAACAAATTATAATCCTTATTCATATGCACTCTTCCAATCTGAACCTTTCGGCACGAGGCCCCGATGCTTCCTGAGGCATGTAGATCCGGCTACTTAGCGTTGCTGGAACAACAGTGCACATATTATTCTTTTCCTTATACCTTTGTACAATTATTCACAAACATCGAAAGCATGAATAGTTTAAGCAAAATCAATCATCGGTACTAGGTGATACATCGTTATCCAAGTCTCGAATGAATGTAAACCATTATACTCAAATATCGGTTCTACGGTCCATGCATAAATTGGATTCCTACGGTTCAACCTAGGTCGGTTTCGAGTACTACTATCTTATGAACTATGAGAATGGGCATAACAAGCATATTAAATTGGATCTGAGACTAAAAACATATCCTAATCATATATTCTGATCGACATCGAGGAAATCGAGCGTAAAAGATAGAAAATGAAATTACATTGGATAAATCACGCATATAAAGCTCGATTTCATAAAATTCTCAAAAAATATATTTACAAATGATGCATGGAGAATGCAAGATGCATGATGCGATGCAAGTGTTTTTTTGAATGCATATGGAAATGAAGAAAACATGATGCGTGGAAAATAAAAGGAAAAAGGGAAGTCGTTATAAACATATGGATAAGAACATGGAAGTGGAGGTGGAAAAAGAAAAATAAATAAATAAAAAGTGAAGCATGGAATGCTTCTCCCTCAAGCTAGAAGTGAGCATTGCTCTCTGCGATGTATATGATGAGAGTATGCAGATGTATGTGTGAGGGAGGGGATGGTGTGTCTCCCCCAAGCTATGTCAATGACGTGCCCTAAATGCTATGAACGCATAACAATGAGGGCCATGTGTATGTTGGGGAGAGTGGGTAATACCATCAAGAGGGGCCACCATCGGGGGTGGAGGTGGTGGGAAGTGTGGGAGTGGTCGGGGGCGGGTGTCGGGGAGGAAACCAACATCAACAATCTTATCATAAATGTCGTAAATCATGGAGTGCAGGCTGTGGAGTGTGGATCTCGTGGCGTCCATGGTGGATCGCAACTCCCGAACACTCTCCTTAACAATGGGGAGACGCTCCTCCGTGGGGAGAGGAGGAGGAGGAGGAGGACCGGAGGAGTCGTCATGATGGTGGGCACGCTCTGTGGTGACTCTGGGCTCCTGAGTGATCTCAGGTGTGACCGTGACACGTTGATACGATTTGGGTTAATCGTATCAAAAAGCTCAGATTTTTGGTGGAAGAACGAAAAGAAATTTGAAGTGGAAATTGGAATTTGATATTAAAGAGACAATTTGATCTAAATTGGAGTAGATCTTCTCCCTAGCTTGAGATAATGGATCAAGCCTAATCCCCCAAATCCTAGCCGTCAAATGACGATTGTCTCAATATTTCGATAACCCACACAACTAGGGCTAACCCCTTTAAATACTCCTAACAAATTACTAAACACACCGACAACTTAAACACATAAAGGGTAGTGCATAAAGCAAAACTAGGAAAATACTAAGTCGATCCCACGACCGAGTCCTTGCGCCTTCTGCGGTACACGACCGCATCATTACTCCCCCAAAAATCGAACCTTGTCCTCAAGGTTGAAATCTGGAAACTGCGCTCTGATGGTGTCCTCTAGCGCCCAAGTAGCCTCGTGATCGGGCAGCCCTGCCTATCGTACCAACACCTCTCGGCCCCCACCCTCACTGCGTCGCACCTATAGAATATCCTGGGGCTCCATAAGTACCTCTGAATTAGCTGTCAAAGTAGGTGGCAGAGTGGCCACCAACGTATGTGCTCCAACCACCCGTCGTAACTGAGAGACATGGAAAACCGAATGCAATGACGATCCTGGGGGCAATGTCAACCTATAAGCCACGAGCCCAATCTTCGCCTCTATCTGAAAGGGCCCGTAAAAGAGTGCAGCTAACTTTTCGTTCCGGTGTCGTGTTAATGACCTCTGACGGTATTGCCTCAGCTTCAGATATACCTGGTCTCCCACCGCGTAGTCAACCTCTCTGCGATGTCCATCCGTCTTTGCCTTCATCAGCTGCTGAGACCTCGTAAGGTGATTCTTCAACTCTTCCAAAATCACATCTCGCTCCTCGAGGTACTGGTCCAACTGCGATACGGGTGTCGACCCGCTGCGATAGTGGATCAACGCAGGTGGGTCCCTGCCGTACAAAACCCGAAATGGCGTCATCTCTGCTGCAGAATGGAAGGAAGTGTTGTACCAGTACTTGGCCCATGCCAACCATCGATACTAACTCCTCGGGCAATCTGACACAAAGGAGCGAAGCTACGTCTCAACGTTCCTGTTGACGACCTCCGTCTGTCCGTCCGTCTGGGGGTGGTAAGATGTACTCCTCCGCAGAGCGGTCCCCTGGACCCTGAACAGCTCAATCCAGAACTGGCTCAAGAAGATCATGTCCCTATCCGACACAATAGAAGTGGGAAACCCGTGTAGACGAACCACCTCCCGAATAAAGGCCGTAGCAACTGTCACTACCGTGTAAGGATGACACAGCCCAATGAAATGCCCACACTTGCTCAAACGGTCGACCACCACTAAAATCACAGTGTATCCCTCAGACTTGGGTAGCCCCTCGATAAAATCCATGCTGATCCCCTCTCAAACCTGCTCAGGAAGAGTTAAGGGCTGCAACAGTCCTGCCGGTGCCATGGCCAGGTACTTGTGACGCTGGCAGACGTCATAGCTGGCTACCATCTCTGCGATGTCCTTCTTCATTCCCCGCCAGTACAGCTCTCTATCCACCCGCATATATGTCTGCTGGACTCCTGAATGGTCCCCCACCGCGCTCCCATGGAACTCCTGAAAAATCAACTGTACGTGTACTGAAGCCCGCGGTATGACTAGCCTCCCTCGATACAACAATCGCTGCCCCTCCAAGGAATAGCCCGGGTGCTCAGCCACCCCTTGAACCAAATCCACCCGGATCCTAGATAGCTCCTCATCGGTATCCACCTCCCTCCATAAGAGCTCCCACTCCACTAACAGGGGTACTGACAAGGTTGTCAAGGAGGTAACCTCCTCTCTCCGTGATAGCGCATCCGCAGCCTTGTTCTCTAGTCCCGGCCGATAGTGTATCTCAAACTTGTAGTCAACAAGTTTAGACAGCCACTTCTGATAGTCCGCCGCCACCAGCCTTTGCTCCAGCAAATACTTCAACAACCTGTGATCTGTGCGCACAATAAATGGCCTTCCCAACAGGTAAGGACGCCATTTCTGGATCGATAGGGCGATCGCCATCAGCTCCCTCTCATACACGGATTTCTGCCTCGCCCGTGATGACAAAACCTGGCTAAAGTAAGCCACTGGTCGCTGATCCTACATCAGCACTGCTCCCAACCAGTATCCCAAGGCATCGGTCTCCACCACAAAAGGTTTGCTAAAGTCGGGGAGAGCTAGCATCGGAACTGTCGTCATCGCCCTTTGTAATGCCTCGAATGCTGCAGTCGCCTCCGCGTTTCACTGGAACCCATCCTTCTTCAGCTGCTCTGTCAGGGGCCAGGCAATGGTACTGTAACCCTGTTAGTGGTTGTGCCCTAGGCCAAATATTTGGACCTTTATGTTATGTCATTTTCATTTATAAAATGTTTCTCTTATTATTGTTATTATTATATTGCTTGCATGTTTCTTTATAATAATGGTTGAATAGTTGTTTTATGCTATTCTAAGAATCCCTAATCATTCATCATTAAAGGTTTAATGAAGAATTAAGATTAGTATGAGTTTGATAGATAATTATGAGATAATTATATGTATCGTGATACAAATCAAACTTATAGGTACTTGTTGGAGAACATGTACTGGATAGACTCGCTATGAGATCATTACATGGATTAGTGTCATAAATGATCTCATAATAGTTTTGTTATTGAATCCTTAGACCTGAGCTCATCACAGTTTCCTACATAAGGAACATCATATTTTGACATAATCAAACGTTATCTTTAATCAGATAATCATAAAGGTTATGATCGAATATGATGTGAATTATGCAGAGGAAAGTGAATGAACAAGATGGAATTTGTCCCTCTCCTATGAGAGATATCTAATGGGCCCCTCGATAAGTAGGACTGTGAAATGCATGGCCGTGCTCAAATGAATGTCATTTGATTTTATCAGTCTACTTAGAAAGCAAGAAATTAAATGTTTGAACAATATAAGTATGACACTACCCATGACTTATGTTCAAATAAGATATCGTGTGACAAAAGGATTATGACATGTTCTATTGGTTAGGTTAATATCGGACTAACGATATTCATATTAATTGGGTAGTCAAAATGTCTTGCTAGAGACCAATTATGACTTGTGGGCTTCTAATGAGATTAGGCCCACTGCCAATTTAATATGAGCCTATTGGGTCGCACACAAAGAACGAATTGGATAGGATAGGGTTTAAACATGATTTCGAATATGATTTGAAATTCGCAATAAGGTGAAATATCTTAACCGTCAGATATCGTATCTCGTTAAGATATTATCCCTAAGATATCGTCGCTTAACTGAAATACGTTAATGTGTTAACGTGGGATTCTTATCCCTAAGATAGCGTCGTGTAACTGAATGTTGTTAAGGGGTTAACGCAGGATTCCATATAAGATATAGAATCACGATTTTCAGTTTTTACGTTTTTAATCTATCTCCTCCGTTTTTGAGAAAAACAAAAGAGCGAGAGAAACCCTAGTTGCGACAAAGGAGCTAGCACCCTCGCAAGTCCTGTTCGTGACGTTCGCGTGTGGATACCGATTGAGGGTGGTCGTTCGTAGAACAACACCTATAGTCCGATAGATTCAGATCGTCGCAGCATCGTCAGAAAGGTTAGTAATCTATTCGAATTAATTAGAATCGCATGGATCTTGGTAGGTTTCTATTTTCCGCTGCGTATAAATTAGTTGTACTATGATAGAAATCCTAACAAACCCTGCACGAACTTGCGGTAGTACCCCTCCAAGCCCAAAAAGCCTCGCAATGCCCTCATTGTCGATGGCTGCGGCCAATCTAACATGGTCTCAATCTTGGTTCTATCCGTTGCCACCCCTTCTGCCGAAACTACGTGCCCCAAATACTCCACCTTCTCCTGAGCAAAAGTGAACTTCTTCCTGTTGGCATAAAGCTGGTGAGCCTGCAACTCCTGCAACACCGTTTCCAAATCTCGTACGTGCTCCTCCACCGTACGGCTGTACACCGTATGTCGTCGAAGAAGACCAAGACAAACTGTCAAAGGTATGGCTGAAATATCTTGTTCATCAACGCCTGAAAAGTAGCGGGCGCATTCGTCAGCCCAAAGGGCATGACGAGGAACTCATAGTGCCCCTCATGAGTCCTAAAGGCAGTCTTCTACACATCCTCTGCCTTCATCCGGATTTGATGATACCCCGACTTCAGGTCAATCTTCGAAAAGATCGACGCCCCATGTAGCTCATCCAACAACTCATCTATCACTGGTATAGGAAAGCGATCTGCCACTGTCTCCTTGGTGAGGGCACGGTAGTCCACACAGAACCTTCAGCTACCGTTCTTCTTCTTTACTAGCAGCACCGGACTAGAGAAGGGACTAACACTCGATCGTATCACTCCAGCCTATAACATCTCCCTGATCAACCGTTCGATCTCATCCTTCTAAACATGTGGGTACCTGTAGGGCCGAACACTAACTGGAGCCGCTCACTCACACAGCACAATGGCGTGCTTGTGGTCTCTCTGAGGTGGAAGCCCCTGCGGCATCTAAAACACGTGCCCATAACTGTCCAACAACTCCACCTTTGGTGGCGTCTGCTGTTCCTTCGCCCCCGCCCCTAGCTCCTGATATGTCACAAAGTATGCCTCTCCTCCCACTAGTACTGTCCGAGCCAAGGACTTCAGGGACGCCGCGCGGCAACATAAGCTGGGGTCTCCTAACAAGACCACGGTCCTTCCGTCCTCCCGATACTCCATCCTCAGCACCTTCCAGTTGAACTTGGTGTCGCCCAAGGTCTGTAATTTCCAACACCACGTCCACCTTCCCCAACTCCAGGGGCTAACAAACCGCCACTATCTGAGTGCCTTGTACTGCCAGATTCACCGCCCTGCAGACACCCCTGCTCTCCTCCCTCTGGCATGTGCCCAAAATCACTCTAAAGGTGGCTGTCTCACTCACCTCAAGCCCCAGCTGTCCCACCAACTTCCTTGAGATGAAGTTGTGGGTTGCCCCACTGTCTATCAATATCGTCACCTCCTGATTCGCCACCCTGCCTGTCAGCTTCATGGTGTGATAGGGAGTAAATCCCACCACGGAGCTAAGGGACACCTCCACGGTCTCCAAGTGTGGCTGCTCCTTTGTCACCTCGTCCTCTACGCCAAGTATAATAGTAGGTTCTCCCTCTTCCTCCTCCTCGACAGCCACCTCCAATTGCATGGCTCGTCCCGCACACCTGTGTCCCGGTGTGAACCGCTCATCACACTTGAAACATAGTCCCTCAGCCCTGCGCTCTCGCATCTCTACATCCGTCATCCTGCGGGTTTGACCCTCGTACGTGTCTCCGGGCCAGTCCCTCTCGCTGGTGTCAGTGTGCCTGTAGGAGCCTTGGGTGCCCCTGCCACTGTCGGGCTCCGCAAAGCAGATCCTCCCCAAGCTCCCATCGCCCTCCTATCCTCCGCCAGCTTGTCTTCCACCTTCCTGGCTATCATCATCATGGCAGACAATCCCCTGGGTACTTGAATCCGCAGCTCGACTCTGATCTGCGGTTTGAGGCCCTTTGGAAAATTTTCTTCTAGGGACTAAGCGGAAACTCACTTTACTCGGCTCGCAAGCCGCTCAAACTTCTCCACATATTCCCTTACGGTCCCCTCCTGTCGCAGTGTATACAACTGCTCAAATAGGCCACCGGCCTGTGTCTCCTGAAATCTCTCCATAAGGCACTCCGTCAACTCTATCCAAGTACGGATAGGCCACCGCCGTTGGCTCCAGCGGAACCACCCCAAGGCTTCCCCCTCAAAACACATCGCCACCGTCTGCATTTTCTCCGCCTAAGACAACCCCAACACATCGAAGTACCTCTCCGTCTTGTAGATCCAAGCATCTGGATCCTTTCCTTCAAAAAGGGGCATGGTCAGCTTCCTCAACCGGCTATCTGGTCCACCATCACCACGTGTGCCTCCCCCGCTGTCCCTCCTGGATCTCGGGTGAGCAGGCTCCTCCAATCTCCATCTGGGCCGATCTGGCTGCCCATACGCTCCCCAAATCTCCTCCCGGGCCCTCTCAGCAGCCCTCTGCTCCTCGGCATCCCATGCATCTCCATCACCCTCATGTCTCCTCCGCCTGAGGGTCGTCGGCATAGCGTGCATACTCCTTGTACTCCGGCACGTGCCCCACATCCTCCCTGGTCTCCTGAAGTCTCCGAACATTCTCCTTGGCGCGCCTCAAGGTCTCCAACGCCCCTTCCATGTGCAAGGAAAACCCCATGGGGGCCTGTCTGCCGTTCATCAAGCCCTCGGGGGCTGTTCGGGCTGCGCGGGGCCCCTGGCGGTGCACCAGGGCCTCGTCGCCCTCTCCAGGGCCTTACCGGCCCTCACCTGGGGTCTAGCGGACCGTCGGACCCCAGCGGGGGTCGGCGCAACCCCAAACAGGGCCGCGCGGACCTACGCGGCCCAGATCCAAATTGATACGATTTGGGTTAATCGTATCAAAAGCTCAGATTTTTGGTGGAAGAACGAAAAGAAATTTGAAGTGGAAATTGGAATTTGATATTAAAGAGACAATTTGATCTAAACTGGAGTAGTGCTTCTTCCTAGCTTGAGATAATGGATCAAGCCTAATCTCCCAAACCCTAGCCGTGAAATGACGATTGTCTCAATATTTCGATAGCCCACACAACTAGGGCTAACCCCTTTAAATACTCTCCTAACAAATTACTAAACACACCGACAACTTAAACACATAAAGGGTAGTGCATAAAGCAAAACTAGGAAAATACTAAGTCGATCCCACGACCGATCCCAAGCCCGAGTCCTTGCGCCTTCTGCGATACACGACTGCATCACACGTGCAGTGGAGGTAGAGGGATTTGTAGGTACATGCTGGGGCTGGAGCTCGGGCTGTGCAACGGGAGAAAAGATAGGATCGGGGTCAAAAGCCCACTGCGTCGCTTCATCGACACGTGTGCGTGTATGATTTGGCAAGATGGTGTAGGGAGTGCACTCTGGCCCATATAGCCATACATACTGAACTCTCAGGTTTATATTAACCATATGCATGTGTGCGGGAACTGAGAGGTCGAAAGAGGTAGGGCCAGTAACTGACGGTATGCTGTCGTCAATGTCTAGTGAGACAAAAGGGTGGAAAGCAATAAGTGTAATGAGACCGCCATAACAGATCTTACCAGTAGTGGATGTGGCGATGCGCATGAGCTTGTGGGCTAACCATAAGCCAGCATGGAATAATTTATGTGGGGCCATGGCACTGGTGGGTCGTATAATCCGAGGCTGTGCCATGCCCCACAAAAATAGGTGCTCAGGTTGTGAGACTGTGTCCGTCTCTTCCCTGCAAAATAGTGTGTTCGCGAGAATGCGATGGGCAAGGCATAATGATGGGTGAATGATAGAAGATGCATTTGTCGCAATGCGAGTGAAGGATCCCGCCATAGTGATCTCATCTCAGAAGTGGGATGCATTGAATGCATCGGGGTGGGCGCTAGATGGGTATATGGAGTCATCTACCGTGGCGGCAGGCCAACGAAAGAGTGTTCAGGGCGTCAAAAGAAATGATGTAGTCAGTGTCCATAACACAGAACTCTAATCTCGAGCCCACCGATTTTAGAGAGCTGAGAAACTCAAGAGTGAGTCTCTCGTAGGTGGGGACTCTAAAGGTTAGGAAATCGTTCTACCCTCGGTTAGAAAACAGTCGTCATACACCATCGGCAGCCCCTAAGGTTTTGAGAGCATGAATACTCACGAATTTCATGAGTAATATGGTCCGCCGAGATAGGATGGCGTAACGAACTCGTTGGGCCTCGGTCGTGAATGTGATCCCCAAGGTATCGACTTGGGGTGGTGGTACACTTAGTGGTGGTGGTGGCGGTTGTGTGTATGTGGAGGGTCTATCGGATACGTGTTGGCGTGTGGACCTTCCTAATCGTGATTGTGGGGGTGGTGGCCATGGATGTTTCGTGCGAGGGGGCATGGTGACAGTGTAAGTGTGTGTGCACGTGAGGATGGTGAGGGTGCACGACAACCACGCAAATGCAACAACCACATCCAAGAATCCCTAATGCAAATGCAGTGAAAAGAAATCGAACAATCTAGGGCAGGACTGAAAATTGATAGTGAGGAGCGAGATTACCCCGATTGGCGTTGAGCTTTGCTGATTTGTAAGGGAGTAGGTGCTGATGAGCTTCCTCATAATGCAAAGTTCTTCGATTTGTGCCATAGATGTCGGATTTCTGCCGGCAAGCCCCCGAAATGGTTGGTTAGGGTTTTTCGGGGGGGTGTTTTGGCAGTGGAGGGAAAAGAAATTTGATGGTGAAGAAAGGGGGGTCGACGTGGGTGGAGGTGACTCGGGGCTGTGGATTGCTGGAGGTGGGTGTTGGAGGAGAGATGGAAGAGTAGTCGAAGTGTTTTGGTAAAAGAAAATAAGGCGACTCGACCATTCTAGGGCTTCGGGTTTATATAGAGGAGGCGACGCTACCGATTGACACGGTCCTGTGATCTCCATAGGCTAAGAATGTGGGTCGGCGAAGTTGAGAATCACACGGTCGTTTGGTTTTCCCAAACGACCGTGTGAGGTCGGTTCAAGCGGCCATCTAAGGGATCATGTGACGCGGTCGTTTCAAATGTCAGGGTTCAAATTTTGACTTGAAAATCCAGAGAGTTGTTATCACGACGCGGTCGCGTCGTTAGACCCAAACGACCATTTTGGTGTTGGCCCCTTTCATTGAAGCAGTCCCCCCTAATTTGCAAACGACCGTGTAGCTGCATCCACACGGTCGTGTGATCCTTATGCACACAGATCCTCAAATTTAATTTACTCCCTTGCCGCTTCTCCTAGTCTCCCTTTTTCCACACGGCCGTGTGGCGTATTTTGCAGCACAAAAACCCAGCAAAAATGAAGATCAAAACATCAAGGATTAGGTTTTAAAATCCATCAAAGTTTAAGCTCAAGAAAATTTTTTAAGATTAGAACTTTAAAGATCAACAAAATTTTAGGCTTTGAGGTCCTGGGTTTCATATGATTTGGGGCATGCCAATCGAGGGGGAAGTGACTTATTCGAAGGAAAATTGTTAAAGCCTAGGAAGAATTCAAAGCTAATACGCTCCCCTCACTATCGAGAGGAGGCGATTTTATTAAAAATCCTAAAAAATATAAAATTTTCTACACTTCTGGATCGAGTACACATGTTTCAAATGATGGATTCAGGATATGGACTGGAGCAGGCAGCTACTCTATCTGCTCCTTTCGTGGCTCGGCAAGTAGCTTGGTGCCACGAACCCATCGGACTCCAGCAATGCCCCTTCCAGCTTCTCTCGAGGAATTCCACCTCTATTCTGCGAAAGAAAAGGAGCGTCAGTCATTGGTGAAAAATTCTTCCCTATAATAAATGTATCCCAAAGAGAATCATCAAAATCTAATGGAAAGCGTGTAATGGGGTGATGAAAACTCCATGAGAACATGCTGGTATCTCTTGATGGTGACGCTTTCATCTCTTCGTCAACTCCATATGTATGCTCCTTAGGTGTAGACATGATCCGTCATACATCCGTTGAATGTAAAGCGTCCTGCAGGGAGTATGTCATGTCAATAATATCTGAATCGAAAAATTTATGAGATGAAATATAAGATTCAGAAATGGATTCTAAAATATCTCGCTGAGTGTGGACGTTAAACCCTGGCGATGCGATGTCTCTGGTGGGGCGAGAAATGTTCTGTGGAGAGGAGGAGGTAATAATGTGTTAGGCTCCCTGGAACGAGGCCTGGTATCCATGGTCTCACGCTCATCCTCCTCGTCAGTGTGTATGCTTCACGGCTTCCTCGGTGCTCTCACGTGGTACGAAGTGGGGGCTAAGACCAAGTGTGGAAAATAACTTGGGCTCTTCGATCTCTGAGATTCTGCTTTCGTCCAAGTACACCTTACTTTCATCTTCCATGTTGGAATAATGATGCATAATATTCCCCTCAAATCGTACAAAGGTCCCATCATACATATCATCATCATCTGTGGAGTCCGCGATGCTCTGGCGTGGTCCTTGCTCACTACCAAGCTCTCCGAGAAAGATTGTTTCCACCCATTGGCTAATGCGTGGCTCATCATCCATCTGGGGTATGGTGATGGATGTGAGCATCGGTTGTATGTGTCTCAGAGGTGGTACCTGCATGGGAAAATAAACTCATAATAAAAATTTTCAATTGTAAATCGTATGAGTTACTTTCTGTGATGCAGTTTGTCAATGATGCGTGAGGCACGCTTGCAGTCTCCATGTATTTCCAAGCTTCTTCATGCGACATGTCGAAGAATGGGCCTCCATTCATCCTCATCATGAATTCCTGCAAATGAATTCCTGCAAATCAACATGTAGTCATCCACTGAAGAAGGTGATGAGCCAAGATGTGTCGACGCCATGCTGCGGCAATTCATCCACCAATCTGTTAAATCTCTCCCAAGCTTGCCAAAGAGTCTCCATCGAGCTGGGTGAAGCTAGCAATTTGCTCCCTTGGTGTTTGGTATCGCTTCGCCTTATCACCGATGGTAGATGCGGCTCCTCCACCAAAATGCTTTCCCTCTGAAGATGTGGGTGCAATGCTCGAATCCCTAGCATGTGCTTCTGACTGCCCCTGCGATATGGATAATTTGTTTAAAGTATGGGCACGTTCTTTGGATTAGGCTTTGATCTTGGCTTGGGCTTCGATTCATTGGGCCTTGGTTTGCAAGGGAGTTCTCCAACAACTCAAGGTGAGATTTTGGTGGCGTAGATGGATTCATGTATGTTTTGGGTATGGATGGGAGGGTTCATATGATAGGTTGTAGGTATATGGATGTGGGGTGTAGGGGTAGGCGTAATGTTGGCATTGGGTAAATATGTGCCCCTGCATTCCCCAAAATTCACAAACTACTGCAACCTGCGTAAAATTATTGTTGCCTCCCATCGGAGCGCCTTGTTATAATGAAGCATTAAAATTTCCAACGTTTGATCCATCAGGCATCTACTTAATCTCCAAAAATGCACCTGACAAGTGAAAGATATGACTAAGAGAAGCGCGTTAGTGATACAAGAAAATAGCAACCATTAAACCGGTGGTGTGGAAAAATTTTGCTTATTATTTTCATAGATTTTATATAAGCACGTAGTATAACGACCCCAAAAATTTAACTAATATCAATCAAGGCAACCTCCCCGGCAACGGTGCCAAAAACTTGTTAGGAGTTTTATATCATTTGTAAACCGTAAGCGCACGGCATCGTCGTAGCGATGTACGGGTCGTTCGCAGGGAGGTTGATTGATCGAGTACTAGCTCGATCCTAGGTCGTTGTTACCTACGTAAATCGATTGTACGAGATATGAAATACGGTGGTTTAACGAAGGATAAGATATGAAAATATGTAAAACGAAGATAACCACAAAATGAACGATTAAAATAACAAGGAACTTAATATAATAACAAGGAACTTAATATAAAGCAGCAATTAACAGCAAACAATAACAAATACGAATTGAGAAGAACAATAAATGCTTATCTCGAAGAGTTGCTTGCAAGAGTCGCCAATTCGTGATCCAAGAGAAAACATCCAAAAACCCATTCTAATCTATCCTTACTCCTAAAACCAAACAAAAACATCAAAAAGGAGACAAAACGAGTCTAGAGGTCCCTCCTCCTTCGCTGACGGTGCTCCCATCCTTTTATATAGCTCAAAAAACATAGCTGGTAAGTGGCAGAACCTGAACCGAAACGGTCGCGTGAGCAAACGCCGCGGTCGCGTCGTTTTCTGGAAATTACGCACTTCTGCATTGCTTCAGACGGAGTGAATCGACGCGGTCGTTTAAAACCCCAAACGACCGTTTCATCTTGTTGCGTAAACTGCTGCTGCTTTGTTGCTTTGCTTAATATTTGGGCGACACGGTCGTGTGAGGCTCTATACGACCGTGTCGCGTGGCCTCTTTTCTTCTTGACAACGTTCCACACGACCACATGATACGATCGTGTGGGCTTCTCCTTGGCCCACTGGCTATGTTATCTCACATGACCGTGTGAGAGCTACACTATCGCCATAACTCCATCAAATTGACCCTTTCGCATTGTCGATCGCTCCAAAAACCTATATTCTTGCTCTTTTGCTCCAAATATCTTCAGAAATCTATAATTTAACCTGAAACGCATCAAATAGGCCCGAAAACGTAAAAGGAACAAAAGCGAGTAAAACGACGTGGAAAACGTGGTGAAGTGACGTGAAACATGGGGAAAAGTACATGAAAAATATAATAAATAAACACTCATCAATATTCTAATGGTCTTGATTCAAGAACCAAAAACTTGTTGGCACAATTTTAACTGTTTTGTGTATAGATTTGTCGTGCAGGTATATAAAAACAAGATACTCGATTAATAATGTTCTTTACATTTACATATATGTATACTAGTTATAACCTGTGACTATAGGTTAAATGACATTCAAAATCCCAAAAAATATTAACACATTCAAAATCTTTCCATCAAAAAAATTTGCACTCTTCAAAATTATCCCTAAAAACTTGTAGCCACCCTCAAAATATGGTCGAGCAAAATTTTTTAAACACATTCAAACTAAAATTTAGTTCATACCGGAGAATTTAGTCTCTTCCAAAATTTTAGTTCCTTAAAGTCTAGATCCTTCCAGATTTAGTTCCACCCATTTCCCCAAAATTTTAAATTAAAATTTAGTTCCACCTAAGGACTTTAATTCCCATTTTAGTTCCCTCTAGATTAGTTATTGTAAAATTTGAAATTTAGTTTCTTTCAGATTTAGTTTCTCTCAAAATTTTAGGGTTTTTCTTAAAATTTTCTCACCAAAATTTTAGAGCCCCCAAAATTTTTACAAACTCATTTTACACATTAATTACTCAAGATTAAATCTCAGTTGTCTTTTTGCCTACCCTTTTGTCCGACTCAACAACCACATTCAAAAACATCCGTCAATTGTATTATAGATTTTAGTTGTCTCCAGATTTAGTTCCATCTGAAAGTTTAAATTAAAATTTAGTTCCCTCAAGGAATTTAATAATTACCCTAAAATTTAAAATTTAGTTTCCTAAAATTTTGTTCCCTCTAGGTTTAGTTTCAATCAAAATTTTAGAGTTTTCCTCCCAAAATTTCTCATCCATAATTTTCAGACTCTCACCTTACACATTTATTCCTCAAGATTCAATCACAGCTGTCTTTATACCCATCTTTTTGTCTTAGTCAGCAACCATGTTCAAAAACATCCATCAATTGTATAAGAGATATATGTGTGTTTCTATGTGAATATATATACGAAAAAAATAGATATCAGCTAGTTAAGAAGGAAATTTTATCCTTAGTTAACGTCAAACCCACACAACCTATTTTCCCTTCAATTCGAACAGTTCATTTTGATCTTCATGATCTGAAACTCCTAACTCCCAATCAAGTGAATCTAAGAAATTTTACATGTTCATCCACTCGTCGCAATTTTAATGGTTTCGTTGTAATAGATTTTTTTGCAACAGTTAGATGAACGATCAAAACCCTCAGGGTTCACATGAAAATTGATAACTTGAGGTTTTAAAACATGAAAAACAAATGGAATGGATCCATGTGAATTGAAAAAAGGAAGGGGTGTTTGCGTGAGCCAGCCAAGGAGGAAATTTTATTCTTGCCTAGCTGATATCTATATTGATATATATATATAGTAAATTGGATATGTAGTGACAACGTACGAAATTTTTAGCGTTGTCGGCACTATAAACCTAAAAAATTTGAATTTTTTTCTCAGTTGTACACATTTTAAAACTTCAAAATCCTAAATATGGGTAAACCCTAGGGGTATTTGACCCCCGATCTACGTATAAAAAGTTCTATTGTTGTGAAACCGTTGAATTTGTAACAGTTAGATCGAGAGTCAATTAACATTGGATTCACTTGATTTTTATATATGGCCATTCATGATGTGGAACAAATCCTAAAATTTTTAGAAAAAAATAAACCACGTATATATGCATCAATGTGGGAAATTTTTCCTCGCTGACAACACATATGCATTATTTTTATATATTTATATATCTATATGTTAAACACAACTTTTTTTGAATCCTAGGGTTGACTGGGACAAGTCCCAGTCACCAACAACGATCAGGATGCATCCACATCCTTTGCATCCAATGGTCAAGATTTAATTCAAAAAAACCACACAATCACTATATTTGCACAGAATACCGCACCATTTCCCTTTTTGCTAAAAAAGCATCTCATTTCACTTTTTACCCTCATACCCTACATACACCCACACTTTGCACTTCTCCCATTCAATTTCGAGCGTTTCTCTTTTGACCCGGGTTAAATTTTTTGCCTGCATCCGTGCCACTAAATATTTTTATGCTAATTTGTTGTTCTTTTAAACTTTGGCTGTGGAAATAATTTTTTGGGGAACAAACATTTCGCGGGGGAAAATCTTTAATGAACCGTGCCCGTGGGCACGGGTTATGACTATATATATATGAGGAATATGGAGGTCGGTTAGACAATGATTAATTTCCTCTCCTCGACTAACTCGCGCCCACACTTTTCCCACCATTTTTGAATTGTTTTTCTAAATTGTTATGCACATTCTAAAATCCTAAAAACCCAAATATGGGTGAACACTATGAGTATTTGACACTCTATTCGCCTATTACGAAAAGTTCTATTCTTCATAAACCATTGAACTTGTAATGGGTAGATAAATGAGTAAAACTCTTTGGATTCACTTGAAAATTGATGGTTTGTGGTTTTATAATATGAAAATCAAAATGAACGGTTTGGATCGAAGGGAAAAATAAGGGGTGGTGTGGGTTCCACGCATTGTGTAGCTGATACCAATTTTCATATATAATAATAATAATAATAATAATAATAATAATAATAATAATGAGTATCATATGACAATGGATGCTTAGCCTCATATACCAAGACATAAAAGTGGGAAAGTACAAGTCCATGTTACTTGTACTTGTTGTACCACCCACTTTTTTGTATCTTGGTATATGAGGCTAAGCCTCCATTGTCATATGATAACAATTATTCTCATATATATATATATATATATATATATATATATATATATATATATATATATATATATATATATATATATATATATATATATATAGGAGGGATAAAATGACCCCCAAAAATGACCCCCAAAAATGACCCCCTATCAAAAATCCTATGTCCCCCATTTTTTCGGAAGATCCGAACCGTTCATCTTAATCTCCACCCTCTAAATACATGACTCACCAATTTTCAACTCGATCCCATGTGTTTTGCCCATTCATCAACCATTCGCAAAAGTTCTGTTCATGCGAAACCGTTAAATTTGGGTCGGATGGATGAACGAGCAAAATACATGGGATCGGGTTGAAAATTGGTGGGTCATGTATTTAGAGGGTGGAGATCAAGATGAATGGTTCGGATCTCCCGAAAAAATGGGGGGCATAGGATTTTTGATAGGGGGTCATTTTTGGGGGTTATTTTTGGGGGTCATTTGATCCCTCCTATATATATATATATATATATATATATATATATATATATATATATATAGTTGCTGCAATAAATATGTTTTATTTCTAATTTTCTATACATTGAAATGGATCTTCTTCTTCTGTTGTTGGTAATCCTGAGCAATGCTTATCTTCTGTTCTATATTATATGAGTGCAGATAACAGAGAGAAAGCCTCAACTGGCTAAACTAGAGGCACTTGACTGTGGGAAGCCTCTGGATGAAGCAGCATGGGACATAGTATACCAGCTGATTTTCACCGTTGATAGCTTCAATGCACGATTACCAATACATAATAATATGACTTTTTCCTTCTATCGTGCAGGATGATGTTGCTGGCTGCTTTGAGTACTTTGCAGATCTTGCTGAAGCCTTAGATGCAAAGCAGAGGACCCCTGTTTCTCTTCCCATGGAAACATTTAAATGTTATATTCTTCGGGAACCCATTGGAGTAGTTGGGTTGATTACTCCATGGTACATGATCACGCTCTAGCTGGGATATCTATGTACATGCAAATTTTCATGTTTGTCATATCTAAACTGGAGCATCTCACTGAGGAGCATTTTGTGGAGTCAACACTAGATAGTTGGAAGAATTGATGTTGTCTATGTTTGTGTTTTTAACTTTAATCCAATTTTTTAAACTTTATGTAATTTCTGTGAAATGTATTCAATACTTAAATACGTGCCTTTCTTGTCATTTGCTTATTTCTTCATACTCATGTGAAACCTAAGTGTAGGAATTATGTTAAGTGTGCATCAGGGGTAACTGTGTGTGTTGTAATCGTTCTCCCGCATAGGGGATAAAGGGTGTTTCCTTATTGCTTCCTTAACATACGAGGCGGTTTTGATGGACTAGGCTAGCAGCAACATTTACATTATGTACAAATATGGAGTTATAAGTGAAGGCTGAATAAAAAAAGGTCATCCAAAACCAAATAGCGTTTGAGAATCTAATAGCTAAAATCCTGAAATGAAGATTAGTATAAATTGGCTAATATATTGACCCGGGTCCCAATTTTCAAATCCCTTCAGCCAAGTGGTGTTCAAAGTAGCAATTTGGTTCTGCGGAAGTGGACATAGCATAAATGTGTACTGTTAGAGGTTTCAGTGACCCTTTGAAGTTAGTCCTTATGCGGTATATGTTCAATATTGTAGTGACAGTAGTATTGATTGTTTATACTTCCAGTTGGGGACATCGTTCAAATGAACAGGGTTAGTAGCATGCATATGGTGGTGCAATTGGGCAGACAAGTAGACAAAAGCAACATGTAGGATAAATTTTTAATGTTTTAAACTATCCGGACTTAAAGGAAACGTTTTATTGAAATTGGCATGGATGGATTATATTGTGTCTTGGATTTTATTTTATTTTTCTAAATTTCTATAGGACCTAATGAGACCAACGACCATAGTAACTGTTTCACACACGTGCTCGCATGCACACACATGTATATGTGGAGAGAATAATGGGTGTTTTGTGTATGTCTTTACGTGTATCATATATCACAAGAGTAAACTTCCTCGTATGGTGGCCAGGAAGTCCACTCATCACATATTTCACAGACGATCTTTTGATTTTCATATTCTAAAACCCACATATGCCAACGATCTAGTGAACCCCGTATTCCTTTTTCATTGATCTAGGAGTGAAATGTTTCCATTGCTAAAAAACCATTAAATTTTCAAATGACTTGATGCACGGAAAGATATTATGAAAGCTCACGCTTTTTGATGAACCTATGTTTTAAGCCGTGTAAATTAAAAGTGATGGTGCCTATTGTTAAAAAAGACATGAGATAAACTTTTTGGCCACCATGTAAGATAGTTATGAAGTATTATACCCATTATTATCCTATACATATATGCATGTGTGTGTATGAGAATAATGTGTTTCATATGACATATGATGCTAAGTCTCATATACGGCTTCCAAAACTTCCATCTCCGTTGTTTCTTGGAGGATCGGAACTGTTTATTTTGATCTTCATATTCTAAAACACCAAAACACCGAATATTGGGTGAACCTAATGGGTTTTACTTGTTTATCCATCCATCACAAAAGTTCTATTCATGCAAAATCGTTAAATTTGAGACGGGTAGATGAATAGGCAAAACCCCTTGGGTTCACCCAATTTTTGGTGTTTTGAGGTTTTACAATATGTAGATCAAAATGAACCGGTCCGATCCTCCAAAAAATAGTAGAGTGAGGTTTTGGAGGTGTGTATGAGGTTTAGCCTCGTATTTCATATGATACCCATTATTATATGTGTGTGTGTGTGTGCATATATACACATGTGTGTATATATGCATGAGAATAATCAGTATCATATGTCATAGACGAACTTTTTTCATACAGTGATGAAAAAGTTCACTCACCGTATCTTTTTTTTTCAGATGAACGGTGCCGTTCATTTTGATCTTCGTATTATAAGACCCAAACGCACCAAAGCTATGATAGTATGGAAACCATAAGATTTTTTAGTGTATATATGTTATAGGTTGTTTTGATAAAAATAAACCGTGCTAATTGTCCGAAAAAGTTATACATTGCCTTTGCGAGTGATTGGGTGAACTATTTTCATTTTTAAGGTCTAATGTGGATTTTATTTTTTACTTCATATTTACTTATATTATTTTGGGGGCTTTGTTGGAAGGGGTTAGTGTTGGTGATAGGAAGCGAAAAATAACCAAATTTCACACAGCTATGGCTTGGCAATTCCCTTTATCTTTGCTGCTAGGTCTTTTTAACACTGGTTTGATATAAGAAGAAATGAGACATGGCTCATTTAAGTACGGATTTAAATATGGGTTGGGTATTTATATTTCTATACAAAGATACTTTAGATGCATCCCAGTTGCCCCTGTCATATGGATCAGGGAGATAATGTTACTTTCGTTAAATAAATGCTTATCAAGGTTTTCTTCCCCCTCTCCAAGAAAAATGGAGAAAGGTTTCATGAAATCCCATAACATGTAATGCTAAAATGAAAATACATCTTTGATAAGTTTCTCTCCTTCCAAACCCCATCCCCATTGCGATCCGAAACTGAGTTCATACCAGTATCCTGACCATGTCCATGGCCTTATCCCCATATTCTTAACTTAAACCATGTCAACCATGTCTTTATGACATGGTTTAAGTTAAGAATATGGTTTTAATAAATGTATATAGATAAAAAAGGGACATGTTTAAGGTTTTTTTGGAATAGATGTTAAGGATAACTGGATAAGTATATGCTCTGGTTCTGTGTTTCTGGTGAGGCAGGAATTGATGGATTTCGTAATCATGAATAAATATAAGTTAATAAGTTTGAATCAGAAATGAGAAACTTCATAGTTGAAACATTGGAATATGGAAATTACAATGCCCAAAGCACACTACAATTATGCAAACATCACTAATCAGTATTTTTAGACTTTTAGTTGCTCTTTGGAAGTATAATCTTTATCATGAAATTACATGTCGATTGGATTGAAGTGTGCTTTGATATACCTATAAACGGTAGTTTCTCTATGCTTTGATATTCTTCTGAATAATAGTTTCTCTAATAATTACATGTTTTAATTTCAATGAAGGAACTATCCTTTATTAATGGCTACATGGAAGGTTGCACCTGCCTTGGCTGCTGGATGTACAGCTATTCTGAAGCCCTCTGAAGTTGCCTCAGTGTAAGGCTTGTGAATGCTCCTTTTTCTTCTTGTGATTTTTTGGACTATCTGTCACATTTTTGTTGTCAGGACTTGCTTAGAACTTGCCGAACTATGCGAGGAAGTAGGACTACCTCCTGGTGTTTTGAATATAGTAACAGGATTAGGCCCTGAAGCGGGCGCTCCGTTAGCATCCCATCCTCATGTAGACAAGGTTCACCGTCATCCTTTGCCCCAGAACTCTTTAACCATTTCTTATTTACATCATTTATACCCTTTTTGTTGCTTCGCTGAAATTTAATGTCTAATATCTTATAGATTGCTTTCACTGGAAGCACAGAAACAGGAAGAAGAATTATGTCTGCTGCTGCACAATTGGTGAAGGTTTGCTACATATAAAACCACGAATTTTTTGTCATGTCTTTATTGGATCTTGCTTTATGCTCCTATGCACTTGTTCCCCTTTACACATGCTGCGAATCCATTATCCTATCCTTTAGTTAGTGAAATTACTTCACTTTCAAAGTATCTCTGTATGTTGAGCATAATAACATTGTTGCCAACTCTTTTTTCAACCTTTTCAGCCAGTTTCATTGGAGCTTGGTGGTAAAAGTCCCATTGTTGTGTTTGAAGATGTGGACATTGAAACAGGTCTGTTAATCAACCATGCCACTAAATTTTATTATGCTTGGTCTGGGAACTTCGTCCCTAAAGTTTTTTCCGTACAATAAATGATTGATTTTGCATTCCACTAATCATTACTGTTGGTGTTTAACCCCATTGAGCCACTTTTCAAAGAATTTATCTCTTGTTGATTTGCTTCCTTGTAGTATGAATAGAAAAAAAGATGTCAGTGAAAAATGTTGTCATTTTCATTCATCTTGATTTTTTAGTACTTTATAACCATAACAATTCATAACCGGAAGACAAGATTCTCAACCCACATACATGTTTCTTTAATTATTCAGCTGTTGAGTGGACTCTTTTTGGGTTTGCTTGGACAAATGGGCAAATATGCAGTGCAACGTCCCGTCTTCTTCTACATGTAAGTAGCTATCAAGAAAGCTTAATATAATCTGTTAGTCACTCGAGACATTGTTATGCCGAGTATTCGTTGCTTGCTTTGTGTTCATAATTGTCTTTGTCTCACCTTTGCATCATATTTTGTGTTTATCTGTCCCCATCAAATTGATTCATTATGAGCTGGGATGAAATCCTAATAGAAATAAATGGACCAGAAAGTAAGAAATCTATCATATTAAATTTCTTGTTCTCGTCCCTTATTGGTACTTAGTTACATTGTACTTTTCCTGTCATTTTTAGCCCACGGTCTAGACACAGATCAGCGAACTCCGTCTATTATCAATGACACTTACATAAAAGTTGGTTATTCCACACTCTGATCAAACCTGATAATTCTTCGGGGCACATGCACTTCTCAATTATGTTGTCAAAATTTATTTAATATTTATTTGATTTTTGTGCATTTGTGAAATTCTTTACATTTTTTATATCCAAAAAAGTCTTTTTAATGCTTTGCATTATACTATAACCTTTTCTTTCGTTTCTATGGTAAAGATGCATAACCTTCTTGAATAAAGACATGAAAAAATCGCCTATAAAAATATAATAAACTAGGATTCTTTCAATATAAGAAGTAAAATATTTCTATCGGAGATGAGAAAGTGTTGTTACGAAAAAGGTATTGAGAATAATTGTCCCACACCAAAAAAAATTTAAGAGAAGTTGATGTCCATATATTAAGGATTAGGTCTCTACCCATCTGCTTAAGCTTTGAATTAGATTTGGTTTCAATTACTAATTGGAGCGCACCAATATCATTAGTTGGGAGCCATCTCTCTCAATCTATCTTGAATCTAATATGCTATCAGAATTAAAAGTACCATTTTGTTGCCTAATTTTTGAATTGAATCTCATAATGCCCATCTCTCTTGTAATCATATCCGTTCATAAGTTTCATCATGTTCATATGTAATAACCTAATGGTTGTCTGTTTTCTAATCATGTCTGTTCACAAGTTCCATCATGTTTGTCTGAAATGATCTTATCTGAAACTAATCAATATTAATTATAGTCATATCTTGATTTTGAATAAATTTAATATCCAAACTCAAGGCTTCCACCTTGAGTTTGAGGTGGGATTTAAGAATAATAGTCTCATATCGAGAAAACTGAGAGTAGTTGATGCTCATGTGTTGGGGATTAGACATCTACACATGGGCTAAAGCTTTTGGGTTGGATATGATTTCAGTTACTAATTGTGGCTTCACCAACGTCATTGATTATGATCCCTCTTCTTAATCTATCCTAAATATAATAAAAGGCATATTTACGTTGTGAATGTTGGCTAATAATCATGCAACCCAATTTGATTTAATGGTGAAAATGACTATTGGAGCCTTAAGTTCAATCACTTTGAAATATACTCTATTATTTCCTTTTAACATAGGACACACTCCCATCTTTTTTTTATTTTTTATTTTTGTCACATCCAGTTTCCCAAAATGCGTGGTAGTTTTACCTGCAAAGCAGGTCCTGCTATTTACCAGTGAAAAATATATCCAACAGCAGGAATATACCAACATATATTCGTATGAATTTTCTCTTTTAAATATGAGGATAACAAAAATATGATATAATAACAAAGGTATAATGTCTACAAATCAGTGTTATCAAATGGCGGCGCCATGGGCGCTATGGCGGAATGGCCTGGCGGTTTTTGGGCTCATCGCTATTCGACATCTGCTTTTCAGCATGATATGGCCCCGTCCGCTATTTCCGCCATGGCACCCGCTATTTCCGTCATAACACCCGCCATGTGGTGGTTTATGGCGCACATGGCGGACGTTCAATTATTTTTTTGATTATTTATGTTGTTTTTATTTGTTTTTGCAGTTTTTTAGTTTTTATACACACACACATACAAATACACACACGCACACACGCACACACACACAGAGAACGTACACATACATACATACAGATACATACAGACGCACGCACGCACACGCACACAGAGAGAGAGAGAGAACGTACACATACATACATACAGATACATACAGACACATGCACACACACACATACACAATCACACAATCACACACACACACATAATTACATATACAGACACGCGTGCACACACACAGCCACAATCACACACACATACACACACATACACACCCACATACACACACATATACACACATACACAGTTACACACACTCACACATTCATACACACACAGAGAGAGAGAGAGAGAGAGAGAGAGAGAGAGAGAGAGAGAGAGAGAGAGAGAGAGAGAGAGAGAGAGAGAGAGAGAGAGAGAGAACATACACATACACACAGGCCGTCCGCCATTGGCCGTCCGCCATTGGCCGCTATTTCATCCGCTATATGTTTATGGCGGATTTTTTGCTCACCGCCTTAGCCCGCCATTCGCCATTGATAACACTGCTACAAATACAAAAGAAAAAAAATACATAAATGAAAATCACTCATTACCTAACCCTCAGAAATCTGCATCATACACAGCAGACTCAATATCCTCGTAAATTAGGGTCTCCTCATACTAATGGACAACACCTAACAGTGCAACAAAACAAAGAACCATTAGGTTAGAGTAAATTTACGATAATTTCAGAATTCGGAATTTAAAACAATGTTTATGAGTATGATTGAAATAAAGTAGGAACATAATATATAGCGACAATATAATAAACTAAAGACATGAATGTAAATCACATTACAGTTTAAGTCTATGCTGTCAATGTTCTAGTCCAAGTGAATGTAACAATTAACCGTAACTCATATTGGCAAGTGCGATATGCAACTAAGAGACCACATTATACCATTAGCGAGTTCATCCAGATTGAGTCCAAACAGAAAACAAAAACAAGAAAGTGACTCAGGATCCATCCAATATAACTGGTCTAAGTCGTAAACAAATACTATAAAGGACCAAGTCGGAACAAAAACTGTGATCATACCAGATACGGTCCGTAAACATGACTCCCGTCAATATTGTACTTGAGTTAACCCTAACATTCAGTGAATCTGATATGTCAAGTGTAGAATCCGTTTAAGATATGCCGTTTCAGTGTCGAAGTGAGTATTGTTCAAGGGTGTTAACTAATGTCAAGTTGTCGTTTTGCAGAGTTTACATGCCATAAGGTTGTAGCGGTAATTGTCTAATCATGTAACAATAGTGATACATCCAATTTTTAATCGTGGATGATTACTCTAGCATGCATCATATGAATGTAAGAAGAAATGTGACAAGGTCTCTCAACAGTCTAAGGAGTCGCATCATGATTAGTTTATATGGTTGAGGTTCTATGCATTTTCAATTCCATTTAAGTCAATGGTTCCAAGAGTTTTAAGGGCCATAGCATTTAATATATCAACAAAGCCCATTACCAACAATGTGTCACATATGGAACAATAACAATAACTAACAAGTCCATTTATCCAACAATATGCCATACATGAGAATACTTACAAATTACTTCAAGATCACATTCCAACATAGCCCAAACCCAACCATATATCCTAATTAATGGTAGTGTTATTTTTGAATCATTTGCATGCATAATAGTAATTCCATAATAATTTAAGGGGTGGTGTAAATCTATGATCTTATAGGAAAACTTATCTCTCATCACTCTTAAGGGTCAAATCCATATATTCCCGCTTTTCACTTCCAGCTCACACAAAATCATCAAAGACTCAACTCAGTTTTCATCAATTTAAAACATGCATATGGGATGGAAATAAATTTTAGGCAGCAATGAACAGTAAACCAAAAGATCACAGTCCAATAGATCCAAAGCCACCAACCCAACAAAGCCAAAATGAAGCCCGCACCAATTGTACAAGGCAAAGCCATCTGCCCAATAGATCAGGGGAGGGGCAAGGCCCTCAGGGGACTGCGACATGGGCAAGTTCATGGAAAAACAGATGAGGGGCAAGACCCTCGGGTATCAGAGTTAGGGAAACCCACAGGAAATAGAGCTAAACCGAGGCATCCAAGAACAACCAACAGTACCAAAACCCATATCCAAAGAAACAGTGCAAAGCCTCAAGCACAAACCCCAAACATAGGATGCATAAGCTCAGTTTCATCGTAACCAACAAGAGGGAAAGACACTCAAATAATTCCAATAATAAACTTAGAAGCAAAATCAAATGCTAGAATCAAGGTAAATTTATCATTTACCGAAGGAAGTCAAAGGAACCATCGGAGAATTAACCGACCGTGTCACCTTGTCATACTCGCGTCTGCGACGTTCGATCGAAGAAAAACGACGATGTAGAGAAGATCATGCTTGTGAGAGAGGTAGGAAAAGAGAATGAGAGTGAAAGAATGAGAGAGGGTGTGTGTGAGGGATAGAGAGATGGAGAGAGGGGGAGAGAGTCAGAGAGACTCGGCATGGGGATTGCGGGTGGTGGTGCGTGCAGGTGGTGGTGGTGGCGTATGCAGGTTGCAGGCGGCAATCCCCATGGCAAAGAGGCATGGGGATTGCGGGTGGTGGTGCGTGCAGGTGGTGGTGGTGGCGTATGCAGGTTGCAGGCGGCAATGCTCATGGCAAAGAGGGATGTTGACGGGCCGGAGTTGGTCGAGCGGCACAGGGGTTATGCGACAGAGAGAAGGGGCTCGGGGTTGCAGGGGATGCGCACGGGGGACTGCAAGACAAAGGGGGTCGCGGTTGGCGGAGCAGGCGACAGTGCAACAGGGGATGTGGTGGTGTGGTGCATGGGGCTCTCAAGTGGTAGGAGAAGACATGGGAGGACGGACATCAGGGGCCACGACTGGCGGAGCGAGCGACGGCTTTGGCGATGGGTGGGGTTCACGGTGTATGGGATTGGGGAAGTAGATGAAAAATCTCTCAAGATAGGAGAAGAGATGTGGATTTTATATAAGAATTAAATGAGGTAAGGTTTTAAAATTAAATGTGATATAAGTGATGTTGGATCTGAGGGTGGTTGAAGCGAAAAAATCAGATCTGGATTAATTAGGGTGGGGGTTAGGGTTTAATTTCTATGGTTAAAGCTAATGTTAATTTATTTTACGGGTTCGTTTACAAATTTAACGATTTCCGAATTTTCAGGTTTTGGGTCCGAAAAATGTTTACGAAAAATTCTGAAAAAATCACTATAAATTTTGAGAAATTAGAAATTGAATGAAAATATTTTTTATTAAAATTTTCGAACTACATAATAGCCTGTTTTGGGGGCTAAATCTATTACCGGGTCTTGAGACGACTTGACCCCTGAAAAACAATTAAAAATCATAAAAATATTAAAAACAGCAGAAAATATCATTTTCATCGGCTTGAGAACTTCACCTGGTGAATGTGGACAAAAGTAGCATACCTAGATAGAATTCATCAATCCTTTGCGATGAGAGAAGATGCATTTATGACCTTTAAAGTGTAGCATGATGTAGATTTACAGATGCATGTCGTTTGACAATTTCTCCCAAATTATAAAAGAAAGATTAGTATATACATCGTGTTTGTTGGTAGGATGTGGAGGATCTGGGATGACAAACTTGATGTGCTCAATTTTCTCAAGCGATGTCTCCAATCTAAGTGCTGGTATATGATCAACATATGGCTTGGACGTTACCTTTAGCTCTAGATTTATCTCATGTTCGGGCTCAAACTTATTTTTTGGTATGGATGTAGACTCAAACTCTAATTTGATCTTGGACTCAGCATTTGTTGCATGCTCTTGTTCAATCTTCAAAGAACTCTTAATGTTTGGCTTATTGTAGTTTCACCTATTTTGTTGAGCAACTTGAATCTTGGGTTGACAAGATTTCAATACAATTCTTTTCCTTTTAAATGTGAATGTGTGCATTTGACCTTTCAGAACTCATCACATCTTAGTCGTACAAGCAAGGTCTTCTTAGCAAAACATGTGCCGCATCCATGGGTATAACATCAAACCAAATGTGATCTTGATAACCCTCAAGTTGGAGAGGCATTAAACATCGCTTTGTAACTAAATGAGTAGTATTGACTCTTATCAATCTAAGTGACATTATTTGTCTGTGGGTGAGGCTCAGCTGCTAGGTCCATTCTTTCTAAGGCTGACTTGACGACAATATTAGAAAAATTACATAAATCAATTATTAATTTGTATGACTTATCACATCTTGATGTGGGTATAGAAAATACGAGTCTTTCACCAATCTTCCTCATCTTCAAATGTTGTAGGCTTTCAGTTGGCTTAAGCACCGGATTCACATAGATCTTCGTCAGCATCAGGGGAACTTTCAGTTACATAAACTTCTTCAGTCATTTCTTTAAAATTGGAGGAGAAGCGGGAATGGATGTGGTGAGGATTTAGAGGAGAAGAATGAAAGAATTTTTAGAAATTCATGAAAACATATGAAAAACTTGTCTAGAAATTGTTTGGAGAGAATGCAGAATAATACCAGAAGAATTCATGATAAGGAATGAATAAGAATTGGATTTGAGTCTTTTTGTTGATTGTACGAATTGAGAGAGGGAGATGAGAGCCCTTTCCTCTCTATTTCTGGATTACGCTCTTTATGAAATGAGAAAGCGTTAAAAAAGAAATCACCGTACTTCAACAAGGGACCACATCCTTATTTATATATTTTGCATTTTACCAATCAGCCCATCATTAATTAGTAATTGCATTAGGAATTCCATACATTTGCAAATAAGTCTCCACACTTATTATTAATTAAATATGGCCATAAAACTTAATTTGATCATTACAATTAGGTCCTAAATTAATTCTTTAGTAATGTATATGTGACAATTAATGCAACACGTGTGTACGCATACGTCCAAATGTCAATACGGGTTATATACAATGATATAGAGTCCATAATTCCAACAATCTCACACTTGGACTACATAGCCATGTGTATAAATAACTCATCTTGATCACACATAAATTACTCTGTAAAACTGAATGTGTGTACACAACTGAATTTAAAACATCTCGTCCATTAGTCTCACCAATACAGGAACCAAAGGAGCAGTTGCCAAATTTCACGCAACTAAACTCGCATTGATTACAATTATCAATTCAACTAAATAACATATATAGTGTGGATGGGTGACATGGAAATTACATGCTAAGTGATCTATGCATGGCTATTTTCAACTGGTCCAACTGAAAGTAAACTTATGAGATCGGAGTTCAGATCATAATAATAACTGAATGAACTGAATAATATATAAATAGTCGAATAATGTCATGGTATTACAATATGTATTAATCTGGACAAACATAATATACTCTCACTTTTCAAATGGCATCCAAATCTATAACACCCTGATGCGGACTAGGGTTTGTAGAAGAGGTTTGGGGATTTTTATTGATATTTGGGGAATAGGGTTACAAGATAAATAGCCAATTTTTGGAGAGTTGGCCCCTCTCCTAGCTTTTGCTAAGGGAAAAGCCTAAACTCTCTTCTAGATCTCCTCAGAGAACTCTAGGCAATGTCAAATGACGGCTCACAAATTCGATACCCTAACCCTAGCCCACGCCCTCACTTATATAATGATGAGGCGTGGTGCGTACAGCAATTAAGACCCACTAATGGTGCCTAAAGTAATTTTATCCCCAAACCTTCGGTACGCCCAGCAATTACTCCTTAGTCTTCTTGCGCCGCCTCTCGTAGGTGATAAGCGTATCACTACTCCCCCCCAGGAGTTTCACCTTGTCCTCAAGGTGAAAATCTGGGTACTGCTCCAAGATGTGATCATATAACTCCCATGTGGCCTCGAACTCCGGTAATCCCGACCAACGAATAAGGACTTCCCGTGCTCCCGATGCTCCCGTACGAATGCCTGTGACCTCCTCGGGTGCAAGAAGTACCTCCATGTCAACAGTGAGAGTCGGGGGTAAAGTGGACGTTGCCTCATGATCTCCAATAGCGCGGCGCAACTGTGAGACGTGAAAAACCGGGTGAATGCGGGTAGTAGGAGGCAGCTTCAGTCGATACGCCACCTTGCCGATCCTGGCCTCAATCTCATACGGCCCATAGTACCTTGTCGCTAGCTTCTCGTTGCGCCGGTGAGCCATAGAACGCTGTCGGTATGGTCGAAGCTTCAGATAGACGCGTTCCCCTACATCAAACTCCACCTCCCTGCGATGTGCATCTGCCTTCTTCTTCATGATCTGCTGCGCGCGCAGTAGGTGGCGCTTCAACTCTTCCAGGACTCGATCTCGATCCTCTAGCTGCTGCTCCAATCCTGACACCGGGGTGGATCCCCTACTGTAATGCACTAAATGGGGCGGATCCCTGCCATAGACGATCTGAAACGGTGTCATCCTCGCCGCTGAGTGGTACGAGGTGTTGTACCAATACTCAGCCCACATCAACCACCCGGCCCACTTCCTAGGAGTCTCTGACGCAAAGCACCGCAGGTACGTCTCTACACTGCGGTTGAGGACCTCCGTCTGGCCGTCCGTCTGGGGGTGGTATGCCGTGCTCCGTCGAAGTGCTGTACCCTGCAGACGGAACATCTCCTTCCAAAAGGTGCTCAGAAAGACTTTATCTCTGTCGGACACAATAGAGCGGGGGTACCCATGCAGCCTGACCACCTCCTTCAGAAAAGCTACTGCTACCGATGCTGCTGTAAATGGGTGGCGGAGTGGAATGAAATGACCGTATTTGCTGAGGCGGTCAACCACAACAAATATAGTAGTATAGCCCTCGGATCGTGGCAGTCCCTCCACGAAATCCATCGAGATGTCCTCCCATATCCTCTCTGGTAACTCCAAGGGCTGTAGAAGACCGGCTGGAGATGTCGCCTGATACTTGTGGCGCTGACATATATCGCACTCCGCGACCAGCCTCGCAATGTCCTTCCTCATGCCCGGCCAGTAAAGCTCCCGGGCCATCCTCTGATACGTCTGGTAACCTCCCGAGTGTCCACCTACTGCGCTGCTGTGGAACTCATGGAAGAGTGCCGGAATGTGACTCGAAGTCCGAGGAATCACTAGCCGCCTCCGGTACAGGAGCAGTCCCCCCTCCAATGTGTACCCTGGAAAGTCTGTAGACCCCCCAACAATCGCCTCCCGGATTCGCCGCAGCTCCTCATCTGCCTCAATCTCTGCTAGCAGGGTGTCGCTCCTCAACATCAACGGAATAGACAAAGCCACCACCTGCACCCCCTCATCTCGTCGGGAGAGCGCATCTGCCGCCTTGTTGTCCGAGCCGGGTTTGTAATGGATCTCAAATTTGTACCCGCTCAACTTGGACAACCATCTCTGGTGCTCCTCTGCCACCATGCGCTGCTCCAAGAGGTACTTTAGACTCCGCTGGTCTGTCCGTACCACAAACTCCCTCCCCAGTAAGTAGGGTCTCCACTTCTGAACTGACAGCACAATTGCCATCAACTCTCGCTCGTAGACTGACTTCAGCCGGGCTCTGGTGGACAAGACCTGGCTGAAGTAAGCGACCGGCCTCTGCTCCTGCATCAGTACGGCCCCCAAACCGAACCCCGAAGCATCTGACTCCACGATGAATTTCTTCTCAAAATCTGGGAGCGCCAGCACCGGCACCGTCGTCATCGCCTCCTTGAGGGCCTGGAACGCCCTCGTCGCCTCCTCTCCCCAGCAAAAATTATCCTTCTTCAGCTGCTCCGTTAGGGGCCACGCCAATGTGCCGTACCCCTTCACGAACCGCCTGTAATACCCTGTAAGCCCCAGAAACCCCCTCAAGGCCCGTAGTGTCCTAGGCTGGGGCCAATCCAATATGGCCGAAATCTTCGATCGATCGGCGGCCACTCCCTCAGCCGACACAATGTGCCCCAGGTACTCCACCTGCGCCTGTCCGAACAGACACTTCTTCCGGTTGGCCTGCAGCTGATGGCCCTCCAACTCCCGCATCACTATCTCCAGATGGCCCAAATGATCCTGTAGTGATGCGCTGTAGACCAGGATATCATCAAAAAAGACCAAAACGAACCTCCGCAAATAAGGTCGGAAGACCTTGTTCATCAGGGACTGGAAGGTCGCGGGGGCGTTCGTCAGCCCAAAGGGCATGACGAGGAACTCGTAGTGGCCTTCGTGAGTTCTGAAGGCGGTCTTCTGCACATCTTCCTGCCTCATGCGAATCTGGTGGTACCCCGACTTCAGGTCGATCTTCGAGAACACCACCGCTCCGTGCAGCTCGTCCAATAGTTCGTCGATCACCGGAATGGGAAACTTGTCGGGGACAGTCTCCTTGTTGAGAGCCCGGTAATCGACACAAAATCTCCAACTGCCGTCCTTTTTCTTAACCAGAAGCACTGGGCTAGAGAAAGGACTAGCACTAGGACGGATGACACCTGCTTGTAACATCTCCTGCACCAACTTCTCAATTTCATCCTTCTGTACCTGGGGGTATCGGTACGGTCGCACACTGATAGGTGACACCCCCTCCTTTAGCACAATCGCGTGCTCATGGTCTCTCGGCGGTGGAAGACCGCTAGGTGGCTGAAACACTCCCTCAAACCCCTGCAGTAGCTGCTCCACCTCCGGCGGTTCTACTGTCGCCCCGATGGCCTCGTCCGACGCCAACCCCTGGAGCTCAATCAAGAACCCCCCTCCCTCGGCCTGGAGTGTCTTCGCCATGGTCTTGTAGGACACCGACGAACAACACAAACTCGGGTCACCCAACAGCACCACCTTCCGGCCGTCTACCTGGAACTCCATCCGTAGTAGCCTCCAATTGAACTTCGTCTCTCCCAGCGACTGCAGCCATTGCATCCCCAAAATCAAGTCGACGTTGCCCAAGGTCAAGGGCAGGAAGTCTCCCGTGATCACCACCCCCTGTATGGACACCATCAAGTCCCGGCAGATACCTCTACTCTGCTCGACCACCCCGGTCCCGAGCATGACCCCAAAGCCCTCTGTCTCCGTGACTGGTAACCCTTGACTCTCAATCACCCTGGGGGATACGAAATTGTGGGTAGCCCCACTATCTATCAAGATCACCACGTCCAGGTCTCGGACTCTACCAGCCAGCTTCATGGTGTGCACCCGCGTAAACCCCGCGATGGAGCTAAGCGAGACCTCGGCCGCCTCCAGTAGTAGAGGCGTGCCCTCCTCATCGGCCCCTGCCGCCTCCTCCTCTGCCTGCTCCCCCTCCAAGTCCTCCGCATATACCTCGTATACCTGCAGGGCCTGGTTGCGACACCGATGCCCAGGGGTAAACTTCTCGTCGCACTTGAAGCATAACCCCTTTGCCCTCCGGTCTCGCATCTCCGCGTCCGTCATCCTCTTGTAAGGCCCGCCCGGCCTCACATCCCCGGGTCTCCCTCCGGCCGCTGGGGGCCCTCCTGCAGCGCCTGTCTGTCCTCCTGGGCCCGCCTGTGGGCGTGGAAACTGCCCCCCAAACGCCCCCCTAGCACGGCGTTCGTCGGCCAACCGGTCCTCTACCGTCAGGGCCAGCTCCATCTGCTCCTCCAGTCCACGTGGTCTGAGAGTACGAAGCTCAGACCTGATGGTGGGCTTCAGACCGTCCATAAAGAATCCTTCCAGGGATTCTGCAGGCATCCCTCGCACGCGGCTAGTGAGCTCCTCGTACTGCTTGATGTAGTCACGCACGGTCCCCATCTGCCTCAAGGCATGCAGCTGCTCATAAGCTCCCCCCGCCTGAGAGCCTCTGAAACGGTGTAGTAGTGCCTCCTTGAACCCGTCCCAGGTCCTCAGAGGTCTCTGCTGCTCCTTCCACCTCCACCAATTTAGAGCCTCCCCCTCCAGACAGAGGGCAACCGCTCTCAACCTCTCCTCCTCAGTCAGCCTGGCCAGCTCAAAGTACCTCTCCGCCTTGTAGATCCACCCAATGGCGTCACTACCCTCGAACACCGGCATCTGGAGCTTCCGTATGCGATCATCCGCCCGTGGATCTCTCCCGTCGACACGATCCACGCGCTGCAGGCGACGGTGGTCCCCAAATCGGTCCCTTTCCGGCTCCCACCTCCTATCCTCCCTCCAGTGCCGTTCATCCTCCTCCTCATACTCCTCCTCGTAGTGATGGATGGGATCCTCGTACTCCAGATCCTGATCTTCAGCCCCCCATCTTCCTTCCGTAGCCCAGTCATCGTCCTCGAAGTACTCCGGATCTTGCGCACCCCGCGCGCGCCTCTCACGGGTCCCGTGGTCCCCCCGATGCTGCCTGGGGGGG
Source organism: Scilla litardierei (assembly GCA_030789695.1). NCBI lineage: Eukaryota > Viridiplantae > Streptophyta > Magnoliopsida > Asparagales > Asparagaceae > Scilla > Scilla litardierei. Next base: position 218,627,768 of record CM061134.1, on the reverse strand, counting down.
TCCTCGTACTCCGCGCGGCCCGTCGGGAGCCCACGCGTGCCCTGGCGGGCCCGCCGCTCCTCGGCGCCCCCCTGGGGGGGTCGCCCGCCTCCGGCGAACCCCCTGGGGGGTCGCCCGCCTCCTGCGGCCCCCTGGGGGGGTCGCCTGCCTCCGGCGGCCCCTCCAGGGGGTCGCCACCCTTCGGCGGCCCCGCCTGGGGCTCGCCTGCCCTCGGCGGCCCCCAGGCGGGGTCGCCCTGCTCCCGCGACCCCCCTGCGGGGTCGTCGCTCCTCGGCGGCCCCGTGGGGGGCTCGCCCGCCTCCGGCGAGGCCCCTGGGGGGTCGCCGGCTGTCGGCAACCCCCAGGGGGTTCGCCGCCTGCCTCCGTCGCTGCCGACGAGTCGTTGGTTCTTCTTCGGAGCTCTCTCCTAGGGTTTCAGAGAGATCCTCTTGCCAGTCGTCGTCGTTGAGATCCAGATCTAGATCTACTCCTTCTACGATGACGCCTTCCTGGTTCGGAATCATCGACGCCTTCCCTTTTGCCCTCAGATCTGATTGATGATTCAGATCTGAGGTGCCTCCTTCCTTTGAGCGCGAGATCTGTGGCGCGGTGATGTTTTGAGCCATGAAGTTGACGAGCATCTCCTTCATTTGCTCCATACTTCCCTTGAGATCCGATTTGACGGCGTCGATCTTTTCGATGAGATCCGCCGTGTCTTTCTTCCTTTCGACGATTTCCGCATCTAGCCGCTCCTCCATAGATTTTGCCGTGGATGATCTCGTCGCTGCCATTGGATCAGTGCTCTGATACCAAATTGATGCGGACTAGGGTTTGTAGAAGAGGTTTGGGGATTTTTATTGATATTTGGGGAATAGGGTTACAAGATAAATAGCCAATTTTTGGAGAGTTGGCCCCTCTCCTAGCTTTTGCTAAGGGAAAAGCCTAAACTCTCTTCTAGATCTCCTCAGAGAACTCTAGGCAATGTCAAATGACGGCTCACAAATTCGATACCCTAACCCTAGCCCACGCCCTCACTTATATAATGATGAGGCGTGGTGCGTACAGCAATTAAGACCCACTAATGGTGCCTAAAGTAATTTTATCCCCAAACCTTCGGTACGCCCAGCAATTACTCCTTAGTCTTCTTGCGCCGCCTCTCGTAGGTGATAAGCGTATCACACCCATATGAGTTACATGCTCATGAAAAGCTGAAGGTGTTAATGCCTTCGTGAGCGGATCCGCAACCATATAGTTTGTCATTATATGCTCAATACTTACTAAACCATTCTGAACTCTTTCTTTCACAACTAGGAATTTGATGTCCATATGCCTAAATTTAGACGAACTCTTGTTATTGGACTAGAGGACTGTTGCTCTATTGTCACAATATAATTTGAGTGGCCTGTCAATGCCGTTGACAATTTCCAATCCTGAAATGAAGTTTTGCAGCCATTTTGCATGATTTGATACCCCGTAGCACGCAACACAGCCTCTATAGTAGAGGAAGCAATGAGAGTTTGCTTAGTGCTTCTCCATGAAATCGCACCTTCGGCTAGTAGAAAAATGCAGCCAGATGTGGATTTTCTACTGTCTTGGCATCCAGCAAGGTCGGAGTCAGAATACCCAACGATCTCAAGATTATTTGACCTCGTATATGTGAGCATATAACCTTTTGTCTTATGTAAGTATCTAAAGACTCTTTTAGCTGCTACCCAATGTTCTCTTCCTGGATTGCTTTGGTATCTGCCTAGCATTCCACTATAAATGCAAGATCTGGTCGAGTGCGTACTTGTGCATACATAAGACTTCACAGTGCAGATGCATATGGGATATTCTTCATATACTTGGCTTCAATATTATTATTTTGACACTGCTTAAGACTAAATTTGTCTCTTTTTGACACGGGTGTCATGTGGTCTACAATTTTACTTTCCAAACCTTTGCAGTATCTTTTCGATGTAAACCTTCTGGGATAATCCAAGAATTCCTCATGAACGATCACGATGAATTTGGATTCCTAACACATATGATGCTTTTCCAAGTTCTTTCATATCGAAATGTTCTGATAGAAATTTCTTGGTATCCTGAAGAAGCTTTATATCACTGCTGGCAAGCAAAATATCATCGACATATAATACCAGCAATATAAACCTACCCCCACTGAACTTATGGTACATACAATCTTTAACAATGTTGGTCTCAAAACCAAATGAGAGAACAATTTGATGAAATTTAAGGTACCATTGACGAGATTTCTGCTTGAGCCCGTATATAGACTTTTTTAGTTTGCATACCAAACCGTTATCTTCTTTTAGAGAACCTTTCTGGTTGCACCATATAGATGGTTTCCCCAATGTCACCATTGAAAAAGGCTGTCTTTACATCCATCTGATGTAACTCCAAGTCAAAATGTGCCACACGTTCTATTATGGTCCTAAAGGAGTCTTTCGACGAAATAGGAGAGAGTATCTTTATAATCGGTACCTTTTCTTCGAATAAATCCTTTTGCGACAAGACGTGCTTTATATCTTTCCACATTACCTTGTGAATCTCTTTTGGTTTTGTAAACCCATTTACAACCAATTGATTTCACACCTTTAGGTAATGGGACAATGCCCCAAATGTCATTGTCCTTCATGGATTGAATTTCCGCACACATGGCTGCAATCCATTTCCGAGAGTTTGAACGTTCGATCGCTTCGTGAAAGATGACCGGGCCATCTCCCACTGGACCATCGTTTACTTCATGCTCATTGATAAATAAAATATAATCACTTGATATTGCACTTCTCTTTTCTCTTGTGGATCTTCGTAGCGGCACTGTGATGCGTCTAGGGCTTTTTGTGGGGATAAAAGGTGGGATTTTTATGGCTTTGGACTACTAATTCTAGGGTTTAAATGCAAAGAACTGATCTGAAAATAATAATTAAATCTAGAACAATAGATCTAAAACTACGAATAAGATAATTACCAAAGAGAAATAATCTAGGGTTCTAGAGAAATAAAATTACCTTCACAATTCTTCGATAAAAGCCATGTTAGGGCCGGCCGGCCCTTGATTAGGAGAGGGTTAGTCCAATGTCGAATTACGAAACGGCACTCCCCTATGGATGCTAAATTACAAGTTTGGGACCGGGTCTGCGGTGGACCCGAGTCGCCTCCGCCGTTGGTACACTTGGACTGGGACCTCCTTGTGAGCTGCATGAGCCGTCCCCCTTGCTTGTCGCACCGTATCATTACTCCCCCCAAAAGTGCCACCTTGTCCTCAAGGTGGAAATCTGGAAATTGGTCTCGTATCACTGTGAATGGTTCCCAGGTAGCATCGTAGTCCGGTAGGCCCCTCCAACGAATAATTACCTCTTGTGTCCCATCTGTAACATGTCTAACCCCTGTCAGCTCTTGTGGCTCAAGAAGCATCTCCATGTCCTCCGTCAAGGTAGGTGGTAAAGTCGGTCATAGCGTGTGATTTCCAATGGCTCTCCTCAAATGTGAGACGTGAAACACAGGATGGATGGTGGAAGTCGCTGGTAGCTGCAGACGATACGCCACCTTTCTGATCTGAGCTGTCACCTCGAATGGCCCATAGTAGCGGGCTGCTAGCTTCTCGTTGCTCCGGCAGGCCAAGGTCTTCTGTCTGTAGGGTCGTAGTTTCAGATAAACCCGATCCCCTACAGCAAATTGCACATCCCTCCGGTGCTCATCTGCCTTAGTCTTCATGATCTGCTGGGCTCGTAGCAGATGTTTCTTCAGCTCCAAATATCTGTCCCGCTCTCCCAGATGCTCCTCTATCTGTGACACGGGTGTGGTCCCTTTGCTGTAGTATATCAAATGGGGCGGGTTCCGACCATACAAAATCCGAAGCGGCGTGCTCTGCGCTATCGAGTGGTACGAGGTGTTGTACCAATATTCTGCCCACGCTAACCATCTGCCCACTGCCTCGGCGCATCTGACGCAAAACACCTCAAGTAAGTCCTCACACTCCTATTCACCACCTCTGTCTGACCATCCGTCTGTGGGTGATAGGGTGTGCTCCTCCTCAGCTTGGTGCCTTACACCTTGAATAACTCTGCCAGAAACTGCTCATGAAGACCTGGTCGCGATCCGACACTATGGAAGTAGGAAAGCCATGCAAGCGAACCACCTTCCGCATAAAAGCTGCAGCCACTGTCACTGCCGTGTAAGGATGCCTGAGCAGTATGAAATGTGCATATTTACTGAGCCGGTCTACCACCACCAATATAGAATTGTAGCCCTCTGATCGCGGAAGCCCCTCATTAAAGTCCATGCTGATATCATCCCAGACTCTCTTCGGTAAAGCCAACGGCTGTAAAGTCTTGCGGGTGCCATTGCCATATACTTGTGACGTTGACACATGTCACACTTTGCTATCCTCTGGGCAATGTCCTTCATCCCTGGCAGTATAGCTCTCTAGCCATCCTCCGATAGGTCTGCTGTATACCTGAATGCCCTCCGATGGCACTGCCGTGGAACTCCTGAAAAATCATCGGAATATGCGTGGAGCCTCTGGGAATCACCAGTCTCCCCTGATATAGAAGTCGCTGCCCGCTCATGGTGAATCCCGGATAATCTGCTGATCCTTACTGCAGTGCCTCCCGTATCTTTGCCAAATCTGCGTCGGCCTCAATCTCCCTGCCCAAAGGCTCCTAGTCTAGAAGGACTGGTACGAAAATGGCTGTCACCTCTGCGAGCTCCTCGCGGCGGGACAAGGCGTCCGCCGCCTTGTTCTCCAGGCATGGCTGGTATGTATCTCAAATGTGTAGTGGACCAGCTTGGAGAGCCACTTTTGATGCTCCTTCGTGACCATGCGATGCTCCAGTAGATATTTCAAGCTCCGCTGATCGGTCCTCAATATGAATCTCCGTCCCAACAAATAAGGCCGTCATTTCTGTACGGACAGAACGATCGCCATCAACTCCTGCTCGTATACTGACTTCAGCCTCGCACGTACTGACAGAGTCTGGCTAAAATAAGCAATAGGCCTCTGATCCTGCATCAAAACTGCTCCCAACCAGTGTCCCGATGAGTCAGTATCTATAACAAATGGCTTGCTGAAATCCGATAGCTTTAAGACGGGCACTGTCGTCATTGTATGCTTCAAGGTCTCAAACGCCTTGGTGGCCTCCTCTCCGCAGTGGAAGCTGTCCTTCTTAAGTTGCTATGTGAGTGGCCAAGCAATCGCACTGTACCCCTAGGCAAACTTCCTGTAGTATCCCGTCAGGCCCAAGAAGCCACACAACCCTCGTAATGTGGTGGGTACCGGCCAATTCAACATCGCTGCGATCTTGGCCCGATCTGCCGCCACCCCTCAGCTGACACAACGTGTCCCAAGTATTCCACTTGCAACTGACCAAATAAGCACTTCTTATTAGCACACAACTGCTGCTCCTGTAACTCATGCAACACTGCCTGCAGGTGCCCCACATGCTTCTCCACACTGCGGCTGAACACGAGGATGTCGTCGAAAAATACCATCACAAATCTCCAGAGGTAAGATCGGAATACTTTGTTCATCATGGCCTGAAAAGTCGCTAGGGCATTTGTCAGGCCAAAAGACATGACCAGGAACTCATAGTGCCTCTCATAAGTCCTGAAAACAGTCTTGGGCACGTCACCCGTCCTCATCCTTATCTGATGATACCCCGAGTTGAGATCGATCTTCGAAAAGCAAGCTGCTCCGTGGAGCTCATCCAGTAGTTCATCAATCACCTGGATAGGAAACTTATCTGCAACAGTCTCCTTGTTCAGGGCCCTGTAGTCCACACAGAATCTCCAGCTGCCATCCTTCTTTTTAACTAATAAAACCGGGCTGGAGAACGAGCTAGTACTCGGCTGAATAACCTCTGCCTGCAGCATGTCCTCCACCAACCTTTCTCTCTCGTCTTTCTGCACCTGTGGGTACATGTAGGGCCGCACACTAATGGAAGACACGCCCTCCCGTAAGATGATGGCGTGCTCGTGGTCTCGGTGCGGTGGCAGCCCCCTGTGGTGTCTGAAATACCTCCTCATACTGAACCAACAGCTGCTCGATCTCCGGTGGTACCGCCTGTGCCTGGTCCTCGCTTTGTACTGATGCTGCCACTGCATGTAGCTCAACCAAATAACTGCCTCCTGCTATGTGGATCGCTCTAGTCATGGCCTTGTAGGATACTAACGAACGACAGAGGCTGGGGTCCCCTTGTAATACCACTGTCTTCCCACCATCCTGGTACTCCATCTTTAGCATCTTCTAATTCGTCCTGGTCTCCCCGAGTGTCTGCAGCCACTTCATCCCCAGGATGACATCAGTGCTCCTTAGCTCCAAGGGAAGAAAATCCGTGACAATCTGTACTCACTGAATCGTCACGATCACTCCGCCACAGACACCAGTGCTGTGTGTCACCTGTCCAGTGCCCAGCATCACTCCATACCTTCCCGTGCCACTCAGCTGTAGTCCCTGCTCTCCCACCAACCTACTGGAGATGAAATTGTGGGTGGCCCCATTGTCTACTAATACAATCACCTCCTGACTGCCCACCTGCCCCACCAATTTCATGGTGTGTTTCGGTGTGAACCCCACCAGAGAATTGAGAGACACCTTTGCCAAGTCTAAGTGCTGGTGATCTGTCTCCTCCTCATCCTCTCCGGCCTCTAGTATGACGATCTCGTCCTCCTACTCCTCATCGTTCACCAACATTATCTGAAGGGTCCGATCCGCGCATCGGTGTCCTGGGGTAAATTTCTCATCACATCTGAAGCATAATCCTTTCGCCCGTCTCTCTCTCATCTTTGCATCTATCATCCTCCGTACCGGCCCTCCTCCTCGGGTCTCCTGTCTCATGTCCCTGTTGCCCCCGGTGGCGGCTGTAACTCTCTGGACAGGTGTGGCCCCGGGTGTAGGTGTCGTTCTCTGTCCGGTAGCAGAAGTCTGTCCCCGAAAGGTGGAACCTCCCCACACCCCGCAGGCTCTCCGCTCCGTCTCCTGATGGTCTCCACCTTCCTCGCCAGGGTCATCATCCCGCGCAATCCCACTGGCTGTAGCTGCCTCATTCCAGATCTAACAGTGGGCTTCAGCCCCTTCATAAAGCAGCCCATCCAATGATTCCTCAGATACTCCCTGGACTCGGTGGCAAAGAGACTCGAACTTCTTGATGTAATCTCCTACACTCCCTTCCTGCTTCAGTGAATAAAGCCTCTCAAACACTCCGCCAAACTGCCCTGCACCAAAGTGCTCACTCAAGAACGACGTAAACTCCTCCCAAGTCTGAAAAGGGTGTTGCTGGTCAGTCCACCTGAACTACCCCAATGCCTCTTCCTCCAAACAGACTCCTATCGCTCGAAGCCAGTCCTCCCCGGGTACCACCGACACCTCAAAATACCTCTACATCCGGTATAACCAGTTATTAGGATCTCCTCCCTCAAAAATAAGCACCTCCAGCCTCCTCAATGGTCTCTCCACTGCGAATCCACCTCTCTCCTGTTGTTGGAATCCTACCCTCTGCCGGTTTCCCAAGGACATGTCGGGTAAATAGGCCTCTCCACGATCTCGCATGCCACCATCTGCTCCACCACACTGCCAGTCTCCCCTCGCATATCCCTGTGGAAGTCCATACTCTGCCTGATGGCCTCTCGGGGGCCCTGGTGTGCTCTCCAATCTCCCGTCACTCCCCCGAAAGGTGGGGGCTGGTCGACGGGCCCCCAGTATAGTGATCGCGCACTCCAGCCTGCTGAAATTCTCCGCCGAGTCCCGATGAAGGCTGAAATCCAGAAGTTGGTGCTGATCGGGGCCCGTGCGGGGCCCGGGGGGGAAATACTTTTCAGTGGCTGTCGCCCCCCTCCTGGCCTCAGTAGGGCCATCGCCGCCTCTGGGGGGGTCGAAACCCCCCTACTATGCTGTCGCCCCCTCCCAGGGGTTCGGCGGCCCTGTTCGGCCCAAATTCTGGGCCGGCGGGGCTACGCCGAGGCCCCAGGGGCCTGTTGCCGCCCCTGGGGTAGTCAGCGGGGCTGCGCCGAGGCCCCAGGGGCCTGTCGCCGCCCCTGGGGTGGTCGGCGGGGCTCCTTCGATCCCCCAGGGAGGTGGCGCACCCCCAGGAGGGGCCGACGGCTCATGCCGCCCCTCCGGTGGGTTCGCCGGCCCTCCCTGGGCATGTCGGGGGGTTTGCCGCCCTCCCCCGACCCTCCTTTCGCCATCATGCGCCGTCATCACAACTGGAGATGCCTCCCAATCTCCATCGACGTTAGATTCCGGCCCCTCGTCAAAAATCACCTTTTTACCTTTGTCCCTTGCCAAATGTGACTCCTTTTTGCTTGGATCCGCCTTCGAGTTGAGATTTGCGGACAACGCTGCTATTGCCTCTGCTATCGCCGTCAATTTGATTTCAGTTTTTGCCTGATTCTCCTTTATTTCCTCTCGGATCTCCGCGGCCATCTCCGTGTCTTCCTTCCTAGCGTCGATAAACCCTTTGCTGATTTCGGCTTCCATCCTTTCCACTTTCTCTTCCAACGCTTCGATCCGCTCCATAGATTGTGTGCTCGCCATGGATCAACCGCTCTGATACCAATTTGATGCGTCTAGGGCTTTTTGTGGTGATAAAAGGTGGGATTTTTATGGCTTTGGACTACTAATTCTAGTGTTTCAAGGCAAAGAACTGATCTGAAAGTAATAATTAGACCTAGAACAATAGATCTAAAACTACGAGTAAGAGAATTACCAAAGAGAAACAATCTAGGGTTCTAGAGAAATAAAATTACCTTCACAATTCTTCGATAAAAGCCATGCTAGGACCGACCGGCCCTTGATTAGGAGAGGGTTAGTCCAATGTCGAATTACGAAACGGCCCTCCCTTATGGATGCTAAATTACAAGTTTGGGACCGGGTTCGTGGTGGACGCGAGTCGCCTCCGCCGTTGGTACACTTGGACCGGGACCCCCTCGTGAGCCGCATGAGCCGTCCCCTTGCTTGATGCACCGTATCACACTGTTTCTTGAATTTGAGAGTGTTGAGTTTGATCTTGAGGTTGAGTTTGATTTTGAGGTTCCTCTTGAGTCACTATTTGAGGAATTTCATTTCGATGGGTAGAAGGTTCGTCAACTTCACTTACTGGATATTGCGGGAAAATTACACCGGAACTGAAAACATGGTCATAATTTGCAACAACTAAAGGAGAATGTATAACTGAAACCTCCTCAAAAGTGAAGTCATTATCCTTATTTTTCCCCCAAACTCAATATCATCAAGAAAACGAGCATTTCTCGTCTCAAAGAATGTTCTTCTTTTGGGATCGTAGAATTTATAACCCCGTGATCTTTCAGTGTATGCTACAAAATAGTTACTACATGTTCTTGATTCCAGCTTTTTCTCGTTTGGCCTATAAGGTCTAGCCTCAGCTGGACATCCCTATACTCGTAAATGCTTTAAGACAGGTTTTCTACCTGTCCATAACTCATAAGGGGTATTGTTAATAGCTTTAGTTGGCACACGGTTGAGGATATAGACTGCAGTTTTTAGCGCATCACCCTAAAGTGATTGAGGTAAGGTTGTATGAGAAATCATACTCCTTACCATATCCTTAAGGGTTCTATTTCGTCTCTCAGCTACACCATTCATGCTAGGAGAGCCTGGCATGGTATACCGAGGGATGATCCCACAATCATCTAAATATTGCGCAAACAGACCTGGACGTTGTTCATCTGATCCATCATATCGATCATAGTATTCACCACCACGATCTGATCCGACAGACTTAATAGTCTTTTCAAGTTGATTTTCAACTTCGGTTTTAAAAGACTTAAAAACATCCAGAGCCTGTGACTTCTCATTTATAAAATAGATGTAACCATAGTGAGGGAAATCGTCAATGAACGTAATAAAATATCGTTGACCATTCCAAGCAGCTGTAGGAAATGGTCAACAAATATCGATATGTATTAGTTCTAAGACATCTTTAGCTCTCTCAGCCCCTATGTATCTCTTGTTTGTTATTTTGACCTTTTGCACTCAACACATTTTTCCATATTATTTATTGTATCAAATTTATCGAGAATTCCATCAGTCACAAGTCTGTCAATTCTTCTTTTGGATATATGACCCAAACGCATGTGCCATAATGAATAAGAATTCTCATTTGGCAATTTACGTTTTATGTCTCTAGTTTCAGTTGTTTTGGACTCATGGTTTGTGCCAACCATATCAAGCATATATAGATTATCATTATAATATAAAGTACTAGTTCTAACACATTTAGAATTAATAAACAAATTTCCTTTCATGTTTTCAAAAGACAAAATATAACCTTCATTGTTGAGAATAGGAACTGAAGCTAAATTTCGTCTAAATGACGGTACAATCAAAGTATTCTTTAATTGTAAATAAAAACCAGTACACAATAACAATCTAAAAGTCCATATGCCTACAACTTCCTCTGGGTCTCTAGCTCCCATATAAATGTGTTTTTTATCTTCATTGGGCCTTCGGTAGTTCAGGCAACCCTGCATAGATATACTTATGTGAGTTGTGACACCTGAATCAAACAACCAAATATATCTATGAACTGAAACCATTACAATATGAGTGCAAACAAGAGAGAAAGACTTACCATTCTTCACATGCCAGGCGTGATATTTTGCACAGTCTTTCTTAACATGAGAAGCATCTTTGCATAAAATGAACTTCATTTCCTTTTTCCCCTTATTGCGGGACCTTTTGCTTTTTCTGTGATCCTGATGTCGCAGTCATTTTGCATTTCTCTTCTTTTTATCAAAAGAAGATGTTGAAGCTAAGTGAGCACTATTTGTCTTTTGTTGCTTCATCCTATCTTCCTCTTGCACCAAATGAGAAATGATCTCATTCAATGTCCATTTGTCCTTTTGACAATTATAGCTCACTTCAAATTGACTAAATTGAGGAGGAAGTAATATCAGCACTAAATGAATAAGAAAATCTTCGGGTAACTCAATTTTAAGTGATTTAAGTTTTCCAGAGAGATTATACATTTCTATAATGTGCTCCATAATGCTCCCATTACTCTTACACCTTAGGAGACAAGCTTTCTAAGTGCAACGCTTGTCTCCGCCTTATCACTTTTTGCAAAGCGCTCTTCAAAGGTCTGAAAGAAATTCTTAGCATCCATATTCTCAGCCATAGTGTCCAGAAAAGCTTCAGCCACTGCATTTCTCATGATCATTAGACCTATGCGGTTGGACCTTTCCCACCTTTCGAAAGTTTTCTCCTCTTGAGGAGTACTTTCTACAGTAAGCGGTGCTGCTTATCAACCCTCAATGTATGGTCAATATCCATGCAGCCCAAAACCATTTTCACCTTATTTTTCCAAGTTCTGAAATTAGTTTCATTCAACATGAGAATGATGTTGATGGAAGCAGAAACGAGCTTGCATTTATAATATCAGCTGTATAGAGAACAAAAATGTAAGTTAGCTCACAATTAATTAGAAAATAATAGTGATCAACTAAATGAATAATAACAACTCATCTACAAGTTGGTCAATACAACATCAAATATATAGTCTTTGGACTAAATATTCAACTTGCTAGTAATCAACTTGTTGTAGTAATCGAAATAGATAGCATCGTATAGACAAATACTTAACCTTTCTTTGGTCCGGTTACGTATTCGCAAGATACATCATATAGTTATCAATATTCATTACCACATGTACATATTAATTTCTGCCAAACAACGGTTTTCCTTTGGGCCAACATGTTGCTAATGCATACAAAATTAACTTAGTTATTCACAAATTAAAAGGTTTCCACGTCAGAGGTCACTTGGGTGACAATACTGTTTTGCTAATTAAAGTGAAAAACCAAGAATGCTTATGTAAGCAACTTTGTGTTATTGCTCGTATAATCACATAGTTGTAAGTATGATGATTGCAAAAATCATAGAACCTCGTCTTCCCCTACAGATTAGTTGACTGTAGTGAGAGAGAATTGATCCTGATTCGTTTGGTTCAATATTTTATAGGAGATTGATGATAGCCACTTACCGGTGGCATTGATTACACGTCCATCACTTATGGTGCCATGGATCTGATTATATAGTTCTGCATGGTAGTGATCTTTCGGTTACTATTAATCAAGTGGTGAAGTTCTCAAATCCGAAAAGAATGATATGAATCTAACCAAATTCAGACTAGATTTTAGCAATGTTTGAGTCTTTTTAATTTTTTATTTAAGCCATGTTTTTAAAAGAAAAACTCCGAGTAGTTTATTATTTTTAGTCCCTTTTATTTTTAGTAACTTTTTAGTCTCACATCGATTGTGTTGAAATTTGTTTCACTTGTAAACCTATAAGAAAGTCTCTAGACGTGTTTTATTAAATATAAATTGATTGAAGAAAACTTTTATGTAAACATTATTTGCTAATTAAAATTTTTCATTTAAATGTGATAGTATGCTTATGAAACAAATTAGTCATATGCGATTAATACCATATGGGAAAAAATATGGAAAGTTTGACATAAAAATATGGCGTATATTTCCGAAATTTTAAAAGAAACCTGAAACCTGAAATATTTTTTATAAAATTGATTAGTGAAAATAAATTTTGAAATTCATAATTTGATAGAATATTTCAAGAGCTTTAAAGTGATGTAAAGAGCACATAATTTGGGTGTGTGTAGAAGACGTTATAGCCAAAAGAAGTTTAGAGGTCTAATATGAAAAAGATTTAGAATTAAGTAAAAAAAGTTTGAAAAGCATCTGGTGATGCTTGAACTCGAGCTGTAAGGGCTAGCAACCAGTGCCTTAACCGATACGACATATGTAATTTTCGTGTTTGAAATGTGGTAAAATATTATATGTATGTATATTTTCAAAATAATTTATGGTTAGAGATTTAAAAATGAGGGGTGCAGGCCCCCAACCATAACGTGAGTCCGTTCCTGACGGCTGGAGAGCCGGACACTACGGTAATTTCCACTCTGTTCCACATTTAATGGCTTGTAAGCTTAGAACACCATTTGACACGTAATCCCCTATTGGAGGCGTGGGGTTAAGTCGACTTTGTAAGACCCACTTCACACTCACTTGGATGTGAGAACCTACTCCCAACATAAAGTTCAGCAGTGTAGAAAATACAAATTTTGTCTTTAGAAATGAATTATACTGATGACTACTTTTAGGTTAGAATCATTGGTTAATCAAAGTACCTCAGCAATCAACTGTGGCTATACTTTTCTTTATAATTACGGTTGTGTTTCAATGAATAACTAGCTGCGAATACACCTTGATGTATTTGTGTCTCTTAAGTTTCCTTGCTAAGAATTAAGATGTCAAAATTTTTACTTCATTATTCTCGTATACATGGCAAATCAGAAATCCCCAGATTTCAAATGAGATTAAAGTTCAGTAGCATATAAAGTTGGAGATTAAAAACTTTTAAATACAATTTATGTTTTACTTTTCAATGTCAAACTCAATGCCATCTGAAATTTGAAATTAAGAAGTTCCAAATAGGATTTGAGTCGCTTCTTTAGCACCTTTCAAATGTATCCAGAAAATATATATACGTGTTTGTTAGGCTGAATAGTTGATGGCAACACATTAATTACTTGCTTCAGACATGGGTGGAGCCATGTAAGATCAGCATCGGCATGCCCACTCTTACGCTGACAAATCTCTCTTAAGGTCCTGAAGCTATATATCTCAAGTTTCAAAGCCACGATGCACTATCAGTTCTGTTAGTGGCTTAGTGCAAAGAAAAGAAGTGCTATAGGAAAGACATCCCATTGGCAGTTCTTTTATTACTATTTTAGCATTAGCTACCAAACATTGCAAGGTACAAATACATCTAACGCATTGCCACTTGTTAAAGACGGTATATCTTATGTTGCTATGATAATGGGTATCATACAAGGCAGTGGGATTAACATTACTTATGTAGCATGAAAAGACTGTAGAGTTTAAAAGCAAGCAGTTTAATTAGGGAGGAAAAAAGAAAAATATGATGCAAATAGCTGTTTTAGACTGACGGCCTTCAACAGAAAAAGTAACAAATAAAGACTAATTTTTTGTAGAGCATCTAAACTTGATGGCGTTATTAGTTTAATACTATAAAAGGGATTTTTTTATTTGGTAAAATTCACTTCGTATGCATGAGAGGTTTGAGTTATATTCACTTTCAAAAAATTCAACGGTTTAGATCATTTGGTGCTAATTTATTAATCATGGTACCGATCCCGACCATAGATCTGGCTCCACCCCTGTGGCTTAGAACAAAAAGTAAAGTAGCTGAAGAAATGTTACCAAGTGAACTTAGTCACTAAAAGCACTTGTTTAAATCATTCTTTTTAGATCCTTTTGGCAAAAAGTATTTGGACCGCCTGTAGTATGTGAGTGTTTTTTTAAAATTTTATTTGTATTTGTTTACAAATTATTCTACTTTAGTTACCTATTGGTTTTATTTGTATATCTACTAGCCCTCCTTTGGGATGTTTGCTAATCCGCCTAAAAAATTTGCTAGTGTATGACAACTTAGGATGTTGCAGGAGAGCATTGCAAGTGAATTCTTGGATAGACTTGTTGCTTGGGTAAAAAACATCAAGGTGTCAGATCCTCTGGAAGAAGGTTGCAGACTTGGTCCTGTTGTCAGTGCAGGGCAGGTGAGGATTTTACTTATGTTCATATGAGGCAATTAATGAAAGTAAAACTCCCCAAGCTGTTGACCTTTAGTGTAATATGTTGGGACTACATTGGCCAATGAAATGTTAAGTTTCAGGCAGCAAATATTATAAAGCTTTCCTCAAAATGATTTGATCACAATGGCAATCGGGATGCATAATTGTGGACTCTCATACTCTTATGTTTGTAGTGTTGTAGTAGTTATAGTACTTTGGAATTTCTCTCTCTTTCACCGATACGATATATATAATGTGTAAATGTTGAGAGTATTAGAGTTGCAATTGTTATTGGGTATTTAGTGTATAGAACCTGACCTGTTGTGTGTGTGCGCGGGCGCGTGTGTGAATAACATAGGGTCAGAGGAAATCATCTCTCTATTTATTTTCTGATTTATGTTGAGTTTCAACATTGTATCAGACCCAAAGGCTCCATCCTATTCTGTCACTTGATTCCTAAGCTAAATCCCGTTATCATCTGTCATGTAATTCGTATGTCCGCAATGGCCTAATGATCATTGGTCTTATAATAATGTTGTCTGTTTACATGTTTTTACTTATTGTTTGTAATGGTTTAATCCGGAACCAACTCAATACGAATCATAGTTCTGCCTCGATTCTGAAAAAAAATCTAGTATATGTACTTAGAACTCCCCCTTGAGTTTGAGGTGCTGTCAAGAATAATAGTCTCACATTGGAAAAATTGTAAGTGGATGCTCATAAATTAGACAGTAGGTCTTTATATATCGGGTTAAGTTTTTGGGTTAGATATATTTTCAGTTACTAATTGTGGTTATACCAATATCATTAGTTGTGGGTCCCCTCTTAGTCTTGTTTCATGTTTAGCGTGGTATCCAAGCATGTTGAAGTGGAACCATGATCTTAGACTTAGTTTTAGTTTCTTTTCAAAAGCTACTTATAGTATAGCTTATGCGTACTGTTCACATGTCAACCGTAACCATTGCCGCACATAACCGCCATCCTCATATTCTTCTCCATCTCCTTTATTTATCAGATCGGGATCAGGTTTGAATCTTTACTGCTCTGATTTGATTCAGACATGATCCTTTTAAGAAACTGAAATAGTAGATCTGAAACAGAACTGACGTTTCAGATTAGAAATAGATTCAAAAATTTACATGCATGTAAAAAAAATTTATGTGCATGTAATTGCTTGATGCAGCCTTCCTACTCGTAAGTTCTGAGACTACGGCCTACTACTTCTATTTGATTACTACTACTGTTATTCCTACTTCAATATAGTTGTTCCATCTACTTTGTTTACTACTGAGACCTTTTTTTCAAAGATTATCTGTTAACTATAGTGAAAGTGTGAAACAAATGGTAACAACTGCATTAGTTGGGTTTGTTCCTTTAAGGTCTTCATTGGTATCCAAAAGAAGAAGACCTTCCAATTTTAATCCAAGGAATATGAAGAATAGTGAAATAACAACCAATGTGTAGTTGCTTGGGTGTTGAATGTTATAGAGATGACTATCAATGCAAATGTGATATTCCTTTTGATTATCAAGGAGGTATGTGATACGTTTCAAGATATGTATTCTAATGAAACAACTATCTTCAGAGTGATAGATCTATATGAGGCTATTGATTTCCTTGCAGCTAGAAGATATGGATATCTTTACATATTATTCTCTTGACGAGTTGTACTTTTATCAGTCACCAGTCCCTGATCTATGATACAAAGACACTGCAATATTATCGGACAAACGTGTGGTGGTTAAGGCCGTAATTGGGTTGAATCATTTGCTTGCTGGTTAGGTGAAAAGATATATACTTCTCAAAGATTCAATTTCTTTGCGCGTGACTACACATACCAGAATTAGGCAATTGTCTACTAGCATTAAGACCAACTTTACACATGCCCATCTAGTTGAGAGTTCAGCGATGGCTGCTCGTGGCCATGGTCGTAGACATGGCTGAGGCTGAGGATGTGATGCTCTGGGGGTCATAGATACACTCCGAACAGACAGTTGCCTACTTCCTTTCTCGACCGACATAACTTTTACTTCTGGTAGAGAGTCTTGCCACTATACAAATTTTAGGTGCACAGACCATGTTTCAAATGGGTGCTGAGAAAAAGTTTAGTTGTCCAGTCTGGGTGCAGGTGGTGGATGCTTCAGCTGCTCCTAGTGCTTCATATTCATATATGTTTAAGACTAATATACGAATTTTACAAAGTATGAGCGATTGCTCTAGTTTCAGGCTACACAGTCCACTCCACCAATGCATTCCGCTACCACTGCTGTCTCATCCAGAGTTTGAGGTATCGGCCGATACCATTAGGTATCGGCCGTATCGTATCGGTATCGGCAGTTGACGATACCGAAACCAAGGGTTAGTTTCAGTATCGGCCGATACTGAACGGTATCGGTCAATTTCGACCAATACCGGCCGAAACTGACCGATGCCGTTCAGTATCGGTCGAAGACGTATGAAGAAGAATGTGTAATTAAATAAAATTTATTTAAAAAATCCAAAAAATTTCATGAATCAATAGGTTGCATAGAAAGCTCGTTTAAAAGAGAGGAGAAAACCCTAGGATTCGGCTTGAAAATGATGAAGAATTTGACGAAGAAGAGGCAGAACCAAGAAAAAAATGCTGAAAAAAGAAGAAAACGGACAAAATGAAGATGATAAAAAAATGGAACTTGCCTCGCCGCGTCGCCAAACCTGCCTCCCGCCTCGCCGAACCCGCCTCGACCATCTAGCGTATGAGTGAGAGAGAGCAAAGAGAGAGAGAGGCCCGAGTCGTCGAACCCGCCTTTTAGAAGATGCTGCGTTCTTTGGAAATGCAAACTTGTAAATAAGTGGTATGTGTGTAAAGTAAAACAGTCGGTGCGCATATCAAGCGGATATTTTGTGGCAATCCTGTAAATAAGTGACATGTGCGCAAAGCAAAATGTTGGGTGCGCAAAGCAGCACCCATCGATTTTTTTGGCAAACTTGTAAATTAGTGGTATGTGTGCAAGGTAAAACTGTGGGTGCGCAAGGCAAGTTTTAGGATATATTCATTTATTTAATATTTAGTATTTAAGTACCAAACTTTAGGTATTTAATATTTGATATGATTACGAACTCAAATTTAGTTTATCTATTTAGTATTTAGTATTTGATAGTATATGATTAATATTTTAGTTTGTTAAGTATTTAATAGTATTTGATAGGTTTAGATTTAAGAACCTCCGAAACCATCACTGTGTGTATATAGTAAATACATATTTAAAATATCTCTGAAACCAAAACCGATACCCGAAACGAAACTGCCGAAACTAGCGATACGGACGAAACCGAAACTTACTTCCGAAACCGCCAAAATGGGCGATACCGATACCGAAACCTAAATTTTAGGAAGAACGATACATAAACCGAAACCGAGACCTAAAACCTTGGTCTCATCTACTTCAGGTACTAATGTCTTTTTAGCAAATCCTAATATGTCTTAGATATTAGATTCTGGAGTATCAAATAGCATGCCAGGTATCAAAAATAAGTTCCAATCTCTTTTATCGAATCATTTAATAGTTTTTGTTCATACTGTTGATGGGTCCTCTTTACTTATATCAGGTTATGGTATTATTCATTATCATTTGATCTATTTTTAGATAATGGCTTTTATGTATCTTGTTTTCTCAGTAATTTATTGTCTATAATCTGCTGACAAAGTAAAAACTGCTCAGTAATATTTTGTCCATCATATTGTGTCATTCAAGATTTGTGGATTGGGATGAAAATTGGTTCGGACCATGAAGACGGTGGCACGTACTATTTAGACCATGGTTTAAGGTTTCTGCCGTTTCGGAGGAGGGGACCGATCCGAAACTGCCCCCCCTTCTCGGTATCGGCCGAACCGTCGAGTTTCGGCCAGTTTCGGCCGAAACTGGCCGAAACTCAGCGATTTCGGCCAATACCGACGAACTACAGCAAAAAAAATCGAAGTCGAAGAAAAGCAAAAAAAAGGAATAAGAAAAGGAAAAGGAAGATGAAAAGAAAGAGAGAAATGATGTCTTACCTAGCCCGCCGCTCTCCCTCCCTCCCGTCCGTCGCCGCCCTCCCACCTGCCCACCTCCCGCACCTCTCCCTCACGCGCCCTTCAGAAATATTGTTGGGGGAAAGAGAGAGACAGAGCAAAGAGAGTGAAATGGGGTGATTGCAGCTAAAAAAAGAGGGGGGCGAGATATTTTGAGATGGCAACGTGTAAATAAGTGGTATGTGCATAGAGTCAAACGGTGGTGTGCAAAGCAACTCTATTTTTGTACTGGCAAACTTGTAACTAAGTTGTATGTGACCAGAGTAAAACAGTGGTGCGCAAAGCAACAATTTAGTTCATTTTTTTTGAAATGGCAAACTTGTAAATAAGTTGTATATGCACTGAGTAAAACGGTGGATGCGCACAGCAAAAACATTGCTGGTTTGTTTTTGAAATGACAAATTTGTAAATAAATGAAAGGATGGATGTTGATTTTTTTGTTTTTAAATTGCAAACTTGTAAATATATATATAAACAAATTTATAAATAATTAAATACATATTAGTAATACAAATTTGACAAGTATTCGATAGTATATGATTATGTTAGACCCACGGGGCCGACGCACGCAAAGGGGGACGCGCGCAAGGGGGAATAGCCGACTTAAGGGCATTTCGGTCTTTTCGTATTTTCTATTGTTTAGGAGAGGGTTTTCTTATTTAATCTAGGGCTA
The DNA here is from genome assembly GCA_030789695.1 of Scilla litardierei. NCBI lineage: Eukaryota > Viridiplantae > Streptophyta > Magnoliopsida > Asparagales > Asparagaceae > Scilla > Scilla litardierei. Next base: position 218,608,432 of record CM061134.1, on the reverse strand, counting down.
GCAGTCATTTGTAGGCATGCTTGATGATTGATAATTCTCTTGAGCATACTTAGGTAGATCTAGGTTAAAGAGTGCGGACGTCCTCTTATCAGCGTCTTGGAAGGAGGATACACCTATTTTGTATCCATTTATCTAGTTTGCTACTATTTCTCTATAAAGTTTGGGCCTTTTGGCTTGTTCCTAACAATTTGATATCAGAGCAACAACAATCCATGGCGGTGACAACGAGAAACAAGGATCGAAGCGACGCGGCAGAGGAGAAAAACAATGGAGAAATTGAAGAGATTAAGAAGTCGGTGGCGGCCAATAGCGTGGCAATCGCTAATCTGACGAAGATCATGGGGGAGATTGCGACGCGGCAAGGCAAAACGGAGGAGGCCGTGACTCATTTGGCGTTTCAATTTGCGGCCTTTAACGAAAAGATGGGATCGGGGACATAAACCCTAGTTCTTCCAAAAAGGTCCCACCTTTGGTGAAAGGGAAGGAAAAGGTGGAAGCTTTCGAAGGAGGGGATGGGGTCCTTCACGAGACTGTGTATGTCACGGAAGATGAAGACGAGGAGCCGGAAAGGGAGGATTATCGCGAGGAGGTGCGGCAAAGGGCGGAAGAGGCAAGAAAGGGGGCCGGCCAACCTAGCCGTCGCCTCCAAGACTGGCGCAAGGCGGAGGGGCTTCCCACGGAGCCACCGGACATCGGAAAGGGGGGCGGTGGCCCCCTCAGTACACGACGGGCCCCCTAGGCCGCGGGGGGCCGGAGGAACCTCGCCAGGCCCGCGCGGGCCTAGGCGAGCGCCGCCAGGCCCGCTCGGGCCTGGTACAAGGCCGTGGGGCCCCTGGGCAGCAGCGCCCAGGTTTCGCGGCCCATCAGGCCTTCCGAGGCCCTTTTTCCGAGCCATGGCGAGCCCACGACGCGACCGACGAGCAGCGCTGACGACGACAGCAGCTCGAGAGGGGTTTTCAGCCCTATTTGGAGGACTCGGTGCGTGACTTTGGAGGTGGATTTGACCCCGGGGAGGGACATGAGTACTACGAGGACGGGGAGGCTATGGGGCTGAGTTTGGGAATGACGCAGGATGGGATGACTTTGAGGGATGGCGTGGAGGCCCTTGCGGGAGGCATTACGAGACGCAGGACGAGAGGTGGCAGCACTATCGCCAGCCTCGTCGTGCAGAGGGGAGGCCCGATCAGGGGCACTTTGGAGGAGACTGCAGTGTGCGGAAGCTGAAGATGCCACTGTTCGGAGGGGAGGATCAGCATGCCTGATTGTTCACCGCGGAGAGATATTTCGCAGCGCACCACATGACAGAGGCACAGAAACTGGAGGCATCAGTTATGTGCATGGAGTGGAGAGCCTTAGGGTGGTATCAGTGGACGGAGAGGAGGCAGCAGATTCGATGCTGGGAGGAGCTGAAGGACCTTGTCCTGGAGAAGTTCAAGGATCCCAGCCTGGAAAACTTGCACGAGTAGTTATACGCTCTTAGGCAGGAGGGACCGGTGATGGAGTACATTGAGAGGTTTGAGACCTTATCTGGGAGAGTACACGGCGTGTCAGATGAGTCTTTAGAGGGCACTTTCCTGAAGGGGCTGAGGCCCAGTCTCCGAGCTGCAGTGAGACCCTACAAGCCCAGGGGCTTTCCGAGGTCATTGAGATGGCACAGCTGGTAGAGGACTCACGAGAGTGGGACATGAGAGCCAGGAGCGGCTACAGTGGCCATGTACAGCGGGACACCTCCTCTGGAGCCGACGGGTCCGGGATCACCACTGAGGCAGATCAGACGAGTGAGCAGATTAGCACGCCACTGGCTGGGGGCCAATTCCGGAGGATGTCCGATGCGTAGATGAGAGAGAAGCGACAAAAAGGGATCTGTTTCAGATGCGATGAGCGCTTCACCTCTGGACACCGCTGTGCGGGTCGCAAGCTGCAAGTGTTGATCGCAGAGGCAGACGATGATGATGTGGACGAAGGGATTGGAGGAGATGACGACTCCCCCTCGGAGTAGCACCGCCAGTGATGTCATGCACCACCTTGAAGACAAGGTGTATTTTCAGGGCGGAGTAGTGTTAGACCCATGGGGCCGACGCACGCAAGGGGGAACGCGCGCAATGGGGGAAGAGCCGACTTAAGGGTATTTCGGTCTTTTCGTATTTTCTATTGTTTAGGAGAGGGTTTTCTTATTTAATCTAGGGCTAGCCGTCATTTGTAGGCATTCTTGATGATTAATAATTCTCTTAAGCATTCTTAGGTAGATCTAGGTTAAAGAGTGCGGACGTCCTCTCATCGTCGTCTTGGAAGGAGGATACACCTATTTTGTATCTATTTATCTAGTTTGCTACTATTTCTCTATAAAGTTTGGGTCTTTTGGCTTGTTCCTAACAGATTAATACTTTAATTTTTTTAGTATTTGATAGTATTTGATAGGTTTTAATTATTTAAAATTACCGATACGGACGAACCGAAACCCACTTCCGAAACCCCCGAAATGGACGATACCGATACCGAAACCTAAATTTTCGGAAAAGCGATACCGAGACCGATACCGAGACCGAGACCGATACCTCAAACCTTGATTTAGACACCAATGATTCTGTTGGGAATGTGGATTGCCACCACAATGGTGGCAATTTTGTAATTCTATGGCCCCAGGGGCAATTTTGTAAATATGGGCAAATCCGCCCTATAAATAGATGGAATGTGTTAGTATTAGGGAAGGAAGAAAATTGATAAAAGAAGAGTAGAGAGTAGAGAGTATGAGTTTAGGAGTAGAAATAGTTTTAGATCTTGGGAGAGTGGTCCTTTCTAATTGATGCCATTATCTTTGTATTTTCCATTATTATATATATAATTCCCCCTTTCCTCCCTCAAAGCCCTAGAATTTCTTATCAATTGGTATTCGAGCTTAAGATCCATGACGTCGATTTGGGAAGATGTGGAGGAAATCAGAGCCGTGATGAAGCAATCTTTAGAGGAGATGGGCCGCCGTATATCAGAGGACTTGAGATCCTTTATGCATCATATCTTTGCGGATGTGCGCCAGGAAATCGTGGTGGAAGAAGCCGCCATGAGTCAAAGATTCGATAAGTGTCAGCAAGACATTAAGGATGCTTTCCTCCCTCTGAAGGAGGCAATAATACTATATCAGAAGAAACACGAGCTCAGATCTACCAGAGCTTGAGAAGGATGCAAACGACGCAGATCCAAAGCCTACAGTCTTCGGTGAACCAGATCTGACTACAGCAAGCAGCGACGATCGACCACCGAAGGCGACTGCCTCCACTGTTGCCGCCCCGACTTCGACGAGCCCCCGAAGGGCCGCCCCGACTCAGGCAAGCCCTGGACGGCCCACCCTGACTTGGGCAAGCCCCGGAGGGCCTCCGCCCATTCTTTTAGCGTTGTCGGTGACTCGTCCGGCAGAATCCGGGACCACCACCTCTGCTAATGCCTTCCTCCCATTTTGGCAAACCCAACAGACCCTTTTTCGCGGCCAACGGGAAAAAAGATCAGCATTCAACAGGAAAAAAGAAGAATATGAGCTAGGGAATGAAGAAGATCAGTGGAACATAAAAACAAGCTAAAATTTTGTTTAAAAAATAATATGAAATACATGATGTTCATCACTTTCATCTGTCACCGCCTTGCTGTCTGCTGTTCACCACCTCGCAGCCTGTTGCCGACAGTAGAGAGAAAGGAGATGGAGGAATAAGGGCGTCTAGGGTTTGGTTAGGTTTTATGGTTTTTAAACAGTTCTCCAAAGAACTGGGTCAATCTGGGTCGGGTTTTCTTTTTCAAACCCTACAAAAGCCCCTGTTTTTGGGCTGCTTAGCAAAGCAGGCGAATTTTTGACATGCTTTATTGCGGCCACGATGTTTTTGCAAGTTAAAAGCGGCACATCTGCTTTTTGGATCCACAGAGCCTGCTGCGAAGAGGATCGGGTCCGCAACAATTAAGCGGCCACTTAATTCCACTTTTGAAAACTTTGATGCGTCCCTTGGCCATACTTCGTAGCCACTCTGTTGCTCATTTGGAAGTTTGCATTGAAGCAATGACAAGCTTATTTCAATTTAGCATGTTCTCTGATAATTTTTATACCTGGCAACTAAAATTTAATGTTATTTCAGTATGAGAAGATAAAGAAACTTATTTCAACTGCAAAGAGTGAAGGTGCATCGTTGTTGTATGGAGGAGAACGCCCAAAGGTAAATACATTGTTCATTATAATTATCCATGCTCTGCCAGTTCTTTATAACAAAATAAATGATGTGCATCAACTGATGGTTGTATTATGATTTCAGCATCTAGAGAACGGATACTTTATTGAACCAACTATCATAACAGATGTTAATACTTCCATGCAAATTTGGAGGGAGGAAGTTTTTGGGCCAGTCCTCTGTGTTAAAACATTTAAGTCTGAAGATGAAGCTGTCGAACTTGCAAATGATTCACAGTAATCCTGTTGTTTTATTTTTGTTATCTTAATTGACATATTTCTTGGATTTTTAATCCTGAAATTGTCTCAGCAGTTGGTTCTCATTTGGTAACTTTGTGCAGTTATGGCTTAGCTGGTGCCGTAATTACAAATGATTCAGAGCGGTGCAAGCGTATAACTGAGGTACGCATGGACTCAAACATTAATCTCATGGTAGCTAGCAATAATAGTTTAGAAATCATATATTCCACCAACAATTGCCAAGCTCTTTCATGGCTAGCACTTTCTTTAGTCATTGAGCATTTTTTCGCTAGTCATATATATGTGTACTAGTCATAACCCGTGCCTGCGGGCACGGTTCATTTAAGATTTTCACCCGCGAAATCTTTGTTCCCAAACATTATTTACACAGTCAAATTTGTGCGGAACAACAAATTCGGTGTAGAAAAATTTAGCGGGCACCTTCGGCGCGAAGGGTGAAAGTGCATAAGTGTGTGTGTGTATGGTGTGTGGGTAAAAAGTGAAATGAGAGGGTTTTTTAGCAAAAAGGGGAAATATGTGGTATTCTGCGTAAATGTAGTGATTGCGGGGGGTTTGAAAATAAAAGGAAAAAAGTGGTTGTTTTTCCAAACACTCATCTCAACCCTTCTTTTACCAAGATTAAATCCTAGTCATTCTTATATCAACCTCTTTATACATCATGACATCAGCTTGTCCCAGTCAGCCCTAGAATTCAAAAACCTGTGTTTTTATAGATAGATATGTATATGTGTATGTATGTATATCTATACAGTCTTATTATGCACAAACTTTTACATTGCTTTTCAATTTTGACTGTTCTGGAGTGCGTTTCTGCCTAGATATTTTTTGGCGTATAATGTGCTTTTCTGGGGGTTGGTGATGACCTGGTGCGTGTAAGAGAAGGGTCCGGATATGGGACCTTCTTATAGTTCACCAGTGACGATGAAGACAATGATAAATGATTGCATTCCCCTTAAAACCCATTCTTCCCCCTTGTATTTTAACATTGCTCCAGTCTCAGACTGTTGGAAGATACTTCCCCAGATACGCTTTAACTGCATGGCCAGCAAGTTGGTCAAGTTACCTGCAAAATTGATCGCACAGGTCTTATGGCAAATTCCTTGATTGGTTTGTTACCATGGATAAAGTTGTTCGCACTGTGATTTGTTCATTACCGCTCTTAAAATACAATATATAATTGCATAGTGGACTATAGCCAACCAAAATCATATCATCATAATCATCAAAAGATAACCTATAATTGCATGGTGCTCTATTGTTCCATAAAAATTCTACAGTAATCTGTCTACCTGACATCAACCTCTAAAGTGTGAGCGAGTTCCTGAAGAATGAAATTATAAACAAGATAACAGCTTGCCATAAATCCAAAAATACCTGTCAACAAGTAGAGAAGCCTAACTTCTTGTTGATGCAGATTTAAGCCCATTTAATCAAGAAGAAATCCTCCAAGGTTATCATAGACATATCATAGTTATTAGTTCTTTAAGCTAAGCATTCAGTTTATTTATTTGTTATCAAAACAAGCCGGAGCACATAACATAAAAATAAAATAATTAAGGAAGGAAGTTATTAGAGCATACTTTAGTGTGGAAAGCTGCATTTTACATTAAATATCAGTTACTGGATTGTTATTGTTTATGGTCCTAACCTTTTTTCCCATTGGGCCTCGTTGGGTAACACGGTTTTGTTTCCTAAACTGTGGTTTGGTGGAGCGTGGGGTCCAAACCTCAGTTTCTAAAAGTGGACATCGTTTGGATGCCCAATGGAGTTCATGGGATTTGGATGTCTTCAAACTCCGCCAAACTGGGTTTGGAGAATCTAGTTTGAGTGGATTTTTACAAATTGTGTGAGTCATAGAAAAATAAAAATAAACCATGTTGCTAAAACACTCGTTCAATTTAAATGAAACCCCAATTTCACAATATGATGTTTGTATGCATCCAAACCTTACTCTCATTTTAACTTAAAACGAAACCGCAGTTTCACGAACTCTGTTGCCAAACTAGGCCTAAAATGTGGGCCGTCCCATGTCTCCTAAGTTTTTACGATTATCAAAGCTGTCAGATCTACAAACTAGTTACCAATTTGATGTCAAATTATCTCTTCTGTTGATTTGGATTTTATGGCTGATAAAAATGAGCTCGGTGGTCCGTGGTCAATCAGAGGGGGGGGAAATGGAAAAAGATCGTGTCGCCAATCCTTCTGAATTGTTACAAAAAAATGCAAAAGTGTCTTTTTGTGAATAGAAAAATATTATCCCTTGATTTTATTTTATTTCTGATAATTACAATGAATGGAAGATTTATTCATTTTCGGTTTTCCTACTCTCTTTCTCACCTATGACCTTTCTAGAAAATAAAAGACCCACTCTTGATATTCTTATTTTTTTGTGTTTTGAGCGTTTCCTAGTTTGCTACGTTTTCGCCTATGGGGGGAGGTTTTCTTTACTCAAGGGTTTTGGCGTTTTTCTTGAGAGACTATATATCATTTACCAGTCTTTCTTTTATTTTACGATAAACATCTTCTAATTTATACATGTCATCTCTTCTCGCTTGCAAAGGACTATAGTGGGATTACATTAAACAATTTTCAAGTCAATTACAAAAGTTTAGATTTTCTCTCGGAGAAAGATTTCTGTTAATGGATCCCCTCTTGTTCCTCAATCTTCGGAGAATGCGATCCTAACAAATACTCCCTAAACACAGACTGAAAATCCTACTGAAATTTGAATTCTTCATAGGCTAGACCTTGACAGCCAGGCCAACACTTCTCATTTGTTACAATCCATAACTTGCTGAACCGGTGCCTGTTTCGCATGGATTCCTTACAAAGCCAACAAATTGAGCTTTCAGAGACGGTACTTATCTCAGATAAGATTTCTGGTGCAATGCTGCCAAAGACTCTTGGAAGTTGGCAATTTGGCTTTTCCATGGTGGAATTTGTTTGAATTCGGAATACCTTGGTTCTATTTGGTGCCTTTAGTTTAGATCCTTCCAGATCACTCGGGGGTTTCATAATGAAAGCTAGCAGGTAGGAAGGAAACCTATCCCATGCAATTTCGCACTGGAAGTGCCTTCATCGGGAAGTTTCTATGCCTGGGAAAAAGTTCCCTACATCTCTAAGCCAAATGAAGCATTTTAGTTGTATAGATACTCGGCTTTGATGGAAGGTTAATGACTTTCTGATATCTCGCCGCAGGCAATTCAAGCTGGAATCATATGGGTTAACTGCTCACAGCCTTGCTTCTGTCAAGCCCCTTGGGGCGGTAACAAGCGTAGTGGTTTCGGGCGTGAACTTGGAGAATGGTGGGTGCTTAAACTTTTATTATAGTTATTATTCTCTGTGCAAGAAAAGCAGTAGGGCCAGTGGTTGTTGAAAAGATTTCCGCCACATTTCTGCATCCTAAATAAAACCCTTCATGTCATATTTTGCAGGGGGCTCGATAATTACCTGAATGTAAAGCAAGTGACGGAGTACATATCAAACGAGCCATGGGGTTGGTATCAGCCTCCTGCCAAGCTTTAAACTATGCTTTGAGCTTCAAGATGGAGACATGGATGAGTCCCGATGACAAATAATGAGCAGCATTTGCGTGGGTTCTTGGCATTCACATTGGGCAATAGATTTAGAAACAATTGAAGAGGAAGCAACATATGATTTGGGCATGTCTGAAGTTGTTAGAAACATGTTATTCAGTCAAGCTGCCTTCTTATGTACTTGTTTTGGGAGATGTGTGGATACCTGTGGATGTGGATTGCAGTTTCTAAAACTTCAACCGATGCAGAAGTCCACCTTCCAAAACTTGCTTAATCTAATAAAGGTGTATCAAATCTCCAGATATATGTAGTAGTAATTATCTTGGACTGTGCTATATACACCATCAAAGAGGCTTTGTAAAGAGGCATTGTATGGTATTATTTATTGTCAAAAATGGAAAATATGTCATGTCCCTTGTATCTTCGCTCTCACTCTTGATCTTTTTCCATTTTTGACAATTAATAGTGCCATACATCCCCAAAAGAGGGTATATATATCACAGTCCATTATCTTTTGATGAAACAGACAGCGTACTCATTTCCGACACCCATGTGTATCGGCCTTGGTGTCCTAAGCTTCTTGCATGATATTGTTGGATGGTCGGACAGGGCACTTGCTCATATTATTGTAAGCAACAGAGCAGAAAAGTACGACTGAGCTTTCATATGATATGCATGGGTCAATAAATATAACCCAGGAGGAGAAAGCATAACATAAAATGCAAAATGCAGACAAAATTTGTAATATTTTTAATACAAGTTTTGAAGTTGGACACCCTAAATATCACCACACCAGAGCCTCGTTAGAGGCAAGACATTATCACAAACATATCACTTACTAACAAAATTCGGAAGAAAAACATAGCTTCATGAAGCGTTTAACATCTCATCAACATCTCATCGTGTGAGCTAACATTCAACATCTCATCGTGTGAGCTAACACTATGTTTGAGCTTGAAAATAGGTGTGGTTTAACTTACAATGCAACAAATCACACCCTGCACCGTATCTGATACCGTAGCTTTGTGCTTGAAATGCTCCCAATTTTATCCTGCAAAAACAACAGCACTGCTTGTCCCCCGGTGTAGGTTTTATCTTTCCCATACGCTTCAAAATTTACCTTCGTCCCAAGTGTTTGAAAAATGCAGGCCATATATCACCTCCATTACAAGTTTTGCGCCAACAGCGTCGAAGCCAACACTCCACCACATAAAGAGAAAAGGCAGTGGGTACCGCACAGCATAGCGAACAGCGAGCAAGGACTTCCCCTCACATTCTATATACATCAAAAGCTTTTTCCGGTCTACATATGTGCTGCTTCTTGAGGCTGCAGCTCTAATTTGTATGCTTGCAATTCCATGGGAGACAGGATCACATTTCCCTCCTGAGTGCCATCTCCCAGGTGCTCGATGTAGCCCAGCATCTCTGTGTCATCGTGTAGAAGATTCAACGAAGTTTCCTTCACATTTGAAACGGCGAGATCCTTGAACATGTAGAATAAGTTGACGGGCTCATCGGCCACCCTAGAACACCACAATCCCCCCCTTTTACAGTAGTCGGAATCCCAACCTCGCCTTTGAAAGATGATAGCGAATCTGGGGTCCTCAGGGTTTATGTGGGATGATGCCTTCACGGGCTGTGGAACCTTGAAGCTCACAATGTGCAAGTCACACGGCAGAGAAGAAGATAGAGGTGCAAATGATTTTGGAGAATGGAGCTTCAAGGGCATCTTCACCTCTTTCTTACTGACAAATGCATGCATTGGGTAGTTCAAGTGTGCCCCAATGCGATGCGAAAGAAGTGATGGCTGGATGGATAACGCTGTATGAATGTTGGAAGGCAACGCAGAGACATTGGATTCAGCGAGGATGTGGAATAGAACATTCATAGGGCGGTTATCCATCACCCCTTGACCTAGCCCTCGCCCGTCATCTCTAACCAGACGACGGTCCAACATAACCTCCAGCCACCCACGCTTAAGGCTTGCTGCACCCAGAGACTGTCGAGAATGGACTGAGAGGCGGTTGCCTGCTGCATCCTGCATGAATGCAAGGGATGGCATAGGGTAATAATTTCCCTGCAGTGGGATTTTGTCATATGTTTCTCTCCTGCTCATCTGAAATCCATTCAAATCCGAGTAGAAGACCCTCCTGTTGTCGATATCCGTCTTGAACCTAACTATCAACTCCTTGTCGTTGAATTCACGCTCGAGGAGCTCAACATGGTACTCTTTCTCCACAAGCAATTCCTGCAGCGTATTCTCTCCAGCGTAGACCCTAGTGCTGTGAGATACTGGCAAACTGTTCCAGGCAGTCTTTGGGAGTGAGTAAGCTTCTCGAACAAGCGGACCCTCAGATATAATGAAGTTCCCTCCCTTCTCAACAATAGGCTGAGCTTCTCCATTAGGTAGGAACAAGTATGCCCCGCTAGAGCTGGAGTACATGCCTATTTCTTCCCCAATAACAATTTGTTTGTCATCTTTACCGTGTATCATCTTCTGCAATAAGCCATGCTCTACATCAAATATGAGCTTGTGGTGACGGTTACGGATCTCTGCCTTGCCCCCTTCAAGTTTTGAACATTCGTATGGAGTCGGACAAGAAAATGAGTCCATATTACTGAATACTTTGATCTTAGCAGGTGTAGGTTTCTCACAACTTTCATGTCCAGTTGTCACGTAGTATGTCTCCAAACCCAAGGCAGGAATAGATGCACTCCAATAAAGACGATGCCGACCAGTAAAAAGGACTTTTCCCTTGCTGTCATGCTGCCACTCAGGAGATATTTGGCTTGAAATGCATGAACCGCTTGAGTTTAAGACAGATGCATCCGGCTGAGTAACAACCACCATAACAATCTCCTCTCTTGTTTGCTCCACTGGGTTGAAAAAGGCCACAGAAAGGGTATGCTCTCGATGAATGTCAAGGGCCCTATGTACTGGCTGAACATCATATCTGGATCTAGTTTGCTCTGGTTCGTAAGACGGTGGTAGGGTAGGATCAGATTTGTCACGAAAATCACCTTGAAGGACTTCAATGGCCCGGGACATGAAAATATTCAAGTCTTGCAGAGATGTATGCATTCGAGTACCGTAGTCCTCCATAACGTGATCCTTAGCAGTACCAGTTACCCCATCGTGATGCTGAAAAAGAGCCAGATTTCTCCTAGCAGCAGTCAGCTTGTGGGCAAAACTGACAGGAAGCTTTGAGCACTGACCCCTGTGACAGTATCCCAAAATTAAAGCATTCATCATCTCAGATGCACGCAGCGTCTGCTCCAGTATACGGTCAACAGCTTTAAAAAATGGCCTTGAGACATAGTAGCCACTCCAATAATCCTGCTGCCTATCAGCATAAGTGAAGAAATCACCTGATAAAGAGGGGAAGCCTTCTAGTTCACCAGATCCAATCTCATTAGGACGAGTAAAATTTATCCTATAAGCTTCGTCACGAAGAGTACTGAAGTAATCTTCTAGAGTACCAAACTTGACTTCAGCGTGCAAACTGGGGTTAGAATTTATGTAATCAAACAGCATTTGGTAGTTTCGAAACTGAACTTCTGCTTCCTCCATGTTAACATAGCGGAAATCATCACCAAGCGGAACAAGGAGTGTGTTGGTTCTGTATAAAACAGATTTTTTCCTGTATTGATCCAAAAGCTTTGATGCTCTCTCTTGAACATTGTTAGAATTAGTTTCAACTGGGTCAAATCTCCAAGGGCATGCCTCATAGCTAAATCCTCGCATACGAGCAAAGTCAAACTGACAGCAGATAGCTGGCTCTGGCCCACAAGTGTGTGGAATATCATAAGAGTAGAATGGCATCATGTGAACAAACATATCGGTTGTCTCATCAACATCCCAGCTCTGCCTCCAAACAAATTCCAGATTTTTATGCAAAGCTAGTTCCTTTTTCAGCTCATAGTGAGTCCTCTGTATTAGCATGTTCTGGAAACCCATGCGTCGGAGCAGATATGCCATTGTAGCTGAGTAACCAAATGGATCTATGGCCCATGCATTTTTCGGAACAACTCCAATAGTTTCATTCAGCCACAGGTTTCCCTCCATCATCTGAATCAGATATTTTTACAGATGTTACTTGAAACTTTCAACTGGTACGTGTACTATAAGGAAGTCATCCATAAAAAAGAATCGATATCAAACAATAGATAATTAAACTCACTTCTACGCTACCCTAGCATCTAATCAAACATATACATAGAACGAGTGCTTGCTGCAAGCAGATGAAATAAAGGGCATATAGAAATGGCTTAAATGACAAGGATTAGGAATACATATATACATGCATGCACGCATGCACAAGATCATATGATGTGGGCCTCTGCCCTGTTATTTTGATCAATGTTGTAAAGATTCAATATGAACCTTGTACTGCAAGCTCCAAGCTGTCGCAGTGACAGTTTTTTGCAGATCCAATCCAAGTTACGAAGCTTACACCATTTCATATGAGCCCTACACTTACTGCATGTTTCTGCAAAAACATTTTGTTGGCCCTTGCCTCTTTCATATGTTCCTTTAAGTGATTAGTTAATGAACAGTTGCCACCACCCAAAAAGCCTCTTCCTAGCATTTATACTGGATACTTCACTGGCATTGCCTACTATACTCTTTATTTTTCATATCAAAGCATGCATTACTGATGCGGCGCGGGTCAGAGGGGGCGCGTGCGGCGGGTCCAGCGAAGAAGGGGCGAGGCCGGTTCAAGTCTACCAGAGAAGGAGGCGACTCGGGTTCACCTTGAGCCATGTGTCAAACTTGTAGTTTCGTGACTACAAGTGGGGATCGTTTAGTAATTCGACATTTCGCTAATTCCTCCCGTTAAGCGAGGGCCGGCCGGCCCTAGGATCTTTATCGAATAATTGATCTAAAATGTATTTTATTTCCTAGAACACTAGAACTAATTTTCCCTTAAATCTCTTAGTGTTCGTTTGTTCTAGATTAATTATTCTCGCAATTATTAGCAATTTCAGATCTGTTCTTCGCATATAAAACCCTAGTTAATTAGTCCAAAGCCATATAAATCACACCTTTATACCCACAAAAAGCCCTAGACGCTTCAAATTGGTATCAGAGCAGTGATCCATGGCGAGCACACGGTCTATGGAATGGATCGAGTCGTTGGAAGAGAAAGTAGAAAGGATAGAAACCCGAATCAGTGAAGGATTTAACGATGTCCGCCAAGAGGACGCAGAGATGGCCGAAAAGATCAGAGGGGAATTAGCGGCGATAGCGGAGAATACGACGAAATCTGAAGCGCGATTGATGAAGGCAATAGCGGCGTTGTCCATGAACTTCAACTCAAAGATGGATCCAAGCAAAAAAAAGAGCCGCCTTTGTCAACCGACAAAGGTAAAAATGTGATTTTTAACAAAGAGGTGCCGGAAAATGAAGAAGACGGAGGCTTCAACCCTTACAACCAAGAATGGAAGATTTTTCATGCCACCTTTCCGTCGCAGGAAGAAGCGAGGATCGTCGGAGGGGGGCGGCAGCCCCTCCGACAGCTGCAAGGGGGTCCGGTGAAACCCCAGAGGGGCGGCAGGTGCCGGCCGCCCCTCCTGGGGTGCGACACCCACTTCGGGGTTCGACGGAGCCCCGCCGAACACCCCAGGGGTTGCAACAGGCCCTTCGGGCCTCGGCAGTGCCCCGCCGGCCCAAAATCTGGGCCGGCAAGGGCCGTCGCCCGCCTGGGGGGCTGCAACAGGGGGTTTCGACCCCCCGGATGTTCCAATGGTGGCGTCGAGGCAGGGGGAGGCCGACAGCCCCTGTCGAGTACTTCGGGGGCCCCGTGGGCCCAGCACAGGTCCAGATTTGCACATTTTTCAGGATTTCAGCCATCTATGGGACCCGTCGAAGGATTTCAGCAGCCTGGAGGGCGTCATCAGTTCCCTGGAGGGCCGTCGACTCAGCCACCACCTTTCGGGGGTGTGACGAGAGATTGGAGAGCGTACCAGGAACCCCTAGAGGCCATCAGGCAGAGTATTGGCACCCACCGGGAGATGCGAGGGGAGACTGGCAGTGGGATGAAGCGGAAGGAGGAGCACGTGAGGCTGCAGTGACACATCTTCCTGACAGACTGCCGGGGTATCAGCGGAGAGGAGGATTTCAGCAGCAGGAGGGGTGGATTTGCTGGAAAGAGCCGGCTGAGGAAGCTGAAGATGCCTATTTTTGAGGGCAGAGACCCTGATGACTAGTTATAACAGATGGAGAGATACTTTAAGGTGTCGACAGTACCAGGGGAGGACTGGCTCCGAGCGATAGGGGTCTGCTTGGAGGGAGAGGCCTTGGGATGGTTCATGTGGACTCATCAGCAACAGCCATTTCAGACTTGTGAGGAGTTCACTTCGATGTTGGTGGAGCGTTTTGGCACAATGCAGTCTGGGGGCGTCTTTGAGAGGCTTTATTCATTAAAGTAGGATGGGAGCGTGTGAGAATATATAAAGAAAATTGAGTCGCTTTGCCATCGAGTCAGAGGAGTTTCTAGGAATCATTGGAGGGGTGTTCTATGAAGGGTCTGAAGCCCACTGTTATGTCTGGACTGAGACAGCTACAGCCAGTGGGTCTGCGAAGGATGATGACGTCAACTAGGATGGTGGAGGGCCATCAAGAAACTGAGAGAAGAGCCCGAGGGGCGTGGGGAGGCACCACTTTTCGTAGACAGACTTCTGCTGGCGGACAGAGGGCTGCTCCTACACCATGGGCCACTCCTACCCAGGAGGTTACAGCCGTTACCGCGGGCAACATGGACAGGAGACCGGAGCCACAGGCAGGGGGCAGGTACGGAGGATGACTGATTCAGAGATGCAGGAGAAGCGGACAAAGGGATTATACTTCAAATGTGATGAGAGATTCACTCCAGGACACCGCTGTGGGGATCAGACTCTTCAGATACTGTTCGTGAACGATGAGGATGAGGAGGACGAGGTAGTAGTGCTAGAGACTGGAGAGGATGAGGAGGAGGCTGAGCACCAGCACTTGGACTTAGCAGAGGTATCCCTCAATTCTATGGTGGGATTCACACCGAACCACACCATGAAATTGGTGGGACATGTGGATGGTCAGGAGGTGATCGTGTTAGGAGACAGTGGAGCCACCCACAACTTCATCTCCAGCAGGTTGGTTAGCGAGCAAGGACTACAGCTGAGTGGCACATGGAGGTATGGAGTAGTGATGGACACTGGTCAGGTGACACACAGTACCGGTGTCTGTCACAGAGTGATCGTGTCGATCCAGAGAGTACAGATTGTCACGGATTTTCTTTCCTTGGAGCTAGAGAGCATTGATGTCATCCTAGGGGTGAAGTGGCTGCAGACACTAAGAGAGACTAGGACGAACTGGAAGATCCTGAGGATGGAGTATCAGGATGGGGGAAGGACAGTGGTCTTACAGGGGGATCCCAGCCTATGTCGTTCTTTAGTGTCCTATAAGGCCATGTCACGAGCAATTCACACCGCATGGAGAGGTTTCTGGTCGAGCTACAGACAGTGGCAGCAGTAGAGCAAAGGTATGATCAGGCACAGACAGTGGCACCAGAGATTGAGCAGCTATTGATCGAGTATGGGATATGTTTCAGACACCGTAGGGGTTACCACCGCACCGAGACCACGAGCACGTCATTGTCTTACGAGAGGGCGCGTCCCCTATTAGTGTGCGCCCCTACAGATATCCCCAGGTGCAGAAGGACGAGATTGAGAGGTTAGTTGAGGACATGCTGCAGGCAAGGGTGATTCAACCGAGTACAAGCCCTTTCTCCAGCCCAGTTTTATTGGTTAAAAAGAAGGATGTCAGCTGGAGATTGTGTGTGGACTTCAGGGCCCTGAATAAGGAAACCGTTGCAGATAAGTTTTCTATTCCGGTGATCGATGAGCTTCTGGATGAGCTCCACAGAGCTGCATGCTTTTCTAAGGTCGATCTCAAATCCGGTTATCATCAGATACGGATGAGTGCAGATGTTGTGCCCTAGACGGCCGCCATGACCCATGAGGGGCGCTATGAGTTCCTCGTCATGCCTTTCGGCCTGACGAATGCTCCGGCGACTTTTCAGGCACTGATGAACAAGGTGTTTCGGCCTTACCTCTGAAGATTGTTCTGGTGTTCTTTGCTGACATCCTTGTGTACAATCACAATGTGGAGGATCATGTTGGGCACTTGGAGGCGGTGCTGCATGAGCTACAGGACCAGCAGCTGTGTGCTAATAAGAAGTGCTTGTTTGGTCAGCTTCAGGCGGAGTATTTGGGATATATCGTCTCCGCTGAGGGGGGTGGCAGCAGACCAGGCCAAGATCGCAGCGATGTTAGATACACTACGAGGCTTGTGATGCTTCTTGGGCCTGATGGGGGTATTACAGTAAGTTTGTCCAGGGATACAGTTCGATTGCGTGGCCACTCACAGAGCAGCTTAAGAAGGACAGCTTCCACTGGGACGAGGCGGCCACCAGGGCATTTGAGGCCCTGAAGCAGAGGATGCCGACAGTGTCCGTCTTGGCACTACCAGATTTCAGCAGGTCTTTTGTTATAGACACTGACGCTTCTGGACACGGGCTGGAGGCAGAGCTGATGCAGGATCAGAAGCCTATTGCATATTTTAG
The DNA here is from genome assembly GCA_030789695.1 of Scilla litardierei. Taxonomy (NCBI): domain Eukaryota; kingdom Viridiplantae; phylum Streptophyta; class Magnoliopsida; order Asparagales; family Asparagaceae; genus Scilla; species Scilla litardierei. The sequence goes on along the minus strand of CM061134.1, from coordinate 218,591,828 downwards.
TCAGACTCTGTCAGCAAGAGCAAGACTGAAATCAGTATACGCGCGGAAATTGATGGCGATCGTGCTCTCTATACAGAAATGACGGCCTTATTTGTTAGAGAGGAGATTCATAGTGAGGACCGACCAGCGGAGTCTGAAATACTTACTTGAGCAGCGCATGGTCACAGAAGAGCACCAGAAGTGTCTCTCCAAGCTGGTCAACTACACCTTTGAGATACAGTACCGGCCATGCTTGGAGAACAAGGCGGCAGACGCCTTGTCTCGCAGAAAGGAGCCAGCACGGATGGCAGCCATTTCCGTACCGGTCCTCCTAGACTGGGAGCCGCTGGGCAAAGAGATAGAGGCCGACACAGGCTTGACACAGATACGGGAGGCACTGCAGCAGGGATCAGCAGAATTTCCGGGGTACACCATGAGTGGGCAGCAACTTCTATATCAGGGGAGACTGCTGATTTCCAGTGGCTTCACCCGTATTCCATTGATTTTCCAGGAGTTCCACGGCAGCGCCATCGGAGGGCATTCAGGGATACAGTAGACCTACAGGAGGATGTCTTTGGAGCTATACTGGCCAGGCATGAAGAATGACATTGCTCAAATGATAGCGGAGTGTGACGTTTGCCAGCGTCACAAGTATATGGCAATGGCACCAGCGGGACTTCTACAGCCATTGACACTACCTGAGAGAGTCTGGGAGGATATCAGCATGGACTTCATTAAGGGGCTTCCACGGTCAGAGAGCTACAACTCTATATTGGTGGTGGTAGATCGGCTCAGCAAGTATGCCCATTTCGTGCCGCTGAGACACCCCTACACGACAGTGACAGTAGCTACAGTTTTCACGCGAGAGGTGGTCCGCTTGCATGGTTTCTCCGCTTCCATAGTCTCTGATCGCGATAAGGTCTTCAAGAGCAGTTTTTGGCGGGAGCTTTTCAAGGTGCAGGGAACCAAACTGAGGAGAAGCAAGGCCTATCACCCACAGACAGGTGATCAAACGGAGGTGGTGAATAGGAGTGTGAATACCTATTTGAGGTGTTTTGCGTCAGACTCGCCGAGGCAGTAGGCTAGGTGGTTAGCATGGGCAGAATATTGGTACAACACTTTGTACCACTCAACAGCGCAGAGCACCCCGTTCCGGATTTCGGGACATGTCCCAGTTGATACACTACAGTAGAGGTACCACTTCCGTGTCACAGGTAGAGGAGCATCTTGGGAAGCGAGACAGATATTTGGAGGAGTTGAAGAAACATCTGTTGCGGGCCCAGCAGATCATGAAGGCTAAAGCAGATAAGTACGGAGAGATATGCAGTTTGCCGTGGGGGACGGGTTTACCTGAAGCTCCGGTCTTACAGACAGAAGACTTTGACCCATCGGAGCAATGAAAAGCTGGCGGCCCGCTACTATGGTTCATTCGAGATTACCGCTCAGATCGAAAAGGTGGCGTATCGTCTATAGTTACCTTCTACCTCCACCATTCACCCCGTTTTTCACATTTCACAGTTGCGGAGAGCCGTTGGGATCATACACTATCACCTACTCTGCCGCCCACTTTGACAGAGGACATAGAGGTGCTTCTTGATCCTCAGGAGCTGACTGATGTTAGATAGGCCACGGATGGGACACAGGAGGTGCTGATTAGATGGAGGGGCCTACCGGACTACGATACTACTGGGGAGCCCTTTCCGATGATACGCACCCAATTTCCAGACTTCCACCTTGAGGACAAGATGGCACTTTTAGGGGGAGTAGTGATGCGATGCGGGTCAGAGGGGGCGTGTGCGGCGGGTCCAGCGAAGAAGGGGCAAGGCCGGTTCAAGTCTACCAGAGAAGGAGGCGACTCGGGTCCACCTTGGGCCCGGTGTCAAACTTGTAGTTTCGTGACTACAAAGGGGTCGTTGAGTAATTCGACATTTCGCTAATTCCCACCTTAAGCGAGGGCCAGTCGGCCCTAGGATCTTTATCGAAGAATTGATCTAAAAGATATTTTATTTCCTAGAACCCTAAAACTAATTTTCCCTTGAAACTCTTAGTGTTCGTTTGTTCTAGATTAATTATTCTCGCAATTATTAGCAATTTCAGATCTGTTCTTCGCATATAAAACCCTAGTTAATTAGTCCAAAGCCATAAAAATCCCACCTTTATCCCCACAAAAAGCCCTAGACGCATCAGTTACCTCCTACTTATTCAATCGTTGGGACTTCAACCACAGCATGAATCTCACGTGTTGGTAATCCCCATCTCTGCACTCACCCACCCACACATATCTTTGGAAATATATATATTGATTCTTTATCTTCATAAATACGTGTGCATAAGTGCATGCACGTGTCAGCAGAATATAAATATCATAACAAAAATGAAACTGGTCGAAGCTCATGCTTTCACATTGTTAAGGGTAAAGCTAATTCCTTACGATTTCATTTATCCTCCACATGCGAGGGTTAAATAATACATCGATCACTGCACAAGGTGACCTGTAAGACACTGATGCACTTTTAACCATGGTCCATGAATCCAACAACACAATAAAAACACATAATAAGTGAAACAATTCTCCATACTAAAAATTTACATATCCATCTGTGCCCGACTATTATAAATAGATATGATGGTATTCATCTTTAAAAATGTACCACATGAGTTCGGTATGCACTGTGTTTTTTGACAAAAGCTATTGCTTTATAGATCATATTACTTTAGTCTTTTCTTTCACAAACACGTACCGAACATACATCTTATATAAGCCAAACATCATATATGCAAACTAAATATGCATATATAGCCATGTCATTGAGTCTGGAATTTGGACAACTGTTGTGTCCAACCCCCCATGTCCGTGTCCAAGTGTGACACGTCTGTGTCTCCAAATCATAGGTAAACCCCATCATAATACTGATCTGTTATGATCCTTGTCATGATGTCTGCACTCAAGTGCAGAAAGTCTAATCAACACTGTGTTTGGCGATCTGTTTTACCAGCTCTCTTTTGTTAGTTTCTTTTTTAAAGAAGATGTGACAATTGCACTCTCGCCATAGATACCAAACAGCACCGGTAGCGACGTTCCTTAACAGGACGGCACAAAAGTTCTTACCACTAACTGGTCGTTACGTCAATCCTACCTTAATGAATCGCGAAGGAATAGTCTTTAAGGTATTTCTGACTGTGAGATCTGGGAACTCACAAGGGCACTGGCACCTTGTAACAATTTTTCTATTTGATCTTAGTTGGACAATTTTTCTGATCAATTGCCTTCATCAGTATTGGAATGAGCACAGTTGGCACATCCATACATGTTACTATGATCAATTTCCCTTTTCATGAGGCGGGCCAAATAGAGAATGAAATGCAAAAATAGGAGAAGTAGGTTGCGCTTTGTTTAAGGCGATGTAATCCCTACTTAAGTACCAACCCCAGTAGCGCCCTTAGAATCTAAGCCCTTTGAAGCGCCGGTAGTTGGGGATGTGGGTAGGGCTTTCGTTCAACTCGCTTCGGGTTCCGATCTATGTGACCTCCGGGCGGTAGAAAGTACACCTCGTCCGTAGAGGCAAGTAGTAACCTAACCTTTAAGAGTCAGGGGAGCCGAGCCCTCCACTCAATCAATGGAAAGATCTCTGTGTGTGGCGTGAGTTGAAATCCTAGAAAAGATCAACTGAGACTCCCTCCCCGGTCCCACGAGGATCTCTACGTACTTGTCCAGTTCAGGACAACTGAGATCTTTCTGTCTACATGCGTGGGAGTTGGACAAGATTGGAATGAGCATATGAACATGTATGGATGTACCAGATCGGCTAATGCTCTCAGGTTGATGCGATGTATTCCACCAGTTGACTGTAAACTTTATTATTGGTATATCGAAAGGTCCAGCACGGATTGAAAGAGGAGCCGGTTCTACAGGAAGCTTTTGAAAACACAGTGCACCCAGGTAAATAAGGAACAAGATGAATACAGAAATTAAACGAGCATCCCACACCCGAAAGGTACCCCACACCCGAAAGGTACCCCACATAGGCCTTCCCCGAAACCCCCCAGTCACTAAGGTAAACAAAGTAGAAAAAGCACCAATCTCTGTACTGGTTCAAGAGAAGCGAAGAAAAGGAGGATGTCTTGTTAATGGGAACAAGAAGCTGTTTATAGCCGTTGCGATATAAGCTACTACTCATCGTAAATAAGTATTTGTATAGTTTCATTTTTCAACTCCTTTTTCTTCACAAACCTTGGAGAAAAAGACTAGAAACAGTGTGAAAACGCAGTGCACCCAGGCACAGAAATTGGTGTTACAGGCTCTAAGATCACATCTTTTTGACCAATAGCGGCGCTTCTAACTATTCGGTTAGCGTCTTTCACTTAATGAATCACGTGTTTTTCAAAGCATTACTCTTCCTGAGTGTAGGTTGTCGGATGAGCAAGATGTACTGAAGATGGGGGCTTGCCTCCTGGTTTCCTTTAACCCATGCCATGATGCTCATGGGCAGCTTATCTCTTATTGGATTTCCTTTTCCAACTGGACTTTATTCCAAAGTTGTGATCTTAGAGCTCGTTTACACTAAGTATACCATCAGTGGGAACTTTGCTTTCTGATTGAGCAGCGTCTCTGTCCTTTTCACTTCTTATTACTCTTTTCGTTTACTATTTCTAACATTTCTAGTACCAACTAATTCATTCAGGTGAGACAGATTACGATGTCATGATGCACCCATTTCTATGGCCATTCCTTCAATACTTCTGGCTCTCGGGAGTCTCTTTGTAGGATACTTGGCTAAAGTGTGACCCGTTAGCCCATAAGTCAGTAGTACTGTGACGAAACGGTTGTTGCTCATCCGACACGATCATACGAAGTCACAATTCACCCAACACGATCATCCGGGGTGAACAAGAATTGGGGATCGAATGTAGGCAAAATTCCCGCCAATGACTGAGATGTTCAGTCGACTCGTCCCTCCTTAGTGTGGGTCCGGACCCCTACGAGTGAGCAGAAAAAGGAGGATGAAAGAGGCCCTGGTGAACCATCATAATAAGTGAACAAGTGTAAGCTTCGATGCCCGATAATATGGAGTACGGACCATGCCGAGAGACAAGCACTGAAGCGAATGACATGAACGAGCGGAATCAATGTGTTCCAATTTCTAGCCTTGCACCGACCATCCAAATGACCATGTTCTAAACGGCCACTGCCTGAAAGGACTATGTCCAAGGGACCGCCGCCCCCCACATGGTACATCTCGCGCCTATGGGCTGCTATAACTATCCAAGAAGACACTCGAAACTGGAAGTATAACGAAACCTACTCGGTGGACTGCTGAGCTACAAGTCCTACGGCACAGGAGCGGGATTCTCTAAAAAGTCGACGGTCATGAGTGGCCAAGAGGACCCACTTGGAGACTTGGGATCTCATCAGAAAATGCGAAGGTTGCTTAAAGCCGGCCAGCCGATAGACGAAAGAGAATCAACAAGTTTAGTTCTGATCTGAATAGCCTCAACATAGGGAATACCCTAACCCTGGGAACCGGGGCCTTGCCATCCCATCCCGGTTGACGTTCTAGCTAAGTTTGTTCGTCGACAGCTGAATGTCTCAACCTGGTTCGATTGGCACTTTGCTTCTTATAGTAAAAGTGGGGGACTTGCGCCTGAATTGAAGTAGCGCCTTTTATGGGTGGGGCTCCTAGGTAGCGCGTTCGTAGAGCCAAACCGAAGGAAGAGCAAAAGGAAGGTTGGGTGCTTGTGTGGCAAGGTCATCCGGCCTCGAATTGGAAGGGGCTTAGCTCTGGATCCCGTGTGCTTGCAAAAATGAATTGATCAAAAGGGGGGATGGGTTCTATTTACAGGCCGGGCAAATGGTGAATTGAGGTAGAGTAGACCGATGATCTTGTAGTCATTTGGCCGGCTATGGAAAGAAAAAGCTTGTATCTGCTCTCCCTAAACTATAACCGGTCTCATAAACTATTCAGTATGGAGAATAGTTTATGACTGGTTGCCAAAATGATGTCAATCCAAGTAGATGATGGATTCCAAAGTCATGAGCAAGGAAAAGTATTGTCGTAAACCATTAATGTAAGTTGACGAGCAAATAGAACTACCCATTTTTGGTATTGGAGTTTAATTTCCGGCAACTAAGAAGGAATTCTCCAGATTAGTTAACACAACCAAATAGGGCTACCCTTTTTGGAATTGGAATATAATTCCCAGAAACTAATGAGCAATCCTCCAGAATGGTTGAACACAGAGCCATCTGAACAAAGAAGTAAAATGATTAAATTTGCCCCAATGGCACTGCCCAAAGAAAGTTCCAACCTGACCATGTCTATAAAATAAAAGGACAGCAACTGCCACTCATGTTGTCGTAGTCATCATCACCAGTGGTATTTGTCAGCATTTGTATAGTTGGTTGAATTGGGTTCTTGTTGTAATCTACAGTAACACGGTCATTGTGTTCTTCGCCTTAGGGTTGCTGGAGAAAGATGGTGGATGAGACTAATGGATGCTTTTGGGCCAAGTCTCAAGCACTGTCAGACATCATCCTACTTATCAAACAATGACCTACCTTGCCTGAATCAATTCCGATTATAAAGCTTATAATTGTAATCATGCTGCAACAAGCATGTTCATGTTATCGCCATGCTAAAACAGTTTTGGAGTCTAGCTTGATAAATAGTGCCACGCTTTTGAACACGCTGCTCAATGATCATACAAGAGTTAACTGTAAGTTAATCAAATAGAGAATTTTGATTCAACTAGGGCATACCAAGAGTCATGTTCTTACACAATTTAATTCAACTAAGGGATCCCAAGAATGTCTTAATACCATGTTTATTAGACGTCGGTTCCAATCAAGGTCTGAAATCTTGACCGATGTCAGTACATCACTCGTATTATACCATATTTCAAGCATGTCGATACGAAGCAGTCGAAACAGGCCTATACTACCAATAGCAACTAAGAACAAGTATTATAAAAGATAATTCAATGTTTTAATTACTAAAATTTGGCATTCTATTTTATTTTATATAATTGTTAAAAATCTAATTTCTCGGTCAAAATCAAGGTTCAAAAGATTGGACCACAATTGAATCAGTTAAAAAAGTAACAACAATGTCCTGGATAACAGAAAGGATCTATGAATAAATGAAGACTCATTAAAGACGAAGATCCATATGCAACTAACAACTATGCAGGGTTAAGACAATCAATATATAGTTCTGATACATATCACCCAATACTATAAATGGTCAGCCGATATCGAGGCCAAAACCGAGATGGGTTCAATAAATCATACATTAATTGGAGTCAGTATTATCATCCAAAGATTCATGTTTTAATCATGTAATAGCCTATATAAAGGCTGGATTTGTTTGTGTAGTTGGGGAACATGATGGGTGAAATGTGCATATGTTAAGGACTGATATCTGAACAATAGGTCTATTTCAAACCAAATTTTCTCAACTGAGAAGCCCCTAATCTTGAATATATCGCAACAGTTACATCACCTTGGTTCAGAGATATCTAAGTTTTCATAACTTTTTCTTCTTTGACATTTCCACTCCAAATAAAGATTATGATACCTGACTCAATGCTAAATCCAGCACGTTTTCAAAGATAGCATCGGTGCCCCATGAGAGTACTTCCTCCATGGTCCACCATGAATAAAGCATGTTTCCATTATTGGCAGAGTCACCATTCCCTCCGTTGCCAATATTCCAACTACATTCAGCTGCCAGCAAAACTGCTCCTTTCTCTACTGGCAAGAATTCCCTAGTCCAAAGTTTTGCAACTCAATGAAGACAGACTTCTGGGAGTTACTCGACTTCAATCAACAAGCAGCAGCATCGGGGAAAGAGAGACCAAAATCTAGCTGAGATTCAGATGCAATGAAACTAAACTTGCAGAACTTCGACTTGTACAAAATAAGATTTTCACACCAACTTCAATTGGGTTCATCATTTTATGTCCACGGCTGGTTATTTACTATCAAATATAATGCATCCTCATTCCTGCCGACAAGATGCCATATTTACTATAACCACCCAAGCCACTCTGTGACCTTTCAATTAGTAGAGGAATGCTGGATCCATCATCAACTTTGTAGAGACAAAGGGAACACTAAAGAGATGCAACAAGAAGAAATAAAAAACAATATTGATGTTTGGAGATGTCAGAAAGCAGGGAAAGCAACCAAATGCAGGGATAAGATAAAAGGGAGATTATGTTCATTCATTCAAGCGGTAATGTGGGGAAGTCCAATTCAACTATGAGATTCCAAGAGACATGCTTTTATAATTTTCCCCCTAAGAAATCGAGTATGCTATTGTATGCCCAACCTATGCTATGTTTTCACGTGGAGTCAGTTATATTTCTCAAGCATCGTGTCTTTGTTAGGACACGCTTATAGCATCCTAGGTGTCGAGATCTAACCATGTTATAACTAATAACATAGATAAAGGTTGTATCTGAAAGAATAGAATTGAGTATAGTATACGATGATGAATGAAGTGTGTTTATGTTGAAAACTATGTAATCGTGTTAGGGTAAATGACAGTAAAATACCCCAACGTTTGGGCCTTTGTCAAGTATATATCTGATGCGGACTAGGGTTTGTAGAAGAGGTTTGGGGATTTTTATTGGAATTTGGGGAATAGGGTTACAAGATAAATAGCCAATTTTTGGAGAGTTGGCCCCTCTCCTAGCTTTTGCTAAGGGAAAAGCCTAAACTCTCTTCTAGATCTCCTCGGAGAACTCTAGGAAATGTCAAATGACGGCTCACAAAATTCGATACCCTAACCCTAGCCCACGCCCTCTCTTATATAATGATGAGGCGTGGTGCGTACAGCAACTAAGGCCCACTAATGGTGCCTAAAGCAATTTTATCCCCAAACCTTCGGTACGCCCAGCAATTACTCCTTAGTCTTCTTGCGCCTCCTCTCATAGGTGATAAACGTATCACTACTCCCCCCAGGAGTTTCACCTTGTCCTCAAGGTGGAAATCCGGGTAATGTTGCAGGATATGATCATATAACTCCCATGTAGCCTCGAACTCCGGTAATCCCGACCAACGAATAAGAACTTCCTGTGCTCCCGATGCTCCTGTGCGAATGCCTGTGACCTCCTCGGGTGCCAGAAGTACCTCCATGTCAACCGTGAGCGTCGGGGGTAAAGTAGATGATGCCTCATGATCCCCGATAGCACGGCGCAACTGTGAGACGTGGAAAACCGGGTGAATGCGGGTAGTAGGAGGTAGCTTCAGCCGATACGCCACCTTGCCGATCCTGGCCTCAATCTCATATGGCCCATAGTACCTTGCCGCCAGCTTCTCGTTGCGCCGATGAGCCATAGAACGCTGTCGGTATGGTCGAAGCTTTAGATAGACGCGCTCCCCTACAGCAAACTCCACCTCTCTACGATGTGCATCCGCCTTCTTCTTCATGATCTGCTGCGCGCGCAGGAGGTGGCGCTTCAATTCTTCCAGGATTCGATCCCGATCCTCCAGCTGCTGCTCCAATCCTGACACGTGGGTGGCTCCCCTACTGTAATGCACTAAGTGGGGCGGATCTCTGCCATACACTATCTGAAACGGTGTCATCCTCGCCGCTGAATGGTACGAGGTGTTGTACCAATACTCAGCCCACATCAACCACCCGGCCCACTTCCTAGGAGTCTCTGACGCAAAACACCGCAGATATGTCTCCACACTGCGGTTGAGGACCTCCGTCTGGCCGTCCGTCTGGGGGTGGTATGTCGTGCTCCGTCGTAGTGCTGTACCCTGCAGACGGAACATCTCCTTCCAAAAAGTGCTCAAAAAGACTTTATCCCTGTCGGACACAATAGAGCGGGGGTACCCATGCAGCCTGACCACCTCCTTTAGAAAAGCAACTGCCACCGATGTTGCAGTAAATGGGTGGCGGAGTGGGATAAAATGACCGTATTTGCTGAGGCGGTCAACCACAACAAATATAGTAGTATAGCCCTCTGATCGTGGCAGTCCCTCCACGAAATCCATCGAGATGTCCTCCCATATCCTCTCTGGTAACTCCAAGGGCTGTAGAAGACCGGCTGGCGACGTCGCCTGATACTTGTGGCGCTGACATATATCGCACTCCGAGACCAGCCTCGCAATGTCATTCCTCATGCCCGGCCAGTAAAGCTCCCGGGCCATCCTCTGATACGTCTGGTAACCTCCTGAGTGCCCCCCACTGCGCTGCTGTGGAACTCATGGAAAGCGCAGGAAGGTGACCCGAAGTCCGAGGAATCACTAGCCGTCTCCGGTACAGGAGTAGTCCCCCCTCCAATGTGTACCCCGGAAAGTCGGTAGACCCCCCAGCAATCGCCTCCCTGATTCGCCGCAGCTCTTTATCTGCCTCAATCTCCGCTAGCAGGGGGTCGCTCCTCAACATCAACGGAATAGACAACGCCACCACCTGCACCCCCTCATCTCGTCGGGAGAGCGCATCTGCCGCCTTGTTGTCCAAGCCGGGTTTGTAATGGATCTCAAACTTGTACCCGCTCAACTTGGACAACCATCTCTGGTGCTCCTCTGCCACCATGCGCTGCTCCAAGAGGTACTTCAGACTCCGCTGGTCTGTCCGTACCACAAACTCCCTCCCCAGTAAGTAAGGTCTCCACTTCTGAACTGACAGCACAATTGCCATCAACTCTCGCTCGTAAACTGACTTCAGCCTGGCCCTGGTGGATAAGACCTGACTGAAGTAAGCTACCGGCCTCTGCTCCTGCATCAGTACGGCCCCCAAACCGAACCCCGATGCATCTGACTCCACGATGAATTTCTTCTCAAAATCTAGGAGTGCCAGCACCGGCACCGTCGTCATCGCCTCCTTGAGGGCCTGGAACGCCCTCGTCGCCTCCTCTCCCCAGGCAAAAATTATCCTTCTTCAGCTGCTCCGTTAGGGGCCACGCCAATGTGCCGTACCCCTTCACGAATCGCCTGTAGTACCCTGTAAGCCCCAGAAACCCCCTCAAGGCACGTAGTGTCCTAGGCTGTGGCCAATCCAGCATGGCTGAAATCTTCGAACGATCGGCGGCCACTCCCTCCGCCGACACAATGTGCCCCAGGTACTCCACATGTGCCTGTCCGAACAGACACTTCTTCCGGTTGGCCTGCAGCTGATGGCCCTCCAACTCTCGCAGCACTATCTCCAGATGGCTCAAATGATCCTGTAGTGATGCGCTGTAGACCAGGATATCATCAAAAAAGACCAGAACGAACCTCCGTAAATAAGGTCGGAAGACCTTGTTCATCAGGGACTGGAAGGTCGCGGGGGCGTTCGTCAGCCCAAAGGGCATGACGAGGAACTCGTAGTGGCCTTCATGAGTTCTGAAGGCGGTCTTCTGCACATCTTCCTGCCTCATGCGAATCTGGTGGTACCCCGACTTCAGGTCGATCTTCGAGAACACCACCGCTCCGTGCAGCTCGTCCAATAGTTCGTCGATCACCGGAATGGGAAACTTGTCGGGGACAGTCTCCTTGTTGAGAGCCCGGTAATCAACACAAAATCTCCAACTGCCGTCCTTTTTCTTGACCAGAAGCACTGGGCTAGAGAAAGGACTAACACTAGGGCGGATGACTCCTGCCTGTAACATCTCCTGCACCAACTTCTCAATCTCATCCTTCTGTACCTGGGGGTATCAGTACGGACGCACACTGATAGGTGACACCCCCTCCTTTAGCACAATCGCGTGCTCATGGTCTCTCGGTGGCGGAAGACCGCTAGGCGGCTGAAACACCCCCTCAAACCCCTGCAGTAGCTGCTCTACCTCCGGCGGTACCACTGTCGCCCCGGTGGCCTCGTCCGACGCCAACCCCTGGAGCTCAATCAAGAACCCCCCCTCCCTCAGCCTGGAGTGTCTTCGCCATGGTCTTGTAGGACACTGACGAACAACACAAACTCGGGTCGCCCAACAGCACTACCTTCCGGCCGTCTACCTGGAACTCCATCCGTAGTAGCCTCCAATTGAACTTCGTCTCTCCCAGCGACTGCAACCATTGCATCCCCAAAATCAAGTCGACGTTGCCCAAGGTCAAGGGCAGGAAGTCTCCCGTGATCATCACCCCCTGTATGGACACCATCAAGTCCCGGCAGATACCTCTACTCTGCTCGACCACCTCGGTCCCGAGCATGACCCCAAAGCCCTCTGTCTCCGTGATTGGTAACCCCTGACTCTCAATCACCCTAGGGGATACGAAATTGTGGGTTGCCCCACTATCTATCAAGATCACCACGTCCATGTCTCGGACTCTACCAGCCAGCTTCATAGTGTGCACCCGTGTAAACCCCACGATGGAGCTAAGCGAGACCTTGGCCGCCTCCAGTAGTAGAGGCGTGCCCTCCTCCTCGGCCCCTGCCGCCCCCTCCTCGGCCTGCTCCTCCTCCAAGTCCTCCGCATATACCTCGTACACCTGCAGGGCCTGGTTGCGACACCTATGCCCAGGGGTAAACTTCTCGTCGCACTTGAAGCATAACCCCTTTGCCCTCCGGTCTCGCATCTCCGCGTCCGTCATCCTCTTGTAAGGCCCACCTGGCCTCACATCCCCGGGTCTCCCCCGGCCGCTGGGGCCCCTCCTGCAGCGCCTGTCTGTCCGCCTGGGCCCGCCTGTGGGCGTGAAAACTGCCCCCCAAACGCCCCCCTAGCGCGGCGTTCGTCAGCCAACCGGTCCTCTACCGTCAGGGCCAGCTCCATCTGCTCCTCCAGTCCACGTGGTCTGAGAGTACGAAGCTCAGACCTGATGGTGGGCTTCAAACCGTCCATGAAGAATCCTTCCAGGGATTCTGCAGGCATCCCTCGCACGCGGCTCGTGAGCTCCTCGTACTGCTTGATGTAGTCGCGCACGGTCCCCATCTGCCTCAAGGCATGCAGCTGCTCGTAAGCTCCCCCCGCCTGAGAGCCTCGGAATCGGTGTAGTAGTGCCTCCTTGAACCCGTCCCAGGTCCTCAGAGGTCTCTGCTGCTCCTTCCACCTCCACCAATTCAGAGCCTCCCCCTCCAAACAGAGGGCAACCGCCCTCAACCTCTCCTCCTCAGTCAGCCTGGCCAGCTCAAAGTATCTCTCCGCCTTGTAGATCCACCCAATGGCGTCACTACCCTCGAACACCGGCATCTGGAGCTTCCGTATGCGATCATCCGCCCGTGGATCTCTCCCGTCGACACGATCCCCACGCTGCAGGCGACGGTGGTCCCCAAATCGGTCTCCTTCCGGCTCCCACCTCCGATCCTCCCTCCAGTGCCGTTCATCCTCCTCCTCATACTCCTCCTCGTAGTGATGGATGGGATCCTCGTACTCCTGATCCTGATCTTCCGGAGCCCAGTCATCGTCATCGAAGTACTCCGGATCTTGCGCACCCCGCGCGCGCCTCTCACGGGTCCCGTGGGCCCCCCGACGATGCCTGGGGGGTCCTCGTACTCCGCGCGGCCCGTCGGGAGCCCGCGCGTGCCCTGGCGGGCCCGCAGCTCCTCGGCGCCCCCCTGGGGGGGTCGCCCGCCTCCGACGAACCCCCTAGGGGGTCGCCCGCCTCCGGCGAACCCCCTAGGGGGTCGCCCGCCTCCCGCGGCCCCCTGGGGGGTCGCCTGCCTCCCGCGGCCCCTCCAGGGGGTCGCAGCTCCTCGGCGGCCCCCTGGGGGGGTCGCCCGCCTCCGGCGGCCCCGCCAGGGGGTCGCCACCCCTCGGCGGCCCCGCCTGGGGCTCGCCTGCCCTCGGCGGCCCCCAGGCGGGGTCGCCCTGCTCCCGCGACCCCCCTGCGGGGTCGCCGCTCCTCGGCGGCCCCTTGGGGGGCTCGCCCGCCTCCGGCGAGCCCCCTGGGGGGTCGCCGGCTGTCGGCAACCCCCAGGGGGTTCGCCGCCTGCCTCCGTCGCTGCCGATGTGTCGCCGGTTCTTCCTCGGAGCTCTCTCCTAGGGTTTCGGAGAGATCCTCTTGCCAGTCGTCGTCGTTGAGATCCAGATCCAGATCTACTCCTTCTAAAATGACGCCTTCCTGGTTCGGAATCATCGTCGCCTTCCCTTTTGCCCTCAGATCTGATTGATGATTCAGATCTGAGGTGCCGCCTTCCTTTGAGCGCGAGATCTGTGGCGCGGTGATGTTTTGAGCCATGAAGTTGGCGAGCATCTCCTTCATTTGCTCCAGACTTCCCTTGAGATCAGATCTGATCTCAGTTTTGACGGCGTCGATCCTTTCGATGCGATCCGCCGTGTCTTTCTTCCTTTCGACGATTTCCGCATCTAGCCGCTACTCCATAGATTTTGCCGTGGATGATCTTGTTGCTGCCATTGGATCAGAGCTCTGATACCAAATTGATGCGGACTAGGGTTTGTAGAAGAGGTTTGGGGATTTTTATTGGAATTTGGGGAATATGGTTACAAGATAAATAGCCAATTTTTGTAGAGTTGGCCTCTCTCCTAGCTTTTGCTAAGGGAAAAGCCTAAACTCTCTTCTAGATCTCCTCGGAGAACTCTAGGAAATGTCAAATGACGGCTCACAAAATTCGATACCCTAACCCTAGCCCACGCCCTCTCTTATATAATGATGAGGCGTGGTGCGTACAGCAACTAAGGCCCACTAATGGTGCCTAAAGCAATTTTATCCCCAAACCTTCGGTACGCCCAGCAATTACTCCTTAGTCTTCTTGCGCCTCCTCTCATAGGTGATAAACGTATCAATATCTTATCGTTCACTTTGGTAAATTTTGATACCCAAAACTCAATATGGCTAACGGGGGACTTATTTTGAAACGTTGGACCGTTATGCCCCTGAATTAAATAAAAGGGCAACTGAATTGATCTCGATGCTTCAACGTGCAACGAAGGAATCCGCGGCAAACGCTAGGGGGAAAATTAGGGGAAAGATCAGGAATCCATGAAATTGAAGGGAAATCGCGGGCTTGAAGGTCATCAGAAGCAAGAGGGCCAGAAGAGGGGCTGCTGGTGGGCGTGGCTAGAAGAAGCTTGAAGAGGGGTGAAGAAGATTGAGATAAAGCTCACGATGGTGCGTAATTTTTCTTTTTTTCGGAAATATGTGTAAATTTAAAAAGGGAAATGATTTATGTGTATGGATTATGTTAAAATTTCAGATGCTTGGAAGATTATGCTGTTGATTGGTCGGAGCTAGATGAAATAGAGTAAATTCGAAATTTTTAGGTTAGCTAAATTGGAAATTTTCAATTGCATGGTAAGTATGTTAATTAAAGCACAGATGATGTAAGTAGTTAGCCAAGTAGTAGAATTTGCCAAGACGTAAAGGAATTAGCTAGGTAAGGTAAGTTGTTAAAAGTTGGGTTAGTGGTGAGCTAAGTAGTAATATTTTTCAATAATTAGATAAGTTAATTATGCTAATTATGGAATATGCAACATGCAACATGCAACATGGTATATGTGACACAATGGGTACCATGCTAATTGGCAACATTCAACAGAAGCATTTATATATATGCACAATAATTTCCTATATGTGCAAAATAATTTCTTATGCTAAATTATGCCTATTATACACATTGGTAAATGTTTTTTTGCAGAGCCACAAAGTTAATTTGAAGATACATCATGGGGAATGCTGAGACTTGGTTATCAAGGGGGTTATGAAGGTGTGCAGGAGGTAGTTTACCCAGACTGTATTGTTGGATTGTTGTCATTGGACAATATAAAAATGTTGATAAATGAGTTGGGGCATAAAGGAAGGTGCTTCATATACTACAAGCCTTGGAGAAAGGATTTTAGTTGGTGCATGAGAATAGATGATGATGAGAAGGCATCAACAATATTGAACTTGCAGGGGAGTAGAACTGTTGACTTGTATGTTGCACATGAACTTGAAGGGCAGCAAATAGAAGATAGTTACACTGAAAAATATGGCATTGTTGACTTGACTGAGTCAGAAGGGGAGGACACAGATGGTGGGAATAAGGCTGGAAGGGAAAGGAGGAGGGAAGCAGAGATATTTTTTGAACATGATAATGTATGTCCATCTTCAGTACCAAATGAGGAGGGAAGCACATAGGAAACTGTTAAGGGAAAGGAGGCTGAAACTTGGCCAAGTATGATGCAAACTGCAGACACATATGATGCTGAAATGTGTGAGGAAATTGAAGTTAACCCCAGCTGTCCATACTCACTGCAAACTGATTTTGATGAGGCACTGGATGAGGCAACAGGACATATAAAACAAGAGCAGTTGGATGAGGGACTGGCTGAGGCAACAGTGCAAACAGGTCATAATGAACAAGAGCAGGTGTAGATGTTACTTCACAGATAATAGTTGTTGTGATTTACTAGTCAACAATATTTCTGAATCTTTTAACAAGTTTATTTTGGAGGCTAGGGATAAACCTATCATAACATGCTTAGAAATGATTAGGAGGCAGTTGATGATAAGGTTTCAAAAGAAGAAAACAAGTGCTGCCAAGTCGAGTGCAGAGACATGCCCTAGGATTCTTGAGAAAATTTTGAAGCTCAAAAGGAAATGTACTACTCTACCTGTGGTGTATGCTGGTGAGGGTCAGTATGAAGTAAGAGCAGAAAATGGTGTATACACTTTGAATGTGATGACTAAGACTTGTGATTGGATATTGGGATAGGACAGGGATCCCTTGCATTCATGCATGTGCAGCATTGATGGCTGAAAATAAACACCCTGAAAATTATGTTCATAGTTATTACAAAAGGAATACATATTTGCAAGCATATGCAGGCATGATCTCACCCATTCCAGATTCAAGATTTTGGCCTAAGACTACTTACTCAGAGTTAGTGCCCCCAGCTTTTACCAAGCAGCCTGGGAGGCCTGCCAAGAAGAGGAAAAGAGGTCAGTTTGAAACTGGGTCTAGCTCAAGCCAACTTTCTAGAAAGGGTCAGACCCAAACATGTCAAAAGTGCTAAGAAGTAGGGCACAACAAGAGGAGCTGTAAGAATGCAGTGGTAGCTAAGCCCTCTACAAGAACTGGTCTACATAGAGGCAGGCCATCAGCTCAAACTAAGGAGCTTAGCAAAGAGGGTCGGCCAGATTTTGTGTCATTGTTGATGGGTGCTGGGATCAATGTCATAGGTAGAAGGCCAAGCCCAATTGTCCATCAGGTTCCTCCAGCTGTGAGTTACATTTTTTTACATGAGTCATAATTAAATGCATGTTTCCTCATGCAGTACACATATTGATACATGTTTGAATATATCTGTCCATCAGGTTCCTCCAAAGCAGCAATGCAAGAGGCACATAGGTGCAAGAAAAAAGGTTCCTAGCAATATTTCTGTTGTGGATGGCTGTAGTGTGCCACAACAACAATTTCTTCCTCCCCATCAGCAAATCCTGAGGCACAGCAGTGCAAGAAAAAATATAAGTAGAAATATTTCTTTTGGTGATGGCTGTAGTGTGCCTCAGCAACATTTTCTTCCTCCCCAGCAGCAAAGCCAGAGGCACATGAGAGGAAGAAAAAATGTTCCTAGCAATATTTCTACTGGGGATGGCTGTAGTGTGCATCAGCAACAAGTGCTTCCTCCCCAGCATCAGGGCCAGAGACACATGAGAAGAAGAAAAAATGTTCCTAGCAATATTTCTACTGGGGATGGCTGTAGTGTGCCTCAGCAACAACTGCTTCCTCCCCAGCATCAGGGCCCTAGACACATGAGGAAGAAAAAATGTTCCTAGCAATATTTCTACTGGGGATGGCTGTAGTGTGCCTCAGCTTCAGGTACAGCAAGTTGTAATTTCAATTTTATCCTATCCAACTTGTTTAGTTTAGGCATATTTAACTGCAATATTCAAGGTGCAATCTTCATTACAGACACTTCCACCACAACAAGGCCAGATGCATAGAGGAGGTAGGAAGAAGTCAAAATCAATAGGGAGTGAAGAAATTGGAGAACGCAGTGCAACCTCCAGAAGCTGATGTGTTATTCTGAACATGTGTGGTACATTGGAGTTTTTAGTGTATGATAATGTGTTGACATTGTGTTACTTGGATGTAATATGGGTACAATGTGTGAGGTCATTGTCTACTTTGGTGTATGCAAACTGTGTGAGGTCATTGTGGTGTTTTATGGCTACAATGTGGTGTATGAACTGAGTTATGTGATGTAATATATGTTACTTAGATGTAATATATCATGGTTTATGGCTATTCCTGCCCAGCTTTTTACTGTGTACTGTGCATACTGTGTTATGTGTACTGTGTTGATATGAACTGAGCTAATCCTCCCCAGCTTGTTATACTGAATCTGTTCTTGGTATGTGAAATGTGCATCAACATTTGCTGAGCTTTCAAAATTTGCTGAGCCTTTTCTGTTCCATTATCTTGCTCCAGTATTTTGGTCCTGGAATGTGTATCAACTAACCTGGAATGTGTATTAGCTTGTTCTCATTTATAATTGCAATCTTGTGCTCCAGTCTTATATGTTGATATGTGTAATGTGTTTAATGCAACTGAGCTATTGCCAGCATGTGCTCCAGAATTAACAGTGTATACAGTGTTTGCTCCAGTATTTTGTTGCTGAAATGCTTGTTCTCCTGTATAATTGCCAGCATGTGCTCCATTATTATATGTTGCCAACACATTCACTAATCCACAACTGATATCATTTTGGATACACAAAAAATGAAAGGTTATATCATTTAATTGCCAGCTTGTGCTCCAGTATTTTGTGCCAGCTTGTGCTCCAGTATTTTGTTGCTGAAAGGTTATATCATTTTCTCTCAGAATCATGGATGTGGATACACAAAAAAGCTACATGTTGCATCACAGATAATAAAAGTTTAACATTGTTTAATGTAACATATACATCATCACTACAACCATAATTATAAGACCAATTAGTGAGCTCACATATAGCTTAATTGATCTACACTCATTTATGAATCTCTGAAGTTGTACATTGCTTTCCTCCCACATATCTATTGCCTTATCCAATTTGTTCTCTCTATCTATCATCCTTCTATCTGTAAATGCATGTGCAGAATTGTCCACCGTGATCCTTCTCTCATTTGCATCCATTAAGTTTAGTATCACCATTCTTGACCACTCAGAATGTGGTTGATCCTTCCACAAGAAGAATTTGCAGCTCTTCTCCTTATCCCTACTTGGACACGACCAAAATCGTCTTCCTGGGTTTGCTCTTGTCCATGACATTTTGCTTGGCGTCCGCAACCCACAGTAGCAGTACTTGCAATCTTCATGATCTGTTTCAAAATCTCCAAAACTATGCCTTGATCTCCCACTATTGCTATCCCCAACACTCATTTTCTTGCTTCAAATAACATCAAAACATATATTTAGTACAATTTTTGGGTCAATTACTTGTTCTAACTTACAAAATTTCCTTACTTACCCGTATGTTGTCTTCCTTGCCGCAGCTATCTCCTTACAGCAGCTCCGTGCCCTAGTTGATGAAGAACCAGCAACCGGCGCCAACAAATCTCCTTCCTCCCCGTGATAAATTTATTTGCTGCTGAGAGGCATATTTGTCCAGCTTCTTTCACGTGATATCGCGTGATCCACTTATTTGACGGAAAACCTGAAAAGGGTATCACGTTTTACACTTCATCGTACGTTTGGGTATCAAAATTTACCAAAGTGAACGATAAGGTATATACTTGACAAAGGCCCAAACGTTGGGGTATTTTACTGTCATTTACCCATCTTGTTATTCCTCTTTCCCTATGTTCTTCCTTTCATATCTGGGCAATAGGAAATAAACTTCAGTAAACGATATTTTCTTCATCGAAAAGTCCCTGATTCTTGTATCTCAACCCTATGTTATATTAAAAACCAGGAACTATATGATATTATGTGTATTGTGTATTAATAATAAGCTCCTTGCACAACAAACAAAGAGATGTCATAACTTATGAGGTACTATACGGCACAACCCATGTAAAACAGATAAGCTAAAGCACAACTTTCTTATGTTGTATCATTCTCCTTAAACCAGGAAATTGGACAATTAACGGAATAATACTTTATCTAAATTTGGTAGGATTACCTTGACATTGCAATTCTTATGTTTAATGTTCTATCAGACACTCAAAAGTCTACATAGCGCTACAAGTCGCAAATCACAAAAATTAGTAACTGTTAGGATCCGAAATTAAGATGCAATTTTTATAGAAAGCAATAGCACCAATCTAGATAATTGAATACAAAATAGATGTATTCTCCTCCTAAGACGCCAAAGAGGACGTCCGCACTCGTCTACCTATTGAATCACACCAATATCAAAATCATAGCATAAGAAAGACAAGTAACGGCTAGCCCCTATATATAATAGAAATTAGGGTTACTTGGCTAACGGGTCGCGCGTGTGGGCTTTCATGGGCCGACGGCTGATGGGGCATGGGTCTTCCTGCGCACATAGACCCGTGTCCCATCAATACTCCTTCCCCCAAAGAGCCACCTTGTCCTCAAGGTGGAAGTCTGGAAAACGTTGCACCATCTCATCCATATCTTCCCATGTGCTCTCATGCTTTGGCAAGCCCTTCCACTGCAGCAACACCTGGCGCGCTCCTGTGTCTCCCCGCCGAACTCCTTTCAATACATCGGGCTCCATCCTCATCCACATGTCTGCAGTAAGTGTCTCCGGTAAAAAGGGGATCAGTGTGTGGTCACTAATAGCCTGGCGCAACTGTGAAACATGGAACACTGGGTGGATAGCCGATCCTGGGGGTAATCTCATCTGTAGGCCACATGTCCTACCCTCGCCTCAACCTCGAAGGGCACGTAGTATCGGGGCGCCAGCTTCTCATTTCTTCTGTGAGCCACGGATCTTTGTCTGTACGGGCGCAGTTTCAAATACACCATGTCCCATATCGCGAACTGTACGTCTCGCCGGTGCAAATCTGCTCTCGCCTTCATTACCTGATGTGCACTTGCCAAATGTAGCTTCAGCTCCTCCAAAACACGATCCCTCTCCGCCAAGTACTGCTCCACCTCCGAAACTGGAGTCGTCTCATGCCCATAATGTAGCAGGTGAGGTCTGCCATAAAGAATCCTGAAGGGTATCGTCTGCGCTGCCATGTGATATGATGTGTTATACCAGTATTCAGCTCATGCCAGCCAACGAGCCCACTCCTTGGGATTATCCGAAATGAAGCACCGCAGATAAGTCTCCACATTCCTGTTTACCACCTCTGTCTGTCCATCGGTCTGAGAATGATAGGTCGTGCTTCGCTTCAACGCCGTCCCCTGCAGCCTGAAAAGCTCCTGCCAGAATCTATTCTGGAACACCTTGTCTCGGTCCGAGACTATAGACTTTGGAGGTCCATGCGGACGAATGATCTCTGCCATCAATACTGCGATGTAAGGATGCCGAAGCGGGACAAAGTGTGCATATTTGCTGAGGCAGTCGACCACAACAAAAATGACGATGTATCCCCCCGACTTCGGCAACCCATCTATGAAGTCCATGGAGAGGTCCCCTCATACTCGATCCGGTAAGGATAGCTGCTGTAGTAGTTCTCCTGAGGACATTGCCTGGTACTTGTGACGCTGGCACACATCACACTCTGCCGCCACCCTCGCCACCTTCTTCTTCATCCCCTTCCAGTAGACCTCCCTCGCCAGTCGCTGGTAGGTCTTGAGGACCGCAGAATGTCCTCCAATGATACTATCGTGAAACTCCTGGAGTATGGCCGGTATATATGTGAATGTCCTCGGTAGCACAAATCTCCCCCAGTAAAGCAACCGTCCCTCCTGAAGAGAATACCCCGGAAACTCAGTCGACCACTGCAGAAGAGCCTCCCGAATATCGGCAACTCCGGATCCTGCTCCACCTCCTGATGTAGCGGACCCAAGTCCTGAAGAACGGACACTGCTAGTGCGCCAGCTCCCCCTCCTCATCTCGCCGGGATAATGCATCAGCCGCCTTGTTTTCCAGCTCCGGACGATACTCAATCTCAAACATGTACCCCATCAGCTTCCGCAGCCACTTCTGATGCTCCTCTGTTACCATCCGCTGCTCCAACGTGTACTTCAGGCTCCGCTGATCTGTGCGTACTAGGAAGCTCTGTCCCAACAAGTATGTCCTCCACTTCTGTATGGACAACACTATGACCATCAGCTCTCTCTCGTAGACCGACCGCAGTCAGACCCTCGCAGTCAGCACCTGGCTGTAGTAAGCAATGGGCCACTGTTGTATCAATACTGCTCCTAGCCCATGTTCCGATGCATCCGCCTCTACCACGAAAGGTATGGAAAAGTCAGACAACGCCAATACTGGCACAGTGGTCATTGCCCTTTTCAGGGCCTCAAATGTTGTCGTCGACTCCTCTCTCCAATGAAACTAGTCCTTCTTCAATAACTCTGTCAGCGGCCATGCAATCGTCTCATACCCCTGCACGAATCTGCGATAGTATCCTGTCAGCCCCAGGAAACCCCGTAGCCCTCTGAGCGTGGTGGGACGCGGCCAGTCCAGCATTACCGCTATCTTTCCTCTATCTGCTGCAACCCCTCCTGCTGACACTACATGTCCCAAATACTCCACCTGTGGCTGCCCGAAAAGACACTTCTTTCTGTTCACATATAACTGATGGTACTGTAGCTCCTGAAACACAACCTGCAGGTGGTCCAAATGCTCCTCCAGGGTACGACTGTACACCAAAATGTCATCGAAGAAAACTAGTACGAATCGCCTCAGATAGGGACGGAATACATTATTCATAAGAGCCTAAAAGATGGCAGGTACGTTTGTTAAGCCGAAAGACATGACAAGAAACTCGTAGTGACCCTCATGCGTCCTGAACGCCGTCTTGGGCACATCCTCCAGTCGCATCCTGATCTGATGGTAGCCAGACTTAAGATCTATCTTGCTGAACCAGGCTGCCCCATGTAACTCGTCCAGGAGCTCGTCTATCACCGGTATGAGAAATTTATCTGGGACCGTCTCCTTGTTCAACGTCATGTAGTCCACGCAGAAGCGCCAACTACCATCCTTCTTCTTCACTAATAACACTGGGCTGGAAAACGTGCTCACACTGGGCTGAATCACCCATGATGCACCATCGCTGACACCATTCTCTCTATCTCATCCTTCTGATGCTGGAGGTATCGGTAGGGCCGCACGCTAATAGGGGACACGCCCTCTCGCAGTACTATGGCGTGTTTGTGGTCCCTGGTGGTGGGAGACCCCGAGGCTCCTGGAAGATCTTCTCAAACTGCTCCATCAGCTGATGCACCCCTCCTGAAATGGGCTGCTCTGCACTAGCCTCTGCGCCTCCCTCACCTGTCAACGAGTACAGCTCCACTAAATATCATCCTCCCCAGTCTGGATGGTCCTCACCATGGTCTTCACAGAGACCAAGACTCTGCATAGGGTGGGTCCCCCTGGAGTATCACTGCTCTCCCTGCCTCCTGAAACTCCATCCGCAGCAGCTTCCAGTTCACTGTCATCTCCCCTAACGTCTGCAGCCAGGTCATGCCCAAAATGATGTCGGTGCTCCCCAGGCCTAGAGGTAAGAAACCTGTGATCACCTGTATCCCCTGCATGGTCAGTACCAGCCCCCTGCAAACTCCCCGACTGCTCTCCTTCCACGTCCCCATCATCGCACAGAAACTGCCGTAGTCAGCTGGAGCCCCTGCTGGCCACCACCCTCCTGGAGATGAAGTTGTGGGTAGCCCCACTGTCAATGAGCACGGTCACCTCCTAGTTGCCGACCTCCTTCCTCGGCTTCATGGTATGGTTCGGTGTGAACCCTACCACGGAGTTGAGGGACACCTCTGCCACGTCCAACTGCTGGCCCTCCAGCTCCTCCTCTACCTCAGCTGCCTCCTCCTCGTCAGCCTCGTCGTCATCGCCCTCCAAAAGCAGCACCTGGAGCTTGCGCCCCGCACACCGGTGGCCCGGTGTGAATCGCTCATCGCATCTAAAACACAAGCCCTTCTGGCACTTCTCCCTCATTTCCGCGTCCGGCATGCGCCTGAACTGCCCCCTGCCTGCGGTGTACTACCCTTCTCTCCAGTCTTCTCCCTGACCCCCGAATCAGTCCCCGTCGTGGCTCTTTGTTGTCCACCCGTTACTGGCTGACTACAAACTGTCGATCCGCTCCAACCTCCCCGGCCCTCCTATCCTCCAGTTGATAGTCCTCTGCCATCTGAGCGTACTCCATGGCCTCCATCAAACTCTGATGCTTATGCATGCGCACGGCTGCTCGAATAGCGGCCTTCAGCCCCTTCATGAAGGTGCTCTCCATCGTCTCGTTGGTCACCCCGTGCACCTGTCCCGAAAGAGCCTCAAACTGCTCTAAGTAGTCTCTCACCGTTCCCTCCTGTCGGAGAGAAAGCAGCTACTCCCGTACGTTCCCCACGTGGGGTCTCTGAACCTCTCTACCATCTAGTCCCTGATCTCCTCCCATGAGCGAAAAGGACGCCTCGCGTCATTCCACTGAAACCACGCCAAGGCCTTCCCATCTAGGCATATGCCAGCCGCCTCCAACTTCTGCTCCTCCGTCATGCGAGAGACTCTAAAAAATCTATCCGCCCTATAGACCTACGAGACCGGGTCCACTCCATCGAATATAGGCATCTTCAGCTTTCTTAGTCGGTCTATATTGAATCCACCTGGTCCCCGCGACCTCCGCCGTGTCTAGGCTGGTGCTAGTACTGATACATCTCCTGGTGTCGCTCGTAACCCCCATGGGGTCCTCCTCGGTCTCCGTGCCCACCCCCTTCGTCACCTCCAAACCTGCCCTCTGGCCCCTCTTGGAAGTCTCTGTAACCACCACATGCGCCTACTGTGCATCCCTCTGGGTAGTGGGGCGGGGGTTGCCACCTTCTGTCGTCAAATCGAGTGTCGAGAGGGTCCTGATAACCTTCGCCGTAGCCCCTGTGCTCCTGAAATCCCACGGGCGCCAATTCCTCCTCGAAGTCACGTGCCGGCACCTCCCGCCGCGGCTGCCCGTCGTGAACGTGCTGAAAGTCGCCGTAACCAGCCCCAAAATCCCTGCGCGGGGGTCTGCGCAAGTCTGCAGGGCCGCGGCCTGCCTAGGGCAGGGCCGCTGGCCCCGCCTGAGGTCCTGGGGCCCAGCGGCCCCCATGTGGGTTGGGGGTCGCCGGCCCCCCTGGGGGCTTCGTCGCCCCTGGGCGAACCCAGGGGAGGCCGCCGCCTCCCCAGCGGCCCTCCTGGGGGGCAGCGGGGCCCTGGGGGCTACCGCGGCCCCCCTCTTATTCGCGCGCCTTCCTGAGAGGGTGGGTGATGCCGCCGGTCCATCCTTGGGCTTCCGCTGCCTTTCGCCTCACTTCTTCTCAATAATCGTCCTTCTACGGCTCATCTTCCTCATCTTCGACAAATTCCTCCTCCACAAAGTCGCTTTCCGGGCCAAAAATCTCAACTTTCTCCTTCACCTTGCATAAAGGTGCCGCCTTTTCCACCGTCTTAGGGTTTCCATCTCCTTTGTTGTTCGTCGTCAATTGATTTAGGGCTCCCATCAATTGCACAAATTGTTCGTCTTGCTTCGCTTGATTCGACGCCAATTGGGAGATGGAAGTCGTCAAACTTGCCATGGACTCATCGTTCCCCGCCAACGATTTCTTGATAGCCTCGATCTCGCTCGTGAACTTTGCCTCCAACGCCTCAATTTTGTCTTGTGATCTCGTCGTAGCCGCCATCGATCGTCACGTGCTCTGATACCAAATTGTTAGGATCCGAAATTAAGATGCAATTTTTATAGAAAGCAATAGCATCAATCTAGATAATTGAATACAAAATAGGTGTATTCTCCTCCCAAGACGCCAAAGAGGACGTCCGCACTCGTCTACCTATTGAATCACACCAATATCAAAATCATAGCATAAGAAAGACAAGCGACGGCTAGCCCCTATATATAATAGAAATTAGGATTACTTGGCTAACGGGTCGCGCACTCGTGGGCTTTCATGGGCCGGCGACTGATGAGGCGCGGGCCTTCCTGTGCACATAGACCCGCGTCCCATCAGTAACATTAGCCGTTCTAATGTTTTTAGACTAGTTCACTGACATAGTTTCCGTTAGTTAATTTACTTGTTTAATGTTTGTGACTTCTTCTTTTGCATTCTATATTTCCTCATTCATGCTTTTGCTTGTTTATTTCCTTACTAGTGAGTCGAGAACTAAATGAACTTCCTATTTTTTTTAATCACTGCTTCTAATTAGAA
The DNA here is from genome assembly GCA_030789695.1 of Scilla litardierei. Classification (NCBI taxonomy): domain Eukaryota; kingdom Viridiplantae; phylum Streptophyta; class Magnoliopsida; order Asparagales; family Asparagaceae; genus Scilla; species Scilla litardierei. The sequence goes on along the minus strand of CM061134.1, from coordinate 218,565,732 downwards.
CACCAAAGTTATGACGATGGTTAAGAGTTATGTTTTTATATTCTAACATCCCTTGTGGGTTGAGCATTCTTTTTGCACGCCAAAACTGCAGGCTTTTGCACAACGGTATCTTTCTTTTTAATAATCCACTTCTTGCCCACAATGGGTTTAAACTTGGATTGCTATGAAACCATCTTTTAAGTTATAGCCACTATACCAAACCTCCAAAATTCTGATAAGGGTTGATGGTTATATTTGTATATTCTAACACCATTTATAGCAAATAACTCCCATTAAACTTACAATAAAAGAAGTTTTCGGAGTAAATATGGCATGCCCTATGTATCTGAGTGCCCATGGGATCGCCATAGATAAAGATAAAATTATCAGTGCTAGCTAAAACACAAATCAACAGGTGAATTGGCATCGCAGAATAAGGATATTCGCATAGAAGATGCATGAGCATGTAAACGTACCTGCTCTATGATAGCAAAATAATGGGAGTTAGCCTGCATTGAAAGGATAACACAGAGTGAGTCCAGTTTCAAACAAAAAGAGTCAGTTATTATAATTAAAGATGAGAAAGCTACAAATTTAAGAAAGAGTGAGAGTTTGAAGTTGAGCAGAAAAGTACCACATTTGTCAATCACATTATGTAATATGTTCTAGTAAGAAAATATTCTTTTGCAATGTTCTTTTGTTTAAAAATTAATTAAACAGTCATAAGGCACAGTTAGCGCTAGAACAGAAAGGAGCTACTGGGTAAGGTCTCCTTAAATAGGTACATTAGTGCAAATGCCAAACCATTTCTACAAATATGTGCAGTCATTGATCAGTGAGAATATTAGAAACTAATATGTAGTATAGACACATAGCTATATAACCCAGAACTGAGAGTCACACTGGTCATGCACAATGAGCTCCAAATATAATCCGAGAGATATCACGAATTAATCCACACCACAAGTTCATGTCTGACACTGAGATGGTAGGATTGACTGCAAGACTGTCAGGCATATGATGTCATCTAATTTGAATTCGTTCCAATTTGCTAGGCAATCTAAGAAACATTGTGTATCAAGAGAAGATAGATCACAATTCATTGCAGCCATAATATATACCCAGTCTCAAGCGGACAATTTCATATTTCTAGTTCTATTGGAGCGAGTCTGTGAATAATCCTAAAAGCGAAAAATAAAAGAGCTTTATAGCCCCCCTTCAGGCGAAGACTTAAGTCTGCTCTTTTCCAAGGATAACTGCCAATAAACCCAATACCATAGGAGTGTAAATATATTGAGGGAAGAAACAAATGAAATGGCAATAGATGATAATTTTAGAAGGCCACATGCAGCAAGATCAAAACCTTAAGATCTTCGTAAAACGTGATCTTGAAATGAGGTAAGGCTCATCTACCAGAAGTGACAGATCTCACTCCATTCAGAACATAAATCCCCTTGGATCCAAGCCAATGCCACTACATCCTTATGCCAATCTGAAGATGAAGAGGATGTATAAATTTTATCTTTTCTGGTACGTTCAATTAGATTAATGTCAGCATTAAAATGCATGGCCAGGCTTTGAAAAACAGTTTGAGATGCTTTGGGTCGCAATTTGGGAGTGATCATGAGGGCAAAAAGAAAGAGATTTCTATGATAACACCAGACATGGAAAGAACGGATCAGACGTGGATAAAGGACCCAAGATCAACTGATAGGTGATTGAGGCAATGAAGCAGGAAAAAGAATACCTATTAATGGAGGAAGAAAATTAGATGGCAAAGTGATAAGATAAGAAAGAGGGTAGAACTTACCATAAAAGGTGACACCGGAGTAATGTAAGACGAGGTTAAATTCGATATGGATTAAGCATAACAAGGAGATGTTAGACAGTGTGTTGATATCATCAACTACCTTGTGATCAAGAAGAAGGCTACGTCATTTGAATAAGAATAACAAAACAGGAAGGGGATAAAGATGATAAGCAAAAATTACAATCAACACATCAATGATCAGCAACTAACTACAGATTTGACTAGAGAAGAGAAGAATCTTAAATTACCTCCCATATTGCTGTTTTCTGCAATTGTTCTGTGCTAATAAACCTGAAGAGAGAAGATGGTATGGTGAGGGTAAGGTAAGAAGATGAGAAAGAGAAGAGGCTGATGACCACTGCCTCTACTTAATACAAAGTGTGAGGTGCTCTGGTGGGCTTCAATAATCCGGTGTTACCCATCTAAGTAGAATGAACACTCCTAATACGATACCCTATCATTGGAAGTGGGCCAAACGGGTGTGTCAAAGACACAATCGATGTGATTCCTCTTTTTTGTGTGTACTTTCTAAATCTTGCAATATGTATCATTTTTAACAAAGCTGGAGGTCAAGAACAAAAGAAATGAATTACCAGGTTGAAGTACTATCCCATATACATCACTGCAAAATGATAGCATCAAATGTAATAGCACAGCGATGATTGGTCAGCGTGTAGCAACTAAGCAGAGAAAAGAGGTTTTGGAGACAACTGAGAGGTAATGAGGAAACATATCATATTATTATAGGTGCAATTGTAACTTGCTAAGAGGCAGATTTCAAAGAAACATAAATGGTGAAAATTTCTTTATGTAAACCCTATGTACGATTAGCAGATAGGCAAATAGTTGCAATCAAATTAAGGTTCAATTTCAGCTAAAAAGATCTGCTAATTTTACCTCATCATTCATCACCCAACCTCCTCCCACAATCTCGAGCTGCCCATTCTTCACCAGCCTCGTAAACCTCTCCCTCTGCAAGCTCGACGAGTCCCTCCACCACCTCTCCAGATACGACATCTCCTCCCAGATGAACTTCCTCCGTTCATCCTGCCACAATCCAAAATATCACTGCCCATTTGTTCAATTCCTCAACTCGACAGCATCAAATTACTAAGAAATGATAATAAAATTTATACCTTTGAGAGAGATTCCACAATTGTATCCAAAATATGCCGAGATTGCCGCTCGTAATACTCCTCAACGGTGAGCTTCCACCCAGGATCATTATGCGAGTGGGGGACAACGAAAACCTTGAGCTTTTCCTCGTTCCATTCGTTCCCAGCATAGGAAACCCTCCACCCTTGCTTCCATGGCCCGCCGTCAACATCCAAAAACTCGATCTTGTCGTATAGATCCTTGGTTGTGATGTCAACGGACGCGACCTCGTGTCCCTTGCCCCCGATCCCGCCGGCAGTGGCGTCAGCGGCGACGACGGGGCGGCGGATGTTGGGGCGGCGGGTGAGGCGGGGCTTGGAGCGGGAGGTGTGGAGTGATGATAAGGGGTTTGGGACGCCGTATCGAAGAACGACCGCGATGAATAGGATGAGGGAGATGGCGAGTCCGATTGCAAAGAAGGCGGATGAGGTCGGAGAGAGGAGATCGCGGCGGCGGCGGGAGGATGATGTGCGGCTGGTTTTAGGGCGGGAAGTCGTCGGTAGTAGGGACTGGCCAAAGATCCCGCCGCCGCCGCCTCGCCGGTTGCCGGAGAAGATGGCCATCTATGGGGCTCGATCGGTTGCTGACGAGAGTGAAGTAAATGAAATTTTTTTCTTGATTATTACGACAACCCAACGCGGCAACGCACGGACTTATTTTTGGGGTTATCGGTTAGAAAATTACCAAGTCTGATAGTCTCTGTGATAATTTACTGTGGGCACAAACACTAGTTATCTTACACCGGACAATAAATAAACTTAGTTGGCCCAGCCCACAAAAAATACGGTGGCTTGTATTAAGGCCTGCATTTCTTATTTATTTATTTTTAGATCTTGTTGCCAAAACACAACCTCCTATTTTTTCACCATGTCTCTATTAGCTTTAACTAGTGTTAAAAAAAATACAACCTTCTATTTTTCCTTCTATTTTTCCTGATGATCCAATCCGTTCATTTTAATCGTCATGTTCTAAATCCCCAAGCTAACAATTTTCATGTCACTCCAATAGAGTTTGCTTGTCCATCCACTCATCGATTTGCGATAACACAACTTTTTTTGCAACGGCTAAATGAACGATCGAATCTCCTTGGGTTCATTTGAACTGGTGGTTTGGCGTTTTAGAATGTGAATATCAAAACTGAACGGATTCAATAGTCACAAAAATAACAATGGACGAGCCATGTGTAACGACCCGCTCTCGGGGACCCGTTACTTATTTGATTTATTTGCAGGTCCCGCAGTTTACCAGTGAATTCAGCATAGCCACAACTCAGAGATGTACCAACAACACTCAAATCAGCATTCAACGTTATTATAGTCCGAGCAAGATTACAAACCAGCTGCTGCACTCTCTCACACAAAATACATGAAAGGAAAAGTACGGAAAGGAAATACAGAATAGAAATACATCTCACAACACACACACACCAGCACAGATAACTAAAACTCCGTGGCTTCTAGGTCGTACGCAGGCTCCTCGTACTCAAGGGCAATCTCCTCGATCAGGTCGTCGTCTGCTGGTGCCACAAGTGGAACCGAAGGTAAGTTAAAACGATTCTAAGCAAAGAAAAGGAGTACTGTACAAGTCTGACAAGCGGAAGTAAAGTAAAGTACGGTGTAGTGTATGTATAAGTGTAGCAAGTAAAGTGCATGACTGTAAAGAAGTAACCGTGCAAGCTCCACTAGAACTACGTGACTCAAGTCGGAGAGTACAATATGTGACCGTTCAGTTCGTCTCTTGCCTGGGTGCTACCCAGACGAATGCCGGAACCCAGGCAGCAGGATGGTTTGCCGAAACGCAGGCAGCAAGACAGGGCGCCGAAACACAGGCGACAGGACAGGAAGATCGAACTCTAGTCACTCCCGTACTCTCGCAAACCATGAGTTACCCCGAAACCCCGGTGACGTGTCGAGTACAAGTTCTTTACATGATTGTTCCACGGGACGTTCCAAGTGGACTGTGCCAAGTACAAAGGACAAAGACAAGTCCAACACAAGAAGGTGTCGTATGCTTCTGTGCTTCGAGCACGTAGTAGTGCGTGCTACAAGTTTGTACATGCACAGCGGACTAGATTCCTAAATTTAGAACCTGTCGTGACTTACCAAAATCAACACCGTCGTTGTAACGACCCGCTCTCGGGGGCCCGTTACTTATTTGGTTTATTTGCAGGTTCCGCAGTTTACCAGTGAATTCAGCATAGCCACAACTCAGAGATGCATCACAATACTCATAACCAGCGTACAGACGTTATTACAGTCCAAATTAAAGTACAACAACCACCAGCACACTTTCTGAAAAGAAGTGCGGAAAAGTAAATACACAGTACAACCCACACACCAACAGTAAAGTAAATAAAACTCTGCAGCTTCAGGGTCAAGTGTAGGCTCCACAAACTCTGGGGCAATCTCCTCGATCAGGTCTTCGTCTGCCGGTGCCATAAATGGAACCGAAGGTAAGTCACAACAATTCTAGCAATAGAAAAAGAGGAGTGCACAGATATGGAGCAGGCTATGGTAAACAAGTGCGGAAAGTAAAGTAAGGACAGACAAGCATGCAAGTGCGATAAGTAAAGTACATCAAGTCAAGCATGCAAGGGTGACAAGTAAAGTAAGGTGACCGAGCGAGTACGACTAGTGACATACAAGAATAACCATGACGATAGCAATGACTATAGCAATAATGAGAGTACTTGTGCCTATTATAGTTCGTGACTTATAACGGGAAGTACGATATGCAACCAAGAGTCCACCTGATATCCCGGGTTACAACAAAACGATACGGTACAATCAATACGATACAATCAAAACGGTACTTTTTAACAAAACGATACTGTTCAATCAATACGGTACTATCCACTGGAGATCGGACTGGTCGCTCCCACACTTCCGCAATTATAAGTTACCCCAAAACCCCAAGTGTCTGTGCAAGTTACCGTTCTTTGCAGTTTTACGAGTCATTTACTGTTCTCACATTTCTGGTTACAATCTTTCTGTCAAGCATGACAATCTGTTCATGTCAATAACTGTTCCGAGACTAGATGTTAAGTCATATGCGTTAACGATACTCCAAAGATCTTTGCTTGTTGAAAAGTCAAGGCAGAAACCTCAAGAGAGAATGTCAGTCTTGAGCAATGTGTGAAGTCCAACAACTAAGGTACCGATCCATGCTTCGAGCATGCGGTGTTTCCATTAAGCACACTAGCTAGATTCCTAAAGTTAGAATTTAATGTGACTTACTATCTTCGAGGTGATGGTAGTGAGCCGGGGCTGGATCTAGTGCCGATGCACGAGATTCGATGCCTGCAAATACAATAACAATTAGTTAGAGAATACACGATTTCTTATTTATTTAACTTGGTTGTTTTGATTTTTAAAACTGTTGAAACGGTGTCGGAAAATGTTCTAAATTTTTATATAGGCTATATATGATAAAAATAGTTTTACTACATGAAGGAATATTTTTTTGAAGTCTATAGTAATTTTTATAATTTTTAGAAACTCAAAATAGTTTAAAAACCCAGATTATTTAAGTTACGCGTATCTTCCGTAATTTCTTACGGGAGCAATACAAGTCGGAATGACTTGAGTGAACAGTCAAAATGACCGTCTCGAAGTCTATTATCACATATAATTTTATCAAATATTAGTGTACGTAAAATCAGCGAGTTACGATTTTTAGAATGAATTATACCTATTAAATCTTTAAGTTCGAAAAATCATTCCGGAATAAGTAGGCGTCTGATCGCAGTGAGACTAGCGCCATTGGATCTGAAATGTCGTTTCTGATTTTCTGGAGCTATCCACACATTTTTCTGGCCCCTGTATAATTAGTTATAGATTTAAAACCATAATAAGCATTTAATAATTAATTAAAATTACGAAAAATACGAAAATCTTCGTAATTACGGTTGTGCCATCGCAACCTCCGTTTACGCTCTTCGTATTCGAGCGTCGGTGGGGGGTCTTCTGCGCTCGGAGCAGCGGCGGGGGAAGAGGCGACGGCGGGAGGCGGCGGTGGGCGGTGGGTGAGAGAGGGAGAGAGATGGATAGAGAGAGGGTGCGAGAGAGAAGAGAGATTGAACGGGGGGAATGGGTTAGCCTGGGTTTCATTCGGGGAAGAGAGACTGAGGATGTTTTCGTTGCTCTGTGGGTGTTGTGGGTGTTTGCTTCGAGAGAAAGAGGGGGATTAAATAAGAGATGTAATCTATTATAATTGGGGGGTTGGAGATGAATGAACGTGTGACATCAACCCATGATTTCGCAGGGTGACGACAAAGCTGGATAGGGGTTCTTAATAGGTTAGGTGATAGCTTAGACTAAGTTTGGAAATGTGACGATGGTTGGTGGATGTTTAATGAGTTTAGGTATATGTTTTGACTAAGTTAAGAAACGCATATCACATGGCTACCAAAAGTTGGGGTTACGTAAGTGATTAGGTAATTAGGGGGGTAATTAGAATAGTTAGATAGGTAATTAGGGAAATGTAATTAGCAAAATTACGATTTTGTCCCAACTAGAAAACGTGTCCGAAAAATTACGAAAACATACCCACGGGATCGTATTGTCGCGAGGATGGCGAATACGAAGTCCGTTTCAGGGTTTGGGCTACGCGAATACTAGTTTTTGGCCAAAACGTTTGGAAAGCGGGTTTGCGGGTTCTCTACTGAAATGATATCCGAAAATTATGAAATTAATGTGTGAGGCCCTAAATGATCATAGGAGGCTACTGGAGAAGTTTGAAAATGTTTTGAAGACGTTTGAATAGGAAATTAATTCGTCGAATCAAAACGGTAATTTTGTGAGATGAATTTTAACAGGAATGTTTTGGGCATTTGCAGAAATCTGAAATTGCTGAAATACAATACGATAAGTCTAGTGCTCTAAAATATTTTTATAAGAATTTTTTGAAATCAGTTTTGTTATAAAACTCTTTACGAACATTTATAAAGTAAAATTAATTTTTAAAATACGTAAAAACGGGTAAATCGAAGTGATGGAATTTCAGGTCGTTACATCCTACCCTCCTTAAAAATAATTCCGTCCTCGGAATTTCTTAAAACTTTATAAAATAAAATAATTGTTGTTATTAAGAAGCTCAAACAAATAAATGATAAAATGGAAAACTAGGCGAATGATTTAGAAAATAAGTTGTTAATAGCATGAAATATAATGTGATATCATAGCATCAAGAAAACAAGAGATATTACTAATAAATATATACTATTAACATCACCATAGCTTCCGTAACTATTTCTGAGACCAGTATCATTACAATAGTTACACTGCCATCTCAGGTAGACCAAGATTAACATGAGATAATAATATCACATGAAAATGAGGGCTATTATGATGACAACATCTGTTCGAACTTGGAACCTGAGGTGATAAGCCAGTAGCAAGCTATTTAAACCACATAAACCGGAAGACTATAAAGTTTATTCGTGCTACTGGTGACTAACGGGTCTGGCCACAGATGTTGTTCATAATATAGCATGTATCGACTAATCCACCAACAACATCAATTTCCATAATGCCCAACCACATGCTAACGTCCAAATCACCGCCCAAAGGTAAGTACAAGGCCAACATTCTAAGTCAGTACTCACTGCTAGCATTCCTTCCTTTAATCTCCATACTATCCCACAATAAGGCAGGATCCAAGCTCTCATCCAGAGCCAAGCACAAGGCCTACATCCAACTTCAACACCTAAGGCCAATATCATGCCAATAATCATCGCCATCACTCCTTCCGTAGACCAATACTTGACATTCGCAACCCCCAACATCACCCAACAAATGAACAACCAAAAACACGCTTTTCCGCAAACCAAAAGAAGTAGACGCAAGAGGAAGCCTAAACGAAATCTCAACCGGGGTGAGACCCATGGCAGAGAACTCAAGAGAAGCCCAAGGATCACGGCTTCCCAAGATCTCAGCCAAGTGGCGGTAGCGAGGGTGGCGACGAGGGTTGTTGCCAAGGCCAAAAATCCCAAAACAGAACGTCGAAGGGCCATTGGTGGTTGCGGGTCCTAGGCGATGAGAGCTGCGGCTGGTTGACGATCCATGGCAGGGACTTCCGATGGAGTTGAGCAGAAGCTGGCGGGGCTTCGGGTGAGATGGCGAGCTCGCTTGGGGAAGAGGCCGGGAGGAGGAGGGGCGATGTCTGAGCGAAAAGGGAACCACGGGGTGGCTTGGGAAGGAAGGTGTCACGACCCGCTTCCCTAAAATGGAGGCGAGACGTGAAAAGGTCCGCACGAGAGTGGAGCTGTGAAGCCCCAAACCCGATAAGCGTCCACAATACATAAACAGGTCCCTGTAACCACAACAGAATAGCAATAATAACACAAGGAGAGACTGAGATAAAATTCACATCTCACAAATATTGTCCAGCATCACAAATAAGTTCAACATCCAGAAAAGCCACCAGGCTAAAAGAAAAGAGTCTAAAGGCCCAGAACAAGGCCAACAAAAGCAACGACATAACAAAGTATGGGTGCCACGCACCAATAACAAACAACTGCCTAACAAAATAAAACGCAACGGAGACACTATGACTGGTCCCCAGTGTCCACGTACTCCCCGTCAAACACAAGCTCGGGCTCGGCGTCAGCAAACACCTCGTCCTCAACGAGGTACTCGGGCTCAGGATCTAACATGTGTCACCCAAAAGAGTAAAGGGGCACATGTCAGCAAGTCTAAAAGACTTGGGCAAGGAAACTGAAAGTGAGGCATCTAGCAACCTAGCAGTTATAGTATTAAGTAATGACATGACAGTTAAGCATGATGCAACAGTTTAAAAAGAGAAGCAAGCATGCACAATGTAGCAAAAGCTACCAAATCACTAATCACTTATCATTTATCACTTATCACTTATCACTTATCACTTATCACTTATCACTTATCACTTATCACTTATCACTTATCACTTATCACTTAGTGCATAGAGAGTCCACCTGCTGGCCAGCTCGTGGCTCAGGCCGCTTATCTCTACCACTATTAATCACTTGTCAATGGTAAACACTTAGTGCATAGAGAGTCCACCTGCTGGCCAGCTCGTGGCTCAGGCCGCTTATCTCTATCACTATTAATCACTTGTGCACTAGAGAGTCCACCTGCTGGCCGGAGTGGCGGATCGGGCCAACTCGGGGCTCAGGCCGCTTATCTCTTACCCCACCCATATGTGTCGAGCGTTGGGGTTTCCAACTCACTAAGCTCGCTTCTGGAACATGAGCCAGGAATATAATATTGTAGCGTGCGCTACGCAATCACGATGAATAATCACTATGCAAAGACATGAACAGATATTTGCGTACCGTTAATTTAAATTAAACGTGACAGGCAAAATGCAATGACATGAACATATTCGCGTACCGTTAATTGAAAGTAAACATGACATGGTAATTGTGCAACATGCTAATAGTCGGAATTAGCTTCGTTGTCAAGCTAATTCCCCAATTTGCGCCTAGGCGAGTTTCATTTCGTCGCCTAGCCTCTTTTACGCCTACAACATGCAAATGGCCTAAAACATGGCCTAAACCCTAAGTGGCAAGTTTCACTTGCCTAGCACCGGGGATGACGATCAACCTCGTCACACGGATGCTATCTACGAGGAAATCGCTGTTTAGGGGGAAACAAACACCAAACACATGAAATTAATTAGGGTTTCACCAAAATTATAAATAAGTTATAAAAACAACGGTAGATCGATCTCTTACCGAGAGGAGACGGAAGGAACACTCCGGGGAACCCTAGGATCAAATCTGGAGAAGATTGGAGAAGATTGGGGAAACTAGGGTTTTGGGGGATTTGGGGATTTGATGGGTTTTGGTGAGATTTTGGGGAAGATGAGAGGTAGATAGGGTAGATGGATGGTTTGGATGATGGATTTAGGGCTTGGAATGAAGCAATGGAGCTTGGAGGAAGGTGGTGGATCAATGGGGGCGATTTTAGGGTTTAGGGTCGAGTTGGAGGGGAAGAAAACGTTTGGGTTGGGTATTTATAGGCTAGGCTGGCGGCTAGGGCAAAACTAGGGTTTACAGCACTAGTTAGTCGGTCAAAGAACAACCATTGACCGACTAGTTTGACAACTAGTCGGTCGGTCGACCAACGCAGACCGACTAAGTGTAAACAGTAGCTACAGGTGAAATTAGGATTCTAGAGTTAGTCGGTCCATGAACAAATACTGACCGACTAGTTTGGCAACTAGTCGGTCGATGAACGTTCTTAGACCGACTAAGAGTAAACAGTAACTGATACAAAAATAATTTGATGAGTTAGTCGGTTCAAGAAGCATTGCTGACCGACTAGTTTGCAACCTAGTCGGTCAACGAACGTTCTTAGACCGACTAACGATAAACAGTAACTCCTGAGAAATTTAGAAAGCTAACTAGTCGGTGTAAGAAGGATTGCCGACCGACTGGATCGTCATCTAGTCGGTCGGTGGCCCTTCTTACACCGGCTAATGAGCACAGAAAGTACCGATACGGAGCGCGGGGCCCCGGGATCGATTCCTAAGACTCCTAGGCTTGATCTAATAGTTAGATACGACCGTTATGAAGCCCGTCACGAGTGACAAACTTCGAAATCGACAATCCTAAGAAAGAAGCGAGAAAATACGACGAATCGATCGAAAATGAAAACTACGGAGACGAAAACCACACAAGAGGAGAAAATCCACCAAAACATATATTATAATACATAAAATCCAGATACATGAAAAGCAGTCGTTACATCCTCCCCAACTTAAGAAAAATTCCGTCCTCGGAATTTCCAAAACTCACGAGTCCGGAAACAAAAGTGGAAAACGCTCTCGCATCTCATCCTCATTCTCCCAAGTAGACTCTCCAGGTGAACCGTGTCGCCACATCACCCTCACAAGATTAACAATCTTGTTCCGAAGCGATTTCTGACGCCTGTCCAGAATCTGCACTGGATGCTGGTCATACGTCATATCGGGGCGAACGGTAATCTCCGAAAAATCCACCGCATGAGACGGATCGCTAATGTATCGACGAAGCTGTGACACATGGAAAACATTGTGAACTCCTTCCAAAGACGGCGGCAAGGCCAAGCGATAAGCTACCTCGCCAACCCTCTCCAAAACGTCAAACGGTCCAATGTATCGCGGGCTCAACTTTCCACGCTTCCCAAAACGAATCACACCACGATTCGGGGAAATCTTCAAGAACACATGGTCACCCGGCTGAAACTCCAAAGGACGACGTTTAGCATCCGCCCAATGCTTAAAACGGTCCTGAGCAATTCTCAACCTCTCCCGAATATTCCTGACGATATCCACGGCCTCCACGATCATCTCAGGTCCCAACAACTCCCGATCACCAACGTCATCCCAACTCAATGGCGATCGACATTTTCTCCCATAAAGAGCGGCGAAAGGCGCCATGCCAATACTCGCCTGGAAGCTGTTGTTGTAAGAGAACTCCACCAAGTGTAGATGGTCCTCCCACGAACCCTTGAAATCCAACATGCACGCCCTCAGCATGTCTTCCAAAATCTGAATCGTCCTCTCGGACTGGCCATCCGTCTGCGGATGGTACGCTGTGCTGAAACTCAGACGCGTACCCAAGCTCTTCTGCAAACTCTGCCAGAACTGAGATGTGAACCTCGTGTCTCTGTCAGACACGATACTCACGGGGACTCCGTGAAGTCGCACAACTTCCTGCACGATTCACGTTACATCACTATCCAAACTAGGAAAAGGAATTAAAGACGGAGAGTAAAAGAATTTTACCTCCATATATCTCCTTGCTAGCGCCTCAGTGGACTGTCCCACTCGGAACGGAATAAAGTGCGCAGATTTGGTCAATCGATCCACGATCACCCAAATCGCGTCATTCTGCTTCGGACTCCGAGGTAGTCCAGTCACGAAATCCATAGTGATGTGTTGCCACTTCCACTCCGGAATCGGAAGCGGTTGTAGCAACCCGGCCGAACGCTGATGCTCCGCCTTCACTTGCTGGCAAACCAAGCACTTGGCTACACTCCGAGCCACGCTCCTCTTCATACCATGCCACCAATAATTCAGACGAAGATCCTGGTACATCTTGGTGCCACCAGGATGCACAGAATACGGCGAACTGTGTGCCTCCACCATCAGCTCCTCTCTGATATCCCCAGCAGGCACACACAACCTGGCTCCAAACCTCAGCGAGCCATCCTCATGAATCAAGAAGTCAGTCCGCAGACCGGCTTCCACCATCTCCCGAATCCTCACCAGCTTCGGATCCTCAGCCTGGCCAGCCTTAATCCGATCCACGATCGTCGACTGTACCTGCATGTACATCAACGAAGAAGCCTCCCCAGGAAGAACAATTTCTACTCCAGACTCGCAAAAATCCTGCTGCAATCTCCACTGCGAGGTCAAAATCATCACCGCTGGCAGCCTACTCAAAGCATCTGGAACCACATTCACCTTGCCAGGGGGATACTGCAAATCAATATCATAATCCGCCATAAGCTCCAACCATCGACGCTGTCACATGTTGAGCTCCTTCTGAGTGAAAATATACTTCAAGCTTTTGTGATCGGTGAAAATCTTCACTTTCTCACTCAGCAAGAAGTGCCTCTGTAATGCCTGTATGTGCAAAAGACTAATTGCGTGTGTGCGTATAGTAATTTTGTTGTGCGTATAGTAATTTCATACATGTACGGCTATAAGGTGACTATGATATGCTTTAGATAGATGGATGAATGTGAAATGGGAATGGGAATTATGCGAATGAATATATAGAAAGTGTTGAATTGAATTGATGTTATGTTTTAGATTTATTTTGCCTCAAATACTTGATTAATTGTTAAGTAGAAGTTGCTTGATTGCTACTTTGGAGTTGCTGCAGTACATGCTTAAAATATTGATGATTTCTCCTAAATACGAATTACGAATTTCCTGGAAATTTTACGTCATAAACTTGGGACTATTATCTCTAACTTTCATGTTGAACACTTTTCCAAATTCGGATTAGAAATTGGGATATGAATTTCGTGAAATCAGCATGTCTGTTTTTCCTCAGCTTTGACACATGTTACGGGAACGGCGATCAGTCCCTCAATTCTTAACCAAATGATGTGTTCTTGGTCTCGTTGGAAAGTTAACTTCTAGCCCTACAACTTTGTAGTTTTCCATTTTCCCTGAATCTATCCGCATTTAGGAGAAATCTGGTCCTCAAGACAGGACAGTTTCTGTTTTAATTTCCAGCACAGTTTCAGCACATATACCATTTGCCGTAAATTCTGTATTAAATTAAATACTTGGTGAAACATAATGAAAATTGATATGTGAATGCATAACAACCATATCTACAACTCATAAGAGGAGTAAATCTTAAGTGTAGTTCAAAAATATTGAGTTAGTTGCCCCTGTTTGGGACTGTCCTGCAAATTCCAGGCAAATTCCAGAAATGAATGGCAAACTTGTAAATACTCAACCCTTTCTTCTTCCTTCTTCCAACTTCCTCATTTTTTCCCCTTCTCCCCAAAAAAACGCAGGTTGGCTCCAGGTTGCCGAAATTTTGAGGGGGAAATTGGAGGAGAAAAGAAGGGAAAAAGAAAGAAAAAGAAGAGGAGGAAGAGAGGAATCAAGCCCTAGCCCAACCCCTCCTTCTACCATCCATCTTCTCCATGTTTTTCTCAACCCCATGGCCGAAAATTACCCTAGCTTGGCCGAATTCTGTTGCTGGCCGAAATTTTCCTCAGGCAAGGCCAAATTCCAAGCTAGATGAAGGAGGAAGGGAGAAGAGGAAGTTAGGGTTGGGATTCTTGGGAGCTTGGAGATGGATTCATGGGAGAATTCCAAATTTAGGGTTTGAGCTTGGATTTGGCTGAGGATTAGGGCTTGAAGCTTGAAGACGGTGGGCTCTCTCCAATTGATAGGAGGTTTAGCCTCCCTAATGAGGTAGGAGTCCAACCCTACTCATGTGTTTGATTTCATTGCAATTTGAGAATAAAGTTTGCATTTTTAGGGGTTTTGTTGGAATTTCTTGGCATGTTGCATACATGTGGGAGCTAGTTGTTGTGTTGAATTATATGATGCCATGAATTACTATGTTGAATGGCTTGTTTCACTAATTTTGTGGATTTGCTTTCATTTTGTTGGAAGCTTTAGATTAATTAAGTTGAATTGTTCTTTAAGCTCAAGATTCCATAAATTAAAATGGATTGCTCTTATTCTTGATATATGTTGACATTGTATGAAATTTTGGGGTGGGGAATGTTGGTACGGAATGTTGGAAAGTTAACATAAAGTTCTATGCATGAAATTGCTCTCCTTCATGAGATTGATCTCATTTTGGGTTCATTAATTAAATGCAATAGTCCCCATTGTGTTAGGTTGAGTAAAAGAAATTATTCTCCTTTTGTTATATGGTTCACATGAGATAACTCTTATGTGTCTTATTGATTAATTAAAACAATTAGGTTGGAAAACAATTAGGTTGTTACATTAACCAAGTCACTAGCTAGATGCTATCTTGCTAATAGCCTCATTAGTACATATACATATATATGGCTTAAGCATTAGAATGAAAATGAAATTCTAGAAGCATTGGAATGAAAATGAAAATGTAACATGTTGGAAGCCTCATTAGTAAATTTTAGAAGCTCCCATTTAATTGAAAGTTCTCATTTGGAATGTTGAAAGGTCCATTAGGAAATTCTCTTTGTGTAGGACGTGTGAATTTGTGGCATTGAATTGAGGTGTGCCATCGGCTATGGCTTCATGTGTTGTGTGGGGGTGATATCGTGCCATGAAATATTTGAAAATGAAATGCTTATGTAAACTTGGCTATTGAAAGTTGCTATGTGTATTGTGCAATGGATTATATAATGCCACAATTTGCTATGTTCATGTTGATGATGCCTTTGAATGATTTGAGCCGCTAATTATGTGGAATAACTCCCATTGAGCATGTTGGCGATATAATTGCTCGCATTTTGTGGGATTTCTTTCATTTATGAAATTGCTCTCATTTTGCTTTCTTTGACTTGGGTGGAAGCTATAATGGCCCACTTTAATGAAATTGCGTTCATTTTGGGGTGTTGGAAACTATTTATTCAATTTAATGTGTATGAAATGAGAAACATGTGAAAATGAAATGAATTGGGAAATTGGAAATGTGATGTTGGAAACTTGTGGAATATGGAATGGGTGACATGGTGACATGGTCACGTTAGGACACGAGGTGGAGCGCACGGGCATGGACAAAGTGCCGCGGTAGGAGGCGGGTGAACACGCCGTTGGCCACCTCTTGATCCATTAGGTGGCTCCACGTGGAGGTGGCTCCACGTTGATATCGGAGTAGAAATCGCGATACACTTGCACGCCGGCCATTCATGGGATCCCATCGCATTGCATTGCATTGTTTGTGCATCATATGCATCATGACATCATGTAGTATTGTTGGGTGATTGTGGTTGCATTTGTGTGATGGTTGACCTTTGAGAATGCATGTTGCCATGGAAGCATTTGATGCTTGAATGATGGAATATTGGAAAGTATGGGTTGTTGGTAGTAATATTGTTATTTTTGCTAGTAGTGATATGAATGATATTGCTGTTGGTATTGGTGTTCATTAATGTATTAAGAAATATTGGGATGTTGGAAGTATTATGGAATGTAGGACATTTTAACATCCAAGTTACCATGAAGCATTCATGGTTGAATTGGGATGCTAATTTGAATCATTTGATGTAATGATCATGTCCCCTGTTTGGGATGCTACTTTGAATTATTTGATGCAATAATCATGTCCCTTGTTGCTTGAATGTTTTGTCCCAATAATCATGCAAAGTGCTCTCATTTTGAAACATGGAAGCATTATTATTCTTCCATGGCATGAGAAGATGGAAATGCTCATCTTTATGAAATTAATCTCATGTTGGTTCCTTGGGTAAATTGAATAGATCTCATTTTGTTACATGAAGTAAACAAAATTGCTCTCCTTTATTTCATTGTACCAATAAATGGCCCTCATTTGGAAGTTGGAAATGATATGTCGATGCTTATGTTGATGCTTATAATAATATTGGTGGTGTTGGTGCTGTGGGAATGTTAAGATTATACCATATGCTCTTTGCAATACTATTTATGTTTTCTTTTGGAAATATTACTTATGTTGTACTTGGAACCCTTGATAAATACAAGAGAAACTCTGCCGAAATTTTTAAGAACATTTCCATAACATCTTAAGCACTAGAAACTTAAGCTAGGAACTCCTATTAGCGCAATAACATTAATTTGGGATTGTTGTGATATTTGCAATATCAGGAGATTCTTGGTAGATGTGGTCTTAGCTAAGAGCTTCTTAAAGTTGTCTCTTTCTCAAGTAACATGCCCTCTTGTGTTAGAAATGACATCCATTAATTAGAACTAGTACATTGATACTACATTTACAACGTAATCTCGAGTGTAAATTTGTAAGGTGGTACTCCCTTGTTAAACATGATTGAGACATTGTGTTTCTCACTAATTAAGATTACTAGCACTTGTAATAGAAATCGCACATTGTGTAGGATTGTTTACGCTTTCCACTTGGTGTTGAGTTAGCTTTCTTGCCATTAGCATTGGCTTATAAATGTTGCATTTGTAGTAGAAATGCTTGATCTTACAGCTAGTCGTGGTATTTTAATCAACATGCTTTTGGAGTTTACCATTCTTAAATATTGTAACTTTATGTCTCCTTGTAAGTCCATGTTTTTTTTCCACGTTGTCTTGCAACTTGCATCAAGATCCTGTTAAAGCTATTGGGATAGATAAGGCTCATACATATTCTCTAGCTTGCTAATATTGGTGCCTGCAACATATTGAAACAAAGAACAAATTTGGGTTGTTGCTTATTCCTCTTGCGTGGTACTCACTTTGCTTCGCAGGTTCTCCTTTGCGGCAGGTACGTGTTTTGAATGACACCATTTACATTTTCATATGAATCTGCCGTGATATGCCATGCGTTAGCCTCTCGTTGTTACTTAGTGCCTTGTATTTGTGCACCATGTGAGTTGGGTTTGGGTTTCCTACTGGGTCACGCTGTGACGTGTCCCGTTGATATTTTACAGGTGTTGGATCTTGGAGTCAGAGGCTGCGAACCCGGTTGGTTAGATATGAGAGTTGAGGACTTTTAGAGAGAGAGAGAGAGAGAGAGAGTTGGGCGGTGTTATTGTACTCTAGTAATATGTGGTATCATGTTGTATATATGAGATATGTATTAATGATGTTAATTTGGATATTTGTGTGTTTATATGCATCGGTGGTTTATTTATATTTCCAGGTTGAGCTGTTGTCCCTTTGTGTTCTGTGTTTGTTATCTGGAGTGCTACGGGTACTATCCCAGCAGCGCGCAGTGGGCCTGCTTGTGTTTTGAAATTTTGTGTTTCTCTTCCGTAGCACCCGCCATTTTGGGAATACCTGATACAGATTCGTACTTATCGGGTATTCCGCTTAGCGGGGCGTTACAGCCTCCAAATCTTAAGAGCAAACACAACGGCAGCCAACTCCAAATCATGCGTCGGATAATTCTTCTCATGAACCTTAAGCTGACGAGACGCATACGCCACCACATGCCCATGCTGATGCAACACACAACCGAGACCCTTGCCAGAAGCATCGCAAAAGATCTCAAATCCACCGCTGCGATCAGGCACAATAAGAATAGGGGCAGTCGTCAACCTCTCCTTCAAAATACCAAAAGCACTCCCACAATCACCCGACCAAACATAAGCAACATCCTTCCGCGTCAACCTGGTCATCGGCTCAGCAATACGAGAAAAGTCCTTAATGAATCGCCGATAATAACCAGCAAGTCCGAGAAAACTCCGAATCTCAGACGCAGACGACGGAACAGGCCACTCCCTGATGGCCCTAATCTTCTCGGGATCCACAGAAATACCACCTCCAGACACCACATGCCCCAGAAAAGCAACTCGATCCAGCCAAAACTCGCACTTCGAATACTTAGCATACAAACGATGCCTCCTCAAAATCTCCAACACCGTCCTCAAGTGCGAGGCATGCTCTTCCTCCGACTTTGAATATATCAGGATGTCGTCAATAAAGATAGCGACAAACTTATCCAAAAAGTCGTAGAAAATCAGGTTCATCAGATTCATGAAAACTGCGGGCGCGTTAGTTACGCCGAAAGGCATAACCACAAACTCATAGTGTCCATACTTCGTCCTGAACGCTGTCTTCGGAACATCTCCCTTCTTCACCTTCAACTGATGGTAACCACTCCTCAAATCCAACTTAGAAAACACCCTCGAACCTCCAAGCTGATCAAAGATATCATCGATGCGAGGCAACGGGTATTTATTCTTAATGGTCACCGCATTCAACTCCCGATAGTCCACGCACATGCGACGCGAACCATCCTTCTTCTTAACCAACAACACCGGTGCTCCCCACGGAGACACACTAGGATTAATATAACCCTTCTGCAAAAGCTCATCCAACTGCTTCCGCAACTCTTCCAACTCTGCAGGTGCCATACGATACGGCGCCTTCGAAATCGGCTGCGCACCTGGAACAAGATCGATAGAAAATTCCAAAGCTCGATCAGGCGGCAAACCAGACATCTCCTCGGGGAAGACGTCGCCAAAATCTCGCACCACAGCTGGCCACTCCAGCTCCATCTGCATAGCCACAGCCTCCACCGGCCTGGCCCGAAATCTGACAGGACCAAGCGAACTGCTACCACGACTGAACTCAAATACTGGATGTCCGGGAATCTCGAACACCACCTTCTTCCTCCGACAGTCGATCGTAGCATAGAAGCTCGCAAGCCAGTCCATCCCAAGAACTGCATCATAGTTGATGATGTCGTGGACAATGAAATCAGCAAAAAGCTCATGTCCACAGACCACCAACGAGCAAGAATTGCAACCACGATGCACCGAGACCACACCATTCCCTGTAACGATATTCCAACTATTGGGGAGAGGGGACGTCGACAAGGAATGCCTCTCCACGAAGCTCCGAGAAATAATGCACATCGATGCACCAGAGTCAAAGAGGACTCGTGCAGGAAATGTGCACACCAAAATCACACCTAATCAATCAATTAACAATCAAACCCTAGTCTAGCAAACAAGCAAGTTCAAGCAAACAACATAATCTAGCAATCAAGACCAAATAGGAAAGTAATAGCTAGAATGAGGATTACCTGCGATAACCTCATCCACAGCTTCGCTCTCCGCAGCGGTCATCAGAAAAGCCTGCCTCCTCGGTGGAGCAGCCTGCTGAAAAGCCTGTCTCTGCGGAACAAGAGCTGCTCCACGTCCAGCAGGAACAGACGCTCGCTGCTGCAACGGCTGGGCAGCAATATGTGCCTTCCAAGGCTGCTTCAACCTCGGGCACTCCCTGAGAGCATGGGCAGGATCTCCGCAGGCGATACATTGCCCCAAGAACCTCCTACACGATTCCTTGACATGGCCCTCCTTGCCACAAAAATGGCAAGTCCTCCGAGCAGGCCCTACTGGCCTCTTAAAATGAACAGGCTGGTTCGGCCTGAATCCAGGCCTAACCACAGCTCTCGCCTGTTCCACAGGCCTCTTCCCAGCACCAACCACAGATCCTCTCCTCTGGTTCACGAGCAGCTCCTGCCTCTTGGCAGCTACTAGAACCTTCTGATAAGATTCCCGGTCAGAGGAGGTCACAAAGCTCTGGAGCTCCGAAGCAAGCCCCTGCAGGAACCTCTGAGCTCTCTCCTCAGCGTCCTGCACCATCTTCGGCGCAAACCGACTAAGCCTCATGAACTCCTGGTGGTACATGTCCACCGACGAGTTCCCCTGCTTCAGATCGATAAAACGCTGCAGCATCTCCTCCTTGGCAGCCTTTCGGGAAGAACTCACCCTCAAATCTGGCTTTGAAGGTAGCCCAAGCTATCGGCTCCACCAACAACTTCTCTTCAGCATCCCACCAATTCCTGGCGTTATCCTTCAGCTGCCTCCTCGCCAAATCAACCCATCCAGCCGGTGTGATCTTGGCCATCTTCAGATTGTCCTCGACGTTCCGAATCCACTCATCGGCCGCCAGAGGACCCTCAGAACCATCAAAATATGCGGGACCCAGCTCCCGAAATTGCTTCGCTCCTGGCTCAGAGCGAGGGGCATCCGGAAGAACCCGGGCAGCTCGAGCAGGTGGAGCATTCTGGACTTGCAAAAGCACGCCCTGCTGCACTTGCATCATCTGGATCATCATCCGCATCATCTCACCGCTGGTGGGTTCCCGCTCAGGCTCCTCATCATGAGGGAGCGCACCACTGCCCCCACCACGGGTGAAACGTCTTCCTGCCATCTAGTGACACGGAAAACAAATCAGATTAGACTCATAGCTTATGACTCGAACGTCGAACTTAGTTTATTGGACATTCTAATGTTATTATCGCTATTCCAAAAATCGCAGTTACAGAAGAGGACCTGCATGGGCCACCACTAAAACCTGTCACGACCCGCTTCCCTAAAATGGAGGCGAGACGTGAAAAGGTCCGCACGAGAGTGGAGCTGTGAAGCCCCAAACCCGATAAGCGTCCACAATACATAAACAGGTCCCTGTAACCACAACAGAATAGCAATAATAACACAAGGAGAGACTGAGATAAAATTCACATCTCACAAATATTGTCCAGCATCACAAATAAGTTCAACATCCAGAAAAGCCACCAGGCTAAAAGAAAAGAGTCTAAAGGCCCAGAACAAGGCCAACAAAAGCAACGACATAACAAAGTATGGGTGCCACGCACCAATAACAAACAACTGCCTAACAAAATAAAACGCAACGGAGACACTAGGACTGGTCCCCAGTGTCCACGTACTCCCCGTCAAACACAAGCTCGGGCTCGGCGTCAGCAAACACCTCGTCCTCAACGAGGTACTCGGGCTCAGGATCTAACATGTGTCACCCAAAAGAGTAAAGGGGCACATGTCAGCAAGTCTAAAAGACTTGGGCAAGGAAACTGAAAGTGAGGCATCTAGCAACCTAGCAGTTATAGTATTAAGTAATGACATGACAGTTAAGCATGATGCAACAGTTTAAAAAGAGAAGCAAGCATGCACAATGTAGCAAAAGCTACCAAATCACTAATCACTTATCATTTATCACTTATCACTTATCACTTATCACTTATCACTTATCACTTATCACTTATCACTTATCACTTATCACTTATCACTTATCACTTATCACTTATCACTTAGTGCATAGAGAGTCCACCTGCTGGCCAGCTCGTGGCTCAGGCCGCTTATCTCTACCACTATTAATCACTTGTCAATGGTAAACACTTAGTGCATAGAGAGTCCACCTGCTGGCCAGCTCGTGGCTCAGGCCGCTTATCTCTATCACTATTAATCACTTGTGCACTAGAGAGTCCACCTGCTGGCCGGAGTGGCGGATCGGGCCAACTCAGGGCTCAGGCCGCTTATCTCTTACCCCACCCATATGTGTCGAGCGTTGGGGTTTCCAACTCACTAAGCTCGCTTCTGGAACACGAGCCAGGAATATAATATTGTAGCGTGCGCTACGCAATCACGATGAATAATCACTATGCAAAGACATGAACAGATATTTGCGTACCGTTAATTTAAATTAAACGTGACAGGCAAAATGCAATGACATGAACATATTCGCTTACCGTTAATTGAAAGTAAACATGACATGGTAATTGTGCAACATGCTAATAGTCGGAATTAGCTTCGTTGTCAAGCTAATTCCCCAATTTGCGCCTAGGCGAGTTTCATTTCGTCGCCTAGCCTCTTTTACGCCTACAACATGCAAATGGCCTAAAACATGACCTAAACCCTAAGTGGCAAGTTTCACTTGCCTAGCACCGGGGATGACAATCAACCTCGTCACACGGATGCTATCTACGAGGAAATCGCTGTTTAGGGGGAAACAAACACCAAACACATGAAATTAATTAGGGTTTCACCAAAATTATAAATAAGTTATAAAAACAACGGTAGATCGATCTCTTACCGAGAGGAGACGGAAGGAACACTCCGGGGAACCCTAGGATCAAATCTGGAGAAGATTGGAGAAGATTGGGGAAACTAGGGTTTTGGGGGATTTGGGGATTTGATGGGTTTTGGTGAGATTTTGGGGAAGATGAGAGGTAGATAGGGTAGATGGATGGTTTGGATGATGGATTTAGGGCTTGGAATGAAGCAATGGAGCTTGGAGGAAGGTGGTGGATCAATGGGGGCGATTTTAGGGTTTAGGGTCGAGTTGGAGGGGAAGAAAACGTTTGGGTTGGGTATTTATAGGCTAGGCTGGCGGCTAGGGCAAAACTAGGGTTTACAGCACTAGTTAGTCGGTCAAAGAACAACCACTGACCGACTAGTTTGACAACTAGTCGGTCGGTCGACCAACGCAGACCGACTAAGTGTAAACAGTAGCTACAGGTGAAATTAGGATTCTAGAGTTAGTCGGTCCATGAACAAATACTGACCGACTAGTTTGGCAACTAGTCGGTCGATGAACGTTCTTAGACCGACTAAGAGTAAACAGTAACTGATACAAAAATAATTTGATGAGTTAGTCGGTTCAAGAAGCATTGCTGACCGACTAGTTTGCAACCTAGTCGGTCAACGAACGTTCTTAGACCGACTAACGATAAACAGTAACTCCTGAGAAATTTAGAAAGCTAACTAGTCGGTGTAAGAAGGATTGCCGACCGACTGGATCGTCATCTAGTCGGTCGGTGGCCCTTCTTACACCGGCTAATGAGCACAGAAAGTACCGATACGGAGCGCGGGGCCCCGGGATCGATTCCTAAGACTCCTAGGCTTGATCTAATAGTTAGATACGACCGTTATGAAGCCCGTCACGAGTGACAAACTTCGAAATCGACAATCCTAAGAAAGAAGCGAGAAAATACGACGAATCGATCGAAAATGAAAACTACGGAGACGAAAACCACACAAGAGGAGAAAATCCACCAAAACATATATTATAATACATAAAATCCAGATACATGAAAAGCAGTCGTTACAGAAGGAGAAGAGGGGTTAAAAAGAGAAGGGGGGCACCGAAAGTCGTCGGTGTTAGGCGGGAACGGGGATCGAGGTGGGGAAGCAGACAAAGGAAATAAATAGGGGGCGCCGAAAGTCATAGGTAGGTAGTATAGGGTAGGCGGGAACGGGGCTCGAGTCAAGGATGAGGACAAAGGCAATAATGAGGGGAGGTGGGAAAGAATTCCAACACGTGGAAAAATCGGGTACAAGATGGGAGCATGGATAGAAAAGAAATACGAGTTTCAAAAACGTAACAGCCTATACGTGCACGCTACGTTTGGCTTGTCTCAAAATCTCCAACATCATCCTCGAGTACTTCTGAACGTCCTTCGATCTGCTTCTGCTGAGGAGCTCGAACTTCTGATGATCGAAAAATTCGAATTCTACCCTCCTTAAAATAAACGTGGCTAGGGTTCAAGCAAACTAGAAATAGAAAGATTCTAAG
Source organism: Scilla litardierei (assembly GCA_030789695.1). Classification (NCBI taxonomy): domain Eukaryota; kingdom Viridiplantae; phylum Streptophyta; class Magnoliopsida; order Asparagales; family Asparagaceae; genus Scilla; species Scilla litardierei. The sequence continues at coordinate 218,541,329 of CM061134.1, read as the reverse complement.
AATGTCAAATGAATGGTCATCAGGCTTAAAGGGGGGTTGGTAGTGAATAAGATCGATGACGTCACATAATCATGATTCACGTCCTTGCGGTCCAGCGGACACGGCCATGGAAGTGACTAAGCCAGGATCACTTATGCCCAGTCTAGCTAGGTTGATCCAACAGACTTTAGCCAAGCACATTGACCGGTATCATGGTCCATTGAAGGAAGATCATCATTCATATGGGTGCCACCGACACAGAAGGATTTTTTTTAATACAACTAATTAATCCTATCAAAATGAATTTTTTTAAAAAAAACCAGAAGGCCAACTCCATTGGGCTCTCCGAGATGTTCCCGTCCGTCTTCCGAGTGTCAAACCTGCATCCATAGAAATGGCAGCTTAGTTGAGTATCGTATACAATACATCCTGGTTTTGCTATACTGTTCACGAGGTATTTTGCACGGACCTGCGTGGGCCGCCAAACCTGTAACGACCCGCTCTCGGGGGCCCGTTACTTATTTGGTTTATTTGCAGGTTCCGCAGTTTACCAGTGAATTCAGCATAGCCACAACTCAGAGATGCATCACAATACTCATAACCAGCGTACAGACGTTATTACAGTCCAAATTAAAGTACAACAACCACCAGCACACTTTCTGAAAAGAAGTGCGGAAAAGTAAATACACAGTACAACCCACACACCAACAGTAAAGTAAATAAAACTCTGCAGCTTCAGGGTCAAGTGTAGGCTCCACAAACTCTGGGGCAATCTCCTCGATCAGGTCTTCGTCTGCCGGTGCCATAAATGGAACCGAAGGTAAGTCACAACAATTCTAGCAATAGAAAAAGAGGAGTGCACAAATATGGAGCAGGCTATGGTAAACAAGTGCGGAAAGTAAAGTAAGGACAGACAAGCATGCAAGTGCGATAAGTAAAGTACATCAAGTCAAGCATGCAAGGGTGACAAGTAAAGTAAAGGTGACCGAGCGAGTACGACTAGTGACATACAAGAATAACCATGACGATAGCAATGACTATAGCAATAATGAGAGTACTTGTGCCTATTCTAGTTCGTGACTTATAACGGGAAGTACGATATGCAACCAAGAGTCCACCTGATATCCCGGGTTACAACAAAACGATACGGTACAATCAATACGATACAATCAAAACGGTACTTTTCAACAAAATGATACTGTTCAATCAATACGGTACTATCCACTGGAGATCGGACTGGTCGCTCCCGCACTTCTGCAATTATAAGTTACCCCAAAACCCCAAGTGTCTGTGCAAGTTACCGTTCTTTGCAGTTTTACGAGTCATTTACTGTTCTCACATTTCTGGTTACAATCTTTCTGTCAAGCATGACAATCTGTTCATGTCAATAACTGTTCCGAGACTAGATGTTAAGTCCTATGCGTTAACGATACTCCAAAGATATTTGCTTGTTGAAAAGTCAAGGCAGAAACCTCAAGAGAGAATGTCAGTCTTGAGCAATGTGTGAGTATTTTGAGCGTGAACTGGAAGACATGGAGAGTTACTGTGTGAGTATTTTTGTGAAGCTTTGGGTTTAATTTATAGGGTTAGCTAGTGGTAGAGTTGTAATTAGAGGGGAACAAGATTATTGAATAGGTGGATGAGATCCAACACCCTTGAATTCCACCAGCTAAGGGGAGGCTAATTAAGGGGGTTGGTTGAGGGTTTAGGGTAGAAGTAATTAGGTAAAAGTAGCTTAGTAATTCTAGAAAGGTAATTAGTGATTGTAATTAGTGAAAACCGGAGGAATACAAGCCCGTTTTCACAAACGACTCCGAAAAATTACAAAAACATACCCACGGGATTGTATCGACACTAGGATCGCGAACACAAGATCCTTTTTGGGATTTGAGCTACGGAAGTACAAGTTTTAGGCCAAAACGTTTAGAAAGCGGGTTTGCGGGTTCTAGGCTGAAACGATATCCGAAAATTATGAAATTAATGTGGGGAGCTCTAATTGATCATAGGAGGCTACTGGAGAATTTTGAAAACATTTTGAATATGTTTGGATAGAAAATAAATTCATCGACCCCAAAATGGTAATTATTGAAAATGATTTTTTATCGAAACGATTTTGAGTATTTGAGGAAATCTGAAATTGCTGAAATAAAATATAATAAGTTTAGTGTCTCAAAATATTTTTATAAGAATTATTGAAATCAGCTTTGTTATAAAACTCTTGACTAACATTTATAAAGTAAAATTTATTTTTAAAATACGTAAAAATAAGTAAATTGAAGTGTTGAAAATTACAGGTCGTTACACCATGTGAGCTAGATAACGAGAAAATTTCATCATTAACCAGCTATCTCAATAGAGTTCTTTTAATTTGCAGATGATCTCTATATTAGTAAAACATATTGTACCGTAAATCTTTGTTTTTCTTTATTATTTTGAAATTTCTATTTTTTTCCCTATTACATCTAAAACTCATCGGCAGTGTGTTATAATCTAATTTTTAGCCGTGCCATAAAAACTTAAAGCCCAACTCTCAATTCATAAGATAAAGGCCCAGAGGCGTTGGTCATCATGGCTTTTTTGATACATCGGAAAGCTGCTTAAAAGCGCGCGCGCATTCCGCATCCACTAGGGATCGAACCCTTGTGGCCTCACTAGGAAGCGGATGTAAATGCCGCTAGACTACAATCCTTTGGTGGTCATCATAGCTTTTTGAACTGGTGTGAATGGTTCATTATATTTATGTTTGTGTATATATTCTGTTTAGGAATGGTAATGGGCATGCCTAAAACTCGTTTGGGCTTCCAATTGGACATGCCGTGTTGGCATCCCTACTAATCCTTCATTAGTTCTTTTAATATGGATGGCAATGTGGCATGTCCAATTTGAAGCCCAAACGGGCTTTGGACATGCCCATTACCATCCATATTTGGTGTATATATTTATGTATGTGTGTATATACATTTATAATTTTAAAAAAATTATCATTTATAAGTTGTACTAGTCGTAATCCGTGCCCGCGGGCACGGTTCATTTAAGATTTTCTCTAGCGAAATTTTTGTTCCTGAAAAAATTATGTCCACGGCCAAAATTGCATGGAACAACAAATTAGCGTAAAAATAATTTAGCGGCACGGACGCATTCGGACGAAAAATTAGAGTAAAAAAATTTAGCGCAGCTGTAACGGTCCATATTTTTCAATGCAACGATTCACGTATTTTCATTTTTAAAACTATTTTATAATGGTTCGTCACGAGTTTTACGATTTCAAAAAAAATTCCTTATAAAAATATTTTGAAGTATCAGACTAGTTATGAAGTATTTTAGTAAGTTCGGGTTTCATCAAATACCTCTAAAAAATCTGGTAAAAATTCATTTTTAATTATTACTGTTTTGGCTTAATGAATTAATTTTCTATATAAATATCCTCAAAACGTTTTCAATTTCTACGTTATCATCCTATGATCATTTAGGGCTCTGCATATTAATTTTGAAATTTTCTGAAGTCAAATCAATAGAGAACCCGCAAACCCGCTTTCTAAACGTTTTGGCCTAAAACTAGTATCTCCATAGCTCAAACCCCAAAACGGATCTCATATTCGCGATCCTCGCGACGATACGAACAGGTGGGTATGTTTTTGTAATTTTTCGGACACGTTTACTAGTAGGGGCAAAATCGTAATTTCATGTTTTACTAGTTACGTTCTTAATTACTTTTAACTTTTACTAATTACCTTTAACTCTTAATTACTACCCTAATTAACATATCTCATGTCGGCAGCCTCCCAAATTTTTTACTCCTACGACACGTTATTTCCCCTAACTCTAAATTTCTACACTTAAGTCTAACTTGCAACCCCCCCAATTAATTACTTACCCACTCATGTCGAAAGCCTCAAAACGTGATAAATGGATGGGTTCTTTTTCCACGATTAGTCAAGTTAACACACAATCACTGCCTAACTCATTTAATAACCCTGATTATTACACTTGACTGATTATTTGAATCTAATATTTGTTAGTATTATTTAAAATCAAATCCCCATTGTTGCTGGGCACAGACGTACACAACCACCCCTTCTAATAACAATAACTAATACTATTACACTATTATCATTAACTTATAAATTAACACCCTTCCCCTCTCCCTCGACATTCAGCCCGAACCCATTTTTTTCGATAAGCCCAACCCATGATCATCTCCCCCTCCCGCGCTCACTCGCTCTCACTCTCTCCCCGCTTACGCCGTCTTCGACCCACGCCCCTCCATCATCGCCGCCGGCGAGTTCGCCGTTCTGCCTCACTCTCTCGCCGTCACCGAGCCCGCAGCCGCACCAAACCCCGACTGCACCAAGCCTCGCCGCACGGTGCACCCCGACAGACCACCCCTCTCGCCCTCTCGCTCTCCTTCGCTTCAACAAACGCCGCCCCAACCCCCGCACTCCCTCCTCACTCCGACCACCGCCGTAGACCCGAGCCCGCCGCCCAGCAGCGCTCCGCCACCACTGCCCATATACACCCTCTCCCCTCTCCTTTAAGCTCCTACATGCCGCCGTCCCCGCCCAATGATGACGCCCAGATCCGATGAAGTCGTCGTGGCCCCTGCATGCTCAACAACGCCTCGCTGCAGCACACCTCCCTCCGAAGCCCTCCGAGCTCTCAAAGCTCCGACATGCTCGCCGTCGTTGCCACGCACCGCCAGAGTCGCTGTACCCCAGAGATCGCCGCCGCTTGTTCGAGCTCGCCGAGACCCCACTCCACCTCTCCTCTATCGCTGACGCCACGACACCGCCGCTGTCCTCCGATGAATCAGCACCCCGCCGTGGACAGAACCCGGCGAACCTCTCCCCTCACCGCCTTGAAGCCGCCGCCCGCCATCCGCTCCTCCGTCGAGCTTCAAACCTCGCCTTCCTTGCTCCGTCCTCACTCCGCTGCCAGCGCCACCACCGACGTCCGCTCGAGCTCACCGTTGATGCCGTCGTTCCCCCGCCCGTTGCCGCCTCCGCACCGGTCGACGCCGCCGTCGACGAGCCCGCGCAAAATCCACATGCAGTGTGTTGAAGAGAGGGGTACGTTAAATATGAAACGTATTTTAATACGTATATTAAAACGTATTTTGGTATAATACGCATAATTACGTATTTTGATAATTAAATACTATGGGTTTTCTGTTTTAAATTAATAGTAAATTATATTCAAATCAGAAAAATGTGAGACCAGCTCCAGAAAATCTGAAATAACATTCTGGACCCAATGGAGCTGGTTTCATCTCAATCAGACGCTTAGTTTTTCCAGAATTAATTTTTAAGCCAAAAACTTAAATACGTAAATTTCACTTAAACATCCATAACTTCTTATTTTCACATACACTGATACGTGATAAAAATATATGTGGTAGTTATCTTCGAGGCGGTCATTTTGATAGCTCACTCGCAACTTTTCAATGCAGATTGCACCCAAAAGAAATGTTTGAATAATTACGTCACTAATTGAAAAATAGTTTTAAGTTGATTTTTGAGCTTTTGAAAATTATAAAAATTACCATGAGCTTCTGAAAAATATTTCCTCTTGTAGTAAAATTATTTTCAACATATCTAGTCTATAGAAAAATTTAGAATGGTTTTCGACCACGTTTCGACTAGTTTAGAAAATCAGAACGACCAAATTATTTAAATAAAAATGTTGCATTCTTTAACCAAGTATTCTTGTGTTGCAGGTACCAGTTCTTGTGCACCAACGTTCGTAGTAGCCCTAGATCTAGTTTCGACTTGCTATGTCGATCTCGAAATCAGTAAGTCACGACGAACTCTAAAATTAGAAAAGTAGATAAGTGTCCCCGTATGAACTTAGGAACACTACCTATAACCTCAGAACGGCTACTTGACTTGAACTGAACTAGAGACCTAAACTAACAGGAAAGTAATCAACTACAGATCACTTTGCCAACTTTCAACTTTGGTGGTTGTAGCACACAACCATCAACTTGGGTAAATTGTGTGTTAAACAATACTACCACATGCTCGAAGCATGGAATCGGTATTACAGTCGTTGGACTTGTCTTTATCCTCGGTTTACTTTGGCACAGTCTATTTTGGAATGAGTTATTACTCTAAGGTTTTCAATAAGAAAGTCAACCAGTTGTCTTGGTTTGACTAGTAACATGCGGAACATCTTGTGGAACATCTTGTGGAACATCTTGTGGAACATCTCGTGGAACATCACGAAAGAAACATGTACATAGAACATTTGACACATCACTGGGGTTTTGGGGTAACTCATAGTTTGAGAGAGTATGTGAGTGACTGGAGTTCAATCTTCCCGTCCCGCTGCATGTGTTTCGGCATCCCGTCCTGTTGCCTGAGTTTTGGCAAAATACATGTACCGTGCCCGTGTTTCGGCATTCATCTGAGTCGCGTCCAGGCAAGAGATGACTCAATGGTCACATATTGTACTCTCCGACTGTAGTCACGTAGTGTAGTTACTTTTGCACAGTCACTTTTACTTTACGCATTACAGTCACCTTTACATTACGCAGTGCACACACTTTACCTACGACACCTGTGCAGTCACAGTATTTTACTCGTCATACTTTTAGCTATAGCATTAGTATGTTTTCACTTGCCTAGTCTGCTTTACACTTGCACTATCACAGTACAGTTGTTCTCCCCTTTCAGTTTTGTTTACTTTTACTACTCAGTCGTGTATAGTTGTTGCTCAGTACTTTAATTTTCACTCTGGTCTGCTTGTACGTAGTTACGTTTGTCATACTTGTACACTGTTTCTTTTCTATATTTAGAATTGTTGTGACTTACCTACGGTTCTATCTCCGTGGCACCACAGACGACGTACATATGGAGGTAGATGCTCCTGAGCTAATAGCGCCAGAATTCGACCGCAGCTTCCAGAGCTATTTTCAGTTGTGTACCTTCTTCTTTCATGTATATCTGTTGGGACATCTTGTACAGTATGGATTGTAATAAGTGGACACTATTTGGGTATTTTTGTATATCTCTGCATCACGGCTATTTTGAATTCAATGGTAACCTGCAGGACCTGCGCAAATATCAAATAAGTAACGGGCCCCCTGAAAGCACGTCGTTACAGGTTTGGTGGCCCACGCAGGTCCGCACTAAGTACCTCGTAAACAATATAGCAAGATCAGGAGTACAATATAAAATACTCAAATTAACCTAGAGTACGGGATGTCTCGAGTGTTCACCTGTATTGGACATACGGGTGAAGCATCCTTATTACCATCTTCATTAGGTTTTCCTTGATCCTCATCACTTCTTTTGAACTCTTAACCCTTGTCTAGGAACTCGTGTTCCATTCTTTGGATATACCTTCCCTAGTAACCTCCTTTGCTAGCAGTTAGAGTAATTTTTCACAGGATGAACTACCTACTCACTTCTTCTTCATCCTCCTCCTCCTCCCTTCAGTTGATGATGGCACGAATATAAATGATAAGCTTCCTTCAATGGACCATGATCCGGTCACTGTGCTTGGCTAAGTTTGTTGGATCACCCTAGCTAGACTGGGGGTAAGTGATCTTGGCTTAGTCACTTCCCTGGTCGTGTCCACTGGACCGCAAGGACGTGAATCATGATTATGTAACGCCATCGATCTTCATCATTATCACCCTTTCTTTAGCTAATGATGGTCTTCTGATCATTCTACTAATTCTTATATTTCTTCCTAATCGCGTTTAGTTCACCTGAAATCTAGCTACGTCTAAGGAGGATAGCATTCGATTTTCGATCACAGGAGTTCGAGTTCGACAACGGAAGCGAATCGAAGGATGCTCAGAAGTATTGGAGGATGGTGCTAGAGAATTTGAGACAAACCAAACCGAGACATGCAAGCGTGAGCAGATACTTCTCCTTCATTTTTTTGAACTCGTATTCTTCTTCTATCCTTTGCTATCATCTTGTACCCATTTCCCCATGGGTTGAATCCTTTTCCACCTACCATCCCCCCTCTTTATTTACTTTGTCCGCTTCCTCTCCTAGAGCCCCGGTCCCGCCTAATCTAGCCTACCCTACCAACGACTTTCGGTGCCCCATTCTTTTTTAAAACCCTCCTCTCTTCCTCACCAAGCCACCCCGTGGTTTTCTATTCGCCTCGGTGACACCCACTCCTCCTCCCAGCCTCTTCCCCAAGTGAGCTCGACCCATCTCGCCTCAAGCTCCTTCGATCTCACCTGAATCTTCACTACCCATCCACTCTCCAGTGACACCCACTACGTCAAGCAGTCGCAACCGACGTGGATCGACATCCGTCGATGGCCCATCGACGTTCTGTTTTGGGATTTTTGGCCATGGCGACGACTCTCGCCGCCACCCTTGCAACCCCTGTGTGGCTGAGATCTTGGGAAGCCGTGATCCTTAGGCTTCTCTTGAGCTCTCTGCCCTGGGTCTCACCCAGGTTGAGATCCCGTTTAGGCTTCCTCTTGCGTCTACTCCTTTTGGGTTGCGGAAAAGTGTGTTTTTGGTTGTTTACTTGTTGGGTGATGTTGGGTGTTGCGAATGTCAAGTATTGGTCGACGGAAGGAGTGATGGCGATGATTATTGGCATGATATTGGCCTTGGGTGTTGAAGTTGGATATAGGCCTTGTGCTTGGCTCTGGACGAGAGCTTGGATCTTGCCTTTTTGTGGGATATTATGGAGATTGATGGAAGGAAGGCTAGCAGTGAGTACTGACTTTGGGTATTGGCCTTGTACTTACCTTTGGGTGTTGTTTTGGACATTAGCCCGTGGTTGGGCATTATGGAGATTGATGTCATTGGTGATTAGATAGTGATGAGAAAGCATATGGATTCGTAGATGCCCCTTTGTATGCTATGTTATGAATGACATACTTGGCTGGACCCAGTTAGTCACCAATAGCACGAATAAACTTTATGGTCTTCCGTTTTATTGTGTTTAAATAGCTTGCTACTGGATTATCACCTCAGGTTCCAAGTTCGAACAGATGTTGTCATCATAATAGCCCTCATTTTCATGTGATGTTATTATCTCATGTTAATTTTGGGCTACTTGAGAAGTCAGAGTAACTATTGTGATGATACTGGAATAGTTACGGAAGCTATGGTAATATCAATAGTATGTATTCATACATAACATCTCTTGTTTTCTTGTTGCTATAATATCACATTATATTTCATGTTATTTACAACCTGATTTTACTATCTTTTCTATCATTTATTTGCTTGAGCTTCTTCATAACATCAATTATTTGCTTCAGAAAGGTCTTTTAAATTCCGAGGACAGAATTATTTTAAGGAGGGTAGAATGTAACGATCCATATTTTTCAATGCAAATATTCAGGTATTTTCATTTTTTAAACTATTTTATAATGGTTCGTCAGGAGTTTTACGATTTCAAAACAATTCCTTATAAAAATATTTTGAAGTATCAGACTAGTTATGAAGTATTTTAGTAAGTTCGGGTTTCATCAAATACCTCTAAATAATCTGGTAAAAATTTATTTTCATTTATTACTGTTTTGGCTTAATGGATTAATTTTCTATACAAATATCCTCAAAACGTTTTCAAATTTCTACGGTATCATCATATGATCATTTAGGACTCTCCATATTAATTTTGTAATTTCCTGAAGTCAAATCAATAGAGAACCCGCAAACCCGCTTTCTAAATGTTTTGGCCTAAAACTAGTATCTCCGTAGCTCAAACCCCAAAACGGATCTCATATTCGTGATCCTCGTGACGATACGAACCCGTGTGTATGTTTTTGTAATTTTACGAACACGTTTACTAGTAGGGGCAAAATCGTAATTTCACGTTTTACTAATTACGTTCTTAATTACTTTTAACTTTTACTAATTACATTTAACTCCTAATTACTACCCTAATTAACATATCTCCTGTTGGCAGCCTCCCATGTTTTTCACTCCTATGACACGTTATTTCCCCTAACTCTAAATTTCTACACTTAGTCTAACTTACACCTAATTACTTACCCAATCCTGTCGGAAGCCTCAAAACGTGATAAATGGATGGGTTCTTTTTCCACGATTAGTCAAGTTAACACACAATCACTGCCTAACCCATTTAATAACCCTGATTATTACACTTGACTGATTATTTGAATCTAATATTTGTTAGTATTATTTAAAATCAAATCCCCATTGTTGCTGGGCACAGACGTACACAACCACCACTTCTAATAACAGTAACTAATACTATTACACTATTATCATTAACTTATAAATCAACACCCTTTCCCACTCCCTCGACATTCAGCCCGAACCCATTTTTTCGACAAACCCAACCCATGATCATCTCCCCCTCCCGTGCTCACTCGCTCTCACTCTCTCCCCGCTTACGTCGTCTTTGACCCACGCACCTCCATCATCGCCACCGGCGAGCTCGCCGTTCTGCCTCACTTCCTCGTCGTCACCGAGCCCGCAGCCACACCAAACCCCGACTACACCAAGCCTCACCGCACGGTGCACCCCGACAGACCCCCCTCTCGCTCTCCTTCGCTTCAACGAACGTCGCCCCAACCCCCGCGCTCCCTCCTCACTCCGACCACCGCCGTAGACCCGAGCCCGTTGCCCAGCAGCGCTCCGCCACCACTGCCTGTATACACCCTCTCCCCTCTCATCTGAGCTCCTACATGCCGCCGTCCCCGCCCAACGATGACGCCCAGCTCTGATGAAGTCTCGTGGCCCCTACGTGCTCAACAGCGCCTCGCCGCAGCACACCTCCCTCCGAAGCCCTCCGAGCTCTCGAAGCTCCGACAGGCTCGCCGTTGTTCCCACGCACCGCCGGAGTCGCCGTACCTCGGAGATCGCCGCCGCTTGCTCGAGCTCGCCGAAATCCCACTCCACCTCTCCTCTCTCACTGACGCCACAACACTGCCGCTGTCCTCCGATGAAGCAGCACCCCGCTGTGGACAGACCCCGACGAACCTCTCCCCCCACCGCCTCGAAGCCGCCTCCCGCCATCCGCTCCTCCGTCGATCGTCAAACCTCGCCTCCCTCGATCCGTCCTCACTCCGCTGCCAGTGCCACCACCGATGTCTACTCGAGCTCGTCGTTGTCGCCGACGTTCCCCTGCCCGTTGCCGCCTCCGCGCCGGTCGACGCCGCCGTCGACGAGCCCACGCAAAATCCCCATGCAGCGTGTGAAGAGAGGGGTACATTAAATATAAAACGTATTTTAATACGTATATTAAAACGTATTTGGTATAATACACGTAATTACGTAGTTTGATAATTAAATACTGTGGGTTTTCTGTATTAAATTAATAGTAAATTATATTCAAATCAGAAAAATGTGAGACCAGCTCCAAAAAATCTGAAATAACATTCTGGACCCAATGGCGCTGGTTTCATCTCAATGAGACGCTTAGTTTTTCCAGAATTAATTTTTAAGCCAAAAACTTAAATACGTAAATTTCACTTAAACATCCATAACTTCTTATTTTTACATACACTGATACGTGATAAAAATATATGTGGTAGTAATCTTCGAGACGGTCATTTCGGCATCCCGTCATGTTGCCTGGGTTTCGGTAAAATACATGTACCGTGCCTGTGTTTCGGCATTCGTCTGGGTCGCGCCCAGGCAAGAGATGAACTCACTGGTCACATATTGTACTCTCCGACTTGAGTCACGTAGTGTAGTTACTTTTGCACAGTCACTTTTACTTTACGCATTACATTCACCTTTACTTTAGCAGTGCATACACTTTACCTACGACACCTGTGCAGTCACAGTATTTTACTCGTCATACTTTTAGCTACAGCAGTAGTATGTTTTCACTTGCCTAGTCTGCTTTACACTTGCACTATCACAGTACAGTTGTTCTCTCCTTTCAGTTTTGTTTACTTTACTACTCAGTCGTATACAGTTATTGCTCAGTACTTTACTTTTCACTCTGATCCGCTTATACGTAGTTACTTTTGTCATACTTGTACACTGCTTCTTTTCTATATTTAGAATTGTTGTGACTTACCTACGGTTCTATCTTCGTGGCACCGCAGCCGACGTACATATGGAGGTAGATGCTCCTGAGCTAATAGCGTCAGAGTTCGACCGCAGCTTCCAGAGCTATTTTCAGTTGTGTACCTTCTTCTTTCATGTATATTTGTTGGGACATCTTATACAGTATGTATTGTAATAAGTGGACACTATTTGGGTATTTTCGAACATCTATGCATCGTGGCTATTTTGAATTCACTGGTAACCTGCGGGACCTGCGCAAATATCAAATAAGTAACATGCCCTCTGAAAGCGGGTCGTTACAGCAGCAGGCGCCTTAGGGTGCAGAAAATTATTCTCATCTTGTTGCTCCATGCGTTGAAGATACGATGGGCCCCGCGTTGAGAGAGAGAGATCATTCGATTTGCGACAGCATTCGATCTACAGCAAGTTAGAGTTTTTTCTTCCCAAATGCATTAATTGCGTGCACTCTGCTATTCCACAGAAACTTTCATTCCCCCAAATAGTTTCTTTTCCCTAGGAACTTTCATTTCCTATAAATGTTTTTCCTTCCAAAACTTTCTACAAAATCTCATCTCAAGCATCCATTCCTCAAGATTAAATCCAAGCCGTCTTTCTATCAATCTGTTTGTCCCATTCAGCTTGTCTTTGTCAGCTTTAGGATTCAAAAACAGTTGTCAAGTGTAATATAGATGTACTAGTCATAACCCGTGCCCGCGGGCACGGTTCATTTAAGATTTTTCCCCGCGAAATTTAAAAGAACGACAAATTATCGTAAAAATATTGAGCGGCACGGCCTTCGACGTGGAACAACAAATTCGACGCATGCGCCTTCGACACGGAACAACAAATTCGGCGTGGGTGCCTTCGACACGGAACAACAAATTCGGCATGGGCGCCTTCGACACGGAACAACAAATTCGACATGGGCGCCTTCGACACGGAACAACAAATTCGGCATGGGCGCCTTCGACACGGAACAACAAATTCGACATGGGCGCCTTCGACACGGAACAACAAATTCGGCATGGGCGCCTTCGACACGGAACAACAAATTCGGCATGGGCGCCTTCGGCACGGAACAACAAATTCGACGTGGGCGCCTTCGGCGCGGAATAATAAATCAGGCGTAGAACAACAAATTCGGTGCAGGCACATTCGACACGAAACAACAAATTCGACGTGGACGACTTCGACGTGGAACGACAAAAAGGGTTAAAAAAATTCGTCGCGGGGCGCCTTCAGCGCTGGGTGACATCTAGATTTAGTTCCAGCAAATTCGACGCGGGCACCTTCGGCAAATTTGGCGCGAAACAACAAAGTCGACGTGGAAAAAATTTGACGTAGGTGCCCTCGGCGCGAAACAACAAATTGGCACACAAAAATTTAGCAGGCGTCTTCGACTCAAAACAACAAATTCAGCGTGGGCGCCTTCAACGCGGAACAACAAATTCGGACAGTTGGAATTGAGAATTGCTCCTATAACTTTTTTATGATTATAGAATGTAGAATTTGGAATTGAGAATTGCTCAGAACAACAATTCGGCGCCTTCACCGCATACTCCTATAACTTTTTTATGATTATTTTATCTCCCTTTCTTGGTTGATTGTCACTGTAAATTTTTTTGAGAATTGCTCTATGCACCTAAAAAAGAGGTGCATGTATGGGACAGGTGGCAAACTGTGGAAAGAAATCGGAAGTGAGAGGAGAGATGTGACCCCATGATCATGATTTTTCATTCTAATTTTGACAATGTGTCACATACATGCACCTCAATTGAGGTGCATATAGGCCATCTCATTTTTTTGCCCATTGACAAATTTTCTACTCATAGTGATATTGTAATAGTGTAGATTACTCGCTTTAATAAAATAAAAATAAGATGACCAACTTTCTATTCCTCTCTTTTCACTGAATATTTTTTGAAAAATGTGCAACCGGCTTAAGTGAGCCGTAACAACTTTTCCAACCATAACAACACAATGATAGTGTATGTTACTCACTTTAATAAAATCCAAGTTTCAACTTGCAATAAATATAGATCATAAAGCACAACTTCCTAGGTGAAGAAAATATGCAGTACCCCTATGAAAAGCTTTTTTTGACCAATTAAAAATGATTGAAGAAGGATATGAGCATGAGACCTCGAGCAACGCTTCCAATAGTATCTTGTAGGATTTTGAAGAATTTTGTAGGATTAAAAAGTTCAAAATACCAAATATATTCTTGTTCAATATAAACTTCTCCATTAAAAAGTTCAAAAACAATTTCTTCAATAAATGCCATTAATTGTATCATTTCTAAAAGTTGTTATTAGCATAAGAAAGCATAATGTTTCAAATATATTTAACCGAAATGCATACATCTCAATGGAAAAACTGAAAGAACAAATTATGATCACCAATAAATATTTCAACTATTTTAGACAAAACATAAAGAAATCGATCATTCTAACAGCACCAATCCGTTTGTTAACTATCCCCGACCTTTACAATCCACAACATTATGAGCACACATCAAAATCATCTCATTAGGATAAATGATAGTACCCAAACTCATACTCTTTTCCAGCATCAACCCACCCATTGATTCCAACAGATAAATAGTCCAAACAAATTAATTTGACTTGGATTGTTTGGAAATGTTAACATACACAACTAATACAATGAAGCATTAAAACACACCATTCAAACTCTGCGTTAAAATATGTTTAGCATTTCTACCGAATGAAGTTAAAGCAACATACTAATTCCATTAAAACAAATCCTACCACCATTAATCAGCACCATCGTCACTATCGAACATTTAAAAAAAAGCAAAAAACAATTACCCAAAAAAACAACAAACAAAACCACCCAAGATTACGTAAGTACAACATCACAGACTCGAAACCCTAACCCTTGTTAACCTAGCTGGCCGCCTTCTTTAGAGACCTACAGGCCTTCGACGATGACTGTCCCTTTCCTTCTCTGTTGATGTCGTCTTCTTTGGCAGCAGCACATGGCTGATGTTCGGTAGGACCCCACCATGGGCGATCGTGACGCCTGCAAGTAACTTTCCCAATTCCTCATCATTCCGCACTGCCAACAGCACGTGCCTTCGTATGCTCATGTACTTCTTGTTATCTCTTGTCGCGCTTTCGGCCAATTACAAAACCTAATCAAAGAAAATAAATGCAACCTTTGAGTTCAACACTGGAAAAGCAGCAAACTTTAGACTAAAACTTAGTTCAATACCTTAACATCGAGGTACAACAACCAGGTAGACCGTAGCTCCTGTACTGACACGCTGAGCGTACCGGCCCTTCTTCAAGTATCGACTGATACCGCCGGTGGGAACTGGTGTCCGGCCTTGACGGAGCGAGAGACATGTTTCTTCTTCGAGATGTCGCCCTTGCATTCGCCGGAGCACAGTTTAACATTGCCGTCAGTCACTATTTCAGATGAGAAGGGAATTTGGAGTTTTTAAATGCTTTTTCCGTCAGCCCTTGCTTGGAAAGGAAAAAGGGTTGTGGACTTTATATTTTAGATGGTGAAGAGTGAATGGCTTTAGATGAATGGCTGGGATGATGTTTTTGGTGGCAATCTGCAGGTTTAGGTTTGGACCAATGAGGTGCGAGGTTGAATTTTTTTGATGTTATTATTTGCCGAAGAATATGATGAATTGTGGTCCCCACATGTCAGTGAGTACTAAGCTCGCATGGCTTCAGGGTGTGGGTGTGTCTCGCACTGCCCTCAGTTTGTCATTTTCCACGGCAATGGTTAATTATACTATGTCCCCTCGTTTAGCGTTGCAATCATTTAAGTCACCCACTTGCTGCCTTGGGAGCGATGCCATTGGTTAAGAGCGCTTTTTCCTCTCCAGCTTTGGGCGGGATTTTAATGCAAGCGGTAAAATTGTGGATCGAAAACACAGTTTATTAAAAAGATAGGTCTCTTTGTTAATATGGCAAAATCCACTATTAGACGTAAACTATTACACAGTCTCTTCAAGTCTGTAAACTATTAGACATTAAACAATTTTCAAATCCCACTGACTTGGAATCCACTTAAAGTAGTTCTATTTATTAAATATGAGACCCATCAATTAGTGTAAAGTAGGTGTGTTTATTAAATATGAGACCAATTAATTTGAATATACAGTTAATTAAAAGTTGCAATTAGACCAATTTTAATCCGCAGTTTATTAAACTTCACGGGATTCGAAAATTGCTGGCAGACTGACTGTACGCAAGTGGAATTAATGCACATGGAGCTGTGCATTGTTTTTTTTTGCCTCGACCTTTGGGCGAGGAGGGTGGGCATTTATGAGGAACTCTCTCTGAGGGCAGAGAGAGTGATCGAAAGGTTGAAGGATTTATGAGCGTAACATCCCTCCCTCGATTCGCCTGCACTTGAAATGACCTCACTATTGGCACTATTGTTGGAAGAAGCACTTATCCGGAGCGTGGGAGGCTGTAGCCATAGGCACGTGGTTTGAGGCGCGTAGTACTTTTTACTCCTTAAATTTCAAATTTTTTATTTTTTACACCCAAACTGTTTTCCACCCAAATTTAAGATTTCATCCCAAAACTTTAACAAAAATGTATCTAAGCCGTTCATTTCTCCAGATCAAATCTGAGCCGTCTTTCTATCAACCCATTTGTCCTAGTCAGCTTGTCCTAGTCAGCCCTAGGATTCAAAAATCGATGTCAAATGTATGATAGATAAACTCAAAATTCTGTGACATGTGAACCCACATAGCCGCCACCCGTTACTCTAGGCCGATATGCTCTACCTCCGCCTTAATTGTGACATGCGAATCTCTCGAACCTCTAGCCCGAGATCACGAGAAACGGCAAGTTCTCCGTCTCTGCCCGAGCTCGCATCTTGCTCGAGTTCTTCATCTCTGCTATTTTGATTGGCCTATCATTCCGTCTCCTCTTCGCTCGGTTGACGGAGTCGTTGCCAGCTACTGGTTGCATGAATCAGAAAGAAGAATTTGAGTCGGTTTTGTAAATGGTTGGGGAGCTATTGGGGAGATAATTTTGGAGGGAATTAATTTTTAGGTTGAACAAAATTCTTTGGAAAAACTTATTATTGGAGGGAACTAAAATTTTAAGAAAGTGAAATTTTTAGCGGTGAAAATCCTAAAATTTTGTATCGGTAGTAAATTTTAAGAGTATTAAATTTTGGGATGAATTAAGATTTTTGGAGAAATTAAATCTCATGGGATAAGCTAAATTTTCGGGGAAATAAGATTTCCAGGGGATATCTTAAATGAACCGTGCCATATAGGCACGTGTTATGACTAGTATGTATATGTATGTATGTATGTATGTATGTATGTATGCATGTATGTATACATTTCTGTGTATATATGCATGTGTTGGGCCCCATCAAAAATTTATATTATAAATGCGAGATTTACAGAAGTGTCATTGTTACAGGTGTCACCATTGTCTCATGTGGCAAGAGGATAGGGGTGCCACATGGGATGACACCTCACACCTCAAACAAAAAAACCAACTAGCCCACGTAATTACATGGTTGACATTGTCCTTTCAACATCACAAACAACAGCACCCAAAACATCCTCACTCTTCCCCCTTTTTACGTGGTTGCCATTGGGCTTTTCACAACCCAAATGCCCTTCCATCTTCCCCCTATTTAGAGGGTTGCCATCGGTCGTTTCCACCTAGCACCTTGCGTTTTTTGCACTTATGCCCCTTCCTTTTCTCCCTACGCTTTTTGTGCTTTTTCCCATGTTTGTTTCCCGTTTTATCCCCCAACGCTGCCCCCCCACA
Organism: Scilla litardierei; assembly: GCA_030789695.1. Taxonomy (NCBI): domain Eukaryota; kingdom Viridiplantae; phylum Streptophyta; class Magnoliopsida; order Asparagales; family Asparagaceae; genus Scilla; species Scilla litardierei. Next base: position 218,523,598 of record CM061134.1, on the reverse strand, counting down.
CCCACTCTTCTCACTCTTTTGTCGGTTGCGCGAGTACACCACATCTTTTGTGTGGATCCTACAAGAAGGCATTGTTGGAATTATGGACTTCATATCATTGTATATAAATCGTATTTGCATTCGGACGTGTGGACGCACACGCGTTGCATTAATTGTCACATATATATTACTAAAGAATTAATTTAGGACCTAATTGTAATGATCAAATTAAGTTTTATGGTCCTATTTAATTAATAATAAGTTTGGATACTTATTTGCAAATGTGTGGAATTCCTGATGCAATTACTAATTAATGATGGACTGATTAGTAAAATACAAATTTTATAAATAAGAGGGTGTGTTCACTTGCTGAAGTATGTTATATTTTTTACACTCTCATTTAGAAAAGCGTGTAAGACAAAAGAGAGAAGAAAAGAGCATCTCATCTCACTCTCTCCATTCGTACGATCAATAAGAAGACTTAAACCCAATTCTTCTTCATTTTTCAACATGGATTCTTCGGGTATTATTACGCATTCTCTCCAAACAATTTCTGGACAAGTTTTTCAATGTTTTCATGAATTTCTGAAAATTCTTTCAATTGGTATAAGAGCCCTCTTGATATAGGATTGTTTGGATTTGATTCTATGATGTTTTTGGAATTTTTATGAGTGATTTCATAGAAAAATAATGGAAATTTTGGGTCAAAACTTCAGTTTTTTGCGTTTTTTGGGGTGTCGACACTGTTTCGCGTCGCACAGTGTCGCTGCATAATTATTTTAAATAAAAATTCATAACGGTCGCAAACCTCGAACCAATGCCCACGTGGACACGGGGAAAAGTGTTTGCCGCTGCACTAAAGTTTGGTTCGGTTATAGTAACATAATTAAATATATATTAAGTTGTTTAATAGTTATAACTGAAATTAAAAAGTTTTGGGCTTCCGATTGTCAGGCTTCGTTCTCAGGACCTTTGAGTAACTTGAATTCTTTCTCAACCACTAGGCGAATCACTTCTTTATGCTATTGACTTGTAATTACGTTATTTGAATTACTACTGTATTGGTTTTAACTCACTAAAAAGAAAGCCTCAATTTTTGTTGCACTTGACGGGGTTCGAACCCGCGACTCCTTGGTTGCGTGGACTCTTAACCATTGGGCTAATGATCATGTATGGTATTTTTGAAAACAAATTTTACTCAAGTAAAATTTATGTTGGTTTTACTTCATGTACAAAATAAAGCAAGTGGTTGCATTCATTAGGATTTGATCTTCCAACCATTGGGTAGCGAGGAGAGAAGTCAACCACCAGGCTATATTTTTTCTAATGTTATAATCATGTAATTCTTTTATTATTTGAATTACTTCAGCAAGTAATTATTATTATTAATTACATTTTATTTAGTTTTAATTATTGGGATGTACTCCATACGAGATTGGCTTTCATACCATACTCTATAGAGATTAGCCGTAGTATTGTAATCTACTCTATAAGAGATTGGCTTTCATGCCCTACTCTATAGAGATTAGCCTTAATATTGTGATCTACTCTATACGAGATTGGCTATCATGCCATGCTCTATATGGATTAGCTTTAATAGTGTACTCTACTCTATATGAGATTGGCTTTATGGCTCTAATCTACAGAGATTAGCGTTATAATTATATTCTACTTTATATGATATTAAGTTTAATGTATAATAGGTAGAGATGTATGGTTTTAAATTCAAAGATCATATTTCCCTCTGACTACAATCAACTAATCTGTATGTAAAGACGAGGTTCCATGGTCTTTGCAATTACCATACTTACAACTATGTGATTATACAAGTAATAACATAAAGTTGCTTGCATAAGCATTCTTGGGTGTTCACTTTAATTAGCAAAACAGTATTGTCACCCAAGTGACCTCTGCTGTGGAAACTTTTTAATTTGTGAATAACTAAGTTAATTTTATATGCATTATTTCATGCGAGCAACATGTTGGCCCAAAGGAAAACCGTTGTTTGGCAGAAATTAATGTGTATATATGGTAATGAATACTGATAACTATATGATGTACATTACGAATACGTAACTGGATCAAAGAAAGGTTAAGTATTTGTCTGTACGATGTTATCTATTTCGATTACTACAACAAGTTGATTACTAGCAAGTTGAATATGTAGTCCAAAGACTATATATTTGATGTTGCATTGACCAACTTGTAGATGAGTTGTTATTATTTATTTAGTTGATCACTATTTTTTTAATTAATTGTGAGCTAATTTACATTTTTTGTTCTCTATACAGCTGATATTATAAATGCAAGTTCGGTTTCTGCTTCCATCAACAGCATTCCCATGTTGAATGGAACTAATTTTAAAACTTGGAAAAATAAGGTGAAAATGGTTTTGTGCTGCATGGATATTGATTATGCATTAAGGGTTGATAAGCCAGCACCACTTACTGTAGAAAGTACTCCTCAAGAGGAGAAAACTTCCGAAAGGTGGGAAAGGTCCAACCGCATAGGTCTAATGATCATGAGAAATACAGTGGCCTAAGCTTTTCTGGACACTATGACTGAGAATATGAATGCTAAGAATTTCCTTCAGACCCTTGAAGAGCGCTTTGCAAAAAGCGATAAGGCAGAGACAAACGCTGCACTTAGAAAACTTGTCTCCATAAGGTATACGGGTAATGGAAGCATTAGGGAGCACATTCTAGAAATGTATAATCTTTCTGGGAAACTTAAATCACTTAAATTGAGTAACCAGAAGATTTTCTTGTTCATTTGGTGCTGATATCCCTTCATCATCAATTTAGTCAATTTGAAGTGAGCTATAATTGTATAAAGACAAATGGACATTGAATGAGCTCATCTCTCATTTGGTGCAAGAGGAAAATATGATGAAGCAACAAAAGACAAATAGTGCTCACTTAGCTTCAGCATCTTCTTTTGGTAAAAAGAAGAGGAAAGGAAAAATGACAGCGGCATCAGGATCGCAGAAAAAGCAAAAGGTCCACAATAATGGGAAAAAGGAAATGAAGTGTTTTTTCTGCAAAGATGATTCTCACTTTAAGAAAGACTGTGCAAAATATCACGCCTGGCGTGTGAAGAAGTGTAAGTTTTTCTCTCTTGTTTGCACTCATATTGCATTGGTTTCAGTTCATAGATATACTTGGTGGATATGAATGAACGGCATGTGTAAAATATATCATTTCACTTTGGAAGATGCATTATTTTTAATTAGATGCCACATGCCATACTGTTACATCCCATATGGCATGTCTGGGTTAGGTCATTGAGTCATTGACATGCCCGCACACGGCCCATGGGTCCTGGTTTGAAAGAGTCAACTCCCTCGTGAAGACCCCCCAATAGTGGGCGATTACCTGACATCATGACCCACGTGAGTGGCCACCAAGAATGTAGTTAATCCCATGAAGCTATAGGAGTGGCCAACTATCTCCACTACAACCACTTCATGAGTGTGATGGTTAGTGGGGAGAAGTTACACTCCCATGTTTCTCCACTAAAGCTACTTGGTTAGTGTGGAGAAGGGAAAAAAAAGCCAAGAAGAGAATATAAATAGCCCAGTGTGCAAAGCATAAAAGGGAGGGGCCAAACTTCGTAAGTGGGGATAAGTATCATACTATAAGATATCTTTATCTTCTTCTTTTATTTATCTCTTTATGTTCCCTCTACAAGAAACTAACTTGAGCGTCGGAGGGAAATCTGTCGGGCCCGACCTCCTAACGATTTTCCTATGACGTAGGACCATGAAGATAGCGTGGAATTAGGTCATCAAATTAGCTCGGTCCTAGCTCTCCACGACCCGGGGATCCCTCTCTGCGAGTCTCAATTCTCAACCGATGCAAGTCTCAATTCTCAACCAACGGAGAATCCACTTATTGAAGATGATGACATCATCGGCCCATTTTATTTGTTGACCAAAACCTTACCGTCAACAGATACTATATAGTCCTTTTCCTTTCAGTCGATGGCACCGTAATTTTCCTTCGCATCAGTTTTATCACTGAGCTGTAATGCAATCTTAGTCACATGCTCAAGCAAAAAAGCAATTGCTTCTTGAGCATGTGTGGTTAGCAATAAGATCTTAGCACTAAGCCCCCCCCCCCCCCCCCCCCCCCCACTCCAAAAAAAAAAACGCGCGCGCGCACACACATCTTCCCAAACCCCGAACACTTTTATTTTAGTGCTGCTAACCGTTTTGGTCTTGTTAATGGGGTTTCGAGAAAAGGTCATATTCAAATCTACAATGGTGCATGTTTAAAGTTCTACATCCGAACCCAAACAATAATAATACAATCAGATTGGGTTTTCGATTTCTCGGGGTTTCGGGTACCATTTATGAGTGTACACGTTTCAGAGATTTTATGTCTAGCAAATTGCATTAATTGGCAACTCGTATCAACGTTCGTGCAGATGGAAGAGGAGTCGCTCGTCAAGGCAATGAAACGACAATGAAGATGGGCAGAGATGAGCTTTACGTGACATAATCATAAGCCTAAATCTCACTTGTAATTGAATCCATTCATTTTTATCTTTACGAACATAGCATGTATGGAGCGTCCCCAAACTTTAGCGCGAGGCATAAAGATCCAGTGTATGGCTGTTTGTTGTAGGCTTAAGTCCCACATCGGCTGCGTTAGAGATGCAGTAGATAACCAGAGGTTATAAAAGAAGCCTACAGGCCACGCCAACAACTCATACCTTTCTCGGCCTTTTGGCTAAGATCAAGTGTAGTATCTGTTCTTATCAGTTTAATATCTGATACGTGGGCCATCGGCCCACTATGATATTAAATTAATTGTTTTAGGGGGAAGGCCCATTCACAGTAGCTTGCTGCTGGGGCCTTCGAGCGTCGCCCATGCGTTGCACTACTGCACGGGCCCGGCGCACCCCACCAAGTCTTAATCAAACTTTTCAAGTTCGCCTTGATAAATGACGAGCAGTCGGTTTATTATATAATTCGTTACAACGACGATAGGGTCTATATCCCTCTTCATTTATATGATTTAGTTCATATGTAGTGGTTTGCAGATGCATAATTAGGTTCAGTATTATGACTGTTTATACAATATTACGGATACCAAGTTTAAAATTTTTACTAATACTTCACCGCGGTTTAAACTATTTAATTTAACTACACTATATTTTGAAATAAATTTATAGAACTTATCAGAAACAGTCCCCAGCACATCAAGAAAGTTTTTATTAATTAGTTTCACTTTTTAAAATGTTATGGTGTTTTAACGGAAAACACCTAAATATTTCTCAGTTTTGATAAATTTTGCCATGAGTGGAAACCATCCAACGACATCACGTGTTTTTTTTCACTTGTTGCATAACTTGAGATTCATCCAACGAATGGAAATTCGCATATAAGCACAGTGTATACCCAAGTTCACATTTTCGCCTGAATTTAGAGAAATTACAGGCAGCTGCTAGCCCAAGTAACATCAACGAATTAACAAGCGAGCCTTCTTCAGTACGTTTTTCGTATTATATATTTATTGTAGTCATATACTAACATAGATTACGTGGAACTTGATGATGCCCGAAGCAAATACAGATATGGCGCATCTTGCTACATGCAATAGCTGGGACACAATGTTTTGGACGAATACACAATACACAGCGTACCAATTACCGAAGCACAGAAAGATACATACAATTTGCCAGGCAGAAGGTAGTTTTTTACCCATTCGAAGCCATGACTAAGGTAGCCGGCGTAATCTGAGCTGACAGAAGATCAGCAGCTAGCCGGCCTCTCGTAGGTTGGTGGCAAGGATGGGCAGTTCTCGTTCATGTTAGCATACGGATCTATGGTGTTGTACTGCGGCAACTCCATTCGGTACTCCCCAAGTATCTGACAGAAGGGGAGATCCTCGCCTACGGGATTACACCAGCTTGGCAGTCGGGTTCTGTTGTTCTCGTAAATATTGAGCATATACGCATCGCGAATCTGTCAACAAGCAACAGATGGTCAGATATGAATAATTATAGTATGCATTCGCATGACATAAAAAGATTACTATGGATTCCGACGTGATTGCTGTTTTCACAGTATGAAAGCTACATATCACATTGTAATTTTAACAACAGTTGCATCATGGTCATACAAAAATAAATTTATGTCCATATTGGATAAGGATATATGTATATGCTTACCGTGAATTCAGTAACCTGAATATAGTTGGCAATTGGCCCAAATATCCCAGCCTCTTTGTACATTTCAAGAATGAACGCCACACAAGTAGTCGACTTTCCATCGCTATAGACCCATTCATCTTGCTCAGGAATGGTCAGCAATTGATCGAAGGTCATTCCCCGCCTTTCTGTCTCAGCTATGATAGCATGCAAGTCCAAATCCTGATATGACAAAACAATACATGCTAAGCTATATCACCGATATGCAATTAATTAGCAGAACTAACTGAAAGATGTTTGGTGTTACAGTCTTTTGGGCTTAATATGAATGCAAATCTGTGCAGATGTATCAGTGAATAATTTTGGGAACGATTAGGAGAGGGGATCAAATGAAATGTAAACCAATCAACCAAATTTCCCCTGGAATATGCCCACACATGTGCGTGTGCGTGTGTAAAGAACGTTACTCAGAAAATGATCATGATAAAGGAATATTGTGAATTTACATGCACTTTGTCAATCAATCGGGGTTTGCATACATTGAATACTAGAGATCAAATAAGAAAGAAGATATAGTATCCACACATTAAGCTTGAGGCGAGACTTTTCCCGAATTGTGTACCACTTCATTCCAACAAAAGAATAAATGGTCTTCTCCATTTAATTCCCCTCCCCGATATTCCAAATGCCAGCCGTCATCAATACGAGAAAGGAGAGTAACAGGATAGAAGGACAAAGGTGGGACACAAAAGAGGAGCAAAAGGTCATAAGAGAACCAATTCTTCATACGCTCACAGAGAGGCAACAAAGGTAGGATGAGAAAAAACAGAAGAATAGGACGATAGTCAATCGGTGCATTTGGAGGTAAGCATATCAAACCTTCCCATTATTTATGATTTAAATGGGTTGTGAGTAGGATTGGGATTTTGAGAATTCGTCACATAGTCATGTATTTTTTATATATTGGATAACCATGATTGAATGAAGTTTTTTTTGGGGATCTTTGATAAAGATTTATAAAATGCTTTTTAACAATATTTTTATGGTGTGAAGAGTCGTTGCAATGGCTCCCACTGTGATGTAGGACGGAAGCGAGAAGGGATGTGGTGGAAATTTGCGAAAGAAGTATATTATGGACGTGGTAAAATTTTCGTATCTCGCACCAGAAATCTTTCGATCACCGACTCGCACGCCTCGCACGTGAAGATTCTTCAGACCTCTCGCACATGCAATCAAGCCCATTCTCACTCACCAATGCAAAAAATTTAATTTATGGAGAAACTAAAAGTTTACACCAAAAACTAATTTTCATTAAATTCTTCGTCCAAAAACTAATAGGCCATTATATAGACTTACAACTTGACTCTCAACATCTATTAGGATTAGAAATTCTAGAATAACTAAAACACTCAAATAATAAAACAAACTCAAATAACAAAAAGACTCAAATAACTAAAATTCTTAAAGTAACAAAAGACTCAAACTAATAAGAATTCTCCAAGTGCTCAAACTCTATCAAATAAATAAAAGACTTCTTCTCGGACTTCTTCTCGGACTTCTTCTCGAAATGAACTCCTCGGACTTGATCTCTATCATTCTTCCCAACTTTAGAACTTCATGGTGAACGACGATTGGAATAGCATAGCCATGTAGAAATCAATAGTCCTTTAGAGCCGAAGAAGATGCGTCCATGAACTTTGAAGTACAATAGGATGTGAATCTGCAGATAAGATAAATGTCTGCTGTGAAACTATTCCAAATAGCAAAAGAGATGAAAGCATAAAGAATGGAGGATGTGGAGAATCTGGTATAACAAACTCGATATGATCAATCTCCTCATACTTCTGTGAAAGACTCGACTCAGTCTCATCATGATTGTCACTCAAAAAAGCTCGTCGAGAACGTGTATGATACATGCAAAGCTTCTTTGATGTTTCTAGTAAAAACCTCTATAGTCAAAACTCAAATCCTCTCGTTATCCATAATTGCAAATTCATGAAAATTTCTCTTTGATTCTACAGCAGATTAGTGAATATTATTGTTAATTGCAAAAATTTCATAAGTCCCGACATGCAAGGTTAAATCTATACTCAGGGAATGAGACTCTTATGAGGAGATATTTGAGTTAATGACTTTCTAAGGATTAACCCAGTCTTTTGATTTTTAATTATATTCTTTGGTTTACAAGGAGTCAATACAATTTTCTTTTTCTTTAAATATGAATATGAATTGGATCTCCCAAAATATGCAACATCTAAGTCATACAGCCAAGGCCTACCATGAAAAATATGTGAAGTATCCATAGGTAGAACACCACACCGAATACCATCGTGATAGCTCAAAACTGGATAGATACTAAACCACATTGGGTAACAGAATGTGATTGATCATCAACTCATGTAATTTTATAAGATTGTGGATGAGGTTCAGTTTTTAATCTCATCTTTTCAATAGCTGAGTTGACAACCAAATTAATACAACTACCTCCGTCAATCGCCACTTTGAAAAATTTATCCCTTTTGACGTAGGTAAATAAAATTAGTTCTTCGCCTATCAATCTCAATCCTGTGTAACAACCAACACCTAATAACGTGTAATCATGCAATAAAATCATCTTCATCGGTATCTGTAATATCAATAACATCATGAATATATTCTTCTTCAATTTCATTATCATTATTAATTTCTCCACAAGCTGACTTGCAAAATGACCAAAGCCATTACAGTTAAAACATTAAACCTCTTTTTATTTTTGTTGTGCCTCTACAAGCTTAGCCTTTCCATTTATCTCTTTAGAGACATTCGTTTCTGATTTAGTCATGTTCTCACTGGGCTGCTTAAATAGCTACACGGCTTTAAAAGTAGGCTTCTTATCTATGTGGCTCTTATGTTTTCCAAATTCAAGGCTAAATTAAATGCTAGTTGGACATTGTCTACGTTGTAGGGAAGCATCTCTCGCTTAATGTCCGCTCCCAATCCAGAACAAAACCTAGCAAGGATATATCGTAGGTCTTCTTGTATCTCACTTCTAACAAATAAGTCATTAAGTCATTGAACTTAGTCATTTATTCCTCAACAGTCATACTCCCTTAACATAGATCGTTTAGTTTTTCGAGAAGGCAATCTCTATAGGTAGGAAGCAAATTTTTTTCTTTGAGCTTGCTTGTAACGCCCCGCTTCCGGGTACCGTCACGCTTGTACAATTTTATACAGGTCCTACAGACACCAGTGAAAACAATGTAGAGCAGAGCAAGAAAAAAGATACTCATTTCATTGATGACTGTCATTACAAGTTTGCAAAGTTCACAACGTGCAAACTCACTCCAAGCTGAAATGTAAATACATGGAACTGAAGATACAAAGAACACTTACACTCAATTAGCCCTCAAAGCTCGACGTCTTGTACGATAAACTCTGACTCGTCGTACACAGGTGCCTCCAAATGTTCTTGTCTGTTACCAAGTGGGACTACAGAAGTTGCACCACTGCTCAATAGAGTAGATGATATCTAACCAAGCAACAATAATAATGACAGTGCATAAACAAAGAGGTATAATGACGAACAGATATGAATGCTACAGTGCCAAAGGCAACACATTAAGGTAAATTTAATGTCAACAATTACTAGGGTTGTACTTTTAATGTCGTCAAATTTTAGATCATAAACTTATAACGGAGAGCACGATGTGCAACCCGAAGCCCATCTTGGACCGTGGGCCGCTACCCCGTGCCAAGTGACAAGGACTCGGGATTCATAGACGGAAATCCTCACATGGCCGAAAGCAGGGCTCCAATCGCTTCCGCACTCTCAATCATAAGTTTTTCCAAAACCCCAGCGAATCAGGTGAAGTTGTTAAGTTAGCAGGTTGGTTTCAAGTGCTACGTTCACGTCAGGTAATGCGGTCTATCTTACTCATTATCTTAACTTGCACAATCTAGAGGGTTTCTTAGTAACATGCCAAGTTCTAGTCTCTGCTTTAAACAGAAACATATGTATCAAGTGTCAAGTCCAGAATCAAGCCCAAATCACTTTGCATTCATGCATCACCTTTAAATTGTGTAATTGAAGATATGAAATCAGTCCTAATAATTAAAGATTTCCATGGAATTCAAGTACTTATACAGGAAAATTGAATTTAAAGTCAACATCAAACTTTTTACATTAAAACTTAACTGAGAAAGAATATAATACCGAAATATTTATATTCCTTTTTATTTTCAGATTTAGCTAATTAGATTTCTGAAATATGTGGACAGAAATATGTGTGCGTGTGTGTCTAGAGGATCAGGTTTTGGGAAATTTCATCACGTTGTGGGGGAACCCGAAACGACGGCAAGATCCACAGGGTGATCTGGACAGCAAGGAAGCAGGGCCAGATGACCAAAAACAGCAGGGTCAGTCAGTCCCAAAACCCCAACAAACTCACAGGGGGCAGGAGCCAAAAGACAACAAGCACCCGAAACCCCCCAACAACACCAGCGACCAATTGAAACCCATACAACCCAGGTCCGCAAGCCACAACCCCAGAACAACCCATGTAGTAAAACAAATCACCCCAAGAAGCTCAGATAATAAGCCAAAGCTCCTGTAGCAAGTAAATGAGTCAACCGAACCCCAAGACAGCCCAAGCATATAGAACCCGAAACCCTATGCCCAGCAGGAAAGGGAGCCAACCCCACAAAAATAAACGATAAGGAATCAAGCCCTAGAATATTTCCCAAAATCATCATTTCCAGAAATTCTTGAGAAAAATCCAATTTTCCGCACAAATTAACCAACGATTCATCTCAAAATTTTACGTAAAATGGAACTGAAATTAATCTGACGCATAAAGAAGACATGATCTGTCGTTAACAGCCGGAGACCAAGAGACCAAACCCCCAAACACAGATCCAAACATATCCACCAGAAAATACTCCATAAGCCACATGAAAAACAATCGAAAGCTCCAGAAGAACTGAAAAATAATTACAGTTCGCATGAAACCTGAAGAATGAAGAAGAGATGAAGATATATGGTTCGGAGGAACCCGTAGAGGAAAACGTGGGGGCTGTCATGACACGCGATCTGCGCGATTGAAGTGAGAGCGACGATGACGGCTTCCGAACGGCCCGTTAGAGCTTCCCTCTTGTCAGACGAGGGGCGATGGAATAGTAAGATCCGATCGCAGGAAGAAATTGTGTGACTGTTGGCGTCGGCGAGTAGAGGACATGCGAGCTATGCATCACGTGGAGATATTTTAAGGAGAAAGGTTTCGGGCTTGGGACGAGCAGATATGGAGGAAAGAAAAAAAAGAAAGCATAGGGAAAAGATGGGCGGTCCGCCCATTGGGCCTAGGGGCAGGGAAGTAAAGAAGAAAAAGAAAAAGAAATAAAAAGAAGAAAAGAAATAGGAAGAGAGGAAACCAGCAAAATACATTTAAAAATACAAAAAAAAGCTTCTACGGAAAACAGACCGTTACATTGATCTTCATCTTTATCTCATTCCAATTCTGTATATGTCTAAGATGATCTCTCTTGTTATCTCTATAAATGTCCAAAAAAATTTAGCAGACTATCAGTTTTATCTTAGTAAATTGGACCTTTCGTTCATTTGATAACTGACACCACTCAAACAAATGCTCCATCTCCGTTAACCAATCTGAAAATATATGAGGATCATAGGTTACATCAAAATTAAGATCATCTACATTAATCCATCGTGCAATATTATCTCGTCCAAAGTTATTTTCAATATTCTCATCTTGTCTCCTATTATTTCGATTATTTCCATTTCCAAGCATCCTAGGTTCCTTCTCAAAAGTATCATGTGCGTCATCCTCAAAATTTTGTTCTTTACTTAGTTTATTTTCTATGACTTCTAGGCGATATCATGTTCAATTTATGTCAGCCTTTAGTTCTAGATATAATTTTTGAAGTTAGTTTTCTATCCTTTGAATTGCATTATCTTCCATGTCAAATCCTAATGTTTTGCCACTACGCAATAACATGCAATACTAACCAATCACACAGATGCAGATGACCCTTAATACTAACTAAATACATGCATTAATAATGTAAATAAAATAAGATCACAAGGTCCAAGTCTATATGTCTGGATGCAATCCTAAATATGCTGATGCGACACCCAGATTGAGACTAGAAAATATGCAATAACAAAATCAAATAAAGGATTTTTTGGAATTTAACAATAAAGGATTTGATTAGATTAGAGGTTACCATGAGCGCAAATCAGTTTCGTAATATCATGCAAGGTCTCTAAAACTTGTAGAGCTTTAATTCAGATGATTAAGCCCAAAAATTTCACACGAAGAGCTCGAAAAAACACCAAAATATGCTGATAATACGACTGAAATACGAGGTTGACTAGGATCCATTCGGATGGATCAAACATGCGGATCCATCCAAGTGGAATTTAAAGCTAGACAATGTAAATAGAAAATCCGACCGTTGGATGTCTTCTAACATGTCTAAACTAGCTCCAAACAAAATTTCAACTAATTTGGACATGTTTTGCCCATGCATCAAATGGTTGCAAAATTAGCCGATTTTATAACTATTCAAAAACATCGATTTTGCAACCACTTGATGCATGGGCAAAACATGTCCAAATTAGTTGAAATTTTGTTTAGAGCTAGTTTAGACATGTTAGAAGACATCCAACGGTCGGATTTTCTATTTACATTGTCTAGCTTTAAATTCCACTTGGATGGATCCGCATGTTTGATCCATCCGAATGGATCCTAGTCAACCTCCTGAAATACAGCTGAAACTCGGTTGGAAATTCCTTTGAAATTCGCGAAATCATATCTGATCTTCAACTTCTCCTCTGTATTCATACTTATGTTTTCTGCAAGTACTCGTATTCCGCTTCCGAATCCACAGTCAGTACATCATCGTTGGGAAATGAGGCGAGTGATTTCTCTTTCCTCCTATCAGCTCGGGTGGCTCAATCTACACAGAGTGAGGGAACTCGTCGTTGGGCAACATTGTACGGTTCCGTTGCTGAGATCAGTGAGGGAACTTTTCGTTAGGCAACGTTGTACGGCTCCGTTGTCGAGATCCAACGCAAAGGTCTCGGTGAAGTGGTAGGGACTTCGTAACCTCAACAATGAGATCTGCAACCTTTCTCCTTATGTGGTCCATGTGGAGCGGTGAATCGTCGAATTTGGCAGCCGATTTCGTTGATGAGATCATGGGTTTTCCACGAAACTGATGTAGGCTACGAGGTTTCTGTGCAAGACGAGGAGAGGATAGAGATCAATTCGGGGAGGCGGGGTGTCTGGGGTTCGTGGATTTGTCGGGGGTAGTCGACGAAAGGCGGAGCACGGTGATGTCGGTTCACCGAACTGTTGTTCATGTCATGGTGTTGAGGCGGTGGTGAGGGCTGATTTCGGTGGGGGGAGTTAATGAGGCGCCAAACAATGGGAAATGCGATCGACGATGGAATTTAGGGGATGGAATTTGGGGCGGCGACGTGAGGGGTTGGAAAATGTTTTTTCGCTGAGATTTTGATGCGGCTGATACTTTTGGAGGCCGGAGGTATTTTTGTAAAGTAACAAATGATGTAACTTTTCTATTTAAAGGGCTAGAGCCGGCCAAAATGGGGGGTATGCGAAAATTGTTGAGTATTTCCTCTAGCTTATTTCTTTATTTCTTAGATAAATTGTATTATCAATTTCCCTATTTCCCCTAGTTAATCCCTAACTAGTTCTATCTATTCGTAGTCGTTAATTAGCGAGTAGCTGAATTGTAGTAGCCACTTTATAATTTCAGATCTAAGTTTAGCAATAAAATCCCCTTTTTACCATCAAAACCCAAGCGGATCACATCAATTTGGTATTAGAGCACTAGATCCATAGTAAACAAAAGATCCAAGGAGCGGATCGAATTGTTGGAAGAGATGTTGGAGAAGTTTGAGAGCAAAATCAACGAAGAAATTCAAGATGTGAGAAAGGAAGCGACAGAGCAACTGGATCAACGTCTCACGCAGATGACGGAGACACTCCAATAAGATGCAGCGGCAAACAAGGCTCAGATGATGCAAGAAATAGCGGCGATGATATCAACACTAGATCCAAGCAAAAAGGAGCCACCTTTATCGACAATGAAGGGGAAAAATATGATTTTTTAACGAAGGGGTTCCCGAAGATGTGGAAGACGAAAGCATCTACCCAAGCGAACAACGAAACGCGGCGGATATGGATGTCTGGGAGGCTTTCCTGGCCACCTTCCCACCTCGGGGAGGTGCGCCACCCTTCGGAGGGGGCGGATGCCCCTCTGGCCTTTCAGAGGGGCACCACCGAACCTCCAGGAGGGGCGGCAAGTGTCGACCGCCCCTCCTAGGGCTTCGACAGGCCCCTAGGGCAGCGACGGAGGGCCGGCAGCCCCCGTCGCCCCCTTGGGGGGGCTTTGCCGAGCACTCGGGGGGCTGACAAGCCCCGCCCGACCCCCAGGGGGTTCTGCCGAGCCACCTTTGAGCCTGACAGGCCCTGCCGCCTACTCCATCGACGTAGTGGGTCACCACACTTGCAGCCACAGATGGGTCCCTGGGGAGAATTTCAGCAGTCCGAGGGAGACAACATCAGCACTTTGGAGGACCGTCGACTCAGTCCCCACCCTTCGGGGGAGTGACAGGAGACTGGAGAGGATTTCAGGGCATCCGGAGAGCACCGCAGGGGAACTATGGGCATCAACATGGAGAATAACAGGGAGACTAGCAGTGGGATGGTGCAGATGGAGGTGTACAGGATCCTGCCGCAGGGTATATTCCCGAGACTACATATTTTTCCGCCGAGGTGCCAGGATCAGTCACAAAGAGAGGAGAATTCGCAAGGAAGAGTCGGCTGAAAAAGCTGAAGATGCCCATTTTTGAGGGAGGAGACCCGAATGACTGGTTGTACCGAGTGGAGAGATACTTTGATATGTCAGTGGTACCAGAGGAGGACTGGCTCAGGGCTATAGGAGTTTGTTTGGAGGGAGAGGCTTTGTGCTGGTTTAGGTGGACGCAGCAGCATCGACCTTTTCGTACGTGGGAGGAGTTCACCACCCTTCTGTTGGAGCGATTTGGAGAGGAACAGGCTGGGGGGCTTATGAGTGTCTGTATGCAATGAAGCATGAGGGGAGTGTCAGGGACTATATTAAGAAGTTCGAGACGCTCTGCAGTAGAATTCGTGGAGTATCGGGAGTTTTTGGAGGGGTGTTTTATGAAGGGGTTGAAAACCACGATTAGATCGGGACTGAGACAGCTGAAGCCTAGTGACCTGCGAGAGATGATGACTTCAGCGATGATGGTGGAGGACCATCAGGATACGGAGAGGATAGCCCGCAAGTCATGAGGAGGCTCCCCTTTCTGAGGGGCGGACCCTGGATGGGGACAGAAGACGGCCACAGAGGGAACATCCACAGACGGGACAGCGGCTAGCAAGGAGAAGTGGGTGGAAGACCTGGAGGGCATACACAGAGAATGACAGCGGCAGAGATTCGTGACAAGCGGACCAATGACGTGTTTCAAATGCGACGAGAAGTTTACTCCAGGGCACTGGTGCGGAAACCGTACTCTTCAGATCCTGATAGTGAATGACGATGAAGGTGGAGAGAGTGTGGTAATGCTGGAAGCCGGCGAGGACGATGATCAGAAGCACATGCACGTGGAATAGTCGACTACACACTTCTCGCACCATCTTGAGGACAAGGTGGGTTTTCAGGGATGGAGTAGTGATACGGCTGATACTTTTGGAGGTCGGGGGTAGTTTCGTAAAGTAACAAATGATGTAACTTTTCTATTTAAAAGGCTAGAGCCGGCCCTAATGGGGTATGCGAAAATTGTTGAGTATTTTCTCTAGCTTATTTCTTTAGTTCCTAGATAAATTGTATTAGGAATTTTCCTATTTCCCTTAGGTTAATCCCTAAATAGTTGTTCTATCTATTCGTAATCGTTAAGTAGCGAGTAGTTGAATTGTATTAGCCACTTTATAATTTTAGATCTGAGTTTAGCAATAAAATCCCCCTTTTACCATCAAAACACTGGCGGATCGCAACAGATTTCCCCCTTTTGAAAACTCATTTTTCATTTTTCAGAAATTCCTTTTTTTCTCTCTTCTTTTTTCTTCTCTATTTTTCCTAAAGATTCTCTTTTTTTGTTAATTTTTTCTCTTATTGATTTTTTGCCGACAATATTCTCCCCTAAATAAAAAGAAAAAAGGAAGTTTTTATATGGAAAAGAAAAGAAGAAGAAGAAGACAAACCAGAACGGGCTCTGACACCAAGTTGACACATGACGGAAGCGGAAAGGGATGTGATGAGAATTTGAGTAAGAAGTAAATTAGGGATTTGATAAATTTTCGGATCTCACAGCCCAGAAATCTTTCAATCATCGCCTAGCACATGGAGATTCTTCGGACCTCTCGTCCAGGCGATTAAGCACACTCTCGCATACCAAAGCAAAATATTTAATTTATGAAGAAACTAAAAGTTTACACAAGAAACTAATTTTCATTGAATTCTTCATAAAAAAACTAATAGGTTTGTGGCCTTTATATAAGCTTACAACTTGACTATCAACATCTAATAGGATTAGAAATTCTAGAATAACTAAAACACTCAAATAACAAAAAGACTCAAATAACAAAAATTCTTAAAATAACAAAATACTCAAGCTAATAGGAATTCTCCATGGGCTCAAACTCTATCAGATAAATAAAGAACTTCTTCTTGGACTTCTTCTCCTTCTCAGACTCTATCTCTATCACAGTGGCTCCTATCCTCCTGTGGGTTGTGATGGTCGTGGAGTGTCTGTGGCTTCCTCTAGACCAGCCATGGTCAGGTCTTGGGGAATGCATCATGAAGAAATGAAAATATTAAGGCCTTTAAACTAATGTAGCATTACTTGGATTCCCGGGTAATATTGTGGATTTGAAGAGTAGCTGGAACACCTGGAGTCGCTATTAAGTGGAGATCCTGTTAAAAGATTTCTATGAACACCGAAAACTTTATGAAGTTTTCAACAGACCATGGTAAGTATATTTTGGTAGCAAACAGAAAGTACCCAGTAAACCCTTCTACATTCGAGACATAGCAAAAAACGGTATCAATACCAATAGAGGACAGAAAGGAATTATTCATTCAAACTGGCCTACACAAATTGATCATCTCAAGAACCCCAACAGACATAAATCACATATATATCATCTGTAACATTATGACATGGCAAGTCAGCTTTAATCAAGTCAAATATTAAATAGGTGTAATAGTCTGACCAGGCTTGCTGGGATATATCCTAGACATCAAATGATGGCAGAAAGTTTTTAAAAGGAAAAATAGGAGTGGGGAATGAACAACAAAACTAAACACTTAAATGAAGAAAAACCAACCCTTAACCGGGGATAGAGAAGGCCAGCCTTTAACAAGGAAAACCAAGATATCTCTTAACCAGGGAAACCATTCGGGCAACCAATGGTTGCCCTATGAAATCTCCAAAGTCAATAATAAAATTTTATTCAACAATTTCTCTATAATTTTGAGTACAAAATAGCCCTTTTATAGGGTTCATGCATAAAATCAATGCAACTAAAACTCTAAGACACGATAACTTGTAATTGGTTCAATATTCTAACCAAGATAAAGACCAAATAATTAAGTATCAGATAAATTCAAAGTCTTTGAAATTCTTTTTCTAAGCAAACTCCTAAATAATTCTAATTCTAATCTCTGATCCCAATAAACATAAATTGAAATTCCCCTCTGAACTCAAATTCTTTTTATAAATTTCAAAGGGGTATAGTAATCTTCATTTATCTGTCAAAGGATATCCGAATTGTCCAAATCAAGTCAGCATGTACATCTATTTATGCTAATACCGATATATGAAGAGGCACGTAAGGATCTGCACTCTCTTAACCAAAATGCAAACCCTTGATACATCTCTACATAAAGTATGTAACAAATCACTATTTAAAAATGGCATGCGTGAAGGCATATAACATGAGTAACTCTAGTGCAATACTCGGGTACCTCGGTGCCCAACCGCTTGTTCAGGGCTTCATTCCACATGTTTGCAGCATATGCAGGTTGCAATCGTGTCCACATAGACATAACAGACATTACCTGGAATAATCGAATTATAAAATCAAATTAGATACTAGGAACATGAATGCCTATAGAATGTACATCATAGGTAAGACTGATATAAAATGGACAAATTTTCAAAATAGGCCAAAAATTAGAAATAATAATAATAAGCAGCCAAATTTAAATTTAATTACAAAAACCAACTTCTCGCCACGTCAAATACCACGCGAGAATTTGCGTTGAAAAATAATTGGAGTCGGCAATCCCGGTCAAATTATGCACCCTCCAAATGGTTGGAGTCGCTAACTCCAGCCATTTGATTATAGCAGCTATTAAGAAATCTCCAAAAAATGATCGCGGTTTGTAATCCTGATCATTTTGATGTCAAATGGCCAAGGTTGTTAATCCCGTTGTTTTGTAATCTTCCACTTAACTGACTTGCTGACGTGCCGAAAAGTTGGTCGGTTTTTGTAATTAATTTAAATTTGATTGGTTTTTATAATTATTTCTAATTTTTGGCTTATTTTGAAAATTTGTCCATATAAAATATAAATATACCAGGAATCAGATCTTACAATAAGTTAAGGTGCCTAAACAGCGGGAGGGGTAATGTGGAAAATCAGAAATAAAATAAAATAAGTTAAGGTGCATTAAAAGTCCATATGGAGAAGCACAAACCAACCACACAACTGTCATGCTTACAAAATAATAATACACGTTCTAAAGGAGGAAAAAAGAGCAAGACTACTAATTTGAAGTAAACGAATAGCAGTGATAGCACAACACAGTTATAAAGACACAAGTGGCCCACCAGCAAAGGTAAAAAGGAAAGGAAAAGAAGCAAGCAATAGAGTACATCATCAGCACACGTATGAATTCTTGTATTTGATGTTCACACAATTAAGCACCAATTATTCCACTCATACTAGCTAAAAAAGGCCGACACATACATATTAGTAACCATAATCTCAGATTTTGACAAAATTGCTACATCACATGCTATAAATGACTACATATTCTACAGCAATTCCATGGGGCCACATGGTCAGGTGGGGCACTTCCACCCATGATCCTAAACAACTCACATGAAATAGCCATGGGGTTCCATCTCCTCCCATGCAATGGCTTTTACTTCTTGAGTTCCAGACCCACCCCCCCCCCCCCCCCCCCCCAAGAAAAAAAAAGAACACACACACACACACAAAAGGAAAAATTTAAACAGATAAATAAATAAAAAAAAATTAAAGAATAAAAAAGAAATTTTAAAAAAATCAATCACAAACAAAGAAAATCTGCACAGATTCCGTTTCAATTTCTACTATAAGAAGCTAGATTATATCAAATGATTCTGCACCCTTGACATACCTAAGATAGCACAAGCAAATATTATGTGCATCTTTAGCATTGCTATCAGCCTATCATGTTCGCTGAAAGTAAACTTCAAGGGGATCAAGGAAACTTCAAAGGGGGCTTATCAATATCCCCACCCGACATCCAGAAGGTAAAGAAACTGACTAAAAGGAACTAAGAACCTAATGTATCCCTGATTGCATCCAAGAGCTATCGATAGGAAAAGAAAACATAGCAGTGAATAAACAACAAACCTCCAGCATTTAGATGTGCCAAAATATTTATTCAAATGTGCTGATTTATAAATATTATATGTGATGTTTTACATCAATTAGTTTCTAATCATGTTGGAGGCAAAATTTAAAACCCATTAGTTTCGTCCCAAATTATAAATGAGGATGCCTTTTACAAATTTGAAAAATATGTATATCATCTTCTCTTGTTCCCGTTTGATTGGAAATAAACAAGAAAAAAGATATACACTCACTGGATTACATTTAAAAGCTCAAATTAGAAATAGAACTAAAACAAGAGACACCAACAACCCATAAAATGATATTTTATTCTTACTAAATATTAAACAATATGGCATTTAGTTATTTCATTTATTTAGTTATTTCATTTATTTATTTAGTTATTTCATTTATTTATTACACCAACAACCCATAAAATGATATTTTATTCTTACTAAATATTAAACAATATGGCATTTAGTTATTTCATTTATTTATTACAGGTTTATACGTTAGAATACATGGCATTATATTACAGACAATTAGACACTAAAAATAGGTTGCATTGGGTCCCCACAACCGGGGGGGGGGGGGGATGAACCCATATAAGCAAGCTTCTAAATCCAACCATGAACAGTTTGTAGATTTCGTTCACGAACAGTGACAACAGTCAAATACCACTAAATTTCGTCAAGTTTCAAATTTTGACCGTTGAGTTCGTAATGCTCATGACAAGCCAACCAGCTACAAAATGAATTCATCAAAGCCCCAGCACCCCCCCCCCCCCCCCCCCCCCCCCCCCCGCGGAACAAAAGCGGTAAATTTTAGCTAAACCCTTGTATTTTCACAAATTATCACCTAAACCCCCTCATTTTCAAACGTACTCATGATCACCCCTTAACGTTACCCAGAATTCTCATTTTACCGCCTTCTGTTAGTTTGTGGGAATCACATGATATCATGTGATTTAATTAATTTTTTTTACTAAACTGCCCCCCATAACTTTGCTAATTGACAATCTCTAAGAATTTGGATGAGGAACAAAAGCATCAATTTGACGACAGAAGAAGTATCTTTTTGGTAACGACTCAAAACATCCTACTGTTTACTTAAAAATCACTTACATACAATAACATTTTTTTGCATCACTTAATACCCATGAGCTGTCATTATTTTATTAATGACCAAAAATGTCTTCATCCTCTTCATTCCTTTCCTCCAACCATCGTTATTTGTTCTTCTCCTTTTTTCATTTCTTCTTCTTCTATTGCTTTCTTCACATCTTTTCTTTTTCTCCTGCTAGTGTCGGCCTCTCCCTCGACGTTGATCACAACCCCCCCCCCCCCCCCCCCCCCCCCCCCCCCCGCGCCAAAAAAAAAAACAAACCAAAACTCCGCCCCTCTTCTATTTTAATCAAGGTCTACACCCCCTCTACCGTCGCCTAAGGCGTCCCCTTCGATACCATGGAAGCAGCATGATTGATCGGAGGCGGATTAGGAGAAGAAGAAAACATGAAGAAAACGCGAAGAAACGAAACGAAGACGAAGAAAAGGAGATGATGAATAAAAGAAGCAACATGAGGAGGATACAGAAGAAGCATGCGGAGGAGAAGAAAGCAACAGCAATTGCGGGAGGATGAGGAAAAAGAAGGGGAAGAAGAAAATGATGGTATTTTAGTCGTTAAAAGAAAAAATTGGCAGCTCGACGATAATGTTAAGTGATGCAAAAAAGTTAAGGCACTTAGTGATTTTTGGGAAAGAGTTAGTGATGTCAAGTTATTACCTTTTTTTATCAAGGTGGACATAAATTGAATTGAGAAATTAAGTGCATCTGTGATTAGGTTTGGTTGAAGTAAAATGTAGGCTTAAGAATAAACAAAACCAAAATTTTGCCAAATTCAAACATGCCCAAAAAAATGAAAAATGAAAAAAAAACCTGGTTTTACTCTAATCATCCCTTTAAGGTTGATTTTTATATGTCGATATCACCAAAACAAACTATAAACAATTTTATGAATCCTAACTGTAATAAAAGCGATTTGCAACTTCGATCTTCTTCCAAATCAGAAATTTTTTCCCAAATATTGTTCATTTCCCAAATTTTGCTTGAACCTAACCTTAGGCCTAAGATAGGGGAAGCAAAAAAAATCTAAAATTTGACAATCCAAACTAAAAAAAAATGGGGGGAAATGGTTTTTCATTTACGGAGCCTCTTTAAACATCAATACTTCATGAATTAAGCTCATCAAACCAAACTATAAGTAATCTATAAATCACAATAATAAAGGAACCCATTTTGCATTTTAAAAATTGGTTTAGCTTGCAAGCTTTCTTCAATTGCCATATAAATCTTAGGTTTAGCCACAAATTTGGAAGATTTTAAGGTGATAGTGAGAGTTCCTGCATCTAAACAAAAGTTTAGGGGGAAAATCCAAAGGAAATCTTTTCTTCAACAAATTTTTCAAGGAGTCTTTGATCAACTGTTGCAAAGCCATACAAGGTGTAACTGGGATAAAATAATAATCTCACTTATTTGAGATGGCATTAACAGAGAGTGTGATCATGATCACTTTTAAAAGTGAGTGAGTTAGGTGAAAATTTATGAAAAACATAGGAGTTAGCTCAAATTTACCCCCAAAAAATTTTAAAAAGGTATATGTAGATCGCGTGTGCATCTTTACACGTGTAGACACATCAATGTGAACAGCCTTCCCCTACCACCGCCAGCTTCCCCTACAACCGCCACTCCCTGATCTCCAGTGAAGAAAAAACACTGATACATGCACACAGAAGGACAGAAATAAAATTGAAAAAATACACCCTCACTCAAAAGACATCAAGGAAAGATTACTGTATCCTGAATATACTTCAGATTCCTTTGGAAAAGGTCTATTTGCCATTCGAGGACATCGACCCATAAAAAGAAGAGTGAATCTGATACGATCCGGGATCGAATCAATCAAATCGATATATTTTAAAAAGGGGAAATGTAAAAAAGAGGATTTTTATAGATAAGAAATGCGAAGAACTACAAATAAGTTGGGTTTCCTTCGAGACGAAACCCTATCTCCTAGCTTTGAATGTCGGATCAAAGCCTAAGAACCTTCTCAATGATGCCTAAAGAGTTTCTTCACAAATCAAGCATAGCCCTAACAATGGCGGCTATCCCTAATAAATAGAAAACGTGGATTTACTAATTTAGCCCGAATAGACTAAAATACCCCTCGACCCACTAAACCCACTACGTGACGATCACGTGCCTCCTACGCCTCACGTATGTCACGATGGGTGGACCCGCATCGTCAATGGCCGGTGGGGTATGCGATGTGTCTGCATCAATACCCCCCTAAAAGAGCCACCTTGTCCTCAAGGTGGAAATCTGGAAACTGCTCCCGGACCACGTCATATGCCTCCCACGTGGCGTCACAATCAGGCAGGCCCACCCAGTAAATCAGCACCTCTCTCCGTCGTCCCGGTCCATGACAAACTGCTCGCACATCCAGGGACTCGAGCAATACCTCCATATCCTCCGTCAGTGTAGGTGGCAGAGTCGACGTGGCTGACTGGTCTCCAATCGCCCTCCGTAGCTGCGACACATGAAACACTGGATGTATCGTCGAGGAGGGTGGCAGGTGTAACAGATACGCCATCTTCCCAATCTTGGCCGCAATCTGGTAGGGACCGTAGTAGCGAGCTGCTAGCTTCTCATTCTGCCTCCGAGCTAATGTCTTCTGTCTATAGGGCCGCAGCTTGAGATACACCATGTCGCCCTCCTGAAAATGGGCGTCCCGCCGGTGACCATCTGCCCGGGTCTTCATCACCTGCTGAGCCCTCAACAGATGTCGTCGTAGTTCCTCCAACATAGCATCTCTGTCTCCCATGTAAGCCTCCACCTGAGACACCGGCGTCTGCCGATCACCGAAACGCAGCAAGGACGGTGGGTCTCGCCCATAAAGGATCCTGAAGGGAGTCGTCCCTGCTGAAGAGTGGTACGAGGTGTTGTACCAGTACTCCGCCCAGGCCAACCACCTGTACCATTGTCGAGGCTTATCCGATGCGAAGCACCGCAGATAAGTCTCTATAGAGCGGTTCACCACCTCGGTCTGCCCGTCTGTCTGTGGGTGGTACGACGTACTCCTCTTAAGGACCGTACCATGTACCCTGAATAGCTCCCGCCAGAACCCGCTCAGAAAGACCTGGTCCCTGTCGGACACTATGGACCCCGGGATCCCGTGTAGGCGTATCACCTCTCGAATGAATGATGCGGCCACCGAGACCGCTGTGTAAGGATGCCTCAAAGGTATGAAATGGGCATACTTACTCAGGCGGTCTACTACGACGAGGATAACTGAATATCCCTCGGAACGGGGCAGCCCGTCAATGAAGTCCATCGTGACCTCCTCCCATACCCTCTCTGGCAACTCCAATGGCTGTAGGAGTCCGGATGGGGCCATCGCCATTAGGGATGGCAGTAATGACCTGACCCAACCCGCCCGACCCGACCCGCCACGGTTTTGACCCGACCCGCTCCGGCCCGCAGCCGGGTCGGGGCAAGCTTGGGCTTTGTATGCAACCCGCTCCGCCCCGGCCCGCCCCGATAAACTATAGAGGTTCTAAAAAAACTTTACTATTTTGATGCGAACCATGCGGTCTGCCCATATAACATAACTCATACTCTGTTCCAATGTTCTTTCAATTAGGCCAATTTCAAATTCCAAATTACCAATAAATCACAATTCTCCCAAATCCCAAATAAAACTTTTATTTGAGATTCATATGGATGGCAGTAATGACCTGACCCGACCGACCCGACCCGGCCCGACCCGGTTTTGGTAAGAAATTACCCGCCCCGCCCCGAGACCCGCCCCGCCCCGGCCTGCAGACGGGGCGGGGCAAGCTTGGGTAGTTAAATACCCGCCTCGCCCCGCAAAATTGCCATTCCTAATCGCCATGTACTTGTGACGCTGGCAGACGTCACAAGTAGCTACTAACTGGGCAACTCTCCTCCGTATCCCGGGCCAGTACACCTCCCTGGCCATCCTCTGGTACGTCTGCTGTACCCCCAAATGGTCTCCAGTCGCTGACCCGTGGAACTCCTGAAATAGGACTTGTATGAATCCTGAGGCTCGCGGTAGCACCAACCTCCCCAGGTAAAGCAGTCTGCGCCCCGGTAAGGAATATCCGGTCGGCCCCTCCTTCCCCTGCTGCAGCAACTCACGGATCCGCCTCAGCTCATCATCACTCTCCGCCTCCTGAAAAAAGGGCTCCCAGTCCAACCACATCGGTCGCGACAGAGCTCTCAAATCCACGCTCTCCTCCTGGCGAGACAAGGCATCAGCTGCGTTGTTCTCCAGTCCTGGCATGTACTCGATGGCGAACCGGTACCCCACCAGTTTGGACAACCAACGCTGGTGCTTCTCAGTAACCAGTCGCTGCTCCAAAAGGTACTTGAGGCTCCGTTGGTCCGTCCTGACCACGAACTCCCGACCCAATAGATATGGTCGTCACTTCGTCACCGCGAAGACGATGGCCATCAACTCTCGCTCATAAACCGATTTCAGCCGTGCTCTAGCCGACAGCACCTGACTGAAATAGGCTATGGGCCGTCCCTCCTGCATGAGCACCGCCCCCAATCCATATCCCGACGCGTCGGTCTCCACCACAAAAGATAAGCTGAAGTCTGGCAAGGCAAGAACGGGAGCTGTCGTCATCGCCACCTTCAATGCCTGAAATGCCTTGGTGGCCTCTTCCCCCCAATGAAATCCGTCCTTCTTGAGCTGTTCGGTAAGAGGCCACGCTATAGTACTGTACCCCTTAAGGAACTTCCGGTAATAGCCCGTCAGACCCAGAAATCCGCGGAGAACTCGCAGTGTAGTAGGTACTGGCCAGTCCAGCATAGCGGCTATCTTCGACCTGTCAGCCGCTACCCCTCTGCTGACACCACATGTCCTAGGTACTCGATCCGCTCCTGGCCGAAACTGCACTTCTTCCGGTTGGCAAACAGCTGCTGTGCCAACAACTCCCGGAAGACCACCTCTAAGTGGTCCAAGTGCTCCCGCAAGCTCCTGTTGTAGACGAGGATGTCGTCGAAGAAAATGAGGATGAACCTCCTCAGGAAGGTCTGGAAGACCTTGTTCATCAAGGCCTAGAAAGTAGAGGGGGCATTCGTCAAGCCAAATGGCATGACTCTGAACTCGTAATGCCCCTCGTGGGTGCGGAAGGCAGTCTTCGGCACATCCTCTGGCCGCATCAAGATCTGGTGGTATCCTGCCCTCAAGTCGATCTTCGAAAAGATCGCCGCTCCATGAAGCTCATCCAGCAGCTCGTCGATCACCGGAATAGGAAACTTGTCAGCGACAGTTTCCTTATTCAGCGCCCGGTAATCGACGCAGAATCTCCAACTCCCGTCCTTCTTGACCAGCAAGACTGGGCTCGAAAAAGGACTCACACTTGGCTGGATGATCCCAGCCTGCAGCATCTCCCGCACCATCCTCTCAATCTCGTCCTTCTGTGTTGAGTATTGGACTCCCCGGATTTGGTTTTGGATGATGAGCAAACATAAATATATCATGAACTAACATTTTGTGAGAGCAGTTTTGGAGATCGTCGCCAAATTCACGAGAACATTCATAGCGACATCTCAACACTTCCCAAAGCTCGTATTCATGCCTAAAGCTTCGTTGAAGCTCTTGCGCCGTTTTGGAAGTTATGAAGATTCAATCGAAGCTCTCGAAGACCGTTTATTAAGGTTTTATTTATAGTCTTTTAGCTTCGATATATAGAATGTTAAGTCTTGAGTATATCTTACGTTTTTATCTTCATTACGCTCATTTCGTAGCTCTAGGATCTTTGCACAAGTTCATTCTAACTTCCTCGAAGCGTCGCGCTTCGATTCGGACTTGTTTGTGCATGTTAGTTGGTACAAGAACAAGTACTGACCGACTAGTTGGTGATCTAGTCGGTCGGCAACTGTTCTTGGACCGACTAGTTTGATTCCTTATTTTCTTGGACTTTACTGTTTACAGTTAGTCGGTCTACGTTGACTCACCGACCGACTAGTTTGTGAACTAGTCGGTCAGTGATGCTTCTTTGACCGACTAGTTGTGACTTACTATTCATGCCAAATTTCTCCTAAGCTACTGTTTATCGTTAGTCGGTCTAAGAACGATTGGTGACCGACTAGTTGACAATTTAGTCGGTCAACTTTTATTCTTGGACCGACTAAGTCACTTTGTACTCAGACTAATTCTTTTTGCTCTTAGTCGGTCTACGTTCATTGGCTGACCGACTAGTTGTGAAACTAGTCGGTCAGACAGTCTTCTTGGACCGACTAAATTTCTAGGTCTGAAATTCTATCTCTTCTCAGATCTTCACTTAGTCGGTTCATGTTGT
This sequence comes from Scilla litardierei, assembly GCA_030789695.1. Taxonomy (NCBI): domain Eukaryota; kingdom Viridiplantae; phylum Streptophyta; class Magnoliopsida; order Asparagales; family Asparagaceae; genus Scilla; species Scilla litardierei. Next base: position 218,496,420 of record CM061134.1, on the reverse strand, counting down.
TTCACCGACCGACTAGTTGATGAACTAGTCGGTCAGTGGTTGTTCTTTGACCGACTAGTCTGCTTCAGATTTAGATCCGTGGGAGTTTTGAAAGCGACGTTTCTCTCTCCCTTTTCCCTTGATCCTTTAAATACCTGAAGGGGTTATTTCAAGGGATCCAAGGCTGCTATTTCAGAGTTCTATTGATTCAAAGAGAAGCTTTCAACTCTCATCTTCAAGCTCTCTCATTCTCAAGAATCTCTCCCTCACTCTCATTCCTCAAGAGAGATTCATTGGTTGTGAGCCTTCCAAGCCAAGGGCTTGATTCTAGGTCATCCATCTCATCCCTATGCTTCCATTGCTGGTCATCTTCTTGAAGCTAGGGTTTGGTGACTCTTCCTCCATCAAAATCCTCTTTGCCCTAATTTGGTAAGAAATCTCAAGGCATAGGTATTTTGTTGGTAAGCATTTCATTTCAGTTATATTTGAATTGTATACTCTCGGTTGTGAGAGGTTTTGCGTGATCCCGGGTTGTGGGAGTCACGGTCATCGATTGTAGGTCGATTGCACTTGTGAGGTTTTCGCAAGTGTTCATATTGGAAATCTTGAGTTAGGGTTTCTAACTCAAGTATCCGGAAGGGATCCGGGTGGTTGGGACGTAGGATCACCGGGAACAAGTCGGGGAGACTTGGGTGGATCCGAACCCATTAAACCATTGTGTTTGCGTTTGCATTATTTCTTGATTGTAGTTATTCCGCAACGTTGTTTGTTAATTGCACGATAATTAGGAATAACTCTCCTTATTATTTAAAAGTACTATTCACCCCCCCTCTAGTACATGTGCAGTAGCTTCCCAGGGCACTACAATTGGTATCAGAGCCAAGTTCAAAGCTACACATAGCCAAAGTTGAGTGCTATGACGAACACCGACTACAACGTCTTCAGGAACCGCGATGGAGCTTCTTCAGTTATGGAAGGACTATCCTCCGTCAGGCCTCCACACTTCAACGGTACCAACTACGGGTACTGAAAATGCCGGATGCAAATTTTCCTCCGGAGCGCTTCACTATGGAGAGCCACCATGACGGAGTATGTCGAGCCTTCCGAAGAAGATTTTGCGAAATGGACTCCCGCGGAGGTCGCCGCGGAAGTAGCAAATGCCAAGGCAATGAATGCCTTGAATTGTGCGTTGGAGCCCGAGGACTTCAACAAGATATGCACATGTAAGAGTGCATATCAAATATGGAATCAACTCCTCATATTGCACGAAGGATCGAGTACGGTAAAAGATTCTAAACTCGTCGTTGCTAATAAAGAATTTGAGTTGTTTCATATGGAGCAGGGCGAAACCATGAAGGAATATTACGCTCGCTTCGTGGATATATCAAACGACTTGGAAGCTCTTGGGAAGGTCTATACCCAAAAGGAGAAAGTCGCGAAGATTATCGACGGTCTTCCATCATGTTGGCAAAAGCGTACCTTCGCCATCGAGGAAGGTAATGACATGAATAAATATACCGTCGTACAACTAATGGGTACCTTGTTGTCTTACGAGGTACGCAAGGATATTAAGATCCGAATGAAGGAAAAGATGAAAGCGTACTTGAAGCAAGATGAGCCAAAGAAAAAGGGGATTGCATTCAAGGCCGCTCCATCTACCGATGATGAAGAATCAGAAGACGAATTGGACATAGAATCCATTGCCCGTATGGCAAGGAAGTTCGATCGATTCCTCCGAGAAGGTATATCTTTGAATAAATCTAAAGTTAGTTCGACTAATGCTTCTACTCCCGTGTGTTATAAATGCAACAAGCCAGGACACATCAAACCGGATTGTCCACTCTACAAACACAAGGAAAAGGGGAAAGCATCGAAGTACGACAAGTCAAGAAAGTACAAGAAAGGACTTGTTGGCACATTCACCGACTCCGAAGAGGATTCCTCAAGTGGAGAGTCGGATGATGGAAGAGTGGAGAAAGCAAAACTTTGCTTCATGGCGAATGAGGCAAAAGATCGAAAGTCCTCCTTCGATGATAGCGAGGATGAAAGCGAGGATGGTAGCGAGAATGAAAGCGGAGAACCTACTATTGATGAAATGAGGTTAGCAAACCGAGAAATTTGGTCTAAATTTACTAAATTGGTAGATCGATATAATAAGACCAAAGATGAGCTTGTCAACCTCCAAACCTCTCCTAAGTCTACCATCACCAACAATGACACCATTGTTGAGACACTCGCCAATGAGAAAGCGAGTTTGCTTACTCATAATGGCTTGTTGAGAAATGAGGTGAAGTCCCTCAAATCTCAACTTGAGCATGTTCTTGTTGAGGATTCGGATGAACATGTGATAGCGGATTTGACGTCTCAAAACTCAACTTTGAGTATTGAGAATAAGAATCTCAAATCACGTGTTTATGTACTCACATCGCAAGTATCCACTTTGGATGCTTCTTTGCTTTCTCTCAAAGAGAAGTATGAGTGCACGTTAGGCCGTATCAATGATTTCAATAAAGGTAAGGGCCATTTGGATAATATCCTAAATGACTTACTTCCGGCCAAACACCACATTGGCTTGGGGTATAAGATGGGAGACTCATCCAAATCGCCTACCACCTTTGTTAGGCCGACTTCCGACGCCTCGACGAGTGGGAGCAAACACCCCATTGGTAGTTCTCCTACCAATAGTGCTTTCACTTCGTACACACCCCCGATTGGAAAGAAACCCACTTTGGGTAGACCTCCAAAGAGGGGTCATGCATTTTTGTACTCACATGCTATGCCACGTAGGAACACACATCCTACTCCACCGGTGCATGCTAATATTAATGATGATTTTTTTACTCCGCACCCACGAGCACATGCAAACACTCATATGAGACACCCACATGCACGTAATGATGCTCATTCACATCCTAATGCTTATGTTCAAACATCTCATCCACATGTGCATGCCTACTCTCATGATCATCCTCATGCACACACACCTCATGCTTATCCACGTATGCATGCTACACCACATCATGGATCTCATGCTCATCATAATGCTATTGCTAGATCTCATGCTCCTAGGCCCCATGCACCACATAGAAATCAAACTTTTGTGCATGCAACCACTAGGAAGAGGACTCCCAAAATGTACACTATTTGGGGTCCCAAGAACACTAGCGATGATGCTATGAATGTTTATGTGCAATCCTATATTAATGATGTTATTTTGAATGATGATTATGTTGGAAAATCAAGTTCCTCTTGGACTTGGTTTCCGAAGGGTTAGTTCCTTTAACTCTTCAATGCTTGGTACCATGAGCTTATGATCATGTTATGGGTACCAAGGCATTTGTTTATAAATTTGATTTTGATTACATTAACTCATGGGTTACAATTATTTTAATTTCGTATTTCAAATTTGTTGCCTAACCCATTGGATCCAAAAGGATTTTTGGATACCAAAATGAAGTTTTCTAGGTTCAATCCACCGTGGGATACCAACCCTACCAACTCCTCGATTTGCGAAGACTTTCATTCAAACGGAGTTGATGGTGCTTAGGTAATGCACCAATGTAGGGGGAGCTAATGTTGTAAGTATAATATTACATTTGGTATCCATGAGGGTTGAATGCATGCTTGGTTAGAATCTATTTCTTTACATTGGTATCATTTTGTTTCTCCTAGCATGATAGAATTGTGAATGCCATAAATACTTTGAAATTCTTATCTATTTTTGGCATGACATGTTTTAAAAGATTATAATGATAATTTTCGCATTACTCTTATCACATTGTCACTTCTCATCGCACACTTCACTTAGTTTTGATGTGCTTTTACTTTATGTTCATTTTCGATCGATATTGTGTCATTTGATATTCTATGATGTGCACCACTCTTCTGATGGTTCATTCCTTTGTGCACATTTTATGTATGTCTCTGATATTGATTTCGTCGTTCGACGATTCATTTTGATTCAATAGCTTTAGTTGTATGAAAACATAGAATTGTTTTCCATGCACTAAAATAGCTATAAATGTTGATATTGGAGAGTAAATTCATTTCTTCAATAAGTGAATTTACATTTGATATTTTGATGATTTAAGTTTTCGATTTTCGACTATGGTCTCATTGACACGCTTTGATTTTATTCGAATTTTATTTTGGTGTCATATGAAACGTGGTCGTATTCTTAGACTCTCATGCTTAATGAATTATTTGGACATGATTTATTGTCATTGGCTTCCTCCCGCTCTTTTTGGATTATGCCAAAGGGGGAGAGATATAATAATGGCATAATAATGGCATGTGCTAAATGATAATTTACCATGAATCTAATTTGATATGTTAGATTCAGGGGGAGTTAAGATATAAAAATGGATTACAAATCCTAACTCTCAAATATTGGATTTGAATTTTTACTTTCCTCGTTTGCTTGATGTATGTGCTTATTATTTCATATGGAACTAATGTGTCATCAATGCAGGGGGAGTAAGTATATTTCATTTAGTTCATTATTTTTTATTATTATTTATGTTGGTTTGTCATCACCAAAAAGGGGGAGAATGTTGAGTATTGGACTCCCCGGATTTGGTTTTGGATGATGAGCAAACATAAATATATCATGAACTAACATTTTGTGAGCGCAGTTTTGGAGATCGTCGCCAAATTCACGAGAACATTCATAGCGACATCTCAACACTTCCTAAAGCTCGTATTCATGCCTAAAGCTTCGTTGAAGCTCTTGCGCCGTTTTGGAAGTTATGAAGATTCAATCGAAGCTCTCGAAGACCGTTTATTAAGGTTTTATTTATAGTCTTTTAGCTTCGATATATAGAATGTTAAGTCTTGAGTATATCTTACGTTTTTATCTTCATTACGCTCATTTCGTAGCTCTAGGATCTTTGCACAAGTTCATTCTAACTTCCTCGAAGCGTCGCGCTTCGATTCGGACTTGTTTGTGCATGTTAGTTGGTACAAGAACAAGTACTGACCGACTAGTTGGTGATCTAGTCGGTCGGCAACTGTTCTTGGACCGACTAGTTTGATTCCTTATTTTCTTGGACTTTATTGTTTACAGTTAGTCGGTCTACGTTGACTCACCGACCGACTAGTTTGTGAACTAGTCGGTCAGTGATGCTTCTTTGACCGACTAGTTGTGACTTACTGTTCATGCCAAATTTCTCCTAAGCTATTGTTTATCGTTAGTCGGTCTAAGAACGTTTGGTGACCGACTAGTTGACAATTTAGTCGGTCAACTTTTGTTCTTGGACCGACTAAGTCACTTTGTACTCAGACTAATTCTTTTTGCTCTTAGTCGGTCTACGTTCATTGGCTGACCGACTAGTTGTGAAACTAGTCGGTCAGACAGTCTTCTTGGACCGACTAGATTTCTAGGTCTGAAATTCTATCTCTTCTCAGATCTTCACTTAGTCGGTTCATGTTGTTTCACCGACCGACTAGTTGATGAACTAGTCGGTCAGTGGTTGTTCTTTGACCGACTAGTCTGCTTCAGATTTAGATCCGTTGGAGTTTTGAAAGCGACGTTTCTCTCTCCCTTTTCCCTTGATCCTTTAAATACCTGAAGGGGTTATTTCAAGGGATCCAAGGCTGCTATTTCAGAGTTCTATTGATTCAAAGAGAAGCTTTCAACTCTCATCTTCAAGCTCTCTCATTCTCAAGAATCTCTCCCTCACTCTCATTCCTCAAGAGAGATTCATTGGTTGTGAGCCTTCCAAGCCAAGGGCTTGATTCTAGGTCATCCATCTCATCCCTATGCTTCCATTGCTGGTCATCTTTTTGAAGCTAGGGTTTGGTGACTCTTCCTCCATCAAAATCCTCTTTGCCCTAATTTGGTAAGAAATCTCAAGGCATAGGTATTTTGTTGGTAAGCATTTCATTTCAGTTATATTTGAATTGTATACTCTCGGTTGTGAGAGGTTTTGCGTGATCCCGGGTTGTGGGAGTCACGGTCATCGATTGTAGGTCGATTGCACTTGTGAGGTTTTCGCAAGTGTTCATATTGGAAATCTTGAGTTAGGGTTTCTAACTCAAGTATCCGGAAGGGATCCGGGTGGTTGGGACGTAGGATCACCGGGAACAAGTCGGGGAGACTTGGGTGGATCCGAACCCATTAAACCATTGTGTTTGCGTTTGCATTATTTCTTGATTGTAGTTATTCCGCAACGTTGTTTGTTAATTGCACGATAATTAGGAATAACTCTCCTTATTATTTAAAAGTACTATTCACCCCCCCTCTAGTACATGTGCAGTAGCTTCCCAGGGCACTACATTCTGCACATGCGGGTACCGGTACGGTCGCACACTCACCGGTGCTGCTCCATCACGCAATACAATCGCGTGCTCGTGCCCCCTGGACGGTGGTAGCTCCTGCGGGTCCTGAAAGACCTCCTGGTACTGCTCTAGTACCTGCTCAACCTCCGCTGCGGTCTCCTCCTGCTGCTGCTCACCCTCAGCTGTCAGCCCCTGATACTCCACCAGGAACCCTTCTCCCTCGTTCTGCAGCGCTCGAGTGATGGCCTTGAAGGCCACTAAAGAAAAACAAAGGGTCGGGTCCCCTGTCAGCACGACGGTTCGATCTCCATCCTGGAACTCCATCCTCAGAAGCTTCCAATTCACCTTTATCTCCCCCAACTTCTTCAGCCATTGCACCCCTAAGATGATATCCATGTTGCCCAACTCCAGTGGTAAGAAGTCCTCCATTACCCCCTGCAAGGTCAGGCACAGACCCTTACAGAGCCCCTTGCTCTCCTCCATCTTCCATGTCCCCAGCAGTACCGTAAACTTCTCCAGGGTGCTCAGCTGCAGCCCATGTCGCTCTACCACTCGGCTGGAAATGAAATTGTGGGCGGCCCCACTATCTATCAGCACAGTCACCGCCGTATCCCCCAGCTGCCCTGATAACTTCATAGTGTGGTTCGGAGTGAACCCCACCACAGAGTTCAGGGAGACCTCCGCGAAGTTTAGGTGAGACCTCTCCTCCTCTACCAATGGCTCCTCCTCAGGCTCCTCCTCCTCAACCACGTACCCCTCCTCGTCGGGCACCATGGTGATCTGTAGTAGGCGGCTCGCACACCTGTGTCCAGGGGTGAACTTCTCGTCGCAACGGAAGCACAACCCCTTGGCCCGCTTCTCCCTCACCTCTGCCTCCGTCATCCGCCGCCCCAGTGTAGCTGGGCGGCCCTCTCCTCGAGTCTCAGGAGCAGCCGCAGGTGGTCTCTGTGCCGCGGCTGGTGGAGTGGGGCGGGAACTCTGGGCCCCCCAAGCTCCCCGTATCCTCCTCTCCTCTGTATGCTTCTCCTCCGCTTTATGGGCTAAGCGAAGGACATCATCCAAGGTCGCCGGGCTCTGCATCCGCAACTCAGCTCATATCGATGGCTTCAGCCCCCTCATAAAATTCCCGATCATCACCTCGTCGGTCACCCTCTTCACCCGACTATTCAGCATCTCAAATCTCTCTACGTAGTCCCTCACTGTCCCCTCCTGCCTCAGGGCCGACAGCTGCTCGTAGAAATCCCCCCTGCTGTCTCCTGGAACCGATCCACGATCAGGGCAAACAGCTCCTCCCAGGTGCGAAAAGGGGTCCGTGCGATCTTCCACCGGTACCATGCCAGAGCCTTCCCCTCAAAATAAATCCCAATGGCCTTCAGGACCTCCTGCTCCGTCAGCCCCATCACCTGAAAGTATCTCTCCGCTCGATATATCCACCCGTCGGGATCGGTGCCATCGAAGGTCGGCATCTTCAGCTTCATCAACCGCCGATCCGCGTTAATGTCTCCCTGATGCCCCCTATCTCCTCCACGGTCACCTCCCCTCACCAACCCGCCACCCCGGGTCTCCATCGGGCCTCCCCTGTCAACCCCGTACAACTCCTCCGGCCATGCAGGCCTCTCCCATGCCTCGGGCTGATAATGATGCCCGGGAAACTCTGGCGGTCGTGCGAAAATGGGCATCGGCCCAGGTGGGGTAGTTTCCGCTCTCCAAAATTGGCCCGCTGGGATCCCAATAGCTGCTCCCGAAGCCCAGCCACCTCCTACGGCCTCCAAAGCTTCCCCAGAGTGGGGTCCGAACCCCGCCACACCCCCAAAGGGGCAGAACGAAGTCGTCGGGCCCCCAGGAGGGGCGACCCAACCAGGCGGGCCCCCAGATGGGCCGGCCCAACCCGTCGGCCCCCCAGAATGGGTGGTCGACCATTCTGAACCCCCGCTGGGGGTCGCGGCCTCTCCCGCACCCCCGAAAAAGGTGGCCGCCCTCTCCCCGAGGCCCCAGGTGGCCGTCGGGGCCAAAGATGGGCACGTCGGCCTCGGCGCAACCCCGTTTGGGGGTGCCGACAGTTCCCCGCCCCCGGAGGGGGTCGTCGCCTGCTCCAGACCTCCTCCGAGGTTCGTCGCGCCGGCCTCGGCGCACCCCCGTTTGGGGGTGCCGACAGTTCCCCGCCCCCTGAGGGGGTCGTCGCCTGCTCCGGACCTCCTCCGGGGTTCGCCGCTGCATCCTGACCCCGCCGGGGTGCGTCGGTGGCCTGGGAAGGCCTAGGTTGGGCCGCCGAGGCCTCGACATGCCCAAGCGGGCCTGTCGTTGGCTGTACAGACCCGCGCGAGTCTGTCGTTGGCCACGCAGACCCGCGCGGCCCTAGGGATGGCCGCGTCGAACCCCAGCGCTCCCTCGAGTTGTCGCCTTGAATTGGGGGAGCCGCCGTCTTCCGGGTTTGCCCTAGGGAGGCTGATTCTAGGGTAGAATCCCCCTCTTCCTGTATTTCTTTACCCCAATCTCAATCGTCATCATCGCCTTCATCGTCTCCTTCAGATCTGAAGTAGCTTCCTTCAGATCTGAGTTCGACCCCTTCAATTCCCGGAGATTTCGGCCTTGTTGCGCGGCGTCCGTCCTCATCACTCGAAGTTCGATCTGGATGTCCTCTTGCGAATGGGCGTGATCCTTGAGTGGGTCCCCCACCGTTTTCTTCAATCCCTCGAACTGTTCTTCGATCTCCCGATTGAGATCCTCATGTAGCCCTTGAATCTTCTCATCGATCAAATCCGCCTTCAATCGAGTGCTTGTCGCCATTGGATCAAGAGCTCTGATACCAATTTGATACGATCCGGGGGATCGAATCAATCAAATCGATATATTTTAAAGAGGGGAAATGTAAAAAAGAGGATTTTTATAGATAAGAAATGCGAAGAACTACAAATAAGTTGGGTTTCCTTCGAGACGAAACCCTATCTCCTAGCTTTGAATGTCGGATCAAAACCTAAGAACCTTCTCAATGATGCCTAAAGAGTTTCTTCACAAATCAAGCATAGCCCTAACAATGGCGGCTATCCCTAATAAATAGAAAACGGGGATTTACTAATTTAGCCTGAATAGACTAAAATACCCATCGACCCACTAAACCCACTACGTGACGATCCCGTGCCTCCTACGCCTCACGTATGTCACGATGGGTGGACCCGCATCGTCAATGGACGGTGGGATAGGCGATGCGTCCGCATCAGAATCCCATTCCGTAGGGAAGGTAGACTAGACCAAGCAAAGAGGAAAAATGGAAAGAAAGGTGAGATGGGGATACACACAGATTCCGATTAATTATAGCGGTATTTGAGTCTTTTTGAATTTGTTGTTAAAGTATCTTTTTACAAGCTTGAGTTCTTAGTTTGAGTCCTTTTTTATTTTAAATCCTTTTACTTTTAGTGACGTGTTAGTCCCACATTGGTTGTGGGAAGAATTTGTGTTTTTTTGTAAGCATATTTAGAGACCTTAATGTTTTATTTTCATAGAAGATTAGTGAAGAAAATGTGTATAAACTTTTCGTTTGCCATTGAATCTTGAGCATTAGAATGCGAGAATAGGCTTTGTTACCTAGATCCACGAGGCCCAAAAAAACTCTGCATACGAGACGTGTGAGTCGATAATGGTTAGATCTTCGAGATATGAGATTCAAAATTTATCAAATCCTTAAATATTTTTAATAAATTCCTTCACCACAATTCACCTGTTTCGTCCTAAGTCAAATTTAATAACAGGGCTAAAATATCAGAATCTTTGATATATTTTTTCTGTCTTCTTTTTCCATTAGATTAGATTAACTTTTTCCCTTGGATAAAAAATTCTATTTTACTTGAAAAAAGCCTTGCATCCATTTTCTCCATCGTCTTCTTTTATGTTTTAGTTTAAAAACAAAAGGAGATAATATGGTTCAAAAAAGAGAGAGAAAAATCTAGAAAACAAAGAGTTCAATCAATCACAAAAAGGGGAAAAATCAAAAAATCCATATTGTTCTTCTTCATCGCAACAACAAGACCAATTGAAACCTAACAGTAAATCCAAAGCGTCGTTGTCATAGCCTCATTTGCTATCTCTGATCACCATCACCGTCTTTATCAACTCATCATAGTTAACGCCAACTGCCACCTTATTGATACTTTCCGTCGACCACCGTCATCCTCCGCCTCAACTGCAAATGTTATCACACTATTAACGTTGTCGGCATCATCATCCGACGCCTCCAACGTCGTTGACATCATTTTTCAATGACTATATCGTTATCGTCGTCACCATCCTACACCTCCGCTGCCCCTCTTTATCCAAGCCTATCACTGTCATCGCCTTACTCTGTAGCTATCAGTGTGGCGTCATATGAGCCCAGCAGCCCCTCAACTTCGTTGATTGATGTCGCCATTGATGATGGCTTACTCCCCAGCTGAATTTGTAAAGATTGGCTCAACCCAACCATTTTCGAACAATCAGTTCAAATCTAAACCAATGATCTTTATCAGCTTAGATCTATGCTGACTAAGCCGAAAAGTGCTGACCTAAGACAACTTCTCCAGTGTTGTGCCAGGCCGAGCTACAATAGCTGAGCCGAGTCAATAAACAATGCATCTTGTCAATTTACAAGAATTTTTTAAGGATTTTCAGCCATTTTCACGGCTGTTCGCTATCCAACCATGTCACAGGTATCATCTTACTCAGTAGCTATCAGTTCTAGGATCATATGAGCCCAGCAGCCCCTCAACATCATTGATTGCTGTCGACATTGATGATGGCTTGCTCCCAACTTGAATTTGTAAAGATTGGCTCAATCCAACCATTTTCAAATAATTAGTTCAAATCTAAACCAATGTTATTCATCAACTTAGATCCAGGCTGACTAAGACCAAATTTGCTAACCCGAGCCAACTTCTACATTGTTGCGCTAGGCCGAGCTACAATAGCTGAGCAATACAGCTTGTCAATTTACAAGAACTTTTCTAAGGATTTTCATCCACTTTCACGTCAGTTTGCTATTTTAAAGATCGTAAAGTCATTTTCGACCAAATCACCAAACCATTTAAGCCAATCATCAACTTCTCTTGTTGCATTTTGCGCTATATGACTATGTTTTTGTTAGGATCCCAAAAATAGTCCCACATCGAAAGTGCAAAAGAAAAAGAAATAGTTTAAGTATTAGAGGGCCTCTCCATCTAATACCAATTGGTTTTGGGTTGGATGCTCAATAATACTTAACAAATGGGGTGTGAGCACAGTGTTATAGTTTTATGACATACTATAACTATTATTCATACAAAAATTATTATCCAGTAAGTATATCTGAAAATATTGCCTTCAAAAGAATCTCATCTTCCTATATATATGTTGATCAATCTGATTATGAAGAGTGCAACTTATCAAATGAATATGAATATTTGCATGCTAAATACAAATTGGATGGAGAAGCTCAAGAATGATTGCTTGAAAATTATCAAGCTTACCCACGTTGGTTAAAGATGAAAATTAAGCTATGACATCAGTACATCATTAAACCTCCGGAAAGGCAACAATCTAATAGTTTTTACAGATATTAGAAAACTGTTGCAAGATATCCAAGATGCATTAAAGTTGTCTACGAAACAGCTAGTCGAGTATCATGTGGATCTTATTCATTACGTGAAGTCACAAATAGACATCAAAGAAGATATTATTACAGGTGCCTTCCAAGTTGATCTGAAAAGAGCCAAAAATGAAGTCTGAATCAGAGCCTGTGCCTAAGTCTACAATTGAGTCTGTAGCAGATCATGATCCCAAGCCTAACTTGGAGCTATGGTCAAAGCTAAAGTTCAAGACAATATCTAAATTAACATCTTCGTTGAAGTACACACTGAAGCTACCATCTAAGCCACTTATTAAGTTTAATGCAGTCGAGCTTATTAAGATTGTTATCACGTATCTTCCCTATCCTACCAACAAACATGTTGTATATAATTTTAAATCTTTTGTAATGTGTAGATATTTTTCAGAAGATATTTGATAAGTCTATATTTTGCTATATTTTAAACTTCGTGAACATGTGTTCTCCAACTACAAGAGAATATTGATTTTTTCAGGTTCTGCATCACCATTCACATGATGTTGGAGTTCTTTAAACCAGGTAAGTGATGGGAGTCAAATTAATTAATATAGTAGTATTTAAGTCTTTTTGAATTTATTATTTAAGTATCTTTTTAGAGGCTTGAGTCCTTAGTTTGAGTCCTTTTTTATTCTAGTCCTTTTATTTTAAGTGACTTTAGTCGGACATCATTTGTGGTAAGAGAGTGCCTTTTAAAGCTTATTTAAAGCCTTTAGATTTATTTTATTTTTATCAAAGATTAATGAAAATTTTTGTATAAACTTTTTGTTTGCCATTAAATCTTGAGCATTATAGTGAGAATGGAGTTGGTTACCTACATGAGCGGAACTTCCTCTTAGGTTGTGGGTGCATGGGCTCCTACCAAAATTTTAATATATACATATTTATTTATTTATTTATTTATTTATAAAGGTGTGTGTGTGTGTATAAGTATGTATATGTATTAGGCCCCCATGTATTGGGACCCCACCAAATTAAAAGTCTAGTTTCGTCATTGGTTACCTAAACGTAAGGTCCAAAATTTCACAAGCAAGCAAGATGTATGAGTCGGTGATCGTCAGATCTTTGTGGGGTAAGGTCCAAAATTTATCAAAATCTTAAATATTTCCCCAAATTCATTCACCATAATTCACCTCTTCCGTCCTACATCGCCGCAAATAATCGATGAGGATCTTAGCCAAATGGGACATGTCTCAATCCGATCAAAAAGAAAGTGTTAACCACTGGAAAAGGAATGGATAAAGATTAAGACAGTTGGTTCAATTAGGGAGCACGGGAAGGCCTGTGGAGGTTTAACAAATCAGTATAAGGAAGGTTCACAACAAAGTTCTTCATGACAAGGTAATACATGTTATCACTTAGCATAGCCACCTTCACCTGCTATGCCTAGAATCCTCTCATGGGCCCCATTGTTGAAAAAATCCTGAACTCATATAGGTTCATGATTGTTCCAGACTCTACTTTGAAGATCAGTTCAATGCATCCATTAGCCAACATTAGACATAATGAAAAATCTAAAATAATTCGCATATCTGGTGTCTTCAAAACGGAACCCCCCCCCCCCCCCCCCAAGTTCCCCCCGAGTTCCGTTTCCACATTCTATCTTAAAATTTTTCTTTTTCTTTTTTTGTTGTGCTCATGTGGGGTGTGTGCGTGTGTGGTGTTGGGTGGCGTTTTTTTTTTTTTTTTTTTTGGGGGGGGGGAGGGGGGAGGGGGGCAGAGGGACTACGGTGGTTTTTGTCTTCTCCTTGAGAATGAATTATATGACAATTAGGAACCTAGTTGTCACATCGTTGCTTATGTGCTCTCTTTTTCTTCCTTTAGATTTTATCTTTTCTTATTGCCTACCCAGGGCACCAGGTAACATGTCAAGTTTCCATCTTAAGCATGTACTGTAACTACAAAAGGGGGGACATTTGGTTTCCTTAAGCACATGTAATGATGAATAACCCTCCAAATTTAGTTTCCCCCAAAATTTTAGGATTTTCCTCCAAAGTATCCCCCCAAAAAAAAATTGGGTTTTTTCCCGTCACAAATTATCATCCTAACCATTAATTCCTCAAGATTCAATCTCAGCCACCCTTCTACCCACCCTTTTGTCCTAGTCAGCAACCCTATTCAAAAACTTCACTCAATTGTATAATAGATGCTTTCTGAAAGTACATGCAAGCATCATTCTTCAATTTTACTATTGCTATGTTGGGGATTATCAGCAATCAATAGTCATGGCTGTTTGATGACTAATAGACACATCTACCTGTTTTTTTTTCTTTTCATGTTGCAGAAGTGTGAAAGATTATCTGGTAGTCCAAGTATATTCAGTGACACAAATTAGCCTGTAAATATCTGAAAATAAAACCATGAGAAAATGAGCATTCGGGTTGCTGCTGGAGTATTGTTGCATGAATGTGAACATTAACATAAAATCATCAAAAAGAAAAAATCATCCAAAATATTAGCCGGAGTAAGAATTGTCATACGGTTTCATATTCTATAATTTTATGTGCATTAAAGTTTAAACTGCAAAATGCAAATGTATGTGATTCATAAAGAACAAACCAGGTTAGCATCAAGTGGAGGAGGATAATTATCCCCTACTGTATCAATCCAGCTGAATATCATGTTATGATAGCCATAGGGTTTTCCTGCCATGCTACGTGCGTAGGCCCATGCTGCAGTGGCATTAAACTTTGCACGCAAGTCAGGATGCAGTGGAAGCAAAGCTATATGAGGGTTAGAACTATCCTTCAGTGCCAACTCCCACCATTCATTCCATGGAATTACCACAATGATTTCTTCTCCCTGCAATCATTAAATAGAATGATTTGGAGAAGTCGAAGTTAATTCTATGTTTTATTAATGGGCAAGCAATGCACAGCCAAGTGTAGCCAGACATGGACAATAAGCTTTTCTTTCTTTCACTTTTACACGAAAGAAAGATGCATGACGTTCTCTATAAAACTCTGTTCGCCCCCACAACGTTTAAAAGCATTGAAGAGAAACAAAAAAACGTTATTCACCGGTTTTATGTGGGCCCCGTGGACATTTAAGGGCAGTAAAGAGATGAGAAAAAAATTTCATGAGTATCCCAAGTAACATGTGGGTTCAAGGTTAGGCATCTCAAAAAACATCCATATCAAAACATAAATTTGACAGGATGTATAAAATTGGAGGGAGAACTCCTTTATGCATAAGAAGCTGTGCAGAATTAGAGATTCAATTTTCAATCTTTATAAACATTTTGATCATGCATCCATCTATTAACATAAGATTGAAATCTTTGAATATATAACTATTTGAAACGTTAGTGTTTATACTTTTTGGCAAAGCATACATGAAATTATCTATTTGCAGAAAGACAAAAATTTACTATTTTACAGAGGTAAATTGAAATTTTTGCAGTAGCCTTGATAGCTCATGCCTGATTTGTTTTTTAGGTCAACCAACATAAAATAGTAAATTTTTGTTGAATTCAAGGTTAGGCATCTCAAAAAACATCCATATCAAAACATAAATTTGACAGGATGTATAAAATTGGAGGGAGAACTCCTTTATGCATAAGAAGCTGTGCAGAATTAGAGATTCAATTTTCAATCTAAACATTTTGATCATGCATCCATCTATTAACATAAGATTGAAATCTTTGAATATATAACTATTTGAAACGTTAGTGTTTATACTTTTTGGCAAAGCATACATGAAATTATCTATTTGCAGAAAGACAAAAATTTACTATTTTACAGAGGTAAATTGAAATTTTTGCAGTAGCCTTGATAGCTCATGCCTGATTTGTTTTTTAGGTCAACCAACATAACATGATATGTAACTCTAAATGTCAAACATAAAAATATGTGAGCCAATCAACCAGATTAACTTAATACCCAAAGAAAAAGAAAAAAAATCTTTGCCAAGATCACATTTAAACTGTATATTGCATAAATTATGAAAATATTGCATTAATTTAAACTTTAAAAAATAATGATTGTTGTGCTGTGTGTGTTGGGGGTGTTTACTGAATTAAGTTTTCTACCATAAACTACATATGATGTCTATTCTGCACGGTGATTTTTGTTTTAAACAACGTTATTTTTGGTTCAGATGCATTGCATGTGGCAGAAATCTAGTTATTATAATTCAACAATCTTTGTCAATTAGAGCAGGTTTTTGTGCAAGCCTTTCTCTTGGCATAGATTCATTCACCAGGAAATTTCAGTCATTTATATTTTTTGTTGCATCTTTTTGTGATATCTTAAGTTCCACAGCCAAATCCATTTAACCGAAGAAAAATCAATAATAATGGTGCAAGGAAAATGATGATGGATCATTTCATTTAGCAATGCAAAGTATTGCCACAGTCACTAATCAGATGAAATCATATAATGATTATCAGTAACAAATGAAAATTATTCTCAAAGTAGTTAAGTTCAAAGTATGAAATCTTCATAGGTAATAAGCAAGTCATGGAGGAATGTTTTAAAATAGCCCATTGTGTTTAAGTTCGGTAGGTTCTCATGCATTCCAATCGTACCTTCTCATTCTCATGCCCTGATTCCCCAACCCATAGATTACCCATTTCATCTTTCAAGCAAACTGCGGTATGACCAGCAAATGCACCTGTGACCCATTTTTCCAGCGTCTCAAACCCACCCCAACGACCACGGATCTTTGATACAGCTAAAAAGTCACCAGAGTTAACATCCTCAGGACTGATGGTTGCTTGCCAAGGTTGAGCACGTTTCTTGAAGGAGGCCCCCATATGCTTCTCTAGGAAAGCGGTGTTGGCATTCTGACCCCAGTTAGTGTTTGAAAATAAAGGTACAACATCTAGCAGGGATAAAAATGTTCCAAGCATCCCTGATGGCATCAGAAATACTGATATCCCATGCTGCTTAACCTGATCATATAAAAATTAGAATGTCAGAATTTTGAAAGTTAACTACACAACAATGTACAATTCAGAGTAGATCGGAACAAAACGAACATATTCCATTTCTGCTGGTTCTTCCCATGATGTTATCTCTAAAGTGTGCTCACGCGCAGAGTAGTAGTAATCCCACGTTATTCGGTATGGCGTTGCAAAAACATACAGGTCCATACAAGTCCAACTATGAGCTGCACCAGTCTGCATGTCAAAAATGAAACGGCATTTAGAGCAGATGCATTGGAACCTTGTTTATACCAGGAATAGAAACATGCATGATAAGGCAAGGCGAGACTGCAAATTAGAGGGGGACAACTTATTCCACTAACTTGTGGAATCTTTCAATAAGTTAATAAACAAGTCAATACACAATCCAACAATATTTGGTCATGACAACTGTTAAATGCTATTAGAACCCAATGCCATTGGCCGTTCCAAGCAAAGGTAACCATTGGTAACAATTATTTTCAATGATTGTGAAGAACCGCAACCAACAAATAACCAGATATCATTAGGTATGAGATGAAATGAAATTTTTGGGGGCTGGGGAGAATAATTTACAAATACATGTATCGAATTCTACACTAAGCATAGTCACCAACCATCTATCTTGCTTTTCCTAGCCTGACAACAAATAAGCGCTTGCAGTGGCTGAGAACAAGAAATCATGTAACAAGAATAACAATTCCATGAACTATCAAGATGACAATTCAAGATCTCCAAATGTAGTTTTCAAGGGACAAAACCGTCAGCCTTCATTGAAAGAGAGACACCTTAATGACATAACTTGTACCGATCACCAGGAAAGCAAATAGATCTTTTATCTAAGATTCAATAGGGTTGTCAGAACATTTATGAAGGAAACAAGACCATAATTCTGCTTAGCAGATTGGCTAATGAACAAATGCTCAATCTTCCATGGCCGATACCACCGTTGCCCAACAATTCTTGCTAGATGCATAGATGTCATTACAATGCATAATATTCATCAAGACATATACCACTATATGTCACATTCAGAAGCCATCACAACGTATAAACTTCATCCAATACTAGGAAAGCAATTTTTCCTCAATAGGTATGAAACCCATTACACATTCACACGCCAACTTGCATGGGTTGATATTCCTATAAATAATATAGCATAAGTTGAATATTTAACTCCCCTTCCTCCATAGGACAAAGATGACAAACAATTCCAAAGCCCATTATTTTCTTTAAAAAACATCAATAAAACATCAATTGCAGATATGACTTTTTAAATTTTCTTTGTATATTATGAGACTTGAGCATTACCTTCGATTTACAAGTTCCTGAGAAATTTAAGCAACAAAACGCATTGAAGCTTAGTAATTTCCAGTACATGAATCAACTCCAAGACATAGCATCTGCCAATTATTCAGCAAAAATGGTGTTGGCGTTGGTCCTATAAAGAGCATCTCTAATCTCAGTAGAAGGGTTGTAACACAATTTCTTCCTAGCGGACAAGCAAACAACAGCTTTCGTGGGTTATGGATTGTTTATACAGGTCAGTTGTCGCACTCACATCCATAAACTGACACATACAAAAATGGTAGAGTACCCTAGAATGGTCAATTGTCACAATCACATCTCATTATTTACTGATGGTATCTATCACTAGCATAGGAGGAAAATATATACCCTATAAAGGAATAACAATGTATCTCATTGGTGTCTGCAAACTATAAAAGGTAGCACTTGATAAGGACGTTTGACACACACGCACGCACACGCACACGCACGTATATATCTATTATACAAATCAGATATGTTTTTGAATGTGTTTGCTGACTAGGACAAAGAGGTGGATAGAAAGACGGTTAAGGTTTCTTAAGAAATCAAAGGTTGTAAAAAATTTGGGGGAGACCCTAAAATTTAGGAGAAACTAAATCTGGACATGACTAAATTTTGAATACGCTAAATTTTGTGGTAACTAAAATTTCAAAGTTTGGGAGGAACTAAATTTTGAGGGAAACTAAATTCTTTGGGTGAAATTAAAATTTTAAATTTTAAATTTTCGGAGAACTAAATCTAGATGGAACTAAAATTTAAATTTTGAGAGGAACTAAATCTAGAGTGAACTAAATTTTAGTATGAACTAAAATTTTTGGGGAACTAACTTTTGATTGAATGTGGTTAAACTTTTTAATAGGGATAGTATGTTTAAGGTGTCGACAAATTTTTAGGGAGGTTTTGAAGAGGTTGCAACTTTTTTGTAAGGTGGGAGATTTTGAATGTGTTAAAAAAATTTGAGAGAATATTTTGAAAGTCACAAGTTAGGACTAGCACATATATCAGTGTGCATTAACTAAGTTCCATTCAGATGGATCAAACATGCAGATCTATCCAACTCAATATAAAATTTCAAATGATTTGAATATAATATATAAATGCATCAAGTGATTGCAAATTAGTTATTTTTATGACTATTCTAAAATATTGATTTTGCAACCACTTACCTGGGTAACACATGTTCAACTCATTTGAAATTTTGTGTGTAGATAGTTTAACCATATCAGATCATATCTAATAGAATGGATTTTTCATTTAATTACCCAATTTTAGAATTAGCTTGAATGGATCCGCATGTTTGGTCCATCCGAATGCAGCCTAACTAACCATATATATAAGGATTAATAAGGATTAATGGAAGTCGGGGGACATCTAGGTTGATTTTTTAGATGTCAAATCAATTGTTGTCACGTTAATGCACCTCATGAATATGATCAGGCACTGTCTTTTTTCCATTATTCTCATGTATGTATGTATGGGCATCAGCTAGTCAAGGAGGAAATATTTGCTTGGCTCTGTCATTCGACAATTAAAACCGTTCATTTTGATCCTCATATTCTGCCATTTTAAAATTATGGCTAAATGGAATAAAGCCCCTTGGATTCATTAGATATTTGTAGTTATGAGGTTTTAAAATATGAAGATCAAAGTGTATGGTTCCGATTGCCTAAAAATAGTTAATGGTGGATTTTAACGAGAGCCATGAAGGAATTTTCTCCTTGGCTAGCTGATGCACATATTCCTCATGTGTGTGTAATGACTAAACAGCAATCGTGTATGTCCATAAGAAAATAATCCAACTGTCACAATATCTACTTCTATCAAAGCAAGAGATCTAAGCCTAATATACATCAGCTAAGGAATGTTAAATGTAGAGCATATCATCAGTTGCCCTTGAATATAAGTTTTAACATATTCTTACCTCAAAGATTTAAATTGTTAGTTTAAAGCAACGTTTTTAAAGGCTGTAAAAGCGTACGCCTCAAGGCGCGCCTCAGGGCAAGGCGCACCTCCAACGCCCTGAGGCGCGAAGGAGCAGGCGGTCACCCTCCGAAGGCGCAAAATTGTGTGTGCTTCAGGTCGGAGGCGCGCCTTGAGGCGTTGGGGTTTCACGTCTTGAAAAGGTAAATTTTTGCAATTTTTTTATACTTCCCATCGTGTAAAATCTAAAAGAGAGAGATAGAGATAGAAAGAGAGAAGAAAGAGAAGCCGCCGCCGCTCGTCGCCCCAGGTGCGTAACCCCTTCTGCATTCCTTCTTTTTTTCTTTCGTTCTTTCTTCGTTTCTTTTTTCTTTCGTTCTTTGTTCCTTCTTCTTCCTTCCTTCTTCTTCTTCGTCCTTTTTTCGTTGGGGTTTTTTTTCGTCGCCCTTTTTTTCGTTTGGGTTTTTTTCCGTCGCTGTTTTTTTCTTTTCTTCTTCGTATTTTTTCGTTGGGCTTTGGGTTGTGTGTGAATCTAGGTAATTTTGTGTAGGTCATACCTAAGCATGATTAAGCACCACACATCCCACTTCCAATTGTAGACCTTGACTCTTTAATTTTGTATAGAGTAGCTCAATATACCTCAATTTTAGTCAATAAATATCTAGACTCATCAGAATTTTACTTACGTCAATAAGTTTGTCAATCTTTTCCATAAAGCCTAGTTATTGATAATTTGATACATAGATGCGAGTCTAAATCTTTCCTATTGGTATCCCTCAAATCTTGTTTCTAATTCTATTTTCAGTGCAATCATTAAACCCCAAGTTAATACAAAAGAAATTTTTGTTGTAAAGTTGTGTGTTTTTCCTTTTAAAATCTTAATGTATGCTTGTTCTTGTTAATGTAGGAATCGGGATGAGTACCAAAAAGGACTTTGCTTGGGAATATGGTTGTGAAGTAGTCGGTAAACCTAAGGGGTATTTGATTTGTAAATTCTGTCACAAGCAATGTTCGGGTGGAATTAATCGGTTGAAAACCCATTTGGCTGTAACTAGACATGGAATGACGCCGTGTACTCAAGTCCCTGACGATGTAAAGGCCAAGTGTGCAGCTGATTTGTTGAGTTATGAAAAAGAAAAGAAAAAATGAAGAGTTAACCGAAAGCATTGAGAGGGCTCGTATGAGTAGTAGAGGTTTGTCGATTGGGGATGCACCCTTTGATGTATCTACCTCCGATGACATTTTGGTTACATCATCCTTAGCGCCAAGACCAAGGGGTGCAATGGACCAATTTTTATCTTCAACACCAAGCTCGAGAGTTTTGAATACTAAAGAGAAGAAAGAGGAGCGCAAAGAGGTATGCAGAGCAATAGGTAGATGTATTTATGCAAATTCATTGTCCTTCAATTTAATGAATGATCCTTACTAGAAATATGTGGTTGAGCGAATAGCAAATTATGGTCCAGGATTCAAACCTCCTTCTATGCATGATGTTAGAACATGGATATTAGCTGATGAGGTGAAGCATGTTGACAGATTAATGGAAGAGTACAAGTTGTCATGCAAGAAATATGGATGTACAATTATGTCTGATGGATGGACTGATCAGAAGGGTAGATGTTTGATTAATTTCTTGGTGAATACTCCCACTGGCACAATGTTCTTTAAATCTGTTAATGCATCAGATACTGTTAAGGATGTGAGCATTATATTCAAGTATTTGGATCAAGTTGTTGAAGAAGTTGGTGAGGAGAATGTCGTACAAATTGTTACTGATAATACTTCAAATTATGTCAGTGCAGGAAAGAAGTTAATGGAAAAGAGGAAGCAATTGTTTTGGACTACATGTGCAGCTCACTGCATTGACTTGATATTGGAATCCATTGGTTCAATGAAAATTTTTGCAACCATTCTAGCCCAGGCAAAGCAAGTCACTAAGTTTATCTATCGGCATGCTTGTGTTTTAGCGTACATGAGGAGTTGTAGCCATCAACGTGAGCTTGTACGTCCAGCTGTGACTCGTTTTGCGACTGCTTACCTCACTTTGCAAAGTTTATACAAACATAAGAGAGATCTTCAAGCCATGTTCGCATCAGAGAAATGGAATTCCAGTGTTTGGGCAAACCATATTGAAGGAGTACAAGCAAAACGTACAATACTTTTTGACAGAAAGTTTTGGAACGATGTTTCTTATTATGTGAGATCAACTGTTCCATTTGTTGCAGTATTGAGAGTGGTTGATTCAGATAGAAGGCATTCGATGCCATTCTTGAATGAAATGATAAATACTGCTAAAGAAAGGATTAGAGATGCATGTGGCAACAACGAGAGGCATTACATGCCAATTTGGAACAAAATTGATGAAAGATGGAATAATCAACTTCATCGTCCACTTCATGCAGCGGGGCATTACATTAATCCCCAATTTCGATTTGAAAGAAATTTCAATGCCGATGAAGAAGTAAGGAAAGGTTTAACTGCAAGCATGGATAGGATGATGAGACCAGATAGCGAGGAAATGCTTAATGCAGATCTTCAATTGGATTCTTATGATAATGCACTGGGAGAATTTGGATGCGACATGGCCATTAAAACACGAGGAAAGCGTTCTCCAAGTACACCATATATCTATATTTTTTATTATGTCAAGTTGTTAGCTTCTTCAAATTATTCATAATTTAACTCTAAAATCTAAATTTAATGATTTAGTTGATTGGTGGCTGCGATATGGAAATGATTGTCCAGAATTGCAAAGGTTTGATGCTAGGGTTTCAAGCCTCACATGTAGTGCTTCGTGTTGTGAGCAAAATTGGAGCGCATTTGAACAGGTATCCTTAAAGTTTTCTCTTCATAGCCGAAGGGAACGTATCAATTACGTATTTTATGCAATTTACATTTTACAAGTAACTAATATAGTAACTTGTATGATAAATAGGTGCACATGGAGAAGCGAAATCGCTTGGGGCAACAAAGGCTCCATGCTCTTGTTTTTGTCATGTACAACTTGAAGTTGAGAGAAAGACACAAGAGGATGATATCCACATTAAATATCGATCACATCCTAAAAGAAGTTGTAGATTCGGATGATGAGTGCATTACAGAAGAACAAGAACCACTCCTTCCTACTGGAGTTGGATGGTTAGAAGATGAAAGCTTAGATGTGAATGTTCCTTCTATAAGCTTGGTTGGTGTTGGAGGAGAGGAATGTGAAGAGAAAATACCTATTATTGCTAGTAGTGTTCCTCCTTTGAGTACGTCGAGTACCATTCCTCCTGCGACTAGGAAGAGTAGCATTCTTTCTACGACTAGGCCGAATGGCATTTCCCGTACAACTTTACCGAGTAGTATTCCTCCTGTGAGTACGCCGAGTAGCACTCCTAGTACCGGGTTTATGGCCGATGCACAAAAAAGAAATGCTACTCAAGTGCCATTTACTTATCAAAGGCAAGGGAAAACTCAAAAGAATCATGGTAAGTACATTCTATTTGATATTATTAGCCTATTTTTAATGTCTTGTTTCATACAAAGTTGGTAACTTTGTGCATAATTGTTGTATATCTAGGTGGTATTGGAAGTGGAACTCACAGAGCAATTGATAAGGGCAAGGACAAAACTCCACGTGTCTATGAAAATGATGATGTTGTTGAAGTTGGAGATGAAGATGATGTTAGTAGCCTGGGAAGTTTTGGGGAGGGAGATGGCTTAATTGAAGATTCTGCATTTGATGATGTGGGAGTAGATTTAGAGTCTAATTTTGCAACTCAAATACTTTGATCTTTTTTTGGATGTTTTATATTTGTCATTGGAGTGTTATTTTAATATTTTGATACTTTAATGATGGGTTGAAACTTAAATCTATGTTTTTACATCTATATTTCATAATTATGTGGTTATAAAGTGTTACGCCTTACAACACGCTGAAGGCTTACGCCTTACGCATTGAGGCTTACGCATCGTGTCACGGGTCAAAAAAACGGGTCGCGTCACACCTTCGCGTTTTAAAACTTTGGACTTTAAAGCTGTGTAAGCAAAGAGCAATCCACCCAAATTCCTATAGAATGGGATGGAAAAAAGCCTAGAAAGACATTTAAGCAAACTCGTAAAGAGCCGAATAAGATCACAGTGACATAGAATTTGCTTCACGTCCCTTTTGAATAACCCCAAAACGGCGGTGATTCCTTGCTAAAAGTCACATCCTGAAGGCCTCAAATTCACATGGGGAGAAACAAACAAACAAACAATAAATAAATAAATAAAAATCCGCCATATAATGAAGCTGAAGCAGCTAATATCGGAGGTCATTCTCTATCAGCCAACCCCTCAAAAAAATATATATAATAAGAAACATATTGATGAAAGAAACTAGTAGCTTACCACTACATAGAATCATAAAACTCTCGAATAAATAGTAATGTCACCTAAAGTAGTGTCTTATGCCTACAACGTCTGCGACTCTGCAACATTAAAGTCAACGAGTTCCAGTTTTGGAGTAGATTGGTGCCCATCAAGAAGAATTTGACTTAAATTAGCCCAATTTACCCTAAAAGAGTACTAAATATTCTCCAAAACTGGAAATCATTTGCAATTGGTTAATAATGCAAACTTGCCTTGAGATGGAGAACACCTCCTCCCAGTCCCCTGTCGCCGCCGCCGCCTCCGCTGAGGTCGAGTCTCGCCTCGTTCTCATAGAAGCACGCCCCCTTCCAGCCCACTGGTTCGCCGCCGGGAGCGACGTTGCCGACGAACGCCGGCATCAGATCGACGGCGCTGTGTATGCTGTTCATCACAGGCCACGACACCTCCCGCGGTAGGATCGGGAGCACGTCGCTCACCCTGAAGGGCACCTTCAGGGCCCTAGCCACCGGCCCGCCTCCGCCCCATCCAAACCCTAACCCTAGGATCCAAATCCAGCCCAGGATCAGGCGCGATGGCCGCTGGAGATTCGAGGAGGCGGCCATGGATTCGATCGAATCTGCTCTCTCTCTGTAAAACTTGCAACTACCTGCTTAATTTTATTAGTCTATTGATATTTTATTTTCATTTGTATTTTTTGTTTTTTGCTATAATTAAGAGATCAGTCGGTGACTCGGTGACATGAGATTAATTGCAGAGTCCGATGACTGATTTCTGATCAGTCGTCGTGTGAAGGATAGAGACGGCCACGAGTGACGAGCTGACAGACGTTGGGCATAGAAAATTGAGAGGGACTACATGCACCTCAGTTGAGGTGCATATTGGGGCATATTCTTTTGCATGAAATAGAGATGAGAATATGAAAATTTTTACTATTCATCTACTGTTTATCCCAATTCCACCATCCTTTCCACATGCTTGTTCTTTTGGTCATTGGAATAGAGAAATAGGAATGCTGACGTGGAGGCAAAAAATGGGAATATGGAGGGTTTTTGTATTCCAAGCTTTTTGCTTGGAATACAATGGAATCCTTGGGAATGGTGGGCCCCACTCGCTCATCTCTCTCTCTCCCTCCTCCAACTCATCCACTTTCCACTTTTTCATTCCAACTCTCCAATCCCAAAAGAACACAAGAATAGAATGTGGACCCCACTTTCTATTCCAAAGACCACTTTCCATACTCTATTCCACCCAAAAGAACACAAAACTTCATTTTCTCTCTCCTTAGAATACAAACTTTCCCAGATTCCATTTTTATCTATTCCAGCAAAAGAACAGGCCCTTGGTGACGTTTTGCTTAAAAAAAGGAATTGAGAATAAATCACATCTCCTTCGTGTTTTTACCAAATGTTTTCTAATTTTAGCCAAAATTCACTTCAATGCATATCATTCTGAGGTGCATACAGTCCATCTCTGGAAAATTATGTGCTAGTCAAGGGTCTGTTTTGAGGAGTTTTGAGAAAGTTGCGAATAGTGTTTAGGGGTTGAATCATGGGATTAAGAAAGGGTGATATTGTGTTTTTTGGGCCTGTTCGGTTTTGTGAGAATGATTTTTTGAGAAAGTTGTAAATAGTGTTTATAACGACCTGTATTCGTCCATACATCTATTCACGTAGTTGACGTATTTTCACATTTTAAAAATTATTTTATAATGGTTGATCAGGAGTTTTAAATCAAAAATGATTTCAAAATTCTTTATTAAAAATATTTTGAAATATCAAACTAGAGTTCGGTTTTCATAAAATACCTCTAAATAATTTTTATAATAATTCATTTTCAATTATTACTGTTTTAGCTGAATTAATTAATTTTCTATATAAACATCATCAAAATATTTTCAAACTGCTACAGTATCATTCTATGATCATTTAGGGCTCCGCATATTAATTTCGTAATTTTCTGAAATCAAATCGATATAGAACCCGGATATCTGCATCCTAAACGTTTTGGACTAAAACTAGTATCTCCGTAGCTCAAACCCCAAAATGGATCTTGTATTCGCGATCCTCGCGATGATATGATCTCGTGGCTATGTTTTCGTAATTTTCGGAATCGTCTGCGTAAACGGGGTTGTATTCCTCCGATTTTACTAATTACAATCGTTAATGACTTTCACTCTTACTAACTACCCATTTACTAAGTTACTTTCATCCTAATCCCCCAACCAACTCCCTTAACTAGTGAGATCCAAAAATTTAGGATCTCACCAATTCCCTTCAATTTTTTTGTCCCCAATATTAACGGGGTTGTATTTTTGTCCCCAATATTTTTGTCCCCTGACCACTCAGGGCAGCGCCCCCACTCCGCTCAGCCGTAGTCACGGACCACGAGGGTGGATGCCAGAACATGGAACGTTCACCGACCCCCACTTCTCTTTGAACAAGGGGAGTGGAGGGGACCAGGTGGACGGGGGGTGAATCGATGACGGCTTCTTCTAAACGATCCCGCCCGGCCGGGCGCCAGTCGTCCAGCCGTGCAGCCACCGAATGACGCTGTGGACGAAGCCTGAGCCCGAGCTGGAAGAGGCCGAGAAGCCGCGAGGGGCGTCGTCGCAGAGAGCGCACTCGGCAACCTACGCCCATCCCAGCCCGGATGGCCACCGAGGGAATCCTCCCCACATCTCCACTGACCTACCTGTACAACCCAAGCACCAGGGTGAGGCGCCAGCCGGCCAGGCTAACATATGATCGCTAGCGATCGACCACTGCCTGATGGTGAGAAGCTCACCGAAGCACGGGTGCCCTCCAGGTTCAAAGTGCCAGCCCTGGAGAAGTACACCGGCTCGGGGGACCCCGATGAACATGTTCTGGACTACGTCGGGGTCATGAGGTTCCAGGGGGCTGACGACACTCTGCTCTGCCGCGACTTCTACACCATCCTCAAGAAGTCCGCCCAGGACTGGTACAACAGCCTCTCTGACCAGTCCATCAACAACTTCCAGGACCTATCCTGGATGTTCTGCCAATAATTTGTGGCCAGACAGCAGAGGAAGCCGGGCTCGGACCTACTATTTGACACGATACAGAGGCCGGGCGAGACTTTGAGGGCCTACATGAAGCGCTTCAATGCCCAGAGGCTGAACGTCGAGAGCTGCCCCGAGTTGGTTGTAACAATGGCCCTGAAAAAGGGGCTCCGACATAGGGACCTGAAGAAGAACCTACACAATGACCCCCGAAGGACCTCGCAGAGGTCATAGCTCGGGCGAAATGGTTCATGCTGGTCGAATAGGCCTGGGCGACGGAAAAGGAGGTCCTCGGCAGGGACCAAGCGGAACTCCAAGCGTGATGAAAGTGAGCACCGCGAGCCAAAGGATCACATTCAGGAGAAAAGGGCAAGGGGAAGCAGCGCAGGGGGGAAGCGCCACCCACCAAGCTAAACGCGACCTATGACGCTGTCTTGACACATGCTCAGAAGGATGGCCACATCAACAAGCCGCCCCCAATGATGAAGGGCAGCCGAAGGGACAAGGAAAAATATTGCAGGTACCATAAGGACCACGACCACGACACAGACGACTGCTGGCACATGAAGAAGGACATCGACCAACTAATCAGCCGATGGCACTTGAACAATTTTGTCGATGCTTCAAAAGCGACCCCCGGGAAGGGCACATCGAGGCAAGTGGGCAAAGGGAAGAAGGTGAACGTCGTACAGACCCCCCTGCGTGTGAGCGAGGAGACGGGCCAATCAACCGCTATGTTGAGTATTGGTGTTTCATACCAATCTTATTTTGATGATGATCACAACATTATATTGTTGCTAATGAATCTCATGTTTTAGTCTCTCAGTTTATTTCAATAATATCTTTCTTGGAGACTAATCACTTGGTGTAAGGATGGACATCATGTGAAGAAGAACCAAAGTTTGGACTCAAGGAGTGCCAAAGCTTGGAGATGATGGAGAGCAATCAAGGCATCAAGGTTGAAGACTTAGACTCTAAAGAAAGCACTGTAATCCATGTAATTTACTTTATTGCTTTCTCACACTTTTGAGTCTAGGGTTGATGTAATGCCTTACTAGATGGTTTGCTCATTCATGCACATGCATTTAACCTTCTTAGTGAACCTTAGGATTATCATAGAATCCAACCCAAATAGGTTCACTCTTTCCGTCAGTCGTCTGTTGAGGGAAAAACAGCCGACTGGATGATTTCCAGTCGCCTGTAGATCCT
This sequence comes from Scilla litardierei, assembly GCA_030789695.1. Lineage (NCBI taxonomy): Eukaryota > Viridiplantae > Streptophyta > Magnoliopsida > Asparagales > Asparagaceae > Scilla > Scilla litardierei. The sequence continues at coordinate 218,467,815 of CM061134.1, read as the reverse complement.
TCTACAGTCGCCTGATTTGCACAGCTCAAGTCAATATTTCAATTGACTCAAACTTGAGTTTTACGCACAGTCGCTGTCGATCAGTTTTCAGTCGCCTGTATATTTACAGTCGCCTGAGATTTGGCCAACAGTCGCATGTATAGCGTAAGTGCAATCTCTGCATCTCTCTGTCTTCTCTCCATATTTTACAGTAGTCGACTGATGAAGAATGTACAGTCACCTGACTATTTGACAGTCGACTGTAGTATTAACATCAGTCGCCTGTGCAAAGAATTGGAGAAAGAGTGCAGCTCTCTGTTTCGTTTCATCCCCTGCAGCAGTCGTCTGCTGAAGGAGTTACAGGCGCTTGTCATGTTTGTCAGTCGACTGTATTGACTTCGTCAGTCGACTGTCCTGGCTCAGATTATAGTCATTAGATATTTTCTAGCCGTTGATCAGTCGATTGTCTTATGATCATCAGTCGACTGTTCCTGTCGTTTTCACCCAGTTTCTAGCAGTTGCAAATTTAATTATTTGGTTGTTTCTTTGGGTTTTTGGGCTTGATATAGGATTCCTATATATATGAGTGTGCTGCCTTTGCTTAAACTTCTTGATTGATTCTTGATTACTCTTGATTCTATTGAAAATCTCAAGAGATCTTTAAGCCACTCTCAAGCTCCCTCATTTCCCTTCTTTGAGCATTCATCTTCCTTCATGCATTGAAGTCCAGCTCAAGGGAAATAATCCAAGTGCTCTCAAACATATTCCAACACTTGGAGATCCTCTTCCATGCATTGCATTCATTCATGAGTAAGCATTTCAAGGCATAGGTACGAGTATTTACTTTACAGGGTGTAATTTGTTTTCCTATTTCTCTTTGTGGGATTAGGATACTCTCTTTGTGGGAGTTTTTCTCTTTGTGGGAGGTTGTCTCTTTGTGGGACTAGGGAATTCTCTTTGTGGGAATTAACTCTCTTTGTGGGAGTTCGTGTGTCCTAGTGTATGGCTAACCCTAATTCTCTGAGTGGGAGTTAGTGATTCTCTGTGTGGGAATCTCGATCCTTGTGTAGGATTGGTTGGGTCCTTGTGTAGGGCATAAATCCTCTTTGTGGGGTATCTCCTTGTGAGATCTATATTCACTTCTCTGTGTGGGAATATAGTGAATATTGGTGTGGCTGGATGTACCCAAGTTTGGGGAACCAGGGTAATTCTTTGTGTTTGCGTTTGGATTGATTGTGCCATTTAATTCATCTTGCATTTATAATTCCACATTTGCAAGTAAAATTTTATTTGGACAATTTTATTACCATTACACTATTCACCCCCCTCTAGTGTGTGTTGTTAGTATTGCAAGGGTTATACGATCCCTACAATTGGTATCAGAGCGAGGTTAAAGCATACTGCAACGATGGCATTCAACGCTACATCCACGTCTCATGAAGAAGGTCACCCAACCGTTCGACCCCCGCTCTTCAACGGAACCAACTACCCAAGTTGGAAGATCAGAATGATGATCTATATGGAGGGTCAAGACCTATGGGACATCACGGAGATGCCATTTGAGAAGCCCACTACTCCTGCGGCTTCAAAGACAAAGGCGGAGAAGGACTCAATCAAGTTTAATGCGAGAGCTATGAATGCAGTACATTGCGCTCTCTGATCACTCCTTATTTTACACTTTTTTCCCCGCATTTTTGCATACCATTTAGATCGCCCAAATCATGTTTTTCACGATATACCGACGATATTGCGATGCTTTTCACGATTTGTTGTTTTTGTCGCATTTCAGGTGATTTGGCGCGATTTGGAGTGATCTCGAGATGCGCTTACTCCAGAGGGTCACCGACGACCTCCCCGAGGGGTATTTTGCTGTTGGAGAGGAGCGGAAGAAGAACGGGCGTCGCAGGAGCGACGAGGAGGCCAAAATAAGCAGATTGGGCATGTTTAGTGTCCCACTCGGCCGAGTGGAGGACCCACTCGGCCGACCAGCGAGACACCGCTCGGCCGACCAGATCAGACACGATTCCTATGTGCACTCGGCCGAGCGACGGAGACCACATCGGCCGAGTGAAGACATCACGTCCGCCCGAGTGGCGCCCAGACGAAGCCCTTCAAAAATCTCCAAGTTTCTGTTTTTCGGCTGCCTGAGCTTCAGAAGACCCACTCGGCCGAGTGGAGAATCCCGTCCGCCCGAGTACAATGAAGCCATCGGCCGAGTGACGACAACTCACTCGGCCGAGCCGCCCCCGAAGTAGAGACCCCTGAATGCCCCGACTTACTGGAAAATTACAGGGTTTCTCACTCGGCCGAGCGACTTTTGTCACTCGGCCGAGTGCGACGCGCTGCCTGTAGCGAAAATTGCGGAAAACAGGCTGCGCAGGGGTATTTTGGTCACAGTTTTTGGACGATTTTGGGGGCTATTTAACCCCTGTTTTTACCCTAGTTTTGGAGAGCTTCTCCTGAGATTTTTTGCAGCTTTTTAGATTAGCTTTTTAGTTTTATTCTTGAGATTGGAGAGGAGAAAAAGTTTGATTTTTGTTGGATTAATTGAAGAACTCCATTGGTTTGTCTTTCTCTTCCCCAAAAATTCTATTTTTATTGCATATCTCAATATTGTGATGAATTCTATTGCTTATTTCATTGATTATTTTTGTGATCTTGCTATGAATTGTGAGTAGTCTCCACGTCTTGGGGCGTGGGGATGAACCCTACAAGCCCAACTTTATATTTGTGATGAATTAGTAGAAATTTTGCTAGAATCGATATCTAGGGATTAGATTGGGATCAATTTACTACGGTTAGCTAGGAGTTCATACCGATCGGGATTTGCAAGAGATTGGATCCCGATTCGATAGGAAACCCTAGAAATCCGAATTGGTTTGGAATCGAATTTCTGTAGTATCGGTTTGCAAGAGATTGGACCGATACTAGGGTTTCCGGTTGCAATTCCGTGCCAATACCCGTTTGCAAGAGATTGGACGGGTAGGAACTATCCCAACCTAGATCGCGAGCCGAGTTTGCAAGAGATTGGGCTCGGTGCGTGATTGGACGATGATGTTGACCCTAATTCTAGCTTTCCTAGGCTAGGGTTTGCAAGAGATTGGACGCAAACCTAGGTTAGCTATAGACCGGCAACAGCGCGAGAGCGTGAGCTTGGTTCTACATTCAGTTGCAACTAGTCCATCCAAAATCTCAATCTAGCAATTTTGAAACCGACGAACCACATTTATGAGATACGGTGAGTAGCGGGGATTCCCCATTCCCCAGACGTTCTTTATTTGATTTGATATTTCCGCACTTTGTCTGACGATTGTGACAGGATCGCCAAAGGCAAATCTTTCTTCTTGAATAGCCAGGGTGATTGGAACAAGCACGGTCATTCGTCCTCCCTGTGTTCGATATCCCGCTCGCTGCTACACCGTGCACTTGCGATAAAACTACAACCGTTCTTCCGGGTGTACGCCCGGGATCGATCAAGTTTTTGGCGCCGTTGCCGAGGAGGCGATTGCGTTTGATCTTACCTCCCCTAGCTACTGCCTTTTTTTTTATTTTTCACTATTATCATTATTATTTCCATTTTTTTTACCTAACCCTTCCACGGTACCAATCATCTCTTTGAAACTCTGTTTTCCCTGTGCATGTACACGAGATCTACGGCGGACCCTGAAGCTATATTGTTTGATCCGGAGATCGAACGTACCGCGCGGAGACTTAGAGCGGAAAGGAGACAAAATCCGGAAGGGCGGTTTATGACCAACCCGGAAACTCCTGAACAATTGGCGGCAAGGATGGCGAGGCTAATTTCTATTCGAGATAGGCTTCGGCCTAAGACCTCTTCTACTACCTCATCCATTGCCATGCCGGGGTTGGCGGCTGACAAGAGCTTCGAGCTAAAGACTGGACTAGTGGTTCTGATGCAGCAGGATCCATTTCATGGGAATGCCCATGAAAATCCCCACTACCACATCCAATTGTTCTTGTCGAAGTGCGCCACATTCCAGATGCCGGGGGTCTCCATCGATGCCATCAGACTGCGTCTCTTCCCTTTCACGCTAAAGGACAAGGCACTATACTGGTTGAGGACGCAAGCTGAAGGTGTCTTCACCACTTGGGACGAGTTGGCGAGTGCATTCATTGACAAGTTCTATCCGCCATCCAAGACGGTGAAGATCCGGAGCGCTCTCATGTCCTTCAAGCAAGGACCACAGGAGACACTCTATGAAGCTTGAGATCGTTTTAAGGATCTGCAGCATCAATGCCCGCACCATAGTATAGAAGATTGGGAGCTAGTGCATAGCTTCTACAATGGTCTCCAACCGGTGACCAAACAAATTATTGATGCCGTGGCGAATGATGCTATCTTGTCAAAGACTCCCGAGGAAGCTACGGCCCTAATTGAGGAGATGGCCTCAAATAATCAACAATGGGGCGATGAGCGAGGACACTCTACGTCCTCCTTAAAGCCAACTAGCATCTACGAGGCGAAGGCCGTAGCGGAACTTACGAGCAAGTTTGATTCTCTCCACAAGGTAGTGGAGAGATTGGAGAAGTTTATCACGGAGCCCCAAGGAGCCCCTTCTACCTCCGCTCCAACGAACCAAATGTGTGATTGGCAAGACCAATCTCAAGCCATGTACTCGGGAGGAGAGCAAGGAGAAGGATCCTTGGAGCAAGTACAATATGTTGCGGGGAACCAAGGATATTGGGCCAATCCGGCCACAAGAAATCATCCCGGATTCTCCTACGCCAACAATGAAGGAGCTTTGAACCCGCCACAACAACCACCTCAACAAGCTCGACCACCACCACCCCAACAACAAAACTATCCGCCGAGGGGGCCTCCACAACAAAATTTCCAACCGAAGCAACAAGTTCCACCATATAGGCCGCCCGGATACAATCAAGGGTGGAGGAATCAAAATCAAAACCCTCCGCAAGCTCAACAACGATCCGACTTCGAAGCTAGAGTGGAGGCGTTTATGGTCGAGCAAAATAAGGTCAATGCTAGCTTGAAGGCGGGGCAAGACTCTCTTAATACCGTTGTGACTCAAATATCGGAGCAATTGGCGTTGCTCAATCGAAACACTCAACGATTACCGGCGCAACCCGAGCAAAACCCACGGGGCAACACCTGCCACATCAATGCCGTAGTTGCCGTTACCACTAGAGGCGGAAAGGATACCACCCCCGCCATGATTCCTACCGAGGAACCCGTGGAGGAAAGTTTGGAGCCGATTGAGCCGGTAGTTGAAGTTAATAAGGAGAAGGAGCCACAAGAAAAAGAGAAATCTAGAGCGGAACAATTGATTGAGGAAAGGCGCTTCATGCCACCGGTCCCATTCCCCCAAAGGCTCGCTAGAGCGAAAATGGAGAAAAGGCTAGCGAAGTTTCTCGAGTATCTAAGAGGAGTTAGCCTCAATATCCCCTTCCTCGACGCCATCGTGGAGATCCCCACATATGCTAAATTCTTAAAAGACTTGATTTCGGGGAGAAAGAGGAAGGAGAAGATCATGCTAGCCGAGGAGGGCTCTTGGTTCACCAAGAGAGAGAAGGAGCCGGCAAAATTTAAAGATCCGGGGAGTTTTCGGATTCTTGCACCTTGGGCGGCGTTCCTCTTCAAAAGGCGTTGGTTGATCTAGGGGCTAGTGTGAGCCTCATGCCTCTCTCCATGTTCTTAAGGCTAAACACCGGGACAAAGTTGAAACCCACCGACATGCGCATTCAATTAGCCGATGGACGTATAACAAGGCCGATGGGGATCGCCGAAGACATCCCGCTACAAGTCCCGGGGGAATATGCTTGCCATGTGACTTCGTGATCATGGACGTTAAGGAGGAGGGAGATACTTCGTTGATACTTGGACGCCCATTCCTCGCCACCGCCGGAGTCATCGTCGACGTGCGCGAAGGTACACTAACTTTAAACGTCGGCAACATCGAGGTGGAGCTTCACATTCCTAAGGCTATGAAGCACATGCCTTACCACGAGGAGCTTGATTACATGGACCTCCTTGCTGAGGTAATTGAGGAGGCGATCCCCCACTCTATTGGCGCTCTATTCGATGAAGATTTCGAGGAAGGCCCGGATTTAGGCCAAAATGAGAAGAAAGATGATTCCCCCGACCTCTCCGCTGAAGATGATGAAGGCGATGCTGATGTCGCAAGGATTCGAGAGCTCTGTAAGCTCTCGAAATTAAAGTCTCTAAAGAAAACTCCGCCGGTACGGAAATCGGCATCACCGGTGAAGCCGTTGACCGAAGCAAATGCTAGCTTGGGGGAGCCTCCCCCCAACACTATTCGAGATGGGAGACCATCGAGGGAGAACATGCCGCCACGTCCAAATCAAAGCGCGCTCCCCGGAAAGTTTGATGGGTGCATCTCATATGCACCAAACATCCCACATTGATTGAAAATTATAGGGGGTCGAGCTCACGACCTTAAACGAGCGCTTGTCGGGAGGCAACCCGACGGTTTTTGCTTTATTTCTACTTTTTCTTTATTTTCGTTTTAGAAATTTTTAGTGTTTTGAGTCGTTCGCCCAAAAATTTCGTGATAACGGGTCCTATTTTTCTTGACAGGAGAGGAGATAGGTAGATCCATCATGAGGAGGATGAACGCGACGACGAGGAGCGCCCCAAGAAGGCGCTCGACGCCTAGGAGGAAGATGGAATCGACTGGAGGAAGAAAGACGGAGTTTAGAGCCCAAACGAAGACAAACAGCAGAACACAAGGCTCACTCGGCCGAGCATACTAGTCACTCGGCCGAGTACAAAAGTTCGTCCGGCCGAGCCGCTCACGAACGAGGGAAGTCTGCTGTACCCAACTCTCTGTTTATTTTCCTAATTTCAGTACAACTGCTGCTCGGCCGAGTATATATTCCCACTCGGCCGAGTAAAACGGATACCCTCCTAGGGCGAGTCTTGCCGAGTAGCTTGAGTCACTCGGCCGAATGGACTTACTCCACTCGGCCGAGGCTGGCAAAGCCACTCGGCCGAAGCGTAAGCGAGGAGAAATTTTCATTGATCTCGCTCGGCCGAGTAGCTTAGTCACTCGGTCGAGTCGTAACTTTTATTATATAAGGGGCGAGGGGGGGCACATTTTTCGAAACGCGAAAACCCCCAAACAGCCCGACCCTTCAGCTCCCCTCGCCCGATACCCCTCGCTCGCGCCCCCACTCGCCCGACCAGCCCACTCGCGCCGCCGCTCGGCCCGCCACCGCCGGCCGAGCACCTCCGGCGCCTCGCCCGAGTCGCCGCCGGCGGCCGCCGCCCCTACCACCTCCGGTATCGCCTTTATTGCCTTTTTCTCCTCTTTCTGAGTATTTTGAGGATCCATGTGTTAAACGACCCCCTAACCCAAATCAATTTCTATATTTATCTGTTATACCCCTAATGCTCCATACGTTTTGAATATTACCCGCTGATATCGCCATTTCATGCGCAGGTTGTTTTTGGGAGCTTAGGGGAGCCCAGGGGAGCTTCTCGGGACAGATTTGAGCTTCGTGGAGGTGCTGACTTCGCACGCTTCCATTGCTTAGCACTCGCGGCGTGTCGGGGTACACTCTTTCCATTATTTTACACACACCGCACTTTTTACACTTTTCGGAGCGCGCTCGGGGCCGATATGCCGCCCCAGACACGGCCGCGGTCGAAGAGAGCTTCCGCTAAGCGGAAGCGGTCGGATGATGCCGGCCCCTCCCACGAGTTGGAGGACTCTCCTCCACCGTCTCCCACACACGCCGTCCACCCAGCACAGCCTGCAGGCCCCGCACACCCCGCACAGCCTGCAGTGCACCCACAACCTGCACAGCCTCTCCCTGCCGATCCACAGCCACCACCACCGGCTCCACTGGTCGGGCCGCTCGGGATTACGTTCCGAGACGACGCACACCGCGCCGTCTTCGAGCGTATCTCCCAGCGCTCGATCGTACCCTCCAGGTTTGCACACCTTGCTGACCTAGGACGCCTGGGGGTACTAGAGGGGATGCTCACGTTGTACGACAACGTGGGCTGGCGAGATTTCCTCCAGGTGTCGGCGGACACGTTCACCCGCCCGACACTTGAGGTTCTGAGTTCGATCGCCCGGACCGATGAGGGATGCTCGTTTCGGTTCATGGATCGAGAGTGCCAGGTCACTCTCGATATGATGAGAGCGTTTTTCTCGTGGCCCGCTGTCCCCGGTGCCGATCGCGGTTACGGCCCCACCCATATCCCCCCACCTTCCTTCGACGCCGGTGCCTTCTGGGCCCGGATTACGGGTCTTCACGCTGCCTTTGACCCTAGTAGGGCCAAGGCCTCGGCCATTGTCCATCCCTGCCTCCGCATTGCTCAGCGCCTTATGGCGACGACCTTTTTGGCCAGATATGAGCCGGGCACGATGTCTACGCCAGAGCTCTATATGCTCTACGCGATGACACGTCCCAGAGCTCTATCTAGGGATGGCGATGAGCTGGTCCCCGCTGTCGTGATTGATGTCGCGGCTTGGTTTTTGGACCGCATCATCGTATCGGTGGGCGCTCGCTCACCGATATGCTGCGGCGGCCTGATCACCTTGCTTGCCCTTATGACCGGCGAGGACTTCCCTGACGACTTGCGACGCGTCCCGGGCCCCACTTCTCTGTCGATAGATTTTATGGCCCGGATGAAGATGCTTCGTCCGCACGGTGAGCGTCACTGGGTCTGGTTGCACGGCCCTTACGGGGCCGATTACATGATTCTTCCGAGCCCAGCTCGGACTCAGATTGCACCAGCCCAGGCAGACTGGCTCCCTGCGATGGATGTTCTCATCCCCGCTGCTTACGTGCTCGAGGCCGAGGAGGCCGAGCAGGCCCACGCTGCCCCTGTAGACCCTGTTGCCCCTGCCGAGCCTGCCGCCGAGCCTGTTGACCCTGTGGCCCCTCAGCCCATACCTGATGTTTCCGCTGCTCCTGACACCTCTGTCGGTGTCGAGAGTACCTCAGCTGAGCCCACTTCCACCACCTCCACCACTTCCGAGGCTGTCGCCACCACTCCCACCACCACCACCGGCCCTCTGTCCGTCGAGCCTCTTTGCTCCGCACTCCCCGAGCGCCCACCGACCTTTGTTGAGAGTGGAGAGCCCTCGTTTGCCGCGGTCGTGGAGACCATGGCTAGCATGATCTCCGCTGGGGTTGCGCCTTTTGGTCCACACACTTCCACCCCAGCGGTAGTCACCTCTGTCTCCGCCCCTGCTGTATTTTCTGAGAGCGTCGTGGCGTCTGTCCACACTTCTGTGCCACCGACCCCTCTTGCCGCCTCGCTGCCACTTTTGCACTCTTCTTTCGCTGCTGCTGCCTCCACTTCTCACCAGCCGGTGCCCCGGCCTCACACTGAGGCCAGGCCCACATTTGCGAGTGCAGCACCTTTCGTACCCTTCCCCGCTGAGCCCGTCACATACGCGACTCGAGTACGCCAGCCACGCCCAGCCCAGCCCCGACCGGTGCGTCCCTCTGCACCACCTCCCCCCGACACTGTACTTCAGAGCATTCGTGCTCTAGAGGGGGCGGTGAGTGGCCTCAGAGGCGACCTTACGACCCTGTCCTCCACCGTCTCTGTGATGGCTGGGCGCTTTGACCTGCTCCCCCAGATTCACTACTGTCTCACCCAGGTTCTGGAGCGTCTCCCGCGCGTACCCACACCCACCCAGCAGGTTCCCGCCCACACTTCCACACACACTCGACCTGCTACCACTACCACACCCACCCCCGCTCAGCAGCCTGTCCAGCCACCACCACCACCTCCGCCTCAGGACGGAGACGGTGCAGCACCACCTTCCTAGGCACCCTTGATGCCATCGATTCCTTTTGCCTTTGTGCTGCCCGTTTCTGCTGGGTCCTGATGCCTTTTTGTCCACCCCCCTCACTTATTTTGGGATTCTCTTTTTGATCATATCTTTATATATCTTTTTTGGGAGAGAGGGAGAGTTTTTGGTGCCACTTATATATCTGTATCACTCCTATCTGCGCATGCATCATGACCGCATCATATTTTCATGTCTTTTTCTTTCTTTTTATTTTCATTTTTCTTTTCATCATGCATGCACCCTCACTTGCCCCTCACATTTCTTGTCTCTCGGCGTGCCACACTTTGCACATTGAGGACACTGTGCCATTTAGCTTGGGGGAGTGAGTTCTCACGTTCTTTTTCGATTTGCCACCTTTATTTTTAGTTTTTCACGCCACTCTCCGCTTTTGCACTTATTTTTCATCATTTTTCTTTTATTTTGCCATGCATCACGTTTTTCTTATTTTTTCTGTGTGCCGCATTGTAAATAGTTCCTTTATCCCTTTATCTTTATTTCTTTTTCATCTCATGCTAGCGATGACTTTTCTATGATGATGATGACGTTGGATTTAGCTTACTCTATATGCATGCTATATTTGTCATGTCTTAGACTTTATTTCTGATATCATATGCCATGACTTGCCTTGCATCTAGAGATAGTAACCCACACTTTTGCCACATGAAAATGGATGAAGTTCTATTATTAGCTGAGTCTGAATATTCATATGTATGCTATCACAGAAAACACACCAAGATTCACGCATTGAATGCTTATATCTGGAGTACTGATTTCTTTTTCCTATATCACTTCTATATGCATGAATTGTACACTTCACTTCAGGATGATTGAATGATGTTAGCTATGAAAAATCTGGATTAGTTAGCTTTTTTGTGATCGAAACTGAGTAGATTAGATTACCCTGCTGAAGTTGTCGTGCATGTCTTATAGAGTGAACCGATAGTTATATCTATTTCTTTCTCCACAAATCTTGAACATCATTTCTCTACTTCTAAAATCATTGGTGAATCTCCCCTTAGCGATTCTATTTTATGGCATTTCCCCCGCTACTAATTCCTAGCTCCAAATCTCTTATTCTCTATAAAAAAAATAAATAAATAAAAGAGAGAAAAACATTCTTGTACATCATTATCTCTCTTCGAGTTGGGATCGTTGTGTATATATGCTATATTGAAAAAAAAAGAAAAAAAAAAGAGAAAAGAGGAAAAATCCTCAATAAAAGATCCCATCTCACTTTCTTTCTTTCTTCTTTCTTCTTACTACCTTTGGAGCTATATAAAAAAGGGGATGTGAATATTTTTTATGCCACCACGCTTATAGATAAGCTTGGGGGAGGGGATCCATTGATGTGTGAGAGAGTGACTACTTGACGTTGCACGACAACCTAGGCTAAGTAATATTCTATACTCGGTGAGATTATTTCTAGCTTTACGAAATCCAGAGATCTAAGCCTAGCGTTCATTTCATGAAATCCATACTTTTCTATTCTCTCTATTCTATTGTGTGATACTCTTATACTCCTGATAGAAAGCATTCAATTGAAAAGTGTGTGATCTGTGATTTGTATACCGCTTTAAATGATTCAGACGATGTTAATTTTAGAATTATTCCATTTTTCATGATTATATCGTTGTTCGTGGGTTTTCCATTTCTATTTGCACTATTATACTATGATATCAAAATAAAATCTTTTGACATGAGTTTTCATTCGGTGCATGCTATATGAGTAAGTGAAACCCCCGTCCTGAGAAAATGATCTAGTAGCTTACCTCTTCGCTTCTTTCTCTCTTCTTTATTTTCATTTCGTTTTCCATTCTTCTCCGTTTTTCATTTTTCATTTTTCGCCATTTTCGTTTTCCAATTCCACCGGGTTCGCCTTTTACTTATCTTCCTCGAGGACGAGTAAGAGGCAAGCTTGGGGGATTTTGATCACTCCTTATTTTACACTTTTTTTCCCGCATTTTTGCATGCCATTTAGATCGCCCAAATCATGTTTTTCACGATATACCGACGATATTGCGATGCTTTTCACGATTTGTTGTTTTTGTCGCATTTCAGGTGATTTGGCGCGATTTGGAGTGATCTCGAGATGCGCTTACTCCAGAGGGTCACCGACGACCTCCCTGAGGGGTATTTTGCTGTTGGAGAGGAGCGGAAGAAGAACGGGCGTCGCAGGAGCGACGAGGAGGCCAAAATAAGCAGATTGGGCATGTTTAGTGTCCCACTCGGCCGAGTGGAGGACCCACTCGGCCGACCAGCGAGACACCGCTCGGCCGACCAGATCAGACACGATTCCTATGTGCACTCGGCCGAGCGACGGAGACCACATCGGCCGAGTGAAGACATCACGTCCGCCCGAGTGGCGCCCAGACGAAGCCCTTCAAAAATCTCCAAGTTTCTGTTTTTCGGCTGCCTGAGCTTCAGAAGACCCACTCAGCCGAGTGGAGAATCCCGTCCGCCCGAGTACAATGAAGCCATCGGCCGAGTGACGACAACTCACTCGGCCGAGCCGCCCCCGAAGTAGAGACCCCTGAAGGCCCCGACTTACTAGAAAATTACAGGGTTTCTCACTCGGCCGAGCGACTTTTGTCACTCGGCCGAGTGTGACGCGCTGCCTGTAGCGAAAATTGCGGAAAACAGGCTGCGCAGGGGTATTTTGGTCACAGTTTTTGGACGATTTTGGGGGCTATTTAACCCCTGTTTTTACCCTAGTTTTGGAGAGCTTCTCCTGAGATTTTTTGCAGCTTTTTAGATTAGCTTTTTAGTTTTATTCTTGAGATTGGAGAGGAGAAAAAGTTTGATTTTTGTTGGATTAATTGAAGAACTCCATTGGTTTGTCTTTCTCTTCCCCAAAAATTCTATTTTTATTGCATATCTCAATATTGTGATGAATTCTATTGCTTATTTCATTGATTATTTTTGTGATCTTGTTATGAATTGTGAGTAGTCTCCATGTCTTGGGGTGTGGGGATGAACCCTACAAGCCCAACTTCATATTTGTGATGAATTAGTAGAAATTTTGCTAGAATCGATATCTAGGGATTAGATTGGGATCAATTTACTACGGTTAGCTAGGAGTTCATACCGATCGGGATTTGCAAGAGATTGGATCCCGATTCGATAGGAAACCCTAGAAATCCGAATTGGGTTGGAATCGAATTTCCGTAGTATCGGTTTGCAAGAGATTGGACCGATACTAGGGTTTCCGGTTGCAATTCCGTGCCAATACCCGTTTGCAAGAGATTGGACGGGTAGGAACTATCCCAACCTAGATCGCGAGCTGAGTTTGCAAGAGATTGAGCTCGGTGCGTGATTGGACGATGATGTTGACCCTAATTCTAGCTTTCCTAGGCTAGGGTTTGCAAGAGATTGGACGCAAACCTAGGTTAGCTATAGACCGGCAACAGCGCGAGAGCGTGAGTTTGGTTCTACATTCAGTTGCAACTAGTCCATCCAAAATCTCAATCTAGCAATTTTGAAACCGACGAACCACATTTATGAGATACGGTGAGTAGCGGGGATTCCCCATTCCCAGACGTTCTTTATTTGATTTGATATTTCCGCACTTTGTCTGACGATTGTGACAGGATCGCCAAAGGCAAATCTTTCTTCTTGAATAGCCAGGGTGATTGGAACAAGCACGGTCATTCGTCCTCCCTGTGTTCGATATCCCGCTCGCTGCTACACCGTGCACTTGCGGTAAAACTACAACCGTTCTTCCGGGTGTACGCCCGGGGTCGATCACTCTCTCAGCTAGTGAGTTCAACCGCATCTCCATGTGCAAAACGGCGAATGATATTTGGCACACTCTGGAGATTTTTCATGAAGGGACAACGAAGGTAAAGAAATCTAAACAAACTGTGTTTAGATCTAAATATGAAATGTTTAAGATGCAGGAAGGCGAAAGCATTTCAGAGATGTTTACAAGGTTCACCGATATCGTGAACGCATTGGACGGTCTCGGGAAGACGATTTTCCAAGAGGATCATGCAAAGAAGATCCTAGACTCTCTCACACCTCGTTGTGAGTCAAAGGCCAACGGAATTCTGGAGTCTTATGACACGTCCAAATATACCGTTGAGGAATGCATTGGAAATCTCATGGCGTATGAAGTAAAGCTTCAACACAAGAAGGAGATTCAACCAACAAAGCCCGAGAAGCTAGAGAAGCAAAAGGGGGTTGCTTTCCATGCCAAGGAGGAGCCAATCAAGTGGAGGAGGAAATTCCATCGAGAAGCTCCTAGCGAAGAAGAGGAGCAAGAAGATGCAAGTGGATAAGAAATTGAGGATCTTGCCGAGCAATTCAAAGCTTTCCTCAAATGCAAGCAAGGTAAGTCTTTGTCAAAGTTTGCTTCCAATTCTAACAAAGTTCCTACTTGTTACACTTGCAGTGGAAAAGGTCACTTGTCCACCGACTGCCTTTCCAAACCCATTAAAGAAACTTACAAGGGTAAAGGGAAGAAGTATTGGAAAGGAAGGTCCAAGTCCAAAAATCACAAGAAGGGACTTGTCGGGACCTTTGATGATTCGAGTGAGGACACTTCTAGTAACGAAGAAGAGGATACAAAGGAGGATGCTCACGCATGCTTTGTAGCCATGGATGTTCCTACTCCAATCCCCTCCGGATTAAACGAAGAAGAGTTGGATGCTTGGCTTGACGCATATAATTCCTATGAGGATTTGCGCCTCATGGCTAAGGAGGAGAAGTCGTCATCAAGCTCTTGCAAGGATGATGATGATATTGTTGAGATCGAGGAAGAAAAGATCTCATATGAGGAGCTCAAGATCAAATTTGACTTGGTCTCCGAAAAGGCTAGTAAGTACATCAACTCTTACAATAGAATAAAAGCAAAATATAAGATTGCTAAGAGTAAAATGCATAAACTAGTTATTGCAAGTGTAGTTCATGATGAAAGGCATGTTTATGACACTTGTTACGAGGTGGAACTCGCGTACAATGAATTTGTATTATGGGGAACCAAGGGCACGATGGTTATATGGAGAAGAAGGTTTGGGTAGGCTGTTTTACAAGTGATTAATGGGGTGAAGAAGTTGGACCCGCCGCCGGTGGTAATCACGGGGCCGAATCTCGCTGGATGCAGCTGAGGAAGGTTGGACGGCAGGGGGCTGACGCTGACTTTGGTCCAGGGGCGAGCTCTCCTGCAGCACGAACAACTCGTCAGAAGGGCAGGGTTGGGGTTCAACCCTTAGCCCCTCCGATGCCTAAGTCAGTAATAGGGCTTAAAATGGGGGGCTAGACACGCCGGCCGGACTAACGGTGTGTCCGCCGCGCGTGACGAGCTATAGGTGGGAGAACAAAGATATGGAAGACCTTTGCTCTCGTGTGTGAATTATAGATTAAGAGAGAATTTTCCAACCCCCCTTCCGTAAGAGGAGAGGGGGTATTTATACCTGACGGGTGATGACTAGGCGTGCTGAGCTGGCTTGGTTGTCAGCGGAAGCTTCGGACAAGGACGTCAGGAACAGGAGTCCCTGACCTGCTTTTGTCAGGCGGCGCAACGGCCAAGGGGTGCTTTTGTCGGGATGTCAGGGCCGAAAGCATTAACTGTCAGATGGGTCAGCCGCCAGGGGGTGCTTTGTCGGGCGGTCGGGTGACGTATGTGTCGATCGCGTCCTTATCTTAGGTTGTTTGTCGTTGGTGACGAACTAAAGGTCTGACTACGCTATCCCTGGCGCCGTGGTTCATGGGGACCGGCCGGGTCGACCGGCTCGGGGGCTGTCCGGCCCGGCCGCGCCCCCTTTTCGGTCGTGGGTTGTGGGCCGCTGGAGCGGAAGGATACGCACATGCCTATGTCAGCATATCCGGCGGTACTGTCCGGGCGCTCCCCAAGCGCCTTGCCCCTGGCGGGCCAAGCAACTGCAGTTGTATGCCTCGGCCGGGTGGGGGGAGTGCTGCGTGGCGCGCCCGTTCCCGCGTAGCTTCGGTCTTCCGGGGAGGCGGCCCTTTCGTGAAGGGGAGAGTTAATGGGGTATGTCAGCGGATCCGGGCGGGGGTCGGACTCTTACGATCTCTAGGTCGTAACAATTGCCCCCGGCATTCGAGTCTGAGGCGGTAGCCCGGCTCGGCTCGGATGGCGTAACACTACCCTCTAACCTGACTCGGACTTGGATCCAAGCTCAGGGGTGGCGACGCTGCTCCCGCGGGGTATTGCCCGCTGTTGCGGGATCGCGAGGTCTCATCCCGAGTGGGGACCAGGTGGGGCGTTGCCCCATAACGACGTGCCGCTTTATGTGGCGGTTGGGTCGGATTTTGGGGGAGCCCGACTTTTTGAGAAGGTTGTGGTTTTTGCTGAGATGTGTTTACCGGACGTGTTTGTAATTTTCGCGGGACTTCAGCCGCACTGTGCCTGGTGGACCTCCCAGCTGTTGTGCTCTTGGGCTTAGGGGAGGAGTCCATAAGGAGGAATATTATTCATCAACCTTTACCGGCGGTTTAGATGATATTTACAACGATAGGGCAGGTGTGACCAAACCTATGGTCGGGACTGGAGGTTGGTTACACTCGTCGCCCGCTACATTGGGGTGGGCAGATCCCCGTTGCCGGGCGGTCTTCCCTTTTACTGACCGCTGAATCACCATTTGGTTTAATCAGGGATGCAGCCCCGTGGTGGTCCCCCCTTCGGGGGGGGGGGGGGGGGGCTGACCCTTGTTTGTCGGGTGGACCTTCTTCCTTTCCCTTTCCTCGCTTCCTCGCGTTCTGCCTCGTCGTCGCCGTGCTGGAGGGTTCCTCGCTAGGGATCCCAGGGGAGGCGGAGGACGAGGTAGCGGTGGCGGTGTCGCCCTCCCCGGGGGAGTCCGGTGGGCCGGTGCCGCGGGGAAGATTGGGGGTCGGCAGGCAGGCGGGTCGCTGGGAGACCCGTGGGGGGTTTCTGCCCTCACGCCCGGTAGGAATCGCCGTAGGGTAAGTGTGAATTGGGGTGTGGCGGCCCGCGGCTAGTCTTCCGGACCTGCCGTTTAATCCGGTAACGAGCAGGAGGAAGGCTGGCGGGCGGGGCCTCCCATGCGTAAGGGGAATATCCTGTTGGAGGCGGTGGGGCTATGTCGGCCATCGTCGGGGGGAGTGAGGTCCGTCGGTGGATGTCGGCTCTCTTCGTAGCCCGGTGGGGCGTTTGGGGCCGTTTTATGCCCAGAGTGAGGGGATGGGAATCCCCTGCGTCTCTCTTCCTCCTTCCCCCTAACCTCTGGAGGGGGGTATTTATAGCGAGATTCTGTGGAAGGGGTTTTCTTGGGTAATGCGGGGGATTAGTGCCGTTAATGGGTTCCGCGGAATCCCGCACTTTGGGAATCGCTTTTCCCTGGCGGTATCCGACACTCTGGCCTCTCGGGGGGCGTGTTGCTGCTGATGGCGTGTTGTCCAATCGTCCTTTCGTTACGTCCAGTCGCGTCGTGGCGCTGCTCTGACGAGACAGGGCCTTGCGACCGGTCTGTTCCAGGTCACGTGTCTTGGCTTCTTGCGTGCGTTACACAATCACCAATTATGCCCCCAACATTCCCAAGTCCGAGATCGCGAGGTCTGGGGGAAGGGGATGTTGACGGTTTGTGTTGCATTTGGGTGGGGCGGGGAGTCGGCGAAGGGGTTCGGGATGAGAAACGCTGTCCTATCATGATTTGTTCTCGGGCCGAACCGGTTACGCTGGGCGAGCCCCAGTGTACCGCTTTCCCCTTTGAGGGAAAGGCGTCGGTGACTTTCAGGGAGCGGGGGGGATGGTCTCGAATCGTAGTATCGCGGGGTTCGAGCTGCGGACGTAGACTTCCTAGAAGTCCTACGACAGTTAGGCGGGGTAGCGCGTTGCTCGCCCGGCCCTTGGTCGGGGGATAGCTACCCGCTATGGTATTCTCCGAAAAATCTGAGTGTATAAAGAAGAACGTTTTCATTTACAGTTGTAAGCGCTGATCTACAGCTTGTACATGAGTTCTTAGTTTATCGCCCGTTGCGGGGTCAGATCTGGCTCGGGGAGGGGCTATAGAGCTGTCCTCGCCCGTGGTTTAATGACCTCCGGATCTAGGGGTCACTGCGGGCCGGGTGGGCCCGTTTTAACTTGAGTCGATCTCGGCGCGGAGGTGGTTGGCCGCCTTCTGTGCTGAAGGGTTGCAAGGTCTCTTTGGCCCGAGATAGGTGGGGGGATCTTGCCGATCGGGCCGCCTTCCCTCCATTGCTTTGTCATCTCTTTCCACGGACGGGGTAAGGTTTCCTCGGTCCGGTAGAGGCGCTGAGGAGGGGAATCATCAGGGAAGCCGTCTTTCTGAGGCTTGCGCCTTGGGGAGGTTCTTGAGGATCGGGCCGCTCCTCCCCCCCATGCCTCACTGCTTCGGTTTGAGAGTGGGGTTCAGCGCCCGATGGTGCATGGGCGAGCTGACATGCCATGACTCGCTTTTTGGGCTCGTCAGGGATGCAGCCTTTCCGAGGTCTTCGTCCGGAGGTCGAGGGCGAGGAGGTACTGGCCGGCAAGTGCTGGGGGCTCTCGCCTGCCCAGCCAGCTTTGAACGGATGCCATTCTTTCTCCGACCCGTCGTCGTTTAGGGCGGACGGAGGCGTGAAAGGCGGATTTCCCTTGTGTAAGGGGAATACCCTTTTAGCGATCCGTTTGTAAGGGGAATATCCTGTTAGCGGCGCTGGAGATGTAGGAACCGCCGCCTTGGGCGGCGGAAACCATTGATGGCCAGTGACCTCTCTTTTGTTAGGGCGGTGTATCTCGGCCCGTTTCCCGGTGGGTGGGGGGATCAAGTGGCGGTTTTTCATGTCTGCCGGTTCTCCTACTTTCAGAAGGGGGAGTGGCGTCTTTATAGGGAGATCTCGCTGATGGTTTCTCCTTCTTTCAGAAGGGGGAGTGGCGTCTTTATAGGGAGATCTCGCTGACGGTTTCTCCTTTATTTATTGCGCTGAGTTGGCATTATTAATGGGCTCCTCGAATTCATGCCCGTAGGAAACCGCCTTTGCCAGGTGGCTCTTACGGGTCCTCTTTTGGAGCGCATCATTAATGGTGGCGTGTTTCTCGAGCGTCCTTTCGTTTCGTCGAGTCACATCGGGGCCGCCTACTCGGGAACTGACGTCGTTTCGTCCTGGTTTGTGTGCCCCTGTTTTCTTTTGACTTTTCGAGGGCCATGGGTGCGTAGCCCCATCCGGTTTGGGTGGCTAGGGTTGGCCCTGCCCCGGAGGTCTTGACCCGTGCCCTTCACTGGTTTGGGTGGCTAGGGTTGGCCCTGCCCCAGAGGTCTTGAGGGGGGGAGCAGGCGCGTAGCCCGGCCCGTGCCCTTCTCTGGTTTGGGTGGCTAGGGTTGGCCCTGCCCCAGAGGTCTTGAGGGGGAGAGCGGGCGCGTAGCCCGGCCCGTGCCCTTCTCTGGTTTGGGTGGCTAGGGTTGGCCCTGCCCCAGAGGTCTTGAGGGGGGGAGCGGGCGCGTAGCCCGGCCCGTGCCCTTCTCTGGTTTGGGTGGCTAGGGTTGGCCCTGCCCCAGAGGTCTGGAGGGGGGAAGCGGGCGCGTAGCCCGGCCCGTGCCCTTCTCTGGTTTGGGTGGCTAGGGTTGGCCCTGCCCCAGAGGTCTGGAGGGGGGGAGCGGGCGCGTAGCCCGGCCCGTGCCCTTCTCTGGTTTGGGTGGCTAGGGTTGGCCCTGCCCCAGAGGTCTTGAGGGGGGGAGCGGGCGCGTAGCCCGGCCCGTGTCCTTCTCTGGTTTGGGTGGCTAGGGTTGGCCCTGCCCCAGAGGTCTGGAGGGGGGGAGCGGGCGCGTAGCCCGACCCGTGCCCTTCTCTGGTTTGGGTGGCTAGGGTGGGCCCTGCCCCAGAGGTCTGGAGGGGGGGAGCGGGCGCGTAGCCCGGCCCGTGCCCTTCTCTGGTTTGGGTGGCTAGGGTCGGCCCTGCCCCAGAGGTCTGGAGGGGGGAGCGGGCGCGTAGCCCGGCCCGTGCCCTTCTCTGGTTTGGGTGGCTAGGGTTGGCCCTGCCCCAGAGGTCTTGAGGGAGGGAGCGGGCGCGTAGCCCGGCCCGTGCCCTTCTCTGGTTTGGGTGGCTAGGGTTGGCCCTGCCCCAGAGGTCTGGAGGGGGGGAGCGGGCGCGTAGCCCGGCCCGTGCCCTTCTCTGGTTTGGGTGGCTAGGGTTGGCCCTGCCCCAGAGGTCTGGAGGGGGGAGCGGGCGCGTAGCCCGGCCCGTGCCCTTCTCTGGTTTGGGTGGCTAGGGTTGGCCCTGCCCCAGAGGTCTGGAGGGGGGGAGCGGGCGCGTAGCCCGGCCCGTGCCCTTCTCTGGTTTGGGTGGCTAGGGTTGGCCCTGCCCCAGAGGTCTTGAGGGGGGAGCGGGCGCGTAGCCCGGCCCGTGCCCTTCTCTGGTTTGGGTGGCTAGGGTTGGCCCTGCCCCAGAGGTCTTGAGGGGGGGAGCGGGCGCGTAACCCGGCCCGTGCCCTTCTCTGGTTTGGGTGGCTAGGGTTGGCCATGCCCCAGAGGTCTTGAGGGGGGGAGCGGGCGCGTAGCCCGGCCCGTGCCCTTCTCTGGTTTGGGTGGCTAGGGTTGGCCCTGCCCCAGAGGTCTTGAGGGGGGGAGCGGGCGCGTAGCCCGGCCCGTGCCCTTCTCTGGTTTGGGTGGCTAGGGTTGGCCCTGCCCCAGAGGTCTTGAGGGGGGGAGCGGGCGCGTAGCCCGGCCCGTGCCCTTCTCTGGTTTGGGTGGCTAGGGTTGGCCCTGCCCCAGCGGTCTGGAGGGGGGAGCGGACGCGTAGTGCGGCCCGTGCCCTTCTCTGGTTTGGGTGGCTAGGGTTGGCCCTACCCCAGAGGTCTTGAGGGGGGGGATCGGGTGCGTAGCCCGGCCCGTGCCCTTCTCTGGTTTGGGTGGCTAAGGTTGGCCCTGCCCCAGAGGTCTTGAGGGGGGGAGCCGGCGCGTAGCCCGGCCCGTGCCCTTCTCTGGTTTGGGTGGCTAGGGTTGGCCCTGCCCCAGAGGTCTTGAGGGGGGGAGCGGGCGCGTAGCCCGGCCCGTGCCCTTCTCTGGTTTGGGTGGCTAGGGTTGGCCCTGCCCCAGAGGTCTTGAGGGGGGAGCGGGCGCGTAGCCCGGCCCGTGCCCTTCTCTGGTTTGGGTGGCTAGGGTTGGCCCTGCCCCAGAGGTCTTGAGGGGGGGGAGCGGGCGCGTAGCCCGGCCCGTGCCCTTCTCTGGTTTGGGTGGCTAGGGTTGGCCCTGCCCCAGAGGTCTTGAGGGGGGGGGGGAGCGGGCGCGTAGCCCGGCCCGTGCCCTTCTCTGGTTTGGGTGGCTAGGGTTGGCCCTGCCCCAGAGGTCTTGAGGGGGGAGCGGGTGCGTAGCCCGGCCCGTGCCCTTCTCTGGTTTGGGTGGCTAGGGTTGGCCCTGCCCCAGAGGTCTTGAGGGGGGGAGCGGGCGCGTAGCCCGGCCCGTGCCCTTCTCTGGTTTGGGTGGCTAGGGTTGGCCCTGCCTCAGAGGTCTTGAGGGGGGGGGGGGGAGCGGGCGCGTAGCCCGACCCGTGCCCTTCTCTGGTTTGGGTGGCTAGGGTTGGCCCTGCCCCATAGGTCTTGAGGGGGGGAGCGGGCGCGTAGCCCGGCCCGTGCCCTTCTCTGGTTTGGGTGGCTAGGGTTGGCCCTGCCCCAGAGGTTCGGAGTTTTAACGAACTGCAAAACTTGTGTAGGAACAACAATGTTGCGTAAAACGAGTAGATGTGTATATTGCGCGTAAAAGAGGGAAAACTCACAACTATTGGTAGAATTTTAGCAGATGTTTTGCGTTCCAAGGGTGGGCCAGTTCGCTCCCTTCGGGGGTAGCCAGGATGTACGTGGCCGGTCCGACAATATCGACGACCGTGTAGGGCCCTTCCCATTTAGCGGCCAGCTTTCCCCGCTGTGCAGTCTCGGGCCGGAAGGTGGCATCGCGGAGGACCAAATCGCCGATCCTGAAAGTCCGTGGTTTCACCCGGGAGTCGTAATATCTGGCCATCCTCTGGCTGTGTTTGACGAGGTTGGTCAGGGCCCGGTCTCTTACCTCGTCTATCAACTCAAGACTGAGGCCGAGTCCTTTTCCGTTGATTTCTTCGTCGAAGAGCTTTAGCCGGAGTGTCTCCTCGCCGATTTCCACAGGAACGACCGCCTCCGATCCGTATACTAGCACGAAGGGGCTTTCTCCGGTCGAGGCCTTGTGGGTGGTACGATAAGACCATAGGATTCCCGGCAGCTCATCACCCCAAGCCCCCAGAGCGGCGTCCACCTTCTTCTTCATTGGGTTCAAGATACATTTATTCGCGGCCTCTGCCATTCCGTTGCATTGTGGGTGGGCGACTGACGCGAACTGGAGTTTGATCCCCCAGCCCGAGCAGAAGTCGCGGAAGCCTTCGCAATCGAACTGCTTTCCGTTATCCGTGACAATGGAGCGGGGGATCCCAAAGCGGCATATGATGGATTTCCAGATGAAGCTCTTCATGTCCGTCCACGTGATTCACGCCAGTGGCTCTGCTTCGACCCATTTTGTGAAGTAGTCCACGGCGACAACTAGATATTTCCTTCCCCCGGAGGCCTTTGGGAACGGCCCCAGGATGTCGAGTCCCCACTTGGTGAAGGGGATCGGGCTCAAGATGGGCATCAGGTTGGCCGGGGGATGCAGTCGTCCGTCGGCAGAACTTCTGACATGCCTCGCACTTCTTGACGTACTGTACCGCGTCCCGGATCATCGTCGGCCAGTAGTATCCTTGGCGCATTACTTTGTGGGCGATGGTGCACCCGCCATGGTGGTTTCCGCAGAAGCCTTCGTGTACCTCACGGATGACTTGCTCAGCCTGCTCCGGGCCCAAGCATTTAAGGTAGGGCATGACGTCAAAATTGGCGCAGCGACGGCGGTACAGCACTCCGTCGAGAAGCACGAATGACAGGGCCCGCCTTTCCACCTGTTTTGCCAACATCCGCTCCTCGGGTAGCTCACCCGTCTCTAAGTACTTCATAATGGGGGTCATCCATGACGTCCTCGCGTCCGTGCACATCAGTTCTCCTTCGTCAATGGTTGGCGTCAATAGGCTTTCCACGTAGATTGCCTTCCCGATCTCGGCCGCCGAAGAGGAAGCCAGCTTAGACAGGGCATCCGCCCGGAGGTTGCTGGAGCGGGATAGGTGTTGGACGTCCGCTTTCTTGAACTTGCGGAGTTCGATCTGGATGCGATTCAGGTATCGCTTCATTGTTTCCTCTCGGGCATCGAAGCCCCCCAGGATCTGTTGGACGACGAGACGGGAGTCACTTAGGAGCAACATGTTCGTTACCCCCACCGCCCTAGCAGGTTTTAACCCGTTAACCGCGGCTTCATACTCCGCGACATTGTTGGTGGCCGGGAAGCTGAAGCGTGGGGCGTATTCCAACGGACATCCGTCGGGAGTCTGAATGACGATACCCGCTCCTGTCCCGGAGCCCGTTGCGGAGCCGTCGACGTGGATGGTCCATAATTCGCCCGCTGTCGTCGGGGAGGGCGCTGAAGGTTCGCCCACCTCGATCCTCCGCGGGGACGTGGTCGCCGATGGGAGCTCTGTCCAGCTCCCCTGCGGGACCTCCGTGGTGCATTCCACCACGAAGTCGGCCAGCGCTTGGCCCTTGATCACCGTCCGGGCTTTGTACATTATGTCGAACTCGCTGAGCTCGACGCTCCAGTTGAGCATCCTCCCCGACCGCTCCAGCCTTTTCAGGTTCTTTTCGAGGGGCATGTCGGTGTGGACGATTATGGGGTGGGCCTGGAAGTAGGGTCGGAGCTTCCGGGCCGCGGTGATTAGGCAGTAGGCGGCTTTCTCGATAGGGCTGTAACGAGTCTCCGCCTCCCGGAGGATCCGGCTGGCATAGTAAACAGGGCGTTGCACCCCTCCTTCCTCCTTGATCAGGACGGAGCTAACGGCCTCCTCGTTGGTCGCCAGGTACAACCCTAGGGGTTCGCCCTCCTATGGCCGTGCGAGGAGCGGTGGGCTCTGCAGGTATGCTCTCAGCTCCGCGAACGCCCGCGCGCAGTCGTCATCCCACGGGATCACCTTCCTCTTGTCTTTAGCTTCGCCAAAGGCTGTGCGCAAGACCCTGAAGAAGGGGAGCGATTTCTCCGCCGACTTCGACAGGAATCGTCCCAGAGCAGCGATCCGGCCGTTCAGTCGCTGCAAGTCCCGGATCGTCCGGGGCTCCGTCATACCGATGAGGGCCGTCACCTTGTCGGGGTTCACCTCGATTCCCCGCTTCGTTATCATGAAGCCCAGGAATTTTCCCGATTGCATGCCAAATATACACTTCGCGGGGTTTAGCCTCAGGTTGTATCGGCGGACCCTCTGGAAGGTCTCCTGCAAGTCGGCGAGGTGGTCGAGGGCCCTTCCGCTCTTCACCAGCATGTCGTCGATGTAGACCTCCAAGTTTCGCCACACCTGAGGGCCGAATATTCGGTCTACCATCCGTTGATAGGTCGCCCCGGCGTTCTTCAGTCTGAAGGGCATCTTGGTGTAACAGAAGGTGCCTTTATCGGTGACAAAAGATGTCTTCTCCTCATCTCCCTCCGCCATCGGTATCTGGTTGTACCCCGAGAAGGCGTCCATAAAGCTTAACAACTCATAGCCGGACGCCTGGTCCACCAAGTGGTCGATCCTGGGTAGAGGGAAGCTGTCCTTCGGGCATACCTTGTTGAGGTCGGTGAAGTCGACGCACATGCGCCACTTTCCACTGGGCTTCTTCACCAGAACGACGTTGGCAAGCCAGTCGGGGTAGTCCACCGGCCGAACAAATTTGGCTTCGAGGAGCCGCTCTACCTCTTCCTCGGCTGCCCTCTTCTTTTCGCCCCCCGCACTTCTCTTCTTCTGTCGAACAGTTCGGGCTTCCGGGTCCGCATTCAACCTGTGGGAGATTACCGTCGGGTCCACCCCGGGCATGTCGGCAGGTGACCATGCGAATATGTCTGCGTTTTCTCGGAGCAAGGCGACGAGGGCCGTCCTCAAAGCGGCCGGGAGTTTTGTCCCGATGGAGACGGTTCTCCCCTCGTCCGAGGCTACCGGGACCTCTTCCACTTCCTCGGCCGGGGTCGGCCGCTGGTCGCAGAAGTCCTCCCTCTCGTCAGGGATGAGAGCCGTCAGGGTTCGCCTCGGGCTCCTACGCGGGGACGGCGTATGGTTGTGGTCTTCGGGCACCTCCCGGCCTCCCCGCACCTGTCCCACCCCCCGCGGGGTCCGGAACTTCATCGTCTGGTGTTGCAGGCTGGGGAGCGCCTCGATGGCCGTCATATATGGACGCCCTATGATTCCGTTATACGCCGACGCGACGTCGACGATGACAAAAAGCGTTTCCTTGGTGACGGCCCTCGGTTCCTCCCCCAGGGTCATGGGCAGGGCGATCGTTCCCTCGGTGGGGATCGCATGGCCGGTGAAGCCAGCAATAGGGCCTACACAAGGCTCTAGGTCTGCGCGCCCCCATCCCATCCTCTCGACCGTTGACAGGAAAAGGATGTCGCAGGAGCTACCGGTGTCGATCAGGAGCCGGCCGACGTCAATCGCCCCGATCCGAGCTTCGATGACGAGAGCGTCATTGTCCTGGCTCCGTGCCTCCTGCCAGTCCTCCTCGGTGAAGGTGATAGGGGGTCGGTGTGTCCTTCTTCGCTTCGGTCAGCGGTCGGCGCCCGCCACCATCACCTGTCCGGCTCCGGCCCCCGGGATTGCGAGCGCCCGCCCTGTCGAGGAGGACCCCCCAGTTATCATCTCAATTCGCATGACCGCCCTCGGGGGGCGTGGCTCCTCCTTATCGCGGTTCGCCGGCGGTTCCCGTCCCCCCTCCTCCGGGGGGGCTCTCTCTCCTTCTACCACCCGCCTGCCCGCGACGAAGTTTCCCAGGTGACCCGCCTGGATCAATCGCTCGATCTCTCTTTTGAGGGCGTAACAACGGTCGGTGTCGTGACCGTGGTCCCGGTGATAACGGCAGTATCTCCGGGGGTCCCGCCTCGCCGGATCCGTCCTCATCTCCCGGGGAGGCTCCGGCAGTAACCCGGCCCTTGTCGCTGCGGCCAGCACCTCCATCATGGGGGCATTGAGTCGCGTGTAATGCGCCCGTAGGGGGCCCTCTGGTCTTGGGACGACTCGAGGGAGCCCTTGTGCCGGAGCAAACTCGCACGCCGGACCAGGGCGATCTTGGGGACGAGGCCCGGGTGGTTCCCGCCTTGGTCGGGCTAGCCGGTCGCGACCTCGGTCCCCCTCTTCCTGCCTCGGCCGAGGATGCGATCGGAGTTCACCTTGGGACTGTGTCGCCGGGGGGAGTAAGGCCTTTGCACCGAGAGTCTCTTCGTCCAACGCGTGCCTCTCCACCATAGCAACCAACGCCTTGTAGTCGGACGGCGGGTCCCGGAGCAGGGATTTGTGGAGGCTCCGGGTCCTCAACCCCGTCTTGAAGGCCGGCATTAGCACCTCATCGCCGCATGTCACCACCGCCCGTCTCTCCTCCTGAAAGCGGCGGAGGTATCTACCCGTTGTCTCTCCCTCCCCCTGGACTATCGTGCTGAGATAGTCTAAGGGCTACTTTTTCGTCCGCCCGGCCCGGAACTCTTGGCAGAACTTGTGGGATAGTTCGCCAAAGCTCCCGACGGACCTCGCGGGCAAGCCAAAGTACCAGTCCAACGCGGTGTCCCTCAGGCTTTGGGAGAAATGTCGGCATAGGAACACCTCATCCACGTCCTGCGCCTCCATCGCCCCCCGGTATTGCTGCACGTGCGTGAGGGGGTCGCCTCTCCCATTGTATGTGGCCAAGTGAGGGGGTTTAAACCTTATGGGCCTTGGGGCGGACGTGATCCACCGTGCAAGTGGCGTGGCCTCCTCCGGGTAAGTTGGGCGATCCGGCGCGTCCCCTCTCCGCCATTCGGGGTCTGGCTTCGGTCGCGCCTCGGCCGTCGACGGTCCTCCGTCCCCGGGGAGTAGCCCGACGGTCTTCTGGCGGGGCTCCTTCCTTGGGCCGAGGATTCGACGGGTTGCGGGCTACGGTTCTCCCCGCGCCAGCGCCTCCCGGCCAGCTCTCCTCAGGCCTCCATCCATTCTTGATTCTCCCGAAGGAGCCTTTCGCGCTCGGCGGTGAGGAAGCGTAGTTGTCGACAAACGGCTTCCTCATGCAGGGAATCGGAGGGGTGGTGCAGGCGATGCGGGCTATCTCCTCCAGGTGGGGACCTGTTCAGCAACGAGTCCGCGCCCGTCCCCGAGCCGCCGACCCGTCGCTGTCTCGTCCAGGATTTCTCGGTTGCTCATATTTTCTCTCCTTAGCCTCTCTCGCTCCGCGACGATGAGGCGGAGTTGGTGGCGAGCGGCCTCTTCGTCCTAGTAGGCCCTTCGGGCGGTCTCTGCCGCTTCGTCCAAACGCCTTTGTGCGGCGGCTGCCTCCCCCAGGCGCCTCCACCGCCGCGCAACTTCCATCTCCTCTTCCAGGAGCCTTTGCCGGGCCGCAACCTCCTCCGCGAGCCCCCTGTTCTCCCCCTCCTCCTCGAACTGAAGGTGGAGGTTCCGCCTCACGTTCTGGGGCTCTGAGGGGCCGGGCGGAGGCTCCGTTCCAGCCGTCTGATAGCCTCCCCTGGCCTGAGTGACGACCTCGAAGCTCTTCAGGACGACGTGGGCCGAAGTAGGTTCAGTTTCGGTGCCCGTCCCCAGACGGGGGTCGGACACCGGGGTGATTTGTAGGGAGAGCGGTTCCTGACCCACGAGATCTTTGCCGTGGTCAGGGTTCCGCGGGATCGGCATGGAGTCTAACATGGGTGTGACCCTTCGTTCCCACAGACGGCGCCAATTGTTACGAGGTGGAACTCGCGTACAATGAATTTGTATTATGGGGAACCAAGGGCACGATGGTTATGTGGAGAAGAAGGTTTGGGTAGGCTGTTTTACAAGTGATTAATGGGGTGAAGAAGTTGGACCCGCCGCCGGTGGTGATCACGGGGCCGAATCTCGCTGGATGCAGCTGAGGAAGGTTGGACGGCAGGGGGCTGACGCTGACTTTGGTCCAGGGGCGAGCTCTCCTGCAGCACGAACAACTCGTCAGAAGGGCAGGGTTGGGGTTCAACCCTTAGCCCCTCCGATGCCTAAGTCAGTAATAGGGCTTAAAATGGGGGGCTAGACACGCCGGCCGGACTAACGGTGTGTCCGCCGCGCGTGACGAGCTATAGGTGGGAGAACAAAGATATGGAAGACCTTTGCTCTCGTGTGTGAATTATAGATTAAGAGAGAATTTTCCAACCCCCCTTCCGTAAGAGGAGAGGGGGTATTTATACCTGACGGGTGATGACTAGGCGTGCTGAGCTGGCTTGGTTGTCAGCGGAAGCTTCGGACAAGGACGTCGGGAACAGGAGTCCCTGACCTGCTTTTGTCAGGCGGCGCAACGGCCAAGGGGTGCTTTTGTCGGGATGTCAGGGCCGAAAGCATTAACTGTCAGATGGGTCAGCCGCCAGGGGGTGCTTTGTCGGGCGGTCGGGTGACGTATGTGTCGATCGCGTCCTTATCTTAGGTTGTTTGTCGTTGGTGACGAACTAAAGGTCTGGCTACGCTATCCCTGGCGCCGTGGTTCATGGGGACCGGCCGGGTCGACCGGCTCGGGGGCTGTCCGGCCCGGCCGTGCCCCCTTTTCGGTTGTGGGTTGTGGGCCGCTGGAGCGGAAGGATACGCACATGCCTATGTCAGCATATCCGGCGGTACTGTCCAGGCGCTCCCCAAGCGCCTTGCCCCTGGCGGGCCAAGCAACTGCGGTTGTATGCCTCGGCCGGGTGGGGGAAGTGCTGCGTGGCGCGCCCGTTCCCGCGTAGCTTCGGTCTTCCGGGGAGGCGGCCCTTTCGTGAAGGGGAGAGTTAATGGGGTATGTCAGCGGATCCGGGCGGGGGTCGGACTCTTACGATCTCTAGGTCGTAACAACACTTGTGAGAGAGAGACACTTCTCTCTCAAGTTAAGGAATTGAGTCTTTCAAATGAAAATCTCATTGCTCAAAACCTTAGCTTAGATGCTCACATTCAACAACTTACGTTGAAATGTGAAGAGGAATCCCGGAAGCTAATAAGCTTTGTGTATTCTAGGGATTCACTCCACGATTTGTTGGAAAAACAACATCCGGTAAATCATAGAGGAGGTTTGGGGTATATTCAAAATGTGGTTCCCAAACCCACCTCTAATTCTTCTTTTGGTGCAAATTCAAGAAATATTGATAAAGCACCTAAGAAGAATCATCATGCCTTCTTGTACAACAATAACACCAACAAGAAGCATGTAGATCACAAGGTGATGAGGAAGAATGAAGAATCTTCATTTTTTGCTAAGAAGCAAAATCCTCATTCTTTGCATGCTAAGAAATTTGTTTCTA
Source organism: Scilla litardierei (assembly GCA_030789695.1). Classification (NCBI taxonomy): domain Eukaryota; kingdom Viridiplantae; phylum Streptophyta; class Magnoliopsida; order Asparagales; family Asparagaceae; genus Scilla; species Scilla litardierei. The sequence goes on along the minus strand of CM061134.1, from coordinate 218,438,723 downwards.
CACATAAGCATGCCACATCCTTCCCTCTTGCAAAGGCAAAACCATTGCATAGGAAATCCTTAAGATTATGGATTCCCACTAAGGCTAGTGTGCAAACGAGAGACAGTTACATCAACTCTCTAGGTAGGAATGTGATCACCTCGTGTGCTTATGTTAGGAAATCAAACTCCTCTTGGGTTTGGTTACCCAATGTTTAGGTTCCTCACACATTTGCATATTGCATGGATATTGTGCTTCTATGTTTATTTTAAGCATACCCATTGATTGTGTGTGTTTCATGATTGTGAAAATATTTTCAAATTTATTTCTTTTCATGAAAATGTGGACCTTGGGGTTTATTGACATACATGCATTTTTGATCCATATGTATGTCAATAGGGGGAGTTAATATGTTATATGTTTAAATTATTTTAAGACATATTTTAACTCTCGTTTAGGAGGTTATTTGAGATCATTATTTATATTTGGTTATTTTGGGTCTCAAACCAAACCTCTTGTTTATTGCCAACTTGTTTCATATCTCATTGTTTTTGGCAATATCCTTGTGTATCTTTGAAGCTTGATTTTTCCATATCTATTGCTTTGATACACTTCTTATGGCCCATGGCTCCATTAATTAAATGGTATTAGATCCTAGAAGTCAAAAGTTGACCATTTCTATGATCTATGGGGAGCATGGGATAGTGAATTGATACCCACTAAATTTTATATTTGGTATCATACATATCTTTCTTTTCTTGCATATTGTCACATCTTGGTTAAGATGTCAAAGGGGGATATTTTTTATGTCCACCTTTTTGACGATGTCAAGGGGGAGAGATATATGCATTATGTGATCATATCTATAGGGGGATAGATATATACATATGCATATGGGGAGAGATATCTCTATAGGGAGAGATATATGGGTTTAGATAAACCTTTCATGTCTGCATGTCTTTATTCTTTGCAAATTGGTTTATGTAACCCATGCCTATTATATGTCACCATATTGTTATTGGTTTTATGAGTATTTACCTTTGTGTAGCTCATTATTTAATTGGTGCATATAAGTATGGGAGATCATTAGCTTTGTGCTTTAATTCTTTATGATTTACATAATGTGTGTCATCATCAAAAAGGGGGAGATTATTGAGTATTGGTGTTTCATACCAATCTTATTTTGATGATGATCACAACATTATGTTATTGCTACTGAATCTCATGTTTTAGTCTCTCAGTTTATTTCAAGGACATCTTTCTTGGAGACTAATCACTTGGTGTAAGGATGGACATCATGTGAAGAAGAGCCAAAGTTTGGACTCAAGGAGTGCCAAAGCTTGGAGATGATGGAGAGCAATCAAGGCATCAAGATTGAAGCCTTAGACTCTTAAGAAAGCACTGTAATCCATGTAATTTACTTTATTGCTTTCTCTCTCTTTTGGGTCTAGGGTTGATGTAATGCCTTACTAGATGGTTTGCTCATTCATGCACGTGCATTTAACCTTCTTAGTGAACCTTATGATTATAATAGAATCCAACCCAATAGGTTCACTCTTTCCGTCAGTCGTCTGTTGAGGGAAAAACAGCCGACTGGATGATTTCCAGTAGCCTGTAGATCCTTCTACAGTCGCCTGATTTGCACAGCTCAAGTCAATATTTCAATTGACTCAAACTTGAGTTTTACGCACAGTCGCCTGTCGATCAGTTTTCAGTCGCATGTATATTTACAGTCGCCTGAGATTTGGCCAACAGTCGCATGTCTAGCGTAAGTGCAATCTCTGCATCTCTCTGTCTTCTCTCCATACTTTACAGTAGTCGACTGATGAAGAATGTACAGTCGCCTGACTATTTGACAGTCGACTGTAGTATTAACATCAGTCGCCTGTGCGAAGAATTGGAGAAAGAGTGCATCTCTCTGTTTCGTTTCATCCCCTGCAGCAGTCGTCTGCTGAAGGAGTTACATGCGCCTGTCCTGTTTGTCAGTCGATTGTATTGACTTCGTCAGTCGACTGTCCTGGCTCAGATTATAGTCGTTAGATATTTTCTAGCCGTTGATCAGTCGACTATCTTATGATCATCAGTCGACTGTTCCTGTCGTTTTCACCCAGTTTCTAGCCGTTGCAAATTTAATTATTTGGCTGTTTCTTTGGGTTTTTGGGCTTGATATAGGATTCCTATATATATGAGTGTGCTGCCTTTGCTTAAACTTCTTGATTGATTCTTGATTACTCTTGATTCTATTGAAAATCTCAAGAGATCTTTAAGCCACTCTCAAGCTCCCTCATTTCCCTTCTTTGAGCATTCATCTTCCTTCATGCATTGAAGTCCAGCTCAAGGGAAATAATCCAAGTGCTCTCAAGCATATTCCAACACTTGGAGATCCTCTTCCATGCCTTGCATTCATTCATGAGTAAGCATTTCAAGGCATAGGTAAGAGTATTTACTTTACAGGGTGTAATTTGTTTTCCTATTTCTCTTTGTGGAATTAGGATACTCTCTTTGTGGGAGTTTCTCTCTTTGTGGGAGGTTGTCTCTTTGTGGGACTAGGGAATTCTCTTTGTGGGAATTAACTCTCTTTGTGGGAGTTCGAGTGTCCTAGTGTAGGGCTAACCCTAATTCTCTGAGTGTGAATTAGTGATTCTTTGTGTAGGAATATTGATCCTTGTGTAGGATTGGTTGGGTCCTTGTGTAGGGCATAAATCCTCTTTGTGGGGGTATCTCATTGTGAGATTTGTATTCACTTCTCTGTGTGGGAATATAGTGAATATTGGTGTGTCTGGATGTACCCAAGTTTGGGGAACCAGGGTAATTCTTTGTGTTTGCGTTTGGATTGATTGTGCCATTTAATTCCTCTTGCATTTATAATTCCGCAGTTGCAAGTTAAATTTTATTTGGACAATTTTATTGACATTACACTATTCACCCCCCATCTAGTGTGTGTTGTTAGTATTGCAAGGGTTATACGATCCCTACACGCTACTCACTGGGCAAGCTTTGCCCCCCCATTATCTTCATTGATTTTTTGTATTTCTTTCCGAATGTATCCCCAGTTTTCACTTTTCAAGAATGAAGTGCGAGTTCACACCAACAACTACGTGTCCCTTGAGATCTGACCCAAAACTCCTCCGTGTCGAACCTCTTGAATCGACCGTAAGGCTGGGGGAAACTCTCCCAACATGTCGATCACCCAGATCGGCTGTAAGGCTGGGGGCAACTTCCCCAACGGGCCGATCGCTCGATCGCCCGTAAGGCTGGGGGCAACTCCTCCAGCAGGTCGATCACTCAAACGGCCGCAAGGCTGGGACAACTCCTCTAGTATGCCGATCACTCGATCGACCGTAATGCTGGGGCCAACTCCCCCAACAGGCCAACTCCTCAGATCGGCTGTAAAGCTGGGGGAAACTCCCTCAGCTAGTCGATCCCTCGATCCACCAGAATGCTGGGGGGAAACTCCCCCAGTGAGTTGATCACTTGATCAGTCGTAAGGCTGGGGACTACTCCCCCAGCAGGTCGATCATTTGGTTCGGCCGTGAGTCTGAGGGTAGCTCAGCCTGCAAACCAACTGACCCGTCGAACGTCAATCTGGGGGGCAACTCCCCCAGCAGATCGACACCGCGTCGACTATAATGCTGGGGGCAACTCCCCCAGCAGGCCGATCACTCGGTCAACTGTGAGTCTGAGGGTAGCTCCCCGAGCAAGCCGACCCGTAGACCGTTAGGCCATGGGCAACTCCCCCAACAGATCGACGTCACATCGACCTTAAGGCTGGGGCAGCTCCCCGAGCAGGTCGATCCTAAACTGACCATATGCCTGTGGGCAACTCCCCCAACAGATCGACGTCACCTCGACCCTAAGGTCGGTCCTGAACAGACCATAAGGCTGGGCAACTCTCCCAGCAGGTCGGTCACAAAGCGACCATAAGGCTAGGGGCAACTCCCCAGCAGGTCAGACCTAATACAGCCATGAGGTCGGAGGTGGCCCTATCGGCAGAGTGACCGTGGGCCACTACGAGGGATTGGGAACGATCCCCTTGATGGATACCTCCCGCAGGTCAAGTCAGCGAACGACCCCGACCCGAGTAGCGAGAGGGGGGCAGAACCAAACCAGGTCAAAGATGATCCTGAAAGTATAAATACGATGGCAACACAGAAGAAAAGAAAAGTCCATTTCAACAAAAATGTTTCTTCTTACAGCTGGATTAATGAAAAATAGAAGAAACTGAGGAACACAAGAGGGGCCGCTCCGCCTACGATGTAGGAGACCACGAGGAAGCATCCCCAGGCGATTCGTCCCCTCCCGAGCCCGTAGGATGCCCATTGGAAACAGGAGGACGGGGAAGCATCCCGCGGACCCACGCCTCGAATGCTAAGAACCCTTCCCGGAAGGACCTCGTCATCTTCGGAGCCAAGATGCCCTCGTACGCCCGGAACGCCTCTCGGAGGGACTCCGCGATCCTCGGGGACAGGACGTCCTCATAACCCATCTGGACCTCCTCAACGACTCGGGCGGGGTCCACTTGTTGCAGTCCGCCTAGCTCGGACCAAAGCTCGGCCCTCTCCTTCTTGTGCGCCTCCCGGACAAGGGACAACGCCTCCTTGGCTTCCTTGGCCGACCTCTCGACGACCGCCCAGGAAGACTCGGCAACTGCCCAAGCTTCCCTCAGGCTTCCCAGCTCTGAGGTGAGCTTGGCGACCCGACGTTGGGACTGGTGGGCTACCATGCGGGCCACTTCGGCCGCCTGCTCGGCCGCATTAGCCCTCAGGCGCTCTCGCTCAAGAGTCTCCTTGAGCCCACCAACCATCTCCGAGCGTCGATGTGCCTCTATAGCTAGCGAATACACCTGCGAGAAGGAGGGAACGAGGATCATTCTAAAACAAAACAGGAATAAGAGGGGCAGAAAACACACCTGCTGGATCTTCCATAGCATGCAGTCCGCCATGGTCGAGGAGCGGACCCTCTCGAGAAGGGCGCGGTCCCCTAGAAGGGCAGAATCACTCGCCAGCCGGAGGGCCATGTCGTAGTCCGAAAAGACCGATCCCCAGGTGGAACCTATTGACCAATCATGGGCACGAACACGGCTCATCCCGCCTTGACCGGGGGACGCTCGGCCCGGTGGGCAGGGGGAACCTCTACCACGGTCCGAGGGCTCGCCCTAGGGATAACCGGTGTATCGCGCGCCGCCGGGGAAGCCCTCTCCCCCCTCTTCTTCTTCCCCTCAGGCTCTTCAGACCCCGAGCGAGAATGTCTCTTCCTCTCCCCCTGATTCGCGGCCGACGCACATAGAGCCTGCTCAGTGGCCGCAGCAAGCCTCTTTCGGGGAGCGAGACTGGCGGGGACATCGAGCAGATCCGCCACCACAGAAGAAGGTCCGGCCGTAACCAGAGGCGGGGGAGGGGAAACGCCCACCGGCCTCAGCGTCCTGATTGGTGGGTTGGCCGCACGGGCTTCCTCCTCCGCAGTGCGACGAGGCGCATGGCCAGATGAACTCTCCCAAGCGCTCAGAGCCCCTCGACGAATGAGTTGGCGCACATCCCCGCTGAATTCCCGACCCGCCATCTCTGCAAAATAGAGGGAAATCAGGGTAAGAATAAGGGGATAACAAAATCAAAAAGAAGCCTTTACCAGGGGACCACAAGACGCTCTTAAGAAGGAGGATGTCCAACAAGGGCCAGACCAATCTCTCCCTCTAGACAAGCCAGCTAGAATCCCGACCGCGGCCCGATCGGACTCGGAAAGGGACAACGTCAGCTCGTAGGCCCAAGTTCCCCCAACTGGTCATGATTACAGCGTCCTATGGGAAAGTGACGAATCATTCTTCCAGTCACCAACCTAGCGGGGCAAACCCAGTGGACATTCTCGACCCGCACTGGGGCAGATATAAAGCCACGTCACCCGAGCAACAGCTCAAACTTTGAAATGGTAGGAAAAAAGCGGCAAGGTCGTCTCCAGCCCATGCATGTGGCAGGTCATAATGAAACCGACCAGAGCCGGGACCGAGTATGGGGTCAGCTAGCACAGAGCCACCACTAAGAACTCCATGGCCTGAATGATGAAGGGGTGGAGGGGAAAGCGAAGACCCGTCTGGAACATCTCCACATGCACCCCTACCTTGCGGTTCCTGGGGAAACAGATCATCTCATCCGTAAAGGGCACCAGAACACCATACGAGTGAGTGAGGTATTCCGACCTAATTCTCTCGACTGTGGAATATGAGACGGTGGAGGCCGACCCGAGGATCGCCGAAGGGACACCAAACTCCCCCATTCTGGAAGGCTCCCCCTACTTGGGCCGAGTCCGCAAATAGTAGACCCTTGCCCTTGTCAGGGAGCAACCTGGGCTCAGAGGAGCCGCCAGGCCTAGACGACGTGGTCCCTATCTGTCACACTTCGCTTCCCAAAAATATGGAGGCGAGGCGTGAGTAGGTCCGCTCAGACTTGAAGCTATGAAGCTGCAAGTCTGATAAGCGTCAATAAACTTTAAATGGCAGGTCCTTACAAATGCGATACGAAACAAAGATAATAATAAAGGAAATGAGACAAAAGCAATCTCAGAATATCCATAAAATAAGTTCCAACATCACAGAAAAATCCACCAGGCTAAAAGGAAAAGAGTCTAAAGGCCCAAACATGGCCAACAAAGGTACAAAGTACAAAGTAAAGGTGTCACACATCGACAACTAACAGTAATCCTAAAACAAAAGGAAGCTCAGCAAGGTCACTAAGACTGGTCATCGGTGTCCACAAACTCCTCCTTGACAGTCATGGGCTCAGGCTCAGCGTCAGCAATTACCACGTCATCAGCAACGGTCTCTGGCTCAGGGTCTAACATGTGACACCCAAAAGAGCAAGGGGCACATGTCAGCAAGTCTACAAGAGACTTGTGCAAGGAAACTGAAAGTGAAAGTAAAGCAACCTAGCAGTTCTAGCATGATGCAATAACATGGCAGATATAGCATGAGTGCAACAAGTAAAGTAAAGTACGAGCATGGCATGGCAACTGGCATTTAAATCATGACGTGGATATCAAGTTTTGAAAAAACAATCACAAGGACAAGGACAAGTCTAATAAGCACGTCGTGCACAGAGATTACGCCTTTTGGCTAGAGTGGCTGATCGGGCCAACTCCTAAGCTCAAGTGATCGCTTATCCCTACCCCTCCACGTGTATCAGGCATTGGATTTTGACCAACACAAGTAGCCCGCTTATGGATCACGAGCCAGGAAGTGTTTTTCAATATGGCATAGGGGTGCACCTAGCCTGAACAAGGAAGTACAAGTATTGTAGCGTGTGCTACGAATGCAACATTCAACTTGGATGACATGTAAGATGCAATGCATGACAGATAATAGTTTAAGTGCATACAGATAAGGAATTTAAACATGGCAGGCAACAATGCATGAATGACATGGCAGGGTGACAGATCTAGCTTCGTTGTCAAGCTAGATCTTAAAGTTGCGTCTAGACAGCTATCATTTCACTGTCTAGTCTCTTTTACGCTAAAAACAAGGAAGTGGCCTAAAACATGGCCATGAGCAAAAGTTGGCAAGTTTCACTTGCCTGCAAGTCTGACGTCAGAAAAACACCGTCTAAAGAGTCCAAAGTCACAAATAACCTACGTGCACAAGTCCACCAGTCTACAGTCCCATATTATTAATCTTGATTAGTGAATTTAAAACACTTTAAAAACATCAATTTTAGTCTTGATTAACAGGCTGTGGTTGGGGGTCATAGGGGTGCAAAACGTTACCTCAACACGACGTGAAAGCTACACTGGCGTCGGGTAGCGACGCCAGGGGTTGGGATATAAGAACGTGCTCCTGGTCCAAATTCCAGATCAGATTCCTTGCTCGAATAGTCTGGGCAGCAACCAGATCAACGAACCAAGATTCCAACGCTAGGACGTGCGACGAAGGGCTACGACGTATCGCAACGTCGTAAACGGCCTATCCACGAAGAGGCGACACCTAGGTGGGACCCACAGTAGTGCTAGGGGCCAATGGGGGACCCACAACACCTCTGGAGAACTTGGGGGGCCCACGGAGGCAAGCGATGCGAAAGTTGCGAAGTTGCGACAAACTCCTTTCGGTCAGACCGAGCCGATGTGAAGAATTCTCTCGGTCAGACCGAGCCGCTGCGGAGAATTCTCTCGGTCAGACCGAGAGAATGCGGGGGAGGGTCGGTCGCAGCGCTGCGGAGCGGGGGTCGTTCGGTCACAGCGGGCCGCTGCGAGGGGAGCTGTCGGTCGGGCGCTTGGGAGCAGGGGCTGCAGCGGAGCGGGTTGCAACGGAGCGGGGATGCGGAGCGGAGCGGGTGCGGGCCTCGGTCAGATCGAGCGGGGGCGTCGGTCAAGCGCTGCGGGTTGCAGCGGATCGGGGAAGCGGGCGATGCGGGGGAGCGGGCCGGTCAGACCGATCGGGGGCACCGGTCGTAGCGGGGGTTGCAACGTTGCAGTTGCAACGTAGGGAGCGGAGCGTGTTGGTAGCAACGATCTATGAACTTCGTGTTTGATGATAAAAAACGTGTGTGAATGTTTTTAACGTGTGTGTTAAGTGTTTCAGGAATGGCGAACGTGTGATTAATTCACAAAAGGAATTTTCCCAAGTGCTCTTCCAGTTAAAAACAAAATAGCCTATTATCATATTCCAATAGCTCCTTTTGCAAAAACCCTTGTTCAGGCCGAATTCTTTTCCTGTGTTAATTTTGGGAGCCGCACCAAATTCTAAACCTCTCTCTTTAGAAATATTAGTAATATCAAAGGCTGCTGCTTGTTCCCTATTAAAACAAAAAAAAAACATAGGCCTGTAGAATTGTTAATGGGCCTATCCAATATTTTTTTTGAAGGGGCACATGATTTTTAATACTCCACAAAAAAATTAGAGTGATGTACAAAATTCTCCTCGGGCACAAAACCCGGCCTAATCAAATTTTAACCTGGGTCCTAGGTTTTTAAAAGAAAGAGAAGGGAGAGCCGCCGTTTTGGGAGAGGAGTTGCAGCCGCACAAAATAAAAGAGTGTCATCTACCCTTTGAAAATATAGGAGAGCTGCACCTTCAAAAAAAACTGCGGAGAGAGCCGCAATTGTCTCTTCTCAGATCTTCAGCCGCACAAATTGAAGCCCTGGACACATTCTTTTGCTCACACAAAAATTCTCAGAGGGCTTCTTCATTGTTTGTGTGTTCCAGCTTTTTTTTGTGCTTGAGTTTTATTTTGGGCAACGAAATTCTCATAGGGGTGGTATTGAGAGATTTCGAAATAAGGGCAGCTGAATTATTTTGGTCAAATAAATCCCTAAAACAAACAAGCCATGTGCCTGCGTTAAAAACAAATCAAGGAGAGTTTTTTTTTGGTGGTCAACAAAAGGACTTTCATTTTGAAGAGCTCATCAAGGCCGGCCATAAAGGGAGTCATGTTTTTTTTGTGTGCTTCATAATAATAATATCATCTCGTTTCTTTTTCATTGAAAGCCGTATCTTTTGAGGGGTGTTGAGTTTAAAGTCCATTTTTTTCTTCTGAAACTTTGTTTTGCAGGCACCAAACACATCTTATCCCAAAAGAGTAGGCCGAAATTTTTATGAGAGTATCTTCATCAAAAACCAAGAAGAGCGAAGGCCAGAAGAGCATAGCCGCAAGCTTCTACCATTAAGCAAGTTGACGCAAATTGAGTTGCATTATCGAGAGGAGACAAGCTTACATCTACGTCAGACGAGATCTGACACGCGCTGAACGACAAAGACGACACACCACTACTGAGCATTTCTAAAACTCTATTTATTTATTTTTGTATTGGTGTAGCGATCTTTGTAGGTGAAACTTTACCATCTTTGTTACTTTCTGGGGACCTGACGACTTGGGAGTCGTCACGGAGGGAGAGCATCTGACTAGATTGATAGTGTAGAGCACGTGGTGTGCGTACGAGCTAGGTGAGAGTAGATTTGGGATCTTGACTCATTGTAGCTGTACTTGATTACATATCTATCTAGTAGTTGCTTTCGGGGGCTGGAGTAGGTCGTGGGGACGACCGAACCAGGGTATATCTGTGCGTATTCTGTGATTGCTATTTTATTGCCCTGCATGTGCCTATAACTGCGTGGGACTGTTCGTGGGCTGCACGAATATTTTTATTAGCCTATTCACCCCCCCCTCTAGGCTACGATCCAGATCCAACAAGTGGTATCGGAGCCAGTTTAGAGGATCTAGCCTAGATTTTTTAGATGACCATGAATATATCTGATTGTGCTTTTGCTGAGGGTCAGTCTATAGCCCGTCCACCTAAGTTTAACGGTGTAGACTTTGCATATTGGAAGGCTAGGATGAAAATCTATCTAGTGTCTGTAGATTATGATGTGTGGGATATTGTTGAAAATGGTTATAGTCTACCCACTATTAAAATTGAAGACACTGTTATGACTAAGCCTAAAGACAAGTGGGATTTAGCTGATAAGAAACTTTATACTCTTAATGGTAAAGCTATGAATGTGCTTATATGCTCTCTTGATAAATCTGAGTTTAATCGTATCTCACATTGTCTAACTGCGCAGGAAATCTGGCATACTCTGGAGGTGACACATGAGGGAACATCACAAGTGAAGGAATCCAGACTTGCGTTGCTTTGCACAGAATACGAGAGCTTCCGCATGCTACCAACAGAATCTGTGAAAGAGATGTTCGCGAGGTTCACGGACATCGTCTACAAATCCAGTTCCCTCGGTAAGCCATACTCTAGCCATGAACAGGTACGAAAGATCTTAAGGGCGCTACCAAGCTCGTTCAGGCCTAAAGTCACCGCTATTCAAGAAGCTAAGGACTTATCAACAATGAAAGTGGAGGACTTGATAGGCAACCTGATGTCACACGAGCTTGAGTTGCAGAGTATAGAAGCCAGAGAGAAACCTGAAGAGAAGACCAAAGCTTCCACACCATTAGCTCTTCAAGCTAACGACGACGATCTTGATGAAGAGCAAGCCCTAATGGTCAGAAACTTCAGGAGATACATTCAGACTGATCAAGGAAGAGCTGAGATGGGAAAAAGGTTTATTCGTTCTAATAATTCTAATTTTGGTAGAAATTCCTATGATCAGAAAGCTATTAATAGAAGTGAATGTTTTAAATGCAGGAAGAAAGGGCACCACATAAAAGATTGCCCACAACAACACACAGCTCAAGTTGCAAAAGGAAAAATGAAAGTGCTGACGTGGGACATGGATAGCGAAGCTGAGGAGGAGGATGAGGAACATGAAGCCCACTCCTGCATGGCATTGATGGCCAAACACAATGAGGTAGAATCTCCCACTAAAGCTGAATTCTTAGAAATATGTAAAGGAATGCAACATAGAATTGATGAGCTAGAAGCTGATGTGGAATGTTATAGAAATGATAATTTTGATATGCAACAAACTGAGTATGACATGTCTATGGAAATAAAAAATCTTAAACAAGAGCTTGTTGCATGCAAATCTACCATTGCCATGTTAGAAAAAGATAAAGCTAGCTTGCCTGAAAAAATTGATTGTCTTTCATGTCCCTCTTTATTAAATGATATTAGCATGTATAAGCTAGATAAGATAAAGCTTGAAGTTGAAAATGAATTGCTTTCTGAAAAGATTAACATGCTAAATCTTGAACTTAAAGAAAAAATGAGGGATTTTGAAAAGAAAGAAGAGGAAAACAAGCAAGCTTTCATTAGTAAATGCACTTTGCTTGTGAATGAAAATGATATCTTGAAATCCAAAGTCACCACCCTAGAATTGTCATTAAAGAGATTTTCCATTGGAAAACAAAATTTGGACATTATTCTTAGAAATCAAATTTATGACAATAATAGGCGAGGACTAGGATATGGTCTTAAAAATGTTGAAAAATCAAAATATAGAAAAGTTCACATTGAATCAACAAAGGTTGGAAATTTTCATGCTAAGTGCTTTACATGTGGATGCGTTGGTCATACTTCATATCATTGCAAATATAGGAACAAAAACATTAAGTTCAAACAAATATGGGTTCCTAAATCTTTGATGACTAACGTGAGTGGACCTTGTTGGATTCCAATGTCACACACGACACCTCTTTTGTAGGTGGATGGAAATTTGACGAGGAGCAATAAATTGAATGTCTCATTATTTTTTAGCTCCTTAGTCAAATGGCGACGCGAAGGTATATCTCATTCTTTGAACTTAATGCATACCTTCATAGCTTTTTGTATGCGTGATTTTTTCTTTGTTTGTGTGCTAGTAGTTGCATTGTTGTATGCATGATTTCTTTTGTTTGTGTGATTGCATCTCATGTTTGCTTTAGTACTTCATGCATTTAAAAAAAAAACTGAAAAACTGAAAAACTGAAAAAATTTGGTGCCTAAATGTGTATCTTTTCTCTTTGATCTATTATTGAAGGTTGCACGTATGAATTTCATATGTATGTAGAAATTGGTGTATTATTTCTTTAGCCACATGCGCATGTTCATCTTTCTAAATATTCATGGCATGTTCAATGAATGAAAATAACTTGATTTCTACACCACCTACTTCACTTTCACATGTATTATTATTGTTGCACATTTGGAGATATCGTTTATGAAGTGTGGAAAGTGAATGTAGGAGGAAAATTTAACTGAAAATCTAAGGGATATGATATACCTTGCCATGGATAAAAAATTGAGCACAAAAAAAAATTGTTGGTATAAGTATTTAAAAAAAAATGTGAAAACAAAAGATAATTGCTCCGTATGGAAAATGGATACAATCCTTGGCAGCGGTATTACCCACGAGTATCCAACATAAGCTTTATGGATAAACTTTAGCGTTGGTGTATTTACTCGTCAAGCAATGCCACCCCCACATCTAAGAGTCCTTATAGGCTATGTTTTGGGGTGTGGTACCTTGAACTCATTTTTAATGAGGTGGGAAAAATCAATCCTAGGTGATAGAATGTTATTTGGAAAATGTGGATTGGTTCCGGTTGACTTTCTTAATGATTCTCCATATGTGCTTCAATTTTAATCATCACACGTACACGTTGGTGTTGAAGTCTTAGTTATTTAATTTCATTGGATTTTGACTTGATTATTCTATGATAGTAAGCATGCAATTGTTGGTGCTGGTTAATAATATTCTCTTTTTGCGTGTTATATGAGTTTGACTTCGTGGTATGACTTTTGATGATAACAAAGGGGGAGAAAAACATGGGAAGATTTGGCATTTGGTACTATGTGAAATTGTGGTATGTGATATGAATGCTCATGAACATATGAATGCTTGATTAAGGGGGAGCATTAATGAATATTGGGGAAGCACAAATATAGGGGGAGCATACTTATTGTTTGACTGTATACATCATATTTGCACATCATTATATATCATTGCATGTCACCCTCTATCAAGCATTCATATGTTCATGAGCATTCATATCACATACCACAATTTCACATAGTACCAAATGCCACACTATTTGAAAAGCTTATTGGTCAAATCTTATATTTAGTTTGTCATCATCAAAAGGGGGAGATTGTTGGTAGCAACGATCTATGAACTTCGTGTTTGATGATAACAAACGTGTGTGAATGTTTTTAACGTGTGTGTTAAGTGTTTCAGGAATGGCGAACGTGTGATTAATTCACAAAAGGAATTTTCCCAAGTGCTCTTCCAGTTAAAAACAAAATAGCCTATTATCATATTCCAATAGCTCCTTTTGCAAAAACCCTTGTTCAGGCCGAATTCTTTTCCTGTGTTAATTTTGGGAGCCGCACCAAATTCTAAACCTCTCTCTTTAGAAATATTAGTAATATCAAAGGCTGCTGCTTGTTCCCTATTAAAACAAAAAAAACATAGGCCTGCCGAATTGTTAATGGGCCTATCCAATATTTTTTTTTGAAGGGGCACATGATTTTTAATACTCCACAAAAAAATTAGAGTGATGTACAAAATTCTCCTCGGGCACAAAACCCGGCCTAATCAAATTTTAACCTGGGTCCTAGGTTTTTAAAAGAAAGAGAAGGGAGAGCCGCAGTTTTGGGAGAGGAGTTGCAGCCGCACAAAATAAAAGAGTGTCATCTACCCTTTCTAAATATAGGAGAGCTGCACCTTCAAAAAAAACTGCGGAGAGGGCCGCAATTGTCTCTTCTCAGATCTTCAGCCGCACAAATTGAAGCCCTGGACACATTCTTTTGCTCACACAAAAATTCTCAGAGGGCTTCTTCATTGTTTGTGTGTTCCAGCTTTTTTTTGTGCTTGAGTTTTATTTTGGGCAACGAAATTCTCATAGGGATGGTATTGAGAGATTTCGAAATAAGGGCAGCTGAATTATTTTGGTCAAATAAATCCCTAAAACAAACAAGCCATGTGCCTGCGTTAAAAACAAATCAAGGAGAGTTTTTTTTGGTGGTCAACAAAAGGACTTTCATTTTGAAGAGCTCATCAAGGCCGGCCATAAAGGGAGTCATGTTTTTTTTTGTGTGCTTCATAATAATAATATCATCTCGTTTCTTTTTCATTGAAAGCCGTATCTTTTGAGGGGTGTTGAGTTTAAAGTCCATTTTTTTCTTCTGAAACTTTGTTTTGCAGGCACCAAACACATCTTATCCCAAAAGAGTAGGCCGAAATTTTTATGAGAGTATCTTCATCAAAAACCAAGAAGAGCGAAGGCCAGAAGAGCATAGCCGCAAGCTTCTACCATTAAGCAAGTTGACGCAAATTGAGTTGCATTATCGAGAGGAGACAAGCTTACATCTACGTCAGACGAGATCTGACACGCGCTGAACGACAAAGACGACACACCACTACTGAGCATTTCTAAAACTCTATTTATTTATTTTTGTATTGGTGTAGCGATCTTTGTAGGTGAAACTTTACCGTCTTTGTTACTTTCTGGGGACCTGACGACTTGGGAGTCGTCACGGAGGGAGAGCATCTGACTAGATTGATAGTGTAGAGCACGTGGTGTGCGTACGAGCTAGGTGAGAGTAGATTTGGGATCTTGACTCATTGTAGCTGTACTTGATTACATATCTATCTAGTAGTTGCTTTCGGGGGCTGGAGTAGGTCGTGGGGACGACCGAACCAGGGTATATCTGTGCGTATTCTGTGATTGCTATTTTATTGCCCTGCCTGTGCCTATAACTGTGTGGGACTGTTCGTGGGCTGCACGAATATTTTTATTAGCCTATTCACCCCCCCTCTAGGCTACGATCCAGATCCAACAGAGCGGCGGTGCGGGGCGGGGCTTCGGTCAGACTGAGAGAAAACGAGGAAATCCCTCGGTCAGGCTGGGCGGCTGCGGTGAGCGGTTGCGACGAACGTCGCAAGTGTGGTTTTGAGATGTGGGGGCGGCTAGGGTTTATTTTCTTGAGGGAAGAGGGTATCCTAAGCCTCCTATTTATAGTGTAGATGGGTTTGACCAAGTCTATGGTTTAATTTGAATTAAAATTGGTTTTTAATCAATTTTAAACCCAAAAACTCACCCACACTATATCTCCAGCAATAGGAGTGCGGCCAAGGGGCTAGAATTTGGGTCAAAAATGTTTTGAAGAGTCATAATCTAATAGAAATTATATTGGATTGAAAATATTTTAAAACTTAGTATTTAAAAATATTTAAAGCTTGGCCAAAAATGTAAAATAGGTCAAAAGAAATCCAAAAATTGTGAAATAAATATTGGGGTGATCGGGACGACGAAAGAAAGAAAACTAAGAAGACGGATCTCAATTTCGACATCGAGGGACGAAACTAAAAATAGAAACGCCTCACGTCAAAAGTGAGAATCGTGACGTCTCTTCAAATAAGATCAAATCGTGTGAGAATGACCCGAGAAATGTCGTTCCAAATTAGTGCCACAATTTAATACTCTCAGAGACGATCACAACGACATATCACACCAAAGTGTTCAAAAACAAACAATGTCTAAAACAAATACGTGCACGGTCAATATCACGTGCACGAAGAAGATACGATCGGAAAGCGACTGTTACATCCTCCCCACCTTAGAATAAAGTCCTTCCTCGGACTTTCTAACTATAAATATAACTCTAGCTAGACTCGTAGCTATCCCGATCACATCAAACTATAATTCAACCAGGTATAGTCATTACAAATGCTTGTACATACACTAGAAAGTCAAACAATAACTCTGCTAACATGTATATATTCATGCACCTATTTCAATCATATATATATGCATACATCCCTTATATAACTACTACTTAACTAGCACAAAACAATAGGTCAGATACTCACCTAATATTAGTCTCATACTGGCAAATACAATCATTGCTCTACGTATAGGTAGCTACCTATGCACAAAAACAAACATGATTATATTACTCCCTAATATTTCCTAGTATACATCCAATACCAAACACATCAACACATGTAGTCACACCAGACCATTACTTAAATCAAGTTTTACTATATCTAATATACATTCACCACTACTATAATTTCACAATATATAGTCATTCAAATGCATGCAAACATTTCACCATAACTTCACATCACATACGGCCCTATAACTATACTCACGACACGCCACACATATCATAGTCACCAATACTTATCACTAGGCACATACTTACCCGTGCATTGTGCACACCCACACTCGCTAACATTTCATTCATATATACCAATCATACCACTATATACTTATCACATCTACACACCTAGTTTAGCTAGCACACATACGTTCACACAAGCAAGTCCTTAGTAAGTAACTATACCACAAGACCAACACATATAACTATATACTGGTATAGCGACCCATAATCATGTGCGTAACACAACCAGGCACAAACACTCCTATCACTATACATACATCAAACATCGCTATATGCAAACTACAGACATACATAACAATATACTTAGAGTATACCCACTCAAGCTTGAGTGAGACTCGAAACACATATCAGAATACTCTATATACTTAACACGGTATTTATACCTATACCAATACCACTCCAATGTATACACATCTACCAATATAACCATATACATACCATATGTCAATCACACTTAATATTTAGTCAGGTAACACTCACATAGTTCAATCACTTTATATACCATAATAATAATACAGACATCAGCACACGTATAATTATAATACCCATCCCTAATACATGCATTCACCGTATAGTCACACACATGTAGAACATATATTCACACCATATCCCACTACCTATAATTAGTATACCAACACATCTACACATACATAGTTAAGCTATGCAATAGTCGTGTATGCCTCATGGTATGCACGCATACAACATCCCGTAAAAGCAAGCAATGCCAATCAAAATTATAATCCTACTACCATATGTATATCACCTATATACTCATGCAGCAAATACATAACTACTTACGTCTAAGCACAATACGTATCTACGTACGAGCACATACTCACACGTACTAACACATAGGTCATATAATAAGCCTACCCACTCATCTATACGTACGCCTATTATTATCACACCTAACATACATATAACTTTACCAATATATTATTTCAACCATTATAAGTATCTCCAACTACATTCACCCCATTAGATATTCCAACACTGATTCTTATACACACAGATGCCCCTAGAGTGGTATAGCTATCCTCACACATATCTATAAATACTAGCACACAAACAACTTCATAACATCACGAATAACTCTGAGTATGTATATATCACACAATAGGCAAACATTAATATACTATAGGGGAGTACACTCATTCAAGCCCACACGCTCAACTTAGGCACATGCACCACGACAACATCACAAAGGTCCAAGGCCCACTACTAAACTGGTGTGACATAAACAACGGTAAGCACTAGTGGGATGACTACGCATGAGGGAGGAAACCAAGATTAGATAGTGTAACGAAACAAGATCGGAAGAATGGATTCAGGTAGGGCGAGGATAAGGAGGTAAATTGATCAAGTGAAACTAGGATATAATTGTGGATGTTTAGGTAGAGGAAAGGGAGATGTTGTGGTACTCTTATAGGATACAGAAAGAAAATAATGTAAATAACATAAGCTAAAATACGTGGAATTTGAAAACTGTTGTACTTCAAAAGTTGGAGTTCTCCATTGCCTAGGAAAATATTTAAGAGTCGGTAAAATAAGTTGTTCGAAACAAGTTTGAGTCGAATAGATATAATAAGAGAAAATGGGTTATTGGCTTATCGAAAATCATTATAAAAGGAAGTAAATCATTCACACGAACATTAAAGACGCAATTTAGGAAATATTATACGACAGTAATTTAATATAATTTCGGCAAAAATTTTGAAATTCAAGGAATGAAATTAAATTAACTAAAGAATTTAAGCTCACGTTAAATGCTTTCAAAGTCTTTAAGCCATGGAAAAATTTAAAATAATCAATATTGAAACTACTTTTAGAGTAACCAGGATTTGCCAAAAAGAAACTGATTTACACAAAGTTCTTAATATACGAGCACAACGAGCCTGGTACGGATATATAAAAATAATTGAAATTCTATTTAGTTTAGAAATTATTCTAATAGTATGTTTGGTGAACGGAAAGATAATAATAACTTAGTAGTTGAATTATCAAAATTGGTAATAAAGCTTTAAAACCAAATTATGGAGGGTCTAGATCAGGAAATGGTTACGAAATAGTAACTTTACAAAAATCTGAAATAGGGAAAACGATGAGCATAAAGTCGACTTGCTGAAAGCTGAGTCCCATGTGACTTGAAAAGTATGTTAAAAGTAAGTGCGATGTGTCATTCGAGTGGCACAATTAAGAAAAAAAAATTATAAATCGAATTGGGCAAAGTAAAAGTACGGTTCAGAATAAAATTAGTGTATGAAGGGACAAGGTATTTACATAGGTACGAAAAGTATAGGTATCTTAAGCTAGTATTCAAAAATTTTGACAAAAGTTTTAAAAATTTAAGTCAACGAAAGAGTATGAAGTCTAAGTACATATATATTAAAATTTTTGAACAAATTTAAACTTATGGAAAGTGGAAATCGAAAAATACTTTCAGAAGATTCAAGATTTGTAACGTAGAGATCCGAAAATTGACGACGATCGTCAAGCGGCGATCTCGTGAATCGAGGCAAGGAAAATGGTCGGATGATCAAAACATACGTACGCCTAGGATATGACCCAGGAAAATCTACGGGGAACTCCTCCGGTCGACCAACTAAAGATTAAGAAACTTGGCGCTACGACTTCCTAAGGAACAAGACTGTAATGAAATGCGTTCAGCTTGGCCCGAAATCGATGAACCCCAAGCGAACGACTAAAGAAATTCTAGAAGTCTAATATGGTCAGAGTTAGGCAAGAACCACTATGGTAACTCATACGACGATTAAATCAATTCCTAGCAGGGAGTCTAACTAACAATCAGGGACCTCTAACTAACAAGCTCAGACGTCTAACTAAGTTTTCTTACCACCTAGAGACATATGAAAATGACTAGGCTCAAGGCTTATGACTCGGATGTTGCAATTTATTTAATGGACATTCCATAGTTATTATCGTTGTTCCGATAATTCGCAGTTGCATGACGGACCTGCATGGGCCACCAACAAAACCTGTCACGCCCCGCTTCCCAAAAATATGGAGGCGAGGCGTGAGTAGGTCTGCTCAGACTTGAAGCTGTGAAGCTACAAGTCTGATAAGCGTCAATAAACTTTAAATGGCAGGTCCTTGCAAATGCGATACGAAATAAAGATAATAATAAAGGAAATGAGACAAAAGCAATCTCAGAATATCCATAAAATAAGTTCCAACATCACAGAAAAAGCCACCAGGCTAAAAGGAAAAGAGTCTAAAGGCCCAAACATGGCTAACAAAAGTACAACGTACAAAGTAAAGGTGTCACGCACCGACAACTAACAGCAATCCTAAAACAAAAGGAAGCTCAGCAAGGTCACTAAGACTGGTCAACGGTGTCCACAAACTCCTTCTTGACAATCATGGGCTCAGGCTCAGCGTCAGCAATTACCACGTCCTCAGCAACGGTCTCTGGCTCAGGGTCTAACATGTGACACCCAAAAGAGCAAGGGGCACATGTCAGCAAGTCTACAAGAGACTTGTGCAAGAAAACTGAAAGTGAAAGTAAAGCAACCTAGCAGTTCTAGCATGATGCAATAACATGGCAGATATAGCATGAGTGCAACAAGTAAAGTAAAGTACGAGCATGGCATGGCAACTGGCATTTAAATCATGACGTGGATATCAAGTTTTGCAAAAACAATCACAAGGACAAAGACAAGTCTAATAAGCACGTCGTGCACAGAGATTACGCCTTTTGGCTAGAGTGGCTGATCGGGCCAACTCCTAAGCTCAAGTGATCGCTTATCCCTACCCCTCCACGTGTATCGGGCATTGGATTTTGACCAACACAAGCAGCCCGCTTCTGGATCACGAGCCATGAAGTGTTTTTCAATATGGCATAGGGGGTGCACCTAGCCTGAACAAGGAAGTACAAGTATTGTAGCGTGTGCTACGAATGCAACATTTAACTTGGATGACATGTAAGATGCAATGCATGGCAGATAATAGTTTAAGTGCGTACATATAAGGAACTTAAACGTGGCAGGCAACAATGCATGAATGATATGGCAGGGTGACAGATCTAGCTTCGTTGTCAAGCTAGATCTTAAAGTTGCGCCTAGACAGCTATCATTTCACTGTCTAGTCTTTTTGTATCACGGAGATCACTTCCGCTCGGGAAGCATCTGAAACGCCCGAAGGCTTTTTGTATCACGGAGATCACTTCCGCTCGGGAAGCATCTGAAACGCCCGAAGGCTTTTTGTGTAACAGTGACATGACACGACCAGTGTACGGGAGATGTTATTCTAGGGTGTCCACACGCACGCACGCACAAGATAATCCTACGGTGTCAAAGTTGTTATTCGTCGGCCTTAGACTTCGTCGTCAAGTCTAAGTCGTCAGGGTGACCCGGACGCTATCATTTCACGTCCGGATCTAAACACTCACATTCTAACAGTTCTAACAATTAAGACCAAGACGCGGTCAAAAACGCAAGTGGGTACACTTGCCTGCGGTGGCGAGTGTGTCGTCCGTCCGGGGCGTCTCGTCCAGTCTCGCGTCCGTGGTAGTCCGTCTGAAACAGTCACGGCGACGGTGTCAAGTTGCGATTTTCATCAAGTCCTATTTAGGTTCATTTCTAGGTTGTATGTGGCTACCCTAACAGTCACAAGTCAAAAGTGTCCGTTCAGCCTATTCGACGATTCTATCCTATGTGCACAGTTAAAAAAAAGTCCGATCGTCGAAACTATTGCTCACAACATTTTAAAGGGGCAGAAAATAAATTTAATGTGTTAAGTTGCCGATTTTAGTTAGGTTTTCAGTTCTGCTACGATGTGGGTTGTGCTACGAGTTAGTGGAAACTAACCTCTTCCGGAGTCTGGGGGTAGTGCGGACGTAGCGTCTGGACTGTAGAAGATCTGCATCGCCTACGGTGTCTCGGCTACGGGTAGCGTAGTGATTCGGGTTCAGGCCAATTCCTTGGAAACAAGAAAACTAGGATATAACGACGTGTTATACTTTCGCTTGCGCAAAACGATGCTTGCATGTTATTTATTCATACTAAATTAGAGAAAATTTCATGTGATTGATTTTGTTCATGGATGTGTATATTGATGGCCAAGACCATGTTGGAATGCGTATTATTGAGCCACGCCATGAGCAATTTGAAAGAACTTAGTGTTTTATTGATCGTCCGTATTTATCGCTATTTTTGCTAGAGACTAGCAAATCGCTAGTTGGGGGTGTGATTCGGGTTCAATATTACATATTTAACCCCCCATTTAGCCCTATTTTGTGCTCATGAGATGCTACATTGTTCTCTAATTCATACGTATTTTCTACACATTTATTTATTAGAGAAAACACACTATTTGAGCACAAAACAGCAAATAATGAAGTATTTCTGCACTTATTATATTTTTCTTAGCACCGTCTCGATCTCACGATTCCAACGAATATTTATTTGTATTTTTCTGAGATCTGTGCTAATTACTATGTATTTTTGAATGCAGAATACCAATTAATTGGAGAAATACGCAAAGAAATACGATTATACGGCCGCCAGCCAATCAGGAAGCGACACGTGGCAGCAATCTGGCCGTTCCCGCTCAATCGGACGGCAGCTGGCGATTCAAACTACGGGGGCGACGTGGCACTTCCCTAAGCGTTCGATTCCGATCGAACGACGGAAAAGCCGCCTGCTCGTAATCAAATCAGCGGGCCACGTGGCTCAATCAAGGCCGCGGGATCTTCATCCGACGGCCAGAAATGGAGCGCATTGCAACGGCGGCGTGGCATCATCGTGGCCGTTGGATCACGATCCAACGGCCCGCTCGCGAGATCAGACGACGCAGGCGGCGCGATTCCAAGCACTACGTGGCGCAATCGTAGGAGTTCTCCGCTCGATCGAACGGTCCACGTCTAGCCCGCTCAAACTCACCGAACCCAGCATCTCGGGGCGACGTGGCCATTTGCTGAGCTTTGGATTTCGATCGGACGGAGCACGCGACGCCCGCTGAAGCGAATACATCCGAGCGACGTGGCTGTTTTCTGGCCGTCGGATTTCAATCCGACGGTGCAAATCGAAGCTGAATCGAATTCGAAATCGAACGAAGCGGGGCTACGTGGCATTTTTAGACCCGTTGGATTACGATCCAACGGTCACAAGGCTGAAGGAAGCTTCGCGGAGCGAATTCGAAGCGGGCGCGGGCGAAGATCCGCTAACGAGTGCCACGTGTCGAACCATGGGTTAATCCCGCTTTGATCAACGGTGGAGAAATGATCCGATCAGGATCTGCGGTCCAGATCAAACGGGTGCGGGTTTTGCAAACCCAATAAGCTTTTAAAACCCGCAATCTTATTATATAAGCGTATTTAGGGTTTTTTGGGCGTATTCAAGCAGATTGGGGCGTATTTTGGGCGTATTGGAGGCTCTAGGAGCCGTATTTTCCCCCTGAAAAATTCTGTAAAATTCCAGAGGCTTGTTTCTAATTTCCAGAGAGTTTTGATGTATTTTCAAGGATGTTTGGTGAAGAATTCTTAACTTAAACTCCTTATTTGATGCTTTTTCTTCCGTATTTTGATATATTCTCAACGTATTTTGTTATGAAACTTGTTTATTCTGAAAGTATGAGTAGCTAAATTGTTATTGTGCATGGTTTGGAGTAGTTAGGGGCTATGATTTGTGTTAGTTTGGTTGAAATTCCTTGTGTTTAATCGTTAAACGTCGCTAAAATTGTAATCGTTGTTCGTAAATCGACTTTTTTAGATTCCAAAAGAATTAATTAAGTTGACGATCGCCCCAAAAGGGTGAGTTTTGGACACCTGGACTCCCAGGTTTTACTACTTGTACGGACTCTTGCACTTGAGAGAGAGCACCTTTTCGGTCCCACCACGTAGCGAGACTCATTCAGGCAGCGAACGGAAGTACGGGCAGCGAGCACGATCAGTCCGACGGTAACAACAGCGAGCACGA
Organism: Scilla litardierei; assembly: GCA_030789695.1. Lineage (NCBI taxonomy): Eukaryota > Viridiplantae > Streptophyta > Magnoliopsida > Asparagales > Asparagaceae > Scilla > Scilla litardierei. The sequence goes on along the minus strand of CM061134.1, from coordinate 218,415,270 downwards.
TCTACACACGGCCTCACAACGTCCTCGGAGTGTCGGGGTGACACCGGGAGCACGGATCAACAGCTCTCGACGTCGGGAGTCACGGCGTGGCGGCGCTGCGGGCAAGGAGTGCGGCAGCGGGCGGCTCTGCTGCGGCAGCTGCGCCGTAAGGGGAGAGAGAGAGAGAGAGAGAGAGAGAGAGAGAGAGAGAGAGAGAGAGAGAGAGAGAGAGAGAGAGAGAGAGAGCGGGGGGGGAATTGAAGGGGCGGCGGCTGCAAGTTCAGCCTAGATTAACTCGTGAATAGGTTTAGGGTTAGGTAGGGTTTGGGGTTTTTAAAATAATAAAAGTGATAACTAACAATAGGGTTAATAGAAGAAAAGGGGAAGATTGAGAGTCAAAGGGGTGTACATTCTGGGGTAAGTCTAGGGGGATTTAGTGAAACAGTTTAGGAAAGAAGTTAAGACATATTGAGTAGAGATTTAGCCAGATTTGGCTAATAATTCGAATTTGAACTGATTGGGAAATCGACGGTCGGGATTTATCCGAGCGATATCTCGCAAACCGGACGTTAAAAAAATAATCCGAAAATACCGGGACGATCATGGAGACGAGACGCACAGATCTGCGGAGCCTAATCGTGTATAACACCTACCAAAAATTTACGTAAAATTTGGGACGACGTTTTGAGCCAAATGACTAAAACGCCCCTATCAGTTCATCGTCGTTTTGCGAGAAAACGAGCCGTGAAATACATTCCCAAAAATTACTATAAAATTTTACATTCCCAAACGGTCACAACGGCATGTCATATCGCACAATTTGGAAACCAGAAATAGCCAAATAAAATACGTGCACGATAAAGCACGTGCACGCAGAAAATCTCATAAGGTCGGAAAGCGACCGTTACATTCTACCCCACTAAAATAAAGATTCCGTCCTCGGAATCGACAACACTAATCAGCAAACAGGAAAGGATAACGCTCCCTCATCTCCTCCTCACGCTCCCAAGTGGACTCTCCAGGTGATCCGTGACGCCACATCACTCTCACCAGGTCGACTACCTTATTCCTCAATTGCTTCTGTCGACGGTCCAAAATCTGCACAGGCTGCTGGTCATATGTCAGGTCCGGACGGACCGTGATCTCTGAGAAATCCACAGTGTGCGATGGATCACTGACGTACCGACGTAACTGGGATACGTGGAATACGTCGTGAACACCCTCCAAAGATGGTGGCAGAGCAAGGCGGTAGGCCACTGCTCCCACACGCTCCAGCACATCAAACGGTCCAATATACCACGGGCTCAGCTTTCCCTTCTTCCCAAAACGAATAACTCCGCGGTTCGGAGAAATCTTCAGAAAGACGTGATCTCCCGGCTGGAACTCCAACGGTCTCCTCTTGGCATCAGCCCAATGCTTGAAGCGATCCTGTGCAACTCTGAGCTTCTCCCTGATGTCTCTCACGACATCCACAGCTTCCACTATCATCTCCGGACCCAACAGCTCCCGGTCTCCAATGTCATCCCAGCTCAGTGGCGATCGACATTTCCTTCCATATAAGGCAGCAAACGGCGCCATGCCAATGCTCGCCTGGTAGCTGTTGTTATATGAAAACTCCACCAAGTGGAGATGGTCCTCCCATGATCCCTTCAAATCGAGTGTACAAGCTCGCAGTATATCCTCCAGTATCTGAATAGTCTGCTCGGACTGGCCATCGGTCTGCGGGTGGTACGTCGTGCTGAAACTCAGACTCGTACCCAAATTCTCCTGCAGACTTCTCCAGAACTGAGATGTGAACCTCGTATCTCTGTCTGACACGATGCTCACGGGGACTCCATGTAAGCGTACAATCTCATGCACGCACACGGTCTACGTCACAACTTACACAAAGAGGAAATTAAAAGAGAAGTAAAAAGAAATTTTACCTCCAGATATTTCCTCGCCAAAACTTCCGTAGACTGGCCCACTCGGAACGGGATAAAGTATGCAGACTTGGTCAATCGATCTACGATCACCCAGACTGCATCGTTCTGCTTCGGGATCCGAGGCAAACCAGTCACGAAATCCATCGTAATATGCTGCCACTTTCACTTCGGAATAGGAAGTGGTTGTAGCAAACCAGCCGTACGATGGTGCTCAGCCTTCACCTGTTGGCATATCAAACACTTGGCAATGCTCCGTGCCACACTCCTCTTCATGCCAATCCACCAATAGTTCAGACGGAGATCCTTATACATCTTGGTGCCGCCAGGATGTATAGAATACAACGAGCTATAAGCCTCGCTCAAAAGCTCCTCGCGAACATCACCTGTAGGTACGCAGAGTCTACTGCCGTACCACAGTGAACCATCCTCATGAATCACGAACTCCGTCCGAAGCCCAGCTTCAACCTGCCTCCTGATCCTCTGCAGCTTCGGATCTCCGCCTGTGCTGCCTTGATCCGGTCCACGATCGTGGACTGAATCTGCAAATTCATGAATGAAAGAACCACACCAGGTAGGACGACCTCCAAATCCATCTCCCTCAGTTCCTGCTGAATCCTCCAGTCGGCAGTATGCATCATCGCAGTAGGAAGTCTACTCAGGGCATCGGGCACTACATTCACCTTCCCCGGATGATACTGCAAGTCTATCTCATAGTCAGCCATGAGCGCCAACCATCGTCTCTGACGCATGTTGAGCTCCTTCTGCATAAAGATGTACTTCAAGCTTTTGTGATCGGTGAAGATCTTCACGCTCTCACTCAGCAAGAAGTGCCTCCAGATCTTCAATGCAAAAATCACCGCTGCCAACTACAGATCGTGCGTCGGGTAATTCTTCTCATGAGTCCTCAACTGACAAGAAGCATACGCGACCACGTGTCCATGCTGATGCAACACGCATCCAAGGCCCTTCCCTGATGCATCACAATACACTTCGAAGCCTCCGCTCCGATCAGGTACAGCCAAAACTGGTGTTGTGGTCAACCTCGCCTTCAAGATACTGAAGGCCTCCTCACAAGCATCAGACCAAAGAAATTTCGCATCCTTCCTCGTCAGCTTCGTCATCGGCTCAGCAATCTTCGAGAAATCCTTGATGAACCGCCGATAATAGCCTGCTAAGCAAAGAAAGCTCCTGATATCTGATGCTGACTGCAGAGTCGGCCAATCTCTGACTGCTCTGACCTTCTCCGGATCTACAGATATGCCATCACCGGACACCACGTGTCCCAGGAATGCGACTCTGTCCAGCCAGAACTCGCACTTACTATACTTGGCATATAGCTTGTGTCGCCTCAGCGTCTCCAGCACTGTCCTCAGATGACAGCTGTGCTCCTCCTCAGACTTCGAATAAATCAGGATGTCATCAATGAAAATAACGACAAACTTATCCAGAAAGTCATAGAATATCAAGTTCATCAAATTCATGAACACAGCTGGCGCATTGGTCACGCCGAAGGGCATAACCACGAACTCATAATGTCCGTACTTCGTCCGGAAGGCTGTCTTCGGAATATCGTCCTTCTTCACCTTCAGCTGATGATATCCGCTCCTCAAGTCCAACTTCGAGAAAACTCTCGAACCCTCCAGCTGATCAAAAATATCGTCGATGCGCGGTAGCGGATACTTATGTTGGATATTGGACTCCCCGGATTTGGTTTTGGATGATGAACAAACATAAATATATTGTGAACTAACAATTTGTTAGCGCGGTTATGGAGATCGTCGCCAAATTCATATGAACATCCAAAGCGACGTCTCAAGACTTCTCAAAGCGCGTGATCGTATGCCTAAAGCTTCGTTGAAGCTTATGGACCATTTTAGAAGTCATGAAGATTCGATTGAAGCTTTTGAAGACGGTATCGTCAAGTTATATTTATTGTCTTTAAGCTTCTTTCTAGAATGTTAAGCCTTGAGTAGGTCTTACGGTTTAAATCTTCATAACACTCATATCTTAGCTCTAGGATCTTAGTGGAAGTCCATACAAACTTTACCGAAGCTTCGCGCTTCGATTCGCGACTTCTTGTGCATGTTAGTTGGTTCAAGAAGAAGAACTGACCGACTAGATGGTGATCTAGTCGGTCGGCGAAGCTTCTTGGACCGACTAGTTTCAGTCAGTCAATTTCAAGCTCTTTACTGTTTACAGTTAGTCGGTCTAAGTTGACTCACAGACCGACTAGTTTGTGAACTAGTCGGTCAGTGATGCTTCTGTGACCGACTAGTTGAGCTTTCCCTGTACATGCAAATTTGAGCCTGAGCTACTGTTTATAATTAGTCGGTCTGTGTTCATTGATCGACCGACTAGTTGATGAACTAGTCGGTCAACTTTCCTTCTTGGACCGACTAGTTGAGCTTTACTGTACATGCCAATTTTTCACCTGACTTACTGTTTATCGTTAGTTGGTCTATGCACATTTAGCGACCGACTAGTTGATGAACTAGTCGGTCAACATTTGTTCTTGGACCGACTAAATCAATTTGTGCTCAGACTTCAGTTTTATCTCTTAGTCGGTCTCAGTTGAGTAACCGACCGACTAGTTGTGAAACTAGTCGGTCAGCTACTCTTCTTGGACCGACTAGTTCCTTTTGTCTGAACATCGACCTATTCCCTGTTCACTCTTTAGTCAGTCTACGTTTATTGACCGACCGACTAGTTGATGAACTAGTCGGTCGGTGGTTGTTCTTTGACCGACTAGTTGCGATCAGAATAGATCCGTTGGAGCTTTAATTGAAATGTTTTTCTCTCTCTCTCTCCTCTATCCTATAAATACTTGTTGAGCTGCATTCATTGCTCTCAAGGCTCATATTATTGCAAGTTTTGAGATCAAGATAAATTACTTTAAGCTCATTTAAAGCTCATTCATTTCCCTCTCAAGAATCTCTTCCGCATTCATTTCAAAAGAGAGATTCATTGATTGAGAGCCTTCCAAGCCAAGTGCTTGATCCTAGGTCACCAACAACCCCATAGCTCTCCATCACTGATCTACATCTTGGAGCTAGGGTTTGGTGCCTTCTTCTTCCTCAAAATCATCCTTGCCCTAATTCGTAAGTATACTCAAGGCATAGGTATTTTGTGGTAAGCTATCCTATTTCATTTACTTTCATTTTGTAAGTGTTTAACTCTCGGTTGTGAGAGTTGTGTTTGTGATCCCGGGTTGTGGGAGTCACAAATTACTTTGTGTATGATTTGACTTGGTGAAGGTTCTTCACAAGTATTTCATAGTGGAAATCTTGAGTTAGGGTTTCTAACTCAAGTATCCGGAGGGGATCCGAGTGTTTGGGACGTAGGATCACCGGGAACAAGTCGGGGAGACTTGGGTGGATCCGAACCCAGTAATATCGTTTGTTTGCGATTGTTTATTTGTTGTCAATTATTTACTATTCCGCATTTCCGCATTAATTGGTAGAGTTTGCAAAGTAATTAGGAATTAGCCTCTTAATTATTTTAAAGTACTATTCACCCCCCTCTAGTACTTGTGCAGTAGCTTAGCAGGGCATTACATTTGGTATCGGAGCGAAGTCTATAGCTATGTCTGCCAACGACAACAAGACCGTTCATCCACCTTCCGACTATAGCACCTTCAAAGAATCGTGAAGGAGCTTCTTCGGTAATGGAAGGACATTCCTCAACGAGGCATCCATTCTTCAACGGTACCAACTACGGGTACTAGAAATGCCGGATGGAAACTTTCCTCCGGAGTGCTTCACTATGGAGAACCACAATGAAGGAGTATGTCGAGCCCGCCGAAGAAGATTTCGAGAAATGGACTCCCGCGGAGGTCGCCGCAGAGGTAAGCAATGCCAAGGCAATGAACGCCTTGCAATGCGCATTGGAGCCCGAGGACTTCAATAAGATATGCACATGTAAGAGTGCATATCAAATTTGGAACTCCCTCCTCATCTTACATGAAGGGACGAGTAGGGTAAGCGACTCTAAACTCGTTGTAGTTAATATAGATTACGAGATGTTTCATATGCTACAGGGTGAGAAGATGAAGGAGGATTATTCTCGTTTCGTCGACATCATAAACGAGTTAGAGGCTCTCGGTAAAACCTACACCCAAAAGGAAAAATGTTCGAAGCTTATCGAAAGACTTCCTTCTAGTTGGGAAAAGCGTACCTTCGCCATCGAGGAAGGTAACGATATGAACAAGTATACCGTAGTTCAATTAATGGGTACTTTAATGTCATACGAGGTACGCAAGGATAGCAAGTTGAAGTTGCAGGAAAATATGAAGTCTTACCCACAACAAGACGAGCCAAAGAAGAAAGCGATTGCTTTCAAGGCCGCTCCATCTACTTCCACATCGACCGATGATGAAAACTCAGAAAACGAGTTGGACTTGGAGTCCATGGCTCTCATGGCCAAGAAGTTCAACCGGTTCTTCCGGAAAGGTAACTTCAAAAACAAGTCAAAGTTCAATTCTTCTAACGCCTCCTCTTCTTTGTGCTTTAAATGCAACAAGCCAGGACACATGAAAGCGGAGTGTCCTCTAAACAAGCAAACGGAGAAGTGGAAGGCGCCAAAGTGCGACAAGTCTAAGAAGTACAAGAAAGGGAACAAAAAGGGGCTTGTCGGGACTTTCACCGACTCCGATGATTCCTCAAGCGGAGAGTCGGATGATGAGCAAGTGGAGCAAACACACATGTGCTTCATGGCTAGAGAGGAGCAAGATAAAGATTCATCTTCCGATGATAGCGACAACGAAGGCGATGAGGTAACTATGGATGACCTTAGGAATGCTAATTCTCAATTGTGGTCTAAGTATACTAAATTAGTAAATAGGTATACTAAAGTAAAAGATGACTTAGCTAGCATTCAAACCTCACCTAAAACTATCATCACCAACAACGACACCGTTGTTGAAGGGTTGAAGAATGAGATTGTTAATCTCAAGACTCAACTTGAACATGTTAGCATTGAGGATCCGGAGGAACACATGATATCGGATTTGACTTCTCAAAACTCGACTTTGAGTATTGAGAATGAGAATCTTAAATCTCGTGTTTATGTGCTCATATTACAAGTATCCACTTTGGATGCTTCTATGCGTTCTCTCACCGAGAAATATGAGAACACATTAGGCCGAATTAATAAATTCAATAAGGGTAAGGACCATTTGGATAAAATCCTAAGTGACTTACTTCCGGCCAATCACCACATTGGCGTGGGGTATACGATGGGATGTTCATCCAAATCGGCCACTACTTTTGTTAGGCCAACTTCCGGTGACTCAACGAGTGGTAGCAAACACTCTATTGGTAGTTCATCTACCAATGGTGCTTCCACCTCGTCCACACCCTCTTTCGGAAAGAAACCCACTTTGGGTGGACCTCTAAAGAAGGGCCATGCCTACATGTACATCAATACTATGCCACATAGGAACACACGTCCTACTCCACCGGCTCACACATATGATGATTTCTATGCTACACGTTCACGGCCACGTGCACACAATGTGAGACACCCTCATGCACGTGTTCCTCCGCATGCACATGTACACCCACATCATCGTATGAATAATAATCCACATGCACCATTTCATCATGTTCCTTATGCCTATCCACGTCATGCATCACGTAGAAACCAACAACGCATGCATGCACCCAATAGGATGGGGGCTCCCAAAATATTCACAATTTGGAGCCCAAAGGACACAAGCATGAATGAAAAACAAGTTTACATGAATGCTTATTTTTCGGATGTTGTGGACAATGTGAATTATGTGGGGAAGTCTAAGTCCAATTGGACTTGGCTTCCAAAGGTCTAATCTTTTGGACCCAATGACATTGGGTACCATGATATGAAATTTTCTATCTTTAGGTACTCAAGGAAAAGAAAAAGAAAAGGAGCAACAAATTTAAATTTAGCTCCAAGGGGAATTGGATACTTGATAGCGGGTGTTCAAAACACATGACTGGTGACGTTCAATTGCTCTCCGGAGTGGTTCCCATTGCTTATGGAAACCGCTTCGTCTTTGGAGGCAACGAGAGCGGAACCATCATAGGTGTTGGTAAAGTGGGTAATCCTTCTAAACCCCTTATATGTGATGTTTACCTTGTTAAAGGATTAAACCACAATCTCATTTCAATAAGTCAACTTTGTGACAAAGGTTACAAAGTTAGCTTTGCGAAAGGAATGTGCCATATTTTAAGAAAAGATAATAATGAATTATTATTTTCCGACACACGCCATAAGGATATATACATCCTAGATCTTCCAAGATCACATGAACAATGTCTCATTGCCAACACAAGTGAACAACACTTATGGCATCGACGTTTTGGTCATGTGAACTTTGGAACACTTTTTAAGCTTTCCAAGTTAAATTCTATTAGAGGCTTCCCTAAGCTTGTCTTTCAAAAGAAAAGCTTTTGTGACTCGTGTCAACGAGACAAGCTTCCAAAATCGTCGTTTAAACCTAAGAAAAGCATTTCTTCTAAGCGGCCACTAGAGCTATTACATCTAGATTTATTTGGGCCAACTAGAGTTGCTTCATTAGGAAATGCACGATATGGACTTGTCATCGTTGATGACTTTTCTAGGTTTACTTGGGTATTTTCATTATGTAATAAAAATGAAGCTTTTGAAAACTTCACAATTTTTGTTAAGAAAGTACAAAATCTCTTAGGAACCACCATTGTCACTATTCGCAGTGATCATGGAGGTGAATTTGAGAATGAGTCTTTTGAGACATTTTGTGATGAAGTTGGTATTACACACACCTTTTCATTCCATCGTGCACCTCCTCAAAATGGTGTTGTTGAGAGAAAGAATAGGACGCTAGTGGAGTGTGCTCGCACTATGCTTGATGATAGCCAACTTGGCCATCAATTTTGGGCGGAAGCGGTACACACCGCTTGATATGTGTTTAATAGAATACTTTTGAGGCCAGGCACTAAGCAAACTTGTTATGAATTGTTGTTTGGTAGGTTGCCTCAAGTTAAACATTTTCGTGTTTTTGGTTCAAAATGTTTTGTTAAGAACATGTATGGTAGTTTGGACAAATTCGATCCAAGATCCGATGAGGGGATTTTTGTTGGGTATTCCTCACGTAGCAAAGCCTACCAGATATACAACAAACGAACCTCAACGATCGAGGAATCGCTTCATGTATCATTTAATGAAGGATGTGTTCCAACTAGAATTACTAATGATGATGACTCTATGGATGTCTTATGTGATTCAATTGGTAATTCTAATTCTAATAATTCTATTGATTCTATTGAGACTAACCCAACTAATGAAGTTGTTGAGAATGTTCCTAGTGATCAAGGTATTCCCAAACGGCTTCATACCGTTCGTGACCATCCTCGTGAGCAAGTCATTGGCAATATCCATGATAGTGTCAAGACGAGATCACAATTGAACTACTTCGCTCATTGTGCCTTTGCCTCCTCGATAGAGCCAAAGAATGTTAATGAAGCGTGCGAAGATAGCGCTTGGATCCTTGCCATGGAAGATGAACTCATTCAATTCGAGATGAATGAGGTTTGGGAGCTTGTTCCTTTGCCATCGAAGAACCACACCGTCATAGGGACACAGTGGATTTTCAAGAACAAAACCGCCGAAAACCAAGTCGTCGTCCGGAACAAAGCTCGGTTAGTAGCTCAAGGCTATCGGCAAGAGGAAGGTATTGATTTCGAAGAATCCTTTGCTCCGGTAGCTAGATTAGAATCTATTAGATTATTATTGTCTTTTGCATGCCATAAGGATTTTAAATTATTTCAAATGGATGTTAAAAGTGCGTTTTTAAACGGAGATGTTGTTGAGGAAGTTTACGTTTCTCAACCTCCGGGTTTTATTAATGAAAAATTTCCAAATCATGTTTTCAAACTTAAGAAAGCACTTTACGATTTGAGACAAGCTCCTCGAGCTTGGTATGACCGTTTAAAGAATTTTCTTTTGGATTTGGGTTTTAAAATGGGAGAAGTTGATTCCACATTATTTGTTAAGTATTCGAATGATGATATAATTTTAGTTCAAATATATGTTGATGATATCATTTTCGGTGCTACTAACTTTGCTCTTTGCGAAGAGTTTTCTAATGTGATGAAGGATCAATTTGAGATGAGCCACATGGGTGAGCTCAAATATTTATTAGGTCTCCAAATTCGCCAAATGGACGATGCAATCTTCATACACCAAACGAAGTATACGGTGGAGTTGTTTAAGCGATTTGGAATGGAGAATGCCTCCGGGAAAAAGACTCCAATGAGCACGACTACGCATCTTGATAAGGATACGGGCGGTAAAGATGTAGACATTCGTCTATATCGAGGTATGATAGGTAGTTTACTTTATCTTACCGCAAGTAGGCCCGACATTATGTTTGCCGTATGCGTATGTGCTCATTATCAGTCTCAACCTAAGGAGTCACACTTAGTAGCGGTAAAACGTATTTTCCGTTATCTAAGTTATACACTTGATTTTGGATTACTTTATCCAAAATCTAGCACATATGAGTTAATCTCATATAGTGACACAGATTATGCGGGATGCAAATCCGACACGAAAAGTACTAGTGGCACTTGCCATTTTATAGGAAATTCTCTTGTCCCTTGGTTTTTCAAGAAGCAAAATTCCGTATCACTTTTAACCACCGAGGCGGAATACATTGCCGCCGGTGCCGCGTGTGCTCAAGTTCTTTGGATGAGACACACACTTAAAGACTTTGGTATAAACTGTGATACTTGCCCTATCATGGTTGACAACCAAAGTGCAATATGTCTTTCCAAGAACCCGGTACACCATTCCCGTTCGAAACACATAGATGTCCGACACCATTTCTTAGATGATCATGTTGCTAAAAAGGACATCATATTAGTGTACGTTGAAACTCAGAAGCAAATCGCCGATATTTTCACGAAACCCCTAAAGGAGGACTCCTTTGTGCGGTTACGTCGAGAATTGGGGATTATGGGTGAATCCGAGATATAGGATTCATTTTTATTCAATAATCTTGCATGCTATTCAATTCTTTATATTTGCTCATGCTAGATTAATTGAAATTTTCTGGATTTTTGTTGAATTTTCGGAATTTTCGCTCGATTTGTGTGTAATCGTCAAATTTCAGATGTTCAATGTTTAATGGGGTAGTATAATGATTAATGAGAGTATTTTTGATGTTTCATCCAAGTATGATTAGGAGAGAAATCAAATTTCAAAATTTTCCAATTTTTGGACTCTCTTATTCGGTCCAAGTTCATTGGCCGACCGACTAGATTCAGTTCTAGTCGGTCAGTGAATGAGCTTAGACCGACTAATTCTTGTCAGTAAATTCGGCTTCAGTTACTGTTTGTAACTAGTCGGTTCAAGCTCATTGACCAACCGACTAGATCGTGATCTAGTCGGTCAGTGCTTGAACTGTGACCGACTAGTTGTGACGGGGACTGAATTGTCTTTTTGAATTCCGACCGACTAAAACTCATTTCGACCGACTAATCCTGACTTCTAGTCGATCGTATTTTCTCCTCCAGCTCAAAAACCCCCGACCCTTCGACTTCCCTCCTCCCTCTCCGTCGTGTCCGGCCTGTTTCAGGCCATCCCCGCCGTCGCCGACCGTCGACCTCTCCTCCTAGGTGATCCTCTCTCCTCTCCTAGCTTCCTAGGGTTAGGGTTAGCTCTCTAGGGTTAAATTCTCACGGCTAGGGTTTCATTTTCGATTTCTAGGGTTTGTGATTTTCGATCTCTTGCTTGATTACGTCGTGTCTTGCATCGATTATGGCAAGAACACGAATTCCGATCACTCCCTCTGGCCCATCACCGATGACCGTAGAGCCATCCCCTACGGATCCCAATCAACCTATGCGAACCCCTCCGAAACGCTGATCTAAGCCTACCCAACCCTCGTCGTCTTCGCCTCCTCTCAAAAAGAAGAGGACGACGACCGCCAAGCCTAGAGCCCAACCCAAGCCTAAGCCCAAGCCCAAGCAACTTGCGTCTCCCTCCTCTTTCCATACTCCTACGGATTCCGATACAGAGTATAGACCCAATACTGAGACTCATAGGGACCCCTCACCTCCTCCTAGGCAGCCTGAGTCTAGCTCACATCCCCGTACCCGTCAGCCTAAGGGAAAGGCTCCGATGCCGGTAGGCGGTGTCGATATCTCGTTGTGTCGCGACGACCCTATGTGTCTCGCGGCTTACAACCGTATCGAACACTGCCCACTGCTTCTGGAGCATTTCGTCCAATTTAGTGACTTCCTAGGCCTCGCTGATCTTCTTTCGTCCTCCGGTCTTCTCGATTACCTTCGATATGACCCGAAGGGGAACCCTCACCCCTACCCTCGCCTAGTGAAACTATTCTATGCAAACCGCGTCCGGGGTCAGTACGATGCGACCCACTCGATTGAGACGACTGTCTTGGTGACTCCTATAGTCCTCACGGCAGAAATCTTAGGAGAGATTTTGGGTATCTCCTCGTCTGGCCTCCTTCCCTCCGATATATCTGTTGATGATATCTCCTCCCTTGATCAGGTCGTTCTGTCTCAGATCTTCCACCAGATCCCTACCGCCATGATTGGCGTTCCCTCCAAATCCTTCAAGCCTAACGCCTGGGTCCTAAATTTGATTCTGAAGTCGTGCTTGCTTTCCAAGTACGGCTCCTCCTCTTTACCGTCCCAGCCTTTCTTGAAGTTGATATATGCTATTTTCATGGGGAGCTCGATTAACTGGGCTCACATTATACTCGATAAGATGGACTCTTTCGAGTGTATTCGCAAGTCCACGAAGTCGGCTCATATCCCCTTCCCGTGCTTGTTGACTCTGGTATTCCGTCACTTCCGTGTCACACTGCCTCGTGACGATGAGCGCCCTCTCGGCCCCCCTCTGAATGCGACTGCCGTCAGAAAATCTCTTGCGGCACTCCGTCACGTTCAGAGGACGACACCTTCAGCGTCAGCCTCTGCCTCTGCCTCAGCTGCTTCCTCTTCCACTCTTGTCGAGCTCGTTCGTTCTGTGCGACGTTTGGAGTCTCGTCAGGCTCGTTCTTAGGAGATTCTCTGCCGTATAGCTCGTCACCTTGATATTGAGGTCCCTCCGTCTTTTTCTGACGAGGATGAGTTGGATGAGGAGGATATTGAGGAGCTTGCTCGTGCTTCTACTCGTGCCCCCGAGGGCACTTCTGGTGATGCTACTGCTGCTTCGTCTGCTGGTGCCCCCGAGAGCACACCTGTTGCCACCGCTCCTGCGGTGGATGCTCCGACTGGTGCTCCCGAGGCCACTACTATTGCTGCTCCAGAGGTTACCACTTCTGTCGCTCCTGTGGACACTGCTGATGACCCGGTGACCACCTCCACTCCTGCAGAGCCTGCTGCTGCTGCAGATCCTGCCACTTTCTCTTGAGCTTCCTTGAGGACTCTCCGATGCTCCTTAGATGATACATCTAGTGTGAGAGAGTTTGGGAAGGATAGAGTGGGGTTCTGGATGCTTTTTTGACATTTTGATGTATTTTGTTGTATCTTCATATATTTTGGTGTACTCTGATGATGATATATGTGTGATATGCTGTTGTATCTTTTGTGCTTCGATCGTGGATCGCATTTTGTTTGTTGACGGATGTATCTTTTGATGTACTCATGCTTTATATATATATATACATCGATGTTGACATTTCATTATCTTGAGCACATTTAATTTTTTATATGTCTCTGATGCTTGATTTCGTCGCTCGACGATATTAACTTGGTTAAATAGAATTCATTTTATGAAAACGTAGAATTGTTTTCCATGCACTAAATTAACCAAGAATGTTGATATTGGAGAGTATATTCCATAACTCAATTCGTAAAATTAATTTGAGTTTTGATGATTTTATTTATCGACTTTTGACTTTGGTCTCATTGACACGCCTTGAATTAATTCGTATTTCCCTTTGGTGTCATTTAGACCGTGGTCGTATTCTACGACTCCCATGCTTTTATTTGAAGCCATTGTTGTTGTCGTTGATCTCCTCCCGCTCTTTTTGCTAATGCCAAAGGGGGAGAGATATAATAATGACATGTGCTAAATGATAATTTAAGCATTTTTTCCAAGAATCTAATTTGATATGTTAGATTCAGTGGGAGTTAAGATATAAAAATTGGATTTCAAATCCGATATTTCTATAATGGATTCTCATTTTTATACTTTACTCGTCTGCTTGATGCGTATTATTATTATTCATTTTGGAACTAACGTGTCATCAATGCAGGGGGAGTAAGTAAATTACATTTGAATCATTATTTTTGATTATTATTTATGTTGGTTTGTCATCACCAAAAGGGGGAGAATGTTGGATATTGGACTCCCCGGATTTGGTTTTGGATGATGAACAAACATAAATATATTGTGAACTAACAATTTGTGAGCGCAGTTATGGAGATCGGCGTCAAATTCATATGAACATCCAAAGCGACGTCTCAAGACTTCTCAAAGCGCGTGATCGTATGCCTAAAGCTTCGTTGAAGCTTATGGACCATTTTAGAAGTCATGAAGATTCGATTGAAGCTTTTGAAGACGGTATCGTCAAGTTATATTTATTGTCTTTAAGCTTCTTTCGTAGAATGTTAAGCCTTGAGTAGGTCTTACGGTTTAAATCTTCATAACGCTCATATCTTAGCTCTATGATCTTAGTAGAAGTCCATACAAACTTTCCCGAAGCTTCGAGCTTCGATTCGCGACTTCTTGTGCATGTTAGTTGGTTCAAGAAGAAGAACTGACCGACTAGATGGTGATCCAGTCGGTCGGCGAAGCTTCTTGGACCGACTCGTTTCAGTCAGTCAATTCCAAACTCTTTACTGTTTACAGTTAGTCGGTCTAAGTTGACTCACAGACCGACTAGTTTGTGAACTAGTCGGTCAGTGATGCTTCTGTGACCGACTAGTTGAGCTTTCCCTGTACATGCAAATTTGAGCCTGAGCTACTGTTTATAATTAGTCGGTCTGTGTTCATTGATCGACCGACTAGTTGATGAACTAGTCGGTCAACTTTCCTTCTTGGACCGACTAGTTGAGCTTTACTGTACATGCCAATTTTTCACCTGACTTACTGTTTATCGTTAGTCGGTCTATGCACATTTGGCGACCGACTAGTTGATGAACTAGTCGGTCAACATTTGTTATTGGACCGACTAAATCAATTTGTGCTCAGACTTCAGTTTTATCTCTTAGTCGGTCTCAGTTGAGTAACCGATCGACTAGTTGTGAAACTAGTCGGTCAGCTACTATTCTTAGACTGACTAGTTCCTTTTGTCTGAACATCGACCTATTCCCTGTTCACTCTTTAGTCGGTCTACGTTTATTGACCGACCGACTAGTTGATGAACTAGTCGGTCGGTGGTTGTTCTTTGACCGACTAGTTGCGATCAGAATAGATCCATTGGAGCTTTAATTGAAACGTTTTTCTCTCTCTCTCCTCTATCCTATAAATACTTGTTGAGCTGCATTCATTGCTCTCAAGGCTCATATTATTGCAAGTTTTGAGATCAAGAGAAATCACTCCAAGCTCATTTAAAGCTCATTCATTTCCCTCTCAAGAATCTCTTCCTCATTCATTTCAAAAGAGAGATTCATTGATTGAGGGCCTTCCAAGCCAAGTGCTTGATACTATGTCACCAACAACCCCATAGCTCTCCATCACTGATCTACATCTTGGAGCTAGGGTTTGGTGCCTTCTTCTTCCTCAAAATCATCATTGCCCTAATTCGTAAGTATACTCAGGGCATATGTATTTTGTGGTAAGCTATTCTATTTCATTTACTTTCATTTTGTAAGTGTTTAACTCTCGGTTGTGAGAGTTGTGTTTGTGATCCTGGGTTGTGGGAGTCACAAATTACTTTGTGTATGATTTGACTTGGTGAAGGTTCTTCACAAGTATTTCATAGTGGAAATCTTGAGTTAGGGTTTCTAACTCAAGTATCCGGAGGGGATCCGGGTGTTTGGGACGTAGGATCACCGGAAACAAGTCGGGGAGACTTGGGTGGATCCGAACCCAGTAATATCGTTTGTTTGCGATTATTTATTTGTTGTCAATTATTTACTATTTCGTATTTCCGCATTAATTGGTAGAGTTTGCAAAGTAATTAGGAATTAGCCTCTTAATTATTTTAAAGTACTATTCACCCCCCCTCTAGTACTTGTGCAGTAGCTTAGCAGGGTATTACAACTTATTCTTCACGGTGATAGCATTCAGCCCTCGATAGTCGACGCACATCATGCGGGACCCATCCTTCTTCTTCACGAGCAATACAGGTGCACCCCACGGTGACACACTAGGGTGGATGAAACCCTTCTACAGCAACTCATCCAACTGATTCCGCAGCTCCTCAAGCTCACCAGGAGCCATCCGATACGGCGCCTTCGATATCGGTTGCGCTCCCGGCATAAGGTCAATACCAAACTCTAAAGCTTTGTCGGGTGGCAAACCCGAGATATCCTCCGAGAAGACGTCGTCGAAGTCTCTGACGACTGCTGGTCACTCGATCTCCATCTCCATCTGCATGGCTGCAACAATCGGCACCTCCGGCTTGGCCCAAAATCTGATGGGCCCAAGCGACTCGTCTCTGCTACAGAACTCGAACTCCGGATGACCTGGAATCCGGAATACAACCCTCTAGCTGTGGCAGTCGATCGAGGCATGGAAGTCTCCCAGCCAATCGATGCCAAGAACGACATCGAAATGTGATAGGTCGTGGACGATGAAGTCTGCAAATAGTTCGTGTCCACTGACCACTAAAGGAATCGATCGACAACCCATGTTCACAGTCACCACTCCGTTCTCTGTGGTGATGTCCCAACACTTAGGAAGTGTGTGGGTGGGAATGGAGTGCTTTGTTATGAACCTCCGGGATAAGATGCACATGGATGCACCGGAGTCGAACAAGGCCAAGACCGAGTGAGAGGACACTAGAATGGTGCCTAGGATACGAGAGAACTACGGCCAAACCAAGCTACTCTAACAAATAAGGCAAGCAAGCAACTAACAATAAGGTCTACTCTACGAAAAGAAGGTCTAGTTCGAAGTATACCTGCAATAACTCCATCTAGCTCCTCAGTCTCAACAGCGGTCATGGTGTATGCCGGCCTCTGGGGTTGCACTGCCCTCTGAAACATCTGCATCTGTGGCGCCAAGGGTGGTCCACGTACAGCAGGTCCTCTCTGGACTGGGGCAGGTGCTCTACTCTGTAGCGGGGCTGGCGCTCCAACCATAGCATTACGGGCTCTCGGACAATCCTTCGCAGCATGCGAGGCATCTCCACAAACTAAGCACAGTCCCAGCTTCCTCCTACAATCCTTCTGAACGTGTCCTGTCTTCCCGCAGTAATGGCATGGTCCTTTACTCTGAATCTGCATAGGTGCTCCTGGCCTTTTGAAAGGCACCGTCTGGACTGGCCTCATCCCCGGCCTAGCAGGTGGCCGGTACTGCTCCATGGGAGGCTTCCCCTTATCAGCTGGAGGGTCAGGTAGGAGTGAAATAATCTCATGATTCTTCGCAGCATCTAGCACCTCCCTCATAGTCTTGAAATTCGCCGAAGACATAGAAGCCTGAATCTTCGGACGCAGTCCCTGACGAAAGCGATCAGCTCGCTTCTCCTCCTTACTTACCATATGCAGAGCAAAACGACTCAGCATCTCGAACTCAGCTTCATACTCCTCGACAGTCATATCCCATTGCTTCAGGTCTATAAACTTGCTCAACAGCTCCCTCCTGGCAGACTTGGTGAAATACTTATCCTTAAACATCGAGCGAAAGGTCTTCCACTCCACTGGCTTCAGCAGGCGCCCCTCCTCAATGCGCCACCAGTTCCTGGCATTCTCTGTCAACTGCATCTTTACTATCTCCACTCGGGTATCATCAGGAAACTTTGCAGCAACTAACTTCTCCTCCGTGCTCTGGATCCACTCGTCAGCAGCTAGGGGTCCTTCTTTCCCCGAAAATGTCCTCGGCTGGAGCTCATTGAACTGCTTCACTCCTGGAGCAGCTCGTGGGGCAGGCGGAGGTGGTGGCGGTGCAACTGGGGGAGCTTGGGCAGCACGCCGGGACTGCTGAACCAACTGGTGCTGCACCTCCAGCATCTCTCTCATCACGCCGAGAAAATGACGGAACTATCCGCCCTGGTCTTCCAGAACTCCATCGCCTGAGTTCCCGGATCGGGTCACGCGACGTCCTGCCATCCTATTGTCAAGAAATACAGAGATTAGACTCGTACGATTACTGGATATCATAAAATGAATGTCATGACTCCTATTGTTCTGTACTTGTAGAAAGTATGGGGTGAGACCTGCATGGGCCACCACTAAAAGCTGTTACGCCCCGCTTCCCAAAACAACAGAGGCGAAGCGTGACTAAGGCCCGCTTAGGTCGGGGCGAGAAGCCCGGACCCAATAAGCGTCTGTGTGGTACTCCAAGTCGAAGGTACAGGTCCCTGCATGTTAGTACAGAACAATAAACGTGCGAAAAAGAAAGACAATCATTTTATTCCAAATTAAATATCCAAAGTACTGAGAGTCTAAAACGCCCAAAGGGCTACAACTGCAGAAAAGGAAACTGCCGGTGCAAGCACCCAACCTAGACAGGAAAACAAAAGGTACTACGCACCCAACAACTAAGATGAAACCTCCGGATCAGCAATGGGGATCTTTAACTCTGGTCGTCCTCGGGCACGTACTCAGGATCGACGTCCTCCGGCTCTACGTCCTCGGGTAGCTCTGTCTGGTCGTCGTACTCCGGCTCGGCACCTGACGTACAACACCAAAAGAAGGGAACTGTACGTCAGGTAAGGTCTAAAACCGAATGTCAGACTCTACTGCAAGTGTACTGAACTTTTAACATCGTTTTACTGGTTGATTAGCATGCTGAGGTTACAACAGAGTAGTAGAAAAAGTAACGCAGCAGGAAAGTAAAAGCGTGGCAAGCAGTAGTCGTAGCGTGTGCTACCGACTACGGGACTATCCTAAAGGTGTCAGGACAAGACGGAACTAGACAAGACAAGACGGACAGGACACGACATGTGAGACACGAAGGGTTCACGCATTACGGGTTGAGGGGGATCAGACCCTCTCCCCGTGCGCACGCTCAACCCTACCCCAAACCCAGAAACTCAGGACAAGAAGTACATAGATCACTTCCGCTAGGGAAGCACCTGAAACGCCCGCGGGCTTTTTGTGTCACAGAGATCACTCCCGCAAGGAGAGCATCTGAAACGCCCGAAGGCTTTTTGTATCACGGAGATCACTTCCGCTCGGGAAGCATCTGAAACGCCCGAAGGCTTTTTGTATCACGGAGATCACTTCCGCTCGGGAAGCATCTGAAACGCCCGAAGGCTTTTTGTGTAACAGTGACATGACACGACCAGTGTACGTGAGATGTTATTCTAGGGTGTCCACACGCACGCACGCACAAGATAATCCTACGGTGTCAAAGTTGTTATTCGTCGGCCTTAGACTTCGTCGTCAAGTCTAAGTCGTCAGGGTGACCCGGACACTATCATTTCACGTCCGGATCTAAACACTCACAGTCTAACAGTTCTAACAATTAAGACCAAGACGCGGTCAAAAACGTAAGTGGGTACACTTGCCTGCGGTGGCGAGTGTGTCGTTCATCCGGGGCGTTTCGTCTAGTCGTCGCGTCCGTGGTAGTCCGTCTGAAACAGTCACGGCGACGGTGTCAAGTCGCGATTTTCATCAAGTCCTATTTAGGTTCATTTCTAGGTTGTACGTGGCTACCCTAACAGTCACAAGTCAAAAGTGTCTGTTCAGCCTATTCGACGATTCTATCCTATGTGCACAGTTCAAAAAAGTCAGATCGTCGAAACTATTGTTCACAACATTTTAAAGGGGCAGAAAATAAATTTAATGTGTTAAGTTGCCGATTTTAGTTAGGTTTTCAGTTCTGCTACGATGTGGGTTGTGCTACGAGTTAGGGGAAACTAACCTCTTTCGGAGTCTGGGGGTAGTGCGGACGTAGCGTCTGGACTGTAGAAGATCTGCGTCGCCTACGGTGTCTCGGCTACGGGTAGCGTAGCGAGACTCGTTCGGGCAGCGAACGGAAGTACGGGCAGCGAGCATGATCAGTCCGACGGTAACAACAGTGAGCACGATCTACACACGCCTCACAACGTCCTCGGAGTGTCGGGGTGACACCGGGAGCACGGATCAACGGCTCTCGACGTCGGGAGTCACGGCGTGGCGGCGCTGCGGGCGAGGAGTGCGGCAGCGGGCGGCTCTGCTACGGCAGCTGCGCCGTGAGGGGAGAGAGAGAGAGAGATCAGAGTGAGAGAGAAGGGGGGGGGGGAATTGAAGGGGCGGCGGCTGCAAGTTCAGCCTAGGTTAACTCGTGAATAGGTTTAGGGTTAGGTAGGGTTTGGGGGTTTTAAAATAATTAAAGTGATAACTAACAATATGGTTAATAGAAGAAAAGGGGAAGATTGAGAGTCAAAGGGGTGTACATTCTGGGGTAAGTCTAGGGGGATTTAGTGAAGCAGTTTAGGAAAGAAGTTAAGACAGACTGAGTAGAGATTTAGCCAGATTTGGCTAATAATTCGAATTTGAACTGATTGGGAAATCGACGGTCGGGATTTATCCAAGCGATATATCTCAAATCGGATGTCAGAAAAATAATCTGAAAATACCAGGACGATCGTGGAGACGAGACGCGCAGATCTGCAGAGCCTGATCGTGTATAACGCCTACCAAAAATTTACGTAAAATTTGGGACGGCGTTTTGAGCCAAATGACTAAAACGCCCCTATTAGTTCATCATCGTTTTGAGAGAAAACGAGCCGTGAAATACATTCCCAAAAATTACTATAAAATTTTACATTCCCAACCGGTCACAACGGCATGTCACATCGCACAATTTGGAAACCAGAAATAGCCAAATAAAATCCGTGCACGATAAAGCACGTGCACGCAGAAAATCTCATAAGGTCGGAAAGCGACCGTTATAACCTTGGTTTGCGATAAAAATTCGGCAACAGACAAACCAAAACCCAATCCGAATCCAATAATCATCTAAATTTTAATGTGGTTGGATCTTATAGCGTATGTTATTGGCTTCGACCTTAGTCACTTAGGGGCTGTTCTTTTGCACGATTCCTCGAGAAAACACGCTGAAAAAGCACTGTTCATCATCTGTCACATGGATTCAAAGCCGACGGACGTTATTCTGTTCTTTTCGCCTAATTTTTTTCCCGGTCGGAACGTCCGACGTGGAGGGCAAATCGAGATTCTCAATCTCATTTTCATTCTCTCCACGAATCGCGCGGATTACAGGCGATTCCGAAGCATTGGCGGGTCCCTCGCTTACTCGCACCCAATCAGAACGTAGGTTTGTTTGTTTGTTTTGGCCATTTGCTTGCAGCACAACGGATCATTGTAGTGGGCCCCTTGATATTGAAACCCTTGATTACAAATTTTATTCCCATTTAATTATAATTAGTATAAATAAATAGTTATATTAATTAATTTATTTAGCTTTAATTATTTAGTTTAGGTATAAATAGAACAAATTAAATATGAGTTGACCCCACACTACTTTCTTCAACCAAAAGAACACACTACACGGAGTGGGCCCCACCTCAACTTTTCAACTCCACAATCCAACCCCACTTTCCAACAAAAGAACACACCACACCAAATTTCTCTCTCATCAGAATCCACACTTCTCAACTTTTCCCCATTATACTTTCTTATAAAGGGCCTGTTCTTTTGAGTGTAATGGGGTTGGGTAAAGTGGGAGGAATAAAGGAATCAAGAGAGAAAATTTTAGTTTTGTGTTCATTTGGATGAGAAAGTGGAAGGAGAAAGTGGAGGAGAAAGGAATTTCTCATGAAATCCCTCATTTTAGTTTCTTTTTAGAGGGGAATAGAGAGGGAAAGAGGTTTTGAGAATCCCTTTACGCTGGGAAAGCAAAAGAACGGGTTTGGGGAATCCCAATCGGTTTTTCCCCAAAACACTGTTCACAATAGTGAAAAAAGTAGGATTCCCCTCGTTTACACTCAAAAGGACAGGCCCTTAGACCCAGTTTGTCACCAATAGTTATGTTGGTATTGAGGCTAATCATAGCCAAACGTCCAAAGCACATGTGTGCTGGCCCAATCAAGCAATAGATCTCAGCGGCATTTTGGGAAAAAAAATTAGTCAGTTTGCACCTTCGTTTGGGTGCAAAGTAGTTAGTGCCAACACCCCTACTGTTGGGGACAAAATCATCAACATTAAACCCAATTCTGGGTGGGTTCTCTATTTTTCAGTTTTAGGGCTACGATAAATATTTGCTTTTTTCATGTTTGAGGTTTAGTGATTACGACGGGTGTACACGTGTTACACGTCTCATGTTTGTTGCTTTCCGATGGATTTAAAAAAAACCAGATCTGGTTTGCTGGTGGTGCTGCAGTGGCTTCACCTTATCCAAATGTCTGCTTTTGGTGGCGTAAGTTTTGTATTTTTTCACAGAAACATCTTAAACTTCGAAAAGAACTTAAAACTGTTGTGAATGTGTATTTACTGGGTTGGATGAGTTATTGGGCCAACCCAAGTGGTTGGGCCCATACCCACTTGTATTCTCCCCTTTGGCTATAAATATAGACTTGAGGGCTCTCCCCTCAGTACTTGATTCATAACACGTTATCAGCACGGGTCTCTAAAATTTTTTTTCCCACAAATTTTTCCGTTCGTTGCGAAGGCGAAGGCGAAGGCAAGACGGTAGATCCACGAGCGCGGTGCAAGGCTTCCTCCATCAAGGGTCGTCATCCGCGTAGGGCTTCGAGCAACCGTCGCTATATCCGGAGGACGGATATAGAGGTAAAAACTCTAAAAACAAAGTTTTTTAAATCATACGTATGATTACCCCTCCCCTAGATCTCACAAGATCGTCATGGGGATTCATCGTCGCCTTGAAAACGACGGATTTTTCATCTCAAAAACCCAACTTTTAGGGTAAAAACTCAATTTTTAGGGTAAAAACCCTAATTTTGAACCCTCCGGCGGCTACCCGTCACCGGACCACCCCCAAAACCCTCCCCTCGCCGGAAAACCCCCCCACACCACCATGGCCGCCTCCCCCTGCAGGGGGGGCGGCCCCCGCCGCCGCCCCTGCAGGGGGCGGCGGCCCCCCCTTGGCCGCCTCCCCCTGCAGGGGGGCGGCCCCCTTGGCCGCCTCCCCCTGCAGGAGGGGGCGGCCCCCGCCGCCGCCCCTGCAGGGGGCGGCGGCCCCCGTGGCCGCCTCCCCCTGCAGGGGGGGCGGCCCCCGCCGCCCCTCCTGCAGGGGGCGGCGGCCCCCGAGGCCGCGCCCCCTGCAGGGGGGCGGCCCTGGCCGCTCCCCCCTGCAGGGGGGCGGCCTCCGCGGCCGCGCCCCCCTGCAGGGGGCGGCGGCAGCGCCGGCCCTCCCCCCTGAAACCCTAGGGAAAAAGGAAAAAAAAATTTAAAATTTAAAATTTCCAGATCTGTGGGCCTGAAGCCCACAGAAGATCTGTGGGCTTCAGGCCCACAGAATTCAAAAAAAAAAAAATTCCAGATCTGTGGGCCTGAAGCCCACAGCAGATCTGTGGGCTTCAGGCCCACAGATTTCAAAAAAAAAAAAGAAGCCTATGGGCCTGAAGCCCATAGGCCGACTGCGGGCTTCAGACACGCATGCTGTTTTATCTGAAAGAGAAAAAAAAAATTGGGGGAGGCAAAGGCTATTAACAAGCCTTAAAAGGCAACTTGCTAGCCTAAAAATTAATTTAAAAAGGGGATTTACGGGCAAAATATTCGTGAAAACTCACGGAACAAATATCGGGCAGGCGAGGACTTTTTGGGGATTCTTGGGGGGGCTTTTGGGATGATGAGGGAAACTTTTTCCTCTGACAACGAAAATGTTTATTTTGGGCTCTTAATCAATTTAATTGATTAAACCCATTCAATTTACAACCTTTGCATTGTGATGATTTTTTTTCCTGCAAAAATCATATTTACATGCTTTGCATCTCTGGTATATTCTGTTGGATACTATATGCGTGGTTGTGCATTGTATTTAAAACTTAATAATTAGGAAGATCCTGCGACCGCTCTGCCGTTAGTAACCTAACGGTGTATGACGTTGCCCAGTGGTCCAATAATTATTAAGTGTTTAAATTATCTATCCATCTCTGCGAATATTAAATGCCTGTGATGCCTGTGATGAAAATGCCTGATGAAAATGTTGATGAGCACAATATTTCTGCATGAATTGATAAATGTGGTTTTTGGATCGGCCGTTTAGTCCCACAGTTTATTTCCCGCACTTTTCTTTTATTTTTGAGAGAAATTGTAGTGAGGAATTTATGTAAATGTCAAAGAAAGAAGACCAACTTCCACGAAGACGGAGGCCACGCTTGAAGATGGAGATATCATATGGGACCCACGGGGTTTCCAAAGTTGTATTTTCATTTTCTTTAAGCTGCAAATTTGTATAATTTGGACTGTGGACTTTTTTGGACTCTTTCTTGTGGGACTGGCCGATCCACACATTTAGTTTTTCATTAAATATTGCCTCCGCATGAAAATGTTTCCTCTAAATTAATTATTCATGCATGTTTGTGCTCTGCTAGATAAATGGCTAATATTGCAAGCGTTAATTTCGAAGTACTGGAAGCATCAGGTAGAAACTATCTAAGCTGGCAGCTAGATGTAAAGTTTCACCTGTGGGCAAAGACCCTCATCGCTGCTGTGACTGAAAAAGAAAATGTTAGCGATATAAGAGAAGGCGCAAGCCATCATCTATATTCGCCGCCATATGGACAAGACCTTAAAGGCTAAATACCTTACGGTCGAAGATCCACTTGAGCTATGGACTGCCCTTGAGGACAGGTATAAACATCAGAAAGATATTATAATCCCAAGGGCACGATACGAGTGGGAGAACCTGAGACTGCAGGACTTAAAGTCCGTTGCTGAGTACAACTCAGCACTGTTTAGCATCACCGCACGCCTGAAGTTGTGTGGTGAAAAAGTCTCAGAAAATCGCATGCTGGAAAAGACGTATACGTCCTTCCATGAAAAAAAAATGCGATATTCATGCAGCAATACCGTGAACGAAAGTTCACCAAGTATTCCGAGCTGCCGCCATGTTTACTCATGGCCGAGTAAAACAGAGAGCTTCTTCTCTCCACTCACAATATACGCTCCCAGGCACTGCCCCCCACAAGAAGCTCACTATTCCTCTTCCTTCAAAAAGAAGAAAGATAATAAAAGAAAAGAAAGACCACAGAAGGGGGGTCAACAGAAAAATGCCAAGGGCCATGCACAGCAACAGCGAAATAATGAAAGTAAGCGGAAGTTCACGTGGCACAGACATGACAAAAATGATTCACCCCCACCCAAGAGGGAATGGGAAGACCAGTGCCATAATTGTGGCATGAAAAGCCACTGGTCCAAAATGTGCCGAACTTCGCAGCACCTCCAGGATTTGTATAAAGAAAACAAGAAAAATAAAGCTGAAACAAACCTGATGACCTCTGATGCTCCAGTCAAGTTTTCAGCTGACAAACTTCGAAAATGATGACCTGCTTGATTAGCCTTTATTTTTAGCAATTTGTTTTGAGAATAATTTATGAGAGCTTTTGCATTATGCAATCTGTTTTTGAACAAAAATTTTAGTATACAATAAATGAAAATGTTTATCTAAATATGCATGTGCCGATATGTTTCATCTTTTGAAACTGCTCTCATAAATGCTTAGTAGACAATAAACACGTACGATTTCTTTCAATACAAAGCCCAATATCAGGGCTATATTGAAGATCCAGGGAATGCAACACAGTTGCCCCCAAACGACACAAAAATAATGGATGCACTAATCCCTCCGAATTCCAAAAAGAAACTTTCTAAAGTTTCAAGGACATCCGTTTCAACGGATCCCACTTGGAAACAACAAATGTAAATGAAAAATTACCGTATGCAACGTCTCAAGAAAAAGGAGTAAAATCCACACTTGAACGTTTTGAGAGCCTTATAGGCCTCTACCATACGAAGATTCGGAGAAAGGAAGCAGAATTAAACGGAGCACCTGAAGTGCCCTACATCAGCCAAGTTTTTACTCTGGCATGATGGACTTGGCCACCCTGGATTTGTAATGATGCACAGCATCTTATCCTATGGGTATGACTTAAAGAACCAGAAGATTCTTCAGAAGGGAAAAATTCTCTCGCATCCCTTACTATAAGGGAAGATTAATTACAAGGCCATCTCCACGAAAAGTTGAAAAAGGATCTCCACGCTTCCTCAAAAAGAATACAAGGAGACAGATGTTGATAAAATCCACCACCCCTAGTGGACTATTTTGGTACTTCATTGTACTGATAAATGCATCCTCAGAATATTCGTACCTATGTCTACTATAAGACCCGCAACTTAGCTTTTCCAAAGCTATTGGCACAAGAATAAAAATGTTGCGGGCACATTTTCCAGACAATAGAATGTTGTAAATAAGTCTGGTTAATGTTGGGAAATATACCTCCCAGTCTTTTCAAGAGTACTGCCAGTCAACGGGAATCGAAAATGAACATACAAGTGCCGCATGTTCATACCCAAAATGGGTCGGCAGAGTCACTGAAAAGTAGACTCCAATGGACTGAACGTCCATTAAATCCCGATTGCCTATGGATGCATGGGGACATGCAAACTCTGCATGCTGCATCGTAAATGAAAATAAGACCCTCTGGAGGTCAGAGTCTCCAATGCAATTTGCATACGGAATGCCACCGAACATTTCTCATCTGAGAATCTTCGGTCGCGCAGTCTCAAATCCCCATTGCACCACCAAAGAGGACCAAAACGGTACTCAACGTCGCCTAGGTATCCATGCAGGGTTTGACTCACCCTCACTTATAAGATACCTAGAACCCCAAACGGGGGGCGTAATTAAGGCACACCTTGAAGACTGTGATCTCGATGAGACAAGTTTTCCCAAAAATAGGCCCAGATACTGGAAAATCTGGCGCGAAGAAAATTATAACATGGGTTACAAACAGCTTGACCCACTATGATCCGGTAACAATACAATGTGTAGATGAGATCCAGAAGATCTTCCACACACAGAACACTGTTCACCAATTACCGAAATCATTTATTGACAACCAGAAGATTGTCAGATCACACATCCCTGCTGCAAAAACTCCAGCTAGGATGGACATCCCCGAGAATGGATGCAATCCACCAGCAGCAGAAGTGGCTGATCCTCAACAGAAAAGAGGCAGACCACCAGGCTCCAAGGACAGAAACTCCTGGAGACCTTAAGACAATACTACCACAGGACAATGAGCTCCTGTCCACACCATCACCCTTTCCGGAATCCACTGCAGAGGAATTGCCGGGAAAAAGTGAAATTAAGTAAATGTTGTACGTACTGGGGAGGTGTTGGACAGATAGAACATACATTGTCGACAATGTATTCACGTATCATATTGCCATATACATCGCAATGGCGATGATGTCAGTAAATTATCGTTCCACACTCCGTTGCTAGAAGGCAAACGTTGAGATTGGCCAAACGTGGAACATGGCAATAAAAGATGAGCTGGACTCACTTTATGAAACGTGAAATGTTCGGACCTGAAGTCCAGACACTAAAAGGTGTCAAACCTGTGGATAAAACAAAGTATTGCAAACATAAGAAAAATAAATACAAAATCGTATGCTATACGGTACAACCTATAGCCCAAGGAAAATTTTGCTGAAACTAGGGATCGAACAAATTCAAATGAGCATGTCTCATAAATGATGCATCAGTCTCCCTAAGTTATCAAAAGCGAATACCTTACGATTTGGCGAAGGAAAATTTTGGATATGCTGTTATTGGATGTTGTGACGGCATACCTTCGTGGATATCCTGTAAAGATAATTTCCACATTTCCTTAAAATGCCTGAATAGACTTCGGGACGTCTATTCAAGAAAAACAATAAGTATAAGTAAATGTACAACCAAGAGAATCACTTGACAAGTCAATGATTCCTACTGAAGGTTGTCTTTGCATCTGTGCAAAGAACAGGATTAGAGATCTTAGTTGTAGACAACTAACATCTCATCGGATCTCCTGAAGAGAAAACCGAAATAAATGTACCAGCCTGACTTTTAAACATGAAATAAAAAGACCTAGGCAAATATAAAGTCATGGCTCATAGAATCCTGTTAAAAACGCCCAGAAGTGCGTTGAAGATATTAAAAGGACCATTGTCATCCAAAGTACACCCACGATGGTACACTTACTGGATGGACAAAAAGAACCCTTCCGATCGCTGGAAGAGGGGGAGGATATAACTGGTCCCAAAGTCCCTTATCTTAGTGCAATCATGCACTCCTGGCTAACTGCATGTGTCCCGGTATAGCAATTGCAGTAAACTCATTAGCCAGAGATAGTTGGCACCTAAAAAGGGCCATTAGACCTGAGTTAAGCCTTCTGCGCTTCCTCCAAGGGTCGAAATATTTGGACTTACAAAATGTAGTAGCATCCTCCAATGTTCATGCAAATGCATGTTTTAGGTCCAGTCCCTATGCTGAGAAATCACAGAACGGGTACCCACAGAGGAATGGCGATCCCATGCAGATCTGCAAAGCAACTTATGAAGGCAACATCATCCTATCATTCCGAGATCCTCACCATTCCAGAATCACACCAATGGTGTATTTGAGGGCGCCTGGTGGTACATCACATCCCAGTGACGACTGGGATAGAGGCTGGTTCTGTGGAGCTGACCATATAGTCTGAAGACCACATCAGAGGCGACGAAACTTAGCAACCTCTTCAGAGTTTCTGGATTCAGCAGCTACTTGATGGTGACAAAATTTGTAATCTGTGTATATTTTCGGAATATTGTAAATAGGAGTGATGAGATAAGCCTAAGAGATCTGAAAGCCTAAGAGCTCTTACAAATCAGGGGGAGTTGAGGGAATTTGTACTCTTTTCCCTTAGCTATGGTTTTTCCCACTGAGTTTTCCATAGCCAAAGGTTTTAACGAGGCAAATCAAATCAACTCTGGATCCCGAAGTATCCACCCCTCTGTGACGCTCAGAATCCAGAAGCATTCATGAGCAGAGTCACTTGTACAAATCAGGGGGAGTTAAAGAGAGTTTGCACTCTTTTTCCTTAACTATGGTTTTTCCCACTGGGTTTTCCATAGCCAAAGTTTTTAACGAGGCAAATCTCACCAACTCAGGATCCTGAAGTATCCACCCCATGTGAGACCCATACAGGCTCAGAATCCTGAAGTATTCATGAGCAGGGTCCACAACTATGGCTGGATAAGGGGGAGTGTTGTGAATGTGTATTTACTGGGTTGGATGAATTATTGGGCCAACCCAAGTGGTTGGGCCCATACCCACTTGTATTCTCCCATTTGGCTATAAATATAGACTTGAGGGCTCTCCCCTCAGTACTTGATTCATAACAAAAACAATATATTAATAGTCCTAGTTTTAGGAAAGCTTGATTTTTCTTCTTCTAAAGTTCAGAATTATTTTACGAAATCAAGACACAATTCAAGGTAACACTATGAAATCATGGTAAGATTCATGACGATGCTGCGAAATTTGACAAGTTTTTCTAAAATTCAAGAATCCAAAGTAAATTTGTGTTTATTGAAATTCATGATGGTTTTGCCAAACTCAGGCTTAATTCTAAACCCCTCCCCCGCCAGGCTGCATCTGGGAGACGCGCCACCGTGGCGGCGTTAGTTTTTCGCGATTTCAAAAATGATAATTCTTGGCGCGCAACGAACGGCCGGATCATACTCCACACCATCACGTGAGCCTGACGGTGCGCTTCTTAAAATCCCCACCGAATCTGGGTACATTTACATATTTGCCCTCAAACTAACATGACAGCGTTCCCGGGCCAATTATCACATCAGGCGTGCCCATTTTCGTCAATGCGCGCGCGTGCCGGTAAATTTTGAAATCGCAAAATCCTCGCGGGCAGGCAGTCGATTCCCCCGATCTGACTCTGAGGGGCAAAATAGGAAATTAATAAAATAATTTTTTTGAAATTACTCTGAAACTGGCCTCTCTGCCCGCCCGCCAGAAGAAACCCTCGCTTAAAATCTCAACCCCTTTCGAACAAACGGACCGTGGACAAAAATTTGCTCCCGAATTCTTCGATTGGTTGAGTTCAGTTTTAGGGGATTAGAGCGGGAGATAACTAAGTGAAGAAGATGTCGTCGTCTTCGTCCACGTTCTTGGATCTGGGAGGATCGATGCATCACGCCTACAGCAGGAAGCAGAAATCGCTAGGCCTCCTTTGTTCGAAGTAATTGCGGATGTCTGTTCCCATGTTTGACCGCGAGTTGATTTGGATCTGCAAAATTTCTGAATTTTTTGTTTGGTTACTTGAATATTTTTGCAGTTTTGTGAGCCTTTACAATAGAGACGACGTGGAATCAGTTGGCTTGGATGATGCCGCCAGGAGATTAGGGGTCGAGAGGAGGCGGATCTATGACATCGTCAACGTATTGGAGAGTGTTGGGGTCAGATTTCGATC
The DNA here is from genome assembly GCA_030789695.1 of Scilla litardierei. Lineage (NCBI taxonomy): Eukaryota > Viridiplantae > Streptophyta > Magnoliopsida > Asparagales > Asparagaceae > Scilla > Scilla litardierei. Next base: position 218,384,844 of record CM061134.1, on the reverse strand, counting down.
CTTTTCCCCTCAAACTAGTTTCCATGAGTTTAAAGATCTAACTTTTAACATATGTGTGTGTGTGTTTTTCTTTCAGATTTTAGCGAGAAAAGCCAAGAATCGGTACTCATGGATAGGGTTTTCTGGGGTCCCGAAGGCCTTGGAACTTTTGAAAGTATGTATTCTTTACCCCAATTCTTCAACAGCTAGTGCTATTTTCTCCATTTCTCCCCAAGTTTGAAATTTTTTTGATCTAAAATCAGGAAGATGCCCTAAAGGAGAAATCGGGCTTGGATGCGGAACCCATATCTTTCAAAGAAGAAGTATGAATTTTATTTTTAACTTTTTTACTCCCAAATTTTTTCTCATGTTCGTGGAACATTATATCAGTTTCCCCCCAATCTAGCAATTAAGACTGTTCTTTTGATTTGGAAAGGATTTGGAGGACGATGAAGATGATAGATCTTTAGATCAGAATGGAGATTACGGGGAGGACAAACCTACCTCCTCAAAGGGAAAATCTGGTAATGCTATTGTAATTTCATTTGACACTGAAGTTGGCTTGTTTGTTTCAAATGCTGTCTGAAGTTGAAAGACTAGTTCTTATTTGCTGCCATTTATTTTCAGGTACGGAAAATCGAAGGGAGAAATCACTTGGTATGCTCACAGAGAATTTTGTGAAGCTCTTCCTCACCTCAAATGTAAGCAGTAGCAATTTTTTAGTTGTCTTCGTGCAATAAATTCACTTTAAAGGTTAGTATTGAGACCAGATATATGTAGGGCACTAGAATCGTTTTTGTGCAGAATTTTGCATAATATCAGAGAGTTGTGCACATCCATTACCATAGTTATATTTGCTACCCTGAAAATGCTGAGCATTGACTTGTTCTAGCAAATTCGCTAATAGGTGGACACTGTGTCACTAGACGAGGCTGCAAGATTGCTGCTTGGTGATGTCCATGACCCATCTCAACCTAGAAGTATAGACCTCTCTTTGTATATTGTTTAATTTTCTTTTTTCCCTTTGTTTATGCACTCAAATACATGGTTTCTTATTTCAAGGCAATAATGCAGCCAAAGTAAGGAGACTATATGATATAGCTAACGTGCTGTCTTCGCTCAATCTCATTGAGAAGGTATGGCTTAAGAGTTTATATGTTTGCAACGTGAGAAGGTGAATGTGAAAAAGAAAAATTTCTCATAATTTTCTATTTTCCCCCCTGCATTAATTGGGGTTTTTAGCAGACACACAATGCTGAGACAAGGAAGCCGGCATTTAGGTGGCTTGGGTTGGAAGGGAGGCGGAGTGCAGTCACAGTTGCCATACCACCCAGCCCAAAGCACGGCTTAAAGAGGGCTTTTGGGACGGATGTAACCAATGTTGACTTGAAAAGGAGCAAATCGATGTCGTTTGCTGAGAGGAAGCCTGGCAAACTGAGACTCGATGACACGAGTGAATGCGATCTTTCCGCTCAAAAACAATCGCAGCCCTCCAAAGGATATGTTTTTGGGCCTTTCACTCCACTTGGATTGCCCAAACAAGAGGATAATGTTGTGGATGACGGCGGGTTAAAAGCTCATAACTGGGAGACATTGGCGTCTTCATTCCGCCCTGAATACCACAACGAAGGTTTGCGACATGTCTCAACTATGCCATAATATGCACATTGTTTTCCCTTATAGCTTTTATTTTACTGAAATTTATTGGATTTTATTCAGTGCCGGCAAATTTTCCCAATCTAAATTCCTTTGAGAGGGACATTGTGATTGTTTTTTTTGGGAAGATAGAACTTCACGTTCCTTTCCAATTGAGACTTTACAACTGTAAATGAATTTGAGATTGGAAGCCAAATCCTGCTTCCAATGTCAAATACACCAAAAGTACGGTTACAGGAAATGGACGTTTAACAAAATCTCACAATTAGCAACATAATCCCGCTCAATGGTCTTGATCTTCTTTATGGGGACTTGTTCAAATCTGATTTGCAGTTCATTTTTCAGGCCTATGAAGACTTTCTTTGGAGTTTCCTCCTTGAAGTTGAATATCCTTTGTTTCCTCTCATGCCAAACTCCATAAACGCTCGCTGTAACAAACGTGCCAAGTGTCTAATACTTCACCCGGCAGTATCTCTGGCCGGTAATTCGTAATTGCGTCCAATTTTTGAACTGCAGCGGGAACTTCTGCAATTTCAGCCATACCCTTCATCAATCAGACTACTCAACCATTTACATTTGAAGAATAGATGATCAATAATTTCCGGTTCTCCTGAGTAATTGGGATACCAAAGTCAAGCCAGTCTTTGGGGTATATTCCTGGACACTGGGATTGTTTGATTGCCGACATTTAAATTTAACTTCTTTGCAGAAACCTTACCAAAGGATACATTTTGCTCTGTATCTGTTCAACGTCATAACCAGATTGTTGTGATGGGCAATACATAATTTCAGTAAGCGGTTGTTTAGTCTGCTTTTTAGTATTTGATTTAAAAAATATACTATATTAGGTTTCCGTTATTGTATATGCTTTTGATGCTGATATCATGATGCTTCCTGCACTACAACCACAACTGTCAACATTTTCCTTGAAACTCTTCTTGAAGACATTGCTGATGTTTACGTACCACATTCTCAAATACCCTTTTAGGCAGACTCTAGCTTGAAGTAGAAATTATACAATATGTTGTAACTTGTGCTCTGTATCATGCAGCTAATAACAAAGTCTATTTTCTCTTCCCTGCTGTATGTATGGTCACTGCTTGAACCTTCTTGAAACCATAGTAATCACAGTAAGCTATTCGTCAACTTCTCAACCTTGAGGTCAATGATTTAGTCAAAATGTGACTTCTTTTTCTTAAGGAAGATATAACTACCATTTGGGATTAAGAGGCATCTTGAGAAGAATATATTAGGAAAAAAAAAGAGAAGTCTGGAGTGTCATTCATCCGTGTTCTAAATTCTCATCTTTATACATATATGTATGATCCTATTTGAATATGAAAGCTTCTTCCTATTGAGACACTGCATCTTACGAAGATTAGGCATAGATCTTGATTTTTATGCCCATCTGTTTTTTTGTCAATGTCGACAGCCTTGAGCGAGCTATTCGCCCACTACACAGAGGCATGGAAGAGATGGTACGATGAAATTGCTCAAGCAAACACCCAAAGATAGGAACTCCATCGCAAACGGCCCTTAGGTCAGCGGCGTATCCCCCTGCCTTCTCCAGGGGCCACCAGGATTCGATCCTTGGTGGGTGCGTGGCTCTTGCGCACGGTTTGCCAAGTTTCCGGTGGATTAAAAAAAGGAAAAATAAGAAAGGAACTCCATCCAGTCATTCCAGTCATTTATCATGACTAGAAAACACCATTCCTCTTTTTAAACCTCCTTTAGGCTTTCATTCTCTTGTAGCCTGCTCATCCATATAACAGTGAACAGATATCATCAACATCAGGTTGATAATATTCTTCTTGTTTCTTACATTGAACAAATGTCATGAAGAACAAATGTCATGAAGATTGTATCCACTGACAAATGTACTTTTGTACACTGCAAGTCTTTCAACATGAATACAAGTTACATAGTGAATACTTTCGATTTTTATCAGTTGCAGTTTTTTTTCCTTCATAAATGAGCAAATCTCTACTGTTGCTGGATTTGGATCTTGATTCTGTAAATGTAAATAGACTGCAAGTTGGTGCTATAGATATGACCCAAAATGCATCTACGCACCCAGTTCACTGAACATCAAAACCAGGGCTTCTATGGATATATCCTCCTATGGCGGGCTCCTCATGCTCGACAATGCTCTTAACAAAACCCTCTTCGGTCCCTTTATGGTTTGCGGCGGCCGAAGGAGAAGGCTGTGACTATCCCATGGCCGGTGAAGCGTCCTGTAGCTTCTATTTAGTTCCGTTGCCTGATGAGCTATTGCTGGTCATAGGCTACGGCAATTACATGCAATTCGAGTATTTCATGTGGCATGAGGGGGAGGAGGAGAGGCTAAAGACTGATGGAGGTGGGGAGTGGTTGGTGTTTTTGACTTCTGATGGGGATCAAGGCGAAGGGAAACGAAGGGCTATGGCTTGCAACGTTGTCGGGTGGATAAGGAATCACTTGTGTTTCCGGTTGTATTCTTGCCATTGAAGTAGTCGGATGGTTGTAGTATTTGACGTAGGACGACGAGTAATGAAGTGGGCAGTTGATAGGGCATTAGGCGAGCTGACCATGATATGGACATGATCTGATCTGAGCTATCTTTGGGCTGTCTGCAACACAAAAAGTTTGTTAGGCGGGTCGGATCTATGGTCCGACATAATCCTCTCCGATATTTAATTCAGTCGGTGTCTCAAGGAGGTTTGGGTTAACGAAGTTCGACTTGTTGGGAGGTTGTCCGCTAGTTCTCACACCGAGTTATGTAGGAAATGTAGACTAAGACCGATGCAGATACCACAGTGGAAGTTTGGTTATCAGTGAATGTCTGGGGATGCCTGGGATTGGCCAAAAAAATTCTTTCTTTGTTGTCTGAGAGGCTACTTATAAGCAGATGATGTTAGAGGGTAAGGTCTGAGTCTTTATGATGCTTTATTGCATTTGGGTCTGAGCTGTCACCATTGATGACAAGCTGAATGTGCAATCATTGAATGCACATATTGATGATGAGCTGATCGGTCGGCATTGATGATGAAGCCCAACGATTAGCCTGGCGGATGTGAAAAATGGAGAGTCGGGGCATTGAAGGTCGGCTTGGTCCGCCCTAAATGTCACCATAGCCTACTCATACTCCAGAGGGATCAAGTTGGGCACCGACGTCGGAGGAAGGAGACCACCCCATGGCCATGTATCTAGGTAATCATCGGGTCCGGAGAGCATCGGCCGCTTATTCGAAGTTGCGGCTTGAGTAGCAGTGGCATCCTTGGAGGTTGAGCTTGGAGGACCGACCTTACCCTTATTCTTCTTCTTTTCTGCTCGGTTGGGTTCAGCCAAAGGCCGGTCCCTTTTCTTCCTTGAACCACTCGTAGCCTGTCCTGAGTGGCCCGCTTTTGACGAATCTCCGACGAGTTCGGCCGAGCTCCCAACAACCTTAGCTGAGCTTCCAGAAGCCATGGCCGAGCTTTCGCCAGCCTTTGCCGAGCTCCCTGCAATTGGGACCGAGCTGTACCCCTCCTTCATTGCTAAAGATGCCGATGGTCTAGCAGACGAGCTCCCCTCGGACTTCCTAAGTCTAAGTCGAAGGAGGGCCGCCATTTTGGGGTCCAACGAATGTTGCTGTCCCACTATAACTGCAAGAAGAAAAAGGATTAGGGTGAGCAAACATGAATGCGAGATTTAAAAATAGGCCTTACCCGTTGTTCTTCAAAACATCGTCTGACTGTAAAAACGTAATAGACTTCTCGGAGCTAGGCAAAGCTAGTAAACGCTTGGCCACACCCCACTCTACGTAGGAAAGGGCCATTTCTTGCGAAATCACGGAGCCTGAACGGCCCCAATGGGTATGAAAGGGTGCCTCACTAGAAGAATTACAAATACATAGTTTTTCTTCCAGTAATGGACGAAGCTTGGAAGCCCCGACCTGAGATGCTTCTTCCTCCTAGCGGTGATATAAGACCACACATTGTATTTATGAAGCTTTACCTGGAAGAAGTGACAAAAAAGTGCTAAGGTTGGCTCTGCTCCCTTAAGCAAACAATGTATGAGGAAGCCAACCAAAGTTCCAATAGAGTTCGGAGCGAGTTGACAGAGGGGAAAGCTCAAGAAAAGTGAAAATTTTTTTACGTATATACTGACCACACACTTGTCAGGGAAACAGATCCTCTCATTATGGCGAGAGATCCTAACCCAAAAGTAGGTTGGAGGTATGCATATTGGATCTTCGGTAGTGAAGAAGCAGATGCCACAGAGACCAAATTTCTAATCCTTTTGTGCACCTCAAATTCTTCTTCCCCAGATCGTAGAATCGAAGCCTTTAAACTGGGGGCCTCGCGGGCTAAGCCTTTCCCTTTGTCAATGGTACTCTTGGAGCCTGAGGGTTGAGTGATATCCGACACTTCATCAGAATGGGAAGGCTACCCAGACCAAGAAACCTTATGCGTGCTGCCAGTTGAGTGCTCGGCCAACGACATCTTTGGAAGTCGATAACTAATTGTAACTATGGCGATGGGGCTGTCAGATTGTCCCTTCTCGGCACGATCCGTCTTAGTCATCAATCTAGCCACTTCAGAATCTGAGAAAGAAGAAGATGAATGATGCATATACGAGAGAACTACCTTGCACCAACGACAGCGAACTTGGACAAAGAAGAAGGCAAAAGGGAGAAGGAGCGCAATTTTTTCAGAAAGCTGGGGAAGAGTCTTCTTTAGCCCTCGTTCTCCATTTATACAAGATTGCACGTCCTTTGAGGTAAGCTCAGCTGTTTAATCCTGGACGCATATCGACATCTCAAAGCAGCGACCTTTCAAATTTTGTGCCCTTTTTTGGTGAGCAAACCCTTGGGCATGGAGCTTTGGCGGCCAACAATAAATGCGTCGTCTTGATTGTCGTGTCCATCCATTCTATACGTGTTACATCACCCGACCTCAATCGCTACGTCGGTTGAGCCCGGGAGATGGGGTCCATTGATACAACCCTGGTCTGACCCAGTGACCGCTCGATTATTTATTTTGAGCCGACATACCTAGTAAAGTCCATGACTGTAGGATCTGAAATTAAAGGGAGGAACACTACAGGGTGGTGAATAGTGTTTTATAATGATAATAAGGAAATTACGCCAAATTATAAAACACTTATGCAACCTTAGTGCGGAACAGAAAAGAGAGAACAACAACACAAAGAATACAAACGCAAACACCGGATTTACCTTGGTTCGGATTCACCGAGTCTCCCCGACTCCCTTGAATCCTACTCCAGTAACCCACTAGTCAACCTGCTAGTGATTAGTGTTCTACTAATACCCATATGTCAAAACCTGGCAAGTGTAAAACCAATACACATTCTTCTTCCACTGACCACAACCCGTGAATGGATCACTCTCATAACTCGAGAGTATATCTTAAATATCAAAGAGAAAAGAGAACTGAAATGCCCAATGTAAATCAATTTACATAACATATGCCTTGAATAATGCTTTTAAGAATGACGCAATAAGGTGTGTGTGATGTGCTCTAAATGATGAGAGTTGAGCACTTACTAATTGTCTCAAGATGGTTAGCAATGAATGCTTGAAGCTTGATCTTGAAAGCTTTGGACACAAGTTGAAACTTAGAGCTAGAGCTTGAATGACGTTAAATGCTCTTGAATGCTCTAGAGAAGGATTAATGACTTGCAATAACTTTGGAGTGTATTCAATGGTGTGTCTAAGAGTTCTCAAGTTAAGACATTAAAACCATATAAATAAGCCATCGAGCTCTGTCTAAAATCAAAGAAAAATCCCAAGCAGTAAATGCTGGAAACAGCTATTAATGTGTAGAAATCCACGTCACACGGCGCCTGAAATAGACAGACTAGACGCCTGCTGTACTGTTCTGATTGGGACATAAATGCAGTCTAATTGACACTTAGCAGACGTCTGAAGAAGTCTTCCCAGATGCTTGGTCCATTTTCTAGACGTCTGGCTCAAAGGCATCATGCGCCTGATCATACTGACAGTGAAGAACTGAGTTATTGGAAATTTTGGTCCGAATACTCAGACGTCTGATGTTCATCATTCAGACGTCAGGTCAACGATACAGACGTCTGGCAACACAACTTCAGACGTCTGATCATGACTGACTGCAGAGTTTGAGCTACTGGAAATTTTGCTCATAAATAAACTGGCGTCTGATGTATATCATCTAGGCACTTGACACACTATACAGATGTCTGGACGCATATGTAGTGCTCTGTGAAGCTACTGCACATGTACTAGAGGGGGGGGGGGTGAATAATACTTTAAAATAATCAAGATAGTTATTCCTAATTATTGTGCAAGAAACAAACGACAATGCGGAATAAACAACAATCAACAAGAGATAGTCAAACGCAAACAAAACATGTAACGAGTTCGGATCCACCCAAGTCTCCCCGACTTATTCCCGGTGATCCTACGTCCCAACCACCCGGATCCCCTCCGGATACTTGAGTTAGAAACCCTAACTCAAGATTTAGCACTATGAAATTCTTGTGAAAAACGTTCACAAGACCAAATCATACAAATGACATGTGACTCCCACAAACCGGGATCACACCCTCTCTCACAACCGAGAGACACAATTCAAATAACAATTGAAATGAAATAAGAAACACTTACCACAAAATCCTATGCCTTGAGTATAACTTACCAAATTAGGGCAAGAAGGGATTTTGGGGAAGAAGATGTCACCAAACCCTAGCTCCTTGAAGATGACCAGTAGTGGAGGCCTAGGGTGGAGTATGGTGACTGGAATCAAGCTCTTGGCTTGAGAAGCTCACAATGGAGAGAATCTCTCTTGAGGAATTAGGGCTCAAGGCGTTGAGGGAGAGATTCTTGTGAGGGAGAGAGAGCTTTGAAATAGCTTGGGAGAGCTCTTCTCTTAGGTCTGAAATTGCTTGGAAATAGGACCTCTAACACCTCTTCAAACGAATCAGGATTCTATTTAAAGGGGCAAGAGAAATCGAGTTTGAAAAAATCCCAACGGCTTTATTCTGAAGCAGACTAGTCGGTCTAAGAAGGATCACTGACCGATTAGTTCATCAACTAGTCGGTCGGTGATTCAGCATGGACCGACTAACAGCTCGACAGCCAAAAGAGTGATTTCCAGGCAATATGAACTAGTCGGTCTAAGAAGACTTGCCAATCGACTAGTTTGCCAACTAGTCGGTCGGTGAGTGTTCTTTGACCGACTAAGAGTGAAATGCACGTAGCTGAATACAAGTTACACTAGTCGGTCTAAGAACAAATGCTGACCGACTAGTGTCACAACTAGTCGGTCGATGAATGTTCTTGGACCGACTAAATGTAAACAGTAACTCAGGCTGTACAGAGGCAAGCTCAACTAGTCGGTCTGAGAAGGATTCCTAACCGACTAGATCTTCATCCAGTCGGTCGGTGAACCTTCTTTGACCGACTAATTGATCGACATGGCTGAGCTGAAATGAGTTAGGACATCTACCCGGTTCATGAAGAGTTGCTGACCGACTAGATCGTCAACTAGTCGGTTGGTGAATCTACTTGAACCAACTAAGATGCACTAGAAGCCGAGGGAAGAAGCGCTAAGCTTCGGGAAAGTTTCTAATGGCTTCTATGATAATCCTAGCTCTAAGATATGAGCGAAATGAAGATGTTAATGTAAGTCCTACTCAAGGCTTAACATTATAATCTATGAAGCTAGAAGACAATAAATAATACCTGACGAACCGTTTTCGAAGCTTCAATCTTCATTCTTGACTTCAATAAAACTCCTTGAGCTTCAACGAAGCTTCAGGCACACGATCACGCGTATTGAGAAGTCTTGAGACGTCGCTTTTGATATACGTATTCTTTTGGCGACGATCTCCATAACTGCGCTCACAAACAGTTAGATCACATTATTTATGTTTGCTCATCACCCAAAACCAAATCCGGGGAATCAATACTCAACATTCTCCCCCTTTTTGGTGATGACAAACCAACATAAATAATAATCAATAATAATGATTCAAAAGAAAATTTACTTACTCCCCCTGCATTGATGACACGTTAGTTCCATATTAAACAATAATCATAGGCATCAAGCAGGCAAGGGAGATATAAAATATGAATCCTATTATTGCAATTTATGATCTAAATCCATTTTATATCTTAACTCCCCCCGAATCTAACATATCAACTTAGATTCCTGGTAAATTGCTTTGACATCAATTAGCACATTGTCATTATTATTAATTCTCTCCCCCTTTGGCATTAGCAAAAAGGGCGGGAGGAGATCAACGACAAGATTACAATGGCTTAACATTAATCTATGAAGCTAGAAGACAATAAATAATACATGACGAACCGTCTTCGAAGCTTCAATCTTCATTCTTGACTTCAATAAAACTCCTTGAGCTTCAACGAAGCTTCAGGCACACGATCATGCGTATTGAGAAGTCTTGAGACGTCGTTTTTGATAAACGTATTCTTTTGGCGACGATCTCCATAACTCCGCTCACAAACAGTTAGATCACATTATTTATGTTTGCTCATCACCCAAAACCAAATCCGGGGAATCAATACTCAACAACATAACCTTAAACGTCTGCTTTCTGTCAGACTGCAGAGGCCGAGATACTAGAAGTTCAGCTTGAATTATCCAGACGTTTGGAGTTCATCATTCAGGCGTCTGACACACTTGTGTCGACGTCTGGGATGAGAACTTCAGCTGTCTGTACTGGGTAGGGTTTTAGAGAATTGACTATGTATGATCACCAGGCGTCTGGAGATCAACCACCAGGCACCTGGGTAGGCTGAAAAGCTCTACTTCGAGCTTATATAAGTTCTAACCCTATGAGACTCAATGATATATGATCTAAAGTATTGTGAGTGTTATGAATGGGATTCTATCAAGTCTATTCAAGGCTTAACATGCTAATTCAACAATGAAGTAAAGAAAAAGAAAGATTTACATATTAATTCTCTTCACTTCCTATTGAATTCCTTGAAGACTTCCATAGAGCTTGTTGAGTCCAACATTTGATTTCCTTGCGTTCATACCTTGATTTCGATGCTTCATTAATTGATGTCCTTGCTTCAATGATCTGACTCATCGTTCGTATTTGATACGACTTAGTCTATATTGACGTTGCTTTCATTAACTACAAAATATGGGGACTATTCACACTTAATTGTGTTTTCTTATCATCAAAACTACATTGGGGGATCCAATATTCATAATGAATTTAGCCCAATGACCTAGAGACTTGTACGTGAGGCCAACCAACTCTCCATTTATGATGATAACGGGGCTGACCGTTGGGCTCCACCATCAATGTCGATTGTTCAGATTGTCATCATTATGTGTATTCAATGAACGACCATTTAGCTCGTCATTAGTGGTAATGGCTCATATCCAGAGGTAATACAGCTCCATAAAGGCCCAGAAGTTACCCTCTAACGTCTGCTGCCTATAAATAGCCTCAGATAACGAAGAAAGGACTTTGTTGGCCATTTCCAAACATTCCCAGACATTCATTGACAACCAAAATTTCCGTTCTATGGTATCTGCCTTCACCTAACTCTAATTTCCTCTATTGCTCTGTGTGAGAACTAGCGGAGAACCTCCCACCAAGTCGGACATAGTTACATCGAGCCTCCTTTGAGTTACTGACTGACATTAATATCAGAGGAGGGGGGGTTAGGTCGGACCCTAGATCCCACCCTCCTGACGAGCTTCCTGTGTTGCACGCCGCTCGGATTAGATCTAGCTGAGGACCATAAGGGTGGACTACCTGAGGACAATGAGGGTCAGATGCTTGGATTCACCACTGAAGTAGTTAGATGCTTGGATGGTTGTATAGCTGTCGTAGGACGACGAGGGATGACGTAGGCAGTTGACTGGACACTAGGCGAGCTGGCCACGATCTGGACAAGATCTAATCTGATTTTAGGGTAGACTACCAGATGACCATGAGGGTCTATACTTATATAGAGTTGTGTGAGAGTTAGATTAGTTATCCATTTGTCCTTGGGCCGACACTCGAGGAGAGGGAAATATTATCGCCGAAAAGCCCACAAGGCCCATGATGGATGCTGAATGTTTACCTAGTCAAAGTCCACGCGCCATTTGCCAGTTGAGCTTCCGTTGCTCAAGGAGGTGGTTGATGATGGACTCATAAATGGCGGGAGGCGTGGGCAGCAGTTACTCTCATTGATGAGGGAGGATCGTGCCATGATAATTGGGGACCGTCATTGAAGTGCCACTCCAGTCGATAAATACAGAGAGGAGACAATCAGAATATAGGACAGATTCCAGAGGTACTAAGCCCTAGGTACTCTGACTAACTTATCTTTCTTCCACCTACATAATTCTTCCTCCAAATGCTTGAGGTGACTGCCTTGAGACGCATCCTCTTGGATCAATCTTGATATCCCCAAGCCTTCCTCTTAAGTCCATTCTAACTTAAGCATCAGAGGTGATTTCGATCAAAACCTACATCCGACCACCTTGACGTTCGTTTGTGGTGCAGGGAGATCGAGGCTTGACACATCTAATCTCTTGAATGATCGTTCCAATCGCTCGTTGTTTGAGGCTCGACCCAAGGGAAGGGTCGATCGGTCGTCGTACTTAACCCGAAGATCGATCGAGCTTCCTCTTGCGCTCTCAGCCCAGTCTTCATCGACTCCGATTCTTCCAACCGAGGGTTCTACTTCAACTGTCGACGAGGCTCCAGCCCGACAAGAGGAGTCCACGTCAACCCAAATCACTGTTGATCCAGATTTGGATTTAACATATAGCTTGATGAACAAGTAGGATTAGGAGTATACATGATGATAGAAATCTTTTACTGAGTAAGATTTTGTTTGCAAAAAAACTTTGCACACATTCTAAAGGTCCTACCATGCACTTCGCGTACACCTTTGTTAAATCTGACTCATACTATTAAGTGGACTTAAGGCCTAATCTTCTACATGGGCCGTTGCTTGTGTTGAAACTTTAAGCTTTGCATGTCATATTTTAAGGGGCAACAGTTACATTGTTTGTCACATTAAAAAACCCTTAGCATAGAAGAATAAACTCTATTGTATGCAGCCATCCAAAATGAAGTCTCGGTTTCACAAATTTAGAACCGTATGGATTCAAATCTCGTTTTCGTTTTACCAAAAACGAAACACAGCCGCACCGTCCGGCCCCTTGTAACCTTTTTCGTCTTATAAATAAGCATGGTGATTGCCCGTCTCCTGGGGATGCTGATGCGGTCGTCGCTCGGACGCAAACACGGAGAGAAGATGTGGCCAAAGTGAAAAAAGTGTGTATTTGTTTGAGTAGCGTTGGGGGGGGGGGGGGGGGGGGGGGGGGTGGACATCACATTGGGACTCATCGAGATGAGGTGGCACATCTCTGACCAATCATTTGTCACAGTCAACTTTTGACACATCCCATTGGGACCCACCGAGACGGGGTGACGCATCCCTGACCAATTGTTTGTCACAGTCAACTTATGATTGGAACATCCCTCTTTTGTATAATATGTAAAGCTCCATACAAACACAATTCAAACCCTTCTATATAAAATACAAACACTTTCTTTATCCTAGTCAGTGTCTTAATCATCAACCCAAAATATGACTGGGACAAATCTGTCATATATCACAAAATTCAAAAAAAAAAAAATATAAATATCGTCAAGTGAAGTGTATAATAGATTATCTTTCAATTAGACAGTGAAAGTTCAGAAGAAATTTTTTTTTGGGTCAACGGATAGCAGTAAACCGTGCTCGAAGGCCGGCTGGTAGTCTGCGCAAGAGTCCGGAGGAGCCACAACACAAGCTACACCGAGAGGATTACACAAATATAAGGGGGTAAGGGTTTCGAACCTGGGACCTCACAGGGCTCTGAGGTCCCGGGTTCTCACCCGGGTGCCAATGCGCTCGGCGAAGTTCATAAGATTGAAAACCAAGTACGTGGGCCTGAATTTTTTAAAATGAAATGCAAAGTTGTTGAACAAAAATGGCAGAAAAATAATAAGCAGCTAAAACATGTTCACTAGATCAATACTACTAGCGACAAATGTGTGGGGGCACATGGCCCATACGATCGTGATGGAAAAAGAGCACAGCAGAAGGCCAACCCTCCAATTACCTAATCTTATCCCTGGACCCGGCCCATTTGCATAGGATTCCCTTGGTTCTCAGCGTGCGACGACAAATGACCAGACATCACACACCCCAAAATATAGCACTGGGTCCACTCATCTCTTCAGCAGTCCTTCGTATTTTACACAAAATAATTATTTGCTTTTTTTGTTTTTGAAGTTTAAACTGTTAAATCATCATAAGCTTCTATTTGCTCCAACTAAACCCAATTAATCTTTTACAAATAATACATACACCAAACAAATCTAAGACAGAAAAAAAGAGGCAACAAGAGTCAAATTAGCTGCAATAGGCTCTCACATGCCAACTTAAAAGTTCAACAGTACTAGTCACTGGTCACTCACTACAAAAGAAAAACAAAAAATTATCTATTGTGCCCTCGTGATCGCCACCACCGTCTTCAAGCTCTCGTCGGGAGCTCGCACTTTCCGATCTCTGCATCAATCAAACAATCCATAAGTAGTGATAATATCAATGATGAATTAGGTGATATTTAATATGGTATTAATTGTGAATTTAATTAGATTAGAAGCGCCATAGTCAAACTCTTTAATCGAGGAGACTGACACAGTTTCCCCAATAAACAAATAACCGTACGAAAAAGCAGCCCAGCCCAAATGCAGTCACATCAAATCGATCAAAACCTAACCCTAGTCAGGACAAACCCCAACCAATCTAAGAGAGCGGATTACTTACTGGGAGGCTGCGAGACAACATAAGCAGCGCCCTGAAAATAGCAGCTGCCGGCGACCCTGCCCTTTTTCTGGTAGTAGCCGTTGAACGCAAACGAAGCGTGGGCCTCCACCGTGTTCGGGTCGTAGCAGTCGGACCCCGGCTGGATCTTGCCGCAGTCCGCTCCCCCCTCGCCGCAGGCGTAGTCCAGCGCCGCCTGCAGCCTCTCCTTCCCCGCCACCGCGTTCGCCACGCACCACGTCTCCCCCGTCGACCTCGCCGTCACCCTCCCGCCGCCGCTGCCTCTCTCTCTGTGCTCCTGCCACCTCAGCCCGCCTCCGTTTCCGTTCTTGAGGCTCAGCGCAATGTCGTACACCTTCTCCTCGTTCGGATAAAAGAGGCCGTAGTTCCTCTCGGAGGTGGGCCCCGGCTTCTGATTCTCGTTGAAGAGGGCGAACAAGTAGACGTCTATGTCGGCCCGGGGCCGCAGCGGCGTTCCGGCGTTTCCCGAAAGCACCCTTCGGACTAGGTTTCCGTTGTACGCCGCCGCATTGGCGGAGCCCGCGCCGGTCTCCTTGCCGTCTCCCTTGGACGGCCACCCCGTCTCCGAGATGACTATTTTTACATCGTCGAACTTCAGCGCCGACATCGCAGCGAAGACGGCGTCGATCTGGGCGTCGAGGAGGCTGTAGTAGCGGAGGCCGTTGCCGGGGTCCACGTTGCCCGGGTTCGGGCGGAAGAGCGCGTAGTCGAGGGAGATGACGTCGGCGTTGGCCTCGTAGGCGAAGAATGGATAAGCGTTGACCATGAGGTAGGAGCCGGTGCGTTTCAGGAGGTCGAGCATCGGCCGCATCACGGTCTCGGCGAGCTCGGCCCGGAACGAACCGGAGGACGAGGGGTACGACGACTGGAGGGCGGTGAGGGCGATGGGGGAGGAGACCTTGACGGCGTCGTCGAGTCGGAGGCGGGCGAGGGCGAGATGGACGTTTTGCATGGCGGGGACGAGGGAGGGGGTGAGGTTCTTCTTGGGGTCGACGGCGAAGACCTCGTTGCCGACGGCGACGGCGTGGATCTGGGTGGAGGGGTAGTAGGCGGCGATGTTGCGCTGGACCCAGGAGAGGGCGAAGGAAGGGAGGGAGGCGGCGGCGGTGAGGTTCTCGTTGGGGAGGGCGACGACGACCTTGATGCCGGTGCCGGAGAGGGCGCGGAGAACGGTGGGGTCGGCGTCGTAGAGCTTGATCTGGGAGACGCCGTTGGATTTGAGGAGCTGGACGACGGAGGAGGCCGGAGGAAGGTTGTTGGCGACGCGGCCGTAGTTCACTCCCACAATGCCGGCATCTGCATCAAAAAATAAAATGGGGGAGAAATTAGGAGAGGGATGAAGGAGTACAAGACGCTAAAGATCACCGGAGTTTAGATGAACCTGAGCCGAAGACGAAGAAAGAGAGGAGGAGGAGGATGAGGGGAGTAGCCATGCTCTGCTTCTTCAGCTGAGATGAGGAACAGAGCATGGTGTTGTTTGTTGTAGCAAGTAGCAACACAAAATGAGTAGGCAAGAAAGAGTGAGAGTGAGTGGCGGGGTTTATATCGAGACCCGAGGGAGGGGGTTAAAAGGGGGAGAGAGTGGAAGGGGGTGGTGGGCCCCACGAACGCGAAAGCGTAGCGGGAGCGGGAGCGGGAGCATTTGGGAGAACCAAACATCAGACGTGAGGGTAATTTTTTTGTTTCACCGCGTACACGTGGAGGAATCTAGCTGACTGGCGCTAAATTTGTGCGGTTCTGATTCTGAATCTTTGCAGGGCGTGGGCGCCGAAGAGGGGAGCTGGGGCCCGCCCACGAAGGAGAAAGTCGACCGTTTTGTGACGACGCGACAGGTGGTAGTGGGGCCCGCTCGACGACCCCGCGCTCGAACGTGGTAAAATTTTTCGGTTTAGTTCACTGAACCCGGGTTTGTCTTCTTTTTTAAAACCGAACATCCGTAATTTTTTATCACTTCAGTGAGCTGCAGTTCCTTTTCCCCCATCAGTTAACTATTTGTCACTATAGTAACCTAGCAGATCTTTCTGAAAAATTTGTGACAGAATTTTGCGTTTAAAAACAAAAGATGTGACAAAATTAATTATCGTCTAACTCTACTTGGTTTAATAAGAAAATGATCAAAACTCTGAGGGCTTAGTCAAATCAGCCATGTGTTTTTGGGTAAGTTGTGTAAAAATAATGATGATGATTAACGAGGTAGCTGAGTTGGATGAGAGAAACCGTTGATTTCTTGTTTTTCGTTGATGAGGTCGTGGATCATTTAGAGCGTAATCATATTATGAGGGCAGGTTACCTAATAAAAAGATGTTGAAGGAAGGAAGTTGCCTCCTTATATTAACAGCGGTCTCTAGAATCCGACAGTTTTAGGTGATGTATTTCACAGTGTAAAAGAAAAAATATATAATCGCATGTTCATGTTGATATAAGGTCGATAAAAATCTCTATTGTTGAACAATCGTTATTTTTTTAATGAAAATTGTTTCGAAATTTTAGAATATAAAGATTAAAATTAACGATTTATATACAACACCAAGCACCGAGCACCGTATGTCATATGATATATATCATTATCTGTTAATAATACACATGAATAAACTTAACAAAAGCGAGAAATAAAACAGCTAGGCATGCTAAATACACCGAAATGATTCCGGTGCATGTACTTTTTTTTCTCCATTTTGAGAAAAGATGTCGTATCAGATTGTATTGGTGAGACACTTAGAGCCTGTTTCTTTTCGAGGAAAGCTGCGAAGAAAGGGGAGAGGATTCACTGTTCACGTCAAATCAAGCTAGACTCGCGCACCTTGTGTCTTTCGCGGAAAAATCAAGCTGAGATTTTGCACTCTCTCGCGCTTACGTGGAGCCTCGGATCTGCACTCGCACAATCTGCGTAATGCACGCAGATTTCATCGAAGATCTGTGGGAAAGTTGTTTTTTGGGTCCCACTTGACTATCTCTCATCTGTTTTAATCAATTGCAGCAACTTCCGCCAAATTTTCCCTTTTTTTAAATTACAATTAATAATTAGCGGATCCCACGTCAAACTTTACCAAACAACTTTCTTAACAAAAGAAACACACAAACACAAGAAAGTTGTATGGAGCCTACTTACAATTCTCAAACCAACTTTCCAACCCGTGGACTTTACATCAAAATTCCACCAAGATTTACTATTCACAACAGTAAATCCCAACCCATTCTCACCCAAAGAAACATGACCTTATTGTTACACATCTCCCCAAAATGGCAAACAAAAGGACGTGCACCACAAGCACGTCGGTGTAGTTAGCAGAGTCCGGAAAATGTAATAAAGCAAGTTTGTCGTAGCACGGATGGAAACATTGTGCATCACATGGAACCGTCAGGAATCATGTCTCCCCCTTTACATTGTTATTCCATTCACTCCGTAAACAGAATAATCTAACTGTGCCCTTAGATCTACTAACTCATGTGGAGCTTTTGTGGCCACTTTACTAAAATTAATCTAAAAACGCCCCCATATTATTTAAGAGATATTTGTCATCTCATTTTCCCCCGGTAAAAATGCAAATATGCAAGCTGGGGAGATGAATGACGAACAGCTCTGAGAATTTGCTAATTGCTAGTGATTTGATTGAACGTTTGTCGTGTTGGCGTGTTCCCCGCTCCAAGAAATGTGTTCGTTGAGACGATGAGAATTTTTCTGACCCTTCTGCCGGAAAAAGTTCAAATTAAAATAGAAGGGAAAATGGTTTTGGCTTATGATGATCCTGTTATTGTTTGGGGCCTGTTTCCATCTTGTATTCATTTAACGGGAACCTGGGAATTACTGTAGCGTGACTAATTTATGATGATGGACAACGATTATGTTATTATTCTAACGGCTATTTTGGGGGCAACGTGGCTTTTAATTAAATCGACGTTTATGAATATAAAAAATCAACATTGGTGAACTGTAACCGTATTGTTACAGTTGGCTGGGCATCATTTGGGAAACCAATTTGAAGGATACTCCAAGTTTGCATGGGTTTGGAAATCAAGGAGAGGAGAAAATAAAGGCATGCAAGCCTTTTCTTAAAATTCTCTTGTTTTGTTATTAACGTAACGTGAGTTTCAGATGTTCTACTGATGCTTTCGGGGTTCACATCTACTTTTTCAAGGGGGGTAACAAGCAAAAAGAAAATGTTTATTTTTTATGAAAAAAACAATGCACTTTCAAAGCGCGTTAGTTCATTTTCTTAGCTTTTTCATTGCATTTGATATATCATCCAACAATTTCTCACCAGCCAATCGTTACATCGTATATCATATGGTGTGGACATTAAGAAATATTGATATATCATCCAAAGGATATGCACTTAGAACACACACATGTATGCACACCCGTTGTCTTGAAAATGAGTATCTATATTGAATTTGATATCCTTTTAATGATTATCAGCTAACATCATATCAATCATAATAGGAAGAAAAAAAACTCACCAACGTCTCAGTTGGCATCCTCTCCTCCCTACTAGAAGGTGATGGATCGAGGCCTAGCCCATACCTTAAAATGCTTTCCGATGTATCAAGAGAAATTACACAAAAAAACCCAATATCTTTCGCCTACACAACCCATAAGGTCAGGGAATTAGACATCGTTATTCATGAAAGCCACAAATATATTTACAATATTAAGCCAATGTAGGATGACAACGGGTTAGAAACCAATTCTTCCATGAAAAGAGCTGGATCAGCGACGCATCTTAATTTTTCTGATCTTCGCCTAATTTTTTACCCCTTTCTCGTTTCCCCCTTCAATTTGCATCTGAAGGGTGAGTTTTATATATTGCCGCCAACTATACAGAAAACAAGGTCCAAGGTTTCTGTGGTCTGTATTCTAATTTACAAAAAATTCCCCCTTTTCCTACAGAAATATATACAAGCTGGTGATTACAGATGACGAAAGGAACGAAAGAATGAAGAATCCCTCAATATGATACGGATCGCTGACAACATTTTCACTTGCTGATATCGACCTGCTTAAACTTTCTGCTTCGCCGCCGCTGCAGTTGTTGGGATTGTGAACTCCGCCTGGCGATGAACAAATTATCTTAAGAGATGTAATGAGAGAGAGAGAGAGAGAGAGAGGGAGAGAGAGAGAGAGAGAGACTAACCAGTCAACAGGAATTCCAATTTCTTCCAGCTGTAGAAACAACATACTATTAAGTGACGTAGAAAAAACATATTGACAGAGGAAGGCTATGATGCATTATATTCAATGCCAAGATGAAAATAACAATCAAATCAATATTATGTAACTGGATCTTCGATCCTAATCCTAGGGCACTTCGAGCAATAAACTTTGCTTCAGCACAAACAATTCAAGGCCAAGTGGGTTGACAATCAAGAAATTCCAAAGGTGGGCATTTATCTTTTTTTATTTAATACAGGAATTTGCTTGGAACTCAGACGCCGAACATTAAGTAATCCAAGGATATGAGAGGATATATTTGTTGTGTGCCGAGCGGCAGCAGTCAGATCGCCGAAGTATCTAGCACGAAAAACAAATAGAGAGCATACAAAATATTTAGGTTGCCTTAACGACCAAGGGAACACTTCTCTTGATTTCAATTAGGAGATACAAAAAGACACTCAACTACTACTAAGAAATCCTCTCAAATGGCTCTCTCAAAGATGGCTTTCAATGATACTATGGAACTTCCAATATGACCTCATACAATTTTTCCCAATGCTTCAATAGAAGCTCAATTGGATTCCCAATTTTTGATGATAATAACCAAAGCCATTACCACCCTTTTATAGGGATGAAGGGGGAGAGGGTTGGTGCACCAACCCAATGATAATAACCAAAGCCATTACCACCCTTTTATAGGGATGAAGGGAGAGAGGGTTGGTGCACCAACCCCCCTGGGTTGGTGCACCAACCCACCACCAACCCCCCTTGGGTTGGTGTGGAAAATCAAAGGGCAACCCAATGAGGCTGCCATCGAGCCAATTATCACAAATCTCCACCTTGGCGAGATATTGGGTCTATGTGACACAATCGACCGTCAACGCTCCTCGGTGACAATCATCTCGTGTTTCCGTCATCTTGCCTCGAAAGGCTCATATGACTCCGCAGAGCCTCATTGCCCCAGAAGGGGCCACCAAAGTCATCTCATATCGTCAACATACACGTCGATCCATACTCGAACTTGACTCCAATATCGACCTTCATAAGCTCGTCCGTCGAACAATCGCCAGTGCAAAGTAGCTCCACCCGATTCTTGGCTTCATCAGTCGTCGTTGATTCCATCTCATCACACCAATCTTTTCTTCGTCCACGTAGGTCGCCATAGTGCTCCACCTCACCAAATAAGGTCGGAGATGCATCACACCTGACAAAGAGAGCAAATGAGACACTTCTTGCAGGTTGGCATCTCTCATACCTTGGTCTCCAAACTTTGATAGAATCCATCCGTTGTGCAAGTTGTAGGGACATGATATCTTCACCATACTGACTTGAACCATCACCTCTATTAGCAACACCTCTCCGAAGATCATCCACTGACGTCGTCTTTGGTGCGTGTGAGCTTGAGTCGGTAGCTCGCTCATCTGGAACTCTCGTCGTCTTCATCATCATCATACCATCCAAGTAATAGAGATTGCCTTCACGCTTTCCCTTCATCAGGATCATTGCTCCTCGTGTCACCTTCAAAGCGCCGTCCTCCATAGTCACTTTGCACCCTTGTGCTTCTAATGAACCAAGCTATCAAGTTGTACTTCACGTCAGGCACATAATGAACATCGCCTATGTCCCGTGTGACACCATCACTCATATTTATGCGGACCGTGCCAATGCCCGCCGTCGTGCATACTCCATCGTCTTCAAGAAGGACTTTACTCTTACAACCTTCATGAAAAGTAGTAAAGTACTTTCAGTGGGGTGTATGGAACGAGCAACCTGTGTCGAGCACCCATACCCCTTTCATCACCCCTTCTGTCGCACCAACTAGGACCCACTCATCCACCTCCTCGCTTTTGATGATGTTGGCAGTAGCATCCTTCTTCTTATTGGGCTTTGGGCACTCCCTCGCCCAAAGTCCTCTTTCCTTGCAAAAGACACATTGATCCCTCTTGATGTCTGTGCGCGGAGCTCTATTATTGTCTCTCTTCTCGACTATATGGTTCCCTTTGCGGCATCCACCTCTTTCGTTACTCCGACCTCTAACCACAGTAAGCGCTTCGGACCTTTGGCCACTCATCTTCTCATCATCCTTCATTCTAAATTCATTGATAGTAAGAACGTTAGAAACTTCATTGAATGTGATAGATTCTTTACCATAGGTTAAGATCAAAACGATGTATTCATAGTCTTTATTCAGTGAGTTGAGGAGAATCATCGCCTTGTCCTCATCTTCCACCTTGACGTCGATGTTCTTCAAATCTGCGAGGAGTTTGTTGTAGTAGTCGAGATGTTCTTCAACTGAAACTTCTTCCTCCATCTTGAGGCCAAAAAGCTTCTTCTTTAGGTGTAGGCGATTCTGAATGTTCTTCATGTAATTCTCACCAAGCGCATCCCATAACGCTTTCGCGTTCGTCTCCTTCATGAAAGTTTACTTCTTCTCCTTTGTCAAGTAGAGCCGGATCGTGCCACAAGCGGTCTGGTTCATCATCCTCCACTCCGAGTCTGACGTCGTAGTCGGACTCTCATCTAGTACTTGATCTTGACCAAGTTGGTTCAAGATGTCAAGTACTTCGCATCTCCACATGCCGAAGTTGATACGCCCATCGAACTTCTCAATTTCGAACTTCGTATTCGATACGATAGTTTGCGTTGTTGAATATTGCCCCGTTGCCCCATTGAAGTAGAAGCGTCGTCGCCACCTTTGCTCATCTTCTTCGTCTAGATCTTCGTCGCCAAAGCTCTGGTACCAATTGTTGTGCGCTGTGCGGAAGCAATCAGATCGCCGAAGTATCTAGCACGAAGAACAAATAGAGAGAGCATACAAAAGATTTATGCCGCCTTAACGACCAAGGAAATACTTCTCTAGATTTCAATTAGGAGATACAAAAGACACTCAACTACTTCTAAGAAATCCTCACAAATGGCTCTCAATGATCCTATGGAACTTCCAATAGAACCTCATACAATTTTTCCCAATGCTTCAATAGAAGCTCGATTGGATTCCCAATTTTCGATGATACTAACCAAAGCCCTTACCACCCTTTTATAGGGATGAAGGGAGAGGGGGTTGGTGCACCAACCCACCACCAACCCCCCTTGGGTTGGTACACCAACCCCAAGGAAAATCAAAGGGCAGCCCAATGGGGCTGCCATCGAGCCAATTATCACACTATTAACCGTGGTAGACCCCCACTTCGTCTTATGCATGGGGAAATAAAAAGATGATTGGCACAGGAGGAAATTTCCTCCTATGTGAGTGTAAGCATAATAACAAAATTCAGTGAATTTTTAAAAATTCGCGAGTAATTCACTAGACAAAAATATACTGACCAAATTTGGCGTTCTACTCAGCGAAATGAATTTTACCAAATAAAACACTGTTTTAAGCAATTTTTTTTCCAAAGACTTGTGTTTTTTTGGCAAATATTTTTGTTAATCTTTATTTTTTTTTCTTCAGAAATGTTTGTGTTGAACCCCGAAACAGAAACTAACAGCTAGAAGTCTAGTGCACTAACGACTAGGATGCTAATGTGCTGTATTTAATTTTAGTTTTTCCCTAATGTTTATTATAGCTAAGTCTTATTTGTGGACCATACACTATCGAATTATTCCCACCCATTGAACTTGTGACCACGAGTGTAAGACCTTAAAACCCCATCCAGTGCAGGGAAGGTGTTCGGGTCACATAATCTCTCTAACATTATGGATGAAAGATGAAGCCAAGTTGAAAATTGTTAACCACGCCTTTGTAGTATAATATGCACTATTACTAAAATTCATTGTATCCTGACGCAAGATGGAAGCGGGAAAAGAAGGGGCAAAGGATGTAGTGAGAATTTAGAAAAAACTTAGAAATTTGACAACTTTTCGGGCCTCGCACCCCGGTGATCTATCACCAATTCGCACGTTTCACACACGAATTTTTTAAGAATCTCTTGCACAAGTAACCAAGCACACTCTCGCATTTTACTGCAAAAGACGTAATTTTAAAGAAACTCAAATTTTACACCAAAAATTTAATTTCTATTCTCTTTCATGAATAAAATAAACAAAATTGTGGCCTTTATATATGCTTACAACTTGGCTTTAAAAAATAACATCCAATGTAGGACTAAAACTCTTAAAAATTAAAAGATCCAAAATAAATAAAACACCGAATATGATTCAAACACTATCCAAAAAAAAAGCTAAAAAAATCCAAAATAACTAGAAGACTCATGGACTCAAACTATATCTCAAATATAAAATCTAAATAAAGAGTCGGTCTCAATTTCAAATTGGAACATATCACATCCAGAGTATAGTTTGCATTATTCCCCACAAAAAGATCATCAATTCCTCCAATCACTCTATGGGCAGAATTTCCATATGGCTTTATTTTTCATTCCTAGAGAAGCTTACCAGTATTTAAAGAATGCAGAATAGCTCGATCCAGTGTTTTCCAAGACACTAACTACTAGGATGCTAATGTGCTGTATTTAATTTTAGTTTTTCCCTAATGTTTGTTATAGTTAAGTCTTATTTGTGGACCATAAACTATCGAATTATTCCCACCCGCTCGCTGAACTTGTGAATACGAGGTTAAGACCTTAAAACCCCATCCAGTGCAGGGACAGTGTTCGGGTCATCATAATCTCTCTAACATTATGGACGAAAGGTGAAGCCAAGTTAAAAATTGTCATGACCCTTTATTTAATAAAGAAGCACACAAGGCCTGTGGCATTTTACCGATTTTATTTTTAATAAAACCCAACACTTTAACTCTCTCCCCCTCAATTTTTTCACCCGACTCCAGCAAGACCCGACCCGTTCCTTTTGCCTTTCTCTTCGCAGCGCTCGATCGAGCGAGGGACAGCATCCGCTGATGAGAAGTTTCAAGAAAAAACCCTAGCCCGAACGATTTGAAAACCTGATCCTATCCATGCACCGTGTTTTTTGTGAAGATTCCTTCGCCAACAAGAACTCTCGCTCTTATCTATTTACGTGTTTCTTCTTCTATTTAAATGATGCACAGTTCCAGGGTTTTTCTCCATACGAAAAAAATTGTTTTCCTCCTCCAAAATTTCCTATTGGGGTTCGATTTCTTCCCTGGATTTTCTGGGAATTCTTGGCTTGCCTTCTACGTAATTGGTAGATCTTCTTAATTCTAAACTACAACTATATTCTTTTGTGCTTTAGTTTTGTTGCAGAAATGATGATTCGTTGCTTTACGAATGGATTTCCTTCCATATTGATAGCTAGGACATCCAAGGGGCAAGGGGCGACTTACGCCGCAGCCTTGTAATTTTAATTTGGGCACTAGGGTTGGCCGCCGGGTCTTCCCTCTTCACTGGGGTGTTCGGCTGGGTTTTGGTTTGCTGTTTTGACTTTCTGTGGCTCTACTGTGTTTGTGGCTGTACTGTGTTCCCTGTGGCTGTGGCTGATATTATTTTGTGACTGTGCTGTTTCCTTGGCCACTGTTCTGTTGTAGTTCTTTTCCCTGTACAGTTACCTAGTTACCTAATGACTATTTTAAATGAAGGCTCAAGTTTAGTAAATTGCAGTAGTTTATGTGACTGTTTTGTGTGATTTAAATGATAATAATTTCTATCCATACTTTCAGATTTCAAGGGAAATTCCCTCGAGCATGGTAGGCCCTAGAAAACCCATCATGGATGTCGATTAGATACGGATCGATCCAACAGACGTTTTAATGTTTTCAAACTGATTTAGCTTTAGTTTTTTTTATTGTCCAAAATATTTGATCATTTTATAAATGTCTTGGAATGGATTATGCAGTGTTTCCTTGCAATAGAAATTGATAGGATTTGATTGATAGGATAGTCATAGTTAGAAGATTAAACCATGTAATTAGAATTGTGCAAACAAAGTCATTGTTGTGAAATATTAATACATTGGACATGTTGCTATATACATTACAGTTTGTGCATGATTCTTTTTTACATAGTTTAGAAAGTGTAGAAATAGATGACAAATGAAAAGGCACTAAAATAGATAGAATGACACATGGAGGTTTTGGGAAGTCATAATCAAAGATAGGAAGAGCGACGGAGACCACGCTCATTGACTGAAATGTAATGACTTGACTGAATCCGCTAATGACCTCTTAAACGAATGAAATTTAGGGCACATGTGAGCTCACCTGTAGATCCCGATGTGGTTTTTAGCTTGCTCTTTTCCTTTACATTATGAGTATAATAAAAATGAAATGTTCTAGTTAGATAGATACAGTTTAGTGCTTAGTGTTATTGGCTTGTTTATGACTAGGGTTGCATGAAAGTTATATTTGTTGTTTATTGTAAATATCGTCTACTTCATCCCCTTTAAAATATTTTTCAACAGGAAGTGAACCATTGTACGAGGCTCCGACTTTTGAGGAGTCTGAATTTTCAGTGAAGCGTGCTAATTTTTGAGACGAGGATAGTAAGGAGAGTTTTTACTTTTTGTCAAGTTGTTCCTTTATTATTGAAATGAAAGATTATTAGTTTCTATTTAGTTGTGATTTTGTAACCATATTGAAGGATGAATAAAGTTATTTCATTTATAAAATTTCCTGTTAGTACTATGCTGCTTTCGCTGGTACATTGCAAGACCTGCACATATAATGAAAAATGTAATGACACCCGAAAACTGGGCGGTACAAAAATTGTTAAGCATGCATTTGTAGTATAAGCTGCGCTATTATTAAAATTCATTGCATCCTGACGCAAGATGGAAGCGGGAAAGGATGTAGTGGGAATATACGGAAGAAAATACCTAGAAATTTGAAACCTTTTCAGACCTCGCACTTCGGCGATCTAACTATCACCAATTCGCACATTTTGCACGCGCATTTTTTAAGAATCTCTTGCACAAGTAACCAAGCCCACTCTCGTATTTTAATGCAAAAGACTTGATTTTCAAGAAACTCAAATTTGACGCTAAAATTTTAATTTATATTCCCTTTCATGAGTAAAATAAATAAGTTTGTGGCCTTTATACAAGATTACAACTTGGCTTTAAAAAAATCACTTCCAATGTAGGACTAAAACTCTGAAAAAAATAAAAGATCCAAAATAAATAAAACACCAAATATGATTCAAACACTATCCAAAATAAAAAAGCTAAAAAATCCAAAATAACTAGAAGACTCAGGGACTCAAACTATATCTCAAATATAAAATCTAAATAAAGATTCTGGCTCAATTTCAAATTGGATCATATCACATCCAGAGTATAGTTTGCATTATTCCCCACAAAAAAGATCATCAATTCCTCCAATAACTCTATGGGCAGAATTTTCCATATGGCTTTATTTTTAATTCCTAGAGAAGCTGACCAGTATTTAAAGAATGCAGAATAGCTCGATCCAGTGTTTTACAGGACACTTCATTTATACAAATTTTTACCGTGTCATACACGTTAGGACATTTGGACACATGTGACCAATGACTGACTGATATGAAATAGAACCAAGATATATTGTGATCATTGTTAAGGAAGATAATGTATTAGAATGAATATATGGAGATACTGTATAACGGATGAATGAAGAAATAGAAACAATAGTCAACGTGTGTGACGTTTTTACACCCATGGATATCACGTTCTTTTTAAAAAAATAATATGCCGGCGCTATAACAAGTAAACAAGTAGAATTAAAAATAGTCTATTGTGGCACTTACCTTCCAATCCGGGTACTATTGGAAGGCAAAAACATGAGAAATTTCAATCCTCTCGCTGCAGATGTATAACATGTGATAACAAATTGATTTTTGAGAAGTGGGAAATGTTTTATTTTATAATAAATGATTACAATGAACAAAAATGTATGCTTATTCATACGTGCATGCTCTTATCTTCCTAAAAAGTACAACTTGACTCTTTGACTTATAGGGGCTTGGGCTTTTCCTAGTTTTCAAGGGGTTTTTTTTTTTGCTAAAGCAGGAGATTTTCTCTACCATAGGGACATGGACTTTTCTAAGGGTCTTGTCAGGTTTTACTTAGGGCTTGTTTGGTTGCAACCAACCATTTTCCAAACCTAGATATAATTTTGGAGAAACTATCCGACACACCCATGCGCATGTCGAGGACGGAAAGAGCTTCATTGATAATTTTTTTCATGCAGTATAACACTTATTCTTCCCTATCTTTGCCTTTTCCCTGCCGGAACAGTGTGCTAGCAAGGAACCAACCATGCACTTGGAGCATGTCTTTGCAACCCTAGGGGTTTGAGGTTTCTCTCCAGAGACTACATTGCGTATTAGCTTGATTGATGTACAATGAAGATCTTCTAACTTTTTATATAAGTTGTCTCTTCTTTCCCAAATCGATTAGGATTCCTAAATTTACTGGCATTACATCACCAGACACCCAAATACATTATAAGATTTCTTAGCAAATTCATCCCCAAATCTACTGACATATTTGACTCTTTCGGCCCGTAACTAATTCATCCGATGTCCTTTTAAGGCAAACTTGGACATCTTGGGAAGATAAACAAACTATCAAGATGGTAATAGTCTTGCCATCAAATGCTGTCTACTGCTGCTAGTGGTTCTTGAAAGGTTGCCTTTTGCTACATAGGTTTACTGGAATTCGTAATATCTTGGACTTCTTTGATGCATCGAGATGCTACTAGATCAAGGTTGAACATATATAAGGGCATATCCGTGTCACCATACCCTATCATGTAGGATTTACTCTAGCGTCTACCCAAGTTACACAGGTTCGATTGGGTTAGGGGACAAGTTTTTTTCCTCACCCATCTTCAAGTAGTCATACTTCTCCCATCCTCCCTATCTATATGCAGTTGTCTCTTTGACTTTACACAGCCTCAAGAAGAATTATTAAACAGTGTCTCTTTCAGAAGGACAATCTACAATCTAAGAAACAAGCCAAATTAAAACATACAGTTGGGTACGGCTTTCAGAAGTACAATCCTGATGCCTTAAATGTATGTTGCTTTGATATGATGCTTACACATTAAATTATCGTATGCAAGTTAATTTTGTACAAGGAATAGACCTTGGCTCTTCAATCTTATATAGAAAATGATGTATGTATCTCACTTCCCATATTGAAGTACTAGTCATAACCCATGCCCTTAAGGCATGTGCCATTAAGAATATTGCCCTTAAAAAAATTTTGAATCCGCCAAGAAAATTTTTCTCCAAAAATTTTAACAAGTTGTTTTCTTTCAAAAAAAAAAATCACTCGAAAAAAATTTCACCAAATTTCAGATTTAAAAAATTATTCAACTACAACCAATAATTTCCCCCCAAAAAATTTTCCCTTAAAATTTCAGCCTAAAAATTGGTTCAAATCCCCACCCCCACCCAAAAAAAAATAGTAGTTTGGATGGAGAAGTTGAAAAGTTAGATTACCAACTTCAAAAATTGATTAAAATCTGCATCTCTCATGTGTATGCGTGTGTGGGGGTCTCAAAATGTCATATTTCCTTCAAAACTTTCAAAAGCTTTAATCCCATACTTTGATTTTACATGATGAAATCTCAACCATCATTCTACAAATCCTTTTGTCCTAATCAACATTTCCATACAAAACTAGCCCTCTTTTGTACAATAGACAAATAAATCTTGTTTTTAACATTTATACATTCAACATTTGGATGCCCTTCTTTGACTAAAATATAATCTACAATGCATGTAAATGTAACGATGCCTAAATGTGAAGTGGACAAGCAATACTACTGGAGAAGTGAAGAATATGTGCATGATAACTATCAAATAGCATACTAGAAATTGAGGAATTGAGGCCACATCCGAAAGTATTCAAGGAGTATCCATGTCCAAAAGTATTAGTGTCCAGCACATGTCCATCATGGATAAGCCTTCCAGCGGGAAGTGTGCATGCTATGTGGAGGCATGATGTCTTTATGTCCCTATATGTCAGTGTTCTAAATATCAGACCGATATCCGATATATCGGCCGCAATATCGGTTTTATCACTAGGCCGATACAATATAGGCTTATATATAACCCGTGCCCGCGGGCACGGTTCATTTAAGATTTTCCTGCAAAATCTTTGTTCTCCCCAAAAATTATTTCTCCCTCCCAAATTCAAACGAACAAAAATGTAGCTTCGGCACGGGCGCCCTCGGGCACGATTCATTTAAGATATCCCATCAAAATCTTTGTTCTCTCCAAGAATTATTCCCCCTGTCAAAATTTAAACAAACAAAAATTTAGCGGACGCCTTCGGCGCAGGCCCCTTCGGCCGCTAGTCATCGCACACATTTTAATAACGAAAGTGCATTAGCGTTGATCAACAAATTCGGTGCCGGCTGCTAGTCACCGCACACATTATGCTAATCAAAGTGCATTAGCGTAGAACAACAAATCCGGCACGAAACAACAAATTAGCGCAAAAAATCGGTGCCCGTGGGCACGGTTCATTTAAGATATGCCCACACGAAATCTTTGTTTCCCAAAAAATAATTAAAATTTAAAAGAGCAACAAATTAGAGTAAAAATACTTAACGGCGCCGGTGCCTTTTGCGCGGAACAACAAATTCGGTGCAGGCCCCTTCGTCACGGAATTCGGCGCGGAACAACAAATTAGCGTAGAACAACAAATTCGGCTCGAAACAACAAATCAGCGTAAGAAAATTTAGCGGACGCCTCATCTTGAAACACGTTCACTGGCTGCTTTCAAAGGTGGACCAAATTTCAAAGCTGGACCAAGTTTCAAAGCTCACATTCATGATTTCAAAGCTCTCATCATTTCAAAGCTGGACCAAATTTCAAAGTTGGACCAAATTTCAAGGCTGGACCAAATTTCAAGGTTCACATTCATGGTTTCAAAGCTTCATTTCAACCTTCCATTTCATAAGATCAAATCACAGCCACTCTTTATCTTGTCCTAGTCAGTCCTAGAATTCAAAAAACGTTGTCAAATGTATAATAGATATATATTAACGGTACAAACAGATAGGATACGCAGCAGACACGGGTATTATCGTATTCGTATCTAATTCTTTCAACTACGGATTAGCTTGGATTCGTAAATTCATCATGTACTAATTTTGATGAATAAAAGGACAAATGGTTATAAGACTAAGATATGACATTATTTTGTTATTTCTGAAGATGATGTCTTGTAAATAGGCTCACAGTCACCGTGGAACCTTCTCCAAAAGGCTCAAAGATGTTAATTAATAATAATTAATTTTTAGTCCATACCACTCCCTAGAATTTGTCTTTACCCCCTCCCTCATTGGCCTCGTCCCAGCAAACAAAAGACCACACCGTCCTCTTTTGGCCTCTCATGCACCCTCAACCACATACATACATACAAATTTGGAAAAATTGCAGGAAACAACCGCTTATTAACCGAAAACACCACCAAATATTACAAAAAAACCCATCTTTTAGCTTTTTTCAAATTTTACATAACTCGACACCACCAAACTCTACACACACATTCCAACAACCACCCGGTTCAAGTGTGAACCGCCCGAGGCCGCCAGCAAAAAAAAGCTAGCCCTTCCGCTCAAAAAACAGCAGAAAAGAAACAGCGAAAATATATTTTTTGGTTAATATATTTTTTCGTTGATTTTATATTTTGTAGATAATTAGGAAGCAAGGGAGCACCGCTCGAGGATCGAACACAATGAGCTCCCCTTTGCCCGATCCGCACACCGACTCGCCGCTTGACGCCGGATCCGACCCGCTCCGAACCCGACCCGCAATGACCCGGTAAACCAGCATCGCCCTCTGCCCGGGCCCACCCCCGGTGCTCTCGTGGGCCCCACCGCTCCCTGCAAAGGTCCGGATCCCCTCCCTCATCTCGTTACTATCGTCGCCCTCCGGTGACGGCACCGCCACGGCACAGCAGGCCACGCTGGCATCGTAGATCCCGTCGCCGGTGGAGGAAGATAGAGATGGGCGCAGTGGAAGCGCATCATCTCGTTGCCATCGACGACGCATCGGGCATCGCCGCCGCTTGAGCAGGAGCGGACGGCGGAGCGGTAGTCCTCGAAGCGGGCGACGATGCGGGTCGGGTTATGGACCCGAAAGAGCATCTTGATTCGATCCGGGAAGGGCGCGCTGTAGCCGCAGTCGGACCAGCTGGATTCGAAGATGATCTCGACGACCCGACGGGAGGAGTGGTCGGAGGGGAGCTCCGGCAGGGTCGGGAAGGTGGCCGTGGCCGCCGTCGAAGTACGCAGTGGGGACGTCGATGGAGAGGGGAGGCAGACTGCGGTCTTAGCGGGCTTGGCCCTGGCCCATTTGCGTCTGGGAGGAGGGGGTAATTGGGTTGGGTAGTCAGGGGGCATTTCGGAAGAGGGGAGTGTTTTGGGAAGAGGAAGACGACGTCGCGGAGAGCTTGAGATGAGTTGGAGCAAGGAAGAAGGTGGTCGAAGGCGTTGGATTTGCAACAGAGAGCTCCTCCTTCGAACTCTGCCCTTCGCCCTTCTCGTCGTCAACCCTGCGAACTTTGCCACCGCCCCTCATCTGCCCTTTGCTGGCATCTAATAGGTAGAGAGAGCTGATGTGGAGTTTGATGGGAAAGTACACAGGCTGTGTGTTATAATAGAGAGAACCACAAATTTCGCACATTCCCAACACAAACTCCTCAGCTTCTTAATGATTAAGCAGAATTTTTTTTTCGCACATTCCCAACACACGGGCTGTGGGTTAAGAAGAGTAATTAACGGGCAGCATTTCAAAATTTAAAGGCAGGCCGCTTGGGGAATGATGCCAAGCCAAGTAGAGAGAAGCCTAGGGACCCACGTGAGCGTTAATGATGGGGGAGAGGCGATACATAACTGATTCCCGAGATCTGCATTCCAAAATTTAAATTATCTTTATGCTCTCCAGCCACGTGACGCTGTTAATGATGCCTAGGGACCCACGTGAGCGCTGATTCCCGAGATGTGCCAGTGAGTGGGTTTTCCGAAGAGAGCAACTATCTGCACCCCTACTCATAGGGGTGCATTGTCCTTGATTTTTCTAAATTAGAAACAATATTAATTCTTTTTGCAAACTATTTTAAATTTTTTCTACTTAAGGATAAACTTTACACTGATTCCTATATGCACCCCTATGAGTAGGGGTGCATATAGCAATTCCCTTTCCGAATGAGGACTGTAGAGAAGCTAAATGTGGGTTTTTCGAAAATTCAGAAGTTACCTTTATCAGCATCATCAACCTCATCCAAACCGTTGATTCTCTAAGATTAAATCCTGGCCGTCTTTTATCTACCCTTTTGTCCTAGTCAGCTTGTCCTAGTCAGCCCTAGGATTCAAAAAACTCTGTCAAATGTAATATAGATATATTGCGGTTTTCGATATTTGTGAAACAATCGCCGTAATATCGGGTTGCGGCCGATATATCCCTTTAAAATATCGGCTGCAATTCACTGTTTTTGTAAAATAAAGTTAGCGGTCGGTCCACGTAAAAGTGGATCCGACTCGAGTCATCCGATCCAAATCATGTACTTAAATCGACAAGGCATCGGGATTTTTGAGGGATAATATATGCTCCCTAAATCTAATTACGCCGCTCCACTCCTCTCGACACTCCGGTCCTCATGTTGCTCCGCTCCGCTCCGCCCAACGAAAATTTCCGGCGACAATCGATTGAGCTTCGACGTCCAACATTCAATCTTTGCAAGGGAGTGTTTTCCGATCAAGGTGAGTAATCGAGCCCTTTTTTTCAGTTTTTCATCTTTTCTCTTCAGTTTATCGATTTATTTCCTTCCAGTTTTGGGTTTATTTGACATCATTTTTAGACTCTGATATGACACTCTGATATTTAGTCAATATCTCCTATGTTCATGTTTAACGAGAGAAGTATAACCAAAACATACTTTTATTTAAGTTAGTATAGTTTATATATTCTTAGATACATCTATGCTTGCATAAGTCATCATTTTTAAGCCTTCGATATGACATTCCGATATTTAGTCAATATCCCCGATATATCCCTGATATCCGCAATCCGATATCAAATTTTATAGGCCGATACGCAACCGATATCCGATATTTAGAACACTGCTATATGTACCATCCATCTTATCCATCCGCAGACTAATTTCAGTGACTAACCATAAATAAAGAGGAGAGCTGGCGGTAGGGGTGTACGGGTCCGGCTACCCTGTTTATTTTATGTTACCCAGACCCTACCCGGTAAGGGACCGGTTCCTAAAATTTAGACCCGGAACCTACCCAATTGGACCATATACCCGGACTACCTGACCCTATGGTTCCGGGTAAGTACCCGGGTACCCGTTCCGGAAACGGGTAGGTTTCGGGTAGCTCTCGTTAGGGAGGAAGCGTATTAGTTTTGAAATCTACTTACATATATTCCTTTGATGAAAAAACTAATCGCTCTGATTCTTATACATTATGATAGCTAGGCTGTAATTGACAAGAATAAATCTTAAATGTATAATGAAAAATCCAGACATATTCATCTAAGGAACAACATAGAGAGGTAACTACAAACAAGGAGTTACTGAAATTAATTTGTCAGATCTAAAAAACCATGACAAAGCCACTAACAAAAGACATTTCAAGAAGACAAGTGTTAGAGCCATCAACAGAACGTGATTAAAGCCTATAAACAAAACCACCTCAATAGAAACCCAATCTTCGATTGGAAGCATAATTAAAGGGTTCATTAGGTAATAACGAAAATGACGAGTGATTCACAAAGCATTGAATAAATTGAGAACATGATATCTCAAAAGACATTCTTTGATTGGAGGCATAATGCAAAATCCGCAACGACATAGGTTTCAACTTTATATAAAAAATAAATCTATATATAATTAAACACGGGTCGAGATATCGGTTCCGGGTCTGGGTACTCGTTTCATATAGATGGGAACCGGACCCGGACCCGATTCACACCGGTTCCTAATTTTCCTACCCGGAACCTACCCGGAACTAATGAGTAACTATCCGAAACCTACATGTTCGGGTAGGTTCCAATCGGTATCTGGGTACCCTGTACCCATGCACACCCCTAGCTGGCAGGACCCATACAAGTGATCTGGATGTAGGACGAGAGAGATTTATGGATTTTGATGGGAAATTTGGGGAAAATTTAGCGATGAACTGATAAATTAGGGTTTCTTGGCTCCCCACCAAAAATTACGAGGCTTTTTACCAAGAAGAATGACATTTCTCAAGTTTGGGGAAAATTTTCTATTGATAAATTTATTGATTAAAATTAAAATAGTCTAAGGCTTTTTATAGACATACAATCCAATACTTTCCTAATCCCACCTAAAGTGAGACTAAAACTCCAAAATAATAAAAACTCTCAAAAATAAATAAAAGACTCAAGATCTATACTTATACAAACCCAAAATAAAATAAAAATAGAAGTACAAATAAAAAATAAAAATAAAATAAAAAAGGACTCAATCTCTCAATAAGACGAGAGGACTTCGCATGTGAAATGACGACGAGAGGACTATCATTCTTCCCACTATGAGAACTTCACAAGTGAAATGACGACGAGAGGAACACAATTGGGCAGAAATCAATAGTCCCTTGCATTTAGAGAAAAATACGTCCACAAACTTTGAAGTATAAGAAGATACAGATTAGCAAATGAATGTCTTCCAAAAATTTCTTCCAATTCATCAAAGATAGAAAAATATATAGAATCTGTTTGCTAGTCAATTGTGGAGGATCTGCTATAACAAACTCAATGTGTTCAATCTAAATCAATGGCGCATCTGTCTGCGGCTCCAGTGCATGCTCAACAAATGGCTCAAGATAATGCTTTGATTTAGATTGCAGTGTTTGATTAAGCCCAGGCTCGGGCTCTGACTCTGGCTCGGGCTCTTGCTGGGATTCCAATACCGACTCAAGCTTCAATTCAGGCTCGATCTTTAATTCTGACACGAGCTCAAGCTTTGTCTAGATCTCATCGTCAATACTTGTCTTAAACTCATGTTCAGGCTCAATGCCATAGGCGTCGGACCAATCTATATTGTGGACTCCTACTTGAGTTTACTCTTTTGTTCCATCTCGCATCTCTCATTGTCTGAACTTTTCTTCAATCGTTGCTCTTACGTATCTCTTCATCTGAAAATATTTTAGCTTTTGTGCTTGAAAATTATCGGGATACATGGGGAAGTCTCCAATGCTGGGAAAAACACCGACATCAAGGATCTAATCTAGATATGGAACATATACGATAAAGAACTTGAAGATTAAGACACCAAGATAGTGTTTCTATACCTAACTTGAGATGTGTAAATATAAACTTTGCTTCATTTGAAAAATAAAAACAGGAAAAAAGTATTCTAAATAGTACTCCCAATCATCATGTCCATATTAATCATTGAAGCTAAAAAGATTGGTACAAGTCTGAACATCTCACGCTTGGAATTTGTTGGGAGAGAATATTCTTTATACTAATCATCATTGTAACCTATAAGTAGAGCCGGTCTTCATATACAGATGGTACCTAATGTGTACTTAGATGAGTTAGCTATCCATTGGCACGAAAGATACTGAATTTTGGCTTCAAACGGATCCATTATATTCAAAATAATGGAACTGCACAAAATTTCTAGAAAATTGACCGAAAATCCTCAGAAAAATAGAACGGCTTACCTTTTGGAATCACAGCTCGGCCGAGCCATTGACTCGGTCAACGCGACTCGGTTGAGCAAGCTTCTGGGCGCGTCGGCTCGGTTTGAGCCGATGAACAGTGTCGATGCACTAGTGCTACGACTCGGCATGCATGTATGCATGGCTCGAAGTTGGGGTCGGCTCGACCAAGCTGACACTGTAGCACGTCGATGCGAATTGTGTCGACATCGATTTTTCAATGAGACGACGGTGTTTTGTCGTCGATCTTCTTGTTGAGGCTTCCATCTTAAGAAGGGGAAGCTTTTTATGGGGGTCATTGACCCCCCCCCCCCCCCCGCGAGGTGCCGACGTGCATCCAAAGATGTTGCGGTGATGGATCGACATGTTTCGAGTGACAGCGGTGGTGATAAATTAGGGTTTCTCGTCTTTCCACTAAAAATTCCGAGGCTTCTCACCAAGAAAGGTGACCTTTCTCGGGTTTAGGGAAAATTTTCCTTTGATTAAAAATAAAACAGTCTAAGACCTTTAATAGGTTTACAGTCCAATACTCTCCTAATCCCAACCGAAGTGAAAGTAAAACTCCAAAATAATAAACTCCCAAAAATAAATAATAGACTCCTAATAACTAAAAGACTCAAACTCCATACCTATATAAACTTAACATAAAACAGAAATACAAACAAAAATAAAATTAAAAAATTAAAATTAAAATAAAACAAAATAAAAAAGGACTCGATCTCTCAATTGGTTCCCTATCAGTGAATCTGTGAATCTGTTTAAATAAGGTCAAGTCCAATCTTGATGTAGGATGAAAATGGGAAGTGACGTGGTTATGATTTGGGGAAGAAGAAATTTAGAAATTTAGAAATTTTCAGATCTCATACCCCGAGATCTTATGATCACCGACTTATATGCCTCATACGTGGAGATTTTTCAGACATCTTGCACATACAACCAAGCCCACTCTCGCTCACCAATACGAATAATTTAATTTTTATGGAGAAACTGAAAGTTTAAACCAAAATCTTTATTATTCATTGGTCTATATATAAAAAGCTAGGAAGTTCATAGCCTCTGTATATACTTACAATTTGGGTTTCAAAAACCACATCCAAAGTGCGACTAAAACTCTAAAATAAATAAAAGACTCAAAAGGATTCAACGGCTTCAAAACTTCAATATATGATTAATGACGACAGAAATAGCACAACCGGACAGAATTCAACAGTCTCTAGTCTCTTGTAACTGAAGATGTGTCCATGAATTTTGAAGTGTAGTAAGATGTAGATCTGCAGACGAATATCTTCTACAAAAATCTCCCAAATCATAAAAGAAATGAAAGCATATAAAACCTTCTTATTGGTAGGATATGAAGGATCTGCGATGACAAATTCGATCTCAATTTTCTCAAGCTTTCGTGAAATATTCAACTCAATCACATCGGGATCATCACTCCATAAACCTCACCGAAAACATATACGATACATTGAAAGACTGCTCTATGGTTCTAGGAGGAACCTCTCCAAGAAAACTTTAAATCATCTCGTCATCTATAACTATAAATTCATGTAAATTTCTCTTTGATTCTAGAGGAGACTTGTGATTATCATTATTTATTGCAAGAATTTCATAAGTCTTGAGATGCAAAGTACTAAAATCATATGCAAAATGCTCATCAAATACATTAAGAATAAGGTCAAAGCCGAACTTTAAGAAATCAGGATTTACGTTACGAGACATTAGAGTTAATGGCTTTATTAAGGATTAACACATATTTTTGATTTTCAATTATGCTCTTGGGTCTACAAGGGATTAACACAATTCTTTTCTTCAAATATAAAGGTGTAAATGTTGGATCTCCCTGAATGTGTAACAGCTAAGTCATCCAGCCAATGCCTATCTAGCAAAATATGTGTAACATCCATAAGAACAACATGCTATCACGATAGCTCAAAAAAGGGATATGTACTAAAAATATTGAATAATAGAATGTGATTTATCATCAACCCAAGTAATGTTACAAGGCCATGGATAAGTTTCAAATTTTAGTCTCATATTTTCAATAGCTGATTTGACGACTAAATTAGTACAACTACATCCATCAATCGTCACTTTGAAAAAATCTATTTCTAATTTTGACGTAAGTATAGAAAATAATACTTCGACAATCATCCTCACTCCTAGGTATTGTAACTAGACACCTAATGACTATATATATCATTAGCTCCCTAAGGTGGAATGTATTCTTCTTCAATTAATTCATTTTCATTATTAACTTCTCGCACAAGTATGATCCTATTAGGCACTGACCAGCGAAATGACCAAAGCCATGGCACATGAAACATTACACTCCTATAGATTTTTATTGTAATGGATACTAAATCTAAGGCTAGGTTAAATACTTGTTGCACATTGTCTACAGTGTTAGGAAGCATCTCACACATATTATCTGCTCTCAATTCAGAACAAAATCTAGCAAGGGTACATCGAGGGTTTTCTTGTAGAACACGTTTAACAAATATCTCATTAACCTTTGTTCTGTATTTCTCCACTGTCATGCTTCCACGTAGGCCACTGAGTTTTCCTAACATGCGATCTCTATAGGTATTAGATAAATATTTTTCTTTGAGCTTGATCTTCATTTCATTCAAGTCTGTATAGGTCTTAGCTGTGCTCTTTTGTTGTCTCTCTATTGATGTTCAGAAGATTTTGGTAGACCCTACAAGTTTTATCTTAGCAAATTAGACCTTTCGCTTATTTGATAACAGATACCATTCGAACAAATGCTACATCTCAGCTAGCCAATCTAAGGTCTCAAGATTATAAGTTCAATTAAAGTTACCTAATCCATCGTAAAATATTATCTCGCCCAAAGTTATCCTCAAAATTTTATTCTTTAGTTAATTTATTCTCTAGGACTTCTAGTCAATCTCCTGTTTGATTTATTACATCTTTAGTTCAAGATATATCTTTTGAAGTTCATTTTCTAATCTTTGTATTATATTATCATCCATATCTGATGCTTATGTTTTGTAATTACATAATACCATGATATGTTAACCAGTCTCACACATATAAATCACACACATATAAATGCAAGATCCTAAACACCAACAAGATGCATGTGCTAATTATGCAAATAAAATAAAATCCGAGGGTCTAAACCCATATGACAAAATGCAATCCTAGATATGCTGATGTAACACATAGATGGAGACTATAGAATGATGAAATATAACTGATATCGCAAATCTGAACAAAATCAAATAGAAATTTTTTTGGAATTTAACTATTAAATCAAATTAGAGGTTACATGTAGTAAACTCATTTTTTAGTATCACGTAAGGCCTATAGAAGTTATATAGCTTTAATATGGATGATTGATAATGAAAAATCAGCAAACTTTTTATTTATTTTGTTTTTCATTCTTCTCTATCTATTTTTAATCCATCATTCTCTTTTTTTCTTACAAATCTTCTCCTCTTTTTTGAATTTTTTAATCTCTGTTTTTGATTTGTTTTTTAAAATCTCTCTTTTGATTTTTTATTGATCTCTCTCTATTTTTGTTACTTTTTTCTTTTGCAAATCTCTTTTTTGATTTTTTGATATCTCCTTTTTAATCCATGTATGCCATGTTATTTTTTAAAAAACTCAAATCTAATTGGAAGAAAGAACAAAAGAAAAAGAGAAAGAAAAAGGAGAGTTTTTGAATCTAAAATCCTAAAGATGAGAAGATGATAAAGAAAACAAGAAAAAGAAGAAAAGAAAAAGGATTTTTAAAATATTTGATATAAATATAATTAAAAGAAAACAACGATTTTTACGAGGAAAAAACAAAAGAAGACAAAACTGGGTTTAGGTTCTGTTACCAAGTTTTGTTGGATACTGGAATCTCTCAACAAGTGTTTTGATGATGATCAAATATAATGTTTAGATTAATGTGTTTGTGTAGTTGTCTGTTAGGATATTGTTAACAAATGATAAAGAAACAAAGACCAAGCGTGGATGATAAGTATTTGGATGCTAACAACACCATCATGGCAACAAGATTGAAGAAGACATCTAGGACAAAAAGTCTAATCAATGAAGATATTAAGATGACATATGTAATTGATGAAATTTTTCTTTCTTGTTTTAGAACTGATGTTAAAGCTTTGAAAATGCAACACACTCATGGAATCCTAGAAACAAACTTAGAATTAATATGGAATAAATACTAGGCAAAACTCTTAGGTGTCATAGTTAAACTGTGCATTTTATCAGTATTAGTCGAACTATATAGAACCCCTAGTCGATTAATAAAAGATAGAGACTTTAGTGGCTCAGGATAGTTAACCAATGCTTTACCATTAGTCAACTAACAGTATACCATTAGTCGACTAATGGTTGCACGCTAGTCAACTAATCAACCAACTAGCTGTTGACTGAGTTGATTTTAAGAAGGATGTTTTTTAAATTAAATCAAAATTTTAAAAAATACTATAAAAATCGACCAACTCTAAAACTATTTACAAAACCGACCAAGTTTTCCTCCACTATAGCTTCTCACGCGTGACTTGTCACGGGTTTGGTTTACTCTTCACCAATGACTGTGCGGCACTAGCTCTTGCTCCCTTTGAAGAACTAGCTCAACCTTATTTCAACGCTCCGCGAAAGATCGCAAAGCTAGATGGCTTCAAACTTGAGAAGAACAAAGGGAAGAACACTCAAGACTAGAAGAACTCTCAAAGAAACTCTTTATTACTCAATATTTTCTTCCAACTTTAGATGGTTTATAAATGAGCTAAGCTCTCCTATTTATAGGTATCCACCTCCAAAATGGATGGCCAAGATTAGTTTGATCCTATGGTTACAAATGATCTTCTTAAAAGTTCCACTAAAATATCTACAAATGGATAAGCCTAAGACTTTCTAGAATTCTCTACTATATACAATGTTTTCTTTCTAGAACTATCTTGGACTTGGCCTTCAAGAATGTTTTTCATGGCTTCTTGGGCCATGATGATCCAATAAGGCTCTTGGGCCTTTTCTAAACCATGTGGGCTTTGACAAATATTGTTTAAATTTGTTGAGCCGTGACATTCTCCCCCACTCAATTGGGCGACGTCCCTATCACGTCAGACTTGTACTCGCCGATCTTCTCCTGTTGGTTCCAAAGGGTGAGCTCATGCTCCCAACTCGCTTCACTGGTTGGCAATCCCTTCCACTTTACGTAGTACTCTATGCAGCTTGGATGTGAGCCTCGCCTTGGAATAACTCGATGCGCCAGGTTTTCTTCGACTTCTTTCTCAGGCATACTTGTGATTGTTGTGGGAGCTCTCCGAGACTTGTTCTTGCTAGGCGCTTCTTCGTTAGCATGGTAGGGTTTCAGCAGGCTGACATGGAACACAGAATGCATCTACAGGTGTTGAGGCAGTGTCAACCGATAAGCCAACTTCCCCATCCTCTTCTCAATCGGAAACAGTCCCTCATAGCACCGGACGAGTCCCTTATGAACTTTGGCAAACCGTCGGCTTTGATGAGGGATAAGCTTTATTAGCACTAGGGCCCCCTTCATTGAACTCAAGTGGCCTTCTCTTTGCA
The DNA here is from genome assembly GCA_030789695.1 of Scilla litardierei. Lineage (NCBI taxonomy): Eukaryota > Viridiplantae > Streptophyta > Magnoliopsida > Asparagales > Asparagaceae > Scilla > Scilla litardierei. The sequence goes on along the minus strand of CM061134.1, from coordinate 218,343,081 downwards.
TCAGCCCACTTCTTCATCTTCTTGGACGCCTTCTCCATGTATGATTTAGTCATTTCAGATTTCTCATGTCACTCCTTGGCAAACTTGTAAGATGTGGGACTTGGTCCTTTGTATCCAGCGGCTAAAGTGTGTGGAGTCACAGGCTGCTGACCAATAGCGATCTCGAATGGGCTTGCTCCCGTTGACTCGCTCTTCTAAAGATTGTAGGAAAATTGAGCCACATGCAGCAACTTGGCCCAATCATGCGAGTTGGCACTCGCATAGTGCCGTAGGTATGTCTTAAGGAGCGCGTTCACACTTTCCGTTTCGCCATCGATTTGAGAGTGAAAACTTGTGGAGAAGTTCCGCTCGGTCCCCATTAGCTTGAATAGCTCAGTCCAGAATCTTCACATGAAGTGGGTATCCCTGTCACTAACAATCGATTCTGAAACACCCTAATACTTCACAACATGTGTGAGAAACAAGCGAGCAACATCTTTAGCATTTGGTAGGGATTGCTACAAAGATATTTTCATACTTACTGACCCTGTCGACCACCACCATGATGTTGCTGCATCCTTCAGATTTAGGTAGGCATGTGATGAAGTCCATGGAGATACTTTCCCACGGCCTTGATGGAATGGATAGTGACTCGAGCAGTTTAGCGGGTCGCTTCTGGTCTCCCTTGTATTGCTGACAAATAAGGCAGGTCTTGACATAAGCTTCGATGTCGTCCCTCATTTGTGGCCAAAAGTAGGCTCGTTCAACGAGAGCCAGAATTCGATGCACTCCAGGATGTCCTGCCCATTTGGAGTCATGTCACTCCTTGATGATGTCTCTCCTTAAGCCTTGCCACTTTGGCACGTAGACTCGGTTGCCTTTGGTCATGAGTACTCCATCGACTAGCCAAAATTGGCGCGTCTTCCCTTCTCTTGCTAGCTGCATTAGGTTATTGGCTTGAGGGTCATGCTCCATTCCCTTCTTGATCTGATCCACCAGATAGAACATTGCATCTGTGATAGATGCCAACTCTGCCTTTCTACTAAGAGCATCGGCGACAACGTTGGTTCTGCCTGGCTTGAACTCCATCACGAAGTCGAACTCGGCTAGGAAGTCTTAACACCTGGCCTGCTTCGGCGTCAGCTTCTTTTGCTTGAGGAAATAGTTCGTGGCAACATTATCAGTCTTTACCACGAACTTGGACCCCAACAGGTAGTGTCTCCAGGTCTGCAAACAATGAACCACTGCTATCATCTCCTTCTCTTGGACCGTGTAGCGTCGCTCAGCATCATTCAACTTGCGGCTTTCATAAGCTATCGGGTGGCCTTCCTGCATTAACACACCATCAAGAGCAAAATCAGAAGCATAGTATGAACTTCAAAAGGTTTGGTGCAGTCCGGTAAGGCCAAAATAGGTTCCTTGATCACGGCATCCTTCAAAGCTTCAAAGGACTTTAGACACCTTGCATCCCAACTCCATGTCTTGTTCTTCCTTAGCAAGTCGGTGAGGGGTGTGGCGATTGGGGAATAGCCTTTGATGAACCTTCGGTAGTAGTTGACAAGACTTTAGAAACACCGCAACTCGGATACTCTCTTTGGTGGCTCCCATTCTTGAATGGCTTGGATCTTGGACTTGTCCATCCACAGCTTTCCTGATCCCATAATGTGTCCAAGGAATGTGACTTCTTGTTGGGCAAATGCACACTTCTCCTTTTTTACGTAAAGCGTGTTCTCCTTCAACACTTGGAAAACTTGTCGGATGTGTGCAACATGGTCTTCCAGTGTCTTGTTGTAGACAACAATATCATCCAAATACATTACGACAAACTTATCCAAGAATGGTTGGAATACTCTGTTCATTAGTGTGCAAAAGGTGGTAGGAGCATTTGTTAGTCCAAAAGGCATCACAAGAAATTCGTAGGGCCATACCTCGTTACACACGTGGTCTTGGTGACATCTTCCTTGGTTATCCTCACTTGGTTAGTACCCTGATCTCAAATCGAGCTTGGAAAACCATGTAGCATCACCAAGCTGATCGAACAAGTCGCCAATTAGCGGAATGCGATATTTGTTCTTGACTGTGATCTTGGTAAGTGCCCGGTAATCTATGCACGTCCGAAGCGTCCCGTCATGCTTCTTCTGGAACAACACGGGCGCACCATAAGGAGCTATCGATGATTGGATATATCCCGCATCCAACAGCTCTTTCAATTGTCTCCTTAACTCTACAAGTTCTAGAGGCACCATTCTGTACGAAACCACAGCATGTGGTGTTGCGGCATATACCAGCTCGATCTTGTGATCTATCTTCCTCTCGGGCGGAAGCTTCTTGGGCAATTCTGGGGGCATGATATCATTGAACTCCTCAAGGACATTGGCAATGTCTGGAGGTATCTCTCTTCAAGAGGTCACATTGTCCTCTCCCACCAATGCAGCTAAGAATGTGGGCTCTTCCTTCTTAAGTCCCTTAGCAAGCTGTATGGCAAATAGTTGTTGGGCTTCTAAGTGGGTCTCCCTCTTTAGTGGAACAAGACAAGTGTTCCCATTTTCTTGGATGATCAAAGTGTTGGTGGATGCATCCGGTAGTGCATCTAGCTTATCAATGAAGTCCATGCCAAGCACAACAGAGAAATCGTACATTGAAACAACAGAGAAATCTAGAAGTCCAGACCACTTACCGCGGGTGACCTTTACATTACAGGCCTTACCATAGATGGACTCTGGTTCTGAGTTGACACCTGGATCCATCCTTTCTCCTCTTTGAACCTAAGTCCCTCCTTCTTGGCCTCTTCTTTCTTGATGAAGTTAGTAGTGACTCCGTATCAACAATGGCTTGGATAGTCTTGTCACCGATCTTAGCTTCAGCAAAGAGTCTCCCCTTATTTCCGGCCTTGTGCACCTCCACCTTGGCTTGGATGGCATTCAGAGAATCTGCAATGATCCAAGCTTGGCCTCCTCTTGACGCCTTTGTTGATCGTCGTATTCTTCAATTATGGTGAAGATCTTGGACTTCTTGGGACATTCACGAGCTTTATGATGTCCGTCGCAAAAGAAACACTTAAGTGGCTTGTCTCCACTCCTGGTACTCTTAGCCTCGTATGGCCGGGGTGGTTTGGCCTTGTAGAGATGTTGATCTCCCACACTATTTTCCTTGTTGGCCTTCTCCCTTAAGGTCTTCAACTTACCAGGCTTTGTATACTCGGTCAGGGATTCGACTGTGGAAATGGCGGAGGCGAGATCTTGGACTCCATGCCTTTCAAGCTCAACTTTAGCCCACTTCTGCAAGCCATCAAGGAAAGCAAAAAGAGCCTCACCTTCAGGGTAGTTGGGGATCTACATGAGTATCTCGGTGAACTATTTGATGTAGTCCAGTATGCTTCCCTTTTTGTTGTAGACACATTAGTCTTGCCTTGCATCATTTTGTGCATTCAGCAGATAGAACTGCTTTTTAAGGTCTCCCTTGAATTCCTCCACGTATTGATGGTGCAAGTGCCCCTCTCAATATCCTCAGACCACCTTCTCCACCATACCATGCCGGTATCCTCCAGGTAGAGTGTAGCACGATCTATCTTCCGGGTATCTTCAGCGATGCTGAGGGACTTGAAGTATTGCTCCATCCCTCACAAGAAATTATCGATCTCCTTAGCATTCCTCGACCCTTTGAATGACTTGGGCTTTGGAACACTGTTACTTGGTGAATGAGCAACAATGGGTGTGGCAGTAGCCCCTTGTGCGACGGCTCTCCTGCACACAGCCAACTCTTCCTGCAAAGCAACAATCTCAGCACGCAGAGTAGTTTCGAGAGATGTTACCTGGTCTTGACTCTCCGCAAGAACCCGGTTCAGGACTTGGATCTCCTCGAACTTTTCTTGCCCTTCAGCGCAGGCAATCTCCACCTTTCCCAACCTGGCCTTCCATTCGAGGAATGTGTCTCTTGATCTCTCGCAAGTTTTCTTGTCGTTCTTCCTCTTGTTTCCTTGTTCCTCCATCTGGATCACCTCTCTTGTGGTCGCATTGCTATTGACTTCTCCAGCCATCGAACCGCTCTGATACCACTTGTCACGAGTTTGGTCTACTCTTCACCAACGACCATGCGCCACTAGCTCTTGCTCCCCTTGAAGAACTAGCTCAGCCTTACTCGACGCTCCGCGGAAGATCGAAAAGCTAGACGGCTTCAAACTTGAGAAGAACAAAGGGAAGAACACTCAAGACTAAAAGAACTCTCAAAGGAACTATTAATTACTCAAGATATTCTTCCAAATTTGGATGGTTTACAAATGGGCTAAGCTCTCCTATTTATAGGCATCCACCTCCAAAATGGATGGCCAAGATTAGTTTGATCCTATAGTTACAAATGATCTTCTTGAAAGTTCCACTAAAATTTCTACAAATGGATAAGCCTAAGACTTTCTAGAATTCTCGACTATATACAATGTTTTCTAGAACCATCTTGGACTTAGGCCTTCAAGAATGTTCTTCATGGCTTCTTGGGCCAAGATCCAATAAGGCTCTTGGGCCTTTTCGAAACCATGTGGGCTTTGACAAATTTTGTTTAAATTTGTTGGTCCGTAACAACGTGCGCTGAGTAGGACAATTTGGATTTGGCTGTGGTTGGCAACCGCGGCCAAAACGAAGAGCTGCCATTTCCCCGCGGTTGGCAACCACGGTTGGCATCATTCTCTATCCCGCGGCTGGCATCTTTCTCAAACTCACTCTTCTTCTTGCAATCTGATACATTTCTTCTTCAAATTTTTGTGTGTTGTGTAAATATATATGTAAGTGAAAGGATACAAGAACTAAAAGTTAACTGATCATCACTATCTCCCTCTCAATAGCAAACACAATGCCATTCCAAGTGCTCTCCATTGAAACCCCACCCCCCGATCTATCCTTACACATAAGCCCCTAAACACCGACCGCTCTCGCTTCAGTCTATCATCCTTCTCCGCAACTTCACCAGCACTACCGTTCCGTCGATCATCGTCATTTCTTGATTCTTCATCATCATCAGAACATAATAGCTCGGGGCCTATCAAAGGAATCCCAATCTACATCAACAACATTCATTTTCCTTGTTTGCTTCATTTGGACGCGGTTCCCAACCACGGCCAAACCCTGTGAATAGCCATTTGGTCGCGGTTGGCAACCGCGGCCAAACCCCAAAAATCCTCGTCAGCAGCCCTGCCCGTGCGGGGAGTTGACTTGGACAGAACTTGGTCGGTTTTTGTAAATAGTTTTAGAATTGGTCGATTTTTATAATATTTTTGAAAATTTTGATTTAATTCAAAAATCATCCTTTTGAGAATATAACCGTTTTCTAGCCGATGTAAAGGGCATTTTAGACATTCTCTTTCACAGAATTTCCCTCTATAAATAGGGACTAATTCTTAGTTATTTATAAAAATAAAGAAAATCACATGTGCCATTGTGCTCAAGCTTTCATTTCCCATCTCTTTGAGCCTTATATTTCTATTCTCCAATGCACAATTCTTTAGAATAGAAATCCTCTATCATAGCTACATATTCACTCCCAAGAGCTTCATCTTCAGGTTATAGGAGTATTGTAAGTATTTCTTATTATATCTTTACATGGTTGTGAGCTGGTTGCACTCTCTGTTTAGAGAGGTGTTTTTTCAATCTCAATGTGTTGAGATTAGGGTTCACAATTGGCAAAGATTTTTGTCAAGTGATTGTAACTCTTTTGGTTTGTAAGGTGTTGGTCGAAATCTCAAGCGAGGGGTTTTGAGACGGCATTAGGTCTGAGAGACCGAACCCGGATAACTCATCATTGATTTGCTTACCTTGTTTAATTTATTTTTATATTGTGATAATTCTCATCGTTTATTTTCGTTGCATTATTTATTGAGAATTGGTTTGTTGAAAATTTATTGCTAACCGTAATTATTTAAGAATTTAAGTATCGTATCTATCAGGTATGGATCCTACACGTTTGACGTAAGACAGAAGCAGAAAGGAATGTGGGGATTTGAATAAGAAGAAAGTTGAAACTTTAATAACATTTCAGATCTGACACCCTGAGAATCTCACGATCACCTACTCGCATGCCTTACACATGAATATTTTTGGATCTCTTCCATAGGTAACAAGTCCATTGTCGCACACCAATGCAAAAGATTTAATTTTTATGAAGAAACTGAAAGTTTACACCAAAATCTTCATTCTTCATTGATCTGTATTTTAAAAAAACAAATAAGTTTAAGGCCTTTATATAGGCTAACAATTTGGGTATCAAACCCCACATCCAATATGGAACTAAAAGTCTAAACTAAATAAAAGATTCAAAATAAATAAATGACTCTGACTCAAACTCTCTTTCTTAAATAAAATAACCAGATCAAAATTGGGGTTGGAGCCAAAAAAAATAACATTAATTGGGTTGATCACAGATCAAATCTGAATGGAAATACAACACCTTAGCTGCACCTTTCTGGTTTTCTTGAAACTGAAAAACAGTAAAGGACAAAGTCAACTATAAAAAAACCTTAATGTATGCTCGTTCTGACTGATTTTAGACTTTATTCCAGACTTATTATATATGGTTCAGTAAATGTTTTGCCAAACAAACACTGCTAAGAAATCAACAACTTGACCATTTCCAATGGAAAATTAATTAGTTTCCTTTTCTTCTCCATTTTCAGTAAAATAGCTCGTGGCGAAATACAAGGAAACTTTGGAAAGGATACAAACAAGATCATGCTATAACTTACAGGGTTTTTATCTCTACGATTCTGCAAGACATGCCAGGAGTCTGAAATGCGTCCAATATGAGATAAGCGAAGAAGAAGATCCTGAATATGATTGTATATGCTGCATTTGAAAATAATAAAGTATTAGTTCAAACATGTCAAGTTCCTGATACCTTTCTCAGACTAAAACTGAGTGTGAAACATGTCGTGTTCCTATATGAACACTTCAAGAGAAACAAATGCTCAATTTGATGTAACAGAGAATTTTCTAACTATTAAAGTGGGGTAAATTTCAATATCCAAGTAGACTTCACAAAAGACCAATATTGAGAACTAAGACCTGTTCTGGAAGTTTTATGCAGTAAATTGATTTTCCAGCTAGGACATAAAGGAAAGGAAGAACCAAATTAAGAACAATCTGATAGGAACCAAAACCAAATCTGAATTTTTATTAATAAAACTAAAATAAAAGAGATACCTTGATCGCAATTATTGGGGCGATCACCCTCCCAAGACGCCAATTGAAGAGGACGTCCGCACTCTCCCGAAGAACGATGGATAATCTCACCTCTAATATCAATATTCTCTCAAATTCAACATACCCCTCACCCTCTCCTCTCATCCGCCATTTATATAATACTCTCACTAATTAGGTAATTAGTCAAAAGGACTAAATCACCCTCCATATTTAAAATATAACCAAATAAAGTCCTAATATTATTCTCCCATTAAATGACACGATTCTTGTATTAAATCATTTCCAAATGAGGTCACGTCCATGTTCACCGCATCGTCCGCATTCGTCGTACCGTCCATATTTGGATTCTCGCATTAAATTATTTCCAAATAATGTCACGTCCATGTACGCCGCATCGTCCGCATTCGTCGTACCATCCATATTTGGACTCTCGTATTAAATCATTTCCATATAAGGCCACGTTTATATTCGCCGCGTCGTCCGCATTTATCGTACCATCCGTCTTCATTCGACGTACCCCAATCGCATCATTACTCCATCCCCAAAGAACCACCTTGTCCTCAAGGTGGTGCATGAAGTGTGTGAGATACTCATCTCTGACTGATGGTGTTCGCCTCCTGGATCAAAAGGCCATCCAAGATCTCCATCGTCTTCCACGAAGCCCATAAAGGAGCTACAACAATCATCAAGGTTTCTCGTGGATTCATCTCGGCATGAAACTAGTTGCAAGACCCGAATGAGCCCATCGTCTACCTCCAAAGCTCTGTGAGGCTCCTGGGGGCCAGGACAGGGCCCGCGGGGGCCTTGCAGTGCAGGTGGGGGGCTTTGTCGGTCCTGCAGAAGGACTGCAGGGCCCGACGGACCTGCGATGGGGCCGCTGCCCCCTTCTGTATCCTTCCAATGTCGGAATGCCTTGGATCTTCGTCGTAGTAGTCGACTAGGTTCAGATCTGAAGCTAGATCTTCCTTTTGTTGGGCATCCTTCTCCAAAGAGATAATTTTGTCATTGTCCCTTTCCAAAGCTGGCTCCTTTTGTTTCGTATCTCTGCCGTTGTCTTCGTCTTTGTTCATATTTAATGTCGTATCGCCCTTCGGATGGGTCACCTCCTTAGGAGAAATCTCATAAAATTTCATCATCTCCGAGTCAGCAGGTTCAAGAAAACCAAGTGCTCTATAAGCCTGTTCTCTAAAAAGAGAAACTGTAACATTCTTTGGATCAAAAGTTAAAATCTCTAAACCTAATGCAATGCAACTTTGATAGCATCCAGTCACCAGATAACAACCCATCAATTTAACTAGATATCATAAATGTTGAATTCCACCCTTAGCAGTGAAAATGTTGTTGAAATGAGTTTTTGAGAAAACATACCTGTTAGCTGCCTCCTGAAAATTTTCATATCGATAAAGCTTGTTCCCTTCTTGTCGCAGCATGCACATCAACTCTTTATAGCATTTCATCAAACACCTGGTGATCTTTCATCATGGCCGCAGAATCGTCGTGCTCTGATACCAATTTGATAGGAACCAAAACCAAATCTGAATTTTTATTAATAAAACTGAAATAAAAGAGATACCTTGATCGCAATTATAAGGGGCGATCACCCTCCCAAGACGTCAATTGAAGAGGACGTCCGCACTCTCCCGAAGAACGAGAGACAATCTCACCTCTAATATCAATATTCTCTCAAATTCAACATACCCGTCACCCTCTCCTCTCCTCCGCCATTTATAATAATACTCTCACTAATTAGGTAATTAGTCAAAAGGACTAAATCACCCTCCCTATTTAAAATATAACCAAATTTAGTCATAATATTATTCTCCCATTAAATGACACGATTCTTGCATTAAATCATTTCCGAATGAGGTCACGTCCATGTTCACAGCATCGTCTGCATTCGTCGTACCGTCCACATTTGGATTCTCGCATTAAATCATTTCCAAATATTGTCACGTCCATGTACGCCGCATCCTCCGCATTCGTCGTACCGTCCACATTTGGATTCTCGCTTTAAATCATTTCCAAATAATGTCACGTCCATATACGCCGCATCGTCCGCATTCGTCGTACTATCTATATTTGGATTCCCGCATTAAATCATTTCCAAATAAAGCCACGTTTATGTTCGCCGCATCGTCCGCATTTATCGTACCGTCCGTCTTCATTCGACGTACCCCAATCGCATCATATGATGGGCCTTTATTTTTTGGGCGGCCCGCCACTTAAGCCCACGTGGGGCTTTCATTTATTTCGTTTCTCTCTCTCTCTCTCTCCCTCTCCCTCTCCCTCTCTCCCCCCTGCAGGATCGCAACCACCCCTCGTCGCCTTCGGTTTCGCACGATGAGTTCCACACGACCCCGCGCTTCGATCGTCTCCCATGATCTTCTCCCCAACGGCTCCTTCGAGCCTATAACTTCAGATTTCCTCTCCTCTCTTCATTTGCGACAAACTGTAAGTCCATTAAAAGTTTTTCAGTTGATTTTCTACGGATCTGCGGTCAAATCCCTGCTGGGATCATCTGGATTTCTGCTTGGGCTTTTATTCTTGGGTTTCTTGATTTTTTTTTGGATTCAAAAAGGTAGACCCTTATCTTCTACGCATTCAGATGCTTTCGATTATCACTATATTAATTTTTGAAATGAAATTCATAATTTAAATACATGCGAAAATCGGGTCTATGGGATAGGATGATGACGGGAATAATATTTAGGGTTTTAATCCCTACCATCTGAGTAAATTGTGGGGTTTGGCTTCCGTCTTACCTGGCTGGGATCTTGGGTGTTATGAATGGCCAATGTATTATTTCCAGTCCCTCTCCTAACTTGTCTGGCCGTGGGGTTTCGCTCAAGGGTCGAATTGCTTTCCAGTTTCAGCTTATCATTTTAATTTGTGGGGTTGTGACTTCTGTTTAGTTCTATTCAATTTCATTTAGTTCTGATCAGTTCTGTTAGCTCTGCATACCACTTTAATTCTGTTTAGTTCTGGAATCCTTCTGTTTAATTCTGGAATCATTCTGTCTTCATGATTTGGCCATCTGAGATCTTAGGTGTTCGCTGTTTTTGGGTGTTATCTTCTGAACTGACTTCAGAATTTCGGAAACCCCTTTTACCCTTCGCAGTTGATAAACTTTGGCCTGTTTCCTTGCTGATATACTCACAACCCCTGAAGACCTTGCCGCAGGTTCGGGAACCCCCCACAACATGATGTAATTCCCATAATCTGATCCCCTGTTTATTAAATCCTTCAATCCATATTTCCAGTAACTAATTTCTGGTAGAACTGAAAGTAAATGGAAATCTTGATGTTCCAGTTTTATATTCAGCATTTATTCTTATTTCAGTTTGTGTGGAAGTTGAATTTCGAATTATGAAGGTAAATCTGAATGCAAGTCTATTACATATGTTAAATGAGATGGCAAAATTATTAACTTGATGCAAGATATATTCTATACACAAGTACGAAGCAGTGGAATAGTTATTAGTAATTTTATCTTGAATATAGGTTTCCATGCGTGTACTAGGATTATTTGAATTCTATGGAAGCCCTACCTATAGAGCTGATCTCATATCTCAAATGCGCAATTTAAAAGTGACATAAATTTAAAGTAAATTGGACTTGATCCAATATTTGATACTTGATACCATGTTCAGCTTTAAAGCAGCGAATGTAACTTGACATGACACAATGAAACCGCTTTAGATTGCGCAAATTGAGATAATGAGTAAGATAAATGACATTACCTGAAATAGGATTTGAATACAACGTCAAACCGTTAATTGAACAACTTTACATAACTAGTTGGGGTTGGGAAAAACTTATAAATGAGAGAGTGCGGGAGCGATTGGAGCCCTGCTTTTGGCCCGTATCTGGGAGGATTTCCGTTCACGGATCCTGAGTCCCCGTCACAGTTGACTTCTAGACTCGGCCCAGGGTAGCACCCTGCGGTCCAAGATGGTCTCCGGGTTGCACATCGTGCTCTCTGTTATAAGTTTAAGATTGAAACAGAACAAACTTAGTAGCATAGTCTCATAGTAGTTTAACGACACCGAAACAACCATAATTTCTTAGACTTTGGTGCGTCACTTTTCATACAGGTTCGTTTAGATGCCTTTTTATTCATGTATCGATTCCATTGCTGTTGCTAGAATTTATAAGTCTACTCTATTGAGCAGTGGTACCACTTCTGTTGTTGCCACCAAGTGACCAACAAGGCTACGCGGAGGCACCGTTGTACGAGGAGACGGAGTTTCCGGTTCAAGGCGACGAGCTTTGAGACTGGTTGGGTGTGAGTGACATTGTATCTTTATTTCATGTATTCATGTTTCAGCATTAGAGTGATGATGTACTTTCCATTCCATTGTATATATAGTCGTAACTCTTGACTCTATGGTAATGAAAGGAGTATTTTAAATTCAGTCAAATGCTACTTGCTCCACGTTGCATCCACTGGTAACTGCAGGACCTGCACATATGATACAAAAGTAACTGCTCCCGGGTATGGGGCGTTACAAGTGGTGGCCCATGCAGGTCCGCGCAACCACCTCGTGGACAGTGTAGAGCAAGTGGAATTGCGTATTTGAGATACTCTATTGAGTTAAATTTTACTTATGAGTGCAGGCGTATGAAAGTTTACGTACGCAGGAGACGCAGAGCATCTACGAGATTGGCTATGGCAGAAAACGCATCGGGATCAGGATCCGGGTCGGGCAACAACTCTGGCTCAAACACGGTGCATCAGATCTCAGACCTGGCCTTGCGAGAGATGGTCCAGGCAATCCAGAGGGAACCTAGACAGGATGGAGGAGTGCAACAGTTCCGGTCATTACGGCTGCCAACTTTTACTGGACAAGAGGACGCTTTGGCTGCGGAGGACTGGCTACGTTCTATTACTGATATGCTGAAGACAGCACGGTCACCTGTGGATTCATGGGTGGATATGGCGAAATTACAACTCATCAGAGATGCGATGATATGGTGGGATGGTGAAGAAGATCGATTGGCGCAGCCGATTTCCTGGGACACTTTTAAGAAGGAATTCAATGCCCAATACTTTTCGCCTGAGGCACAGATGGAGCTTGAGGAGAAATTTGTGGAACTGAAGCAAGGCTCTATGACTGTGGAGGAGTATGACGCTAAGTTTTCTAGGCTCAGCAGGTGCGTGATTTCATGCACAGTACTTAGCTATTCCACACCTATGAATTTACTAATTGATTGATATTTCAGGTTCGCCAAGGACATGGTGTCCACACCTTTGGCTCGGGCCAAGCGATTTCAGAAGGGTTTGGACATCGACATTCGTGACAAGCTAGTTGGGTTCAAATTGAAGACCCATGCTGATGTACTCACCACAGCCCGAGAGTACGAGTATATCCAGCGGGAGCGGGCACGAGAGCGGCAGACGGTGGCCCCTCCGAGACGACCACCACCTTCCACAGCAGCTTCTGCGGGGTCCAGTCGAGCACCAGCCGCCTCTACCAGGAAGATACACCGACCTGTCCAGCAGACCCAGTTTAAGAGGCCGGCGCCGCAGCAGCACCAACGACGCCCTACACCGATCTGCCATTATTACAACAAGCCCGGACACATCAAGCCAGAATGCAGACTGCTCCTGAATCAGTGTCTCATCTGTGGGGCTGATGACCATACTGCCAGAGACTGTCCACAGAGGGGACAAAGGCCTACCGCCCCAGGCCCGACGCCTGCACCAGCTACTGCACCAGTCGGGAGCGCTCAGCGAGGACCCGCACATCCACCTCAGCGAAAGGTCTTTCAGCAGGTGAGATCCCAGGCTCCACCTCCCAGGCGCCAGACATTCACTATGACTGCTGAGGAGGCCAACGCCACCGGACATGTCATCACAGGTACGACTTTATTACTGCAATACTTAAAACTTGTTTTGCACAATAGTCACTGCATGCTTAGACATAGTGTTTACTACCTTAGGTACTGTACTTGTAGCTAGCAGACCCGCCCTTGCATTGTTCGAATCGGGAGCTTCACATTGTTTCATGTCGAGACGATTTGTCGACCAATATAAAGTTCCTGAGTCACCCCTTACCTCTTGTTGGGATGTCAACACGGGCGGTGGAGTGTTGAAGACGTCTAGTTGGAGTTCCTCTTGCCCCGTAGTGATATGCGGGCGAGAGCTTTATGCGGACTTCCTGATCATTGAGATGCCGAGTTTTGAGGCTGTATTTGGGATGGACTGGTTGGGGACATTTTACGCCACCATTGACTGCCGACGTGGAGTTGTGATGTTTGAGATGCCCGATCATCCGAAGTTCGAATTTGCCAGAGGAAGCAGGTCAGAAGGGCCGATCACGTTCAGAGCCAGACCGACGAAGGCGGTGGTGTCTGCTATGGATGCTGAGCTGGAAAAACCAGAGGTTGTGTGAGAGTTTCTGGATGTCTTTCCGGAAAAACTTACAGGTTTGCCTCCAGATCGCAATGTTGAATTTTCTATTGACTTAGAGTCAGGAGCACTACCTATATCTAAGAAACCTTACCGTATGGCACCATCGGAGCTGGAGGAAGTCCGAACACAATTGAATGATCTTCTGCAGAAGGGATGGATACAATCTAGTGTGTCATCTTGGGGAGCTCCGGTATTGTTGGTTAAAAAGAAGGATGGAAGCAGACGCATGTGCATTGACTACAGAGAGCTCAATAAGGTGACTGTGAAGACCAAGTACCCCCTTCCGCGTATTGACGATCGGTTTGATCAACTTGGTGGGTCAAGTGTTTATTCAAAGTAGGATCTCAGAACTGGATACCACCAAGTGAGGGTTAGGGAGGAGGATGTGCCTAAGACTGCATTTCGGACTAGATACGGACACTACGAGTTCTTAGTGATGCCGTTTGGTGTTACAAATGCGCCTGCGGTGTTCATGAGTCTTATGAACCTAGTGTTATACGAGTATCTAGACAAATTTGTTGTGGTGTATATTGATGATATTTTGATATACTCGAAGAACAGACAGGAGCATGCAGAGCATTTGCGGAAGGTCCTTGGGACATTGAGGCAGCATCAGCTGTACGCCAAGTTCAACAAGTGCGAATTTTGGCTGAGCAAGGTGGCTTTCATGGGCCACGTGGTGTCTGGAGAAGGGATTTCGGTGGATCCAGAGAAAGTATCAGCGGTTCAGAAGTGGCCGATTCCTAGGTCTGCGTCCGAGAGTCGAAGCTTCCTGGGATTAGCTGGATACTATCGGAGGTTTATTCAGGACTTCTCGAAGATCGCGAAGCCGATGACGCGGTTGACGAGAAAGGATGTTATGTTTGTTTGGTCCAAGGCTTGCAGTGATGCATTTAACGAGCTAAAGAGGAGACTGACTACATCCCCAGTATTGGTCATTCCAGATCGGACCGGAGGATTTGAGGTGTTTTGCGACGCATCCGGTAAGGGTCTCGGTTGTGTGTTGCACCAACATGGCCACGTTGTGGCGTATGCGTCCAGACAGCTAAAGATTCACGAGAAGAACTACTACACTCATGACCTTGAGTTGGCGGCAGTCATTTTTGTATTGAAGCTCTGGAGGCACTTCTTGTTGGGGGAACAGGTGAAGGTGTTCACAGACCATAAGAGTCTGAAATATCTTTTCACACAGAAGGATCTGAACATGCGGCAGCGTCGATGGGTTGAGCTTATGGCAGACTATCACATTGGCCTTCAGTACCATCCTGGGAAGGTCAATATTGTGCCTGATGTATTGAGTCGTCTTCCAACAGTGATGATTCTTACGATTCAGTGGAGGCTTCAACAGGAGATCAGAGAGATGGGGATAGAAGTAGTATCACCAGGGATGACTGCTTCTCTGATGAACTTATAGATACAGTCTACTTTGGTGGACAAGATTAAGGCTGCACAGACAGGGGATGCGAAGCTACAGAGTATCAGGGAGTTGGTATTGACTGGGCAGAGACCAGAGTTTCAGATTCATGAGGATGTGTCCTTGAGGTATGGCAGTAGAATATGTGTGTCGTCTAGAGATATCAGGGAGGAACTGTTGAAGGAAGCTCACAGTTCTCCGTATTCTATTCACCCAGGCGGGACGAAGATGTACAAGGATTTGAGACAGCATTATTGGTGGCATGGGATGAAGAGGAGTGTTGCTAGGAGTGTCGCCAAATGTATTGTGTGCCAACAGGTGAAGGCGGAACATCACCGCACTGCTGGATTGCTACAGCCTTTGCCTATTCCAGAGTGGAAGTGGCAGCATATCACGATGGACTTCGTGACCGGTTTACCTCGGAGTACAAAGCATAATGACGCCATTTGGGTGATCGTGGATCGATTAACCAAGTCGGCACATTTCATACCATTCGGAGTGGGCCAGTCAACGGAGACACTTGCCAAGAAGTATATGGAGGAAGTTGTGAGATTGCATGGGGTTCCTATCAGCATTGTGTCAGACAGGGATACTTGGTTTACATCTCATTTCTGGAAGAGTTTGCAGGGGCATTTGGGTACACAGTTGAGCTTTAGCACGGCGTATCATCCGCAGACGGACGGACAGTCGGAACGTACGATACAGATCTTGGAGGATATGTTGTGTGCATGTATGTTAGACTTCAAAGGGTCGTGGGAAGACCACCTACACCTCGTTGAGTTTGCATACAACAACAGCTATCAGGCCAGCATTGGGATGGCTCCGTTTGCAACATTGTATGGGAGGAAGTGCCGGTCACCATTGAGCTGGGACGATGTTGGTGATCGAGAGCTGATTGGGCCTGAAATGGTCATAGAGGCAGTTGATGTGGTTCGAACTATCAGGGAGAAGCTACAGCTGGCACAGTATAGATACAAGCATTGGGCAGATTTGAAGCGACGACATCTGGAGTTTCAGCCAGGGGAGCATGTCTTCTTGAAGATCTCGCCCAACAGGGGAATGATTCGGTTTGGTCAGAGGGGGAAACTCAGCCCACGGGACATTGGACCCTTTGACGTATTGGAGCGAGTGGGAGAAGTGGCGTACAGACTTGCACTGCCTCCATCCCTTGAAGGGGTGCACAATGTATTCCATGTATCTCAGCTGCGGAGGTACGTGGGAGATTCGACTCATGTGGTCGACCATTCGGAGATTACGGTGCGACCAGATTTGACATATGAGCAGCAGCCAGTGAGGATCATTGACCGACAGCAGAAGGTTCTCAGGAACAAGACTGTCAGTCTGGTGAAGGTGACGTGGCATCGAGACTCGTCTAGAGAGTCTACCTGGGAGAGAGAGGATGAGATGAGAGAGCGATATCCATACTTGTTTAATGTATCTTAGTTTCCTTTTAAATTCCGAGGACGGAATTGATACGATTTGGATCGTATCAATGAAAAATCAGCGAAGAAATAGGTTGAAAATTGGAAAAGATGGGATTTTTATTGGATTTTTGAAGAGGAACAACTACTAAAAAGCAAGATACTTGAGTCCTTTCGAGAGGAACTCGCTCTCCTAACTTTGATGAAACGGACAAAGTCTAAAACCCTCACAAAAGATACTTACGATGTTTCTCACACAATAAGCATAACCCTCATGACGGCTAACCCTAGATATAAATAGAGAAAACCTAGGAATAAAATATCATAAGAAAAAGACTAATCCGCCCTTCGACGCCTCCGATAGTAAGTGACCCATCCGCCTTCAGACCCGCTTGGGCCCGTGCCCGCCTCGTAGGGTGCGTCCGCATCAATACCCGCCCCTAAAAGAGCCACCTTGTCCTCAAGGTGGAAATCAGGGTACTGCTCATGTATCGCCTCATACTGCTCCCATGTTGCATCGCACTCTGGTAGCCCCTGCCAGTAGATGAGGACCTCCCGACGCCGCCCTGGACCTCTCCGCACCGCCCGGACATCCACTGGCTCGAGCATCACTTCCATATCATCTGTGAGCGTAGGAGGAAGTGTGGAGGATGTAGCATGCTCGCCGATCGCCCGACGCAACTGGGAAACATGAAACACCGGATGTATCGCTGCCTCTGGCGGCAGCTTCAACCTGTAAGCCACCTCTCCAATCCGAGTCTCCACCTCAAAAGGCCCATAGTAACGGGCCGCAAGCTTCTCGTTCCTCCTGTGGGCCAAAGACCGCTGCCTGTAAGGTCGGAGCTTCAGGTAGACCCTGTCCCCTACCTGAAAAGTCACATCTCGCCGATGTCCGTCTGCCTTGGCCTTCATCACCTGCTGTGCTCGTGTCAGGTGCCTCCGCAGCTCCTCCAGCATCCTATCCCTCTCCTCCATCTGCTCCTCCACCTGTGACACCGGTGTCGCTCGGTGCCCATAGTAAACCAAAGAAGGAGGGTCTCGTCCGTACAATATCCGGAAAGGTGTCGTCCCTGCCGCCGAGTGGAAGGAGGTATTGTACCAATACTCCGCCCACGCCAACCATCTGGCCCACTGTCGGGGTGTCTCCGAAACAAAACATCTGAGGTAGGTCTCGACACTCCTGTTGACCACCTCGGTCTGACCGTCCGTCTGCGGATGGTAGGCGGTACTCCGCTTCAGCACTGTCCCCTGAACTCGGAACAACTCCTCCCAGAAGTGACTGGTGAAAACCTTGTCCCGGTCGGACACTATAGACTTCGGAAACCCGTGCAGCCGCACCACCTCCCGCACGAAAACCCCCGCCACCGAGACCGCTGTGTAAGGATGCTTCAAGGGAATGAAGTGAGCATACTTGCTCAGCCGGTCCACCACCACCAAGATCACGGTGAACCCCTCCGAACGCGGCAAACCGTCTATGAAGTCCATGGACACCTCCTCCCACACCTACTCGGGCAATGCCAACGGCTGTAGCAGTCCTGCCGGGGCCATCGCCATGTACTTGTGACGTTGGCAGACGTCACAAGCCGCCACCAATCGCGCGATGTCCTTCCGCATTCCTGTCCAGTATACTTCCCGAGCCATCCGCATATATGTCTGCTGCACGCCCGAGTGCCCTCCGATTGCCGACCCATGGAACTCCTGAAAAAGAGTCTGAATCGATGCAGACCCCCGCGGAATCACCAACCTCCCCTGGTAGAGTAACCTTCCCCCCTCTAACGTGTAGCCTGGCACCCCGTCACCTCCCCCCTGTAAGCTCTCCCTGATCTGCTGCAGCTCTGGGTCTGCCTCCGCCTCCTGTGTCA
Organism: Scilla litardierei; assembly: GCA_030789695.1. NCBI lineage: Eukaryota > Viridiplantae > Streptophyta > Magnoliopsida > Asparagales > Asparagaceae > Scilla > Scilla litardierei. The sequence goes on along the minus strand of CM061134.1, from coordinate 218,324,806 downwards.
ACTGGTCCAATCCTCTCCACTCGGGTATCGACATCGCCTGCAGCTGGCTCCCCTCATCCCGCCGAGACAATGCATCCGCCGCCTTATTTTCCAGCCCCGGTCGGTACTCAATATCGAACCGAAATCCCACCAGCTTCGACAGCAACTTCTGGTGCTCCTCTGCCACCAACCTCTGCTCTAACAGATACTTCAATGCCCGCTGATCTGTCCGCACCACAAAAGTTCTTCCCAGCAGATATGGTCGCCATTTCTGAATGGAGAAGACTATAGCCATTAACTCCCTCTCATACACTGACTTCAGCCTCTCCCTCGTGGTCAACACCTGGCTGAAGTACGCCACCGGCCGCCCCTCCTGCATCAGTACCGCCCCAAGACCATATCCCGAAGCATCCGTCTCCACTACGAATGGCTGGCTAAAATCTGGTAGAGCAAGGACCGGCGCCGTCGACATCGCCGTCTTCAAGGCTTCGAAAGCCTTAGTCGCCTCTTCCCCCCACCGAAAACTGTCCTTCTTCAGCTGCTCCGTCAGCGGCCAGGCAATGGTGCTGTATCCCTTTACAAACTTGCGGTAATACCCCGTCAATCCCAAGAAACCCCGCAATGCCCGCAGTGTCTGTGGTAGAGGCCACTCTAACATCGCCACAATCTTTGCTCGGTCTGCTGCTACCCCGTCGCCTGAGACAATGTGCCCCAAGTACTCGATCTGACTCCTCCCGAACGAGCACTTCTTCCGGTTGGCGAATAACTGGTGCCCCTGCAACTCCCGGAAAACCACCTCCAGATGCCCCGTGTGCTCCTCCAATGTGCGGCTATAGACCAAGATGTCGTCAAAGAACACAAGGATGAACCGCCGTAGGTAAGGGCGGAACACCTTGTTCATCAAAGCCTGAAACGTAGACGGGGCGTTTGTCAATCCAAACGGCATCACCAAGAACTCGTAGTGGCCCTCGTGTGTACGGAACGCCGTCTTCGGGATGTCCTCTGCTCGCATCCGGATCTGATGATACCCAGACTTTAGATCCACCTTCGAAAACACCCTCGCCCCATGCAGCTCGTCGAGCAACTCATCTATCACTGGAATAGGAAACTTGTCGGGCACAGTTTCCTTATTCAGGGCTCGGTAATCCACACAAAAACGCCAGCTCCCGTCCTTCTTCTTCACTAACAAAACTGGGCTCGAGAAGGGGCTGACGCTGGGCTGGATCACTCCTGCTAGCAACATCTCTCTGACCTGCCGCTCGATCTCGTCCTTCTGCACGTGGGGATACCGGTAAGGCCGAACACTGACGGGGGGTGCGCTATCCCTCAGTACGATCGCATGCTCGTGGTCCCGGGGTGGAGGTAACCCCTGGGGCATCTCAAACACCTCTGCGAACTGCTCCAACACCGACTGTACCTCTGGTGGCTCCTCCTCGGGTTCGGGCTCCGCCTCTGTGGTCATCCCCTGAAACTCCACCAAGTACCCCTGCCCTGCCCGTCGAATAGCCCGAGTCATGGCACTGAAAGCTACCATGGCATAACACAAGCTCGGGTCTCCCTGAAGCACCACCGTCCGCTCGCCATCCTTGAACTCCATCCTCAACCGTTTCCAGTTGGTCATCGTGGTCCCCAATGTCTTCAACCACTGGACTCCCAAGATGAAGTCGACCTTCCCCAACTCGAATGGTAAAAAATCCTGAACGATTTGCACCCCCTGAATGACTAAGCAGAGGCCTCGGCATAGCCCCGTACTCTCCTCGCACCGTCCATCCCCCAACTGTACGGTGAATCTCCCACCGGACATCTGCAACCCCAGCAGCTCCACCACTCGCAGGGACACAAAATTGTGGGTGGCCCCACTATCAATCAGAACCGTCACTGCTGTCTCTCCGACCTGTCCCACCAACTTCATTGTGGAGTTCTGTGTGAACCCCATCACGGAGTTGAGGGACACCTGCGCCTGCTCCAGCTCCACCGGCTGCTCTACGGGGACGACCTCCTCCTCGGCCTCCTCTGGGTCGATGTACTCCTCCTCGTCCGGCTCGATAGTGATCTGCAGCAACCGGCTCGCACACCGATGGCCCGGGGTGAACTTCTCGTCGCAACGGAAGCACAACCCCCTGGCCCTCCTGTCCCGCACCTCAGCCTCGGTCATCCTCCGCCCTTGTCCCGCAGGACGCGCTGCTCCGGTCTTCTCCCCCGCTCCGGCCGAAGTGGCCGGTGGTAGTCTCGGGACGGCGGCTGATGTCGGTGGGACCCTCTGCTGCGGTGCCCCCCACGTCCCTCTGATCCTCCGCTCCTCCGCCTGCTTCTCCTCCGCCCGTAATGCCAGCCGAATCACATGCTCCAGGTCCCTGGGACTCTGCATCCACAGCTCGGCTCGTATCGAGGGCTTCAGCCCTCGCATAAATGCCCCCAAGAATACGTCTTCCGATACCCCCTTCACCCTGCCTGCCAGCACCTCGAACTTCCCCAGGAAGTCCAACACCGTTCCCTCCTGCCGTAGTCCCAGCAACTGCTCGTAGAAATTCGCCCCCGGTTTGGCCTGGAAACGGTCAAGTAGGAACGCGGACAACTCCTCCCACGTCCGAAAAGGGGCTCGGGACATCCTCCAGCGGTACCAACTCAGCGCCTGTCCCTCCAAATAGCAGATGATGTTCTCCAATACTTCCCGTTCTGGGATCCGCATCACCTGAAAATACCGCTCCGCCCGTACTATCCATCCGTCGGGGTCGGCCCCCTCAAAAATGGGCATCTTCAACTTCTCCATCCTCCTGTCTGGGTGCATGGTCGGGTGTCCTCCTCCCTGAGCTCCGTGGCCTCCGTACTCGGTCCTGCCCCTGCCGTAGGTCTCCTCGGGAAACCCTCGCGGGCCCCCAAAATTTTCTGCATACTCCTCCATGGGCCACCTCTGCCGCTCCTCCTCTGTAGCTCCAAAAATCCCGCGATAGCCTCTTGCGGGGCCCTGATCGGTGCTCGGGGGTCCGAAAAACTGACCCGGGGGGTTTACTGGGCCCCCCCGGGCCCCAATGTCACTCGCCGGGGCCCAACCGGCCCCAGGGAAGGCCGTGTGGCCTCCCTGGGACTCGGCGAGGCCCAGGCGTGGCCCAGGCGGGCCGCGCGACCCCTCCTGGGCTTCGCGCGAGCCCGCCCAGCTGTCCTGGGCCCCCGCGCGGGCTCGGGGGTGGGCCGTGAGGCCCCCCGAGCCCTCGCGGGGTCCTAGCGGGCCGCGCGGGGGGGGATTAGGGTTTCCCCCCCAGCCGCCGCTCTCCCCATCCTCCGGGAAGCCTCCGTCTTGTCCGCCGCGTCCCCTTGCCTCCGCAAGAAACCCTAGGGGGTCCCCTTCGCGCCGCCGCCGCTCTCGTTGCACGTCCTCCACCCACGACTCCTCCCGGAACCCTAGTTCTTCCCTCTCCTTCGTGACTTTGGTTCCCGGAGGTGCCCCGGATGTATTCGCCATCAACTTTGGATCCCCCACCTTAGTAAGATGATTCTCCGCCGCGGATTCTTCCCCTCCGATCTCCACTTGCTTCCCTTTCCCTTCAAGTTTTTGAAGAATTTTCAAGATCTGAACTTGAGTGGCGTCCGACTCCTCGTGCTTCTTCATCAAGCGAATCTCCATCTCCTTTTGGGAATTTGAAAGCATCTCGACCGTGACCTCCAAAGCCCCCACCTTTTTACTAACCTCTTCCCGGATCTCCTTTCGCAGCGCCTCCATCTCCGTAGGAATTTTCTGTAAGATGGGTAGAATGTAATGGGCCTTTATTTTTTGGGCGGCCCGCCACTTAAGCCCACGGGGGGCTTTCTTTTATTTCGTTTCTCTCTCTCTCTCTCTCTCTCTCTCTCTCTCTCTCTCCCCCTCTCTCTCTCTCTCTCTCTCTCTCTCTCTCCTCTCCCCCTGCAGGATCGCAACCACCCCTCGTCGCCTTCGGTTTCACACGATGAGTTCCACACGACCCCGCGCTTCGATCGTCTCCCACGATCTTCTCCCCAACGGCTCCTTCGAGCATATAACTTCAGATTTCCTCTCATCTCTTCATTTGCGACAAACTGTAAGTCCATTAAAAGTTTTTCAGTTGATTTTCTACGGATCTGCGGTCAAATCCCTGCTGGGATCATCTGGATTTATGCTGGGGCTTTTGTTCTTGGGTTTCTTGATTTTTTTGGCTTCAAAAAGGTAGACCCTTATCTTCTACGCATTCAGATGCTTTCGATTATCACTATATTAATTTTTGAAATGAAATTCATAATTTAAATACATGCGGAAATCGGGTCTATGGGATAGGATGATGACGAGAATAATATTTAGGGTTTTAATCCCTACCATCTGAGTAAATTGTGGGGTTTGGCTTCCGTCATGCCTGGCCGGGATCTTGGGGGTTATGAATGGCCAATGTATTATTTCGGTCCCTCTCCTAACTTGTCTGGCTGTGGGGTTTCGCTCAAGGGTCGAATTGCTTTCCAGTTTCAGCTTATCATTTTAATTTGTGGGGTTGTGACTTCTGTTTAGTTCTATTCAATTTCATTTAGTTCTGATCAGTTCTGTTAGCTCTGCATACCACTTTAATTCTGTTTAGTTCTGGAATCCTTCTGTTTAATTCTGGAATCATTCTGTCTTCATGATTTGACCATCTGAGATCTTGGGTGTTCGTTGTTTTTGGGTGTTATCTTCTGAACTAACTTCAGAATTTCGGAAACCCCTTTTACCCTTCGCAGTTGATAAACTTTGGCCTGTTTCCTTGCTGATATACTCACAACCCCTGAAGACCTTGCCGCAGGTTCGGGAACCCCCCACAACATGATGTAATTCCCATAATCTGATCCCCTGTTTATTAAATCCTTCAATCCATATTTCCAGTAACTAATTTCTGGTAGAACTGAAAGTAAATGGAAATCTTGATGTTCCAGTTTTATATTCAGCATTTATTCTTATTTCAGTTTGTGTGGAAGTTGAATTTTGAATTATGAAGGTAAATTTGAATGCAAGTCTATTACATATGTTAAATGAGATGGCAAAATTATTAACTTGATGCAAGATATATTCTATACACAAGTACGAAGCAGTGGAATAGTTATTAGTAATTTTATCTTGAATATAGGTTTCCATGCGTGTACTAGGATTATTTGAATTCTATGGAAGCCCTACCAATAGAGCTGATCTCATATCTCAAATGCGCAATTTAAAAGTGACATAAATTTAAAGTAAATTGGACTTGATCCAATATTTGATACTTGATACCATGTTCAGCTTTAAAGCAGCGAATGTAACTTGACATGACACAATGAAACCGCTTTAGATTGCGCAAATTGAGATAATGAGTAAGATAAATGACATTACCTGAAATAGGATTTGAATACAACGTCAAACCGTTAATTGAACAACTTTACATAACTAGTTGGGGTTGGGAAAAACTTATAAATGAGAGAGTGCGGGAGCGATTGGAGCCCTGCTTTCGGCCCGTATCTGGGAGGATTTCCGTTCACGGATCCTGAGTCACCGTCACAGTTGACTTCTAGACTCGGCCTAGGGTAGCACCCTGCGGTCCAAGATGGTCTCCGGGTTGCACATCGTGCTCTCTGTTATAAGTTTAAGATTGAAACAGAACAAACTTAGTAGCATAGTCTCATAGTAGTTTAACGACACCGAAACAACCATAATTTCTTAGACTTTGGTGCGTCACTTTTCATACAGGTTCGTTTAGATGCCTTTCTATTCATGTATCAATTCCATTGCTGTTGCTAGAATTTATAAGTCTACTCTATTGAGCAGTGGTACCACTTCTGTTATTGCCACCAAGTGACCAACAAGGCTACGCGGAGGCACCGTTGTACGAGGAGACGGAGTTTCCGGTTCAAGGCGACGAGCTTTGAGACTGGTTGGGTGTGAGTGACATTGTATCTTTATTTCATGTATTCATGTTTCAGCATTAGAGTGATGATGTACTTTACATTTCATTGTATATATCGTCGTAACTCTGACTCTATGGTAATGAAAGGAGTATTTTAAATTCAGTCAAATGCTACTTGCTCCACGATGCATCCACTGGTAACTGCAGGACATGCACATATGGTACAAAAGTAACTGCTCCCGGGTATGGGGCGTTACACATCACAATCATGGAAGACTAAGTTAAAGGCCAGTTAAGAAGTAGTAAGTTCGAAAATGGAAACCAAAATTTCTTCATACAGGATGATGGATCAAATCCAATATGAACATTGTCAGGTAAAGAAGTATGTTTTAGCTCGGCAACCAACTTGATGTATAATTTTGCTTAGGCAACAGAATAATGAGTGCAAGAAATTGCTAAAAACATTTCCCTCTCTGGAGTCTTGGGTCGTGTTTGTTCATGGTGGCTGCTAATTCAATCCTTGAGTCTATATAGTCAGGACAGAAGTGTAAAGTTCTCAGTGGAAAGATTAGAACCATGGATATTTAGTCAAGTCTTTGTCTTCCAAGTAGAATTAGGATTATAAATATTTGATTGCATAGGCAGCATGACATAACTCGATTAGTAGAGCCAGAATTGTTCCAGAGATTGGTCCTAAGGCAGATATCAATATAAGAGGTTCAAGCTCATGAGTGTGGAACAGAATCTACAATGCATGCATGCATGTGTGTGTGCGTGCTTTTTTCGCAGGGGTGTTTTTTTTTTTTTTTTTTTTTTGGGGGGGGGGGTGATGGGCAGGAAAGGTACATTCAACTAGACCAAACATATAGATCCATCCCAATCAAATTTAAAACATGGCAACCCAATATTCTATTGGATGAGAACAAACACATTTAGATTACATATAAACAAAAATTCAAATGATTGGTGTTAATAATAACAGTCACACATTGGATAAAATATAAAATAATGATATCTATAAATTAGTAGTTAGGCCTCTACGCATTAGCTTAAGCTTTTGTGTTAGATATGATTTCTACTACTAGTTTGTACATTCATCAATATAAAATAATTGCAAACCTTTTGTTAATATTTCATATTCTAACATGACATCAAAGCTTAGGCTCTTCTTTAATATGGCCAGTGGTTCTTTTCTCTAATTTGGCCTCCAAGTTCAAAGTCGAATTGATCTTGAGTTTGAGGGGAGTGTTAAGAATAATAATCCTATATTGGATAAAATAAAATAAAAAGAGTGATGCTTATAAATTAGCAATTAGACCTCTACCTATTAGCTTAAGTTTTCTGGGTTATATATGATTTCAAGTATCAGTTTGTGCTTTCGCCAATATAAAATAATCATGAGCCTCTGTTATTATTTCTAATCCCAACAAGTCAGGTCAAATCAACGTTTCAGAATTGCCATAAAATAGATTAATGTGTTGCCTCTATGATGCATGAATAGAACACATCCAAATTATTATTTGAATTTTTACGCAATGATAGTTTAAATATATTAGATTACATCCATTAAAAAGATTTTCCAATTGGGATACCAAATCATAAATTTGATTAGGATAGTTCTGCGTGTTTGATCCAATACACTATGCCCTAGTCTCTCTATCCATGTGTGTGCGTAGATATGTAAATCTATAAGTGTATGTCTATATATGTATATGTATAGATAAATGTATGTGTGCATGAGCTAGGCTACTTTCGGAAACATTCCAATGCAAATGCTCCCACTATGGTTTGGACAATACACGTATCAGGTAAAAAAATCCACATTGTTAGATGTGATCATCTACATAAGAACTATTCACAAACAAAATTCATAGAGTTTTGAAATATTTTGCTCATACATCTATATGGCCAAATCTGAAAAATATTTGTGTTAGGACAAAGCATTGATTTTGTGACTGCATGGGGTACAAGCAAAACAAGTCAAAATTCTATGAATTTTTGTTTGGGTAATTTTTAGTAGTTGATCACATCTAACTGTGTGGATTTTCTATTAGGTACATGTCCTGTCCAAACTAAAGTGGAAGTAATCACATTTTGAATGCTTCAAAAGTAACACAGCTCAAATATACATACACACTTACATATACATATATAAGAATAAAAGTGAATAAACCAAGATTTTACCGTGATTTCAAATTTTGAAGAGGCATAGATGAGCATTCGGTGTAGGAAATTCATACATTTGCCCTCAAAACCCAGTTTTCACTTCTTTTTTAATTATCAAAATGGTTCACTCTGATATATACGTCCTACAACAAAGTATACTACCAATCTTTTCGGTTTCATATTATTTGCACATGCATTGGATCGTTAGAAGTTGGATGGTTTGACAATGCCAAAACTTTTTTCATGCTAAGATCAGCAAGAAAATAGCTTGGAGTTCCCTAGATTTTTGGTGTATGAGTTCTAATATACAAACATCAAATTTTTGTGTGTGCGTCCGTGCGCGCGCGCGCGCATGTGTGGGTTTTTTTTTTGGGCGGGGGGGGGGGGGGGGGGGGGGGGGGGGATGGAGATAGATATCTAGACTTCATCAATTTAAGACTGTTGCCGTTTGTCAGTTTGAGAAGTTTGATTCTTAAGCCACCGTGTAGGGACCCAACTACTTCTTTGTAAACGTCACCTTATTCTATTTTATCATCACGCGACTATTAAACTAACGCTTACCAATGACACAAATGCACGTTCTCCTTCTTGAGTAAAGACTGATGACACGGAGAAGCCCATTGTTAGGCAGACTCCCAAACCAGCTGGGAGACATGAGATTTAAAGGCAGGATAAGTGCTTCTTCAAACAGTATATATAAAACCTGGTCCCAATACTAGCCAGAACAAAGGACAGAAAGCAATGGTAGCAGGGTAGAACGGTGAAAACCATTGCAACAACATATGGAAGAACTATATAGATAAGCAAAAACTAGCGAGTGCAGCAACAAAGCAGCAGATAGGGATTAGCTACATGAGCTCGTAATGATCCTACCATGCCCATGGAAATGTTTGTGCAACATGGATCCAACAATAGCTGGTAAGGAAATATCACCGTTGTTCCATTTCCCACCTCCATGATTTTATTATTTGCAGGCTGGATAAAAGAGAGGATTTGGTAATCATATGTGCACGTACTTTAATGGTTGTTCCAGTATGCTCAAAGATAAAGCTTATTCAAAAGAACCAAGAAAAACAGTAACAATCATTACTAGCTAAGAACCAAATACATGGAAAACAAATGGGAATTTAGTTACCAGTATGTAATGTTTATAACATGGAACTACGTACTGATGAATTCGTACTTACATGATAAGATACTTATTTTTCTAAATAATAAAATTAAATAGCATGACAAACAATTTCACCAATATGCAGAAAAGAAAATGCATGCTTCTCAAGTATAAAAAGGAAAACAAAGTTAAAAAGAATTGTTAGAAGCGTGGGGTATACCTCAGGCGGTGTCGATTGCAGGTTGTACAAAAGGCAACAAAACCGTAAAGAATGCTTCGAAGTGCACGAAAAACCTGGATAAGAGAAAAATCAATATAACATACAATATATATAATAAGCATTCCATAAGCATCACTATTGAAGGCCTGCTAACCTGAGAGAACAGATCATTCCAAAGGGATCTCCACATTGATGCTTCATAAGCGCCCACTGATTCTTTAGATGCAGATGCAAATTGAAAAATATCACTTATAGATGACCAGCTTTCCTTTAAAAAGTAACTGGCATTGGAGAAAAGCATGGTGATGAAGCTTGCTACTGCAAGAATCAGGCGCACGGGAGCTACCAAAATTTCCCAAATTGCCCAAAGTACAGGATATATAATCCAGGTTGCTGCAATGCAAAACATAAATCATGTTAATAAGTAACTAGATAGAAATGAAATGAATGGGAAACTGAACTTGCAAGAGATTGTCTGATCATACCAATGCTCCAAGCAACATTAAGTCCAATCCACAAAGGCCAGATAACAACCTGAAGTATGCCCATAACTATGTTATAAGAAGATCCCAATATGATCCAAAGTACAGAACATATTTCATCTACTATTTCAAGGCATATGTGCCACAAGGGAAGAACAAGTTCAACAATCTCCATGGTAGGCCCAGCAATTGGTGTCATCAGAAACAAAATAAATGACCTAGTGGCACGTGTAACCATAAGTAGCCACCTCACAGCTTTCTCAAAGTTATGCAAAAAAAGCATAGTTCCTAAATATTTAATCCTCGATATCATCTCCCATGTTTCTATCCAGTCAAAAAAGGGCCCAAACAAGCGTGACGCAGTTGCCTTCAGCAGCGGAACATTCTTGTAAAGGTCATAAAATCCTATAAGCACAGTGATCAGTGAAATCAGGACATATAAAGCTCTTGCTAGAGGGCACATCCACGGGCGATAAATCTGGCAGAAAACTGGATATGACTGAAGAAAAATGGCCCACGAAGGAAGTCCATACTCCAACAAAGTAAGCAGCCTCAAATCAGACATGATTATTTCCTTCAATTTAAATGGAAGGTCAGGATCGTTAAATCTAAACAAAATCAGAACATCCTTGTATATGGTAGTCTCAGAAGGTAATCTTGTGCTGTCACTCTCAAGGTTATCAGAGGAAGATGAAGTTTCCGATAATGCAGGTGAGCCCACTATCTCACTAAGTGCTTCCTCTGAACCCACATTTGATTCACTAAATTTTATTATCTTTCTTCTCTTGTAAGGACCAGACACTGGAGGTGTAAGGGCCATCGCCGGAGACACCATAGAGTTGCCAGTTCCATCATAGAATTCATCATCATGAATATCATCACCATCATCAGTCCCACACTCACTGGCAGCAACAGGGATTCCAGATGGCATCTCCTCCTGAGCATCATAAAATACATCACCTGTAAATGGGTATTAACAAACAATTTAGGTGAAATACATAGAATGTACATAGAAAAGAAGTGCAAAATTACCTTTATTAGAGACACTATCCAAATATTCTTGTAAGATGAGGCGCTCATAATAGCTTCCTGAGAACCATACGGCGATGCTGCTTGAAGCTTGCTCGATGCTATCAAATTCCCACCTTTTCATTGACTTAGCCTCCAATGCCAGGGAAGTATCGGTCTGAAAATAAAATATATATTGAACAATACTGGATTTTGACCAATCTATTATACATTTGACACTCTTTTTTGAATCGTAGGGCTGACTAGGACAAGCTGACTAGGACAAACAGGTTGATAGAAGGATGGTTGAGATTTAATCTTGGGAAATCAACAATTGAGATGAGAGTTTGTGGAAAGTTTTGGAGGGAAAAACATTTCTGTGGAAATGAAAGTTTCTAGGGAAATGAAATTTTTTGGGGAAATGAAATTTTTTGGGGAAAGAAAGTTTCCGGGGAACAGCAGAGTACACTCAATTAATGCATTTGGAAAAAAACTTTAACTTGCACTTAATGCTGCAGATCGAATGCTACTGCAGATCGAATGATCTCTTACTCAACGCGGGGTCCACCGTCTCTTCGACGTATGGGGCAACAAGATGAGAATAATTTCTCGCGTCGAAGGTGCCCGCGCCATTTTTTACGCTAATTTGTTGTTCCAACTCAAAGGCGCCCGCTAAATTTTTTGTTTCGAAGGCGCCCGCTAAAATTTTTTACGCTAATTTGTTGTTCCGAATCAAAGGCGCCCTCGCCGAATTTGTTGTTCCGCACAATTTTGGCTGTGTAAATAATTTTTGGGGAACAAAGTTTCGCGGGGGAAAATCATAAATGAACCGTGCCCCCGGGCACGGGTTATGACTAGTTCAGCTACAATTGTTAATTAATTTCATTTACAGTTGGCAAATGAAATTAACATAACTAATACCTGAAGTTCATTAATATAGTTGATACCCCGCACATCAGCCCATTCAACTTCAAACACAATAAAGCCAAACAAGATGTGGTGCAACTCCTTATTCAACAGAAAAGAATCCTTCAGCTTCTTCACTGGAAGCAGGACCCTTTTTTGGTACAATGCAGCATCAATCAACGAAAACCATTTACTCAATCTGTATAGCCTGGCAGATTTGGATCTGGAACTGTTTGTGAAATCAAGCTTTTTTCCCTTAGCATTATTATCTCTTCTAGCCATGTGCCTGGTGTTTGCAAAAGGAGACAACCTCGACTGGAAAAGAGTAGACATTTTTTAAATAAATAAGATTTAAGAATTAACATTCTACAGTGCAAAGGAAGTAATACAGGACAAAAGTTTGGGTTCTGCATAACCTTGGTAACCATTAGTTGCCATAGGTGAGCAGATCGTGCATCCTGGTTGGCTAACCATGGCCGATTGTCAACCAAAATATAGAACTTCTTTCTTTCAGGGGATAAAAAGAGAGTCAAGCACGAAAGATACGACTGCAAGTCCCTGTAAGGGGAACATACACAGATATTATAGTGAATTTAGTCAGGCATGATTAGTACTCGGAACATAAATGAATAGTGATTCATAAAAATTAACACACAATAAATTTTAGGCGCTTTCAATATAAACATTCGAAACAACACATGACGTCCTGACAACAACAACATTCTGGCAACAACATTCTGGCAAATTTTTGATGAATATAATTAAAATGCTGAGTATACGCACATGAAGTCCGGACAACAACAACATTCTGGCAACAACATTCTGGCAAATTTTTGACGAATATACTTAAAATACTGAGTATACAATGATGTCCTGACAACAACAACATTCTGGCAAATTTTTTACGAATATAATTAAAATGCTGAGTGTACACACATGAAGTCCTGATAACAACAACATTCTGGCAACAACATTCTGGCAAATGCTTGACGAATATAATTAAAATGCTGAGTATGCAAATTTTGCTGGTTAATTTAGCCTCTCTTGCTGCAAGGCAGCTTCCTAGGCTTTATAGGACATCCCCCTCTTGCACATAACTGCCTGGTGCAGAAATGTAGAAAGTGGAGCTTAAAACTCTTCGAGGATCATATACATATACGTAGAGCTTTTGAGATCTTGCTTCAATGACCTTAATGATTTGGCTACAACATTTTGCAAAGATGGACAACTTCAAAGTCAAGAATTAAAATATTAGAAGACACTAGACTGCTGAAGGGTTTTTATCATGGAAAAGAAAAAACGGTGAACCTTTGTCAGTCTCTATGTGTTGATGCATTACCAGTCAATATAGAGATTGATCAGAATCTCACAATGTCGAATGTGCATTGAGCTGAAGGATTGGAACCAGGAATCCTTAGAAAGTAACACTAGGACACATAACTGTAGTCTAAATACTCCTTAACGTTGGCATCTTCTGTTCAAGGTAACAATCAAAGAGAGTATTAACCAATGTAAAATTGCAAATTGTTGGTTGATGATTCCAGAACTCATCATGCGCTAATTGTGGAATGGTAAAATTTAATTTCATATATAAATATTCAGTGTTCATGTCCAGAGTTCAATTTCTGTTTTCAATCCAATGATGCAATCTGCATCAAGAGCGACAGTCACTTGCAAGCCGAAGAAATTCATGTTGATGCCAATGATTCATCGAAAGAGTCTTATTTTTATATCATTCTAGACTTGTTTAGTTAATGTTCATAAGTGGTAAGTGATATGCATGTAGACTAATTGTAATGCCCCCTAACCCTGCAACGGAAGGCTTAAAGACCTTAAACAAGCATGGATGTGTAACATCGGCGAAGCACATACGAGAATGAACCCGTACACGTGTCAAGCTTCAGTGGTCCTTGCTAAGCTAAATACAAGCTGTCTGCAGAGGTCGGTGCATGCTTTTCCATTACTCAGATGTGAACCTGCTATCTTGATCTGAAACTATAAGCAATTGCACAATATGCAATCTTACGATCTCATTAATGAAGATCCTAGCAAATATTTTCATGAAAAAACACAAATTGACGGGCATGAAATGCGTTGATTTAGTCAGTCGATTGACTGTTACCCATATAGAGTCTTTTCCTCTCGCGGATCTTGGTAACCCGATGATATAGTCCATGGTAATCTTCTCCCACTTTCACAATGTAATATTTAAATTTTAAAGCAATCCCTGTCAGAATATTTAAAGCAATCATGTCGGTCTCTGATTCTCTGCTTTCACTTGTTGACATATGATGCACTTGGAGACGTACTTTGCAATTTCCCTCTTCGTATTGTTCCACCAATAAAGGTTTTTTCAGTCTTTATATATCTTAGTTCGTCCCGGATGCATAGCAAAAACTGATTGGTAAGCCTCTTTTAAAATCTTTCATTTTAGTTCAGGAATGTTAGGAATACATATTCGGCTCCCAAACCTTAAGGAACCATCACAATGTATCGCAAATCCTGATTTAGAGTCAGCTATTACGCCTTATATGATTTTCTGTAGTATGTGATCCTCAGTTTGTTGGGCTTTTATTTCTTCCACTAACAAGGGTTGCACTAAATATTTGCTAGATATGCTCGAGTTTGATGAGATCTGACTTCGACCCCCACGCGGTCCTAGTCTATTAATATATGACTTTGGGATGTTTAAAGACATGTCAAATTACTTGAACTCTTTTGGCTAAGAGCATCGGCGATTATATTTGCCTTATCTGGATGGTAATTAATAGCTAGATCTAAATCGTTTAATAGTCCTAACAATCTCCTCTGTCATTCAACCCCTTCTGTGTGAAGATGTACTGTCACACCATGCATCATAAAGAAAATGTCTCTAAATCTTGAGTACGAAGACTACTGTCACCAGTTTTATAGGAGGTAGTTTTCCTCATATGGCTTCAGTTGCTTAGCTGCCAGAAGAAATACGTTACAACCCTTTTATTTTGCATAAACACACAACCTAATCCTTTTCAAGATATGTCGCTATAGATGGTTAACCCTTCATCTCTCGACGGTATGGTTAGCACTGGTGCTGATATCAATCTTTGTTTTAATTCTCATAAGCTTCATTTACACTCCACTGGCCAATCACATTTGGCCCCTTTCTAATAAGGCAAGTTAGCAGAGAGGCAATTTGTGAGAATCCTCCTACAAACCTCTTGTGTATCCAGCAATGCCTATAAAACTACGAACCTCTGAGGCAGTGGTAAGTATCTTCCAATTAGCCATGGCTTCTACCTTCTTAGGGTATATAGTACTTCCATTATTAGAGATGACATGACCAAGAAATGAAATACTCTCCAACCAGATTTCACACTTCTTAAGTTTTGCAAACATCTTCTCATCTCTTAAGGTCTACAGTACGCACCTCAAATCTTCCACATGCTCCTTTTTGTTTCTCGAGTACACCAGAATGTCATCAATGAAAATTACTACAAAATGATCCAAATATGGCTTGAACACTCTGTTCATATGGTCTATAAAGGCTATAGGTAAATTTATCAATCCGAATGGTAACGCCCGAAACTCATAGTGATCATAACCTGCACGAAATGCAGTCTTTGAAATATCATCTGCCTTAATCATCAATTGATAGCAGTCAGAACTCAAATCAAATTTTGAAAATACTTAAGCTCACCGCAGTTGATCAAACAAATCATTAATTCTTAAAAAGGGTATTTATAGTCATTTGATTTAACTCTCTATAGTCAATGCATGGACGTAAACTCACATCCTTCTTTCTTACAAACAATACTGATGCATCCCATGGTGACACACTTGGTCTAATAAAGCCCTTATCCAAAAGCTCTTGCAATTGCTCCTTCAGTTCCTTTAATTCCGTTGGGCCATTCGATTGATGTTTTGGAAATAGGCCTAGTACCTGATACGAAATTAATGGAAAATTCGATATTTATATCTGGAGGCATTTCAAAAAGTTCTTTAAGAAGCACATCGGGAATTTTTCGAACAATATGAGTGTCCTCCAAATCCATCTTCTCCTCAACATTCAACTCTTTATTTGAAACTGCATAACCATAACATCCTACCCTAAACAAGCAGAAAGCTTTTAGAGTGGAGATTATTTGTATAGGCTCAAAAGATCTGCTTCCCTCAAAATAAAATTCAGGCTTCCTAGTAACCTAAATAACACCTTTTCTTGACATATGATGAAAGCATGATTCACAAAAACCCAATTCATCTCTAAGATGATGTCAAAGTCATGCATCTCTAGTAAAACTAGATCCACTTAAAGCTCCTTGTCTAGAATTTTAATTTTAACTTACATCCTTTATTTGAAATCAATATACTATCATCAGGTGTACTAACAACCAATTCTTGTGCCAGGGTGTCCCATGATAAGTGATTCCTTGAAATGAACTGTGTAGCAATAAAAGAATGAGAGGCTGTAAAATCAAAAAATACACAAGCATTCGCTGATGAAAAGGAGATGTTCCATGTCACTACATCACTGTTAGCTTGAGCCTCCTGCTCAATCAGGGAGTACACTCTAGCGCTAGCTTAAATACTTTTTATTCCCTCCACTGAATTGTCCGATCAGAGATGATGTTTTCTGAGATTGTCGCATCAAAGGACACATTGAAATCGGATGACACTTATGGCCACACCTCAAGCAGGCACCTTAACCCTCCGGCAAATCTTCTCATCATGACTTACCTTGTCACATATTTTACATCTCACCGTCTTCTGAACTCGGTAAGATTCATCCTTACGCACTACATGCAATTTTTTACTTTGCCCGTTCCCCTTATATCCACCATGCCCCCCCCCCCAAATCGAAATCTCTTCTAAGAATGACTCCCTCCAACTTCTTTCTTTGGCATCGTATCAATTTCATACTTCTCAATTATTGTGGCCTTTCTTAATACAACCACATATGTAGGAAGCTCAAAGGAGCTGACGTCCTAACTTCATGTCGGAGTCCCTCTTTAAATCGACGAGCTCGTTACTCCTCATTGGCAACAAAGTGAGGGGGATAAATAAATTCATCATTGTATTCAGCAACACTTATCTTGCCTTGTTCCAATTTTCTAAATTCTTCCTCTTTCTATTTACGAACAATTTGTGAAAATATTTCTCATAAAAATCTTCTTGATCGCACATGGTCCTCTCCTAAAGCTATCATCAACCATAAGCACGACCTTATAGCATGTAAACAGCATATCTCACTTTCTCATCATCTAGGCATTTCAAATACATGAATGCTTTTTCCATCTCAGAAATGAAGTGCTTTGCCACCATTAGTTCAGTACTACCCTCGAAAGTAGGTAGGATCAACCTCTTAAACTCAGACATGCCACTCCTCAACTTTGAATGATCATTTCATGTAATGGCCCTAAATTTTTTGGATATATTTCCTACAATATATATACACACACACCTCCTATCTTTCTTCTTTCTTTCTTTCTTTCTTTCTTTCTTTCTTTCTTTTGTTTTATTTTTTCCGAGGCCCACCAAAAGCCCACGAGCCCAAGCACTTTCTTTCTCTTTTCGTCTCCTTTTTCTTTCTCTTTTCCTTTATTTTCTCCCGGCCCACCCATTAAAAGAAAAACCCCTCACCTAACTCCACACCCAACCCCTCACATCACGGCCAACCACCTCTCTCTCTCTCTCTCTCTCTCTCTCTTTCTCTACTAATCTCTCTCGTGGCGACGACGAAAATCATCGACTCTCCCCCCCCCCCTCGATCCTACGACGAGAAGGAAAAACCGGAGCAAATCGAGGCTCCTCTTCATCTCTCCACCTCACATGATAATTGTTGCGGCCTCAAGAACTCTCCACGCCCTAAATCGTGCAATTTTCACCACGATCTCTCCTTACTCCGACGTCGACCCTTCGTGGCAAAACCACGGCTTCCTCTACCATTTTCCAAGCACCATGAGTCATTCTCTTCCTCTATAAAAGCCTATGTAAGACTAGGATTTTGATTTTCACACGAAAAATTAAGTTCCAAAAGAATTTCGGTTAAATTAGGGTTATTAGTGTCCAATTTTCATCTTCTCCTCTATCGAGTAGTTGCAGCCGTCCCCGACAAGGCGATGAGGCTTGGATTTTCTCTTCGATCTTGATTTTCGGTAAATCACTTTAATTCTCCAAATTTGGTTTTTAATATTTAAATTTGCTTGCGATGATGATTATAAGCGAGTCGTGTGTCTCCGAGGCTTGGCAACGACCTTTACTGTCGTCCCTAGCTTTTGCCATGACTATCCTGTGGGCAACATGCCCTGGCCGTGACCTGTTTTTGGGTATTACCCCTTGCTGTGACTTTTGGGCTCTCTTGCTCCTCTGCCGTGACCCTATAAGCCCCGTAGCCCTCGTCGTGACTTCCTTACCTCGAAGTCACCTCTTGTTGTGGCTGTTTTGGCACCAAGTCATAGGTCGTGACTGCATTATGGTTTTACCCTTACCAAAACTCCATGATGTTTGGTAATTTGTAGTTTTAAGGTTCCTTTGGTGTTGTGTTGCTGTTTTGAATTAACTATTTGGCTTAGTCTTCAAATATTGGGTTTTGTGACGACCGTAAGTTTGTGTGGGTTGTTCATGATAAAATTGGAACCTAGGCTTGGCCTATGTATTGGACTAAGTTACCCTATGATTGATAAATAAGGGTTTAGTCAATTGAGACCGTTGGAACATGAGCTTACCGCATATTTGATCATAAGGATACTGCTTATCGGGTCGTCGATTTACTACCTGTTGGATCATAGGTTGCTACCTGTTGGATCATAGAATTGCTACCTGAAGGATCATGCCATGCCCCGCAACCCAGGGTCGCATCATGTTTTGCAAATGATGGCAAGTCCTGCAGATAGCCAGTGAATACAATCTAGACACAAGTATAGATGCATTAAAATGCTTAACAAAAATTTTCATTTATATATATGAACGAGTTTACAAAATGCTATACATCGTGTTATACGCATGCATTACAAATGTACATCTGACACTACCAAAATGTTTACATACTACCTCTATATCAAAAGGTAGCGGTCTCAACCGCGAAGTCTATGTCCTCAAACACGGGTGCCTCCTCGGTCTCTGGATCAACAAGCGGTGGTACAACAACAATGAAGACCCACCATGTAAATCACAATGATTCTAAAATTTTGGAATTTAAAACATGTGAACATGGGTAAATACTAACTAGAAACGGGGCTAGAAACGGGTAATAGACTAACTAATATTTCTTATCAAGCATGCATTGAAATTAAGATAAACATGCAATTCAGATATTAATTAAAAGTAACACTAACATGGTCCTATCAATTTATACCAAACCTAGGCTGTGAATCATATTGGAGAGTACATTAATCAACAAAGGAGTCCACCTCAGTACCCGAGACGCTCACCCAAGCCAGACCCAAAGTATAAACGATAGAGGCCATGAGTCAACAGTGTGGAACTCATTAGGGGTCATATCCTGATTCATGATGTAACCCTGACCAGAACAACCTGATGCGGTCAAGTCATTTGGAACGTGGCTCCAGTCGCTCCCGCATCTCACTAATATGATTTATCTCAAAACCAAAACCCTGTGAGTCTGAAGTGCCAAGTGTGTATTAAGTGTACATATCTCTATGCCTCAGTGATATAGTCCAGGTGTTGTTCTAAACTAGTATTTAAAAACATGATTTATAAAGTGATTTAAATTTTAAAGCCACATTGAACTCAATTCGTATATTGGTGTTATATCATTCTGGTTCCAATTATATTCTCAACATTCTATTTTAACAAGTCTAATCATATAATCCGCTGGCTTTGAATCCCTGGTTTCCATAGCACACCTAATATAACAATTAGTCCAATGTCATGGGCCACTAAGCAACATTATAGCAAATAATGATGAGGAAACATCGTAACATTTAACATGCTCTAACATGTAAAATAATTAAACAATTAATCATGGATATGTCAATTTAATAAGCATGATATTTCTAACATGCTACAGGGACTGAAACTGAAATGTAAATAGGAATACGAGCTGACCTGTATGTCGTAGTAACGATTTGTGTTGCACCTTTGGAGTTATGGGGGAATGGACAATAGGGAGAGGGACAATCTAGTGATCTCAGATAACTTTCATCATCGATCATTTCGGAAACTTAATCATGCATTCATGGTTCTATGTGGTCCTTCAGGCAGCGTTTTATTATCCTACAAGGAAAAAAATTAAGATCATTCATGTAGTGGCCTGGTACATGATCCAACAAGCAGAAAACTCCTTGTCCATCGGCCTTTAGATGCCAAACCGTCATCCTCAATCATCAGGTAATTTCTAAGCCAATCTAATGCCTTTACCACGCATTAAGTGTATAAAAATTATTATCCGAATATGGGCAACTCCAAAAAATCCCAACAAATGTGATAAGGGAAAAATCACTTACATCAGTCACAAATTTTTTAATCAAGGTGACCACTTTCAGTCACAGTTAAGTCATGGGATGGCAATGCATATTGCAGAGGAAGAGGGGAAAGCCAGATAGTCCCGGCGAGGGGAGAAAAACACCAGAACAGCCCGCAGGCAAGGGGAAAGGGTTCTACGGGTCTCGGCTAAGAGGGAGGTCCCTCGGCTAATCATTTCGAAGGCCAACGGGGCTGCGTCGAGGGTCTCCGCCTTCCCCGGTGCTCAGAAATATCATTGCAGAAAAGGACAAACACAAATCACAATTTTTAAAAATCCAAAATTTGAGTATCAATATGATTTTACCCGAAATCGTGAACTATCAAAAGAAGTAAAGAGAAACCCCAACTCCAGAACAAGATCCGAGCTCAAATCCAAAAGAAAAAACCAAACTTTGCTTTCGAAAATATTTTTGCGTGAAAATTCAAAACCCTAACTTTACCGGAGCTTAAATAGAAGATGAGGAGAACCGAGAAGCTCAGAGGGAGACCGTGGCTTCGCCACGAAGGCATTCGTCCTCGATTTTGAGGCAAAAACGTGTCGGAAGCCTTAGGGATTTAGGGTACGGGAAAATCGCGAGGCCTCGCCATGTACGTCGTGAGGTGGAGAGGAGAGGAGAGCCTCAGGACCACGTGGTCTTTCCTTCGGGTCGAAGGATCGACAAGAGAGAGAAAAGAGGCGGCGAAAGTTTTTGTCGCCGCCGCCTTCGAATGAATCGCAAGAGAGCGTGGGTGAGAAATAGAGTACGTGAGAAGGAGAGAGAGTAAGTGGGGGTGTGTGTGCACGTGGGGGGAGAGAATTAAGTTGGGGGAAGTTTGGGCCGGTTTTTTTAATAACTGGGCCTTTACGGATCATAGAAAAATCATGAATAAATGATTAATCTGTAGAATGATCAATGATGAGAACTCTTTTAAATCACCACAATTGTCCATCCTCCATTGTCAATCCCCTCATATTTATAATTGATAAATTGTTCGCTTCGTGCTATCCAGGTCAGATTATGTTATTACTTGTTGCATGTTATGGTATGATACATGCTTAGTATATCTCAGTTAGTATATCTCACTTGCCACTTGCCATCCATATGCTACATGTTTAAATTATGATATGCTACAATTGATATGTCACATGTTGCCTGCAAAAAGATCTATGTTTCAAGTACATGCTACATGTTTCATATTTCAGTAGCTATATCACATGTTGCACCCTAGTCCATAACATTGAAAATAGTAGTATGTTGGATGTGCTACAATCATATTGTTGGAATATCCTGTGGAATATCTCGTAGGAACTACATGTTGGAATATCTTGATTAGAATACGATGTTGGAATCTTTTGGTGGAACATTTTGTTAAAATCATAAAAACATGACTGATAGCACACCAACATATTATTTAGTTTCGATGTGACTCTGAATCCGCTTAGTAACCTTACTTCATAATTCATGTGTAACCAAGTAAATACTACCAACGTAGAACACATGTACCAAATCACTGAGATATTGAAAGATGTACACTTAACATACACTTGGCACTTTCAGATCACTGGATTTTGCAGTAAATCATATTAGTGAGAGTGTGGGAGCGATGTGAGCCATACTCCTTTTTACAGTGCGCCTTCCTATTGGTATTGTTGGGTCAATGAGTCAATGAGTCGACAAGTTAGCCCCTTTTTTGTTATTTTGGGCTTGATCTGGTTGAGCATCCCGTGATACGTGGTAAACTCATGTTTGCTAACTCCACTCTCCAATATGATTCACGACCTATGATTGACATAACTACTAGAACAGTGATAATACCACTCTAACTTGTAAGCTATGTTGCATACCTGTCTAGCATACTTGTTTCCCGTTCCTGTTTATTAGTTTAATTATGCTGCTTATCTATTTCTAGTTTCTACTTGTTAGTTCTAATTATGCTTGTATAACTGTTTTTAATTCCAAATTCTAGAATTACTATGATTTAACATTGACCGTTGGCGGCTCTTCGTTTTTATTGTGTCGGCAGATGCTGAGACGGAGACAGAGGAGGCATCGGTGTTTGAGGATACAGACTTCGTTGTGGAGTCTGTAGATTTCTGAGTTTGAGGGTACGAGTGTATTCATGTAGATCGTTCTTTTGTATTTTGAACGTATGTAGTATGATGTAAATTACTTTGTAAATTCACAAGTATCAATGGAAATTTCCTTAAGCATTTTGATGCATAAATGCTCGTGGTTAAATTGTTTTCACATGTTAACTGCAGGACATGTCACTTCTTACAAAAAGTGGCCACGACCCCGGGTTCCGTGGCGTGACATTTCCATGGGTGTGTTGGATCCGATCGATCTGATCTTGTTGTCTCTGAATAACATTGGTTATGCCTTATAGCAATTGAACAACTACATTCATCTCCTTTTGGTTTTGTCTCGAACTAAGTCATATACCAACACGAGATCTAACCCTTTAATTTTTGGTTTGGTTTAGCTCAGCATATCGCCTCAAGACAAATGTCCAGTTAGAACGCACAATCACAACCTTGAAGGATATGATGCGTTGATGCGTACCAGATCTAAAAGAATCATGGAAGGATTACTTGCCCCTTGCAAAATTTGCATACAATAATTATCATGCGAGTGTAAAGAAGGCATTGTACAAACTTCGTATATGCGTGAGTGTAGATCTCATAAATATTGGGATGATGTGTGTGAAAGGAAACTTCTAGGTCCAGGATTAGTACAACAAGCTCTGGATAAGATTCAAAAAGTAAAGAACACGTCCAGGTTGCAGAGAGCAGGCAAAAGAGTTATGCAGATCAAGGAAGAGAATTGAAATTCCAAGGTGGCTGTTGGGAATGGAGTACGGTGGCATTTTAGTGGTTTTGGGCCCGGGTGGCAAACTTGTTATTTTTGGCATTGATGACATGTTTTGTAATATTAGGCAAATCAGCCATATATAAGGAGTGAAGGATTAAGGTTAGAGTTATGTTGAAATTGAAGAAAGAAGAAAAGAGAAAATAAGTAGATTAAGAGTATATCTTGGAGAGTTAGCTTTTTATCTTGAATCGAAGGGTATGAGAGTGGTCGTCCTCTCTAATTGAGACCATTTATCTTGTATTCCACTTCAAATATATAAAAATTCTCTTTCCCCCACATCCCCAAATCCCCTCACACAAACTCTACAATTTCCTATCAATTGGTATCAGAGCTTTATGATCCATGACGACGGCGGAAACAAAGAAAAAGATCGAATCGTTGGAGGTGAGATTCGATACTGAGCTCAGTGAGTTTAAGAAATCGACGGAGGAAAATTTCTCAACAATGAACGTGAGGATGTTGGCGATGGAGGAGAAGCTCTCATATCAGATCTCAACCCAAATTGGCCTTTAAATTGATGCGGCTATGTAAACCCTAATGAAAAAAATTAAAGAGGTGCATGGAAATCCTAGCTCCAAGAAGAAAAGCTCATCCAATCCAGATCTTAGGAAAGATGAAGACCCCAACGTAGATCAAGGGAAATAGGAGTGAACTTTGGACAATGGGAAGGGAAAAATCACGATCTTTGAAGACGATCAACCACAATAGAGTGCTGAAAGGTCGAAATAGGAGCAAAATCCTAACTTTCAGACATTAGAAGGGGTGACCGGCGTCCAGATCCATGGAGGAAGGGCTGTCGATCTCCAAAACCCTAGATTGGAGCGGCGGCCCCCGATCTCATGCTGCAGCGGCTCGCTGGACCCGGTGACCACATAGGAGGCCGACGAGCCTCCTGCAGGGGCCTGTGAGCCTCGAAAACCCCCGGGGAATCGTGAGCCCCCAACAAGCCCTAAGGAGCATGTGAGCCCCTATCGGAGACATGGGGCCTCGTGAGCCCCGGCAACAACCTGAGGGCCTCGCGAGCCCCCTGCAAACTTGCAAGGGAATCGCTAGACCCCTGCACAACCGCAGAGGCCTTGCGGACCCCATGTGCTACCGCTGGAGCCCTTGGGCCCCTTTTTTGCTTAGCAGCATGACCGCTGGCGACCTTCCAGGGGGCGGCCCCTCCTTTGGCACCCAGCAACCTGATAGGAATGAGGAAAAATCTAAAATTTATTAGTTTAAAACTGAAATTAAAAGATACCGTTGATTACAATTGTAGAGCTAATCTCTCTCCCAAGACGTCGATTGAAGAGGACGTCCGCACTCTCCCATAGAACGAAGAACTATCTCTCCGATTTATCAAAATAATCAAAACTCACATAATCCCACGCTCTTTAATCTCTCACTTTATTTATAATAAGATTTCCACTAATTAGGTAATTAGTCAAACGGACTAACTCACCCTCCCTATTTAAAATATTGCCAAATAAAGTTCTAATATTATTCTCTAATTAAATGACACGATTCTCGCATTAAATCATTTCCAAATGAGATCATGTCTATGTTCGCCGCTTCGTCCGCGTTCGTCGTACTGTCCAATCGCATCATTTTTCATTAAACTCTTGCCAAATGAGAGGCCTAAAATCACTCTCTCATTTAATGGCATGATTTCGCTATTAAACCGTTACAAATTGGGATCCCGTCCACACTCGTCGTACCACTCGTCCACATTCGATTTACCCCAATCGCATCACTACTCCGCCCCCAAAGAACCACATTGTCCTCAAGGTGGTGCATGAAGTGTGTGAGATACTCATCTCCGACCGATGATGCTCACCTCCTGGATCAAAAGGCCATCCAAAGTCTCCATCATTCTCCATGAAGCCCGGAAAGAAGCTACAACAATCATCAAGGTTCCTTATGAATTCATCACAGCATGAAACTAGTCGCAAGACCTGAATGAGCCCATCGTCTACCTCTGAAGCTTTGTGAGGCTCTTGGGTGCCAGGACAGGGCCCGCGGTGGGACTGCAACGCAGGCGAGGGACCCTGTCGACCCTGCAGAGGGACTGCAAAGCCCTGTGGGCCTGTGGGGGGCCGCTACCCCTTTCGCATCATTCCGATGGTCGAGATGCCTTGGATCTCCGTCGGTGTCGTTGGCTGGGCTCAGATGTGAAGCCGGATCTTCTTTTTGTTGGACATTCTTCTCCAAAGAGATGATTTTGACATTGTCTCTTACCAAAGCTGGCACCTTTTGTTTCGCATCTCTGTCGTTGTCTTCGTCTTTATTCAGATTTGATGTCGTGTCGCCCTTCGGATGGGTCTCATCCTCGGAAAAAATCCCATAAAATTTCATCATCTCAGAGTCAGCAGCTTCAAGAAAACCAAATGCTATATAAGCTTGTTCTCTATAAAGAAAAACTGTAACATTCGTTGGATCAAAAGTTAATATCTCTGAACCTAATGCAATGTAACTTTGATAACATCCAGTCATGAACCTAATGCAATGTAACTTTTATAACATCCAGTCACCAGATGACAACTCATCAATTTAACTAGACATCGTAAATGTTGAGTTCCACCCTTTGTTGTGAGAATGTTGTTGAAATGAGTTTTTGCGAGAATATACTTATTAGCTGCCTTCTGAAACTTTTTCATATCGATAAAGCGTGTTCCCTTCTTGTTGCAGCACATCAGTTATTTGTAGCGTTTCATCATACACCTGGTGATCTTCCATCATGGCCGTAGAATCGTCGTGCTCTGATACCAAATTGATGGGAACGAGGAAAAATCTAAAATTTATTAGTTTAAAACTGAAACTAAAAGATACCGTTGATTACAATTGTAAAGGTAATCTCTCTCCCAAGACGTCGATTGAAGAGGACGTCCGCACTCTCCCATAGAACGAAGAACTATCTCTCCCATTTTCAAAATAATCAAAACTCACATAATCTCCCACTTTATTTATAATAAGATTTCCACTAATTAGGTAATTAGTCAAACAGACTAACTCACCCTCCCTATTTAAAATATTGTCAAATAAAGTTCTAATATTATTCTCTCATTAAATGACACGATTCTCGCATTAAATCATTTCCAAATGAGATCACGTCCATGTTCGCCGCTTCGTCCGCGTTCGTCGTACCGTCCAATCGCATCATTTTCCATTAAACTATTGCCAAATGAGGTGCCTAAAATCACTCTCTCATTTAATGGCATGATTTCGACATTAAACCATTACCAATTGGGATCTCGTCCACATTCGCTGCACTGCTCATCCACATTTGATTTACCCCAATCGCATCACAACCCCGCAGGCTATGGAACAGCGATATCGGTACTCGTCAAGTGCGGAGAAATGACAACCATTTCATAGGGTTATAGTAACCGTGTCGTTGATCCATGGGAGGTGGCGGATGATGGCGGGGTCAGGATTGGGTTGACGGAGACTGATGGAGCCTCGAAAAAGCATAAGGACCATGAAGAGATGGAGTACAACAGAATACCTATCATCAGTTCCACTTTAACCAGTCAAGAGGAAGAGCAAAACAGAGAATGTTCGGCCCCGATAGCAGGACCCGAAAGCTGAAGTTGCCAGTCTTCGAGGAGAAGATACTTATATGTGGGTTTACCATGCAGAGAGATACTGCACAGTAAACCGCTTGACTGAGACGAAGAAACTGTGGGCAGCTGACGTCTACTTAGAGGGAAAGACCTTATCTTGGTACCTGTGGAGGCAATAGTGGCAGCATGTGTGGTCATGGGAAGAGTTCAAGGACTACTTGTTAGACCATTTCTATGACACTCAAGGCGTGGATCTACACGAGCAGCTCCTTGCACTTCGGCAAGATGGTACAGTCTGGAATTTCAGGGAGAGATTCGAAGCGCTGGTTGTTCGGGTGAGGGGATCCCTCAGGCGGCGTTGGAGTGAAGTTTCATGTAAGAACTCGAGCCTGACATCCCAGCAGAGCTCCGATTACAGAGGCCGAGAGGGTTGATGGATATGATGGATCTAGCCCAGTTGGTTGAAGATAGGCTTATCATGGAGCGATGGTCCAGGAGAGCGAATAGCGGGGCCATATTCCAAACTTAGATGCCCGAAAAGACCCAGAAACCCCAGCCAACGATGAGCCAGCTAGCGCAAGTGAAAGGCAGTGAGCCTCCAACAGACAGTAAGTACAAGAATTTCATACAGAGAGATCCTGGACAAATGCATCAAGTGGTTATGCTACCACTATGGCGAAGGTTCGGGTCAGAACATCATTGTAAGGATCATGCACTACATGTACTGATGATCGAAGAAGAGAGTGCAGCCGCTGAGGAGTCCGAAGGGGGACAGGCACCCCCATTTGGAGTAGCACACCCACAGATTGCATGCAACACCTTGAGTACAAGGTGATTCTTAAGGGACGGAGTAGTATTGGGAATGGGATGCGGTGGCATTTTGATGGTTTTGGGCCCGAGTGGCAAACTTGTTACTTTTGGCCTTGATGGCATGCTTTGTAATATTTGGCAAATCGGTCATATATTTAGGAGTGAAGGGTTAGGTTAGAGTTATGTAGAATTTGAAAAAAGAAGAAGAGATAATAGGAGTAGATTAAGAGTGGATCTTAGAGAATTAGCCGTTGCTCTTAAATCAAAGGGTATGAGAGTAGACTTCATCTCTAATTGAGACCATTTATCTTGTATTCCACTTTAAATATATAAAAATCCACTTTCCCCTAAATCCCCAAATTCCTTTCACGCAAACACTAGAATTTTCTATCAGTGGTCATGTGTTCTTGAAAGTCTCTCCTACTCGAGGAGTTCATACAGGAGAAATATCATGAAATCTACACAGATTAAGGTACGCGACGTTTCGAGGTGGAAAGTTTTATTAAGAGGGGATGATGTAGTGACTCATCCAGATAATTTAATTAATCATGTGAATTAAACCTAAATTGGGATAATTATGCCCAAAAAATCTAATGAATCTACAAATAAATATAGTGAAAAAGAATTCTTATGAAAATATAACAACAATATCAGCAAAAACAAAAAATAAAGAAAGAAAAACGGTCATAGACATTTGGCACCAAAAACGCAAATATAAAAAAATTGCATGTGTCCCTCTTGTCACCCCGAATGAAATATTAATGCAACTCATTCCGCCCTTTGTCCTCTCCTACTTTGTTCATAAAACAATCAAAAGAAGAAGAGGATAAACGCCATTGAGGAAAGGCTTACGCTAGAAAGGAGACTAGAAAAGAGGAAGGAAGAGGTATAAATTCTAAACCTTCAATTTTTGGATACGTGTGATTTACTCGTAATTTACTAAAATTTAAATGAAGCTTCTTACGGCAAACTTCGCTGCCGGCTAATTCGTCACCGACCACGGGTTATCTCGGCATCGGCGACTAGGGCTTTAGGGGATTTCCATGGTCTACATGGCATTCGGCGATAGAAACGACCAAACAGCAATATGAGGAAAAAGAAAGAAGTGAAAAAATTTAGAAACCCGCCTATTTTTTAGGGAACTTATTCTCAAATCCAAAGAAATTTGCAAGCCTAAATTCAAATTTCTTTAACTATTCTTTGCCATTATTATTTTCAAATGCACCTTTTAACAATTTTGCAATTTTGCAAAAAAAAGGTCTCTGGATTGCAAAGAAATTATCAAAAAGCCCTAAGAAAATTCTGTAAATCCAGAATATTCCCAAAAAAGATAATAAAATATACGCGGACCAATGTGTTGCCTGAGTTAAACTATGCGTTAGAAGACCTATCAAGCATAGTTTATTGGATTTGTTTGTAACAACATATTAATAAATCCTAAGCATTATATTATAGGATTAATTCAATTAATCAGGATTTGCAATTGAAGCAAGATTTTGTACTCAAAGTCTAGGGACTTACTAAACTTAGGCATCGCATGCTAACAAGGAATCATTATTAATGTCCTAATTGTTATAATCTTAGAAATTTCATACGCACTTGGTCCAAGTACCGGCAGGCAGGCAATAGTCGGTCTCGCATGTGACTATAATTTTTCTTATATAATGTTGCATTAATAATTTTACAAAGAAAAAATGTTTGTGAAAGATAGTGTAAATATTTAATTTAAATCAAGGTATACAAAATGATGAATCATACATATTATTTACAAAGTTGAATGATTATAGCTATCCCATATTATGTATGAAAATATTAATAGAGTTTGAAATGGTTTACTCCGAGTTAAAATGAAAATTTCATAACAATTTGATTATCATGAGCATGCTATTTCTATTATGATGATAGTGTAAATTCTTGAGAAAATTACACATTTCATCTGCCCATATAGACATTGCCACTTTATGCACATCAAATAATTTAAGATTGAAAGTATTTGATATAAGCATATTTGTCTGCACATGTTTGGAAAAAATGAAGTATGCTGAGAAATGATATGTGTATCTTCCAAAATCCAATATGAAATGAATTGCCTAATATATGAGCTTGCTGGGTATACATGTATATATTGGCCTTCAGGCATGTGTTGAAAGCTAAGTGCCACATCACGTTAGTGGTAGGGGCACATCTAGAGTCTCGCATTCATATATGTGATTTGACCTCTGGACAGCCTATAACATAATTGGTACACTGTCCCGGTGAGGTTTCGATTGATTGATTAATTGATGCGTTTGCGCATTCACATGCTACTGGGCCATAATCCGTAACTTTTCGATTGATTTATTTATTTATTGATGTGTGTGCATATTTCAATGCTGCATGGCCATATCCATCGCCTTAGCGAGTTATTTGAGAGGGTTTGCAAATCCAAAAATAACACTCTTATATTTATATGGAATACTAAAGTATTGCTAAATCTCTTATATGTCAAAAAAGATACATAAAATTTTAATGTTTCTCTTGTCACTTTTTTTATGAAACATCATAACATGTTTTGTATTCTATTTCTTTACTATGCAATTGATACTCTTGTGGAAGCATTGTCATTAAATTGTATATTTCATTAATCTTGAGAAATTATCTGCTGTACTAGTGAGAAACTTTGTACTCATTGAGCCGTGAAGCTCACCCCGTAATTTTTCATTAAAACCATTTCAGATTACATTTAGCTTACAGTCTAGCGATGGTGAAAGCACTTGATGACCGAGCGGATTATTAAATTTTGTGACTAGTACACTAGGTTACTAGTGAGATGTTTTGTTTTTAAAACTCTTTATTGTATGATATTTTTCGTTAGATGTCTGTGTTGTATTAACGTTGCTCTGAACCTTCTTAAAAACAGTCCGGATCTTGTGTTTTACTAAACATCAAATGCACATCGCCGTTGTTATGTATCCCCGCTTGTTTAAGCTCTTTAAGTCTTCCGCTACGGGGTTTGGGGCGTTACACATCAATTTGCATATCTTGATTAAGTTAAATATTTACACAATGACTATCACAAACCTTTTTTGCTATGTAAAATAATCGATACAACCTTATATTTCAATCATAAAATTTTGTATTAAAAATATTTTAGTGAGAAAAATTATACTCACCTGTGAAACCGGCTATTACCCGCTAGTCACTACTTGGACCAAGGAAGTATGAAATTCCTAAAATGATAACAATTAAGACATTAATAATGATTCCTTGTTAGCATGTGTTGCCTAAATTCAGCAAGTCCCTAGACCTTGGGTACAAAATCTTGCTTTAATCGCAAATCATAATCAATTGAGTGAATCCTATAATATAATGATTAAGATTTATTAATATGTTGTTACATATAAATCAAATAAACCATGCTTGGTAGGCCTTCTAACTCATGTTTTAACTAATGCAACACATTGGTCCACATATATTCTCTACTATCTTTTTGGGATTATTATGGATGTTACAGATTTTTCTTTTTAAAGAAAAATAGGACTTTCTGACAATTTTTTTGCCAATCTAGGGACTTTTCTACAAAATTGCAAATCCTGTTAAAAAGGAAACATTTGAAAATAATAATTGTTGATACAATCTGAAATTCTCATTTTACAAAAAGTAGAACTCTGAATTTAGACTGATTTGCAAACTTCTTTAGATCGGAATATAATTTCCCGAAAGAATATGTGGTTTTCTAAAAAAAATTCACGTATTTCTTCTTCCTCCTGTTGTAGTTCGATTGTTCATACCACTGAATGCCATGGCGATCATGGATACAGCCCAAAGCCTCGGATGTCGATACCAAGATAGCCGGCGGTCGGTGACAAACTCGCCGACGACGAAGTTCGTCTAAAGAATCTAAGTTTGTTTATATCATGAGTAAATCACAAGTATCTAAAAATTAAAGGTTTAGAATTTATACCACTTTCTTCCTCTTTTCTAGTCTCCTTCCGAGCCTATGCCTTTCCATCCATGGTGTTTCATTCCCCTCTTCTCTTGATTGTTTTTAAGAATGAAGTGGGAGGAGACAAAAGGCTGAATGAGTTGCATTAATATTTCATTTGGTGTGTCAGGTGTCCCTCTTTTGGATGCTTGCGATTTTTTTTAATTTGTGTTTATTGGCGCCAAAATGTCCATGGCCTTTTTACTTTCTTTTTTTGTTTTACGGATGATGATGTTGTTATATTTTTAACAAGAATTCTTTTTCACTATATTTATTGGTAGAATCATGAGATTTTTTAGGCATAAGTCTCCCAATTTAGGTTTAATTCATATGATTAATTAAATTAATTTTTAATTAATTGGATGGGTTACTACACTAGATGGGCCATTAGAGCCTTTTTATTGTTTTATTTAGTTTTTATTAATTGTATTACCACATGTTGTGTACATAGCTTAGGTTTAAAATGACACGGTTTGTTATCTCCCTTTCAGTCTCTGTACTTGTAAGCAGTTTGTAGTACCGATATCACATGATATCACATGTACTGCAAGTATTGAATGATACGTGATGAAAGACCAAAGGTTATGTATCGGTTGCCTTAGCCTAACATAGCTATTAGTTGTAGGTAGATCTTAGAGAGTTTCATCTATCCATAGATCCTTTTTATCCAAAAGATTATCTTCCTATTTTTTTCTTGCCGACTCATCAATGAGCCAATTTTCGAACATGGGTTTGACTGGTATAAGACATTTTTCAACAATTATATAATAGTACTATTTAGAATTTCAATTTTTGGTAATTTAAAGTATAAAATCTTGAATATCATCTTCTAATAGCTGTTATACTTGTATCGATTGTATCAGTCAGTTTCAAATAGATCGCATCGGCATGCTTGAAATCAAATATTATACAAGTCATACGTGACAGTTGAGATTTCAAACCTTAATAAATATACGTGTAATCTAAACTTTCGGAGTTGGTGAGTAAAATCTCGTTAAAGCTTATAATACAAACCATGGTAAGTTCGTGAGAAGCCGTACATCTCTTTAGAATCTTCATACATGTGAGGTGCATGTGAATGGGTGTGTGAGGTCCCTAAGTGTGAGGTCTGAACCCTTCAAGTTATCCTTCAAGTTTTGTTAGTTTCTCAAATTCGTAATTTTTCCCCTAAATCATCCCATCCTAAAATCTAGTTTTTCCCCAAAGCTAATAAATACCTAATTTTATCCCCAACCTATTGAAATCCCCAGAACAACCAATCTCTAGATCCACTTCCATAGCCCATCCCCGAACATTTGGTATCGGAACCAAAAATCCATTTTCTATCTCTAAATCTAAAATAAAATATCCAATCTTTTCCATCGGATTTCATATACCGAAAACTGTAACCTTAACCACCGCCTTCCTCTTTCATCAGCATATTCTTGTTTAAGTTTATAGGCAAAAAGGATTAGATCACAACATAGACAGAAAAATAAGATCGAAAAAAATCAAAAAAAAAATCCAGAACTCTAGCATATTGCTGCTCCCTTCCATTTTATGACTTGAGTGAAAAAGATATCAGGAAAATAAAAAAACTAACCGCATATATACCAAATTCCTTGGTATTTCAGAGGGGGAAAATCACTATTGTTCATACATCTCCGTCAATGAAAACCGAGCAAACTCGACAACCACCAGAATCATCATATCATCTTCATCTTCAAGCACTCCCTCCTCTGTCACCACCTCAAACATCAGTCAACGTCTTCATCTTTCATCTTCTTCAGCCATAGGCAGCCCCCTCAGTGAACCCACATCATCATTGAGGGCAAACCCACATCATCATTGACCTTCGGATCTGACAACACACCATTGGTTGATGCTTCCGATGCTGGTGTCGCTTGCAACACCTTTCTAGAGATCACCCAGATCACCAATCCAGCAACCATTGCTTCCACCACTTGTCCTCTTGCATGACTAATAATGCAAGGCACACAAAAAGAGCTTATTACGCAAGCAACAATGTAAGTTCATAGCGCATATAGGATGTGATTTAAGGCTACAACCTTTCCATAAAAAATTTATAAATTCCTGACCAGTGCATCCCAACATTAACATGCACATGTTAGCTTACTGCCTTCAAGGGACAGCTTATAGGCAACTAACTCTACGGAAGCAGCTTCTGGGTTGAAACAACAAAATGGTTGCCAACATTGTTATAGGGAAAGAGTTCCACAAAAAAACAAAGGATGTTTTTTGTCTAGAGGAAGTCAATTGGATTAGTCATAAAATTCTTATGGAAGTACATGTGATGCACCTTTGATGCACCTGTGATGCAGTTCATTTTAGTCTCTACAATTGGTCATAAGATTGTGCTACCCAATCAATCCCCAAAATTCCAGAAAAGTAACCTCGCTCTTAGATATATCTTGAGACAGTTGACAGGTCATAAACAACGCTTTGTACTTGCCACCAAACATGGTTCTTGGATTCAGGTCTATGGCAGCATTATCTGGACAGTGAAAAGGTGGTTGAGTGTCTTAGAGCCTTCAACATGGCAAAGTCAAGTGTATATAAAAGTCTTCTGAAAGATAGAATCGGCATGGTTCATACAGAGAGTAAAAGAACATGACTATCTTCACTTATACTTTTCATTTTTGAATCCTTTCATACAGAGAGTAAAAGAACATGACTATCTTCACCTATATTTTTCATTTTTGCATTGTTTTATTTTTTTCCCAATCATTTCTCTGTTATCCTCTACTACATATCAATGCAAATTTCTTTTCTATACATAAGCCCCCATCTTGGTTGTGGGACATGCTCCAAGTGTCAAGTCCAGGTGTTCCATCCAGCAAACTTTTATTACAATGAAGTGTTTTGGTAATATTGGTTCATGGTGGAGCATACTACTACGTGTTGCCTCTAAAGTTGGCTAAATGATTTGGATCAATGTAGAAGCATAAGACATCTGCTGTTGTTTCATCTACTAGCTAAACACAGGAAAATATTTATGGGTGGCTCTAAATATTTCAAACTCATTGGACATAAGCAAGATGGAGAATGCTAGCATCATGCTGTGAATCCCAAAGAACACAGTTTCCGAGTCGGTGTTATCAATGAAATGGTAAGGTAGTTAGCATAAAATGATAAGTAATAGGATGTGAAGGATGAAATTGTTGCTATGGCCTGAACTAATAGGTTAATCGTCTCAGAACATACATTCTCACGGCATCAAACGACAACTCCTTCAAGTCAGCTATCGCCATTAAACTGTCATCTACAAAAAAAATTTTAACAGCTAGAAGCATAGACATCATCACAAGACTAGCCAACACAAACATGGCAAACGGACACAACAAATTCTGAATGAGACACACACAATAGTGATGGTGAAGATAGAACTCTTAGTGATAAGAGTTTTCGAGACGGCTATGCAACAAAATTGAAGTGTCCAGGTTTGTGATTGGAGTTACCGCACCTCTACTTTTAAGAGGTACAGTAACTTAAAACTATAAGGAAAATGACTAATATCTGTTTATTTTTTTTCAATTTGGATCCGGTTATCTAGCCTCAAATCTAAGGAGAATGGCTACATTTTCAAAATAGGATAAAAATTAGAAATAATTTTAAAAACCGGTCAAATTTAAATTTAATTACAAAACCCGACCAACTTCTCATCATGTCAAATTCCACGATGAAAAACAATTGTGATAGGCAACCCCGACCAAATTGTGTATCATATAAAGGGGTTACCAACCCAGACCATTTCATTGTAGCAATTTCAGAAGAATTTCCAAAATCATCTCCAACATGATTGAAGTTTGCAATCCCGACTATTTTGATCTCAAATAACATCGGTTACCAAACCCGGCTGTTTTGTAGCCTTCCAAATTTATGTGTAAGATTTGACGTGGCGAGAAGTTGGTCAGTTTTAGTTTTTAAAATTATTTCTAATTTTTATCATATCTTGAAAATTTATCCAAGGAGAAGTGGAGGTAAGGACTTGCAAAACTAGAGACAACGAGTTGATTAAATACCTCCATGGTCATCTACCTCTTCATTCAAACGGGAATAACATATGCTACAAGCATAGGTGTATGGTTTTGATCTCCGCAAAAAAAAAACTGCTGAAATTACTATGAACCTCTATAAACAACGAATTTTATTTGAATATAAACATATTTTTTTCTTTTTTATTATCTGTGGTAGTAAATATATACAAATCTTTCATAAAAAAGTTTCATATTTTTCATAACTCCGGATAACTTGTATACCACAAATCTATTCGACATTGTCAACAAATCGCCCGAAAAAAAATTTAATGCGATAGAGAGGAAATTCCAATTCCAAAATTAAGAAGAAGAATAAGAAGAAATTGCGAAAATTTACTCACCCAATCTGCAGGCTAGTGAGAGGAAAGAAATGGCAATTCTCCCCCATCCAAATTGCAATCGCTCTGCAACCGGGAAAAAAATTAAAAATCCAGAGTAGATTAATCCCTAAATTAGTGCAATTGATTCAAGAAAGGAGTAAGAGCAAGACGAAGGAATAAGAGAAAAAAACCTGGAATCAGGTCAGCAACAAGGTCCCACGAGATGAACTTCATAACAATACCAAAAAATCGCAGTCCATGTCCCTTTCGACGGAAGAAGCGATAATTAATTATAATAATAATTGCAGAGAGGTAAGGATTTATGAGTTACTTCGCTTCGAAGGCTTCTTTCGAATTATGCCCCTCTGTCTTCCACGAGTCCCAAGTGTGAGAGGGGGACGTCAATTTCAATCACTCTACCAAGCGATTCAATTCAATTCAATTCAATTCAAATTCAAAGGCATAACCCACCAAAACCATGAATGCTTCTGTTCTCAGCGACGAAACCCTAGATCTCTACTGCTGCCGCTGCTGGCCACCGCTTCTCTCTCGCAATCAGTCGTCGCCGTTTTAAGAGAGAGAGAGAGAGAGAGTTAATGGCTGCAGTCTGCGGAACAGGACACGCGGGAGTGGGAGATGAATTATCATTAGATAACAAATTGAAATAAAAGGAAAAAGAAAATGAATTGATGAGAAGGATGACAAATAGGAAAACAGGTATGAATCGTTGTGCTTGGGTTCAATTCAACTTGAACCCAGGAAAATCAATTGGGCATGGGACTGACTCAGAAAGGGATCAGGTTGGATCGGATTGTATCGAGTCGGCTCAGCTTTGAAAGCTAGAACATCAGGCAGCGAATATGAGTAATTGTGGTGGGACCCACTTACCCAAATACCCAACCCCCCCCCCCCCCCCCCCCCCCCCCCCCCCCCCCCCCCCCCCGACGGGATCACATAGGGTGAAAGTGCAATGAAAAACTTGAATTCAGGTCAATGAAAGTGGAATAAAAATTGTGAGTTCAAGATCTAAATATATCTGGGAAAAATATGCAGCTAATATTGGGGATCTTGATATGACAAATAAACACTAGGGCGCGGGTGGACGGATAGTGTTATAAAAAATAATCGCAAATGAAGACTATGATCCCTCTAAGTTTAGCTTTTTAATTTCTATAATTAACTATGTTTTCTGGAGAGCAGTAAAACACGCGCGAGGGTACAGTAAAATGAAAGGATATGAATAGCAAGCCGGCAAGATCTACGAGTCCGATCGAGCCCCACAACAAGGTGTTTTCACCGGCAAAAAAGATGTGGTTACCCACCCATGGAAACTAGACTGTTTTTCTCCAGTTTAGAGGCAATCCTAACTCAAACTTTTCACCCGGTCAAAATGGCGCGTTTAGCCAAGGTGGACCGGTTTGGCTCCTACGCGTATCGGAAAAAGTGTTGATCGATGATCACATGGTCCAACTCGCGTAGAAACCAACCCGATCCCTAGCTGAGGATGGTGAGGTTTGAGCTGACGCTCGCTCAACCACCGCTGCCAAACGCAGCCTACGCGTGTGGTGTTCGAGCGTCGCACATGAAAATTTTGTGGGGGCATAACCGTTTTGATGTCGGGAGGGCCTGACATGTTCTCTTTTGTCCTCGCGCAACACGCCCTTTGTATTGTGGCCATTGATGGGTGCAATAAATTTGAAGCTGCACATGGGCCAGGCCTGCAACGTTTGCATGAATGCTGGAATATGTGACGGTGGCCAGCTCTGCTCCCACGTGGGATGATGGTGTGCAAGTTGGTAGGATAACCTCAGATGGGGGTTCGTAGATGGATCAAATGCACTGAGATACAATGGACCAAGTTTTGATTCTTTTAGGCAATTTATCAAAACCAGCTGATGTAAATGGTATATACTTATTAAGAGAATAATGGAAAAAATATGGTTGATTTGTTGCGCTGGCATAGCAGAGATATCTATTATACAAACAAGGGATGACCATCTAGGACTTTCCTAGGTGGCACTCTTTGTCCAAGTCACAAGTGGCCTGATTTGTAGTGATTTGTAGGAATGATTGTGTAGCATGTCCAATTGAAAGTCCAATCGAGCTTTGGGCATGCACATTCTCATTCTTTAATGAGGTGGGCGAGAGCTTGCCTACTTGGATGACAGGATCACATATGGTTGCTATACATACAGTGGCAGAATCAGACCTTTGTTTTGGTGGTGTCCAAATACATATATATATTGAGTTTTTAGCATATTCGTCCCTTAAATCTTGCGTATTTTGATATCTGTCCCTCAAATCTTCATATTTGTCCTGAAGTCCCTCAAAAGTTAGTATTTAACCTTAATAGTCACTCTCACTAAATATCTGTTAAAATCTTAACGGAAATGGGAATATTCCGTTATATTAAGGGACTATTAAGGTTAACGTTCAAAATTTAAGGGACTATTAAGGTTAAATACTAACTTTTGATGAACTTGAGGGCAAAATAAGGTTAAATACTAACGGAATATTCTCATTTCCGTTAAGATTTTAACAGATAGTTAGTGAGATGGACTATTAAGGTTAAATACTAACTTTTGAGAGACTTGAGTGCAAATATGAAGAATTGAGGGACAGATATCAAAATACGCAAGATTTAAGGGACAAATGTGCTAAAAACCCATATATACTAAGTGGGTGACTAATACATATACATAGATATATAAATTCACACATATATAAACAAATATATATGTGTATATATCTTTTGTGCCTAAACAGGGCCACAGAAAATAAACAACTTACAAAACTACTTGCAAGTTAAAGTTTGCATGTGCTTGCTCTTTTCAACTGATTGGGGCCTAAACAAACTTTTAGCCTAGAGCTTGCCCCCAAAGCTAACACTCATTCGAACGGATTGGGCCTTCAAATGTTTGCTTCCACACGGACATCATGATCTGTTCTCGATTTTCTTTTGGTTAGGGGACAGCGTGATCTTTGCTGCTTTTAGCAAAGCACTATCATTAGCATGCCATCCTCTTTATCCCTCATGCTTATCTCTAACATGGCTCTCACGTATAGTTAATTCAAATTAAGGGGGTTTAGCATGTAAATGCTCTTTTGAGTCATTTTAAGATAGAAATACTTTGCATATACAATGTTTGTGTACTCTATTATTTATTATAAAAGAAGTAAGATTTTGAATTGTGGAAGTATGATGTGTACGCGGGGTGGGTGGGTGGGTGAGTGTGGGTGTGGCCGATTGTGTTTGGTTGAATTAATGATATATAGATACAGAATCATTATGTGCAGTGAAATTTATGATATGAGAATAATGGCTATCATGCGCCATATGAGAGCCTCTTTTATACGCCCTCTCACATAAAGCATCCAAGTATAAGCCCACATGAGCTTGTACTTGGTTGTACTTGGATGCTTTATGTGAGAGGGCGTATGAGAGAGTCTCTCATATGGCGTATGATAGCCATTATTCTATTATGATATATATGAATTTTTATTTGTGCGTGTGGGAAGAAACGAGACGTAGATGTGGTTTGTGATGGGGTGCTTAACCTATGAGTGATGGAAGTACTAGTATACTAATAAAACAATCTCATGGATACTTAGGGCATGTTCTTTTGCGAGATTGTGGTTTATGCTTTTGTGGAAAGTTGTAGGTGCGTGGAATCTTGGGAGAGAGAAAATTGGTGTAGTGTGTTTCTTTGTTGGAAAGTTGGATGGAAAGTGGAGTTGAGAATTTATTGTGGGGCCCACTCCACATTCTTGGGCTCTTTTGGTTGAAGAAAGTTGAAGGAAGAAAGTGAGATTCCAGCGTGTGACCCACAAGCCCAAGAGGTGATAACACCCCGTGGGACCCATCGAAATTGGATTTAGGGGTGGCAAAATTGACCCGACCCGACCCGAACCCGGCCTCTTGGGTCGGGTATGGGTAGGGGCCAATCCGGGTCGGGTCGAATTCGGGTCAACCCGACCGACCCGGATAAAAATCCGGGTCGGGTACGGGTTTGACCCCTCGACCCGGTTGACCCGAATTCGACCCGTATTTTCACTCTTTTCACCCCAACCCGACCCGGACCCGACCCGAACCCGACCTTTTTTGAAAAATAATCACTATTTCACACCAAACCCGATCCGTACCCGACCCGTAAGACAAACCGGGTCGGGTACGGGTCACCCGGGTTACGACCGGGTCGGGTTCGGGTATCCGAACCCTGACCCGAATTTAATTCGGGCCGGGTTCGGGTTTACCCTTATTCGGGTCGGGTCAAACCTGACCCGACCCGAACCCGACCCGAACCGCCCGTTTGCCACCCCTAATTGGATTCCAACGTAATCCCCACGTTTCACGGAGAAAACAAAACACCCCGCGTTTCTCAGTTTCTGCCGCCACGTCAGCTTGGATTCCAAGCTCCACTTTCAAGCAAACGAACAGGCCAACAAAAATACCATACCGGATTCCTTTCAATAGTGAATGAACAGTGGGGGGGCTTCCCACTTTCTCGCCCACGTTCTAGCAAAAGAACAGGCCCTTAGACGTGTGCAATTGTTCCAGCTATCAATACTTGAAACGTCACATGCCAAGAGTACAAGGGCATAAATGCTTAAGAGGAGGACTATATGCACCTCAAAAAACGATGTGATGCTTGGTTTCTATTTTTGGAAATAGATATCAAGACCCACAACTTCGCTCTCTCGCTTTTTTTCCAAAATAAAGAAGCTAATCATCACATCATATGCAGCTCAGTTTTTTGCTGAATATAGTCCTCCTCATGCTTAAAATCCTGCAATAAACAATTGTTAAGGCCTCTCTTTTCCGCACACCTTTCCAACTGTACATTGCATCGTACATGTAGCCAACTTTCTCCAAAGGTCCGCCAAGCCCCCCCTGCTAGCAAACTAAGGATGCAAAGGGTGTGCTGCAGCAGCTCTAGGCTCAGCACCTCCTCTCCCCCCTCCTCGGCCGAGCCCCGGCCCGAGCGATCGGAGTCCTTACCGGGCCTCAGCATCGTGCAATCGAGGCTGCAACGAATGATCAACGAGAGCAAGGCCGGCCGGAGCACCACGCGGCCGCGGAGGAGCGGCAGGCGGTTTGCGGTGCTTCTGGCCGTCGGTCGGGATTCCTACGACCCG
Organism: Scilla litardierei; assembly: GCA_030789695.1. Taxonomy (NCBI): domain Eukaryota; kingdom Viridiplantae; phylum Streptophyta; class Magnoliopsida; order Asparagales; family Asparagaceae; genus Scilla; species Scilla litardierei. The sequence goes on along the minus strand of CM061134.1, from coordinate 218,283,961 downwards.
AGAACGGACTTCCGGGAGTCGATGATGGAGGTGATCGCCTCCGAGGAGATGCAGGAGCCGAAGGAGCTGCGGTCGCTGCTTGACTGCTACATGTCGCTCAACCCTCCAGATCATCGGCAAGTCATACTAGAAGCGTTCCATGAGGTTTGCTCCCGTCTTTTTCTTTGTAACGACAAGAGCAACGTTGAATAATATCTCCCTCTCTTTGTTCTTGCGACAAATTAATGCATCGACATAAGAAATGTAAATATTTGAAATTGATCGCATGGTCCAGTGGTAAATTTCTGAGTAATTGAGTGGTGAATGTACATATCTTGCTTCAGTTTCAGGCGTTTCTCTGTCATAATTCTTTGGGCCCAATGGCTCCCCATGGCAGCCATGATCGGCTTCCTGCCTTGTAATTTATGTGTGTGTGTTTTTATCGTTGGTGGATTAAATCATTCTTAATTTGATATTAGTCCTTCAAATTTTGATATTTGAAAAATCATCCTTCAAATAATTTAGGTTGCACAAAGTTAGTCTTTTTAAGAGACTATTTTAAAAAAATTTGAAGATTTGATGGATTAATATTAAAATAAGAATTATTTAACGGACGAATTTATAAAAACACTTTATTTATTTAACTGTTTTTAGTAATAATTGATACAGCTCACCAAACATAGCGGGCCAAGCCCACTGTCCGGGGGTTGGGCCCAAACCCGAAGGCCTCGCGAGCGTATCAAATCGCGGCGGCCCAAAGCCAACGGCGGGAAACCGCTGACCCTCCACTATTGAGGAAACCGCTCCCCATATCGCGCCCGTCTTGAACACCAGTCAATGCGCCATCACGACCGCCTTCATGCTCCTTGAAGAGACAATCAAAGCGGACGGACACGAAGGGCGAGATGACTAGACGCCATAAAGGCATTGACATGCAAACTCTATAAGAGGCCAGAAAGACGAAACGCCAAATGGTCGAACCCTGGATACTCAGATCTGAGGTATTCCACCTCTCCAAGACCTTTCTTTCACTTCACACATTTCTCCTCCACAGCTCGGCCTGAGAACTCGCGCATTGGTCTCTCCGTGAACCATACTCGATCTCACCGAGCATCCTTCAGACAAGTGCTGTGATGACTTAGGCATCGGAGGGGACTTGGTCGGAACCAAGGTCCGACCCCTGACGAGCTTTCTCATCTGTGCAGATCGAAGGAAACACCAACCAGCTGAAGCCACCCTTCGGCGCTCCATCGTTCGGGTCCGAATGTTATCGAGACCTAGCCCGTTCGACCGATCATCCCAAGATATCGACGCTTTGCCGAAGCTTCCATTCGGCACATCAACGCACGGAACTGCGCGTTCCCCAGGAACGCTCGGACAACCGAGCCCGGAGGCCGTACGCGTCCCATGTGACCGCGATGACCACCGGACCTTCAACCTATCAATTAGTTATGAGAAAACACCCCGAAACAACAACAACAATAATAAAAAGAGAAATTGGGCATCAGCTATCTAATTAGGAATTCCTTCTTAAGTGCAGCTTAGGGCCTGTTCTTTTGTAAGAAAGTATAAATAGGGAAAGTTGATAAGTGTGGAATCTGATGAGAGAGAAATTTGGTGTAGTGTGTTTTTTTGTTGGAAAGTAGGGTTTGATTGTGGAGTTGGAAAGTTGAGGTGGGACCCATTCCATGTAGTGTGTTCTTTTGGATGAAGAAAGTTGTATGTTGGAAAGTAGTGTGGGGTCCAATCAAATTAAATTTGTGCTATTTAAAACTAAACTAAATAAGTAAAGCTAATTTAATTAATTAATATACAAACTAATTGCTACTTAATATTATTAATTGAGTACTATTAGTGTAATAAAACGTGCAAATAGCAGGGGCCCACCGAATAAACTCTGCCAAAGTCAATGAGAAAGCCACACAAAAAAATCCGACCTTGCTTGGCTCCGATTGGAGGATGGGAACATTGGGACCCACACGCTGCTTGGAATCCTTTGTGTTCCTGGCTTTTTGCAGTGAAAATAAAAACAATGTGGAATCCGTCTGCGACCTGCCACCTCAGCCTTTAATCACAAATCAAAATTTTTGCAAAAGAACACGCAAACAAATCTCCCGCAAAGAATCCAACGAATATGGGTTGAACAGTTTATGAACAGTGAAATTTTCAGAATTCCAACTCCACAATCTCCGAAAAGAACAGGCCCTTAAAATGTAGGCCATATATCATGTTTAAATATTATTGATATCATCCATTTTGATATTCATATTTAAAGAACCAAGTATACCAACCTTCTACCAATCCCAAAATAACCCAAACTGTTATACTCGGTCATCTAGTTATTGTACAAAAATTCTATTCGTACGAGCTAAACAGTTAGATGTGAAACGATTAGATCACCGTGCAAATACTTTGATTTCGCTAGATGCTTGTTGTATCAAAGCTTAGAGTATAAAAATTAAAATGAATGATGCAAATCATTTAAAAAAGTAACTAAAAATGAATATATGTATCTGGCCATATTCATGAAAATCAAAGCTAAAAACAATAAGAAAAGTTTAAAACAACTAACTTTAAATTTAATTAGAGAAATTGACCAATTTTTTACCACATCAAAATTTGCTAGCAGATGAAAGACCTCAAACATTGGGGTTCATGACACTGGTTATGTTGTCCTGATCAAATTATTAACCAAGGAACACTTGGTCGATTTCTATAATAAAATTTAAAATTACTCGTTGTTAAATCATTTTTCATTTTTTTGGGCTTTAATTGACAATTTTGTCCCTTAAATTACGACCTTTTGACCCTGGGCCTGAATATTTTTCTCTTCTATGAATGAATTGGGTTGGGCTATATTCATGGGCTAAATGGATGAATTTGAAGTTAGATGGGCCTGGGCTACTATTCTGTCACGTGCTTTCGTGCTGACGAGATCTGCATCTTTTGCTGAAGATTTAAGTGTTCTAGTTTTAACCAGTTGAGTGACTCGGAAGTCATCGCAATTAGTAAAGCGCTAATCAGTTCTTAATGCATGATTAAACCCATAATCAAGTGCATCGTCATCTAAGATCTAGTCGTACCTACTAACCTGCTAGTACCGCTAAAACTAACAAAATAATCGCATCTTGCTTCAAGAAGTTTTGCACAACTACTTAGTCTAATATATTTAACTAACTCAATTAACTTTTAATCACACATTCTAATATCAGCGAACCACTCGAGGATTAGGTCGAAAAACAAAGGAGAACGTGTCAAGAAAATGACCAGATCCATTCGCTAACGAGAGCAGTTGTTGTCATCAAAGCAACGCAGTGGAAGGATCATATGGATTGCTAATACTTTTGTGTTTGCTATTGCTTATTATTGACTGACGAGGAGTTCTGATGCACCTAATCTGAAGTGTACTTTGTAGCTGACCAAGGCTCAAAGGTAGCTGGAGTTCATGCCTACTGCAAATTGTGATTATAGACTTATAGTTGTGCAGGATGCGATATATGCTAAAAATAACAAAAAATTAGATGAGAGAGAAACAGGAGATAATTATAAATTGTTTAGGCATAGGTCAAATAAGGTGCAGGTAGTCCATCTCTTTATTTTTCTAAGTTCGTCAGGTGGCCCACCGTTGCACTTCCAAGTTGCTATAATGTACTTTTTTTTGTCATGCACAAAGCACCAAGAATAAGCGGATCAATTATCTTCTTCTGGACCGATAACGAGTATGGATATCCATAACCACACCTAGCGGGTACACGAGCATCCACGGGTATCCGTATACCTGCTGTGTGTGGCATGTGTACAAAAATTTACCCGTCAACGGGTATGTTTATGGGTAAAATGAGCGAGGACATGTATGGATAGTAAGTTGCATTAATAAAATAATAAAGTATAGATTAACAAATGTTCGAACAAAAAAAATAAAACAGCAATTTTTGTCAGCTCCCCGCAAATTTAAGCCGAATCAAAATCCATATTTCTTATCGCGTTCGGATTCGGTCCTTGCAGGAATTTGATCCGAGTCCGACCCGTTTACAACCTTAATTACAAATTCCTTCCCCTAACTGTTTGTTAAACTTTTTTGGGTAAACTGGGAGCTCTTTATTGTCTCTTCGATTCTACACATTTTTCTGCGCCATTTCTGGGGATAAACAGCGGGGCGGGGCGTGTCGGCGGGGAGCAGGCGGGTCCCACCCCATGCAGGATCGGTCTCGCTTGACAGGCTAGCGCCGGTTGCCCCCACGACCCCCCCCCAGCCCGTAGTCAGAATTGATGGGCACGATACGGGATCGGGTTCCGCTGGGTAGGACGGACATGTGTCGGTGCCACCGACAGAAGTCTCTCCTAAACGGCAGCCGGAAAATCGCCGGGCGACTGCGCGTGATACGCGGGGCTCCGTTTGGATCTGAGCGGAAATTAGCCACTAATCGCTCGCTTTATTTAATTTAACATCATGCCCGTAACTATCACTGGGGTTTTTTTTATGAAAAAAGAAAGAATGACTGATATAACTCGTTTTTTTAAAATTCAATTTGAACGGGATTATCCCAATTTCCATTAACTTGTCCTAAACTTATCACTCAATTTAAACGGGATTATACCAACTGGCTTGTTAATAATCTTTGACTGTCACTTGCCAATTATACCAACTGGTGCAATGATCACACACTATGTCTATTTTGGGCAACAACATTAAGTACCACCCACACCCTCTTTATCAATGAACCTTGTTGGACCAATAACATAGGTAATTTAAGTTGAGAATGACTATATACACATCCAAAAGAGGTGCAAGAATGCGACTATTTGTCAAAAAACGGAAAGAAATCGATGCATGCACGGAGAAACTTTAAAAAAAGAAAGTCACTATAATGATAACTCACATGACATTAGGTTTATAAAACTTTGATTTGACATGGTTTTCTCAAAATTGACATTTTGTTAATGCAACAGAGCCACTTACCAAAATTACCATGTCATAAAAAATTAAATACCTATTTTTATTAGATATTATAATGAAAATTAGTGTTTACAGGGTTATGACTTATGAGGGGAATAGATTAATAGGGTTTTTAAAAGAATGGGAGAAATCTTTTTAAAACTTAACCTTCAGACAAAATCCAAAAACCACTGTACAAAATCAACTACTAAACACAAACAAAGTATGCAAGATTTGTCGAACTCTAAAGGCATATATATGTATCTATGACAAGCTCGTATTCCATCCAACCATTCCAATATCAGACTTCAATGAATTCAGCTTACCAACTCTTAACAGAGATTAAACTAATTAATGTAAGATTTTTCAACTAATTAGTTCCACATTTTTAAATAAAAGCCAAGTGTCCTTGTTTCTTGCACTGTTCAGAAACGAACCCGGCCGGTCAACAACATAACAATCAGATCTCTTTAATTTTCTTACTAGGATCCGTTGCTGTCCTCCCAATTCAAAAGAGAAGCTCAGGGATCAATTTCTTTTCACCAACAAAAAATATACAATTAAACAGCAATTATTAAAATAAGAAATAATGGGGGATCGAAGTGTGCGTGGGGGTGGGTGAACTACACACAAACCCACATACCCACACGCGTCTACATTAATCATTCCCCTTTTGGAGTCAAGAACATAATCTAGAGAGAGAGAATACAATTCTCTCTTTTCTCCCCCATGTGAGAGAAAGCTCACATGCTCTAGCGTTTCCCTCGCTGCTGCCAGTCGCAGTACGAGCAGTGAGAAGCAATGGAGAGGGCTGCGCTCGTGGTGCTCGCCGTTTCCTCGGTCTTGCTCCCAGCCTGCGCATTCGATTACAAGGACGCGCTGACGAAGAGCCTGCTGTATTTCGAGGCCCAGCGCTCCGGCCACCTGCCGTACAACCAGCGGGTCCGATGGCGGCATCATTCGGGCCTCACCGACGGGCTCCAGCAAGGGGTCGGTGATCGGCTTCTCTCGCTCGATGCCCGACTCAGAGAACAATGCTGGCTATTTCTGGGTCTAACGATCAGTGCTCTGCTTTTTTGCAGGTCGATCTCGTCGGAGGGTACTACGACGCAGGGGACCACGTGAAGTTCGGCCTCCCGATGGCCTTCACCGTGACGATGCTGTCGTGGAGCGTGATCGAGTACGGCGATCGGATCGCCGCGGCCGGCGAGCACAAGCACGCACTCGAGGCTATCAAATGGGGGACGGATTACTTCGTTAAGGCCCACACCAGCCCCAACGTCCTCTGGGCCGAGGTGGGGGACGGAGACACCGACCACTACTGCTGGCAGAGGCCGGAGGACATGACCACGTCGCGCAAGGCTTACAAAATCGACGCGGAGAACCCCGGATCGGACCTCGCCGGCGAGACGGCGGCCGCGATGGCGGCGGCCTCCATTGTGTTCAAGAAATCCGACCCTCATTACTCCCACTTGCTGCTCCACCACGCCCAGGAGGTAATCAATCAATCAATCAATTAATTAATCAGGTGCCTTCATCCGGCAATTGCTTGAATTTTGTTTGATTAATTCTGAAAAAGTTTTTTTAAAATGCGGGATGCAGCTTTTCGAATTTGGGGACAGGTACAGGGGGAAATACGACAGCAGCGTAGGGGCGGTGAAGAGTTACTATGCGTCTGTGAGCGGGTACAGGGACGAGCTGCTGTGGGCCGCGCTGTGGCTCCACGTGGCCACCGGAGCAGCGGCCGGAGGAGGAGGAAGCGACCGCCGGACGACGAAATACCTAGACTTCGCCGTCGAAAAGGCCCACTGCTTCGGTGGCACCGGGTGGGCCATCTCCGAGTTCAGCTGGGACGTCAAATACGCCGGCCTCCAAATTCTTGCCTCGAAGGTAAGCAGTCAGATTTTCCCTTTTTCTTTTTACCGCGGGATCTGCTGCAAACAACGGCGGAGAAACTTGCGGAGCGAGGAAAGAATCCCAGTCACACACCAACTGTTTTGTGCTGCGCTTTAATGTACGAATGAGATCAGGCCCCTATGATGGGACTACTGCTTTTTAGCTTATAGCCAACTAGGAGAGTAGCCTAGCATCTGCCACGTTACCCGTTTCAAAACGTGGGGCCCGCTCGCCTGTTTCATGCCTGTCGGTATTGCCACACACTTTTAGCATGTTCAAAATTTCAGAACGGGGAGCTCAGTTCATCCCACTACTTGAATCATTCGTCTGTGTCGGTGGCTTTTTAGGGCTCCGCTGAATATCTGTCTTCTCAGTATTCGGGTTAAGCGATCTATGACCCATGTTTTCTGTTTTTCGATGGATCAAAAAAAATTTCAAATTGATATGTGGCTTCTAACATTGATGCAGATCTTGACGGAAGAGAGAGCCCTTGAGCGGAAGCATGTGCATATTCTCGAACAATACAGGAGCAAAGCCGAACACTATGTCTGTGCTTGCCTTAGCAAGAACAACGGCAGCAATGTCGACCGCACCCCCAGCGGCCTCCTCTTCGTCCGGCAATGGAACAACATGCAGTACGTCACCAGCGCGGCGTTCCTCCTCGCCGTCTACTCCGACTACCTGTCGTCGTCCGGCGGGAACGTGAATTGCCCCGATGGGCCTGTTGGGGTTCAAGACTTGTTGGGCCTGGCCCAGGCCCAGACCGACTACATACTGGGCTCGAACCCGATGGGCATGAGCTACCTGGTCGGGTTCGGCCCAAAGTGGCCCGAGCGGGTGCACCACAGGGGGGCGTCCATGGTGCCGTACAAGGAGAGCAAAGGGTTCATTGGGTGCACCCAGGGGTACGACGACTGGTACGGCCGGCGGGGCCCCAACCCGAACGTGCTGGTGGGTGCAATTGTGGGTGGGCCTGACTGCCAGGACAATTTCGGGGACGCGAGGGGGAACTACATGCAGACCGAGGCCTGCACCTACAACACTGCGCCCATGGTCGGAGTGTTTGCGAGGCTGATGGATCGGCAGCACATTCAAGAATTTGTGCCGCAAGATGCCTCTCCTTATTAGGATGAGCTCACAGGAGATGATTGAAGCAATGAAGGTTTTTTTTTTGCCGTTTCTATGGGTGTAATACAATTTTAGATTCTTTTTCTTTTGTGGTTATATAGGGATTAAGATGTTTTAATCTGTATCGTGAGGTTGTTATACATACAATGGGTTGAAAATAGATGAAAAAAGGTCACTCCCTTGTGCCCACTTTCTTGTGAGAAGTCGATGATTCGATTACTGCTTTTCTATGTATCAAAAATATAGAAGAAAAAACAGTTGTTTTGCTCTGCAGCTGAGCCCATAGATCACCGACTCTTAGAATTTGCATTATATATGTCAAGATATGTTGCAATATATTTGTAGAGATTTTTTTGCAATAGTGTTGCGACAAGGGCGGAGCCAAGAATCCAAAAGGACTCAAGCTACAAGGGTTACTAAACTAAGCCCTGGCTATAAGTGTTACGTACATGGAGTACGGGTTGCAAGGAACCGGGGCTGCAAGAGTTATCGGGAGTACGGGCAAAGCCCGGGCTACAACCCTTCCTCATCCCCATGCTTGGCTCTGCCCCTAGTCTGCGGTATTCTCATTCAAAAATAATAATAAAAGTGCAGTTAAATTGTGTATTCATCTTGTCCCTTGTTAACCTGTGTGCATTACGTTTTTCAAAAACTTCATGTGTAACTGGCTCTTGTTTCCATCAGTGCTGGACTAATAGACATGTCCTCTAGCCTTAGTAGAAGAAATGTCTGTCTCGGATAGGGCTGTTGACGAACGAGCTTGAACGATCTTGAACGGGAAGCTTGGTTTTGTTCATGAACAAAATCCATGTTCAAGCTCTGTTCTTTTACTAGCCGAGCTCTAAAAACCTGTTCAAGCTTGTTCGTTAAGCTTACCAAACGAACGTAAACGAACATTTACCGAGCTTGTTCACAAGTAGTTTATCGAACGTTCTGTTCGTTAACAAGACTTATCGAGCTTGTTCGTGAATATGTCTAGGAACATGTTCGTGAACACATAATTAATCTTCTTCATGAACAGATTTTCTAACAAACTAACGAATTTAATTTTTAATCAGAAATAATACTATTTAACCATAATTGTCAATGACTAAATCAATTAAATAAAAGGATTTGTTACAGCCTAAAGGCCGGCCCATGAAATTAAGGCTCGTGTGCACTGGAGGTCCAAGTAGACGCCTCACCAACCCTCCTGATGGGACACTAGCCGAGTTGAAGATCGCCTCGACCCATAGAAGCTCGCCTCCAAGGTCAACTAAGAAACACGTCGGTGCGACCTACAAGCTCGCCATGTCGAGAACAAGCTCGCCTACCCTTCAACAAGAAGTATCATCCGGAGGAGCCAAGCTTAATCGCCGATCTATGGCTCGTCCTTGAGGGCGACCAAGCACAAATATCTCTGACAGGGTGACGTAGGCTCACATACTCTCCATTAATGACAGGGGTTAAGGGCGAGAACTAATGGCCGCCACTCGCGTCTCATCAATGCTCCTGACACCCCCTGACACCATTAATGCGGTAAATATCCCTGACACAGACATCACTCGAGTGCCAGCTGGGCTGATTCGACAGCTGACAAGATGGCGGGCAACCGTCTCTCAGCTCTATAAATACCCACATCATGCCTCCATAGAGGTGGTTGTTGGTCAGTTAAATCTTCTAACTCATTTCAATACACAAGGTAAGATATCTTCCACATATCTGCGCCTTCCTCATAAGCCGGTCGCATTTCGCCGATCTGACTTAAGGTCGCCGAGTGCGCCCGGCGCCTACATTTTACGTCACCAGTTGACTTAGGCATCGGAGGGGCTACGGACTGACAGCCAGCCCATCATTTCTGACCAGATGTTAATCCTCACAGGAAGCTCGTCTTAACTACCGGGAGAAGGCGACCTTCAGTTGATCTCCGGGCGACCTTGGACCTTTCACATTTGAAGCGAGCTCCGAGTCGTGCAGACCTCTCCATCACCCAAAAACTTGTAAATCATTGTACACGTGATTCCCACTACAAACAAATTTCATTGTGCGGATCTGATCCGCAACAGTCGACGCCTCATTGTTTCAGGTACTCCAAAGGGAAGCAAGATTCAGTTAAACTTCTGTCACGGATCTCATTGCACGCGATTTGTCTGGCCATGCTTTTTGTTAGGATATTTGAGAAAATTTAACGAAAAGTCCTGACCGTGGCAAAGTTTTACTGAAAATCTAGACACACATGATGTTCGCAGCATGGGTAAAATCGTTGCTGGTTCTCATTACAAGCAAGAGGCACAGATCACTCCGATTTGCTCTCCAGATTAGCTTCAGAAGGCCTCGACCCCCTTGTTTTCATGTATCTGTACATTTTAATTCGGAACAGTTACACTTGGCTTGACCACAGAACACATCAAGCTCTCCAGTGGGGGCATAGGGGGCTAGTTTCTGTATGTATTGTTTGGGATATTGTTAGGATTTATTCTGTGGTCATTCTAGTATGCGTCTTGTCATATGTGGCACTGGAGAATGTTGGATAGGTTGATATCCCTGCCATATGTAGAAGAGAATGTTGGACATTTTGTTGAACAGATTGTTGGACCAGGATGTTCAACAAACTATGCTTACTTGCATGCCTGGTGCCGTGGTGCTCAATAGGATGCGTAACTGGAGCCAGCGTATTCCGCTATTTTCTATCTTGCTGTTTCTGCTCTTATGGTGGTTATTAAATGATTTATTGTTGATTGTGCGTTATCTCTTGAGAATCGGTTGAAGAGAGATTTTCGGCAAATCAATACTCTTGCCGCTGCCACGTTCGGATTTATCGGGATCTCGTAACCACCACTTTAGGATCTTTCGGGATCTCCTTCTTGTTGAAGATGGTGCAGTTGTTGCTGAAGATGGAGCCGAATCTTGGTTTGATTGCCTGCGTGGAAATTGAACCAAAGATGGCAGGGTCGTTCCCTTTTAAGCGATGGGTTGATTGGTGGCTAGGGTTGACGCTTAAGTTGAAGAAGTTTAAGGATATTCTCCGGGAGGGAGACCGACGGTTGCGACACGCAGGATCAAGGGAGTTGATCGAGTCGGTGGTGCAAGGGGAGCTTGCAGACAAGGGGAGCTTGCCAAGAATACTTCACGGGGTTGATTGCGATCATCACCTCACGGTTTGTTTTTTAAGGATGAGAGTGTTCTTCCTTATTAAAGCGTGAATTGTAGAATTTGTATTCTCCAATCTTTTTAGTGAAGTATTCAATTTTCTGGGCGTGGCCCCGCAGATGTAGGTGTGCGCACCGAACTGCGATACCAATTCTTGTGTGTCCTTGCATGTTGTGTGCTTTTACGCTGTTCGCTATATTCTTTACTGCGTACTGAATTTCATTTGGTATCAGAGCCTGTCATCTACAATACTTTGACCTTCTTTCAAAGTGGATGTGATCCTGTAGGTCAGTACGCTGATCATGAACACAAAAGAAGGTGCTTCGGTCACTCGTCCCCCTTTGCTTACTAGATCGAACTACACCTATTGGAAGTCTCGTATGCGAGCTTTTATCAAGTCCTTGGATGAAAAAGCTTGGGTTGCTACAGTTGAAGGATGGAATCCTCCGGTTGAAGTCAACAAAGAAGGTAAGGAGAGTTTCAAACCTGTGAGAGACTGGAATTCTGATGAAGAATGTGCTGCCTTAGGAAACTCTAAGGCGGTTAACGCCATCTTTACTGTCGTTGATGAAGAGCAGTTCAAGCTTATATCTACTTGTGAGCATGCTAAAGAAGCTTGGGACATTCTTCAAAATGTGCATGAAGGAACCAGCACTGTTAAGGCCTCAAAATTACAGATGCTCGCCAGCCAGTTTGAAAATCTAAGGATGAACGAAAACGAGACGGTTGCAGAGTTCAATGGAAGATTGAGAGATATTGCTAACCAGGCATTTCAACTGGGTAAGAAGTATTCACAAAAGAAACTTGTTGAAAAAACTCTGAGGTCCCTGCCAGATAAATTTTCAGCAAAGATTGCAGCTATAGAGGAGGTAAGGAACACTTCGACCATGAGATTGGACGAACTCATGGGATCCTTACAGACCTATGAGATGAATCTCAAACAAAACAAAAAGGAGAAGGGTGTTGCCTTGAAGATTGAAGCCAGTGAACCATCAAAATCTGATGATGAGACAGAACTCGAAGATGATATCGCGCTTCTCACCAAAAACTTTAGCAAGATGATGAGAAAGATCAGCAATAAAGGTCAGAATTTTAAAGCTACCAATAAAAAGGTGCGGACAGGACCTCCTGCAGGTGAAAGGAATGCTGGTCGTCCTATACAAAGGTATGAGTCTAAAAACAAAGGAAAGGGAATACAGTGTAGAGAATGTGAAGGTTTCGGACATATACAGGCAGAGTGTGCAAACACTCTAAAGAAGCTAAAAGGGAAATCTCTTGCCAGCACTTGGAGCGATGAAGACTCTGGAGGTAGTGAGGAAGATGAAGACATAACCAGTAATTATGTGGCGTTCACAGCTATTCTGAATGACAAATCTGAAGGCAAGTTCGCCAGCCTTGTTGAACATAATGTTGCAACATGTACTGCTACAACGAAGCACAAGGGAGAACATGTTGTACAAAATGTTACAACAAACAAAGCTGATTCTGACAGTGAAGCTGAATCAGAAGTCGGGAGTGAAGAAGAGATTGATGATGAGGAAATCCGCGTAGCCTATCAAACTATGTTCTACAAATGGATGGAAATTTGTGAAACCAACAAGAAACTGAAAGATGAATGCTCTAAGTTGAGGAGTGAGAAGAATACATATCAAATCAAACTTCTGAAGACTGAAGCAAATCTCCGAAACTGTGAGAGAGACATGAAGAGAGCCATATGGAGAGCTGAGAAGGCTGAAAGCACTGTTAACAGATGGAACTCTGGGAAAACCAAACTCAATGACATCCTCAACATGGGAAAAGTCGCTGGAGATCGAACTGGAGTTGGGTACAACAGAGGAAGCAATTTTCACACACCCAAGACTAGGAGTAGTCTCAATGCTAAGGAACATGTTAAATGGAGTCCACATGATGAGGTCAAGCCACGAGGAAAGAACAGAAGAGGTACTACTCCTAGACAGCTTATATGCAGTTACTGTAAACAAATAGGACATAATGATTGGAGGTGTTTCAGGCGCATGAAGCATGTGAGTGAAGGAAGAAATATTGTTCATCCACAGCAACAGACAAGCATGAAATGGATTAAGAAGTCGGAATTGGTCAGTATGGTTGCATACACCTCTTTAGCTACCTTTGCAGAAAATCAGTGGTACTTTGACAGTGGGTGCTCTCGGCACATGACAGGGAACAAGGGACTTCTGTCTGAGTACATTGCTGAAAATAAAGGTCATGTCACCTTTGGGGATGGACAGAGAAGCAAAGTTATTGGAAAAGGTAATCTCAACATGACAGAAACTCTGAAATTGAAAGATGTGATGCATGTTGAAAATCTAAAGGCTAATCTTATCAGTATAAGTCAGCTGTGCGATCAAGGGCTGCTGGTTCGGTTCAACAAAAATGAATGTCTTGTGTTTAATAGTGATAAAGTATGTATTCTTTCTGGAAAAAGATCCAGTGACAACTGCTACCTATTGCAAGAACCTGACAGATGTCTGAGTATCACCACTGATGCTTCTGAACAATGGCATCAGAAATTAGGCCATGTTAACTTCAAGACCTTAATGAAAATCTCCAAAGCAAGAGCTGTCCGAGGAATGCCTATGTTAATCAAGAAGAAGGAAGGAGTGTGCGAAGCTTGCCAACTGGGGAAGCAGAAGAAAATTAGTCACAAACAAATTCAGAATATCACAACATCAAAAACTCTGGAGCTACTGCATATGGATCTGATTGGACCCACTTCAGAAACAAGTGTCGGAGGTAAGAAGTACATTTTTGTTTGTGTTGATGATTTTTCACGCTTCACCTGGGTGGATTTTCCGAAGGAAAAATCAGACACTTTTAATGCTTTCAAAAACCTGTGTACTCGTCTTCAAGTCGAAAGAGGAGACAACATAGGGAAAGTCATTCGAATCCGTAGTGATCACGGAAAAGAGTTTGAGAATCACTCATTCTCTGAATTCTGTGAGGCACAAGGTATAGGACATGAATTCTCGGCTCCTAAGACTCCTCAGCAAAACGGAGTTGTCGAAAGGAAGAATCGAACTCTTCAGGAAATGGCTCGTGTTATGCTGAATGCTCGAAAAGTGAATACTAAGTGGTGGGCTGAAGCGATTAATACTGCATGTTACACCATCAACAGGGTTTATCTTCGACCACTGACTGAGAAAACTCCATATGAAATATGGAAAGGTCGAAAGCCTGATGTCTCCTACTTTCATATTTTTGGAAGCAAGTGCTACATCCTGCAAGATCGAACACCAAGACGGAAATTCGACACCAAGAGTGACAAAGGAACTTTCTTGGGGTATTCTACACGGAGTCGTGCGTTCCGAGTACTGAATGAACGAACAGATGTCATGATGGAATACATTAACGTTGTGGTTGATGATTTTGATCAGGGAGAATCTATTCTGACAGGTGAGAAAGGAGTTCAAGAAGACATAAATGAAGATGATGTTCGTGTTGAAAGTGATGTTGCAACAAACAAGACCAAACAGAACCATGTTGAACAAATTGTTGCAACACAAGATACTGCCAACATGGAGTCAACCTAAGTAAAAGCTGAAAATGCTCAAGATGCTGAGGGAATTACAAAGATCATACGAGATCATCCGCCGGAGCTAATCATTGGTGACGTTCACGACAGTCGTCGCACCAGAGGTACTAGTCGTGTTAATTACAGAGATCTGGCTGGGTATGCTTGCTTTCTTTCTACTATCGAACCCAAAAATGTGAAGGAAGCAATTGGTGATGATTTCTGGGTCTCGGCTATGCAAGAGGAACTAAACCAATTCCAACGAAATGACGTTTGGAGTCTTGTGGAGAGACCAAAAGGAACTAATGTCATCGGGACAAAGTGGATATTCAAAAATAAGACTGATGAGAAGGGAAATGTCACCCGGAATAAAGCCCGGCTTGTTGCTCAAGGGTATACCCAAGTGGAAGGCATTGACTTCGATGAGACATTCGCCCCTGTAGCACGGTTGGAATCTGTTAGACTGTTACTTGCGGTTGCCTGTAGCTTAAACTTCAAACTGCATCAAATGGACGTGAAAAGTGCCTTTCTAAACGGGTTGTTGAATGAAGAAGTGTATGTTGAACAACCCAAAGGCTTTGCTGATCCGTTTCTTCCAAATCATGTGTATAAGCTGAAGAAGGCGTTGTATGGGCTGAAGCAAGCTCCAAGGGCCTGGTATGAGAGATTGACCACGTATCTTCTCAAAAAGGGATATGAAAGAGGAGGAGCTGATAAGACCTTATTTGTTCAAAGGACAAGATCAAGTGTGATGATTGCCCAGATCTATGTTGACGACATAGTCTTCGGCTCAACATCACAACAACTTGTGCATGAGTTTATTAATCTCATGCAAAGGGAGTTTGAAATGAGCATGGTAGGTGAGTTGAATGTATTTCTTGGGCTCCAAGTTAAACAGTGTCAGGATGGTCTATTCATCTCGCAGAGCAAGTATGCTAGAAATCTTGTCAAGAGATTTGGTTTAGAAAGTGCCAGACATGTTAGGACTCCCATGAGCACATCTGAAAAACTTTCTAAGGATGAAGGAGGAAGAGATATTGAAGTTACTCTTTACAGAAGCATGATAGGTAGCCTGTTATATCTAACAGCTAGCCGACCAGATATCAGCTTTAGTGTTGGAGTCTGTGCTCGTTATCAAGCAAGCCCTAAGGAATCTCATATTGTTGCCGTAAAAAGGATTATCAGGTACATCAGCGGAACTGCAGACTATGGTATATGGTATACAAAGGATACGAATACTCTTGTCTCAGGATATAGTGATGCTGACTGGGCAGGAAATACAGATGATCGGAAAAGCACCACCGGAGGGTGTTTTTATGTGGGGAACAATCTGGTGTCGTGGTATAGTAAAAAACAGAAC
This sequence comes from Scilla litardierei, assembly GCA_030789695.1. Classification (NCBI taxonomy): domain Eukaryota; kingdom Viridiplantae; phylum Streptophyta; class Magnoliopsida; order Asparagales; family Asparagaceae; genus Scilla; species Scilla litardierei. The sequence continues at coordinate 218,268,001 of CM061134.1, read as the reverse complement.
TCCATATCGTTATCTACAGCAGAGGCTGAGTATATTGCTGCAGGAAGTTGTTGTACACAATTGCTTTGGTTAAAGCAAATGTTGGTAGACTATGGTCTGGAACAAGGAGCCATGACTATTTTATGCGACAATCAAAGTGCTATAAATATCTCCAAGAATCCTGTTCAGCATTCTAGAACGAAACACATTGACTTCCGACATCACTTTATTAGAGAGCTGGTTGAGAAGAAATCCCTGGTTATGGAGTATGTTGCTACAGCTAATCAGCTAGCAGACATTTTTACAAAGTTTCTTGATTCAGCCAGATTTGAGGAATTGCGGCAAGCCCTAGGGCTGTGTCGTATCTAATGTTGCCCCCTGTGTTGTGCATTTTGTTGCAACAGTTTGTTGCAACACTATGAGGGTCTTTCAATCTCTGCTGACGGGTCGGTATTTGTTTTCTTTTTCTTTATTACCCGTTATTATTACCCTCTACCTCTTTTCATTCCCAAGGCGCATTTTTGATTTTCCCTCAACTCAAATCTTTCTCCAAGATTCTCCTTCACCCGCTACTAGGGTTCTTGAAATTGGCTTGGTTGAAGCTTCTCCCAGTTTGTCTACCATGATTAGAAATCAGTCGGGAGAATCATCTCTGCCCCCTCGTCGGTCTTCTCGACGAACTTCCGCTCGTAAAAGTGCTCTGCCGTCCTCGTCTTCTTCGGTTAAACGTAAAGGGGTGTTTCCTCGTCCTGTGCAAAGAACCTCCAGTGGTAATCCCTCTCCATCTCTCTCTTCTTCCTCGTTTGGGAGCATGCATCCTTCCAAAGTCTCGAATTTTGAGTTGGTGAACTTTTCCCCAATTCTTGAATTCCCCCTTCCCAAAATTCCCGAGGATGATGATGTGTATGATGATGATGAATGCTTTCCTGATCCGGTCACTATCCAAGACTGGTTCTGGTATTTGAGAAGAACATGAAAAGAATTGGATCTCTCTTATGTGGATGTATCTCATATTCATTTTAAAGGTCTGATGCGTAAGAAGATTTTGGGAAAAGTTATGAGCGTGAGAGTTCCTCGAGATAGAAAAGTTGTCATTCGCACCTGGAATCCGACATCTTTTGTTAAAATCTCTGAAATTGATGTGATAGACATCTCTGATTCTGAAGATTCCCCTGTGTTTGCTGATTTGCCTAAGTCGGGAGGGACTTCAGGAGCGTCATCGGCTAATATGTTCTCTGAGAACTCTTTTGTGCAAAGTGATGAAAAGATGAACAAGGATGTTGAAATGGAAGCTGATGTTGATGCTGATACTGTGCCTACTATTCCATCTCAGGAAGAGGTCACTGTCCCTCTGTCTCCCAGATGTGAAGATGATGTGACCGCTCAAAATGTGGCTAATGTCAATAATCTTGATTCAAATGAAGGTGCTCAGCCTGTATCTTCTGTCTTCTCTCAGCAAGTGCCTGTGTCTGAAAGAGAACCCAAGGATGATGGCTGTGTCCAAGGAGCATGCCTTGACTACTCTTCGGTGGGACAAACTGTGTCGAGTGGAGTTGCGGAGCCTGCCGGTGGTGGTTCTGAAAATAGGCAGTCTCCCAAAGATGCTGTGGGGTTGGTTCGTGGTCCTATGAATCTAGACATTTCAGGAGAACCACTGACTGGCCAAGATGTGGATCTTCCCTCAGTGCTGCCAGAAACTGATGCTGTGCAGGTTGGTCAAGATGATGATGTTGTTGCTGCTGAGACTCTGACAGGTTCTGCTGATCGTTGTGGCGTGACTCAAGGCTCTTCTGTTGCTGATGGTGACATTTCTGGGTCAATTACTGATGCTATTCCCCGTATGGAGGGTGGTGATGAAGATTTTGTTGCACAAAATGTTGCAACAAATCCTTCGACATGTGAGTTACCTGATGAAAATGATCCTCCTCTGTCCTCTTATATGCGCAAGAGTAGATCTGTGTCCAAGAAGCGCCCTATTCCTCCACCATCCAGGAGTGCTGAGTCCTCTCCTTCCAAGCGACCTAAACTTTCAGCTTCTGCTCCTCGTCGCCCTCCCTCGTTTACATCTTCAGATGCTCTGTGCAAAACCTTTTTTGACAAATCACATAAGAACAGATGGCCAGCTTACTCCGAGAAACCTCTCATATCTGAAAAAATCCTCAATATATCGTCCTTTGACAAGACTCAGTTGGAATCTATTCTGAAAGATCTTGGTCTTTTCCATGCTGCCACATGCTTCAGCGTCTATTATCCTACCTTGGTGCGAGAGTTTTACTGTAATCTCTCCAAATCTGCTAGTGATGGATCCTCTCGTTGGAATTTCAGAAACTATGTCCGAGGAAAGATTGTCACATTCTCTCCTGCATCTCTGAACAAATTGTTAGAATGGAAATGTTCTCAATCTGTTCCTGCGTTTGGTGATACCTCTGGAGTGAGTTTTGATCGTCTGATTGAAGTCGTGACTGCTGGAAAGTTGTCACGCTGGCCTACTAAGTCTTCTGTGTTTCCCTCTTCTGCACTTACGGCAAAGTATTTTATTCTATTCAGAGTTGCTACTCGAAACTGGTTGCCCACCTCCAATGTTTCAGTAGTCACTAGGGACATGTGCAAACTATTGTTTTCTGCTGGCACGTCTCAGGTGTTCAATTTGGGAAGAATTATCTTCGATTCTATCGTATCTTTTGCTGAACTCTCTCCCTCCGGGACCTCTTTACCTCATGGAGCTCTCATCTCCATGTTACTTTTGGCTCAAAAGGTGCCCTTGTCTCCTTCGGATCTTCCCTCTACCTGTGATAGTATCTCATATACAGTTAAGTCGGTGGCTGGTAAACTCAATGATATCTCTGAGGTGGTGCCCTCTTTTCCTGATAGTCTGTCTCCACCTCCAAATGCTGAACCTTCTGGCTCCGTGCCTCCTGCATCTCAGTCTCCTCCACTCGGTTCTGCTAATGCTACTACTTCCTCCGCAAGTACGGTTGACATTCAGTTTCTCGAAACTGCCCTTCAGAATATTGATGATCAAATTCTGGTTCTTGAAAGCCAGCGTGTTCTTCTGAATCGCCACAAGGAGATATTGCAGAGCAAGCTGTCTTCTCTCCTGGGTGGTCCATCCGCAGGTCTCTGAAGTATTTGTCCTTTGGTGGCGCAAAAGGGGAGAATTTATGTGGTATGCTTTGTTTTCTCTCCCTCTCTGTTATTTTGCTGGGTGGTTTGTTGGAAGCTTTGTTGGTTACTATGTTGCAAGTTTTGTTGGACATAGTTAGATATTATGTTGGTGCTCTATGCTGGAAGTCTTGATGGACCTCGTTGGTCGTTTTGTTGAACATATTGTTGAATGTCATTGTGCTGGGTGTTGAGCGTCTACTGATCAAATGTGGCTTCAGGGGTTTGAAAAGTTATCAATGACCTTCTCTTCTATCATACCGTATGTTGTGCCACCAATTGACAAAAGGGGAGATTGTTAGGATTTATTCTGTGGTCATTCTAGTATGCGTCTTGTCATATGTGGCACTGGAGAATGTTGGATAGGTTGATATCCCTGGCATATGTAGAAGAGAATGTTGGACATTTTGTTGAACAGATTGTTGGACCAGGATGTTCAACAAACTATGCTTACTTGCATGCCTGGTGCCGTGGTGCTCAATAGGATGCGTAACTGGAGCCAGCGTATTCCGCTATTTTCTATCTTGCTGTTTCTGCTCTTATGGTGGTTATTAAATGATTTATTGTTGATTGTGCGTTATCTCTTGAGAATCGGTTGAAGAGAGATTTTCGGCAAATCAATACTCTTGCCGCTGCCACGTTCGGATTTATCGGGATCTCGTAACCACCACTTTAGGATCTTTCGGGATCTCCTTCTTGTTGAAGATGGTGCAGTTGTTGCTGAAGATGGAGCCGAATCTTGGTTTGATTGCCTGCGTGGAAATTGAACCAAAGATGGCAGGGTCGTTCCCTTTTAAGCGATGGGTTGATTGGTGGCTAGGGTTGACGCTTAAGTTGAAGAAGTTTAAGGATATTCTCCGGGAGGGAGACCGACGGCTGCGACACGCAGGATCAAGGGAGTTGATCGAGTCGGTGGTGCAAGGGGAGCTTGCAGACAAGGGGAGCTTGCCAAGAATACTTCACGGGGTTGATTGCGATCATCACCTCACGGTTTGTTTTTTAAGGATGAGAGTGTTCTTCCTTATTAAAGCGTGAATTGTAGAATTTGTATTCTCCAATCTTTTTAGTGAAGTATTCAATTTTCTGGGCGTGGCCCCGCAGATGTAGGTGTGCGCACCGAACTGCGATACCAATTCTTGTGTGTCCTTGCATGTTGTGTGCTTTTACGCTGTTCGCTATATTCTTTACTGCGTACTGAATTTCAGATATTATGTCGACATTGTAACAAACCAACCATGATACTTCCAGTAACTTGTGGGGGTGTGAACTGAACATAAGAGGCTGGGATTCATGCGCTTCTTTCATCTTTCATCTGGATTCTTTCTTTTATGCACAAGCCTTTTTAAAAAAATAATATCTACATGCAAAATGAATCGATCGGAGACTTACTTGTTCCATTATTAGAAACAGCAAAGGATTTGTTGCTTATGAATGTTGAGATATAGAGACTATGTCGAATGCTATAGTCATGTGGATCAGGGTGGCATTTTGGCCAGGGGCCCGCCGGCCCGGCCCGGGACCCCATTCCCGGGCCGGTCTGCGGCCCGGGCCCGGCCCCAGGGCCGGGCTGGGTTGAGGTGCCCGGCCCATGGGCCGGGCCGGGCCGGGGTTTTGTTAAAAAACAGACACCGAGTGGAGAGGGGGGGGGGGGGGGGGGGGGGGGGGGGGGGGGGGGGGGGGGGGGCAGCCGGCCCGGCCGTTTGCATACCCTGACATGTGGATCAGCCAGGATGCAAAGATCGTTGGGAGTTACTATACGCACAGACCAAATTGCTCTTCTCACAGACCACTTTACATGTACACCCAAACTAATTTAAAAATTATTTTTTTAATTTACACACAACATCATATCACAATATTATTATTCTTTTTTTTCATCCTCCCACACTTTTCTGTCGCAGCCGGCAGCCGGTTGCCATCGCATTGTCGCAGCCGGTTGCCGTCGCATTCACGTGGCCCCTGTTGCCACCTGACGTCGCTGCAGACCCTCCACCATGCATGGCCAACCCCAACTCCACCCTCCTCCCCCTTCTTCATTCCTCGCATCCCCTTGTCCATCGCATCCGGTCCCTTCCCTTGTTGTCGCCGTCGCAACGGCGGAAGATGGGATTGTGCGGAAGAGGATGAGGGGAGTGTGTGGAGGCGGGAGCGGTGATGGCCGCTCCCGCATCCGCACCCTCACCTTGTCTGCCACCGCCGTTGCTCCAGCCTCTGCACGACGCCGGGCTAGGAGAGGCGGTGAATGAATAAGGGGGAAAGAGGTGGGAGTGTAATGTGGCCGCATGCAGGAGGGGTTGAGGTGAAGTCAGATGGGGGCGGGGCCATGTGGCTGCGGCGGCAACCGTCGGTGGCGGGAAAGTGGGGGAGAAGGATAATGAGGGGAGGGGTAATAAGGTGATATTGTGTTGTGTGTAAAGCAAAAATGATTTTTAAAATAGTTTCGCTGGTCGTTAAGTTGTACGTGGGGAAAGCAATTTGGTCTGTGCGCATGGTAACTCCCAAAATCATGACGCCGGGAACTCCTGAATGGAAGACATTCCTTCAGTACCAAATGAATGAAGCTGCTTGCTGATTGTTTGCTCTTTCTGAGAGCAGTTGGGATATGAATAAAAAAGGCTTGGCAATTCTAATGAGAGCTCGAATGAGGGCTTCGCCTGCTGCTGCCTCCGCTGCCGCTGTTAGCGACCGAGGATCAGCAACCTCGCTTCCAATTCCTCATCCTCCAACGAAAGTATCGTCAATTTCCTCTTGCAATTTGAATTTCTTATTCGAAATCGATAGATATATGATTTTCTCATCTCTCTTCGTCAGGATGATAATGATCGTTGCGAAGAATACAGGAGCAGAATATCGTTGAAGGATGTGAAGGAATGGATGAACGCATCCATCTCGATCCCAGCCGGCGGATCGGAGCCTGCTGATGACAGTCTCGATGATTTCTCTCAGGTTCGACGCGTTCGATTTCTGATTTTTCGTTCATATCTGGCGGAATTCGATTTGATGATTGAATGGTGGAATTGTAGGGTTATTTGTGTCTTTCTCAAGAAGAGCGAAGAGAGCTGCTGATGGCGCTCTCCAGAGACTACGATGTCAATAGGGCGCGGGTTCGCGAGCTGATGCGGCAGTATCTCTGCCTCGATCTTGGCAGCTGTAAACAAGCTTAAATTTTCCCTAATTTTTTTGTTAATTTCTTGAATTTATTCTTGTTTTTTCAGTGGTTGCCGATGAACATTCTGGTGGTAGTGCTGAGCACGAGAATGGGCTGGCTGCTTTGTACAGGACGGAAAAATATCTGCGAGACGCTCTGAAACCCATGTATGCTGCGTTTTTCGAACGGTTAAACGCGCATCCTGGTGGATTGAAATTGTTGGCTGTTCTTCGTGCTGATCTCCTCGATTTACTTAAGTAAGACATTTGTTCTATCTCCAAAATTTTCATTAGCTTCATTGTGTGTGTTTTTGTGAACAAATGTAGTATAGTGTTGGCAAACTTTTCTTCGTGCTTGATGTATTCAAAATGTTTGGCGTTCGGGTTTTATGGCTGAAGTTAGCTTTTCAGTTTCCTGGGATCTCATCAGGGGATGCATATGGCCTGAAAACAGGCAATTTGTGTTTTTAGGGACCAAAATTTTGATACCCATTTTCTTTTACTATGGTTCCCCTATCTGTTTCTAGGGATCTTGCTTTATTCGTACTTCACACCCAATCCTGATAGACTTGAGCGAGCTGTTCATAAACTCTGCATTATTTTGCACCAAAAAGAAGTGACTTGATTCCATTTTACGTAGACTTTATATTAACAGATGCCACCTGATTTGAGGACACTAATTTCCTGATTTTGGATCTTCTATTCATGTTGAGACTGGGAATTGGTTTAAAGTGGGGCATCCTCATTTGGGTGTTGCACCTTCTTTCATTCGTGTTCCTGTCATAGCCCATGGGTCAGTACTGTCTAAAAGAATGGTCAACCGTTACTGAAAATCCTCGACACTGCTACATTATCACTAAGTATACAGGCCAACTTACCAGACCTTTCCATCCGAGGTTTACTCCAGTCATTAGATAAGGAAAACTTGATGATGGGTTGACCGTCACATCTGTTTATTCTGAGCATAAGGAGAAAATGTTTTTACTGAGAAAGAAACCTTACATCATTCTAGTACATTCAATAAAACACGAGGACCATTTTTGACATTGTGCATGGCATCCTTTTTGCATATATGGTAGCTGCACCAATGGTGTGCTGCCATCTTGCACAATACTTTCTGATAAATGTGATATCCCAAGCTTTGAACCTATTACATCAGTTGAGGAATAGAATTGCATGTTCATGATGATGTCAGTACCCAAATAGATAGATACACGATTGGAATAATATGAAAATTCTTCCTCCTAACCAATATAGGAATTCTGAATAATAGAAGCTCTAATTCCTAATCCTAACCAACTTATGGAACCTAAATAATACATACTTTAATAAAAAAGTCATAAATACATATATTTTACAACACCTCACAAATTCATGATGGAGAGTTTCGAAGAATCATCTAATTGCTATTCCTATGACATGTCCAGTATGCAAACTTGATTCCCAGTCAACTAATATATCTAGTATGCGAATCTGGTTGCTGATCACCTTTCTCTTCCATCTAGTCGATAATCATCTATCAGATGCTGTAGGTGAGTTGTGGATCCCAAGAATCTAGGTGCTAATTGTTGTGCGACAGAGGATGGCCATCAAAGATCGGATGACAAAGAACGAGCAACCAAGTAAATAGAGCACTATGAAAGATATCAACTTTAGGCTATTGGCCAGTCAAGGAAACACCAATGAGCTTTATTACGAAAGGAAAGAATGAATACAAATCTTCACTCTTCACCTCGAAGAAGAAGCACATAAGAACTCTCCAAAAGCTCTCAAAAGTCTCTCAAAGTTGGCTCACGCAAAGGCGGCTCAAAGTTCTTTTTGTGTGTTTCACACAATACTCTCGTCTAAAACACCATATATATAGCTGTATGGTACAATATGTGTCATTATTGAAGAGGGATTTTCAATAGATACAGATCCTGACTTTAACGGAATTCCAATCCAATCGCAACTCTACTACGAATAGAACTGTGCGTCATATGGTAGGCCCCTCCGTACTATCGAGCTTCCCGCTGAAATCCGAGCCAATGAAGTGACGAACCGAGCTATCCGAGTTACCCGAAGCTCGGACTATAGAGTTGTCGACCTATGAGCAGTTAATCCTCCGAACCGAGAATACAATGCACTGTCGAAGTCCAGTTGCTCGGCGTTCCCGTATCCGATTTGTGTAGAATCGGATAGGTCGGATCCGAGCATAGCCGAGCTAGCTCTACACAAGATAGCTTGACTGCCAATCCAATATTTCTTCAGTGCCTAAATTGAGCCAACTTTCACAAATCTCCACCTTGGCGATATTTAGGCATCCGTCACAAAGTCGATCTTCAATGCACCACATTGATAGAGTCACATCTGGTGTTCCTCGTACTTTTGCTCCAAAGAGCCCAATGCCCCTACAGGCTCAACTGGCTCTACCGAGTCCCAATGCCCCCAACTGGGGCTGCCTTGACATCATATCGGAATAATATTAAGTAAGTCCAAGCAACGAACTTGGATGTAAGAGAGAAAGCTTACTCTTACTTGCACTAGGGTTTTTACCCTCTAAATTAGGGATTTTCCCTCAATATAATCATAAAACCCAAATGAAAACCCATCCCAACAATATACGGGCAGATTTGGCCCAAATTACAATAAGCCCACCCAAAAGACACCAATTTTGCAAAAACGCCCAAAAAGTTCTCAAAAAGGCCCTTGGCCTAATTCTTCGCCTCATGATTTGTCGTGCGATGTCGTCACTGGTAAGTGATGATCTCGTCAGATTTCCACTACAATATATTTACAGATCAAAACATTAATTAGTCTCAAAGCCCGAAGACCACCAGTCCACTACAAGTTACGCAAGAAGCAAGAGAAGCAACAAATCGCACAAAACCTAGGGTCGGGACCCAAGCCAACGAATCGGCCAAACGGGCCAGCTCGGCCCAAGCTCAGGCCGGGCAGCTACGGGCTTCAAGCCCAGCTCAAAGAAACAATGGGAGGCCAAACCAAAGGTAGGGAACAACGACGAACCAAGCACCGGCAGCCCGCAATACTCCACGCAAGGAAAACCAAAACGACAGCAATATCGCTGCAGAACGATGACGGCAAGGAACCCCCGGCGGCCGACGAGACAACCGAAACTCAAACGAAGTAGAGAAAGCAAAAGACATCGCCGAGAGTCACTGCGGAACCCAAACGGAGTTGTCGATGATCGTACACATAGGAAAAAATTCCTAGATGATTTGTGAATCATCACATCCCGTGAAATCAAAACAATTCCAACAATTTTCATGCAATAAAAACCTTTGATCAAGCTTCAAATTTCAGAAAATTAAACTGAGAAATTAAACCAAGAGTTTGGATAAGAACTTAATGTCAATCGATGACCAAGAAATCCAAGAGACCAAAGCCCCAAAACCAGACCTGAAAGAGCTTAGAAAGAGCTTAGAAAACTCCGAATGAAAATCAGAATTTAGAGAAAGAGGAAGAAGATTTTAACATACCAGCAAACCCTAGAAAACCATCGACATAAATAGAAAAGAAAAGCGTGTGAGTAGATAAGGGAATAGTTTGCATCGGAGAGGAATTCGTTTCAAATCGAAGCTTCCGTAGTCGGTTAGGGGTTTTGAACCCAAGGAGAGGAGCGTCGACGATTTAATCTCGCAGAAAAGGAGTAGGGTTCGGTCAGGGTTCAATTCGATCGGATAGAAGTTCGTTGCGAGGGAAACAGACGACAACAACATTGCCACAGAATGACATTGGCAAGGAAACCCCTAGTGACCGACGAGGCAACCGAAACTCAAACGAAGTAGAGAAAGCAAAAGACACCAGCCAGAGTCACCGCGGAACCCAAACAGACTTGACAATCATCGTACACATAGGGAAAAATTCCTAGATGATTTACGAATCATCACAACCCGTGAAATCAAAACAATTCCAAAAATTTTCATGCAATACAAACCATTGATCAAGCTCCAAATTTAGAAAAATAAACAGAGAAATTAAACCAAGAGTTTGGAGAAGAACATAATCTACCTCGATGACCAAGAAAACCAAGAGACCAAAGGTCCAAAATCTAGACCTGAAAGCGATCAGAAACCCCGGATCAAAATCAGAAATTTAGAGAAAGAGGAAGATGTGAGGGAAACAACGAGCTAGGCTTTTGTTTTGTGAAGGCGAGGCGACGGTTGTCTCTATTGAGGGGAAAAATGATAAGGCTCTTTTGTTTTAGGGGAAAATGGCATGTGCTTAGTTTCTTGGCCCATTCAAAAAGAAAGAAAGAGATTAAGAGAGGGGAGATGTGGGCCGGTTCTTTGGGCTTTTGCTAAAAGCAAGAAAAAGAAAAAGAGATTAGAAAGAGAAGAGAAGTAAAGGTGGAAATTAAAAATTACTGTGTAGGCTTGGGAAATAATAGAAGGATATGGGCTAGTCATGTTGGGCTCTAAAGAGAATTAAAGATACATCTGACACGGACTCATTTTATAGGGCGTCCATCGATTTCCTCCATACGATTTTGGGTGTTAGAAGGAAACGCAGGTGTTGACATTCCTTTGTTCACCAAGGACCATGAAGATTATAAAACATCTGGATTGTGAAGGGTTTTTCGTTTTTTGTAATATAAAACTGCATTTCCTTCTTTTAAGATCTTTGTTGGAGAACAAAATTACTTGTGCCAACCGTTAAAACTGCTTCCAGCATTCATCTTTGGAGAATATAATACTTGAGATTAGTTAGTAATTTTTTTAATTTTTCTTTTATAGTTAATGATAGTTTTGGGTCATTTTAAAAAAAATTTGTACATGCTGTGGATATTTAGGCTATAAGGCTTCACATGAACTGCTGAAACTGCTGAACTGAAATAATGAAAGTATGACTCATAGATTGGAGTTTAGTTTGAAAAATTGATGCAATGTGTAGAGATCCAAACTTACTTGTGTGTGTTCACTTGTGTGATTGTGTTGACTCCCTTTAAAAGAACAAGAGGAACTACCATATATATCAAAAGATCCAACACATGCTGGATGTGTACTACATACACTGAATAACTATATCACGGTCCATGAGTCCAGCGAGACTTTCTGGTGTGCGACTGCCAACCTCGGGAAACTTCAGGTAACTAGCGTGTTATGGGTCAAGTCGACATGCTTTACCATGTAAGTGCGTAGACAAATACACAATAAATAATTAGTAGACAATGACCACGTACAAGTTAAAGCAACCCTAAGCTGCATAACATAGTGGATCAGATGTTCTCAAGGCACATTACATGGCATTGCTGTGGGTGAATCTTCTGATGATGATGTTACATAGATATATTTGGTAGGTGGACCAGTTAATAGAACTGGTAAATGGACCAAATAATCACACTGTGGATCCTAAATGTAGCCAAACAAGTCACCTGAGTCATTACTGTACTTTTCTGTTCTACTAATATCTGGCTGCATATGGTTAAACACTGATGGCGCGTGATAGGGTAGAAGGTAGAAGTAGCTCGTATAATTTCATTTTATCATTGAAGCTTCTAACTTAACCTATAGGTACAGTGTATTTGCTGAGAGGATTGCAGTGTCAATCTCAAGGGTGAATTACAAATTTATAACTAACTTATCCTAGAAGATTAGTTGACATTATATTTTGTGTAAGACACTGATAGCATCTGTGTTGTTTCTACAGCAAAGAAAATATGCCGTCTATTCGATCATTAGAATGTTACCTGAAGGAAAAGCTTATAACCTGGCTCAGTCCTGCAGCTCTGGAGCTTCATGAGATAACGTGGGATGATTCTGCATCATTGCTTGAAAAAATTGTAGCATATGAGGTTGGAAACTTTTCCTCTTTCTTGCCTTTTCTTCTTCTTCCGGTGATGGTTTAGGAATTTATTTCTTTCATTGTCAGGAAATGTTTAAATTGATTCTCAGTTATATGTAGGCAGTTCATCCAATCAGAAGCCTCCTGGATTTGAAGAGACGGTTGAGTGCAGGCCGTCGTTGCTTTGGATATCTACATCCAGCCATTCCGGGTACCCTATAGCTGCTCTTGCTCATGCCTCAAGTAGTTACATTGCATTCTTAGTTTTTATTCTCCCTTCCCTTGAGCAGTTTCTTATCTCCTTAATAAATAACAGGACAATCTAATGAATATAATTGCATAAAAATTTGCTATTTCAGTTTTATTATATTTTCTGTTAGCATATAGCCTATAGGTTCATATTGCTAGTTACTTGACGGAAATTTTGAAGCAATTTCGTTTCTAATTGCATGTAACATTTGCCTGAAGATGCCACATGGTAGGTTATGTTATTGATGATCTATTCCTTTTCAGAATAGATCTAAAACAAAATTGATATTGATAATTAGTTTCTATATGTTCGGAGTATGTGTACGGTTTATGACCATATCTTTATTCTAAATATCATTTTCGCAACGTACATGCTCCATGCACGCATATGTATGTACGAGTTGGACCACAAAATTTCAGTTTATCTTTTGAACAAAAACTTAATACACCCTCATAGGGGCAAGAAACAAACGAAACAATAACTAACCCCAGCAGAAATCAACCATCTTCCCCAAACAATCAGCAAGAACAACCTAAGATCAACCGCATGCAGCAAGCCGACAGCCACATCCAGCAAAACAACCCACGGCACAATCACGGCAAAACCCAACCAACGGCTGACTAAAAATCAATCCCGACCGAAAATAATAGACAGAGAAGACAGTGGCGGGGGTCGCCATAAAACCCACATGGGTTGCCGAAGATTAAAATCATGTAGGGGAATCCCTCAAATAAATCGTGAATCATCATATCTCCTAATACACCCAAAAATCCCCACAATTGACATGCCACAAATTCCATCATTCAAGCCTAAAGATTCATAACTTAAATAGAAAGAAAAATAATTAAAGATAAAATCTATCTTTCACCGAAGAGGCCAAGAATCTAAATTAAGCCTCAAAAGTAATCGAAAACCCCCCAAAGAAGTCCGAGCAATCTTTTGGAGAAGAAAAGGATCTTTTTCGCATACCTCAAACCCAAGAAATCGTTGGAATATTTATAGGGAAGAGAAAACGCATGAGAGATGACATAGAGGAAGTTCAATTCGAAGCGGACTCCTTGGTGAAGAAGAAGTGGCGGCTCCTACACGCGTGCGGTTAAGGGCGGAAGACTTGCAGGGAGAGAAATCGGGCGGCTGTGATTTTTATGAAGGCAGCTGGCTAGGGCTTCAGAGGGAGAACAATCTGTGGTTGATGATTTCACTTCTCTGAACACTAAAGTGAAGTGTGGGTTGAGTGGGGGGGAACATTTTAAGGAGCTGGTGTCGTGGAAGAGTGGGCCGGGATTTCTGGGCTTTGGGCTTGCGATTTTGTTTAAGGGGTAAAAATTATAGAGAAGGGAAAGAAAAGAGGGGAAAAGAAAGGAAAGAATGAAAACAAATCAGAAAGAACAATGAAATTTTTGGACCATCACACACACTTTCTCTGAATGAGTAAATATTCCAAGCCCGATATGGTATAGTGTTAGCTTCTAGTGCAAAGTGATGACCTTTGTTCACCCACCGACATCCATTGGCATTGAAGATTGAATTTTGATCATTATTGTGAGTAGCCGATCCACCCCCCCCCGCGCGAATGAGTAAATATTTCAAGCCCAATATGTTCTATTTTTAGCTTCTAGTGCAAAGTGATGTCCTTTGATCACCCACCTATATCCATTGCTATAAAGATTGAATTCCGTTCATCGTTGTAAGAAGTTTATCTGTGTGAGACAGTCATTGTGAGAAGTTGAGACCTCTCTGACTCTCTTCCTCCCTCTTCCTTTCTCACTATGTGTATTTTTGCATACACATGCATTTGCACATACAACCTTAACAAAAACTATCACAATAAGCTTCGTGGAAACCAAAGCACTAAGTTTTTTCAAGAATAATAGCAATACTGACTCCTCTATTTAACCCTCAATAAGTGGAAATAAGTTAATAATGCATAATTTACAATCAAACTATATCAGCAAAAGTTCTTATTCGAATGATAATTGTGCGTGGGATCATATTTTGTTTGACTGGTGGTTGATAATTTTTCCTGTATTGATGTTTTGTTACAAAATTTTGGTCTTCCTCTAATTATTTGAGCATGCTATGGAAGTGTACGATGCATGTGATATGCATCATAAACATCTGTATTATATAATGTTGTTTTTTAATGTTAAAATTAGGTGAGCCACTCATTTTCATTGAAGTTGCACTTTTGAAGGAGATTGCCAAGTCCATACAGGTTACATATGTATGTGCTTTGTTTTTAATGTCGTGGCATCCATTTCTTTAATGCTTTTCTGGTTTGCCTTTTGGTTGAAGCAGGATGTATTATGGGATGATCCTCCTATTCCGGAAAATGATGCGACATGTGCATTATTTTATTCTATTTCCTCCACTCAGGTAAGAATAGTGTGTTTGGTTTTACTTGATCTAACAAGAAGTTTTCTTTCTTTCTTTTCTATCAGTTGTTTATTAAATATTATGTCAAATTTTATCTTTGCATCAGAGTCAGTGTTTGTTGCAATAATATTATATGCATTATGAGCTATGTGTTATGAATATTTTGAAGGACTTTTGATGCTCTAGTGTTTTGTTGAACTGACCGATCTTTTTGATTTCTTTTATGAACTTAATGGAGATGTCTTCTGAATGTTATCATCAAGGTCCCTCTTATCTGCCCTAAGAAATTGATTCTATTTCCATCTAACAAAGCCTAAAGTTTTCATAGTATGTCGTATGCAAGTTAGGGGCATTCCAGACATATCAACAAAAGGAAGAAGTGGGTTAGCGAGGTTGGAATACATTACATATTATAGAAACATGTTTACAATAACAACAGCCATCAATGCATTGACAATAACAAACCTTTATCCCAAGCCATGATGGTCATCTATCAAACTTCTCTGTCTAGCGCCCCATGTCCTCACATATCGTGCATATATTATCCCGGTCTTAGACACTATTGTTAGTAGGAAAGGTTAGCCACACCACAAACCACGGTATTGTTGTCTTCTGTATAGATGGAGAAACTATATTATAATTACATAACTATGCTTATTCTATTTCTGTTTGTGTTATAATTCCTAACTCTATTCTTATTACACTTCTTGTTCGTAACCGCTCCGTTAGAGATGATGTATAGATATCACGCATGCACAGCTTATTACAAAGAGAAGAAAAACCTTTGCAGGAGCAAAGGTTTTTTGCAAGGTTCAAAAATTCGGCCAATATCAATGTATATCGTCATATCGTATTGGTCTTCCAGGGAGACTACGATACCGTAGTGAAATTATTAGACCGGCTGATATTGCTAGTATCATCGAAACACATCAGATATGAGATAATTTTGGGCACCTATCGGTTGAAATAGTTCGATATGTATCGCCTCAAACATAATCTTGAGGATCATATGGATATCAATGAACCAATTCGTAATAGTCGGCGGGGACATGATCTTGAGGAATTCAAGAAAGGCACATTGGAGTTGGTAGCAGTTCCATTGCAGACAGTTGTCAGTGCATTGTACAGTGTACAACTTCGGTCCTTGTGTTTTCAAAAGAGGGATTGGTACATCTCCAGGAAATAGAAGGATAAAATATGGATTTATTTATAAAATTACAAAGCAATAAACAATCAATAATTAAAATTATAGTAACATGGATAAATGATGCCAATTGTCGCCTGAATTGTGATGACCTCCACCAATTGGCCAACTAATTTGTGAAAATAAATCAAATATCTTAGATTTTTAATTTCCTTTTATATTAAAACTTTTTAAGTCATCTGGCACCTTCTATGAATCTATCCATATCACACAAAACTTCCGATGCTACTGATACTCGCATAATAGACCACTAGGTGATATCAATATCAATGCCAATAGCTAGTTTTCAAACCTTGGTTTATAGATAGTATCACCAATATGATTTGAACTAACATAAGAAGTTACTAATTTCATCTTTTTATAACCGTATCTTGAATAAATTGGTTGTCAATGTCAATGTTTAGGTCGTATGCGGCATTGTCTAATACATGATTTCATAATTTTTATAACGAATAAGTGTTTTCATAAAATTGGACGTATGGTAATCACTTTTAAAAAATGGCTTTTCCGAAAAGAACAAGGCAAAAATCTAGCGGTTTGAAGAAGCCTAATTTTCTGGCTTTTCAACCAAAAAGCCACAAGACGGGTCATGCTCTCAGCCGTTTTCTTCTCAAATTACTCTACCTTGATCTTTAATGCAATCTAATGTATAACCGAATTTATTCTCTCTATTTCTATCACTAACCCTATGTAGACTTTCTCTTAGTACATGTAATCATTTTAATGCATTATAATAAATTTATTTCAAATATTAATATTTTTTGGTTGGCATTTGAATTTTAGAATTACCAAAACCTTCACTATTTGAATACTCTCTTTTGAAAAAAAACACTTTTGATAACTCCTCCAAGGACTCTTTAAAAAGTAAAATCAACGCCAACACACCATGATTGAAATCACGAAGTTTGCATGGTTGGTGATGTACACGTCAGTCAATTATCAAAGCACACCATCGTTGATGTATGACCGTAAAATATTCATGTTTAGCACTAGAGATGTTTTGCACTAGAGACCGTATATATGAATGGACACAATCTTATCCTGCTTAACTTCAGAGAGTTCGTATTTTGAGAGAGTTCGTATTTTGATGAATGTTGATATTCGTATCCGCTCAGTTTCAAATATGTATAACGATATGGACAATACCCAATTAGCAAATATATCTTAATAGACATCCAAATATCTGAAAAATACCCGAATATAAAAGTATGCAATTGTATGTTAATTAAAGTCTTGTATGGGACAAATTTTCAATTTTAGTTATTTTTAGAAATATTTTTTAAAACGACTAATTTTGAAATTGTCACTGAAATCAACCAAATTGGCCACGTCAGACTTTGCACGGATGACTACAAAACAAACGGGTTTGGCAACCCTGTCCAAATTGATTCGATTGGGGTTGTCAATCCCGTTCAAACTGTCATCTCTTCCTTGTTGGTCAAAATGGTCGAGATTGTCAACCACAGCTGCGTTGAACTCTTCCTTTTTCTGAAGGGGTTTTTGTTTTAGACCACTACTACACTACTATATTACATAGCTTGTGAAGTTTTGTGGTGGGACACATTTTGGGATCAATACTATGTAAAAGCCCAATTTTTATCCGGCTCATCTCTCTCGTCCTCTTTTCTTTTTCTTTTTCTTCTTGTTTGTTTTTTCCCGTCCTAGCCCAACCGCAGCACACACACACACACTCTCTCTCACGACGACATGGTGAAACCCTAATTGCCTCTCGTTCTCAATCCTTCGCTTTCTTCAACAAGAAAAGAAAAACTTGAGGTCCATCTCCCTTTCTCCACCTCACCCGACACCTGGCATGGCCTCATGAATGATCCACGCCCTAGATCGTGTGGTTTTGCCACGACCTCACACCATTCTGAAGTCGACCTCCTTCGTGGCAAAACCATGGTTCATCTACCCCTTTTACGAGCTTCATAGGTCACTCTCTTCCTCTATAAAGACCTATGTAATTTTTTAGGGTTTCAGTTTTCAAACGGAAAATTTATTTTCAAAATATTTTGGGCCTTTCTATTGATCGGAGTTCAGATCTTATTTTGGAGCTCGGTTTTCTTCTCGTATTCTTCTGATGATCATCGATGCTTGGCAAATCACTTTGATTAATTTTTTGTTTTAAATTAGTGATTTTGGTTAAATGCTTGTGATGATGAATCTGTGCAAGACGCTGGTATTCCTGGGGCTTGGCGGTGACCCCCGCCACCGCCCTTAGCTGCGTCGTGACTGTCCCTTGGGTTTTTGGTTTTGGTCGTGGCCTTTTGAGGCTTTCTCGTCCTTGTCTGTGTTCTGTTTTGGCGTATTACCCCACTGTTGAGACTGTCGACCTCTTGCCGTGTCTCCTTGTCCGTGATTGATCTTGGGCACCATGTCCTAGGTCGTGACTGATCGATGGGGTTTACCCCATGTCGAGAGTGTTTTTGGGACTCTCTGATGCTAGTATTTCTGGATGGTGGTCGTAAACATTGCTTTGGTGATGTTTTGGCTAGTGTCGAGTCTTGGTGGTGGCTGTGGGTAGGTATGAAAATACTGTGGCTTTGCCATACTCGTTGGAGTTGGCTTTATATCGGAGTTATGTTATCATATGATTGTAAATGAGGGTTTGGGTCATTTAAGGCCGTTGAACCATAGGTTTACCACATATTTGATCGTAAGGCATATTGCCACTGGATAATAGTTTGCTACCTGTTGGATTACAAACTACTGCCTTAAGGATCATATAAAACCACGAACACATGGTTAAGTCCTCTAAAACGATCGATGATGAGAATTATCTTAGATCACCACAGTTGTGATGCGGTTCCGGTTCGGCGGGTTCAAGGGGCAAGCCGTGAGGATGCGGAGGGGACTCCGCTTCGGGTCTATCAAAGGAGGATGCGACTTGGGTCCACTACGGACCCGGTCCTAAACTTGTAATTCCGCAAGAGAATGGGAGGGCTAAAGAGTAATTCAACATTTGCTAATCCATCCCCTAATAAGGGGCCGGCCGGCCCTAGCCTTGGGGTTCATCAAAGAATTGAAGAGGTAATTTAGTTTCCTTAGAACCCTAGTTATTTCCTATTGCTAATTAGTTGTTCTTGCATTTAGACCTTTCATTCTAGGAATTGAATAATAATTTCAGATCAGTTCTTCCTCGTTAAACCCTAGACTAGGAAGTCCAAAAGCCATAAAAATCACACCTTTGATCCCCACAAAAAGCCCTAATCGTATCAAATTGGTATCAGAGCGGTCGATCAATGGCGAGCACACGATCCAAGGAGCGGGTCGAAATTTTGGAAGAGAAGGTTGAACAGATGGAGGCCCAAATTAGCAAGGGTTTCATCGACGTGAGAAAGGAAGACGCCGAGATAGCCGGGCAAATCCGGGGGAGATGAAAGAGATGAAGGAGAACCAAGGGAAAACGGAGGCAAAATTATCAGAATTGACGGAAGCTACAGCGGCCTTGACCGCTCATCTCATACCAAAGACGGATCCAAGCAAAAAGGAGTCACCTTTGGCGAAGGACAAGGGCAAAAAGACGGGTTTTAAGATGGTCCGGATCTAGAAGAAGGCGGAGGCTTCGATCAAGGAGACAACGCGTGTGAGACTCATCAAGACCACGCGCCGCCACGCCAAGAGGACAGAGGTGTTGGAGGTGTGATTCTGGCACCCCGGCAGCCCTCCGGGTTGCCGCCGACCCCCAAGGGGGCTCTGGGGTCCCGGCGAACCCCCAGATGGGCGGCGGAGGGCCGCCAGGCCCCCGGGAGGGGCGACCGCACCTGCCGCCCCCCTGCGCACTCGGCGAGCCCAGGGGCCCCGCCTGGGGACCGCCGGCCCAATTCAGGGCCGGCCGCCCCCGGCGACGGCCTGGGGGGCTTCGGCCGAACCCAAAGGGGGGTCCCGAGGTCCGACGGACCCCTGGGGGGCCCCACCGACCTTCCATGACGCCCGACAGACTTTTCCGAGCGTTTTCGGGCCCCAGGGGGCCCCGCCCGAGGTCCGAGGAGCATAATTTCCAGGTTTTCAGCCTTTTGGGGGACCCGGCGGAGGATTTCAGCAGGTTGGAGGGCACCATCGGGTCACAGGTGGCCCGTCGACTCAGCCCCCACCTTTTGGGGGAGTGACGGGAGATTGGAGAGCGTACCAGGACCCACCAGGAGGCCACCCGGCGGAGTTTGGACACACACAGGGTGACTGGCAGGGGCATGGAGCAGAGGGAGGCTACCGCGATCGAGCTGAGGCTTATTTTCCCGACAGGCGACAGGGGTACCAGCAGAGGGGAGGATTCCAGCAGCAGGAGAGAGGTGGTTACGGTGGCGAGAGGCGACTGAGGAAGCTCGATGTACCCATCTTTGAGGGAGGAGATCCAGATGACTGGTTGTACCGGGTGGAGAGGTACTTGGAGGTGTCAGCGGTCCCAGGAGAGGAGTGGCTTCGGGCGATAGGGGTTTGCTTGGAGGGGGAGGCCTTAGGTTGGTTTCGTTGGATTGATCAGCAACAGCCTTTTCAGACATGGGCGGAGTTTACGACGCTCTTAACGGAGCGATTTGGTGCAGGGCAGGCTGGTGGCGTGTTCGAGAGACTGTACTCGCTAAAGCAGGAGGGGAGCGTAAGGGATTATATCAGGAAATTTGAGTCGCTCTGCCACCGAGTTCGGGGAGTCTCTGAGGAGTCTTTGGAGGGCTGTCTCATGAAGGGGCTGAAGCCTACGGTGAGGTCGGGATTGAGGCAGTTCGAGCCAGTTGGTCTGCGCGGGATGATGACATTGGCAAGTAAGGTGGGGGATCATCAGGAGACAGAGCGGAGAGCCCGTGGGACGTGGGGAGGCGCCACGTTCAGGAGTCAGGCAGCTGCTACGGGACAGAGACATGCACCTTCTTCATGGACCACGACTGGTCAGGGAGCTACAGCCGTTGCTGGGGGCGGCAGAGACCGGAGGCAGGAGCCCCGAGCTGGGGCAGGTACGGAGGATGACAGATGCTGAGATACGTGAGAAGGGGGTGAAGGGTTTGTGTTTTCGATGTGATGAGAAGTTCACCCCCGGACATCGGTGCACTGATCGGACTCTCTAGATACTGATAGCTGGTGATGATGAGGGAGAGGACGAGGTTGTCATCCTAGAGGCAGGAGAGGATGAGGAGGTAGAGCACCAGCACTTAGACTTTGCGGAGGTGTCCCTCAATTCCGTGGTAGGGTTCACACCGAACCATACCATGAAATTGGTGGGACAGGTGGGCAGCCAGGAGGTGATAGTGTTGGTCGACAGTGGGGCCACCCACAACTTCATTTCCAGCAGGTTGGTGGAGGCACAAGGACTGCAGATGAGTGGCACGGGGAGGTATGGAGTGATGCTGGGTACGGGACAGGTGACACACAGCACGGGTGTCTGCCGCGGGGCGATTGTGACCATTCAGGGAGTACAGATTGTCACCGATTTTCTCCCCTTGGAGCTAGAGAGTACCAATGTCTCCTGGGGATGAAGTGGCTGCAGACCCTCGGGGAGACCAGGACAAATTGGAAGATGCTGAGGATGGAGTACCAGGATGGGGGGAGGACAGTGGTATTGCAGGGGGATCCCAGCCTCTGCCGTTCTTTGGTGTCTTATAAGGCCATGTCCCGGGCGATCCACACGGCGGGAGGAGGTTTCTTGGTGGAGCTGTAGGCGGTGACAGCATCGAGGCAGAGCGAGGATCAGACACAGGTGGTGGTACCAGATGTGGAGCAGCTGCTAGCTCAGTACGAGGAGGTTTTCCAGACACCACAGGGCATGCCACCACACCGAGATCATGAGCACGCCATCGTCTTGAGGGAAGGCGTGTCCCCCATCAGTGTGCGGCCCTACAGGTATCCACAAGTACAGAAGGATGAGATAGAGAGGCTGGTAGAGGACATGTTGCAGGCAGGAGTGATACAGCAGAGTACTAGCCCCTTCTCCAGCCCGGTTTTATTAGTAAAGAAGGACGGCAGTTGGAGATTCTACGTGGATTACAGTGCCCTGAATAAAGAAACAGTGGTAGATAAATTTCCCATTCATGTGATTGATGAGTTGTTGGATGAGCTCCACGGGGCAGCCTGTTTCTCCAAGATCGATATGAAGTCAAGGTACCATCAGATACGGATGAGGGCAGCTGACGTGCCCAAGACTGCTTTCAGGACTCATAAGGGGCACTATGAGTTCCTGGTCATGCCTTTTGGCCTGACAAATGCCCCGGCGACATTCCAGGCCTTGATGAACAAGGTATTCTGATCCTACCTCCGGAGGTTCGTGCTGGTATTTTTTGACGACATCCTGGTGTACAGTCGCAGCATGGAGGAGCATGTGGGGCACCTGCGAGCAGTGTTGCATGAGTTGCAGGAGCAGCAGCTGTGTGCGAATAAGAAGAAGTGTCTGTTTGGCCAGCTGCAGGTGGAGTACTTGGGACACGTGGTGTCTGCAGAGGGGGTGGCGGCGGATAGGGCCAAGATTGCAGCCATGTTAGACTGGCCGATACCTACCACCTTACGGGGGTTGCGGGGCATCTTGGGCCTGACAGGGTACTACAGGAAGTTTGTCCAGGGATACAGTACGATTGCTTGGCCTCTTACCGAGCAGCTCAAGGACAGCTTCTACTGGGGTGAGGAGGCGACCAAGGCGTTCGAGGCTTTGAAGCAGGCGATGACGACGGTGCCTATTTTAGCACTCCCAGATTTCAGCAGACCTTTTGTGATAGACACCGATGCGTCAGGATATGGGTTAGGCGTCGTGTTGATGCAGGACCAGAGGCCGATTGCTTTCTTCAGTCAGACTCTGTTAGCACGAGCGAGGCTGAAGTCAGTATATGAGCGTGAGTTGATGGTGATTGTCCTGTCCATTCAGAAGTGGAGGCCCTACTTATTGGGGTGGAAGTTCATAGTGAGGACCGACCAGCGGAGTTTGAAATATCTGTTGGAGCAGCGCATGGTTACCGAGGAGCACCAGAAGTGGCTCTCCAAGTTGGTCCATTTCACATTCGAGATACAGTACCGCCCAGGCCTGGAGAACAAGGCGGCAGCCGCCTTATCGCGTCGCGAGGAGCATGCAGAGGTGGCGGCCATTTCAGCACCGGTCCTAGACTGGGAGCCGTTGAGCAGTGAGATTGAGGCTGATAAGGACCAAGCGAGGATACGTGGGGCACTACAGCAGGGCTCCGCTGACTTCCAGTGGTACGGCATGGACGGACTGAGGCTTCTATACCACGGCAGGCTGATGATTCCCAGGGGCTCCACCCATATTCCGATGATTTTCCAGGAGTTCCACGGCAGTGCCATCGGCGGACACTCCGGGGTACAGCAGACGTACAGGAGGATGGCAAGAGAGCTATATTGGCCCGGGATGAAGGACATTGCCCAGCGGATAGCAGAGTGTGACGTGTGCCAGCGTCACAAATATTTGGCAATGACTCCAGCAGAACTCTTACAGCCGTTGGCCTTACCAGAAAGAGTCTGGGAGGAGATCAGTATGGATTTTATTGAGGGGTTGCCGCGATCAGAGGGTTACAGTTCTATACTAGTGGTGGTCGATCGGCTTAGCAAATATGCCCATTTCATACCCCTTAGACACCCGTACACTGCAGTTACGGTGGCAGCAGCGTTTATGAAGGAGGTGGTTCGCTTGCACGGTTTTCCTGCCTCCATAGTGTCAGACCGCGATAAGGTGTTCATTAGCAGTTTCTGGTAGGAGTTGTTCAAGGTGCATGGGACCAAGCTGTGGAGGAGCACTGCCTATCACCCACAGACGGATGGTCAGACAGAGGTGGTGAATAGGATTGTGGAAACCTACCTGAGGTGTTTTGCGTCAGATGCGCCGAAGCAGTGGGCCAAATGGCTGGCATGGGCAGAATATTGGTACAACACCTCGTACCACTCGACAGCACAGAGCACTCCATTTCGGATCCTATACGGTCGGGACCCGCCCCAGTTGATACATTACAGTCGAGGGGCCACACCGGTGTCACAGGTAGAGGAGCATTTGACGGAGAGGGACAAATATCTGGAGGAGTTGAAGAAACACCTATTGAGAGCCAAGCAGATTATGAAGACCAAGGCTGATGCACACCGGTGAGATGAGCAGTTTGCGGTGGGAGACCGAGTTTACCTGAAGCTCCGACCCTACAGACAGAGGACCTTGGCCCGTCGGAGCAATGAGAAGCTAGCAGCCCGCTACTATGGACCTTTCGAGGTGACAGCTCAGATCGGGAAGGTGGCCTATCGTCTGCAGTTACCGGCCACCTCCCCCATTCACCCAGTGTTCCACGTATCGCAGTTGAGAAGGGCCATTGGGGATCACACACTATCACCTACCTTGCCACCCACTTTGACAGAGGACATGTAGGTACTCTTGGAGCCTCAGGAGCTGACAGGGATCCGACAGGCTACAGACGGGACGCAGGAGGTGCGCATTCGCTGGCGGGGCTTACCAGACTACGATGCTACATGGGAATCGGCCACAGTGATCCGCAACCAATTTTCGGAATTCCACCTTGAGGATAAGGTGGCACTTTTGGGGGAGTAATGATGCGGTTCCGGTTCGGCGGGTTCAAGGGGTGAGCCGTGCAGATGCGGAGGGGACGCCGGTTCGGGTCTATTAAAGGAGGATGCGACTTGGGTCCACCACGGACCCGGTCCTAAACTTGTAATTCCGCAAGAGAAGGGGAGGGCTAAAGAGTAATTCAACATTTGCTAATCCCTCCCCTAACAAGGGGCCGGTCGGCCCTAGCCTTGGGGTTCATCGAAGAATTGAAGAGGTAATTTAGTTTCCTTAGAACCCTAGTTATTTCCTATTGCTAATTAGTTGTTCTTGCATTTAGACCTTTCATTCTAGGAATTAAATAATAATTTCAGATCAGTTCTTCCTCATTAAACCCTAGATTAGGAAGTCCAAAAGCCATAAAAATCACACCTTTGATCCCCACAAAAGGCCCTAATCGTATCAAGTTGTCCCTACACCATTGACCGTTGCCCCCATATTTCAAAATTATTGTACCGTTCGCTACTTGACTTCTAGATTAGCTAAATTTTCCAACCATGTCTCAGATTTATACTTTCTAGCATGCTTAGAATACTTTAATTGGAAAATGCCATGCATGTCCTCTATAATACATTTTAAATAGTATAACTCATGTATGCTTAATGTTATATGTGTAAATTAGTATGAGATGCTAATTGTTTCATTGTTTCCATTGCTACATGTTACATGTAAGCTGTTATTAATAATCATAGTACAATCTTGCACAGTTTTCCATAACATTGGAAATAAGCGATATGTTGAGTGTGCTATGAAAACCAAATGGAAATGGAATGTTATTGGAATATATTGTTACTGGTCTGTTGAAAGACATTTGATAGAATTGAATCTTGAAAACATGACTGGATCTGAAATGACATAGTACACCATCATATGATTTAGTTTTAATGTGGCCCTAAACTTAATCCAATGCTCTACTTCCTAATTCATGGTTTAAATAAGTAAATATTACCAATTTAGCACTACACCTAGGCAGTGTTACTGAGACACTGAGAGATGTACACTTGACATATACTTGGCACTTCAGACTCACTGGATTTTGGGGTAACTCATATTATTGAGAGTGCATGAGCGACTGGAGCCATACTCCTATTAACATGACCGCATCCGCTGTTTTGGCTGGGTCACATCATGAATCCGATTGACCCCTATTGATATCATCAGACTTAATTGTTGAGTCCCACCATGTTACTCTTTTGGACTCATGACCCATACTGTGCCTACTTTGGGCCTAGTTCGGATGAGCGCCGGTATGATGTGGTCTCCTACTCTCCTATATGATTTACAACCTAGGTTTGACGTAATTGATAGGACCGTAATAATACCGCCTTAAATTATTAATTAATTACATGCTTGTCTTAATTTCCAGTGCATACCTGTTAGTTACTATTATTTAATCTGTTACATGTTCTCAGTTCCTATTGTTAGTTTTACTCATGCTCACGTGTTTCAATTCTTACTATGATTTTGTGATTTACTTGACGGTTCTTCATTTTTGTTGCATTGATAGGTGTTGAGGCAGAGTTTAAAAAAGGCCAATGTATACGAAGATATAAATTTTGCGGTGGAGACCACTGACTTCTGAGTTTGAGGTAGCATATGTAGTCATGACACATTTTTCTAGATGTATTTTGTTATTATGTGGATAGTATGGTGTATACGATTTTGTAAACACGCAAATATGTATGAAAATTTTGTTAAGCATTTTGATGCACCTTTGCTCGTGTCTAGATTATTTTCACTGGTTAATTGCATGACATGTCATTCTTTACGAAACATGCTGCGATCCTGGGTTGTGGGGCGTGACATATTCTTCTTGGTGGCCGTGCAGGTCCTCACAACCAACCTCGTGAACAATCTTGAAAGAGTAATGTGTGTCGTGAAAGAAATGCTTAATTGGAATTGACTTTACCCTTTGAATTTATGCGCATGCGAGTTTACAATCGTTGTAAGCGCACCACGAAGATGGCACAAAACGCTTCTGGATATGGTCCGGGTAACCTGACTGTACATTAGATCTCGGACCAGGCCCTACGAGAACCAGTTCAGGCTCATCGAGATGAGCCTAAGTCTACTGGAGGAGTACAATAGTTTTGGGCCCTTTGCCCGGCTACATTTAATGGACGAGATGACCACGTGATGGCAACAGAGTGGTTATGTAGCACTTTGTATAACTTGACTGCTATATGGATCATCATAGAATCCTGGGTGAAGATAGCCAAGTTACAGCTGGTGGAAGGAGCCAGGATCTGATGGGACGCAGCATAGACCGATTGAAGAAGCCTATTACATGGGACATATTCAAGAAACAATTCAATGTCCAATACTTCTCACATGAGGCTCGAATGGAGTTGTGAGAAGCTCGAATGGAGTTGTAGGCACAGTTCACGAACCTGAAGCAGTTCACCATGACTGTAGAGGAATATGATGACGAGTTCTCTATGCTCAGCAGATTTACGAAGGAGATTGTGACCACCCCTCAGCTCGAGCTCATCATTTCCTGCAGGGTCTGAACATAAAGCTCTGGGAGAAAATCGTTGGGTTGAACCTGAAGACCCATGTAGAAGTACTTGTGGTAGCCCAAGATTACGAGTACATCCAGAGGGAAGTTGTTGTCTCATGTCTGACTGTTCCTTCGAGGCGACCGCCAGCCACAGCTGACATCAAAGAGACAAGTCGACGACCTCTGCCTCCAGTTAGACAAATGCACTGGCAAGTGCAACAGATCCAAATCAAGAGGTCAGCACTATAGCATCAGCCATGTTGAGTGTCACTACTGTGGCAAGAATAAGCATCACAAAAAGACGAGTGTTGATGGCGCCTAAGACTTTGCCTGGTTTGCAGATCTAAGGAGCACAACGCTAGAGACTGTCTGCAGAGGGGACCATGATCAGTAGCACCAGCACCTGCCTCTGGTCATGTTCCTATCCCAGTGTGGAATGTACCACGTAGACCACCGCTTCCTCCCCAGAAGGTTTTTCACCCGGCAAGACCACATCCACCACCTCCGAAGCGCCAAGCATTCATTATGACGGTAGCAGATGCCGCGGCTACTGACCAAGTGATTACTGATAAGATTTTATCGCTTTCAGTAATTACTTCCACGTGTCATTAACAGTTTAATTTGACATGGTACCTTTAACATTGGGTATCGTACTAGTCGCTGGTAGACCTGCTTATACATCATTCGACTCAAGAGCATCTCACTGCTTCTTAGCCACTCGATTCGTTAGCACACACACGATTCTTGTCGAACAATTGACTACCTATTGGAATGTTAGTACGGGTAGTGGCATGTTGAAGACAACTAGTAAGTACCATTAATACCATGTAGTGATTTATGGACGAAAGCTACTTGCGGATTTATTAGTGATCGAGATGCCAGATGATGTCTTTGGAATGAACTGGTTATGGGCATTTCATGCTACCATTAAAGGAGTATAGTATTCGAGATGCCCGATCATCCAAAGTTTGAGTTCATTAGTTGAAGTAGATCCGAGGGGCCAGTGCAATTTAAAACCCGACTAGTAAATGCTGTGGTAAGTGATATGGAAGTTGAACAACCGGAGAAACAGGAGGTAATGCAATAATTCATGGACGTGTTTCTAGACGATCTTACAGGATTGCCTCTAGAACGCACCGTTTAGTTTTCCATTGATTTGATACCAAGCACCAAGCCATTGTCCAAGACACCATATCGTATGATACCTCCAGAGCTAGAAATCTGGGCCGAGTTGGATGAACTATTAAAGAAGGGATGGATACGACCCAGCGTATCACTTTGGAGTGCTCCTATGTTGTTTGTGTCAAGAAGGATAGATCTCAACGCATGTGCATCGATTACAGGAAACTGAATAAGGTGACATTGAAAAATAAGTATCCTCTTTTTGATCAGCTTGGAGGATCGAGTGTTTTCTTGAAGTTGTATTTGAGGACATGGTGCCATTAGGTAAGGGTGAAGAGGGAGGACATCTACAAGACTGCATTTAGGCCCAAGTATGCGCACTACGAGTTATTGCTAATGCCGGGCGTGACCCATGCGCAAGCAGTATTCATGAGCCTCATGAACCAAGTGTTGTATGAATATCTGGATAAGTTTGTAGTTGTCTACCTCGATGATATTTTGATATATTTGAAGGATGCTCAGGAGCATGTTGAACACTTAAGGAAGATCTTGGAAACTTTGAGGCGACACCAGCTGTTTGCTAAACTCAGCAAATGTGAATTTTGGCTGAAGAAGGTGTCCTACTTAGGCCACATGGTGTTTTGAGAATGAGTCTTTATAGATCCTTAAAAGATAGCAATTGTTAAGAGCTGGCCTGTTCCACAGTCAGTGACCGAGATTCACAGCTTTTTGGGATTGGCAGGTTACCATCGGGGGTTCATTCCGGATTTGTCAAAGATCGTGGACATATGACGTGATTAGCGAGGAATGATGTGTTCATCTGGTCTAAGGCATTTGATTAAGCTTTCCAGGAGCCGAGGAAGAGATGGACCTTTGCATCAATCTTGGTTATTTCTAATCGAACGGAACTTGGATGTGTACTACATCAACACGGCCGAGTTATAGCTTATGCAACGATACAGTGGAAGAACCATGAGAAGAACTATCATGCCCCATGGCTTGGAATTAGCAGCAGTTTTTTGTATTAAAGATTTGGATGTTTTTCTTGTTAAGAAGCATATGAAGGCATTCATAGATCATAAGAGTTTGAGGTATATTTTCACTCACAAAGAGCTTAACATGCGCCAGCGCCGTTGGATTGAGCTGATGGCAGATTATGATACTGACCTTTAATACCACCATATGAATGTCAATGTTGTGCCAGATGCGTTGAGTTGTTTTTCAATGGTAATGATACTCACGACTCAGTGGAGACTGCAGCAGGAGATTAGATAAACGGAGATAGATGTGATTTTGACTAGGCTGATTGCCTCATTGAAGAATATGCAGATTCAATCAACCCTGGTGGATAGAATTAAGGCCACTAAGGCGAGTGATGAGAAGCTGCAGAGGATTAGGAGTCTAGTATTGGCAGGGCAAAGAGCAGAGTTCAGAATTCATGAAGATTGATTCTTGCATTATGACAACATAATTTGTGTCGTCTGGGGATATTAGAGAAGAATTACCGAAGGAAGCTTATCGTTATCCATATTCTCTTCATCTAGCGGAACCAAAATGTACAAGGACCCGAGGCAACAGTACTAGTGGCATGGCATGAAGAGGAGCGTTGCACGGAGCGTGACAAGTGCGTGGTATATCAGCAGGTGAAGGCTAAACATTATTGTGTTATTGGTTTATTACAGCTTTTACCTATTCTAGAATGAAAGTGGCCGCACATTACGATGGATTTTGTGACTGGAGTACCTAGAAGAACGAAGCATAATAACGATGTCTGAGTAATCGTTGATCAGTTCACTAAGTCAGCATATTTTATGCCTTTCAAAGTAAGTCAGTATCAGAAGTGCTTTCCAAGAATTACATGGAAGAGATTGTGAGGTTACATGGAGTTCCTGTGAGCATCGTTTCATATAGGGACACTCGATTCACATCACATTTCTAGAAGATCTTACATGATCTGGTAACTCACCTGAGTTTTAGTTCGGCCCATCATCCTCAGATGACCCGTTAAAACACACTATTCAAATCTTGGAGGATATGCTGCGTGCATGTATGCTAAACTCCAAGGGGTCAGGGGAAGATCATTGATGGAGGTTTTAATACTTATAAACTACAACCGCACGGCTGTCGTCGTAGCGCTAACGGGTCGTCCGCAAGGAGGTTGGGTAATCAAGTACCAATTACGTTCTAGGTTGTTAGCTACGTGAATCGAATTCTAAGTAACAAACATCAATGGAGTAGCAAAGAATAACAAGAAGAACATGAATAAACACAGAAATAAAAGCAATAAAATACTTATCTCAATGTTTGCAATACAAGAGTTGTCAATTCCTGCTTACAATCAAAGAGAAAAGTAATCTAAACTACCATAGATCTATCCATACTCCTAGAAAGCTGTAAATAGGGGTAAAACTAGGGCAGAAACGCATACTTAGCCACCTCCTTGAACTCAACAGTGCTCTCGAACTATTTATAGATCGCCAAAACCTTAACAGATCGGGTAAAGATCCGACCCGACACGACCGCGTTGAAATCGACGCGGTCGCATCGTTTGGGGCTCAAGAAGGTCGAGCATCTTCAGAAAATGGAGCAGCGACGCGATCGTTTGATGGATCGACGCTGTCGTTTGGATGTTGATGATGCAGTCGTTTAGAATTTGATGCAGATGCGTTGTTTTTTTGGAACTTACGCACTTTTGGCCTTCTCATCGATGTTGAATCCATGCGGTCGTTTGGAATTTTCCAAACGACAGTTTCGCTCCGACTTCATCTCTCCAGCAGCTACAACGACGCGATTGTTCTGAGGGAATGACACGGCCACGTCGTTTCCAACTTACGCATTCATCACGCCTTCAGCTTCGTTGTGACGCGGTCGTTTAAGGGTCCAAACGACCATGTCACCTGTTATCTTCGGGGCTCCATTTTTGGGTGCTCACGCGACCATGTGGGGCTGTCACACGGTCGTGTGTGGCACCCTTTTGGATCTTCTTCGCTGTGCCTACCACACAGCCGTTTGTGTCACCATAAACGATCGTGTGGGCCTTGGAACCAGCCAAATCTACATGAATTGAACTCTACTACTTCGCCTTCTCGCCTATTCACTTCACTAGAGCACTTTTTGGCCCTTTTTTCGCCAATATTCTGAATTTGTTTCCTTTTACTTGAACGCAGAATATGGGCCAAAAAGTAAAAAAGAAACAAAAGCGGATAAAATAAAATGAAACGGTGTATAAAATAAGGTGAAGTGCGTATGAGATGAGCGTAAAAGTTGTATATAAAAACCACTCATTAATCACCTTCACCTCGTGGTGTTTTGATAGATCTGCACTTTTGGTCCATTAAGGGACATTAGGGGCGTTTTGGGAATTTTCAAAATTTAGATGGTCTTTTTGTAATTTTCATTTTAGGGCCTTTTCGTAAATCTGTACTTTTCTGTAATTTTTCTTTATTTAAAGCTAGTGCCAGCTAGGAGAGGTGCATGCTTGATTATTGTGAAGAAGAACCACTTGAGGTGAGATTATCCATCTTTTCATTAGAGAGCGTGGCCCCCTCTCGAATCGGCGGCTTGGGAGAGCGAGATCCTCTCGAAAGATCTGAACCCTTATCTTTGTATCCTTTATTTTCAGTTTATTTCTAATAAAAATCCATCTTTTATCCCATATCTTCTCTCTAAAGCCCTAAAAATCACACCTTTCCCATAAAAATCACACCTTTCCTCTAAAAATCCCCTTTATCATCAAAACCCTAGTGGATTGTGTCAATTGGTATTAGAGCGACGATCTTGACATCCATGAAGGCGGCTACCACCAAATAGATTGAAACTTTGGAGGAAAGATTCGATGACGATATTAAATATATGAAGAAGTCTATGGAGGATCTCAAATCTAAGGTCAATGCGTCGATAAAAGAGCTTGAAGTGCGAATGGATGAAAAATTTGAAACTTTCGTGCAAATCATGATGCAACAATTCGTAGATTTAAAGGCGGCAACTTTGGCGAAAAGTTCAGATCTGGATGAAAATTCAGATTCAGGGAAAACGGCGACAGCTTTGGCGAAAAAGAAAGAGAATGAAGAAGAGTTCAAAGGAGGCCATCTATCTGACACGGAGGAAGAATCCGACGGAGCAAAATAAGATCTTACGGATCGGATAAACCCTAGCCGTCGTGGGTGGTTCCACAACCTACTACAGGGCCAACAGGGTCTTGCAGTGGGCCTGCAGGGCCTGCAGGCCCACTGCAGGGGGCCTGCATGCCATTGTAGGCCTACTGCAACCCCTTGCAGGGCCTACAGTGTGCCTGCATTAGGCACTGCAGTGTGCCTGTAGCCCATTGCAGGCCCACTGCAGGGCCTGTAGTGCGCCTGCAGCTCACTGCAATGCGGCTGCATCCCACTGCAATGCCTGAAGTGTGACTGCAGCCCCCTGCTGACCTGGATTTGTAACTCACTCACACTCTTGGCAGCCGGCAGGGGGAGTTGGGCGGAGTTAGAGAGGCTCATAGATGTACTCGTGATGCATCATAAGGTATATCTGAATATTATTGTATATACCCCAAAATATGAGGTATACAATCTTTTTCCCTTTAAACAAACTCGAGTAAAATGAAAGCATAAGGAACTAGACTAGACTGGATTTGTATCTCACTCGCACTCTTAACAGTCGGCAGGGGGAGTTGGGCAGAGTTGGAGAGGCTCATGGATGCACTCGTGATGCACCATGATGTATATTTGGATTAGATATTATTGTATATATACCAAAATATGATGTATACAATCTTTTTCCCTTTAAACATGAATGTGTATAGTATATACCACAAACTATGAAACGTATAGGATATATGAATCATTGATATATGAATCATTGATCGGTAACACAACACACCAGATGCAATCTTAATGACTCAAAAGCTAAATAGACTCTAAATGTTCGGTTACAGCATGTGGATTGTTATTGACACATATAAAGTTGTATGGCTATGGTTGAGATCCTAGTACGAAAATTGGGTTGTCCCGTTATTAGTAAATGAATCTAGAGTTCTAAGTTATTATGAGCTCTGGACCATGCTTAGTCCCAAGTAGTTTTGTGGGCCATGACTAAGCTTGGCCAAGCCCCACTTCCAACCCTATAACTTAGCTACTAGATTAGTACTGTTGCCTCCGTCGGCCATCAAATGAAAAAGTTTATCTTTAATCTTGATATAGGTAAAGAAAATATCCGCACATTACCAATCATCCTTACTCCTAGATCTGGTAGCTACACAATTAATGACATGTAATGAGGCACTGACTTATGTAAATTCTCATTTGCATCATTAGCATCCTTAGGTGGCATATTCATCTCTCCTTAACTCTCTCATCATTATAAATCTTTCCAATGTGTAAACTCATATTGAGACACTCATATTGGGACACTGATGGGGAATGTTTATAGCCATGATACTTGAAATATTGTGCCTCTTTTGACCTTTGTTATGATGATTATCCATTCTTAACATTTCTATTAAATTTCTTAGCAACTATGATTTTAGATTTGGTCGAGTTTTCAAATGGCTTATCAGTTCGAGTATTTTCCACATTATGCAAAAGCATCTTACATTTAAGATCTGAGCAAACCTTAGCAATGGTATATCGATGGTCTTCTTGAAGCTCATTCCAAACAAACAAGTAATCAAATTTAGTTACGTAATCATATACATATACAGACATTTCCTTGACTTAGGTAATTCGTTTTATAAGGTGATATCTAAGAGTAAAGTGAAGATATTTCTTTTTGAGCTTAACATTCATATCAGTTTGTCTTCATAGGGGCTAGAAGCTTTTCATCGCATTGTCTCACTATCAATGTCCAAAAAATTTGGATAGACACTATTAGTTTTAACTTAACAAATTAAACCATGTGCTCTTTCGACAACTGATGGCATTGTAAAAACTAAAAAGAATCCAACTCTACTAATCAATTCGAAAAGGTCTTAGGGTCATAGGTGCAACCAAAGGTGGGACCGTCTATTTTGATCATTTGCGCTACATCATCTCGCTCATACAGATTCTTGTCCTTAAAGTTCTCATTATGTCTCCTATTACTTTGATTTTTGTTAGCTCGATTTGTCCTAGTACGTTGCACATAATTAGTTGTAGTCAGTGTCTCTTGTATTCCGTGTATCATCATCGTATGTTTGCTCTATAAGTTTGTTATATAGGGCTTCCATATAGCCTTCGATGCGGTTTATATAATCTTTACCATCGAAGATTATTTTTTGAAGTCAACTCTCTACAGCTTGAAGCAACTCTTCAACTATTTGAAGTAACTCTTCAACTATGTCAGATCCTATAATTTTACCATTACGTAAAAGCATGCAACATTAGCAACTACTATGCAAAAACAAGGAATAACACGAATGGCAAAATCCTAGACTCAAACTATACAAAAACTATACACGATTGACTAATTATGAAAAAAGAACATAAGATTTTAAAGCTTGATTTCATATGATATCAAAAGTGCAATATTAAGATATGATGCAATCATACAAAGCAAGACAAATAATATGCAATTAAAAATAATAAAAAACTAATATGTAACAAATTAAGAGAAATTCATGGCATTGGCATCAAAGATTTGGTTTAGATTACAATTTATCTAAGATTGAAGATCTATACATGATGTATATTCTTTAGAAGTTGGATAATCAATCTATAGGCTTAAAGCTAAATTTGATGCAAAAAATTAAGAAATAGCTCAAAATTACCAAAAAAACCTATAAAATCATCAAAAACGGTCTGTCACGGTTTGTCAGGTCAGATCAGTAAAGCTGGCTGGTCAGATGGATATTGACCTAAGTGATTCATGTTGGCTCCTTTTCAAGTTGGTTCTACTAAAATTGAGGTTACATCGGATTTGAATTATCTTAGGTAGTTCGAGATGATGGTGTTGATGAAGGTGCAAGAAATCTCGAGTGATGGCAACATACTTGCATCAACGAGATCTTTGGCAAATGGCGACGAAATTATAACGTGACTGTGTCTAAGGAAGTTAATGATGGTGATGACATCAAATTTGGAAGGAGGTGGCCGTTATAGTCTATAAATAAATCTCAACCCGCGTTACAACTTTGGAGTTTCAGTGCATCGACAGAGAATTCAATATTGTAATCAGCATGTTCAAATCCTAATGGACGCATAATTTGAAAAAAGCGGATTAAACAATACCATTGTGTAAAAAGTTGGTCCAAAAAAAGAACGCTCAACCTATGTGAGTGTGTTAGTATAAAATATTTTTCTTTAAAACTCATCATAACTCAAGGGTAGGAAATCCAATAGTAATGGTGGTGGTTACTTATCTATTATTGATGTTGTTACGCGAAGAGCCGGGGTTATGAGTCGATGTAACGCCCCATACCCGGGAGCAGTTACTCCGTACCATTTGTGCAGGTCCTGCAGTGAGCAACGTGGAGCAAATAGAATTTGACTGAATTTAAAATACTCCTTTCATTAACATAATGTCAGAGTTACAACGATATATACAATGAAACGGAAAGTACATCATCACTCTGATGCTGAAACATAAATACATGAAATAAGGATACAATGTCACTCACTCCTAACAGGTCCTCAAAGCTCGTCGCCCTGAACCGGAAACTCTGTCTTCTCGTACAACGGTGCCTCCGCGTAGTCTTGCTGATCACTTGGTGGCAACAACAGAAGTGGTACCACGGCTCAATAGAGTAGACTTATAAATTCTAGCAATAGAAATGGTAACGATACATGAATAGAAAGGTCATCTTAACAAACCTGTATGAAAGGTGATGCACCAAAGCCTAACAACTTATGGTTATTCCGGTGTCGTTAAAGTACTATGAGACTATGCTATTAAGTTGTTCTGTTTCAATCTTAAACTTATAACGGAGAGCACGATGTGCAACCCGGAGACCATCTTGGACCGCAGGGTTCTACCCTGGGCCGAGTCTAGAAGGCAACTGTGACGGGGACTCAGGATCTGTGAACGGAAATCCTCCCAGATACGGGCCGAAAGCAGGGCTCCAATCGCTCCCGCGCTCTCTCATTTATAAGTTTCCCAACCCCAATTATTTACGTAAGGTTGTCCTTTTAATAGTTGACATTACATCCTAATTCCATGTCAGGTAATGTCAATTATCTTACTCATTACCTCAACCTATGCAATCTGAAGAGTTCATTTGTTTCATGTCAAGATACATTCTCTGCTTTCAACCAAATATGTGTACCAAGGTTTTAGGTCTCGGTTTCGGTCTCGGTATCGCTCTTCCCAAAATTTAGGTTTCGGTATCGGTATCGTCCGTTTCGGTGGTTTCGGACGGTGGTTTCGTTTCATCGGTATCGGTAGTTTCAGATACTTAAAACTCTATTAAATACTATCAAATATTATCAAATATTAGCACAAATACCTTTTTACTAGTTACACATTTTGTTAAAAGCATTATGCTAAATATATTACATTTTTTTGATCAACAGGATTGAAAATAAATGAGAATGGCAAGCTTTTGAATAAATGGAAGGGTTTGGTGGCTGAAAATGATAACTTTGTAAATAAATGGAAAACCTTTAGTGGCTGAATGTCAAGCTTGTAATTAAATGGAAAGCCTTTAGTGGCCAGCTCACTCAAAAGGTCAACCTGCTTAATAAATGCTAGCATGTGTTGGACAATTGCACTTGCACCGTGCAAACAAAATTTAAATTAAATGCTAGAATATGCTACCATGTAAGACCTCAAATTGCAGGAGGCGGGCTTCTTCGGGGATGCGACGGGAGGCGGGCGACCATGAGGTACGTCCATCTCTTCGTTTCTTCTTCTTTTTCTGGATTTTGGTGATGTTTCCTCCTCCTCCTCATTCTTGTTTTCATTTTTTAAGTTTCAGTCGGTATCGGACAAGTTTCGGTCGGTATCGGCCAATACGGCCGAAACCCCGGCCGATACGACCGAAACCTAGGCCGATACGGCCGAAACCCCGACCGATACGGCCGAAACCCGGCCGATACGGCCGAAACCGAGAAGTAACGTGTGGTTTCGGACCGGTCCCCTCCGAAACCGATCCGAAACGGCCGAAACCGGTCGGTTTCGGCCGAAACCTAAAACTATGATGTGTACTATTTATTGGATCAAGTCCAATTTACTTTAAAATTCACATAACACCTTTAGATTGCGCAGTTGACATATGAGATCAATTCTACAATTAAAATTTCCATGGGATTCAATGGATCCTTGTATACATGTGGAGATTTGCATTCGAGACGAAATTACTAATAAATTATTCTACTCCTCGCTAGGGCATGCTAGAGAAATCTGAACTTAAACTTATTGACATTCCAGTCTAGTATAACTAATAAACTCGCCTTCAGATTTACATATATAAGGATAGCTGAATTTAATCACAAAATCCAACTTCATGCTAACCGAACTGAAAATAAATAATGAACGTAAAAACTGAACATTAGATTTCCATTTACTTTCAGTTTTTAACTGAAATCATTTACTGAAAATATAGACTGAATAGTTTAATGTTTAGGGGATCAGATTATGGGAATTTCATCATGTTTGTGGAGGGTTCTCGAACATGCGGCAAGGTCTACAGGGACTGTGACTATATCAGCAAGGACACATGCCAAGGGTTATCAACTGTGAGGGGTAAGAGGGTTGCTGAAGTTCAGATATCAGTTCAGAAGGTAACACCCAAAAACAGCGAGCACCCGAAGCCTCAGATGGTAGAAATCATGAAGACAGAACGATTCCAGAACTAAACAGAAGCCGAAACTCCCAACAAAGTAAAAAGGGAAAACTGAACTACAAAGCAGAACCATTCTCAAGAGGAAAACCATGGCCAGACAAGCTAAGAGGGGGACTGAAATTGTTTTCATTAACCATTCATAAGCCCCGAGACCCCAGGCCAAGCGAGACGGAAGCCAACCCCACAGTAATCAGGTGATAGGGGTTAAAAAAACCCTAAAAATTATTCCCGTCATCATCCTATCCCGTATATCCGACTTCCGCGTGGATTTAATTACGAATTTCATTTCATGAATTAAACATAGAGGTAATCGAAACCATCTGAAGCATAGAAAGTTAAAGGTCTACCTTTTTGAAGCCAAAAAATCAAGAAACCCAAGAACAAAAGCCCCAGCAGAAATCCAGATGATCCCAGCAGGGTTTTGACCGTAGATCCGTAGAAAATCAACTGAAAAACTTTTAATGGACTTACAGTTTGTCGCAATTGAAGAGAGGAGCGGAAATCTGAAGTTATAGGCTCGAAGGAGCCGTTGGGGAGGAAGATCGTGGGAGACGATCGAAGCGCGGGGTCGTGTGGAACTCATCGCGCGAAACTGAAGGCGACGAGTGGCGGTTGCGATCCTGCAGGAGGGAGAGAGAGAGAGAGAGAGAGAGAGAGAGAGAGATCGTGGCGTTAGGCGCTCGGAGCGAACGGGACGCGTGCGAGAGAGAGAGCGGTTGTCGCTGCCGCTGCGAATCGTGCCCTAGGGAAACGATCGGGCTGAGAAATGAAAGGGGGAGAGAGATAGAAAAGGGGAAAGGGGAATAAATGAAGCCCAATTGGGCTTGGGCCGGTGGGTTAAAAGAAATGTTTTTTTAAACAGGCCCGTTACATTCTACACACCTTACAGAAAATTCCGTCCTCGAAATTTAAGAGAAAAACTAAGATACGTCAAACAAGTATGGATATCGTTCCTTCATCTCATCCTCTCTCTCCCAGGTAGACTCTCCAGACGAGTCTCGATGCCACATCACCTTCACCAGACTGACAGTCTTGTTCCTGAGAACCTTCTGCTGTCGGTCGATGATCCTCACTGGCTGCTGCTCATATGTCAAATCTGGTCGTACAGTAATCTCCGAATGGTCGACCACATGGGTCGAATCTCCCACATACCTTCGCAGCTGAGATACATGGAATACATTGTGCACCCCTTCAAGAGATGGAGGCAGTGCAAGTCTGTACGCCACTTCTCCCACTCGCTCCAATACGTCAAAGGGTCCAATATACCGTGGGCTGAGTTTCCCCCTCCGACCAAACCGAATCATTCCTCTGTTGGGCGAGATCTTCAAGAAGACATGATCTCCTGGCTGAAACTCCAGATGTCGTCGCTTCAAATCTGCCCAATGTTTGTATCTGTCTTGCGCCAGCTGTAGCTTCTCCCTGATAGTTCAAACCACATCAACTGCCTCTATGATCATCTCAGGCCCAATCAGCTCTCGATCACCAACATCGTCCCAGCTCAATGGTGATCGGCACTTTCTCCCGTACAATGCTGCAAACGGAGCCATCCCAATGCTGGCTTGATAGCTGTTGTTGTATGCAAACTCAACGAGGTGTAGATAGTCTTCCCACGATCCCTTGAAGTCTAACATACAGGCACGCAGCATATCCTCCAAGATCTGTATCGTACGCTCCGACTGTCCGTCCGTCTGCGGATGATACGCCGTGCTAAAGCTCAACTGTGTGCCCAAATGCCCTTGCAAACTCTTCCAGAAATGATATGTAAACCGAGTATCTCTGTCTGGCACAACGCTGACAGGGACCCCGTGCAATCTCACAACTTCCTCCATATACTTCTAGGCAAGTGTCTGTCGACTGGCCCACTCGGAATGGTATGAAATGCGCCGATTTGGTCAATCGATCCACGATCACCCAAATGGCGTCATTATGCTTTGTACTCCGGGGTAAACCGGTCACGAAGTCCATTGTGATATGTTGCCACTTCCACTCTAGAATAGGCAAAGGCTGTAGCAATCCAGGAGTGCGGTGATGTTCAGACTTCATCTGTTGGCACACAATACATTTGGCGACACTCCTAGCAACACTCCTCTTCATCACATGCCACCAATAATGATGTCTCAGATCCTTGTACATCTTTGTTCCGCATGGATGAATGGAATACGGAGAACTATGAGCTTCCTTTAACAGTTCCTCCCTAATGTCTCCAGACGGTACACATATCCTACTGCCATACCTCAAGGACCCATCCTCATGAATCTGAAACTCTGGTCTCTGTCCAGTCAATACCAACTCACTGATCCTCTGTAGCTTTGCCTGTGCAGCCTTAATCCTGTCTACCAAAGTAGACTGTATCTGTAGGTTCATCAGAGAAGCAGTCATCCCTGGTGATACTACTTCTATCCACGTCTCTCTGATCTCCTGTTGAAGCCTCCACTGAATCGTAAGAGTCATCACTGTTGGAAGACGACTCAGTGCATCAGGCACAACGTTGACCTTCCCAGGATGGTACTGAAGGTCAATGTGATAGTCTGCCATAAGCTCGACCCATCGACGTTGCCGCATGTTTAACTCCTTCTGTGTGAAAAGATATTTCAGACTCTTGTGATCGGTGAACACCTTCACTTGTTCTCCCAACAAGAAGTACCTCCAGAGCTTCAAGGCAAAAATGACTGCCGCCAGCTCAAGGTCGTGAGTGGAGTAGTTCTTCTCGTGAATCTTTAGCTGCCTGTACGCATACGCCACAACTCGGTCATGTTGGTGTAACACACAACCAAGGCCCTTGCTGGATGCGTCGCAAAATACCTCGAATCCTCCTGTCCGATCTGGAATGACCAATACCGGGGATGTAGTCAGTCTCCTCTTCAGCT
Source organism: Scilla litardierei (assembly GCA_030789695.1). NCBI lineage: Eukaryota > Viridiplantae > Streptophyta > Magnoliopsida > Asparagales > Asparagaceae > Scilla > Scilla litardierei. The sequence goes on along the minus strand of CM061134.1, from coordinate 218,227,326 downwards.
CATAAAATGCATCGTTGCAAGCCTTGGACCAAACAAACATAACATCCTTTCTCGTCAACCGCGTCATCGGTTCCGCGATCTTCGAGAAGTCCTGAATAAACCTCCGATAGTATCCAGCTAACCCCAGAAAGCTCCGAATTTCGGACACAGTCCTAGGAATCGGATACTTCTGAACCGCTGATACTTTCTCTGGATCCACCGAAATTCCTTCTCCCGACACCACGTGGCCCAGAAAAGCCACCTTGCTCAACCAAAATTCGCACTTGCTGAACTTGGCGTACAGTTGATGTTGCCTCAATGTCCCAAGGACCTTCCGCAAATGCTCTGCATGCTCCTGCCTGTTCTTCGAGTATATCAAAATATCATCAATATACACCACAACGAATTTGTCTAGATACTCATATAACACTAGGTTCATAAGACTCATGAACACCGCAGGCGCATTTGTAACACCAAACGGCATCACTAAGAACTCGTAGTGTCCGTATCTAGTCCGAAATGCGATCTTAAGCACATCCTCCTTCCTAATCCTCACTTGGTGGTATCCAGTTCTGAGATCCAACTTTGAATAAACACTTGACCCACCAAGTTGATCGAACAGATCGTCAATACGGGGAAGGGGGTACTTGTTCTTCACAGTCACCTTATTGAGGTCTCTGTAATCAATGCACATGCGTCTGCTCCCGTCTTTCTTTTTCACCAACAATACTAGAGCTCCCCAAGATGACACACTAGATTGTATCCATCCCTTCTGCAGAAGATCATTCAATTGTGTTCGGACTTCCTCCAACTCCGATGGTGCCATACAGTAAGGTTTCTTAGATATGGGTAGTGCTCCTGGTTCTAAGTCAATAGAAAATTCAACATTACGATCCGGAGGCAAACCTGTAAGTTCTTCCAGAAAGACATCCAGGAACTCTCGCACAACCTCAGGCTTCTCCATCTCAGCATCCATAGCAGACACCACCGCCTTCGTCCGTCTGGCTCTGAACGTGATCGGTCCTTCTGACCTGCTTCCTCTGGCAAATTCGAACTTCGGATGATCGGGCATCTCAAACATCACCACTCCACGTCGGCAGTCAATGGTGGCGTAAAATGTCCCCAACCAGTACATCCCGAATACAGCCTCAAAACTCGGCATCTCAATGATCAAAAAGTCCGCATACAGCTCTCGCCCGCATATCACTACGGGGCAAGAGGAACTCCCACTGGACGTCTTCAATACTCCACCACCCGTGTTGACATCCCAACGAGAGGTAAGGGGTGATTCAGGAACTTTATGTTGGTCGACAAATCGTCTCGACATGAAACAGTGTGAAGCTCCCGAGTCGAACAATGCAAGGGCGGGTCTGCTAGCTACTAGTACAGTACCTAAGGTAATAAACACTATGTCTAAGCATGCAATGACTATTGTGCAAAACAAGTTTTAAGTACTGCAGTAATAAAGTCGTACCTGTGATGACCTGTCCGGTGGCGTCGGCCTCCTTAGCAGTCATAGTGAATGTCTGGCGCCTGGGAGGTGGAGCCTGTGATCTCGCCTGCTGAAAGACCTTCCGCTGAGGCGGAAGTGCGGGTCCTCGCTGAGTGCTCCCGGCTGGTGCAGTGGCTGGTGTAGGCATCGGGCCTGGGACGGTAGGCCTCTGTCCCCTCCGTGGACAGTCTTTGGCAGTATGATCATCAGCCCCACAGATGAGACACTGATTCAGGAGCAGTCTGCATTCTGGCTTGATGTGTCCGGGCTTGTTGCAATAATGGTAGATCGGTGTAGGGCGTCGCTGGTGCTGCTGCGGCGTCGACCTCTTAAACTGGGTCTGCTGGACAGGTTGGTGTATCTGCCTGGTAGAGGCGGCTGGTGCTCGACTGGACCCCGCAGAAGCTGCTATGGAAGGTGGTGGTCGTCTTGGAGGGGCCACAGTCTGTCGCTCTCGTGCCCGCTCCCGCTGGACATACTCGTACTCCCGAGCTGTGGAGAGTACATCAGCATGGATCTTCAATTTGAACCCTACTAGCTTGTCACGAATGTCGATGTCCAAACCCTTCTGAAATCGCTTGGCCCGAGCCAAAGGTGTGGACACCATGTCCTTGGCGAACCTGAAATATCAATTAATTAGTAAATTCATGTGTGGGATAGTTAAGTGATGTGCATGAAATCACGCACCTGCCGAGCCTAGAAAACTCAGCGTCATACTCCTCCACAGTCATAGAGCCTTGCTTCAGTTCCACAAATTTCTCCTCAAGCTCCATTTGTGCCTCAGGCGAAAAGTACTGGGCATTGAATTCCTTCTTAAAAGTGTTCCAGGAAATCGGCTGCGCCAACCGATCTTCTTCACCATCCCACCATATCCTCGCATCCTTGATCAGTTGCAGTTTCGCCATATCAACCCATGAATCCACAGGTGCCCGCGCTGCCTTCAGCATATCAGTAATAGAACGTAGCCAGTCCTCCGCAGCCAAAGCATCCTCTCGTCCAGTAAAAGTCGGCGGTCGTAATAACCGAAAATGCTGCACTCCTCCATCCTGTCTAGGTTCCCTCTGGATTGCCTGGACAATCTCTCGTAAGGCCAGGTCTGAGATCTGATGCACCGTGTTCGAGCCAGAGTTGTTGCCCGAGCCGGATCCCGATCCCGAAGCGTTTTCTGCCATAGCTAATCTCGTAGATGCTCTGCGTCTCCTGCGTACGTAAACTTTCATACGCCTGCACTCATAAGTAAAATTTAACTCAATAGAGTATCTCAAATACGTAATTCCACTTGCTCTACACTGTCCACGAGGTTGTTGCGCGGACCTGCATGGGCCACCACTTGTAACGCCCCATACCCGGGAGCAGTTACTTCGTACCATTTGTGCAGGTCATGCAGTTATCAGTGGAAGCAACGTGGAGCAAATAGAATTTGACTGAATTTAAAATACTCCTTTCATTAACATAATGTCAGAGTTACAACGATATATACAATGAAATGGAAAGTACATCATCACTCTGATGCTGAAACATAAATACATGAAATAAGGATACAATGTCACTCACTCCTGAAGCATAGAAAGTTAAAGGTCTACCTTTTGAAGCCAAAAAATCAAGAAACCCAAGAACAAAAGCCCCAGCAGAAATCCAGATGATCCCAGCAGGGTTTTGACCGTAGATCCGTAGAAAATCAACTGAAAAACTTTTAATGGACTTACAGTTTGTCGCAATTGAAGAGAGGAGCGGAAATCTGAAGTTATAGGCTCGAAGGAGCCGTTGGGGAGGAAGATCGTGGGAGACGATCGAAGCGCGGGTCGTGTGGAACTCATCGCGCGAAACCGAAGGCGACGAGTGGCGGTTGCGATCCTGCGGGGGGGGGGGGGGGGAGAGAGAGAGAGAGAGAGAGAGAGAGAGAGAGAGAGAGAGAGAGAGAGAGAGAGAGAGAGATCGTGGCGTTAGGCGCTCGGAGCGAACGTGACGCGTGCGAGAGAGAGCGGCTGTCGCTGCCGCTGCGAATCGTGCCCTAGGGAAACGATCGGGCTGAGAAATGAAAGGGGGAGAGAGATAGAAAAGGGGAAAGGGGAATAAATGAAGCCCAATTGGGCTTGGGCCGGTGGGTTAAAAGAAATGTTTTTTTTAAACAGGCCCATTACAGTCGATGATGACAGTGTCGGGGTTGGATGGAGTCGATGTCGACAGCAATGGTGTTAAAGTTAGGGTTTTGTCACGATGGTGGAGAGCAGAATTTAGGGTTAGGATTTGGAAGTTGGGTTCTTTGTTGCTATTTGAAGAGATGGACAATGAAATGCTGCTTTTTAATTTTTTTGTTTTGTTGTTGCCAAACCAAACAGAAATCAAAGAGGCTTTGTTAGATAACTAAAACCCTAAAGAACAAAAAGAGGGACTAAAGAGAATGAAATGAAAGCAACTATTGTGAAACTAAAACGGAACAAAAAGAGGAGATGGTAGTTATGTGGAAAACATGAATTTATCGATGATACCAAATTTGAGTGGAACGGAAGGGATTATGGTTGTGGTGGAAAAATATGGGGAAACTAAACTAGGGATTTGAGATTCAAAGGATAAAGGTCCCGGTCTCACACATAGGTGACTCGCTCACCCAGCTCACACCTCACATGTAAAAGCGATTCAAGAGATTAGTTTCTTGCAAACCATCAAGAGTCTACAACTTAAAGTTTTTTTATTCAATCTTTCATAATAAAAATATTTTACTACATACCCATGTTTATAGTAAAACAAATAAAGGCTTATCTGGATTTATACTCAGACCCATACTAGAACTTAAATTCTAGAGTAAAATAAAAATAAAAGATTTTTCCTCAACGAAACTCAAAAAGCCTAAAAATAAACTCTAAAAGGACTTAAATAAAGAAATACAAAAGGACTCAAAAATCAAAAGTCTAAATTGTCTCAAACTCTAAGAAGACTAAATCTGGATCAAAGCCGGGTTCTTGTCACATGGTATCAGAGGGTATCTTGTATTGTGAAAGAGCAAGAAGCAAAGTGTGGTTTTCATATCACTTGCAGGCACCAATTATTGGGGCATGGCTTGTGTTACTTTTAAGCTAGATTGGAGCAAGATTTTTCTGAAAGTGCTAGGTTTTTTATCCGCGTTTCTGTCCAAATTATAATGTGATAATCATGTTGCCATTCACATTACAATTATTCTTGTATTTTATGAGTGAACCAAGCCTGTTGAATTGGATTGATGTCTTGTCCAACAGAAGGCAATGTAAGACGAGATCCTTGCGACTAGACATATGTCATCTGCTAATTGGTTGTTAGATTTGCTTAATAAGCCTTTTGGATAATGATGGGTTCAATTTATTTCTAACCGGCTGGGCATGTACATTGTGTACGCTCCAACTTGGGGAGCATTAGAATATATTGAATATATGTGCTTATGTGTAAAAGTAAGCAGAGACTTGTATGCTAATTGTGTGTGTGTGTGTGTGTGTGTGTGTAAAGAAGGAGAGAGATCCAATCTGATCTCAACTATCTCTACAAATCTTCATTGTATGTCATCAAACTCTTATCCTGATTCCCATTTGAAATATATCAAATCATATATTGTGTTAGAATCAGCATGTACTCCCCTGAGCCTTTATGTTCTGCTAAGTATTTCTGTCAAATGACTAGATTTACCATTATCTAATATCTGATTGCTAAAAGGTGGATGTTACATAATTTTCCCGCTAGTAGCCTTATAGTAATGCTTTATTTGGTATTAATTTATGGTAAATTTATGATAATCTCAAAAATAGTTGGAACAATCACATTTGTATTATGATTGGACAAATTTTCAAAATAAGCCAAACATTAAAAATAATTTTAAAACAGAACAAATTTAAAGTTAATTACGAAAAATGATCTACTTCTCACCACGTGGGTTTCCGTGCGTAAATTTGTGTCAAGACCAAACAACCGGCGTTGCCAATTCTGATCATTTTTAGGATTCCTTAATAACTATTATAGTGAAATTATCGGGGTAGGCAACCCGGTCATTTGAAGGGTTCACAATTTGACCATGATTACCAATCCTGATTGTTTTTCAGCGTAAATTCACGCGCAAAATCTGATGTGCCGAGAAGTTGGTCAATTTTTTTGTAATAAATTTAAATTTGGTCCGTTGTTAAAATTATTTCTAATATTTGGTCTATTTTGAAAATTTGTCCATTATGGTATGGTATCTTACACATAAAATGACCATCAGATTTCTTTATTGCTGACATATGTTCAAGTTAAATTAGTTTCTTTTTTATGTATATTTGTTTTGTACCATGCTTCTTTAAATGCTTTATGTGCTAGGCGGTCATGATTATTTTGTTTTACCCATTAATTACTATTTCTTTTTTGACCAATTATTCTCAACACTTCGCACTTGTTAGGGAACAAATTGAAAGTCAACTAGGAATGGCTTTGAAGAAATGTTTATTATACCGACATGTTTCTCTATTATATCTAAATTCAGTTAAGCATATCAGTACTTTTTTCTATGGGAAGCTTTGGGCAGTATCACACCTTATACTCTTATTCATGTTTTAATAAATTGTGAATCAGCTCCATTCAAAGTAAGATAATAAATAAATGCAGTTATTTAGGGATCCAGCCGCAAATGTAATCTTAACTATTCGAATCACTTGCAGCCAGGTTTATCAGGAATCAATCTTGGGAAGTTTCTTATAAAGCGTGTGATTGAGCTCTTACGAAGAGAGATGCCACATATCACGGTAAGCTTTTTATTGATTGACAATTGTAATAGTTTGTATTTTTGCACACACAATTTTCCACCCCTGGTACTCAGACTTTTCCCCATCTCTGTGCTTGTGCTTGTATTATTTGTTGCCATTCATCTTTGATTAGATATTCTTTATTATCTGTTCTCCCTTCACTTCTGTTTCCCTAATTGCATCTAGACAAGGGCTTGTGTTCCCTTTGTACAAGCTGATAAGAGTTGTAGATTGAACACATTAAAAAACGTGTGACTTTGGCCTTCATGTATTCTTCAAGATAATTTGTCTGAAGCGGGTTTGCATGCATTAAAAATGTTGCCAACCGGCTTTCTGTTGCGAACCTTTCCTATGTAGCTCACACTTTGACAACAAAATGTCATGTTTTCAAAACGGGTGGGGAGAGGGGGAGTTGGAAAATTACTGTTTACTGGTTAGAATGATGCCATGAAGGATCACCTTAGCCCACAACCCATCTTCGCTTCGCCGCATATATCTATTATACAAAGGGTAAAGTGTTCCTAGGACGACTCCTTAGATGAAATCTAAGGAGTCGCCCACATTTTCCCACATATCCCACATTTTTTTGGATTTTTTTTCATGGGGTTGTTCACATCATGGATGATCAACATACCAAAAGTCAAGTCATTCCAATACTTTTAAAGCCCACATCTACCCCTTGTAACTTCAATATGCTGAAAAACACATGTAGTTGCAAGGGATAGATGGTGGCTCTAAAAGTATTGGAATGGCTAGATTTTTGGTATGGTGATCTTCCATGATGTGAACAACAATCCCAAGAAAAAAATGTGGGATATGGGGAAAATAGGCGCGACTCCTTAGATTTCATCTAATGAGTCACCCTAGGAACACTTTATCCTTGTACAAATGAGGACGGTTTTTGTTACTAGGACAAACCCAGTTGGCAAGGTTTGACCCATGTGGCAAGTGGACTAGAGGGACATGCCACCTCATCCCCCCACATGGGGGTGAGGTGGTGGGTGCAATTTGGGTTGTGGGAGTGGAGAACCCAAACAAAAGCCCATCTTCATTCTCTTTATTTGCAAGCTTGCTATTGCTTTTTCATAAAAGCCAAATGCCCCTCCATTTTCCACATATTTACGAGTTTTCCTTTGGTCTTTTTTCACTTTGGCCCCTGCATTTTTTGCACTTTAACGTTCGCTTCCCCCCTTGGTTTCGGGTGGGATTTATGCACTTTGCCCCCCTCCAAAAGTTTTTTTAATTTAACTCCTTTTACCCCTGACGATACCAACATCCACACCCACACTTTTCTCTCTTTTCGGTTGCTCGCGTGCACCGCAACCTGTGTGTTTTTTTTCTTGGGTCACCGTGCTTATGGTGCATGTGTTATTTCTAGCCGATATATATAATAAAGGTGATACTGAGTTCAACCGATACAACCAAACAGGCCCAGAAAACATTAACCAGAGGAGCCAACATCAACTAGAATAACTTGCAAGACCACAAAAACTGTTAGTGATTATGCCCTAAGCCAAATGTTTGAATCTTTATGTTATGTCATTTTTCATTTATAAAATGGTTCGCTTAATGTTATTATTATATTGCTTGCATGTTTCATTATAATAATATTTGAATAGATGTTTAATGTTATTCTAAATATACATATGCATTCATCACTAAAGGTACAATGATGAATTAAGACTAGTATAAGTTTAATTGAAAATTATGAGATAATTATATGTATGGTGATACAAATCAAACTTATAGGTATTTGTTGAAGAACAATGTACTTGATAGATTCATTATGAGATCATTGCTTGGATCAGTGTCATAAATGATCTTATAATAGTTATGTCATAGAATCTTTAGACTTGAGATAATCACAATTTCATACATGAGGAACATCATGTTTTGACATAACCAAACGTTATCTTTAATCAGATAATCATAAAAGTTATGATTGAACATGATGAGAATTATGCATAGGAAAGTGAATGAACAAGATGGAATTTGTCCATCTCTTATGAGAGAGATATCTAATGGGCCACTCGATAAGTAGGACCGGAAAATGCATGGCCGAACTCAGATGAAATGATACATGATCACTGTCGTTTGATTTTATCAATCAGTCTACTTAGTAATCGATAAATTAAATGTTTGAAAAATATAAGTATGACATTGTCTATGACTTATGTTCAAATTAGATATCATGTGACAAAAGGATTATGACATGTTTTATTGGTTAGGTTAATATTGGACTAACGATATTCATATTAATTGGATAGTCACGATGTCTTGCTAGAGATGGGATTAGGACCATAGCGAACGTAATGGATGAGCGAAATAAAGTGATATACTTACTGTCAGATATTATAAGATATCATTGCGTGTGAAATGTGTTAAAGGATGTGGGGACTCTATATATAATATAGAGAGGTTTTTCAAAACGCATCCAATCTCTGACGTCTTTGAGAAAATACAGAGCGAGAGAAAACCCGTAGTTGCGGATAAAGAGCTAGTACCCTTGCAATTTCCGTTCGTGACGTTCGTGTGTGGATACTGGTAGAGGGTGGTCATTCATTGAGCAGCACTTGCAGTTCGATTCTTCGAACAATCAACAAAGGTTAGTGATCACGATCAAATCAATTGAAACACATGGATCTTTGGTTGCATATAAATTTTGTTGCATATAATTTTGTTATGCATGATAGAAAACCTAACAAAAACATCTCAAAAACATACAATTGGAGAGCTAAATATAATCAGGATGAACCACCAAAGCTAGGGATGCACCAACATCACCCAAAGAAGCGGCATCAGCAGGACCAGAAACAACCACCATATAAACGGCGTCGTCAGTGCAAGAAGAGCCTCCATTTGAATCAGAGACAACTGCCAACGAAGAGCCAACCACTAAGCTAGGGGTCAACTAGTAATGCTTCGTTGATAAAAGATATAGAATGACAAGAGAAAAACAAGTTAAAAGCAGATTCAGAATGAGACTAGGAAGTATTGATGGTAATATTCCATTTGCCTAAGTTGTCAATGTCAAACAACTTATTCGTCACTACTAGCCAGACAGGAACATGAGCCTTCAAATGGACAATATTCTTCGAAAATAGTTCTACGCCATTCAGCCAGAACACCATGAAAATTAAGAAACTTATAAAAAGAATTAACAGAAAATTAGCCAGAAGATGACCAACACCAAATATAAGCATCAGAATCAGACCAATTATAAAAATCAACAAATCAAATCAAATCAACCAAATTAGGAAGCAATAACGGGCTAATAACAATCAAAATCTACCAAATCTACCAAATCTACTAAATCTACCAACACCATGAAAATCAAATATTTTCTTGATAACGATCAAAACAATCGATTAGGGAAGCAATAACGGGCTAATAAGCTTCATATCAGTCTGCAAAAAATAGAAGTGAAGATAAGTCATGAAATCAAACTATCAGAATTTGTGTGACTTATCCCTTTGCATTCTCTCTTTGATTTATTTAATGTTTATAGCATAATGTTTAAAAGCTTTCACATGTGTTTTATTGCTTTTATATGTTGCATTGACCAGATAGTTTTATATAGGTCTTCGCAACTCTTAGTCCTATTCCTGGATATATGCAATGGCTTCTTTCAAAGTTGGCCTCCCAATTGAAGCTTGCAAAACAGGAGTCAGAATCTATGGAAGATTTGTCAGGAAAGGAATTTTGTTCTACCTTTAAAGAGACCATTCTTCTTGAAGAAGAAGAAAAAATGATACTTGATGTTGCAGAGTATGTTGCTTGATATAGTCACTTGGTATTTTCATATCCTTATATTTGAAGTATGGCCTTCTACGACTAGGGCCTTCTGTGACAGTCAATAGGCTTAATGATTAAGTGGTGACTTATCCCAGTTCAATCTGGTTGTTCCTCACTAAATATTTGTTCCTTCTTTCTTTCCACTAAACAGAAGTAGAGTATTTCAACATGCTAACTTAATGTAAGTACCTGAAATTATTTATCATCTTATAAGTGCTACTTTTATGTACATGGAGTTGTCCACATGCAGATGCATCCAGAATCTTAGATTTTAAGTATTTGCCGTTGTAACTTCTGCCAAGTGTATGTTATATGGCTTCTCTTAAAACACAATGCTTTTGAAATAAGTGTCAATATTTTTAGTAGAGCATGTGATTATTATTAATTTTACAATATTGGAGGAATGATCATGTCATATCTGCCAACCGCCGTTGGGCGTTTTTATGGTAAGCCTTACCTTGGTTATCAACCCTACCGCTAACCAATGGCATCCCACGTCGCCAACCACCGACATCCTGTGCTATTAGCCATCTCTCATCTTCACTATTTCTTCACTATCCCATAGCTGTCTGCTATCCCTATCGCCGACCAAATGACACCTTGCAACCCCAACACCGACATCTGCCCTTACGGCACCGACCGTCAACCCCCCACCATCTCCACATCTCTCGCTCTCTCTCTCTCATCACCCCATCACCATCGCTCGTGCTTGTTTATGTTCTCGTCGCCTCCTTATTGCCTACTTACCTATGCCAAGTTGAATCAAAGGGGATATGATCTGGGTCGATTTGGGTTAGGGTATCGCACGCGTAGCCAACCCGGATTTTATCCCACTCTGCTGGTCTGGCCCGGATTTGACCGGATCGGTTAGGGTTCTTCCGAACCCGAAAATCGTGGCCGGATACATGTCTGACCCATTGTGTCCAAACCTGTTTGCTGATGATGCAAGTTTATGAAGATGAAGAAACTGACAGAAAACTCACTGGATTTTTGTACTACGTCGCAATCATAAGGATCATGTAATGGGTTGGCAAAGTCTAGGTTGAGTCCCATACCCAGAACAGAACACGCAATGATGGATTAGGAAATTGTGTTCCTTATCGGTGTTTGCTTGGTGATAAAGGTTGATAGACTCTTGTATTGTATGTTGAGACCATAATGCATTGGTTGGACTTGGAGTTACCATTAGTATCTTTGCACAATTTTTACATTGAGTTCTTTAATTAGTTTTTTTTTGGCATATATAACATGTTTGAGGTGATAGCAATTTCCTAGAGCGTAAGTAACCATCTTACCCATGTTCTAGACATTGTTAAACTATGATAAAGTAGGAGATGCCTGACCTAAACTACATCAACCATAAGGGAGCTTTCCCTACATGCAGACTGTACAGTTGGCAATGTCAAGTACTGTGCACCATAACTTTGTGTTTAGGGATTTGGCACCAACTTGGATAGTTCATGTCTTCTCAACTGGCCCTAAATTTACCTCCATCGTGATGTGGACCATCCTCGGGAACATTTGTTCTGTGTGGACCTGTCGGTACACCTGTTGTCAAATTGCATTGGGTTACTACTGAATGTTATCTCTTTTTATCCAAGCAATCCTTATCATATCCGATGATGTTAAATTAGAGGAATAAGTTTACCACGTAGTAGTGTTTGAGCATGTTTTACTAAGCATATACTAGACTATTATACAGATCATTTAGTAGACTACTTGTTTTCCCCTTTTTTTTCTCGTTCTAGTTTCACATCCTAGTAAACGCATGTGTCACAAGAAAAATCCACACATTCACTTATATTATGAATAAACAAGAACTTTAAAAATTCAAAGCCAATCATTATATGTAACGCCCCAGAAGCGGGAGCCGTCACACTCACAATAATTTGCAGGTCTTGCAGGTACCAGTGAAGTCAATATAGTTTTTAAAGCGGAAATATTGAAGACAGAGATAAAGGAAATACTCATTTTATTAAATCTTGAAAGGAAATACATTGTCTAAGTAAGAGAGAAACTACATCTCAACTAAAACAATGCTGAAAGGAAACGACTAAGAGTAAAAAATAACTCTCCTGATGACACAGAAGCTCAAAAGTTAGCGTCCTCAACAGGAAAATCGGACTCTTCGTACTGTGGAGCACCCTCTCAATTATAAGTTACCACATACCCGTGATGTCATGTGTAGTTGTTTTAATTCTAGGATGTCAAGTTTCTTGTTCATGTAGTTGTTTTCTAAATTATATATTTAGAGGGTTATGCAAAAACTATGTTCAGGTTGTCATGTCTGGTGCAAGAAAATCAGGCGTACCAATATTATCGTGTAAAATCATTGCATAACTCCTAAACATATAATTTAGTGAAATTGACAATTAGATACGCATGTCTCATCCATGAATAGTTATTTATGTATCAAATCGGTCCAACAATTACCAGGAGCACTTTTAAACATAGGATAAAAGAGAACATTTATAACAACGGGCAAAATGGTAAAATGAAAAGTGGTAAGAATATACAAAGAGTGAAAGAAAAATTAAATAAAAACATAAGGATGGATCGGATTCATGTTGGCATCTTTCTAAGTTGTGGTCTACCGGCCTAGTGGGGTTGCTCGGATAGTTGATTGCATAAAAGGGAAAAATATTGGATTATGTTGACTTTATGGTAGTAGGAATGCAGATTTTTAGCAATGCAAACACGGACCCAAACGGCACACGAACTGAACTGGGACTGCGTGTATAAAGGAACCATCAGTATGCAAAACAGAGACGCAACCAATTTACAAACATTAATTTATAACTGCATGCAAACAAGGGCCCAAGTGATATAAACAGACCCAAACAACCATGCCAATAGAACCCACCTGAAGTAAAGAGACCCAACAGATGTACACAGAACCCACATTATCCAAAACCCAAGCAGGCAATTGGGAGTATGACAGCAAAGTAAAATGAAACGAAAACAACAAGCAAACATGGTAGAAACTTACGGTCAAGCCTTCCACCTCGACGGCCGACCACAATTATTTATCAGCACAAGGGACTAAAACGAGCAACGGCTAAGGTGTCGTGCGAATTGGGATTGGTGCCAAAAAGTTTTCATCTGGGAGTAGTCCCCTCAAGAAAATCCATGAGTCATCATTTTCATCCAGAAAATAAATAATTAGAAGTTTAAATAGGGTTCGAATCTACCTTCACCGTAGTTTACGTAAGAAAATTAGAGATCAAAAGCCAAATATGACAAATCCGAAATGCTCAGATCAATCCGAAAGCCAACCGAAATAAATCCGAGCCGCAAAAGTAGAATCGAAAACCCCAAGAGGAAGATCCGAACTCAGAAAGCCAAAATCGAAAAGTTCTGGAGATGGAAAAGCAATTTTCGCAACACACAACCCTAGAAACATCACGTATAAGAGGAGCAGAGGAGGGGCACTTATCGCGCGAAGATCGGATGCCAAAAACCGTCGGGATCTCCTCACGAGAAGATCACGCGTCAAACGATACGATCGGGTTTTCGAAACCCTTATTTTTCGCCTCCGTCGCCTTGCGAGAGCTTCGAACGAGAGAAAAGAAAAGGAAACGAGCTCGGTGGGGTGTAAAATGAGAGTGGGGGGAGAGAGTGGGGGTTTATTAAAAGGGGTATGGGCTGGGCTTTTAAAGAACGGGCCCTTACATTATCCACCATAGATGGCATGTGGTTTTGTTAATTTTAGCTAGCCATGTATTAATATTGATAACCAAAACATTGCTGGTACATAAATTTTTTAAATATAATTAAATTGTTAACTAAATTGGAGAATACAATTTATCAATTTCTATTAAAATGTTGGTATAATGTTTTCTTTCTTATCGTTCTCCTCTAATCTCAAACCGCATAAAAATAATATAGTACGTTTTCCTTATCCTTATCTTCTCAACATTTATCATTTTGGACTTTTGAAACTAGGTTTAAGTCTTTGTTACTATATGAAACTCCAAAACCGTGACAAGGGTTATGGATTATATTACTTCTGTATTCTAACCATGCAGCTCTGGCAATTTTTCTAGATCCATATTTTTTTTAATTTTGCATCTGGTGAGATTTGAACCATTCTTGCTTTGATCCATTCTTGCTTTGGTACCCACTTTAAGTCTATATCATTGCACCAAAATACCCAAGTTTCTATGAGGGTTGAGGATTATATTCATTATTGGATTCTAACAAACATAAGGATAAAGTCATTTGTGTTTCTACATGTGTATGTAATAGTTCTATTCTTTAAAAAATTATACATTACACGATAAACTATATGGATTGACCAGAGCACATTGGTCAAATGGTAGCTTAAACCCAATATGGAATACCTGATAATATTACCTTTTTACTCATGTATAAAGCTTATATTGTTAATTTTGTGTGTGTTGTATTGCTAATGTAAATAGTAAATAATGAGTCATCGCTTTACAGAAGCGTGTGATAAAGAGGCAAGAAGACTTAAGGAGAAGTTTCCAGAGGCAAATTGTGGTGGGCCCCCATTTTTTGGACTTAACCATGTTATTCATGGATGGATAGGGTACATGCAAGAAAAACAGTTGATTAACTTTTTTAAAATTCCAATGATCATCTCGGATAATTGACAATTGGGAGTACATTTACTAATGAGGAGATAATTGATCGTGTATATTTTTCTAACCTCTATGAGTAACTGATTTCTCTTCTTCCCTTTTTTTTGGTTGTACTGAATCGTGTATGTGAGTGGAAATGGAATTGATGGATTTCATTAGAATTTTAATTTGATATATTTCTATTTTAATTGTATTTGTTTGAATGATTAATTTGGATCAACTTTATGGTATTTAGAATTGGTTGATTTGTTTTGGTTATAATAAACATGGTAAAACTGTAATGTGGTTTGAGTACAATTGTTTTATATGGATTTTAATAGATGATAGATTTCAGATGGTTGGATTAGGTATATGGATATAATGTAGAAAAGCTGCCACCTGATCCAATGGATCAGGTGGCAAGACACAAAAAAGGTGGAGAGTACAAGCCCCCACATGGGCTTGTACTCGTTGGGGCCCACCCCTTTGTGTCTTGCACATGATCCTTTGGATCAGGTGCCACCTGCTCTACATTAATCCCTAGGTATATTCCAAAAGAAAAGTTCAAATCTATAGAACTTAGATGTTTAGAAACTTTTCATAAATACTGAATATAAACCTGTGAGCAGAAAAGGAGGTGACATTATTTGCTTTTGAAACTACTTATTGATTTGTTATGATATTGGTCATGTTGACGAGTATTCTTTAGCAGGGAACATACTGGCAGGAAAAGTGCTACCGAAGTTCTGCATAATTTGCTGACATCAACCAACAGTCAGTGGACCAAGTCTGATAAGGTGTTGTCTGCTCTTCAGCCAATTCTGATGCGCTTATGTGCGAGGTATGTCGGCACTAGACAATCCTTACCGAGTGATTCATGGATATCTGCAAATTAAAGGTTTTTGCAACTTGAAGAAGAAAAGGGAAAGCGTAGACAAATTTTAGACAAATTTTATCTGATTGATGCTTTGCATTTCCTTAAGCAGTATCTTTCAGATAGACTGTGCCATAACTGTTTTGTTCATGCAATGATAAGATGTTTAGTCAGTCACTTCTATAATGCCACTAAAATTTATTTCGAGAAAGATGTGCATGATTCCAATGAAGAATTTTGTATGACAATAGATCCACAAATTTGCTATGAAATTTATTGTTTTATTAGGGGGGTTTTCCTTATTGTCACCTAAAATCTTATCTAATTCCATCTTAACATGCCAAAATCTTCATATTTCCATTTTAACATAACAAATTTCTTAAGTTAAAATACTCCTTCAGTAGATGCCGTTTGTATACAATAGTATATAATGAGAATATTCTCTTTTTTAAGTTTGGTCCCATCTAATTTGTGTGAATCTGACCAAATAACTCATCCTTCCATATTCTTCATTGGCACTTGCTAAGAATAGGTCTCACATTGGATAAAATAGTGTTTGAGAGGAGTGCTAAAGAATAGTCTCACAGTAAATAAAATAGAAAAACAGTATCCATAAATTGGTAGTTGAGCCTGTACACAGCGGTTTAAGCTTTTAGGTCAAATATGGTTTCAATTATTGGTTTGTGACTTACCAATATAAAACAGTCATGGTTCCTTTTTTTATTTTTTATTTTAACATGGTATCAGAGCTATAAGAAAAAATAATGCTATAGTAGCTTTTATTATATATTGTACTTTGTGACAATACAATCATAGTACTTCTTTACAAACTTAAAGATGAATTCTCTTGAGAGTAGAGTGTTAAAAATAGGGTAATTTTTAGTTTTAGGATAAATTTTCAAAATAATCTCCATTTTCGACCAACAAAAAAAATATTATCAAAAATCGACCAAGTTGGGTCACGTCAGCGGAGCTTCGCTGCTGGCAGTTATTTTTTGATCTGTCCGCACTTGGCAAGTGCGTTTTTTCTGGCCGCACTTGCCAAGTGCGGCCTGTCTGAGTAGTCGTGGCAGTGTACGGGCCGCACTTGCCAAGTGCGGCCTGTTTGAGTATAAGGCACAGCTCTCAGCCGAGAGCTGTCCATTCTAACCAAGAAAAAAAAGTGAGGGTTAGGGCTTTTTTGCGAAATCTAGATGGAGCAAGGAGAGGGTCACAAACGTAGGGCAACGATGCTGACCTTTGCAGAAGCAAATGCTCTACATGCTTCGCGTGAAGAGGACCCCGAAGCTTCAACTCGTCAACCCTTATCGCCGCAACGTACGGCGAACCCAGAAGGTGATAATCGAACTCTTTCGAACATCGACAACACACTTTACTGGATGCGAAAAGCTATTAATCGTATTGAAGGCGGGCGATTGAGAACCAAAATGATATTCGGAAAGTCGAGTGTCTCGTTATGGATATGGGGGACGAACAAGCTAAAATGAGTGAGGCTCTTCGACGGATCGAAGAGAAATTGGATTTAATTGTTTTGGGGCCTCGAGATATTGCCCCGCATGATGCTGCAGGACCAAGCGGGTCACGATCACCGCCGCCGCCGCCGATATAGGTTGCTGATGTTTAGGAGTGACAATAGTAAATGTATTTTCGTATTTTGTTGGAGAGTTTAGTGGGAGGTTGGATGTATGTAAGGAATATGTAAGAGCGATGTGTCTGGTTTCCTGTTTGTCTCATCGATGTAATATCGAAGTAGAATTTTGTTGTGTATGTAAGAGCGATGTGTCTGGTTTCTTGTATCATCGTTGTATCATCGCTATATATATCGAACTTTGTTATCAGTTGAATTTTGTTGTGTAGTGGAATTGTGTGATGTAATGGAATTGTGTTGATGTATATGAAATATAAGAAAGATGCAACTGAGAGAAGACAACTTAGGTGTTTAAGCTTGGGTGGTCTGCTCTGAAATGGCCGCACTCTCCAAGTGCGGTCATTTATGAGGGAGTGAGTGAGATCATCAAATGGAATTTGTCATCCTGATGATCGGCGAATTTGGGTACATCACTCTGGTGAATGACATAATGACCTTACAGTTGTGAAAAGCTCGCCGACAGGCTGCATTCTCAGGCTAAAACAAATGTATCCAGACACTTATTTAATTTAAACCTTATAAAACTAAAAAGAGTCGACGGACTCTTCTATTCTAGTCTCCCCGGTGACCGCGGGTGACAGCATGCACAATTAGGCCTTCCTGCTCCGCCCGCAGCGCTTGCTGCCTCTCCTCCAAACCCTCTATGCGCTCTCTGGTAGCGCGAATGCGCGCTTCATCGTAAAATACTTGCGCAAATAGCTATAGCAAATAAGAATTGTCTTTACATGATTTCCAGTAAAATTATCAAATAAAAGAGATTTGAAAGTAATATCTAGGAACGATTGAAACAAAATCGAATTCCCCGGAGAATGGACTCCGGGAAGATCGGTATCGGCCGTACATACCTTTCTTTTTTATTAAAACAATCTTATGTGTGAGAGTAGATGTGTGGGTCGTTATTCCAGATCGAGCTCCTATTATAGATTCTTTTTTTATTCTCTTTGCTACGCACCTTCGTGCTCCATACCCATGGATCACTCAGTCAATACTGCCTGACCTATCATGCTCGGCGGCTAAGGGAAAATAGGATCCGACATGGCCTCAACCTGTGAATCGGGCTTTTTGCATCCAGGACTGCTAAGATTGAGGGCTTGCCGTCGGCAGTGACGAGAATCAATGTGTCGCCGTGGGATTCAGGGCTTTGAGAGCTAAAGGCTTCATTCAGGGGGGACTAGCCTCATGACTTCCCACTGGGCGAAAGGTGCACCTAACCCACCTACCCACTCATCAATCACGGTGTTCAGCTGTCTTGCACAGAAAGACCCCTATTGTTTGTATAGTAATTCGGCGCGGCCAGTTTGGTGCTCATTTCAACAGACCCGTGACCAGCTACTGGCCGCACTTGGCAAGTGCGGCCAGTTTAGTGCTCATTTCAACAGACCCGTGACCAGCTACTGGCCGCACTTGCCAAGTGCGGCCAGTTTGGTGCTTATACCACTCGGCTGACAACTCATTTTCATTTTCTCCCAACTTATCATCCGACAGCATTCCCACTCTACAGATCCGGAGAAGATCTCCACATCTTGGCCTCCCATTTGTAAGACGACGTCGCAATAGGTAAGCCATCAGTCGCGTGTGATTAATCGCGTGCGTACTGCGTTAATTTGGCAGAATATAATTTGGGGTTAGGGTTAGGAGTGATTTGATTGTGCATCATAGAGGTTGAGATTTCATGGAATCAACTAATTTTTGCAGTGTGATAACAATGTCAAGTGGGCATATTTGCATCTTATGCTATTATGAAGGAAATTTGAGGGTTGGTGACAATCACGAACCTACATATGTCAGAGGAAAAGTTAAGTCTATTATACTGAGGAGCGGGTCAACGTATATCGATCTAGTAGATCAGATATACAAGACGACAAAGATCAGTCGTCATGAGTATGATCACGTATGACACTCTCGGGCTAGGAGTTGCAGAGTTTACCGGTGTGTTCTGGGCATTTGGACCTTCAATTGAAGATTTCAAGCATTGTAGGCCGATATTGAGCATTGATGGAACACATCTTTATAGGAAATATACAGGTTGTTTACTTGTAGCCACTGGAGTGGATGCAAACGGTGGGCTGTTTCCTTTAGCTTTTGCTGTTGTGACGGCTGAGACCCAAGATAATTGGAAGTGGTTTTTCAGCTGTATATTTCACTATATACCCAGCGCTCATCGACACCGGACAATTACATTCATTTATGATAGATTCAAAGGAATTCCTAGAGCATTGAGGGAGGGATGGCCGACAAAGAGGCATCACAACTATTGCCTACGACATATCATCGCAAACTTCAAAAAGAGTGGGCACCGAACAGTAACATTGGAAAGGAACTTCTGGGGTGCGGGTACTGCATCGGACTTACTTAAATATAATGAGCACTGTGCAAGTATTAGAGTAGAGTCCGTTGCAGCAGATGATTGGATTTCTAAAGACTTGGCAGGTGAGACCAAAAGGTGGGCTATGCATGAAGATGGTGGGAAACGTTATTGTGTCATGACAACCAATTGTTCGGAGAGCTTCAATGGCGTTCTCAAAGGAGCAAGAGCGTTACCGATACAAGCGTTAATTTCAAGAACTTTTTACAGGTTAATTAAATATTTCTATCATCGTCGGATTGATAGACATGGGTGGACTACAAATTTCACTCCTAACGCAGAGGAGATTTTGGGGAAACGTGTGGAAAAAGCACGGACTTGCTACATCACACGATTTGGTGATTATGAATGGGAGGTTTTGGATAATAAGGGACAAGCGTATGCCGTGAAGATACAGGGAGAGAGTTGCAGCTGTAATTGTAATATTCCTATGCTTCACAACATGCCATGTGTCCATGTCATCGCCGCAACGTCCAGGCAAGAATATGGTGCAAACATATCATGGTGGCCGTTTTGTTCTACATGGTATAGTGCGAACAAATATCGCCTTTCATATACCCCTGAATTTCACCCTACGCCTGATGAACGGTACTGGAAGGTTTGGGATGGACCAATTATAAACCCCCCCACGAAAAGAAGACCGCCTGGTAAGCCGCGTTCGACAAGGATTCGTGGGGAAATGGATGTTCCTCGTGAGGGCAGCGGGCACAATAGATGTAGCAACTGTCATCAGGTCGGGCATTACAAATCGTGTTGCCAAAATCCTCCCCACAATCAAGCGTACGTATAGTATACAATTGGGTTATTTCATATAGCTTGTTATATAAATTGTATAATAATTTATGCCATTCCAACATTGTAGGTCTTCATCACATGGAAGAGGCGGTTCACGTGTCTGATGTATATACGTGGACTCAAGTTAGAATGTTGATGGCCATTGGAAAATCTACTGTGATTTAAATTTATATGATGTAATTTAAATTTAAGTTGGAATGTATAGGATATATGTCATTTGTGTTGAAATATTTTGTGTATGTATCGTGCGTATTGATATACAAGTGATGTCCCAAAATTCGGTGTTGAAAATGTTGTGATATATGAGAAATCGGTGTTTTGTATATGCATCGGATGTTTATGTATAGAATTGGGTGTTTTTTCTGTATCAGTTCTCAGCTGCTGCTGAGAACTGAGCAGCAGAATTGGGGTTCTCAGCTGCTTGGGGGGTGCACTAAATGGCCGCACTTGGCAAGTGCGGCCATTTCAGTGCAAGTGCGACCACCCCAACACAGACAGAGAGCTCTTTGTCTGGGCTGTGTCTGAGGGTGCTGCACCGAAATGGCCGCACTTGCCAGGTGCGGCCATTTCAGTGCAGCACCCACACAGACAGAGAGCCAGGCAGAGAGCTCTCTGTCTGGGCTGTTGCACTGAAATGGCCGCACTTGCCAAGTGCGGCCATTTCAGTGCAGCACCCACACAGACAGAGAGCCAGGCAGAGAGCTCTCTCAGCTGCTGCTCCTTGGGGGTGCACTAAATGGCCGCACTTGGCAAGTGCGGCCATTTAGTGCACCCCCAATTCTGCTGCTCAATTCTCAGCAGCTGCTGAGAACTGAGCAGCAGCTGCTGCTGAGAACTGAGCATCAGAATACCGATACATATGCAAAACCGATACATATACATAACTGATACATAAAAACACCCAATACGCACATTATCATATACATAAACACCCGATACATATACAAAACTACCGATTTCTCATATATCACAACATTTTCAGCACAAATGACATATATTTCAAATCTTGCAAGTTTTACATATCACTCCACATGTGTGATATATGATCGAGATATATGAGTGAGATAAGTGTGATAGGTGTCAAATGTCACCTCTCATCATCTTCTTCATTTTTCAATGGCTTTCTGAACGAAGCGGTCATCCAAAGTGTCGGTTTGGGTGATACATGTTGATAACAGCTACGTGCTTCGTTACAGCGTTAGGGGCCGGTTGGGTAGCTTTTTTTCTCTTGATAGCCTTGGATGACCGCTTCGTTCAGAAAGCCATTGAAAAATGAAGAAGATGATGAGAGGTGACATTTGACACCTATTACATCTCACTCATATATCTCACATGTCCATAGCACACATGACACAAATTACATGAGGTAAACATTAAGTTTCAAAAAATAAATGTCAAACACAATATCATCTACCGAAAAATAAATTATGTTCCAAAATTCATTTCAACATCAAAAAAAACTACGGCCGCCAAAATCGTTGGAGTGCAGATTTCACACGACGGGTACGGCTGTATGTCCGAAACTGTGCTTGTTGTGTAGCGGTGTCACCCTCCATTTGTGGTTGTGTATACTGAGGCTGCGAGGTCCCAGCTTCATCCACTGTATGTTGCTGCTGCTCCTGCTGATCCGGCTCCTGCTCCTGTTGCTGCTGCTGCTGCTGCTGCTGCTGCGAAGTTTCGGCGACATCCCTCCTATAAATTCGTCGAAGATAGCTCGTGTCTGTTCCTTCAGGACGGTACCGTGTCTGCCCCATCACATCATCGATCATTTGCTGGATTGCTATCAAATGAGTGTTATACGGGTCCTCCTGTAAACCAATGACCGAACGATTGTAGATGTTAAGCAGCGTATCACCCTGTAAAACAAATTATACGCTTAGTATATATGAATCAAATAAATTTGTAATCTTAAAAAGTGTATATGAATATTATTTACCATTTTACGCTCGAGGGGCCCACGTGGCATGTACGAGAACGGGGGCTCCTGCCTAGTATATATCCATCGTCTTGTGATCCCCCAATACCATTGCATATAATCATTTACCGACACGGCATCCTTCTCCACAACATTGGCAAAATCTGTTATCCCATGCCGCTCGAGGCTCCACGATGGCAGCAGCCCATTGTTGAGGGGTCATACCTGACTTCCCCGGCATTACTGGGATCGCTACTGGGATGTGATGTGCTAACCCAAATTGCTGCATAACACGGTCCGGTACATGCATTTCAATCTCCTCCCAGCAAAATAATGGTACGTGTGCACGTCATATCGTAGGAAAGGCTAAACATGAAGGATGAAGATGCTCCAACCGCGCAGCATATGGCTCCCAGATAACCTTATAGGCATGAATGAAAGAAATACATAATTAGACGACGTGCTATTTATATATATATCATTAATTCAAAATTTACAAATTCAAACATGTGTGCTCTCTAACAAGTCAAGCTCGTTTCTATACAATTCGAGGTTCCCTTGGGGATTTTCACGAAATGATCTCGGCACATTCCACCTGTAGCCTAAGGGGCCGTTGCCATCCAATACATTTTGTCTGTATGTAGGCCGGCCTATATGTAATCTCTCCCAGGACCATACCTGTAAATATGAATTTGTCATTTATTTATAAAACATATTTATACACTTCTCACTATTACAGAATTAATAGTGTTATACCTGCAACAAGGTGCCTCATACATATATAGCCGATGTTTGCATCCTTGCCACCTTGCTTAGCTCAGAATACATATGTGCCAGCACTGCACTTCCCCACGCATACCCTCCAATTTCCTCAAAATGTTTCAGCTTCTCCAACCACCGTATATGGACCGATCCTTTGCTTGGATCCGGAACCAATAAGGTTCCGATCATATGCAGCAAGTACGTCCGTGCACATTGCTGAATCTCCTCATCTGTGGCTTCATCAGACAACTCCATATATGTTTCACGCAACCAAGCAAGCTTCACCTTTGCTCCTTGGTTTTCCATGGATGCCTGGCCCAGAAGACGCTCCATCAAATCGGCCCATGTACTATGACGTCGACCAATTTGATAAATGGGGGTCCCGGATATAGGTAGGCCGGTGATGACAGCCACATCTTGCAGAGTGATCGTCATCTCCCCATGTCTCATATGAAATGTGTTCGTCTCGGGCCGCCATCTCTCAACCAATGATGTTAATAGTGCATGGTCCAATCGTATCCACTTCAACTTCGCACATACATGTAACCCAGACATTATGATATACAACTCCACACGCTCATCTATTTGCCATTCTAAATGTCTGCGTGCGTGATCAACAATTCCTATCACAGCCTCCTGCAAACAATACCACTTTAATTAATTTTCTGCATTGGCGGCATCATAATTAAATTTTCAGAATTTTCCACCTCAAATATTCATACATGTACATACTGGATCTGCGCAGACCGATGGTGCGCCTGATCATACAAGAGCTCGTCAGTTATTGGTCCCGCCTCTTCCATTCTAGTATGTCAAACATATCCAAAATTTCCAATACGTTATGGGTATCCCAAAATAATGCATCTAATAAGAAACATTGCATGTACTTAATAAAATCGAAAAAATTGATCATATATTTAAGAAAAAATCTACTCGGGGGTAAGACTAATTAAGTTCATGCATCCTATGTATGGAAAATATTCACCCCCTCCCCCAATGACATATGATAGAGTCAGAATACATACATCTATTGTTTGTGGCTCGGTTCATTAACTGGAGATATCAACGTACCTGTTTGTGGATCTCGGTATCTGATCACCGAAAATGGAGAAGCACCCACCGTCGGATCAACGCAAATGAGGAAGGGAAGCCTCCTCCGCCGTCGCGCCCTACCCTAGGGTTTTTTTTCTTTCCGCAATTATGAATGAATGAAGGGCGTTGCTGGTTGAGGGCGTAAAAGGGCAAACTGGCCGCACTTGGCAAGTGCAACCAGTTTTAGTGGCCCGTGACTTCACTTTAAGTCACGGGCGATTGCTGCCGTTACTCATACTGGCCGCACTTGCCAAGTGCGGCCAAAAATAACGCACTTCTCAAGTGCGTCCAGATCAAAAATAACGACCGGCGCCAAAAGGCCGCTGACGTGGCCGCACTTGGTCGATTTTTGAAATTATTTTTTTGTTGGTCGAAAATGGAGATTATTTTGAAAATTAATCCTAAAACTAAAAATTACCCTTAAAATATTAATACCACATCAGATAAATAGAGTTTAAGGTGGGACTGTTAAGAATAACAACCCCACATTGAATTAAATATAAAAATGTTATGTCCATTAATTGGCAGTGAGGCCTTCACCCAAATGTTTAATTTTTTGGGTTAGAAATAATTTACTGCTGAATATAACATAATCATGGGCTACTGTTTTGACTTATGAATATAAAACAACCATGGGTCACATCCCTGTTTCTACAAACAAAACCTAAGCTATGTGATGCGTCTAGGGGGTTTAAGGAATAAATATAGGATTTTTATAAGTTGAAGAGAGGAAAATATGGAATTTTTATAAGTACTCTGGAAATGAGAGGATAAATGACCACAATTGGAGATGAGGCCTCTCTCCTGGCTTTCAATTTGAGAATAAAGCCTAAGATCTCCCGGCTAGAGTTCGAGGACACCTAAAACAATGATTTTCACAAAATAATCAAGCATGCCCCCTCTTCTAGCTGGCCCTAGCTTAAATTAGAAGAAAAATTGCAGAAATTGCAGATTTTACGAAAACCCTATTAATGCTAAAAATTACAAAAATACACACCTAAGATCTGAAAATTTCGAAAATGTCCCCGCAGGCCTAAATACAAAACACATCATTACTCCGCCCACCATATTGTCCTCAAGATTGTATCGTGAAAAACATGTGCTCACTAATCCAGATGGAGGTTCGTGTCCCCGTCCGGTTCTTACTGATCCACCAGCTGGCCTCCTTCATCTTCAATGATCAGCTCTGGATAGCTGGATCCTTGCAATAGTGTCCTGGTCTATACTTCTCGTCGCAGCAGAAACAGAGTCCATTGGTGCGCCTTTCTTGGATTTCCGTCTCTGTGAGCTGCTTACATTTACTGTCTGGTTGAAGCTCAGGGTTCTTCTCGTATCTGGACTGGAACCCTCCTGATGACGCCTTCTCTTCTCCCGTCACTACCTGTTTTCGAGAAGTGGATCTGCTCCACGCTCCTCGTGCTCGCTTCTTCTCCGATAGCATGCCCTTAACCATTCTTGCCAGACGCATCTGATCTAACAAAACTCCGGACCTCTGGACCCGTAGCTTTGCCCTGATGGTGGGCTTCATGCCCTTCATAAAGCACCCCTCTAGGGACTCTTGAAACCCCACGGACACAATCTGCCAACATCTCGAACTTATTTATATTCTCTGACCGTCCCCTCCTGCCTCAAGGCATACATCTGCTCATACATGTTGCCCCTCCCCCCCCCCGAATTTTTCCAAATTGATCCAGGAGACATGCTTTTAACTACTTCCACGAGCGAAAAGGCCATTGCTACTGTGTCCACATGTACCACGATAGTGCCTCCCCCTCCAGGCACACTCCAACGGCTCTCAGCCACTTAGTGTCATGCACCTGTGATACCTCGAAGTATCGTTCGGCCTTGTAGATCCACCCTTCTGGGTCCTCTCCTTTAAAGTTAGGCATATTCAACTTTCTAACCCTGCTCTTCGATGTGAACCGCCAAGTGCACCTCTCCCCTGATGATGGTTGTGGCGTTGTGACACCAGCGGATCGTGTGATTATAATAGTCTCCTGTAGGGGCCCTATCCTCCTCCTCGGCGTCACCCCAATCAGCTTCTTTCCAATTAGCTCCTTCATCCGTAAAGTCTTCACGATCATCTTTGTGGTATCTGGAGTCGCCTTCATACTCCATATCCAAGCCTGGGAGTCTTCCATCGTAAAAATCAGCACCAGAATCCTCCCGGGGGTCCTCAAACCCCTCGCCTACAACGTGTCACTGCTGCGTGTGCCCAATCCCTCTCCTCGGGGCTGTCAGATGCTCAAAATGAGCCTGACTGCCCTGTCGTAGCATCTTGTGGCCCTGACGAACCCGCGAGGGCCCTGGCAACCCGCCAGGGGGGTCGACGAGGCCCTGGAAAGTCTCCAGGGACTCGCCGATGCCCTGACGCACCGCCCAGTGATCGACGGTACCCCAACAGGGTCGCCAGGGCTCGGCGAAGCCCTGGCGGCCCGCCAGGTACTCGCCGGAGCCCTGGCGGTTTGCCATGGGCTGGTGGTGACCCAGTGTGTTGCTAGAGAGCCGCAGGGCTCTTGGCGACTTCGTCGGCCTCCGTCACCCTCTGGCGCCCCTTCACAGCGATTGTGAGGGCATAGATCTGTCGGGACATCGTCGTCTTCGTCTTCCAATGCCAGATCTGCGTCGAAGAGGAGCCCCCCAAGCAGATCTTTTTTTACGAGTTTCTCCTTCCTTTTGGCCACGATCTTTCTCCTTTATTCCAGATCTAGGGTTTTTCCGAATCCGATTTGTTCGCCTTCGAAGCCGTCAATTTTTGTTGTGTTATTTGCTGGGTGATTTGGGCAAGGACTTCGAGAACTTGTTGATGTCGTTGTGTTGATCAATCGTCTGTCGCCTCCAGATCAGAGAGCTCCTCGAATGCCTTCGTCCACGTCACCCCTTCGCTTTCAACTTTCTCCTCCATAGCATCAAGCTTTTCCTTGGATCTGGTGTTTGCCACTAGGATTTTGATGTTCTGATACCAATTTGATGCGTCGGGATTTTTAAAAAAATAAAAATAGGATTTTTATAAGTGTAAGCGGGAAAATATGGAATTTTTATAAGAAGAAATCTGGAAATAATGGGTTAAATGGCCACAATTAGAGATGAGGCATCTATCCTAGCTTTCAATTCGCGAAGAAAGCTTAAGATCTCCCGACTAGGGTTCGTAGACACCTAGAACAATGGTTTTCACAAAATAATACCCTCTCCTAGCCGGCCCTAGCTTAAATAGAAGAAAAATTGCAGAAATCGCAGGTTTTAAGAAAACCCCCCGAATGCTGAAAATTACAAAAATACCTTACGAAAATGCCCCTGCTTGACCTAAATGCAAAACGCATCGCTATGTGCATTTCTTGTTATTTCTCACCAAACTCAATTTTTACTCTTAAACTCTCCAATGGTTTTCTTCTCTATTCTCTTCTCTAAATTAACCAACAGATTTCTCGTCTATTCTCCTCTCTATTCTCTTCTCCATTTAATTAGTGTGAATATGGCCCCATCTAAGTAGTGGGAATCTGTCCAAGTAACCCCTCCCTCCATTTTCTTCATTAAAACTCATGCTCTCATCTTCTTTTTACTTGTCACCAGACCTAAGTTTCACTCTTAAACTCTCCCCAATGGCTTTCTTCCATCTTCTCATAAATTTTCCAATGGTTTTCTCATCTCTTCTCCTTTCTCTCTTGCATCTACTCTCATCAAATTCTGCCAAGTTTTAGGCCTTTTTAATTGGTTTTAGGTGATGGGTTTTGCTTTGTGGTCTGAAAAGAGGAGTCCCTTTGGAAAGAGATGGTAAGGCTTCTTGTTGTAGTTAAGGACAAAATGCTTAAGTTCTTTGCCACCCCTATTGTTGTAATCTGAGGACAGGCTTTATTAACGTATATGGAACATTTTGGGAGAAAGGTTGATGGAGAGGTAATAGAAGAGTGGAGGTAGCAAAAGGTGATCTCTTTGGTGTGTGATTTTCTTGAAATTAAGTCTGCATTTTTGTTGTTAGTTTGTTTTCTCTTATTGAAGGGAGAAGCAAAGGGGTCACATTGGGTTTTGGGAAGTTGAAGGATTCTTGGCACAAGGAATTATGGAGATTGCAACAACCATGATGATGATGATGATGATGAGCTATTTCTTCTTCAAAGATATCTGCTTAAGAAACTCAAATGAAAAACAGTGAGTTGGGTTTTCAAGATAACAAGAGAATGGCATTTGCTGCAATGATAAAATAGAAAAACTGAGAGAGTTACAGATTGAAGAATGAAAACATGCGCGCGTGTGCATGCTCTTTGGCAGTGATGTTGAAGTAGAAGTAGGGGAAGAGTGGTGGTAGAGAGATGTGATCTCTTTAGCACTTGAAATTGAGTTGGCAGTGTTGTTTGTTTTGTTTTTTAAGTGGGAGAGGGGGGGTCAGCTTGGGTTTCGGGGAATTGAAGGGGCATGATGAGTTGTGGATATATTGCAACAACCATGATGATGATGATGCTGCTGCTGATGATCTCTTCTTCGGAGTTCTCTGCTCAAGAAAACTCGAAGAAAGAAAGACTGAGTTGGGTTTGAGAGATTACAAGAGAGTGAGGTTTGCTGCAATGATAAAATCAAAGAATTGAGTTAAAAAGAAAAAGATGCAGAGAGAAAGAGATTGAAGAATGAAAGCAAGAGAGAGGAGATAAGTTCATCGAATTACTGTCCCCTCACAAAAGTACTAGGAACTTTGAAAGGAATATTTTGACATGTGAGTTAATAGATTTGGGTTGTTAAAATGAAAATATAAGTATAGAATTATGTAAGATTTGGATGTCAATATGGGAACACACACACACACACACACACACCCCCCCCCCCCCCCCCCCCCCCCCCCCCCCCCCCCTTCCATAATTATGATAGAAGCAGTAACTGTTATTTTTAACTCATCTTTTGGAGCTGATTAAATCCAATTTAGGAATATAAAACTTTTAAATGGAAGATTGCATGATGACATGATGAGCCTTTTTTTCCTTCGGTTATTTTTTGGTCAGCTACTTAAGTGCTTTTTTCCAATTTGGTTATTGAGAAAAAGCCATATCCATTGTTATATTAAAAACTGCCATCTTCCTCTTTTATTGCATCGATTCATGTTCATGTTCATTTTCGCTACCTTCGGCATGCCGCACTTATATGTTTCTCTTACATATGCCACTACCATGCCAACCAATATTATTCCCCGTCTCATTTAGAGCCACTCATTCTTTTCCAAACATACATGTTACGTGATACTTTTTCTAAATGTGTGCTACTTTTCCATTGTGTCATTGTTTGCTAAGGTTCTTGGATGTGTATCTATTTTATAACTTTCCTTTTGAATTTTTTGTTTGTATGGTCAAATAATACTGTCTAGAGTAACACTTGTCCATCTAAAAAATCCATTATTTTTTTAATTAAGTTGTCTTCTTATGAACAGTTCGCTACAAATTGGCATCAAATTCATGTCCTCCCATCACAAAAACTAACAGTGAATAACAAGAAATATTTTGACATAGAACTTAAGAGATTTGGGGTGATAAAATGGCTGGATATCTGAGGTGTTAATCTGAAATTATATAAGATTTTGGGTGTCGATATGAAAAAAGCCGGTTCCATTAACATGCTAGAACCTATGGTTTGTTTCCTATGAGGAAACTGTTTTTGTTAACTCATATTTTGCAGCTGATTAAATCCCAACTTGGGAAGAATAAACTTTCAAATGGAAGACTGGATGAGGACTTGATGAACTTTTTTTTCCTTTTTTTGATCGGCAACTTAAAAGTATTTTTCAATTTGGTTAATAAGAAAAGGCCATCTCCATTGTTAGATTAGCAACAACCATGATCCCCTTCTTTTTGATTCAGTTCAGGTTCATTTTCACCTTAGTCGTACCACGCTTGTATGTTTCCCGTACCTATGCCAATGCCATGCGTATTGCTTCTCGCTACATATAGAACTACTCAATGTTTTCCAAACATACTTATTCAGTGTAATGTTTTAAAAATGTGTGCTACTTATCCGTTGTATCTTTGTTAGCTTATTAGCTATACTGGGTTCTTGGATGTGTATCCATTCTACGATTTTCCCTTCAAATTTTTTGGTTTGTATGGTCTGATAACACTCCCAGAGTAGCACTTGTCCATCTAAAGTCCATGGAATAATTTACCTTAGTTTTAAAATGAGTTGCCCACTTGTGAACGATTGTCTATGAGATGACATCAAATCAATATACGCCCATCACAAAACTAAGAGGAACTAACGGATGGAATATTTACCTATAACTTAAATAGAGTTGGGGTGTTAAAAATGAAAATATGGAGATTTGGGATGTTAATATGGAATTAGATAAGATTTTGGATGTTGATATGGGGGAAACCCTGTCCAGAAGCATGCCTAAAACTTCTGGCCTGGTTCCTTTCAGCTATAATTGTTAATTTTAACACACCTTTTTCAGTTGATTAATTTCCATCTTTAGACTATATAACTTTCAAATGGAAGATTGCAATAAGACATGGTGAGACCTTTTTCGTTTAGTTTTTTTGTTCATCTACATAAATGCTTTTTGCCATTTTGAGTAAAAGATAATGATATCTCCATTTTTAGATTAGCAACTACAATTTTCCTCTTTTATCCCCTCGGTTCAAGTTCATTTTCATCTACCTTCATCCTTCTGCAGTTGTTTGTTTCCCTTGCCTATGCCAATACCATGTCAAATGATTCAATTCTTCGTCTCAGTGAGACAAACTCAACTTTTTCCAAACAAACATAGTCCGTGTTATTCTTTAAAAGAATGTGTGCTACTTATCCATTGCATCATGATAGCATAGCTATACTAATTTCGTTTGTGTATCTATTTATAATGTTCCCTTCGAATTTTTTTAGTTTGTATGGTCTGGCAATACTCTAAGAGCAGCACTTGTCCGTCTAAAAAGCCATGGAAGAATTTACTAAGTTTTTACTATCAGCTGTCTACCTGTTAGCGATTTTCTGTGTGTTGGCACCAAATTCCTATCCGAGGCTACTATGTGTGGGTGATGTCCCACCATAACACCATCATGGACAGTTGGATGATAAGTAGGCCTACCTCTTTGATGATGCAGTTTAGGGTCCTACGACCAATGAGCAACTGAGCAAATTCCACTAAACATAGAAGGGTTAAGATGAAGAGTGACAATGATAAGACTTAAACCGATAGATTAGCTTTAAGGTGCACAATGTAAGCCCAACTTCAAACCCCATCCAAGAAATAGAATAGAACAAAGTGTAATTAGTCGAAAACCCCCAAAGTTTTTACTTAGACCCCTTTAAATTTTTTCATGTTCACTTAAACCCTTCCCCTGTTAAGTCCCATGGCCCAAATAAAATTTAATTGTTTGAGGACCAAAATGTCCACTTTTTCGACGTTAGCTCATGAACACAAACACTTATCCTTTTCTTTATTCTTGCTTCTCTTGTTATTGTTTTCCTCTCTTCTCACTTCTTTTCACTTTTCTTTTTCTTTATTCTCACTTCGTGTTTTCACTTTCTCTCTTTTCACTTCTATTTTGTCTCTTTTTCTTCTTTTGAAATGTGATGCGACTTGGGGGGTGCAACGGCCTTAGTGGCAAACTTGTGATTTTAGGGTCCAATGATATTTTCATAATATTAGGAAATTTGAATTATAAATGTACTATGGATGGTTCATTAGAATTATCGAAGATTTGATAAAAGAATTGAGAGTAGGAAGATTTAGATGTTGAGAGGTTTTAGACTTTTATCTTGATCAAAATCTAGGAGAGCGGCATCATCTCGAATTAAAGCCCCATGTCTTGTTATCCTTATTTCAAATTCAATAAAAATCTTGTCGTTTCCTCAAATCTTCTAAAACCCCTAATTTTATCCTACCCGTAGGCCTCGGTTTGTAGACGGATGCCTTCTTAGGCCTCTGCGACAGTATTTTGAACACATCCGACCTTCTGATAGGCTCGACGATCACAATGACTTCGTTCCGAACTACGAGGAGTTTGAATATTATCATGATGATGATCCGGACTTCGCAGAGGACGATGGAGGCTTTGAATGGACCGACAATAAAGGAGGCCCGCAAGGCTACGACTGGAC
This sequence comes from Scilla litardierei, assembly GCA_030789695.1. NCBI lineage: Eukaryota > Viridiplantae > Streptophyta > Magnoliopsida > Asparagales > Asparagaceae > Scilla > Scilla litardierei. The sequence goes on along the minus strand of CM061134.1, from coordinate 218,195,214 downwards.
CGTAGGAGGGCCACACAGGGACGGTGGGCCATGTGACAACGGATGAGCTAGGAGGAGAAAATCACCCTATTTGGAGTAGCGTGACCCACGAATTTCATGCACCACCTTGAGTAGAAGGTGGTTCTTTGGGGGCAGAGTAATGATGTGACTAGTGGGTGCGACGGTCTTAGTGACAAACTTGTGATTTTGGGGTCCATGGATATTTTCGTAATATTAGAAAATCTGATTATGTATTTGGGATGGGTTCATTGGGAATATCGAAGATCTGAGAAAAGAATTGAGAGTAAGAAGATTTAGATCTGGGAAGATTTTAGGCTTTTATCTCGAATCAAAAAGCTAGGAGCGTGGCATCCTTTCGAATTGAGTCCAACTATCTTGGTATCCTTATTTGAAATTCGATAAAAATCTCATATTTTTTCCAAATCTTTTACAAAAACCCAAATTTTATCCTAATTCCTCTTGCATGTCACATCAAAATGTCTCACTCATCTACCTGTCTCAACTAGAAGTTTCGTTACATTACATAGAATTCGACATATTGCATAGTTAAGTTGGACCAATCAAACCCAAATAGAGTAAATTCCAAATATAGAACAAGTATGTAAATTGAGTTCTTAGGTTCGAACTAGATTGACATCATAAAATTTTAGTCAAAAATAATGCAATTGCTCTCTTATTTCTGCAATTTTTAATCCTTTAAGTAAGGTATAAGGTTTTGGGTTTTGGGTTTTGGGTTAATAGTTTTTGTTTCTTAGAAGAGGTAAGTCAGACATATTTTGGGTTTTTAGATGATTTGGATTTTAGACTTTAGAATTAAGAGAGAGGAGCAAAGTGTTTGGATTCCAGGTTTTAAGTTGTCACCCGATCCTTGGGTCTCTGAAGAGAGAAGACAGAAGTGTTTGGGTTTTTGATGGCTTTGAATTTGGGTTTTGGATGGATAGTTTGGATTTGTGTATTAAAAGAGAGTTAAGTGTTTTTGGTTTAAAGATTCTGGTTTCTAGTTTTGGGTTTTGGGTTTTAAGGGAGATACAAAAAGAAGGAAAATAGTAGTATTTGGGTTATAAATGATGGGAGATAAACTTTCCATGGCCATTAGCATGGAACTAAACATATCTATTGATATTAATGTTAGCTAACATTAATATTAACATGGACTAACATGAAATATACAAGTAGTTTAACATAGAAACATATTAATGTTAGCAAATTAATATATTAAAATGTTAAGCTAACATACTAACATCAAGTAGAATATGTGAGTTTGCTAACATAATCATGGCATCATAAATCAAAAAGCTATAACATCTATTGAAGTGCTGGAAATAGCATTCAGTCTTCAAACACTGCTATTTTCATGAAATTGCAGTTAGAATTAACATGTTAAGCTAACATACTAACATAGAGTAGAATATGTGAGTTTGCTAACATAATCATGGCATCATAAATCAAAAATCTGAAGAAATTGTCAACTACAAAGTTGTAGATATGGCAGTTTTACATACACCCACCAAATTTCAAAAAAGAATATGAAGTGTGTGATTTATGGTGCTCAATTTAGTAACAGATGGCAATTCTGCAGAAAAATAAATCAACTGCCTCAACTAAATCAATGTATTACTCAGTGGATTTTTGGTGAGGAAATGGTGAGAAATTTGTTTAGGAAGTAAAGGGGGTTGTGGTAGATGAAGGGACAGTGTCTTTTGGTGGTGGAAGTGGTGGTGCAAAGGGAAAAGGGGGAGGAGGAAATTTTGGTCAGAATTGGAGGAGAGGATATGGAGGAATCTTGGAAGAAAGCTTGAAGTTCTTCAAGGAGAAGAAGGGCTAAAGACTATTAGAAGGACTTGTTGATGTAGGATTTCCTAACATCCTAGTTAGGATTAGTTTTAGGATTTGTGTTTAGTAGGAATTGGGTTGTGATGCAACATGATTCTGTTTCAGATTTTCTGTTGAAATACCCTATCTTCATCTGTGTAAACTGCCCATTGTAGAATAATAAAATTCTAAAAAAATTATATTAGTGTAGCTCATGAAATTATACCCCATGTTCATATATAATTTGACATATGTTCAGTTCAAATAATAGGAGAAAAAGGGTTTTGTTTTCATCATAGCAGATTTCAGCCTGTTTTGACACCATGTACTAAAACAGTGATAACGACCACAATACTTAATGAAATTAGATGATTTAAGATATTACAGAAATAAGAACTTCCTAATCTACAACCCTCATGTTATACAACTTACCTAGATTTGATCGTAGTTATGAGTAATACATTGATTTAGTTGAGACAGTTGATCTGTTTTTCTGCAGAATAGCATACTAAATTGCGCACCATAAATTACACACTTCATATTATTTTTTTAAAATTTGGTGGGTGTATGTAAACCCGACATATCTACAACTTTTTAGTTAACACTTTCTTCAGAATCTAACTGCAATTTCATGAAAATAGCAATGTTTGAAGACTGAATGCCCTTTCCAGCACTTCAATAGATGTTATAGCTTTTTGATTTATGATGACATGATTATGTTAGCAAACTCACATTTTCTATTCGATGTTAGCATGTTAGCATAATATATTCCTATGTTTCTATGATTAATTCCTTGGCTATGTTGGTTCATGTTAGTAATCACATTTAAGCCATAATTATGTCTATATACTAATATGCAAGCCACCATGTTCCATGTGCTACCATTACCTTGTCCATGTGCTACCATTACCTTGTCCATGTGCTAATGTTAATATGTCCTTAGCATGTTAGCTTAACATGTGAACATATTAATTTGCTAACATTAATATACTTCTATGTTAAACTACTTCTATGTTTCATGTTAGTCCATGTTAATATTAATGTTAGTTCATGTTAATATCAATAGACATGTTAGTTCCACGCTAATGGCCACGTGTTATACTCCATGTAATATTCATGCTAATGTCCATACTAATGTTCATGCTAATGTCTTGGATGGCAATATCTTCATGTTAGACATGTCTATTATGTCATGTTAGTTATGCAATGTTCATGTTAATGATATATTCCTTATAAGCATTTTTGGTACCATGGTCATGTCTCAAGATTTAATGGCAATAATGCTAACCTTCATGTTAGGAAGGATGCAATCATATGTTATATGTGTTATTTGGACACATGTGAGGCTATAATGAATTGTTGATGCGATGTTTGTGGTTAATCCCGACATCGGCGTAATTATGAAAGAAATGAGAAATTGTGAATGCGGTAATGGGGACCGCCTAAATGAAAGTAACGAGAAATTGATTCATAAATTGAGAGAGAGGAAAAATGAGACGAATCTAGAGTCTTCAGTCCATTCTAAAATGGGTGAAGCTTTAGATGTGGGTTTTGGGTGACACGTGTAAAGAGTATGTCTTAAGGAGCGGACATATGATAGATTTATCACTCGCTTGTCACTCCCGTGAGAGGGAGTTGACTAGAGTTAGAGAGGCCGGTGGTGTACTCGTGATGCACCATGCGGTAATTGATGGTTTGCTCTGTTTGTCCCAATAAAAACTGAGATGATAGATTGTCTCACTCGCGTACCTTGCCTCGTTCGGGTAGGGAGTTACGAGAGGCCCATCCAGTGCTCGTGTCGCTGGTTGAGGTACCACTTTTCACCCGCCCTGGGTGAAGTCCTGCTCCTTCAGTGTCCTATTATTTACACGGGTTTTCAAACATGTGAATTGATAATTTAGAATGATTGTCTTATAAATTATAAATGTTGTTAACTTATGTTTATTTGTGCTTCTGTTTACTTTAATGTTGTTATCTCATTTTGATGTTGATCTACACCTCTGTTCATTTTAATGCCACTATCCTTAGTTAACATGTTCATATGCTTACTTTCCGCACTTGCATGTCATGTTATGGCTACTTATGCGTATTTTTCAAGTTCTCTTTTTAGTACATGCATGTTAGGCTCGGTGACCTTACTTTTTGTAGACAACCCTTCTTAGATAGGTAGTACCCTTGTAGTGTTGAGCAACTCTGAGACTGGTCCCTACCTAGTGTTAGATTTTCTACTGGGTCACGCTGTGACGTGTCCCACATTGTGATTTCAGGACTGATTGATAGCATGAGTTGTGTCAGGGAGCTGGAGCTGTAGGGCTAATGTGAAGGTTGGGTACTTGAGAATGGGCTTGGTGAGTGAGATGAGAGTGAGAGTGTGTTGTACCTTCTGGGTTTTGTTTGGTGAGAGTGGTAAGGTGATGTATATGAAGTTTTGTATTTGAGGATATTGTAAAGAAAGATATGATGTAATGCTAATGATGTATAAATAAAATCAATCAGTTTCCATGCTGTCTTTTGATTATTTCTATGTTGTTCCTGTGTTGTCTGTGTTGTCTGTTTGGTTGGAGCATTGTCTATACTTCCCAGCACGTGCATAGTGGCCTGCGGAATTTTCTGTTCCGAGCAGTACTTCTCCTCTCTCCTCATTTTTCTTTTCACACCCGTAGTTTTGGAAATACATGATATGGATTCGTACTTATCGAGTATCCTGGGAGGTGGGTCGTGACAGGTGGTGGCGCAGGTCTATGAGTAATACATTGATTTACTCATTGAGCATAAATTAATAAAACTAATACTTGAAAATATGTGTTGGTCATGAAATTCTAATAGAGCATGTATGCATAGACCACCTGGAAAACCATATTACTATGAGTAATATTACCATATACACCAAATAAATACATGACAACGTATATAGTACAATTTACCATTCTAACTGCCATTACATATGTAAGGAGCAGACATATGACAGAATGCACCCTCCTACTTGTATTAATATATCCAATTAATAGGTATCACGGATTCTCCATGTATGTAGGTTGAGGATATTGTCTATCATACACCATTATATTACTCGTAGACTCCCCCCTTAGCTCATATTGTATATCTGTGTAATACATATAATACATACTCCCATGCATATTATATACCCAATTACATGTAACTTGGTAATATAGATATAAATATTACTTGGCCCGTATTGAATTATTAGCATATAATTCAATGTATTACTGAGATAATATACGTATGTTGACTAAGTTAGGTATTCCCAAACTCTACATAATTATAAATATATATTTATTGTTATATATTACACCAATACACTTGTTCTAAAACATGGGCCACCACCTGTCACGACCCGTTCTCCAGGATACCCGATAAGTACGAATCCGTATCAGGTATTTCCGAAACTACGGTGTGAAGAAGAAAGAAGAGACGAGAGAAGAGAAATACTGCTCGGAACAGAAAGATTTTACAGGCCACTGCGCACGTGCTGGAAAGTACTGATGATGCTCCAACTCAACACAAAAACAACATAGAGAAACACATTGTATAAAGAACAAATAATTTATTTTATTACATCATTTCAAGGAGTACATCATACATCATCTGCACAATGTGGTACAAAAGTGGAGAACAACAAAAGAAGAGAAACCTCCAACCCAAAAGTACAAAAGGTGTCCACACCCAGTACAACACACCCGCTAATCTACCCCATGAAAGTCCAACTGAACGAAGTCGCCCGCATGCTCTACCTCTGAACTGGGAACAACCTCTGGTGTCGTGACCCGCACAGGCTACACTAGTCCTACTCCTGAAAACCACAAAAAGGGGGCACGTCAACGCGTGACCCAGTAGGAACTCCTAACATCGCTAGTAGGATCCATTTTTAGGAAAGGGCATTGTGGTCCTTAAACAATTAAATTTTAACTGGATAAGGGGCCTTAAAGGGAAATGGGATTACATGATTGAAAACAATTTGAAGGGCTTAAGTGATTTTTGAGTAAACTTTAGGGGAGTTTCGATTTAATACCCCCACAAAACATAGAACGAGATGATGAAACTAAAGAATGATTCTTTCATAGATATTATATGGTTAAGAAACTAAGGGATTCTTCTTTGGAAACATTGACTGGGAATACAAATGCCGTAGAGATGCCAGTAAGATAATTCTTAGAATGTTTGTGTAGGATACAACATTTGTATGTATGTGCATCCAGAACATGAATAAGTATCACCAACATTAGAACACTGTCAAGCGGGATCTTATCTATAAATTTAAAGATGCATGAATGAAGACACTTGAACATTCATTTGGAGTAAAGGCAACAACCTCACTTCCTTCGTCTGTGTTTGTGTTTTCATATAAACAACTTAACAATGGTTTTGACATTGTTTAAAGTTTAAACACACAACTGTATATTTTGGACCTAGATGAATTAAGGATCACCTGCATAAGCATAATTCGTTTAGGGTAAAGATGAAAAATATGGTATGTGTTCTCAAATGACAATGCTCTTGTACCATATCATTGAAGTATCGTTTTAATTTCATTTTACAAATGGCCATGAAATCAGGAGCTGCTGGTACAAGGTTTGACATGTATTGGATACATGGTCTTTAAGTTGCTTTTGTTTACAGGTGCAACTCTATCGGATACTGACTAGCTGGATATTAGTGAATCCTTACTTCCGGTATGCATGCTTCATATTTAGGAACTAATGATTTAAAAAAAAATTATTTTATTGAAAATCTATAGGTACCTACTTAAGGAGAAGAAGCGAGGGAGAGCTCTTGATGCAGTGGCAAATTTTCACCTACAAAATGGAGCTGTAAGGCTTATCATCAGTTTTGTTTGTGTTTTTTTAATGCAATAGCAACTTTGAAATTATACTTGAACCTACTGGGACAGCTAATAAACTGTTTTAACTAGTGTGCTTTTCTTATTCAGCTCCCTTCTGTTTCATCTGGATTTTCATACTACATATTGATACTGTAACCAGTTACATTGGCGTATTTTTATCAGCCTAATACAAAGTGTATTGAAATGAATTCCGGAGTATATGAAGTGATGATGATTTGAAATTTCTCATATCGAACATTTACTACATGGGCAGTTTGAAGTAAGCAAAACAAATATGTATAAAAACTCTCTTGAGGATAATATTGCCGATGACAATCTAGGTTCATAATTCAGGTTCACTGTCCAACTCAGGGATCATGATGATTTTAAAGCCATAATTACTTTCTGTATTTGTCATATCAATGAGACGAACTTTTCAAAGTAACATTGGTATATTTCGTTGCCAAATGCCAACAAAGTACTTTGGCCACATCCATCAGTAAAACAACCACACAGGCACGTGCAGGGTGGTTCTGATAATTGGTACAACCCTGCAAATACCTCCTCGCTCACTGTAAATATTTGGACCTTTGACAAACATCAGGGTGTTCTAATTTGGTCCACTTCTACCATGAAAGATTTTGGAAAACTAGGTCGACAAAATGAGTGAGTGAATTTTGCTCTACTGAAGACCACTAGAAAATGAAGCTATTTTGGCTGTTGAAGTAACTTCTTGTGCCATTTGGCTCTGCAACAAAATTAAATGAATGGAGTGGAAAAACCCCAACAAAATCTGAATGACTATAATATTTATTTTGTTGGCATATACCTAGAAAGCTCAGGAGTGATTTGCATGAAATAATAATTCCGGTTAGTACACAACAGTGTCTAGTGTCTGCAGAATATGTTATTTGAATTAGCTTGGATTGATCCAATATCATCGAATGCAGTGTTTAAGCTACAATAAAGATGTTGCTGCAGTTAAATTTGAACAAATGAATCAGGTTTGTGCCGGTTTCGCTGTTGGTTTAAAACATCAAAGGAACCTTGAAGTAGAGAACATTGGGTGTTTCTGATCACATGTGATTACACATTGACAAAATGTTGCAAGGTCGCCCAGGCAAATAACTGCACGTGCCTATGGTTATTGTAAAATTTCTTTTAAAGGACCAGGTTGCTCGTCTATTGCATAGAATTTAAGGTAAACTCTGCCAAAATATAAGCATTGAAAGTATGGAATACATTTCCAAATGTAGTGTCAATATGAGATACCAAGGTTGATCAGTATGGATATGTATTGGAGTTTTAGGACCTCATAGCTTATTAGGGAAACTTAAATTTATCCGGAAGCCAAAATATGCAGAGGTTGGACCAACCCTTTCACTGCCACAAAGTTGTAGTGGGTAAAACATTTTGATGTTCCATAAATCATGGACTTCTTTCTCTGATTTACCAGTGCTATATGAAAAATTCTTTTTTAAAAGGTCGTGGTGAAAGTAGAGAACTACTGAACTTGTCTATATTCATTGTTAGACATTTTGTCCTCGAGACTTACCACAGTTCAGTGATTCTTATTTCTGCGATGTGATGTGTAAATATTTTTCTTGGCATAAAGATTTTAATTTCTATGCATTTTGTATTAAACGTGTAGATGGTTGAGATGATAAACTGGATGGGAGATAACTCCGGAAAAGGCATCCAGCAAAGTGGGGGGATTATGGTAAATTATGTGTACAGGTAATTTTTTTTAAAGAAAAATAAAAACCTATGGCTATCCATGACGATTTTTGATGATTTTGACACTTTAAAGGCAAACCCTATTTTGACATGCATCAAATTTCAGGTTAGATAAGATCGAAGAAAATGCTCAATCATATTTCAGCACGGGTCATATCAATGCTTCATGTAGCCTTCATCAGTATTTGAAGTGATGTGCGTTCAGAGCAAGATATGGTTCCTGCTGGACACGAATATTTCAGGGAGTAATGGTGTAAACCTTTTCGTCTGAAGAGGTACATACTTGTTTTGTTTCCAGAATACAGATGAATATCATTGTATACTGGTATTCAAAAATTTTGTTCCTAAATGAACGCAATTTGGGCACAAGGACGACTCATTGAGTTGTCTCTTCTATCTACATTCTGAGTTTCCAATGTAATATCATAATTCATAAGCCCTTTCTGACCATTGTTGCTGTATTTGTCGCTTCTGCCGGTTTCCTGCAGCCAACTCAGAGGATTGGTTTCAAATTGAAATGAAATTGGTGTTTATAATTTTTTTCCAAAACATAAGGTGAAATTGATGATGTACTTTGGTCAAGAATCTGTTGATGCCTCATCATGTACATATTTACCCCCATTCAATAATGTTTTTTTTACCGTGCAAGGCCCGGGGTCATATCAGAATTTTCTTTTCCTTTTTTTGACTTGTTTAACTGGAAGAGAATATGTAACCAAATGGATTTCCAGAGAAAAAACAAATAATTTTCTTTAAAAGAAAACAAAATTCTGATATGACTCCGGGGCTTGCACAGGAAAAAAAAATTACTGAATGATATAAATATCACCCTATACGGAACACAGTTCTGTATTCCTTCTAAGGTATTTAAGGTTCATGTTTTTTGAACTACACGATATTGTTTTCCATTGAAAATTGTAGTGAGCGCATAAAAAAACAAGTGCTACAAGGCAATCTTCAAAAATTCTCGACAGAAAAGGAAGAAGAAACAAATGTAACATTTAAACATGTAGATAATCATATCAGCAATGGATGAAGATTTTGATCACAAGACCTCAATTATTGCTAACATATCCTGCTAGATCCATAATATGTACAAATCGTAGCTTGTATACCATATACAGGGCAAGACTTCTGCAATTCAACAGTTCCGCAATCTCTATATGTGATGCTTTGATCAAGAGATGTATGTACACAGGCATGCATATGTTTGATACCACGTGGAAGATTGCACATATAACGTCATATGGAGCAAAGATGCGAAGGCTGCTTCTCATTCTTCATTCTCCATATGGCTTGTTTCCAACACATACTCCCTCATCAGCCTAGTGTTAGATTCATCAACCATCTGACAGAAGAGAATTTAATGGATTGAAATCGGCTGGGAAGATATATATATCTCTAGCAATGCCTAAGGACTATGTTACATGCCTTGAAAGCCAGTTTCTGGAGGTTGTCCCACTCGAAATCTCTTTTCATATATGCAGATCGTACCTGAATTGATAAGAATTTTGAGAAACGAAATCGAATAGAATCAAATAGACCAAATTACCTTCCTCTGTTATTATAATGGGTAATGCTAACCTCCAGAATCCGCAGAGCTGCCATCCATGAAGATAAGAAATATCAGTGTCCCTAATGTGTCAACGGTATGCATTTTCACGTTGGAAAGTGTTTGATCCTATGGGAATATTTATATTTGAATGCAGACAACATGACCGTGCAAACTGAAAGAGAAACGCAGTTGTAGCACAATGCAAACCGACATATTCTTTAAAACCATCTAGGCGTTCTAAAAATAAATGCGGTTAAGACAAATGCAGATATATTTTAAGCATTTAGGGAACATCTATTACCTACTTGGGAAATAGGCAAATTGGTTGGCTATATGGCTCTTAAAAGTCAAAACTATAATGTGCTTAATGTATATTATGTGGCATAATTTCTTCAGCCAGCAGCAGAAAACTCCACTCCCCAAATTCTCTTTTAGACTAATCACACCATTCATATTGATCACTGTTAAGAAAAATAGTCTCGTATTGGAAATAATAGAAAAGGGGAGGAACATAAAATTGGATATAGGCCTATACCTAATAGCTTAAGTTTTTAGGTTAGACCCTAGATAATCTTCACCATTTTAACACATTGTGGGACCCCCAGCTGCAAATCATGTTCTAATTTAGTTAGCATGGCTTCCCATGCGTAGGGGTGGCACCTGGTGGGTTTGAATTAGGCACATATTATATCCATATCTGTTAAGATGTATGTATGTACGTATATGCATATGTATGTGAGCAATATGGGCGTCGACCGGCTAGCCAAAGATGAAAATGTGTGTGTACGCGGTCGCGCATGCAATATGGGCATCAGCTAGCCAAGGAGGACTTTGATTTTTTTTTTAAGTTGTTGCATACATTCTAAAACCCAAAACCCTAAATATTGGTGAACCCTGGGGATATCTGACATTCGATACATTCGTTACAAAAAGTTCTATTGTTTTAAAACACCATTGAACTTGTGACGGATGTATAAACGAGCAAAACTACTTGGATTCATTTGAAAATTGATAGGTTGGATCTTTAGAATATGAAGATCAAAATAAACATTTTGAATCGAAAGGAAAAATATGAGTGTGGATTTTCCGCAACCAAGGGGGAAATTTTCATCCTTATGTAACTAATACACATTATTCACTACATGCACACAAGTCAAATCCAACTAGCACTAAGCCTATCCAAACCATATTCATTTTTGTTCAGATTCAGATCAAGTTTTGGGTACTTTCTAGTATATTTAAATATTTCTACAAGTCGAAAAATTAATGCACAAAATAAGCATTAATCTTCTGTTTTATACAATAAATACCAAATGAAATCTAATAAACATAATCCTTGTTAGAACCCTTATGATCATCTTATGACTAGTAGTAGTTTGGCATCCCAATTTTTTAATTAAAAATTCGGATAGGGTCATCGGTTAGTGGGTTTGGATGCAAGCATAACCATTTCCATACCCAATAAGCTCTTCAAATATGAATTTTAAATCTAAACACCACCCAATATATATGATAGATCTAAAATTACGATCAAAACATGAAATTTTGAATCAAGCTTGGGTCGGTTTAGCATGTTAGGGGTTAGTATGTTAGCGGCCTCTGTTGCCGCCCTTACTTGTAACTGCTCTAATTTAATTAACATGTGTTGCATCAAAGATTTATGATCCGTTGAAGCTTGGCATGGCCTATCAAGAGGTTCTCTTTATTCTTAGTGGTGTTTGGCTCAAAGCATTCCAAGTTATCAACACAATGGGGCTGAAGTGCATTGGAGCATGTGGATGGCGACAAACCTATTTTTTTGTGATTAGATTAGAAGTCTAGTATAGGATTGACTCTACTAGGGATTGGAGGTAAATGGTGAGAATACCCATTTCATACACTTATACACATGGATTTGGAGGTAAATGGTGAGTATACCCATTTCATACTCTTATAGACATGCATGTGCATGTGTATATAAGAGATGTGTATATAAGAGTATGAGATGGGCATCCTCGCCATTTTAGCTCTAAACCCTAGTATACTGACTATACTAAATTTCTAATCTACGTGTACAATTGCTTACAATCTTAACCCTGCTATGACAAATGCTAATTTCCTTACAAATGTTTTAGTTTGTAACAAGGCTAACTTAATTGTCAAAAAGTTCTAGGTTCGGAGCCCCTGATTCCCGACTTCCCCTAATCTTTCTTGGCTATTGTGTGTAGGTCTTAGGCCAAGTGTATATGGAATCCACTCGGACATTATACACAATGTCGGTAAGCCGTAGCTCCAATACCATACTTTCATCGTCAAGAATAACATGTAGTTTAGATATTTTATGTTACAACAATTGATGACGCATATGGGATCATATGACTAATCGTATGCTGGGTGATTATGGTTGATAACCATGACCAAAACATACATCCCTCGTGGTCCCTAAACCCAAAATCCACCAAACGTCCAACATAACAAAGGGTATGTCACGAAAAACTAGTTCTTAGCCATGTTAAGAAGCTAAAGGCATCCACGAAGACCATCTGCACTCACAGGAAGGACAATGCAAGGCATGCTAACTAGGCATCAGACGAATACAACCGGTATATTGATCAAGGTCATCATCCAACCATCTTCAATGACCAACAGAAACCTAACAAGATTGCTTTGACAACAACGATGAGACGGGTCAGGGTGATAACAAGGAGCAACATCTAAAGAAGAAATGGGAGAAGTGTAATCCTCACGATGAATATATCCATCGTGAAGAGCATGATGGAAAGGATCAACAACAAGATCCAAAGAAGTCACATAGCATATGAACCTAGACCAAAATGCAAAAGGTTGAAAACTTGTAGGGTTGACACGTACATAAGCCGGTTGATGCCGGTTGATTCCAACCGTTCATTAGACATATATACTTGGAATGACGGTATAGGAGTCCCTTCATAAGAGGAACTTAAAGGAACCCCTTTCTTGGAAGGACATATTGTCCACTTTAAAAAACTACGATGGGACGAATGAACCAGGTGGCCATGTGCAATACTTCATAGCGATGATGTAACTGTACGATGTAATGATCCATATCTTTGTAGGATGTTTGACACCCATGTCAAGGATAGTGCAAGAGAACGGTATCAGAGACTCCTTCCCAAATCAACACATGGTTTCGAGCAGTTGGCTTTGAAGTTGGTGCAACATTTTGCTTAAAGTCAAAGGTCAAAGAAGAATCAGGCAGTGTTGATGGGTATCCAATAAGGAAAGAGCAGTTGAGAGCATTTGCTGAGGAACTTTCTCAAGCGAATCAACATTAGGGATGAGAATGGGCAGGCCCAAAGCCCGATTGGGCTTCCAAATGGGCATGCCACATCATCATCCCTACAATTCCTTCACAAATTTTTCTAAAATTTGTGAAGGAATTGTAGGGATGATGATGTGGCATGCCCATTTGGAAGCCCAATCGGGCTTTGGGCCTGCCCATTCTCATCCCTAATCAACATAGAGGATGACTATTGTTGATGTCTCAAATGATGTAATACTAGAAGTAACATGTGCACATAGTGCACGGCGCAAAAACAAATCCCCACGAAGAAGGTGCGGTGGACGCGCGCAACCGAAAAGGAGTGAGAAGTGTGGGTGTGTGTCGGTATCATCGGGGGAAAAGGTGCGAAATGAGGGGGTTAAAATACAAAACAAAACCCCAGTGGCAAACTCGTAAATACAATAGGGGGCGGGGTTTTTTCTTTTGGAGGGGATCCCCATGACCGATGTGGATAATGCCACGTCGGACATGGCCGTGGGAGGGGTCCCCCTCAATTGTTATACAGATTATGACCAATGTCTTATGCCCTTTAAGTATCTAACTTAGCAATTAATTGATCCGCTATTGTAATGTTCCTAATCCATTGTGTTAATTTTCTATAACAAATTATGGCATTTTAAATACCAAATTACTCCCAAAAAAATTTTAAAAACTTTTGGGGATTTTCACATATTTTTCTGAATTTTTTGAGTATTTTAACTTCAAACATGTTAATTCGTTAATCCTATTGGACTAACCTCAAACCCAATTCAACCCTACTCACCCATTACTTAAACATAGCCCCACTAACATTCTCTCTCTCCTACCTTCTCTCTCCCCCATTTTTTCTCTCCATAACTCAACCTTTTTTCCCATCTCTGTAAAAACAAAAATCCAAAACACTTTCTTAATTATTCTCCTAACTCTCTTCTCCTTCCTCTCTATTTTCCAGGTTATCTTCATCACCATCATAATCACGATCAGCATTATCCGCATCATTCATGTTGAACCAACAGAAGTAGCAGCTACATCAGCTACGGTCGTAGAAAAAAGCTATAGCCATTAGCCACCAAAAGAAGTAGCGAGCAGCACCTAGCAACAGTAGTGAAAAATAGCAGTGACAATAATAACACACATCACTTGTTTAATGAAATGACTCAACCACTGTAAGTACCTGTCACTCCAATTTCTTTAATTTAATATTTAAATTTGAACTTTATGTAAGTTTTTGTTTTTGAATTTACAATTCATTTTTAGTTTTATGCATGTCACCTTTATTCAATTTTGTTGGGTCTGATAACTTGATACTCCAGCTTCGTATTCTAGTATAGTGACCCCGAACACTCACGCATAATCTCGTCCGACAAACAAACTTGCAGCGACAGCAAAGATGGCTCTAGTTATCTCCTTTTTAGGTATGAACTTGTTGTGCCTCCTCTACAGCAGCTAGTACTTGGGATTGGCAGGTATTGCTTTTGCCCATGAAATTGATATGGTTACCTTGCCTTGGCTTCGAGGATGGTAGATGGCTCTTTCATCCTGGTAGTCTAGCAGTGGGTCATTAGCCTATGAAATGGAGACGAATCTGATTTGGACAAGGTCCTCTCTGGGTTAATTTCCACACTCTGATTTGGACCTTTCACATGTTTTGGGGTTTTAATTTTCTCAAGATTTCATTGCTTCATTCCTTTCTTCTATAGGCTTTACAACTAATATCATCTCTCTCCCAATCAATGTGGAACTGAAACTATAAATTAATTAAAATACTTAAAATAAATAAAAAAGACTCAAAATAACTAAAGACTCAAAGGACTCAAAACTAAAATAAAATTAAAAATTAAAAGTATACTATCTTGATCGGATCCCTATCAACTTCTTACCCCTTTTACATCCTTTATAAAAGCAAGGCATGCTGATGATCTCACGACACATGATGAATTTATCGGGCATGCGTGATATCATGTCCCACCAAAGCATGTAGATGATGTGAATAGTATTGGTGAAAGTGAGTATCGTGTTTTTTTGGGTGAAAGTGGTTTGTGAATGTGGATGTTTGAATTCTTGTGGGTCCCACACAACTTTATTGTGTGTTTTTTGTGGCCACGTCAACCATTTTCACAATCAAAGAAGCTAACACAAAAGAGCGGGACGAATGAAAGTGAGGGTGAGAATAAGTGAATAGTGGAAGGAATAGTGGAATCTCCCACTTTCACAACCAAATAAACCAAAAAGAACAGGCCGTAAGCCGCTTTAAATATGAACATACTAAGTTGACATGTGCGAAAATAAAAGGTCATGTAAGTATTGTCATATTCAATTCGATGGGTGGATGATGTCCTCGTATAGGATGCGGATGACAATCATTTGAAGTCCTGTCAATTCAATTTACTTGGTTCACCAGATAGGGTGATATTTGAGAAACATTTTCGGATGAGTTAGACTAAATGCAACGCAGACAACTGCAGTGCATTGTCCTTTTTTGCCAAAAAAAAGATGAAACGTCACATCAGAGGACACTGATGTGTCCTCTTATGTGACGTTTTCAGCCCTTTTTAGAAAAAAGGACAATGCACCGTAGTTGTCTGCGGTGCATTTAGAAAACCTCTTTTGGATAAATGGCTAAATGGTGGATAGCATGTAATGATGAAAGAAGGGGTCTCATCATTTTCAAGATTAGGGAAGTTAAGCATAAAAATAAATGGCAATTATTCATTATAGATTTATGGTCCACTGAATGTTGACATGACCCATCAAGGGCATGTTTATTCTTATAAGGATCCGGCCAAATGCGTTGAGGGTCTTCAGCCCAATAGGACTGAAGGGTATTAAAGGCAGGCACATATGTGGATTGCTATCGATCCCTTTTATTCTAATCAAGGTAGAATTCTAGTATATAATGAACTCTCTATGGCTCGGATGTAAAAGGACAACGATACCCCTTTTATACCCATATATATGTACACACACATAGTGTATACATGTGCAAGGTATGCATAATTTTAACCCGAGATACGACAAACTTAAACTATTTCTCTAGAAAGAAGGCTAACATAATTGTCTAAGTATTCTAGGCTGGGAGCCATCCCAACCTCACTTTACCTTTCTCACGTATTGTGTTAAATAATTGTCTTAGGCATGGGCATGTATTATCCCTTTAGATGTCAATCAAGGATATAGCATCATTTCTAGCGATGATAAGTTGTATTTACAATACCATATTTTCATTGTCTATAATACAGTGGTTTAAATATTCTATGTTGCAGCATGGTATCAGACTATGTTTTCATCAATTTAACTCATCATGGGACCCTGATCCCTTGATCATTTGTAATATGATTAAATGGCATCTTGAAAAGGCATAATTCAAATCTCATTGATCACCTCTCTAATCAGTTTCCAACTACAACGTCAATCCACCTCAATTTTGAGGGGGAATATAAAATTAAAGTTGGTGTCTCGGCCTATAGTGTGTGTTCACCAATTTAACTCATCATGGGACCCCAGTATCCTACTTTAATTTGTCTTAACAATCATCCTGTCCTAAAACATAGCTACATAAAAACGTGTGATTTGCATGCTCCTTGCGTTATTGGAAGACTGCTAAATTTTCGATCACTTGGTGCAAGACAAAGAGAATGCAAAACACAATGTGTTATGATATAGATATCAACATGACCTGAATTTATTGACCGAAAGAGGGGTGTGGAGTGATTTTTTGGCCGCTACTTGAATTTTTTTTCCCAGTTCCGCCAAACAACCAATGCAAAATTTGAGACAGAATTCATAATTGCATTTCCAAGAGCCCCATCATGGACATTAGAATCTCAGACACCAATGCATTCACTAAGTTGTGGGGTGGAGGAATCTCACCTAAACCCATATGCCTGGGTGACTCCCGCATGAGCTTGGAAACGAACTTGTTCCCATCGTTGAGAGAGTTCCGGTTAACGAAGTCCATCAACTCTTCATACGCCTCAGGGTTATAGCTCTGATCGATTCGATTCGATTAAATCGAGAGAGAGAAAGAAGAGTCCTTTTCAACCCAAAAGTAATTGCGAAACTAATTAATCAGAAGAACCTCGAGCTGAGCAAGAAGGATCTTGACAGCAACGTAGGTGAAGAAATCATGGAGGTTTCTTGCAGCCTTCGCTTCGGGTGACGCCTCCCCAAACCCTAAGTTATAATAAAATTTGCAAATTAAATGAACGAGATGGAATCCACAATTGAATTGATTTCAATTTTAATAATTACCCGGAACAAACATCTTATTGCATCGAGTGGGTCCGACGAGGAGGCCCAGATAGTGGCCACGCCTGCGGCGGGGTTTGCCGGCGGGAAAGAGCGGGAATGGCCGATGAACGCGGGATGACACCAGAAATGCGCCTTCCATGATAAGCAACAACTCCACCGCTTCCTCGCTGTTCAGCCCGTTTGCTGACGCCCACTCCCCCTATATCCTGATTTGATTAATAAATAGTAAATTCCGCTGTTGACGAACGAGCTTGAACATAGAGTTTGGTTTTGTTCATAAACAAAATCCATGTTCAAGCTCTGTTCATTTACTAACCGAGCTCTAAAAACATGTTCAAGCTTGTTCGTTAAGCTTACCGAATGAACGTAAACGAACGTAAACGAACATTTACCAAGCTTGTTCACGAGTAGTTAATCGAACGTTCTGTTCGTTAACAAGACTTATCGAGCTTGTTCGTGAACATGTTCGTGAGCACATAATCAATCTTGTCCATAAACAGATTTTCAATTAAACAAACGAACGTCAATTTTTTAATCAGGAATAATACTATTTAAACATAATTGTCAATGACTAAATTAATTAAATAAAAGGATTAAATATTTACAGGACAAAAACAAATAAATCCAGCATAATTACTCTATAAATCCCATTATAAGCGTCCATTTCAAGTATAGTAAAAAATATAGTATTTGTCTAAATTTACTATTTTCGGTACATGTTCGTTCACGAACACTTAACAAGCTTGTTCATGAACATCACTTAACGAGCGTGTTCACGAACACTTAACGAGCTTGTTCACAAACACTTACGAGCTTGTTCATGAACATAAATGAACGAACACAGTTATGTTCAAGCTGTGTTCGTTTATTAACCGAGCTCTAAAAATCTGTTCAAGCTTAGTCATTAAGCTTCCTGAACGAACGTAAACGAACATGTACCGAGCTTGTTCACGAGTAGCTCGTCGATCGTTCTGTTCGTCAACAGCCCTATTGTTGGACCATGGACAATAAATCATGGTGTCAATGTGCTAATATGACTGTGGTATATGCTGATATTTTTACGGAATGATTTTTGCTAATACGAGTATGGACGTTTTTTCTGAAAAAAAAACCAAAAAATTATACAAAATTTGCAAAATAGACCAACTTCAAAACTAATAAACAAAATCGACCATCTTTCCTTCACGTCAGCACCCAGCAGATGACTGGACTGGACGCTGACGAGTAATTTTCATCGTGGCCAAGTTGGGTGATGTGGTCCACCCACCCGTGGCCAAGTTGGGTGATGTGGTCCACCCATTTGGTCGCAGTTGACAACCGCAGCCAAAATTCGCACCTAGCTCCTCCGAGACAGTAGCTCCTCTGATTCGAACTTCGCAAAAACACATCTTCCTCATAAAAAACCATAGTGGTCGACCCATATTTTCCGAGTAAAAAATCTTGGATGAAGCCATTTCCTTCAAAGATCACCTGATCCGACACTAGAGGGCGCCAGCAAACAAAGAAACAAACGGATCTAGCTTGATTACCCATCATTGTAAGTTTTACCCATCACTCTCTATAATGAAAAAAATCGAGTTTTAGGGGAAAATATTTATATATGTGTGTTCTTTGAAATACATAATGAAAATGTAGAAAAGAAAATTTGACTTAAAAATTTTCATATGTATGGTTATAATTAGTCCATTAATTATGAAGGTGTTTGTTCATAGTTATAATAATGGCTAGTGAACGGATTTTTCTCGCATGCTATTTTGATGGATATTTATTGATTGATGACAATAATGAACCGAGGTATGTCGGGGAGACGGTGAAACTAATTATTGTGAGAAGATCGTCACCGTATTCCGAGGTATTAGATCGGATATACCAGGGCACAAAGATAAGCCGTCATGAGAATGCATTGAATCTGGAGTTCAAATGTCCGATAACGGATCATATGTTTATATCTGTGAAGATCAAATTGCGGCGATATGGAGATTCTGTTCAGTTCAACGGTCAGCTGAAATTTGCATGGAAAAGGATGCAATAATCGACACCCACGTGATTAACCCACACGACACAGTTGCTTGCATGCTGAATATGGGTACCGACAGGGTAGAATTTATGCCATCTTCTCCAAACCAAGCGTACCATCCTATGGAGAATATAACAGGAAAAGGGTATCCGTACTACCCATAAGAGGATTCGTAAGTATCGACACCGTGGACGTATTAGATAAGTTTATGTGATATCTATATGAAGTAATTTCGATATTCTAAAAATTTTACTTTTTCATTGACATTAGCAGGTGGAATGTTGCGAGACAGTGAATTGAAATTCCTAAATATGGAGGCCATGCAACCTACTCAACATACATGCAAGGCACATATGTACATGATTTGATGCCCAAGCAAGCGAACGTGCTTGCTGAAGATATTGGTAGACCCACAAATATTGGAACATTGACGTCTATGGCGAGAGAGGTGGACGGAGAAAGTGATGGCACCGATAACAACGAACATGTTGGTGCATGGGAATATAGCATGCAGTATGATGTCGATCTAAATGCAGATGATACAAAATGGATACATTAATCGGTTGCTGCCAATATGTATATGCTATTTAAAGAGCCATTACCAGATGAAATAGATGAGGAGCAATGGGTCAATGCTACAGTTATAAGAAATATTCAAGAAAGTCATATGGAAGAGCGAAGGATTCACGGTAGTAGTGGAGTGTTCAAAGTCGGTGTTCTATATGACACAGAGACTTACTTACTGAAAGCAATTACGGAATGGAGTTGCATGCACAATGTATCATTCAGACCAATCAAGTCAAACACGACATGCTATTACATGATATGTGGCCTAAATTATAAGGCGAATCTGCAAATCGAATATGAGGCGAGTCGAAATTGTCCTTGGAGGATTCATGCAGCAGTGGGGGTACAGAACAACGGTAAGGTTCAAGATAATGAAAAGTAGGTGAGGAACATACCTACAATAATCACATGCTGAATACTGATCATAATCAACACACAACCGCTTTCATTAGTACGAAGATCACGCCAATGGTGAATACAAATCTTGATATGACACCAGTAGATATCCAGTATGCCATACATAACATGTTACACATAAGAATATCATATTACAAAAATATGGATGGCTAGATCGAAGGCATTGGCGAGGATATTTAGTGATTGTGTGGAGTCATACCAGAGACGCCAACAGTACCTAGAGGTCATCAAAGAAAGCAATCCTGGAACAATGTATAAGATTACATCAGACACTATCAAGCCAGTAGTGGTACAGTTTGCATGAGTGTTTTGGTCATTTGGACCATCAATTGAATGTTTCTATCATTGCTGGTCGGTCCTAAGTATAGATGGCACGTATTTGTATGGAAAATATGATGGGGGATTAATAGTGACCACATGAGTGGATGCAAACGGTGGGATTTTTCTGTTAGCATTTGTTGTTGCATTGGCTGAAAATGTAGAAAATTGGAAATGATTTTTTTATGTTAATACCTAGTGCTCATAAAAACCAAACGATTACCTTCATTTCCAATAAAATGAAAGGTGTTCCAAGAGCACTACGAGAATGATGGCTGGCTACTAGACACCATAGGTATTGTCTTCGATATATCATTGCAACTTTCAATTCGAATGGATACTGAACAGTTACATTGGAAAAGCACTTATTGTGGGCTGGTAATGCATCGGACCTACTTACATATAATGCATATCGTGCAAAGATTAGAGCAAAGTTCATTGCAGTAGTTGAATGGATTAATGTGGACTTGGATGGGAAGACAAGGATGTGGGCAATGCTTGAAGATGGTGGGAAACGCTATTGTATTATAACAACCAATTGTTCGGAGAGCTTCAATGGGATTCTCAAAGAATCCAGAGCGCTACCGATATACGCGTTGATTGCAAGAACCTTTTACGGGTTAAACAATTATTTCTACTATCGTCGACTTGATGGACAGCGGTGGACGACAAATTTCACCCCAAAACAAAGGACATTCTTGGTGCACGGGTGCAAGAAGCACAGTTTTGCTATATCACACGATTTGGTGATTATGAATGGTAGCTGGTGGATAATGAATGACTCGCGTATAACGTGACGATGGAAGGCGACCGTTGCACATGTACGTGTACTATTCATATGTTTCATCACATGTCATGTGTCTATGTGACAATCACAGTGTCCAGACAGCACTATGATGCCAACATATCATATTGGCCGTTTTGTTCGCAATGGTATAATGTGAGAACATATCACATTTCATATATACCGTAATTTCACTCCATACCTGATTCACACTATTAGAAGGATTGGGATGGTCCAATGATAACTCCCCCTGAAAAAGAAGACCTCCCAATCG
Source organism: Scilla litardierei (assembly GCA_030789695.1). Taxonomy (NCBI): domain Eukaryota; kingdom Viridiplantae; phylum Streptophyta; class Magnoliopsida; order Asparagales; family Asparagaceae; genus Scilla; species Scilla litardierei. Next base: position 218,173,362 of record CM061134.1, on the reverse strand, counting down.
GCCAAGATCGACTCAGATTCGTGGAGCAATGGATCTTCCTCGTCAGGAAAGTCATCAGAAATGTATCAATTGTCATCAGCTCAGCCATAAGAAATCATGTTATCGAAATCCTCCCCACACATCAACGTACGTTCTTTTTACATTCATGTATTTTATAGTACTTGTGAACTGCTTGAACGCGTCTCAAGTATGTGATGCTTGAGCGCTACTCCCAAGTGTAGGAGGACGTCAAGTAATAAATTTATATCCGGTGAGACCGGGTCGGATCACGGGGACAAGTCGTTTTGCAATCACAAATTCAATTGATGTAGGAAGGGTAACGGCGGTTAACAACCAACTACACTAACGGGGTGGAAGTGTGTGAAAATGTGTGTGAAACCATCTACCAAACCAACATCCTAGGGTTCGAGAATCGGAGAGGCAAATAGGCGAGGAAGCTTGTGTGGTGTGTGGGAATGAGGTTGCTAAGCATATGGGTTCAATCTGAGGATAACTCAATTGTCTTTCCGGCTAAGGAAAACGCAATCGGTGGATGTGGCATTTTATCGAACATTTGGTGTGCAATGAAAGTAGGGTATGAAAAATTGAGATAATAAACAACCAAGCATACAAGAATGGTACCACTAGGCAAACTCCACTCTAGGGACACCCACTAGGATCCCTAATTCAAATTATATCTCATCAATTCTACCACATAATCATTAAAACATGCAAGATTGAAAACCAAAGCCAAAGCAAACACAAATCACCATACAACCACACAAGAAGAAGATCTAGCTCATTATAACAAGAAAAGAGAGATTTTTACTTCTAAAAACATCATCCATTATCATTACAACTCACTAAATCAAAATACACAAGGTGAGGGAAAGAGTTCACCAATATCTCCAATGAAGAACAAAACCCAAACCAAATGCTCCTCCTTGCTTCTTTGTTGCTCCACCAAAACCCTAACCCTAAGATGAAGAATGGGAAAGAAGGAATGAGGGAAAAAGAGGGGAGGAAAGCCCAAGAAATAGACTCAGAATTTCGGGTCTGAAAACAGCCCAAACGGGTCGGATCCGCGCCCAAACCCGCAACTAATGCCCAAATCTGCAGAAATTTCAGCACCGTCACCCTGTCTTGCAAAAATTCTAGAAAAATCATCCGACCTCGGAATGACGCGTTCCAGGCGGCGATGGAACCGTAACAAAGTGTACTATCACTGAAAAATATCAGGAGGCCGAAATATATACTGGAATGTTAGCAGATTTCTTCACAATAGGGGGCAAATCTGCAGAAATTTTCAGCACCGTCACCATGTCTTGCGAAAATTCTAGAAAATTCATCCGACCTCGGAATGACGTGTTCCAGGCGGCGATGGAACCGTAACAAAGTGTAGAATACCAGAAAAATATCATTATGTCTGAATATATACTGCAATGATAGCAGAATTCTGCACAAGAGGGGAAAAGCAGACTTTCTAGCCCAGAAATTTTCAGCACCGTCACGTTGTCTTCCAAAAAATGTAGTAAATTGCTCCGACCTCCAAAAATTCTGGAAAAATATGCGTTGGAATCGGGACTTCACGAAATTCAACTGAAAAATAATAGAAGACCAAGATGAAGATGCTAATAAGCTGTAAAAATTATGTTTTAAGCATATAAAAACGGTAAGCTCCAATATTAAGTGATATCATCAAAATGCGCGTATCGGAGCCAAAATGAATACAAATTATGCATAAAATGCCATTTAATGAGGGGTAAAATATACAATATTGAACCCTAATCACACCCCCCCAACTAGCTTTTTGCTAGTCCCTAGCAAAACAAGCGATATATTCGGATTCACAATATAGCACACATCAAACTGCACAATATTCATGGCACATGAAATTTTTTCAATATAAACTCAATTCCAATATACCAACTCATAAAATAGAGCAAATCCAAGACCAAAACTCCAATATGGCTCAAACCAACAAAGTACAAGCAAATTTTGCATTCATTGAGATTAAAACATAAGCGTGTCATAGTATCACAATCTTCAAGAACTTGGCCATAAATAACACTTAGCTTTCTTAATTCATGGAAGTTTGATATGTGGATCATGCTTATTCATGTTTTTTAATATGAAACTTAGAATGACCCATGTAACGAGGGTTCGGTCAATGACTCCCAAATCAGAAGATTTTGGGGCATTAGGCCAAAAAGGACCCCGCGGACCTAGTAACTCGAATCACCTAAGATTCACTTATTTTTCTCTCGTGCACTCCCCTAAATCCTATCTTTCGACACGAATCCCCAATGTTTCATGAGGACACGGCTACTTGACAAAACTAGAAGAACGATGCACTTATTCTTTTTTTTTTTTTCTTTTTTCTTTTTCTTTTCTTTTATTTCTCTTTTATTTCTTTTTTTTGATCCAACACACCAATCAACCACTCCTCAAGCATAAACCAAGCGTATATCCAAGGCCGAATTCCATCAAATTGAACACCAATCTACACTAATGACTTAATCCAACTCGTGCATCACAAAGTTTGTACAAAACTAATTCAGACCACATCGAAGACAAAATTCATCGAATTATGCACTAGTTTTATGAATAGCATATTAAAATTGATCTCATGAAGAAAAAGCAATAAAATGCATGCCAATCACAATGTAGGAGTTTGAACATAAGATTTGAATCCGAAAACATGCACGAAGATGAAACATGCAAGAGACTAAGCAAATAACTAGCAAGAGAGTAAGGAGTGTAAATGATATTCTTGCAAAATGATTGGTGATGTCAAAATGGATGTCTCCAAACAAAAAACACAAAAAAAATTTAAAACGAAAACAACTAACTAAACATCCTAAAACCACCTACTACTCTCCCCCCAACTAAAGACAAACATTGTCCTCAATGTTGGAAAAGTAGAGGTTTATTGAAATAAAACTATCCTAAAAAGCATAGAAAGTGCATTAAATTAAAATTTCTATACTACTAGAAGGATATCACCGGGGTCAAAAGGAGGATCTCGGAAGTATAACGGTGAGGAAAGTTGCTGAATTAGATCTTTACGCTCCTCCGTGAGCGTCTTCCCTCCACAAATCACTTTGGACACTAGCAACACACCAACAAGTGCTCCCTCCATAAAATTTCCAATCGTTCCCTGCGCGAGAGATGGTGTGTCAATCCAAAGCCGACACCGTTGCCTTTCAACAAAAGTGATCCAAATATAGTCGTCAACATAAGATAAAGAATTTAAATCAAGTTGACGAAAACTCCCTAAAGTGATTGCGTCCATCTACATATGATGCATGCCCACGGGGGGGAGGAATGATGGATTTTGGGACAAGATTGGAGGAGAGCATGGTTCGGACTCCACCAAAATGATCGATAAGCTCATGGCCCTACTAGTCTCCTCCTCCACTCCATCCAAAATTTTACGCTCGTCCTCTCCATCTTCACACAAATCTCCTGCAAGGGAAGATGAATCCAAATCAGATAATAAAAGTTTTTGAGTGGTTTGATTACCTTCTCCCAAGCAAGATGCAAGCAATGCGAGACTAGAAATGATCTCATGAATATACTGGCTTCGAGTCTCCATGCTCTGCAGAAAATATTGGGATTGAGCCTCCTGTGTCTGAATAAGCAATTGAAGTTCCTCGCCCAAGGGTTGCAAGGGTGCGTCCACGATTTGCTCTCCTTGGTCAAGGGATGCTCCAATGCTTTCCTGATCTGGCGCTAATGGATCACTCCCTGAAGTCCCATCCAATGGTCGTGCCATATCCTCCATGGACTCCAAGTACTCCCAAGCATCCACAGGTGACATGTCAAATAGAGCTCCATCGTCCAACATCGCCATGTAGTCCTGCATCTCCTCCTGCAGTCCCTCGTAGAAAAACTGGAAAAGATGGGCCATCGTGAATCCATGATGTGGACAACCGCTTAATAAATCCATGAACCTCCTCCAAGCTTGATAGAAGGATTCACCGTCAATTTGAGCAAAGCCGGCAATGTTGAGCTTCAAAGAAGTGGTCCTGTGCAAAGAAAATGAAAGTGCATCATACAAAGAGTTTATGCCGTTCAAGTCCATAACTTTTTTTTGAATTTTAATAAAAGAAAATGAAAATAAAGATAGCAAAGGACTCAAAAAGTGAAAAATAAAGAAATCTCAAATCAAAAAGTGAAAAATAAAAAATCGGAAAAGACTCACACTAATAGTGGGAAGTATCTCGCCAAAATTTTCAAAATCAATCGAAAATGTAAATGCAAAAACCGTTGTCCCCGGCAACGGCGCCAATTGCTTGAACGCGTCTCAAGTATGTGATGCTTGAGCGCTACTCCCAAGTGTAGGAGGACGTCAAGTAATAAATTTATATCCGGTGAGACCGGGTCGGATCACGGGGACAAGTCGTTTTGCAATCACAAATTCAATTGATGTAGGAAGGGTAACGGCGGTTAACAACCAACTACACTAACGGGGTGGAAGTGTGTGAAAATGTGTGTGAAACCATCTACCAAACCAACATCCTAGGGTTCGAGAATCGGAGAGGCAAATAGGCGAGGAAGCTTGTGTGGTGTGTGGGAATGAGGTTGCTAAGCATATGGGTTCAATCTGAGGATAACTCAATTGTCTTTCCGGCTAAGGAAAACGCAATCGGTGGATGTGGCATTTTATCGAACACTTGGTGTGCAATGAAAGTAGGGTATGAAAAATTGAGATAATAAACAACCAAGCATACAAGAATGGTACCACTAGGCAAACTCCACTCTAGGGACACCCACTAGGATCCCTAATTCAAATTATATCTCATCAATTCTACCACATAATCATTAAAACATGCAAGATTGAAAACCAAAGCCAAAGCAAACACAAATCACCATACAACCACACAAGAAGAAGATCTAGCTCATTATAACAAGAAAAGAGAGATTTTTACTTCTAAAAACATCATCCATTATCATTACAACTCACTAAATCAAAATACACAAGGTGAGGGAAAGAGTTCACCAATATCTCCAATGAAGAACAAAACCCAAACCAAATGCTCCTCCTTGCTTCTTTGTTGCTCCACCAAAACCCTAACCCTAAGATGAAGAATGGGGAAGAAGGAATGAGGGAAAAAGAGGGGAGGAAAGCCCAAGAAATAGACTCAGAATTTCGGGTCTGAAAACAGCCCAAACGGGTCGGATCCGCGCCCAAACCCGCAACTAATGCCCAAATCTGCAGAAATTTCAGCACCGTCACCCTGTCTTGCAAAAATTCTAGAAAAATCATCCGACCTCGGAATGACGCGTTCCAGGCGGCGATGGAACCATAACAAAGTGTACTATCACTGAAAAATATCAGGAGGCCGAAATATATACTGGAATGTTAGCAGATTTCTTCACAATAGGGGGCAAATCTGCAGAAATTTTCAGCACCGTCACACTGTCTTGCGAAAATTCTAGAAAATTCATCCGACCTCGTAATGACGTGTTCCAGGCGGCGATGGAACCGTAACAAAGTGTAGAATACCAAAAAAATATCATTATGTCTGAATATATACTGCAATGATAGCAGAATTCTGCACAAGAGGGGAAAAGCAGACTTTCTAGCCCAGAAATTTTCAGCACCGTCACGTTGTCTTCCAAAAAATGTAGTAAATTGCTCCGACCTCCAAAAATTCTGGAAAAATATGCGTTGGAATCGGGACTTCACGAAATTCAACTGAAAAATAATAGAAGACCAAGATGAAGATGCTAATAAGCTGTAAAAATTATGTTTTAAGCATATAAAAACGGTAAGCTCCAATATTAAGTGATATCATCAAAATGCGCGTATCGGAGCCAAAATGAATACAAATTATGCATAAAATGCCATTTAATGAGGGGTAAAATATACAATATTGAACCCTAATCATGAACTTACTTGTGTTCTAACTTAATCTAATATTATAGGACGTCATGTCATAGAGGATGTGGTTCAAGTCATTGATGCAATGGTGTATTTTCACCTAATTGGAATGAAGATATATGTGTACACATCAAGAAACCTGTCGAAGCCACATTCACTTCATTCAATGTTGGATTTTTTTCCCTACTTGGAATGTAACAAAATTTTGAGAATTTTATGTATTTTATATGAGCTTTTTATGGGAGTGTAAATTTTAAGATTATATGGGATGTTATATAATGCACGCATAGTTTATGTAACTGCGATGAAATCAATTTCTCCGCCAGTTGTTGAAATAAATTGCTTTCAACTTATTTAGTGTGGTATATATGATTACAGCAGAGAGCAGCTCTATGCTGATGCAGATACATAGGTTTCCCAGTTAATTCTGGCCGCGATTGGCAGCCACTGCCAAATTAAAGTGCAGCTCATTTTGGCCGCGGTTGCCAATCACGACCATAATGAACTGGGAAACATTGTTCTCTGCAGCATCATCGATCTACTCTCTCTGCTGCCATTTGCTTTGTCTAGTGTTTTAAAGTGTGGGTCATCCAACCCACCCTAAAGCATCTTTTGGTATTTGTTCTTATCGTTAAAATTATGTCATAATATTAAATCAATGCCTTGATCTTTACCATAAAGCATTCCTCAACAAGTATCAACATTTCTTAAAAAAATATTCAAATGCATGTGGAATGATAATAAAACTGCAGCAATTTTATGACAAGTTGAGTGCATCCAGTTGTATGATACAAAATGTGATACCAATACCAAGGATCTAGTCCCAATAAAAACAACTACTACTTTAAGAAGCATCCAACGCACATATTGAGCAATAGCATTGAAATGATCAAAACATGTATCACACACCGTGTATAACACTTGTCGCAGATATCACATATCTCACACATATATCACATATCACATGGCTCACACTTCTCAAACATATCACACATATCTCACACATATCTCATATCTCACGTCTCACATTCAAACCCACATATATGACATATAACAAACCATAGAAAATTCAATTTTCATAGCAAAAGTTAGAATTTGATAATATTTACATCCATTCAATATTTACATTCCATGTTCATAGAAAATTCAATGATCACATTTATTGCTGCCTACGTTAAAAATATTTGCATGATTTGTTAGCCTAATCCTGAAGGTTTCATCACAAGTGCGGAAGAAAAGCGGATCTCACCTCCGGCCATTGCTTCTTCAACAAGAAAAAAAAGGTAAATTTTTTTTCGCCGATTTTGATCTTCTCAGTCTCAAATCAATCCTATATGATGGTGTATTGTCTGAAAATTGAGTGAATAGACTGAGGGACCAAAACCCTTATTTATAGATTTTTAATTCGTTCCATCAACGATAGTAAACTGATTAATTTTAGTTTATTGGGAGTGGTTATTATAACCGTGGATCACACCAACGGGAGAATTTCCATTGGGAAAATTCCAACATTCTCCCACTTGATCCACGTAAACCGTTATTCCCAGCAAGAAACAAAATACATGAATCATGGCGACAAGTCCTTTTAAAAAGCAAGTATTTTCTTCCATGTATTACAATGTATTATGTTTCTCAACATAGGCTATATATCTTAATGAATAAACCCCACCTTTATTCATGGTCCAAACTTAATGATCTTTCTCCTAATAATGTATCTAAATGTGCACAACCATAATGTGAAAGCATCATAACAAGAATTTCATTAAATGACAATGTTATTACAACGAGGAACTAAGTCCCATTCTATCCACATGATCCTTAAATTTCATTGGTGGCATGCCTTTAGTTAAAGGATCTGTAATCATTAAATCAATCTGAAAATGTTCAATGACGACTGATTTATCCTTAACCCTCTGTTTTATGGCTAAGTACTTGATGTCAATGTGCCTACTTCGGCTACCAATTTTGTTGTTATTAGCCATGAAGACCGCAGCTGTATTGTCACAATACATTCTTAGTGGTCTAGAAATAGAATCCATAATTCTAAATCATGCGATGAAATTCTTAATCCATACACCATGTGATGTAGCCTCAAAACAAGATATGAACCCGACTTCCATGGTGGAAGTAGCAATCAATGTCTGTTTTGCACTTCTCCATGATACAGTCCCACCGGTTGATAAAAATATGTATCCAGAAGTTGATTTTCGAGAATCAACACATCCAGCAAAGTCTGAATCAGAGTAGCCAATGACTTTCAAGTTGTCTATCCGTCTGTACATGAGCATGTAGTCTCTGGTTCCCTTAAGGTATCTCAATACCTTCTTTGTAGCTCTTCAATGTTCAATGCCTGGATTACTCTGATATCGTCCCAACATCCCAACAGCAAATGTAATGTCAGGTCTAGTACAAACCTGAGCATACATTAGGCTTCCAACAGCAGAAGCATAAGGAATGTTTATCATTTGTTTCCGCTCAAGGTCATTCTTTGGGCATTGGTTCAAATTGAATCTATCACCCTTCACGATGGGAGCTATACTTGGTGAACAATCCTTCATCCGAACCCTCTCTAGAACTTTATTAATATATATCTCTTGAGACATTCCCAGAGTACAACGCATTCTGTCACGATGTATCTTAAGTCCAATAACATAAGATGCATCGTCCAGATCTTTCGTATCAAAGTTTCTAGAGAGATATTTTTTCACCTCATATAGCATTCCCTTATCATTGCTTGCAAGCAAAACGTCGTCCACGTATAGAATTAAGAAACAAATCTTGCTCCCACTGACCTTCTGGTATATACATTGATCCACAACATTTTCTTCAAATCCAATTGAAGATATAACATCATGAAATTTTAAATACCATTGACATGAGGCTTGTTTCAATCCATATATGGATTTGTTGAGCTTGCAAACCAAGTGCTAAACGTTACTAGAGGAAAATCCTTCAGGTTGCTTCATATATACCTCTTCCTATAGGTCTCCATTAAGAAAAGCCGTTTTCACATCCATTTGTTGCAACTCCATATCAAATTGTGCAACTAATGCCATGATTATGCGAAGAGAATCTTCTTTGATACAGGAGAAAATGTCTCCTTGTAATCGATTCCTTCCTTTTGAGTGAATCCTTTGGCAACGAGTCTGGCCGTGTATCTCTCAATGTTACCCAACGAGTCTTTCTTTGTTTTAAAGACACATTTGCATCCAACGGCTTTCGCCCCTTCAGGTAACTCAACAAGGTCACATACCCCATTTGATGCCATCGAATTCATCTCATCTTTCATAGCATCATGCCATAAATTTGATTCTTTCGAACTAATGGCTTGTGAAAACGTCTCGGGGTCATTTTCGGCTCCAACATTAAAGTCTGATTCCTGTAAATACACAACATAGTCACTAGATATTGCTGATTTTCTTGTCCTAGTAGATCTTCTTAATGCTGTATCAACATTCTCTTGAGGATCATGTTGATCAACTGGTTGCTCATCCATCAGCGGTTCTTCTTGAACAACAGGTTGTTCAACCGCTTCCGAAGTTTCTTGAACAACTTGATCTACTGGATCAATATTAACATGTGGTGTTTCAATTTGTCGATTAATGCCCATTTGAACTCGAGGGTCACTATTAACGACAAATATTCAATCAGTTGATGTGGAGGGCTGATCACCAGCATGACCCCTTTCAGAAATAGAGTCCTGAAAATGATCGCTCCCACTGATTATGTCCTTCTAAAAAAATTTCGTGTTTCTTGATTCTACAATCCTAGTGATATGAGATGGACAATAGAACATGTATCCTTTGGACTGTTCGGCATATCCAATGAAATACCCACTAATAGTCCTAGGATCCAGTTTCTTCTCTTGTGGATTATGCACTCTTACTTCAGAAGGGCATCCCTAAATGCGTACATGGCGCAAACTTGGTTTCCAACCTTTCCATAACTCAAAAGGCGTCTTTGGGACAGCCTTAGTTGGAACTCGGTTTAATATGTACGCTGCCGTTTTAAGAGCTTCAGCCCATAAGGATATAGGAAGTTTGGCATGACTGCACATACTCCTAACCATCTCCATTAAAGTCATGTTTCTTCTTTCAGCTACACCATTCTCACTAGGAGATCCTGGATTGGTGTATTGAGCAACTATTCCATGTTCTTGAAGAAACCTCGCAAATGGACCAGGTGCTTGACCACCTTCAGTGTATCTACCTTAATACTCTCCTCCCTCTATCAGTTCTCACGATTTTAATTTGTTTTCCATATTGTTTCTCTACTTATGCCTTAAAAACATTAAAGGCATTTAACGCTTCACTTTTGTTATGAAGCAAGTAGATATACATGAAACGTGAAAAATCGTCTATAAAGGAGATAAAGTATTTTGGACCACTTATGTCACGCCCCGCTTCCCTAAAATGGAGGCGAGACGTGAAAAGGTCCGCACGAGAGTGGGGTTGTGAAGCTCCAAACCCGATAAGCGTCAATTAACATAAGCAGGTCCCTGTAACCACAAACGGAACAACAATAATAATACAAGGAGAGACAGAAATAAAATCCTCATATCTCATAATTGTCCAACATTAAAATTAAGTTCAACATCCAGAAAAGCCACCAGGCTAAAAGAAAGAGTCTAAAGGCCCAGAACAAGGCCAACAAATGGAACAACGTAGCTAAGTATAGGTGCTACGCACCGACAACAAAACAGCAGTCTAAAACAAAAGGGAAACACAACGAAAACACTAGGACTCGTCCCCAGTGTCCACGTACTCCCCGTCAAACACAAGCTCGGGCTCGGCGTCAGCAAACACCTCGTCCTCAACAACGGACTCAGGCTCGGGATCTAACATGTGTCACCCAAAAGAGTAAAGGGGCACATGTCAGCAAGGCTAAAAGACTTGGGCAAGGAACTGAAGGTAAGGCAACTAGCAACCTAGCAGTTATAGTATGATGCATGTCATGACAAGTATAGCATGAAAGTGACAAGTAAAGGAAGTACACGTAGCAAGTAAGTCACAGATGGCAAGTATAACACGGACAAGTACAAGTCAAGTGGTTCACGTCAAGTGAACAGTCAAGTAAACAAGTTGTGCACAGAGATTCCGCATGTTGGCTAGAGTGGCTGATCGGGCCAACTCCTAAGCTCAAGTGACCGGTTATCTCTACCCCTCCACGTGTATCGAGCCAGGGCATTACCCCCGAACACGGAATGCTCGCTTCTGGAACACGAGCCAGGAAGTGTGTTTAACATGTATGGCGTAGGGTTATGCCCACGTATAGTGGGTGCCTAGCCGGAAACTAGTAGGTCGGGCATTGGCTATCAACCAACACATGGCCCGCTTCTGGGACACGAGCCAGGAAACACAAGTAATGTAGCGTGTGCTACGAATGCGACATACAACATGGATGGCAATTTATTCGCGTACCGTTAATCAAAATTAAACATGACATGGTAGTTATGCAACATGGTAAACGACGGTCCTAGCTTCGTTGTCAAGCTAGTTCCGGAATTTGCGCCTAGGCGAGTATCATTTCGTCGCCTAGCCTCTTTTACGCCTACAACAAGCAAATGACCTATAACATGGCCTAAACCCTAAGTGGCAAGTTTCACTTGCCTAGCACCGGGGATGACGATCACGAAGGTTCGTCTCGCGGATGCTAATTTACGGGGAATCGCTGATATGGGGAAACAATCATCAAAACAACATTCATTTCATTAGGGTTTCATAAAAATACAAATAGGTTATGAAAACATCAAGAGATCGATTTCTTACCATGAGGAAGCGGAAGAAACACTCCGGGGAACCTATGGATCAGATCTGGAGGTGATTGGAGAAGTTTGGAGAACTAGGGTTTTTGGGGGATTTTGGGGGTTTGATGGATATTTGAGGAAGATGAGAGATAGAATGAGTGGAGGGTGAGTTTGGATGATGGATCTTGGGTTTGGGATGAAGGAATAAGGGTTTGAGGAAGATGGGGGCTCAATGGGGGAGAAACTAGGGTTTTGGGTCGAGTGGAGGAAGAAGAAAACGTTTGGGAGGGGTTTAAATAGGATGGGCTGGCGGCTGCCCAGAAATTAGGGTTTTAACACAGATTAGTCGGTCAAAGAGCAACCACTGACCGACTAGTTTGGCAACTAGTCGGTCGGTCGACCAACGCAGACCGACTAAGTGTAAACAGTAACTTCTGAACGAAAATAGGATTTGGATTTAGTCGGTCGATGAACAACTACTGACCGACTAGTTTAACAACTAGTCGGTCGAAAGATGAACTTAGACCGACTAAGAATGAACAGTACAGATACTAAAATTTAGATGATGTGTTAGTCGGTTAAAGAAGCATTGCTGACCGACTAGTTTGCAACCTAGTCGGTCAACCAACGTTCTTAGACCGACTAACGATAAACAGTAACTCCTGAACAATTTAGAAAGCCAACTAGTCGGTCCAAGAAGGATTGCCGACCGACTGGATCGTCATCTAGTCGGTCGGTGCCCCTTCTTACACCGGCTAATAAGCACCAAAAGTTCCGATACGGAGCGCGAAGCTCCGGGATCGATTCCTAAGACTCCTAGGCTTGATCTAACAGCAAGATACGACCGTTATGAAGCCCGTCACGAATGACATACTTCGAAATCGACGATCCTAAGGAAGAAACGAGAAAACACGACGAAACGATCGAAAATGAAAGTCGCGGAGACGAAAACCACACACGAGGAGAAAAATCCACCAAAACATATAGTATAATATAATAAATCCGGATACATGAAAACCAGTCGTAACATCCTCCCCAACTTAAGAAAAATTCCGTCCTCAGAATTTCTAAACACTCACGTGTCCGGAAACAAAAGTGGGAAACGCTCTCGCATCTCATCCTCATTCTCCCAAGTAGACTCTCCAGGTGAGCCGTGTCGCCACATCACCCTCACAAGATTGACAATCTTGTTCCGAAGCGATTTCTGACGCCTGTCCAGAATCTGCACTGGATGCTGGTCATACGTCATATCGGGGCGAATGGTAATCTCCGAAAAATCCACAGCATGAGATGGGTCGCTAATGTATCGACGAAGCTGCGACACATGGAAGACATCATGGACTCCTTCCAAAGATGGCGGCAAGGCTAAGCGATAAGCTACTTCGCCGACCCTCTCCAAAACATCAAACGGTCCAATGTATCACGGGCTCAACTTCCCTCGCTTCCCAAAACGAATCACTCCACGATTCGGGGAAATCCTTAGAAACACATGGTCGCCCGGCTGAAACTCCAAAGGACGATGTTTAGCATCCGCCCAATGCTTAAAACGGTCCTGAGCAATCCTCAACCTCTCCCGAATGTTCCTGACGATCGCCACAGCCTCCACGATCATCTCAGGTCCCAACAGCTCCCGATCACCAATGTCATCCCAACTCAAAGGCGATCGACATTTCCTCCCATAAAGAGCGGCGAAAGGCGCCATGCCAATACTCGCCTGGAAGCTGTTGTTGTAAGAGAACTCCACCAGATGTAGATGGTCCTCCCACGAACCCTTGAAATCCAACATGAACGCCCTCAGCATGTCCTCCAAAATCTGAATCGTCCTTTCGGACTGGCCATCCGTCTGCGGATGGTACGCCGTGCTGAAACTCAGACGCGTACCCAAACTCTTCTGCAAACTCTGCCAGAACTGAGATGTGAACCTCGTGTCTCTGTCCGACACGATACTCACGGGGACTCCATGCAGTCGCACGATCTCCTGCACGATTCACATTACATCACTATCTAGACTAGAAGAAGGAAATAGAAATGGAGGGTAAAAGAATTTACATCCATGTATCTCCTTGCTAGCGCCTCAGTGGACTGTCCCACTCGGAATGGAATAAAGTGCGCGGATTTGGTCAATCGATCTACGATCACCCAAATCGCGTCATTCAGCTTCGGACTCCGAGGTAGTCCAGTCACGAAGTCCATAGTGATGTGTTGCCACTTCCACTCCGGAATCGGAAGCGGTTGTAGCAACCCGGCCGTACGCTGATGCTTCGCCTTCACTTGCTGGCAAACCAAACACTTGGCTACACTCCGAGCCACACTCCTCTTCATACCGTGCCACCAATAGTTCAGACGAAGATCCTTGTACATCTTGGTCCCACCAGGATGCACAGAATACGGCGAACTGTGTGCCTCCACCATCAACTCCTCTCTAATATCCCCAGCGGGCACACACAACCTGGCTCCAAACCTCAGCGAGCCATCCTCATGAATCAAAAAGTCAGTCCGCAGACCGGCTTCAACCTGCTCCCGAATCTTAACCAACTTTGGATCTCCAATCTGGCCAGCCTTAATCCGATCCACGATCGTCGATTGTATATGCATACACATCAACGAAGAAACCTCCCCAGGAAGAACAACCTCAATCCCAGACTCGAAAAAATCCTGCTGCAATCTCCACTGCGAGGTCAACAACATCACCGCTGGAAGCCTACTCAGCGCATCAGGGACCACATTCACCTTGCTAGGGTGAAACTGCAAATCAATATCATAATCCGCCATAAGCTCCAACCATCGACGCTGCCGCATGTTGAGCTCCTTCTAAGTGAAAATATACTTCAAGCTTTTGTGATCGGTGAAAATCTTCACTTTCTCACTCAGCAGGAAGTGCCTCCAAATCTTAAGAGCAAACACAACGGCAGCCAACTCCAAATCATGCGTCGGGTAATTCTTCTCATGAACCTTGAGCTGACGAGAGGCATACGCCACAACATACCCGTGCTGATGCAACACACAACCGAGACCCTTGCCAGAAGCATCGCAAAAGATCTCAAATCCACCGCTGCGATCAGGCACAACGAGAATAGGGGCCGACGTCAAACGCTCCCTCAGAACACCGAAAGCACTCTCACAATCACCCGACCAAACAAAAGGAACATCCTTCCGCGTCAACCTGGTCATCGGCTCAGCAATACGGGAAAAGTCCTTAATGAAACGCCGATAGTAACCAGCAAGTCCAAGGAAACTCCGGATCTCAGACGCTGACGACGGAACAGGCCACTCTCTGATGGCCCTAATCTTCTCGGGATCCACAGAAATACCATCTCCAGTCACCACATGCCCCAGAAAAGCCACTCTATCCAGCCAAAACTCGCACTTCGAAAACTTGGCATACAGACGATGCCTCCTCAAAATCTCCAACACCGTCCTCAAGTGCGAGGCATGCTCTTCCTCCGACTTCGAATAGATCAGAATGTCGTCAATAAAGATAACGACAAACTTATCCAAAAAGTCGTAGAAAATCAGATTCATCAGATTCATGAAAACTGCGGGTGCATTGGTTACACTGAACGGCATAACCACGAACTCGTAATGTCCATACTTCGTCCTGAATGCTGTCTTCGGGACATCTTCCCTCTTCACCTTCAACTGATGATAACCACTCCTCAAATCCAATTTAGAAAATACCCTCGAACCTCCAAGCTGATCAAAAATATCGACGATGCGAGGCAACTGGTATTTATTCTTAATGGTTACCGCATTCAACTCCCGATAGTCCACGCACATACGACGCGAACCATCCTTCTTCTTTACCAGCAGCACCGGTGCTCCCCACGGAGACACACTAGGGTTGATATAGCCCTTTTGCAAAAGCTCATCCAGCTGCTTCCGCAATTCCTCCAACTCGGCGGGGGCCATACGATATGGCGCCTTCGAAATCAGCTGCGCTCCCGGAACAATATCAATAGAAAATTCTAGAGCCCGATCAGGTGGCAAACTAGACATCTCCTCAGGGAAGACGTCATCAAAATCCCGCACCACAGCTGGCCACTCCAACTCCATCTGCATAGCCACAGCCTCCACCGGTCTGGCCCGAAATCTGACAGGACCAAGCGAACTGCTATCCCGGCAGAACTAAAATACTGGATGTCCGGGAATCTCGAACACCACCTTCTTCCTTCGACAGTCGATCGTAGCATAGAAGCTCGCAAGCCAATCCATCCCAAGGACCGCGTCATAGTTGATGATGTCGTGGACAATGAAATCAGCGTAAAGCTCATGTCCACAAACCACCAACGAGCAAGAATTACAACCAAGATGCACCGAGACCACACCATTTCCTGTAACGATATTCCAACTCTTGGGAAGAGGGGACGTCGACAAGGAATGCTTCTCCACGAAGCTCCGAGAAATAATGCACATCGATGCACCTGAGTCAAAGAGGACTCGTGCAGGAAATGTGCACACCAAAATCACACCTAACAAGCAATTTAACAATCAAGCCCTAGTCTAGCAAATAATCATGTCCAAGCAAACAACGTAATCTAACAGACAAGCCAAACAAGAAGGAACAGCTAGGTGAGGATTACCTGCGATAACCTCATCCACCGCTCCGTTCTCCACAGCGGTCATCAGAAAAGCCTGCCTCCTCGGTGGAACTGCCTGCCGAAAAGCCTGCCCCTGAGGGACAAGAGGTGCTCCACGACCGGCAGGAACAGGCGCCCTCTGCTGCAACGGTTGTGCTGCAACAGGTGCCCTCCAAGGCTGCTTCGACCTCGGACAATCCTTCATGACATGAGTAGGATCCCCACAGACGACACACTGGCCCAGGAATCTCCTACATTGATCTCTGACGTGCCCGGTCCTACCGCAAAAATGGCAAGTCTTCAGAATAGGCCCTCCTGGCCTCTTAAACTGAACAGGCTGGTTCGGCCTGAATCCAGGTCTAACCACAGCTCTCGCCTGTTCCACAGGCCTCTTCCCAGCACCAACAATAGGCCCCTTCCTCTGGTTCACGAGCAGCTCCTGCCTCTTGGCTGCTACTAGAACCTTCTGATAAGACTCTCGGTCAGAAGAGGTCACGAAACTCTGGAGCTCCGAAGCAAGTCCCTGCAGGAACCTCTGAGCTCTCTCCTCAGCGTCCTGCACCATCTTCGGTGCAAACCGACTCAGCCTCATGAACTCTTGGTGGTACTGATCCACCGCCGAGCTCCCTTGCTTCAGATCGATGAAACGCTGCAGCATCTCTTCCCTGGCAGCTTTTGGGAAGAACTCACTATCAAATCTGGCCTTGAAGGTAGCCCAGACGATCGGCTCCACCAACATCTTCTCTTCAGCGTCCCACCAATTCCTGGCGTTATCCTTGAGTTGCCGCTTCGCCAAATCAACCCATCCAGCCGGGGTGATCTTGGCCATCTTCAAGTTATCCTCTATGTTCCGAATCCACTCATCGGCAGCCAGAGGACCTTCAGAACCATCAAAATATGCGGGGCCCAGCTCCCGAAATTGCTTCGCTCCCAGCTCGGAGCGAGGGGCCTCCGGAGTCGCCCGAGGAGCTCGACCAGCCGGAACATTCTGGACTTGCAGGAGCACGCCTTGCTGCACCTGCATCATCTGAAGCATCATTCGCATCATCTCCCCATTGGTGGGTTCCCGCTCAGGTTCCTCATCATGAGGGAGCGCACCACCACCACCACCACGGGTGATTCGTCTTCCTGCCATCTAGTGACACAGAAAACGAAACAATTAGACTCGTAGCTTATGACTCGGACGTCGAACTTAGTTTATTGGACATTCTAATATTATTATCGTCAGTCCGATAATCGCAGTTACAGAAGGACCTGCATGGGCCACCAACAAAACCTGTCACGCCCCGCTTCCCTAAAATGGAGGCGAGACGTGAAAAGGTCCGCACGAGAGTGGGGTTGTGAAGCTCCAAACCCGATAAGCGTCAATTAACATAAGCAGGTCCCTGTAACCACAAACGGAACAACAATAATAATACAAGGAGAGACAGAAATAAAATCCTCATATCTCATAATTGTCCAACATTAAAATTAAGTTCAACATCCAGAAAAGCCACCAGGCTAAAAGAAAGAGTCTAAAGGCCCAGAACAAGGCCAACAAATGGAACAACGTAGCTAAGTATAGGTGCTACGCACCGACAACAAAACAACAGTCTAAAACAAAAGGGAAACACAACGAAAACACTAGGACTCGTCCCCAGTGTCCACGTACTCCCCGTCAAACACAAGCTCGGGCTCGGCGTCAGCAAACACCTCGTCCTCAACAACGGACTCAGGCTCGGGATCTAACATGTGTCACCCAAAAGAGTAAAGGGGCACATGTCAGCAAGTCTAAAAGACATGGGCAAGGAACTGAAGGTAAGGCAACTAGCAACCTAGCAGTTATAGTATGATGCATGTCATGACAAGTATAGCATGAAAGTGACAAGTAAAGGAAGTACACGTAGCAAGTAAGTCACAGATGGCAAGTATAACACGGACAAGTACAAGTCAAGTGGTTCACGTCAAGTGAACAGTCAAGTAAACAAGTTGTGCACAGAGATTCCGCATGTTGGCCAGAGTGGCTGATCGGGCCAACTCCTAAGCTCAAGTGACCGGTTATCTCTACCCCTCCACGTGTATCGAGCCAGGGCATTACCCCCGAACACGGAATGCTCGCTTCTGGAACACGAGCCAGGAAGTGTGTTTAACATGTATGGCGTAGGGTTATGCCCACGTATAGTGGGTGCCTAGCCGGAAACTAGTAGGTCGGGCATTGGCTATCAACCAACACATGGCCCGCTTCTGGGACACGAGCCAGGAAACACAAGTAATGTAGCGTGTGCTACGAATGCGACATACAACATGGATGGCAATTTATTCGCGTACCGTTAATCAAAATTAAACATGACATGGTAGTTATGCAACATGGTAAACGACGGTCCTAGCTTCGTTGTCAAGCTAGTTCCGGAATTTGCGCCTAGGCGAGTATCATTTCGTCGCCTAGCCTCTTTTACGCCTACAACAAGCAAATGGCCTATAACATGGCCTAAACCCTAAGTGGCAAGTTTCACTTGCCTAGCACCGGGGATGACGATCACGAAGGTTCGTCTCGCGGATGCTAATTTACGGGGAATCGCTGATATGGGGAAACAATCATCAAAACAACATTCATTTCATTAGGGTTTCATAAAAATACAAATAGGTTATGAAAACATCAAGAGATCGATTTCTTACCGTGAGGAAGCGGAAGAAACACTCCGGGGAACCTATGGATCAGATCTGGAGGTGATTGGAGAAGTTTGGAGAACTAGGGTTTTTGGGGGATTTTGGGGGTTTGATGGATATTTGAGGAAGATGAGAGATAGAATGAGTGGAGGGTGAGTTTGGATGATGGATCTTGGGTTTGGGATGAAGGAATAAGGGTTTGAGGAAGATGGGGGCTCAATGGGGGAGAAACTAGGGTTTTGGGTCGAGTGTAGGAAGAAGAAAACGTTTGGGAGGGGTTTAAATAGGATGGGCTGGCGGCTGCCCAGAAATTAGGGTTTTAACACAGATTAGTCGGTCAAAGAGCAACCACTGACCGACTAGTTTGGCAACTAGTCGGTCAGTCGACCAACGCAGACCGACTAAGTGTAAACAGTAACTTCTGAACGAAAATAAGATTTGGATTTAGTCGGTCCATGAACAACTACTGACCGACTAGTTTAACAACTAGTCGGTCGAAAGATGAACTTAGACCGACTAAGAATGAACAGTACAGATACTAAAATTTAGATGATGTGTTAGTCGGTTAAAGAAGCATTGCTGACCGACTAGTTTACAACCTAGTCGGTCAACCAACGTTCTTAGACCGACTAACGATAAACAGTAACTCCTGAACAATTTAGAAAGCCAACTAGTCGGTCCAAGAAGGATTGCCGACCGACTGGATCGTCATCTAGTCGGTCGGTGCCCCTTCTTACACCGGCTAATAAGCACCAAAAGTTCCGATACGGAGCGCGAAGCTCCGGGATCGATTCCTAAGACTCCTAGGCTTGATCTAACAGCAAGATACGACCGTTATGAAGCCCGTCACGAATGACATACTTCGAAATCGACGATCCTAAGGAAGAAACGAGAAAACACGACGAAACGATCGAAAATGAAAGTCGCGGAGACGAAAATCACACACGAGGAGAAAAATCCACCAAAACATATATTATAATATAA
Source organism: Scilla litardierei (assembly GCA_030789695.1). Taxonomy (NCBI): domain Eukaryota; kingdom Viridiplantae; phylum Streptophyta; class Magnoliopsida; order Asparagales; family Asparagaceae; genus Scilla; species Scilla litardierei. The sequence goes on along the minus strand of CM061134.1, from coordinate 218,153,540 downwards.
TAAATCCGGATACATGAAAACCAGTCGTTACAACTTATGTCCATGTCTGGACAACAAATATCTGAATGAATGATTTCAAGCAATTCGGAACTTTTGTGCGCACCCTTCTTAGATATCTTGGTCTGCTGTCCCTTTATGCAGTCCACACAAATCTCAAAGTCAGCAAAATCCAAAGTACTAAGTACTCCTTCATTTACTAACTTCTTGATTCTATCTTTGGAGATATGTCTCAATCTCATGTGCCATAACATAGAAGATTCCTCATTCATAACACATCTTTTTATGCCAGCATTAACATGCATAACAGCATTGTTTTGCAAATTAAACATAAATAGACCATTACATAACATGCCATTTCCAACACCATCTGAATTATAACATAAACTTAATGATGTTCCATGGAAATTAAAAACATAACCCAAAGGCAATAGTCTTGAAACTGAAATCAGATTCCTGGAAAAACCATGTACATAAAATACATTATGCAAAGGCAAAACAAAGCCACTAGATAAAATAAGCCGGCATATTCCAACAAATTCGACATCTGAGCGCATTTTGTTTCCTGATAAAATACCGCGTTCATTTCCCGCTGGTTTCTGCAGGTTTGTCATACCCTGCAAAGTTGTTGAAACATGGATTGAAGAACCAGAGTCAATCCACCATGTGTCACAATGAACATCAGTCATATTTAATTCAAAACAGACAAGGGAGATTGAGTTACCTTTCTTCTTACGCCACTGAAGGAATTTAAGACCATCCTTCTTCATGTGCTCCTTCTTTTTACAGAAGAAGCACTTAGACTCCTTAGCAATTCCTCCCTTAACAGGCGTTTTCCCCTTTCTCTTAAATTTAGGGCATCATTCATCTTTCTTATTGGTTGTCATTAACACTCTCTCCATGCTCCATGATCAACCGACCTTCCTCCTGAACACACATGGTCAAAAGTTCGTTCATTGACCACTTATCCTTATGTGTGTTATAGGGTATTTTGAAAGGTCCAAATTGATGCGGGAGAGTGTTCAAAATGTAATGGACCAAGAAGCCGTCAGACATCTCAACTTCCAACTTTTTGAGTTGAGCCGCAATATCCCTCATATGCATGATGTGCTCACGCACACCTCCACGACCAGTAAGCTTTATCGACGAAAACTTTCCAATGAGAGTACTCGCAAGTGCCTTATTAGAGCTCTGGAACTGCTCGTCAATGGCCTTTAATAGTGATCGGACATTGTCATGCTTTTCTACCGAGCCCATTATACTAGCCGATATTTTAGTCTTTATGAATATAACACAGAGACGGTTAGATCTCTCTCACTTTTCAAAAAGATCTAAAGCTTTCGGAAGGCTAGTATCTGTAATGGCTGGTGGCTCATCCTTGCGGATGGCATAATCAATGTCCGCCGCACCCAAATGACGGAGTATCCTCTCCCTCCAAATCCTATAGTTTTCGCCATTCAGTTCAGGAACGTCACACTTAAGGTCAGTAACTGTCACGGATTGGCATGCTGCAAAAATTTAAAATACATACTCACTTCATTATTTTTGAGACTTAACAAACTAAAATATGTGTTAACAATGTAAAACATACAAAATGTGAATCTAATGACATAAAACTTACCCGTGGCCAAATTTCTAACTCAATTAGATTCATTTTAAATACATGATAAAACTATCAAATCATGTTCCTTTTCTAATCCCTGTGGGTAAATTAGAAAATATAATTTGATATCTTATCCTAATTAATCATACAGAATATAATAAAAATTCCTGTGGGAAAAGATTTATTATATCAGATCTAATTAATCACAACCGATGTTTATTCTCCAAATGTGATCTTAAAACAAACTTAACGTATAATTTTAATTAATTAAAGATGTTGTGGCTACTCCATAATTAATTAAAAGTATATACATCACTAAACATTAACCAAATTCTTGGACTCAAATTATTGCATAAAACTATAGTCAATATAAGCATAATGGGATAAGTACACTGAACTGAAAATGTTGGGCTGCAAGTTTACATACATGTGACTAAACATAATATGCCCAACAAGTAAACATCAAATAAATAAATTTAGTGATGCTTTTGCATAGCAGTTTCGCATAGCCCAATAATTTAATATTATCGCATGCAGTTAATAAATGAATCAAGAAGTTATAAACACCATTAAATGAAGGAGTACGAATATCTGAATGAAATTAGCGAATCCAAATATCATTAAAGTTATAAGCACTAACTTTAATAAACACTAGTAAATACAGATATTTGAATATCACTAAAATCTAAAGTATTGTTAGCATCAGCAATTAATTGCATCTGGGTCCATTGAACAAACACCATTGTTTACCTAGCATGTAACAGTACGAATATCACATGAGACCTACACTGTCCCTAAATGCTAGCACCACTGTACAATGCATGGACCATGTGCAGATTAATGCAAAATGAGTACTGGGTAAAGGGGTTTCACTTTTTAAAACAAAAAACATGGTCCCTTGCAGCATAAGCCCAGATGTACACATCCCATTAACAAAAATGAATGAGTGCCAGGTCATTTACATTGGTGTAATTACAGCAAGAGTACATATCCCATTAAAAAAAGAATGAGTGTCAGGTCAATTTTGCAGAGGAATTGTACGAAGTAACATGCGGTTTTCGAATGCAAATTTCCTTTGTAAAAAGACCAAAGTGCCCCGCATGTCATCTTCAACCTCAGACGGGAGACACAAAACAGCCATTTTTCAACCCAAAAAAACTGATTTTGGTTGATTCTGATACCCGAAATCGAAGAAAAAAGCAAGCCAGCGTCAATAAAAACGGCTTTGATACCAATTGTTAGCCTAATCGTGAAGGTTTCATCACGAGTGCGGAAGAAAAGCGGATCTCACCTCAGAAAAAAAGGTAAACTTTTTTCACCGATTTTGATCTTCTCAGTCTCAAATCACTCCTATATGATGGTGTATTGTCTGAAAATTGAGTGAATAGACTAAGTGACCAAAACCCCTATTTATAGATTTTTAATCCGTTCCATCAACGGTCGCAAACTGATTAATTTCAGTTTATTGGGAGTGGTTATTATAATCGTGGATCACACCAACGGAAGAATTTCTAACGGGAAAATTCCAACATGATTGACCGATGACGACTGTATGTTAGCATAACTTCTTATTGTGTTGATGTGTCACCTTCCATTTCTAGTTGGGTGTGTTGAGGTTGAGAAGTGCTGGCGTCATCCTACTGATGAGACAGTCTAGTATAATTGTAACGCCACATGTCTGGGTGTCGTTAAATTTTTCATTATTTATGCTGGTCTTGCAAGTACTAGTGAAAACAATATAGAACAGAAAACTTTATAAATGTAATAATATTTACTTATCCTTTACGAGGGTACAAAAGCATAAATGAAAGAAAAATTGTAGTCTCTCGATCTGATAAGAAAAAGGAAACACGTTAAAATTATAAATAAACTATCCTCACAAAAATGGTTTCAAAAATCTGCATGCTCAACTGGAAATTCGGACTCCTCAAACATTGGAGCCTCCTTGTACACTGGTTCGCTACCTGTTGAATAACATTTAAAATAGACAATGAAGTAGACGATATTTACACTAAACAAACAATTATAAATGTACATGCAACCCTAATCCTAACAGAACAATGTCGATTAAACACCAATCTTTGTCTATCTACCCAAAGCATTTCATTACTATTATTCTCAAAATATAAATGGAAAAGAGCGAACAGGAGAACCACCCCGGTCCACAGGCGAGCTCACATGTGCTTTAATTACATGGTCCAAAGAATTCGATAGAGGACCAAGTCAAGTCATTACAATTCACTCATTGAGCGTGGTCACCGACACTCTTCATATCTTTAATTATGAGTTCCTAAGACCCCAGGTGTCTTTTCTATCTATTTCAATATCTATTTCATATATCCTATAATTCTATACTTTCTAAAATATGTAAAGAGAATCATGAACCAACTGTAATGCACATAGCAGTAGGTCCAATGTATCAATATTCCATAACTTTATTTACACAATTCTAGACACAACGTTTATCTTCTATTATAACAATTCTATCGATCAATTTCTATAATAAAGAAAACTCCATTCAATGTGCTCAGTAACATCTCCCAAAACATTCAAATCTTTCAAACAAGTAAAAAGTGAAATTAAGTCATTTTAAAGGTATTTTGGCAATTGTATGATCAATTTCGTGTTATTAGGCATCCATGTTACATGGGTTTACCGGCTAGAGGGAATTTCCCAAAAATATGAAAATAGGGGTAACAAAGGGCTATCGTGCTGTAAATAAAAATATAACCAAATCAGCCCCACCGCTATAGTAATTAATTGAACTGAAAGCCCGTATCAAAATAAGCATTTAGTGCACTTAAATATGAAATTAATTCATAGACCAGTAATAAAAATAGCCGCAGGACATGGCCAACACATGCTGCAGATAATCTGCACAACTGAACAACAAAATCTCAGCCGAGGGACACAACTGCAACCACAGCCGAAAGGGCTGAAACATCCGCAAGGAAACATAAAGCAGTAAAAAGAAACACATCTGAACCCCTCCAAAGAGGGGAAAATCCTGGCGGCCAACCCGAAAAATCCCCAAACCCCAAATCGATAGTACGGGGCTGCAGTGTAAGTTGCTGCCTTGACCGTATGATGCCATAATTTATCAAGATGGACGAAATCTATTCTATATTAAATGAATCATCATCTCCATGCACAAAAGCTCGGAAACCCTTAATGTCTTAGCAAATAAGATGCATGAAAAGAAAGAATCAAAGTTTGGGGTAAATATGGTCTACCATGCACCGTAGAAGCCAAGTTGAAACTCCCAGGAAATCCAGAAACCAAACCGGAAGTCAAGCGGAAAACTTTTCAAGAGGAAGAATCAATTTTCGCATGAAGAAAACCCCAAAACCGTGCATCACATAAATAGAAGAAGAAAACGCGTAAATCGATAAAAGGAAGAGTTCTTATCGAAGAGGCTGTTACGACCTATTAGTCGGCCCGAAAAATGAAGGTCCAATTAGTCGGAGCCCAAGTAAATAAGATATCCGACCAGCATGGACAAGAGCAAACCCGGACAAGGAGCCCGGCCCCCTATCAAGAAGCTCGCCCAGCAGGGCGGGGAGCTGGTTCGACAAATCAAAGAGAGAGGCTCGCCCAAATAGGCGAGCGGGGATCTCGCCGCCAAACTAGGAGATCATCCGATAAACGGCGAAGCTCGCCTTCTGACCGAACAAGAAGGATGGAATGAGGAAACTTGGGCCGCCAAGCTCAAACACCAAGCTCGGCTCTCTCCAAGGGCGACCCCGGCGACCTATCTGGCACAAATATGTCTGACATGGTGACATAGGGCCACCTACACCTCCAATTAATGCCAGAGATTAAAGACGAGAACTGATGGCCGCCCATCCCGTCTCCATTAATACACAAATATCACTGACACTTTCTGCCATTCAATTAATGATATGTTAAGGCGGTGCAAGAATATCTCTGACATTCTCGCCGCATCCCCATTAATGCTCCACCCGAGCTCCAGCGAAGCAGAAGCGACAGCTGATTAGATGACGCTCAACCGACTCTGTCCACTGTAAATACTGTAACGCCCCGCTTCCCAAAAGACACAGGAAGTGAGAACGTTACGAGGTCCGCATGAACTGGAGCGGTGAGGCTCAAGTTCAATGAGCATCTGTGATAAAAACACAGGGCAGGTCCTTGCATGCATTTCAGACCAATAAGAATTATTCATATTTTAAAGCCACATTCAGATTTAAAAATGTCCATACACGAAATCAAACGTCAAGCCACAGTTGGGCCAAAATAACAACAAATATAAACGTACACTAAACAAAACCTGAAAGTAAACTAAAAGAAAACAGCAACGGTGTGAGTCCTCTAGTCCGTCGCAGGGAGAGACTCGGCGTCTACGGCGAACTCCTGGCTCTCTAAGTCAGGTGTCTCGTAAGGATCCTACTGGTACTCAGGCTTGGGATTTGACATACATCCAAAAACATGAATGTATGTCAGCAAGGGTCTGCAAGAAGATGTTAGAAAACCCAAGGCAAGATATACAAAATGATATTGAATTTAAGAGGCATTAATAAATTTAACGAGATATCAACAACAAGTTTAAACATGCTGATTATAAAATGAAATAAAGTAAAATACTCCTATCATGCAATTCTAAGCAGTTTAAGAAGTAAAGTAAAGTTTTTCTTTGATTCATTAGCATGTCAATTTAACTGAGACAACAATAATAATTTGCAAGTTCCATGTCAATGTTTCATATCTCTTATAGGGTTCTCGTCTTTAGGTCGTGATGAGTGGATCGTTCTTCTCATGGGGGTTTACCGTGATTGACGCTATACCACCGCATACGAGTGGTGCCCTTGAAGAGAGGACCCCTTCATATGCCTATTGGCCGCTCAACCCTAACCCCACCCCAGATTTGTGCTAGAACACGAGCCAGCCTAGATCGACTCACACGACATCACGAAGCCACGATTTCACATTCGAGGCGCACGATTTCACGATGTCACACATTTGTTAAACATTCCAAGACATGCAGCAATTTAACATTATCATCATTTCTTTTTATACGACATTTTCCATAAGTAAGAAAGTGTTGTTCAACATTTACAACAATTTAACAAAAGTGTTGAACATATGGATTTAACGAACATGTCACGGAAACTAACTTTCTATGCCATTGTTTAAAACTGAGGTATATCAAGTTATATGTCGTTGGGTCAAATTTTCAGTCCAGGACGTCATGGTATTAATTTCATGCGTCATTTCACGTGTAGATTTTGAATTATACAACTTTTCATGCAAAAGACTAAATGAGCATCTAACTTCAAAAATTCACTATAAATTGTACCCTTGCCTGATTTCGGCGATTTTGGTGTCGTCGGGTTTATCTTGACTGGTACTATGTTATGGTACATCTGGTTCTCTGTTTCGGTTAAACACATCACTGAATTAGGTTCGTCTCAAGATAATCTCTGAATTAGGTTTGTCTGATTCTATTGGGTTCACTATCCAGGGTGATGTTTATATTGTATTATACCATTCTTATACTAACATGATATGCCTTATTTTATTCAAATTTCTAATATTATCCTAACAAGTTAATACTAACAAGTTAACTTTCAAATTAATACTAGCAACCTACTAATACTAACCTTACTATAAGCTAATATAAAGTTAATACTACAATTAATACTACCACCTACTCTTACACATATAATAATATCCCTCTAACTCTCTCTCTACCTGCCTCTTCTTCTTACCTCTTTCCTTTCCTTTTCTTTTCTTTTTTGTTTCTTCTTGCAGCTAGCACTCATGCACAGGGGGGAGAAACTCACGCACGTGGGAAAGGGCTGTCCGGCGGCACAGGCGAGGCGCGGCAGCAGCAGGCGGTGGCTCCCCGGCGGTTCTCGGTGGCGTCGGCAAGCAGCAGCGCACACGGGGGCTGTGGGCACGGCTGCAGCGACGGAGCTAGGGCGCACACGCGGCTGTTGAGGTGGTGGCCTGGGCTCTGGAGGTGGTGTTGGTTTGTAGAGAGAAGACAGGCTTAAGGGTTTCGGGTGTTGCGCCTGGGAGAGAAGAGGAGGGTGGATCTGAAGTTTCAAATTTGATTTCAAATGGGTTGATCTGAACTTGAATGAATCTGAAGTTTGTTTCAGATTTGGGGTTTTTTTATTTCAATTTCAGTTTGTGCTTGATTTGGTGAATTGGTTTGGGAATTTGATTTTGGGAAGCTGATGGGTTTGATTTTGGTTTGTATTTGGGGCTGAATTGGTGGTGGATTTGCAGTAGATGGGATGATTGTAATCATTTACGAAGAATGGCAGGGTCATATTCTCATAAGCCAAATAAGTTAGATTTTGATTAAGACGAGAATTAATTGTAAATCCTTGACTAATGTAGGGGAATGCATCTGCCTTCAAAAACGTGAGCTGAGTTTTGAAATATTAAGCATGCATTAAATATTTAGTCAATGGAATTTAAAAGGGTTTGGTTAGCTTAGACCAAGTTTAGAAAAAGTTAAACACACGTTTATCAAATTGAGGGGCTGCTGACAGGTGATGGTTAATTAGGGTAATTAGTAAAAGTTAAAAGTGATTAGCAAATTATAATTAGTAAGATAATTAATTTAAAGTAATTTGTTAAACTTGATAGTTAATTAACTATGATACGGTAAAAACGAAAAACAAAGACGCGTTTGCATCGACGCGTATTAAAGAACGTACGGACGAAACATTATTCGGACGACTGAAATAAAATACAGGTACACACGATTTTAAACACATCTAAAAATACAGGCTGTTACATTCTACCCACCTTAAGAAAAATTCCGCCCTCGGAATTCTAACAACTACAGATCAGGAAACAAATGAGGGTAGCGCTCTCGTATTTCATCTTACCGTTCCTATGTAGATTCTCCTGGCGAATTGTGACGCCACTTCACTCTGACTAGATCAACAGTCCTGTTCCTGAAGACTTTCTGGCGTCGATCAAGAATCTCCATTGGTTGCTGTTCATACGTCAGATCTGGCCGATCTGTATTCTCAGAGTAGTCCACAACATGAGAAGGGTCGCTGATATAATGACGGAGCTGGGACACATGAAAGATGTCATGAACTCCCTCTAAGGATCTCGACAATGCTAAGCGATAAGCTACTTCTCCAACTCGCTCTAGCACATCGAAGGGTCCAATATATATCGGACTAAGATTGCCTCGCTTCCCAAATCGGATCACTCCTCGATTCGGGGAGTTCTTCAGGAACACATGCTCTCCCAGCTGAAACTCTAGAGGACGTCGTTTAGCATCCGCCCAATGCCTGTAATGGTCCTGGGTGATCCGAAGCTTGTCTCTGATATCTCGCATAACATCAACCGCTTCTACTATCATTTCTGGTCCTAAGAGATCTCTATCACCGATGTCATCCCAACTCAGTGGCGATCGACATTTCCTTTCGTAGAGAGCAGCAAATGGCGCCATGCCAAAGCTCGCCTGATCGCTGTTGTTGTAGGAGAACTCCACCAGGTGCAGATGATCCTCCCATGAGCCTTTGAGATCTAGCATGCAGGCTCTCAGCATATCCTCCAAGATTTGAATGGTCCGCTCTGACTGGCCATCCGTCTGCGGGTGATACGCAATACTGAATTTTAGACTGATATCCAGAATGGTCTGTAGACTCTTCCAGAACTGAGATGTGAACCTCGTATTACGATCTGATACAATGCTCACAGGGACTCCATGCAAGCGCACAATCTCCTACACGACATGAATTCACATCATAACTGGTACTAAAAGAAATTATAAAGGTATGAGTTAGATCACTACCTCCATATACTTCCTTTCTAATATATCCGTGGATTGCCCAACTCGGAATGGTATAAAGTGCACAGACTTGGTCAATTGATCAACGATGACCCAGATTGCATCGTTCTGCTTGGCGCTCTGAGGTAAGCCGGTCACGAAGTCCATCGTGATGTGCTGCCACTTCCACTCCGGAATCGGCAGGGGTTGTAGTAGTCCAGCAGTGCGATGATGTTCAGCCTTCACTTGCTGACATACAAGACACTTGGCCACGCTCCGTGCCACACTTCTCTTCATTCCATGCCACCAGAAATTCTGACGAAGATCCTTGTACATCTTAGTACCTCCAGGATGAATAGAATAAGGCGAACTGTGAGCCTCGTTCATCAACTCCTCTCTGATATCTCCTACAGGTACGTCGATCCTACCACCATATCTCAAAGATCCATCCTCGTGAATCAGAAAATCTGTCCGGAGTGCTGCTTCAACCTGCTCCCTGATCTTCTTCAACTTAGCATCTCTAGCTTGAGCAGTCTTGATCCGATCCACAATCGTCGACTGAATCTACATGTTCATAAATGACGATGTGACTCCCGGTAGGACAGCTTCAACATCCATCCTTCGCAGATCCTGCTGCAATCTCCACTGAGCTGTGAGAATCATCACCTCGGGCAGTCAACTCATGGCATCCAGTACGACATTCACCTTCCTTGGATGATACTGGAGGTCGATGTCGTAGTCAGCCATCAATTCCAACCATCTGCGCTGTCTCATATTCAGCACCTTCTGAGTGAATATATATTTCAAACTTTTGTGATCAATGAAAATTTTCACTTTCTCACTCAGTAAGAAATGTCGCCAGATCTTTAGTGCAAGGACGATAGCGGCTAGCTCCAAATCGTGGGTCGGATAGTTCTTCTCATGGACCTTCAACTGTCGCGAATCATATGCGACCACATGGTTGTGCTGGTGCAAAACACATCCAAGTCCCTTGCCCGATGTGTCGCAGAAAATCTCGAAGCCTCCGCTTCTGTCCGGAATAGCTAAAACCGGTGCAGTAGTCAGTCTCTCCTTCAAGGTAGAAAAGGGTTGCTCACAAGAATCTGACCAACTGAACTTAACATCCTTCCTCGTCAATCTTGTCATCGGCTCGGCTATCCTCGAGAAATTCTTGATAAATCTGCTGTAGTATCCAGCCAATCCGAGGAAACTCCTGATGGCTGATGCCGATCGAGGTATATGCCATTCACTGACTGCTCTGACCTTCTCCGGATCCACTGAGATGCCAGCTCATGATACTACATGCCCAAGAAATGCAACACTATCCAGCCAGAATTCGTATTTGCTGACTTGGCATATAGTCTATGATGACGGAGCGTCTCTAATACCATCTTCAAGTGCTCTGCATGCTCCTCCTCACTCCTCGAGTACACCAGGATGTCATCTATGAAGATCACTACGAACTTGTCAAGGAATCGTAAAAGATAAGGTTCATGAGATTCATGAACACAGCAGGAGCGTTGGTCACAGTCACACCGAACGTCATGACAACGAACTTATAATGCCCGTATTTAGTCCGAAAAGGTTTCTTGGGCACATCTTCCTTCTTGACTCTGACTTGATGGTATCCACTCCAGAGGTACAACTTCAAAAATACTCTCGATCCACCAAGCTGATCGAAGATATCATTAATAAGGGGCAGCGGGTACTTGTTCTTCACTGTGATCTGATTCAGCTCCCAATAATCAATGCACATTCTTCTCGATCCATCCTTCTTCTTCACCAGCAAGACGGGTGCACCACAGGGAGATACGCTGGGATGAATGAAACCCTTCTGCAGTAGTTTATCCAACTGTTTCCTCGGCTCTTCTAACTCTACAGGGGCCATAAGGTAAGGCGCCTTCGAGATTGGTTCAGGCCCTGGCATAAGATCAATGCTGAACTCCAATGCTCGGTCGGGAGGCAATCCAGAAATGTCTTCCGGTAAGACGTCTTTGAAATCTCTCACTACTGCAGGCTTCTCTGGTTTAGCTATTATAGATGCAACAGTCAATCTGTACGGCTGGGCCCGGAACTTGACAGGTCCAAGCGAACGTCCTCCGCTGACAAACTCGAACACTGGATGGTCAGGAATTTCAAATATCACTTTCTTCCGGTGACAGTCGATCGTGGCATAAAAAGCTCCTAAGCAGTCAATGCCGAGAATAGCATCGAAGTTGGGTAGGTCGTGGACAATGAAATCAGCATATAGTTCGTGTCCACTAACCACCAATGGGCATGGTCTACATCCCAGTGCAACCTTCACTACACCATTCCCAGTTGTGATATTCCAACACGTGGGAAGTGTATAGGTGGGTATCGAGTGTTCAACTATGAACTCCCGAGATAGGATGCACATGGAAGCTCCAGAATCGAACATGGTCAAGGCCGAGTGAGATGAAACTAAGATGACACCTAAGGGTAACATGCAACTAGATTAAATATGGATCTAACTAATCAACATAAATGTATAAATAAGGAAGACTAGTCTAAAGGTTACCTGCAATCACGTCGTCCTCAGCTTCAGCCTCAACGACTGTCATATTGAATGCTTGGCACTTTGGCAGATTGGTCTCTGAAAGGCTCGATCATGTGGAACCAGAGGCGGTCCACGCTGTCCAGGTGCATGTACTGTTCGTTGTGCAGGTTCAGGTCCTCCAGCAGGTCCAGGTCGAGTGCCACGGGGCAGTCCTTTACAGCATGAGCAGGTGATCCACAGACCAAACACTGATTCAACATCCTCATACAGTCTTTCTTCACATGACCAAGCTTGCCGCAGAAATGGCAAGTCAGATCAGCTCGGTTGGGGACAGGTGCAGCTGGCCTATTGAACTGGGTGGTCTGAACTGGACGAACACCGGGCCTAGGTTCACTCCTCATCATCTCCATCGGGGGCTTGTCTGCCTGACGTGCCTTCTTCTGATTAGCGATCTGCTCGTGCTTCTTCGCAGCTACCAGGACTTGCTCATAAGTGGAAAAGGTGCTCCCGGACAACACACTCTGTATGTCTAGATCTAAGCCCTGTATAGAGTGGTGTGCACAATCCTCCTCGTCTACTACCAGAGTAGGGGCGAAGCGGCTCAGCATGGTAAACTCGGCCTCATACTCGTCGACTATCCTGGGGCCCTGCTCCAGGTTGATGAAGCGCTGTTGCATCTTCCTCTTCACAGCCTTCAAAAAGTACTGGGTGTCAAACCTCTGATGGAAAGTAGCCCATGGAATCGGCTTAATCAGCCTAGTCTCTTCAGCATCCCACCAGTGACGGGCATTATCTGTCAGCTGCTTCTTGGGGAGTTCCACCCAATCGTTCGGATTGACTCGTGCAAGACCCAAGTTATCCGCGGTGTTGCGAAGTCATTCCTCGGCCGCTAGTGGGCCCTCTTGTCCAGAGAAGCTCGTCGGATGCATCTCTCGGAACTGCTTGGCTCCAGGCTCATAGCGGGGTGGTGGAGTAGTTGGTGCAGTCTAATGTCCCTGCTGGACTAGATGGTGCTGAACTTCCAGCATATCTCTCATAACTCCAAGCATTTGGTGGATATTGTCCTCTCCGCCTCCAGCAGCTCCGGATCCTTGTCGGGGGTTTCGTCTCCCAGCCATTCCGAGATAGGAAACGCCCAAGTTAATCTCGTGCATACGATTTCTCTAAATGTTTAGCTAATGAAAAGTATTCTCATTGTTCTGAATTTCGCAAATGCAAAGACCTGCATGGGCCACCACTAAAACCTGTAACGCCCCGCTTCCCAAAAGACACCGGAAGTGAGAACGTTACAAGGTCCGCATGAACTGGAGCGGTGAGGCTCGAGTTCAATGAGCGTCTGTGATAAAAACACAAGGCAGGTCCTTGCATGCATTTCAGAACAATAACAATTATTCATAATTTTAAGCCACATCCAGATTTAAAAATGTCCATACACGAAATCAAACGTCAAGCCATAGCTGGGCCAAAATAACAATAAGGAGAAACGTACACTAAACAACAACTGAAAGAAAACTAAGAGAAAACAACAACGATGTGAGTCCTTTAGTCCGTCGCATGGAGAGACTCGGCGTCTACGGCGAACTCCTGGCTCTCTAAGTCAGGTGTCTCGTAAGGATCATACTGGTACTCAGGCTCGAGATCTGACATACATCAAAAAACATGAATGTATGTCAGCAAGGGTCTGCAAGAATATGTTAGAAAACCCAAGGCAAGATATACAAAGTGATATTGAATTTAAGAGTCATTAATAAATTTAACGAGATATCAACAATAAGTTTAAACATGCCGATTATAAAATGAAATAAAGTAAAATACTCCTATCATGCAATTCTAAGCAGTTTAAGAAGTAAAGTAAAGTTTTTCTTTGATTCATTAGCATGTCAATTTAACTGAGACAACAATAATAATTTGCAAGTTCCATGTCAATGTTTCATATCTCTCATAGGGTTCTCGCCTTTAGGTCGTGATGAGTGGATCGTTCTTCTCACGGGGGTTTACCGTGATTGACGCTACACCACCGCATACGGGTGGTGCTCTTGAAGAGAGGACCCATTCATACGCCTAGTGTCCGCTCAACCCTAACCACACCTCAGATTTGTGCTGGAACACGAGTCAACCTAGTCGACTCACACGACATCACGAAGTCACGATTTCTCATTCAAGGCGCATGATTTCACGATGTCACACATTTGTTAAACATTCCAAGACATGCATCAATTTAACATTATCATCATTTCTTTTTATACGACATTTTCCATGAGTAAGAAAGTGTTGCGCAACACAACAATTTAACAAAAGTGTTGAACATATGGATTTAACGAACATGTCACGGAAACTAACTTTCTTTGCCATTGTTTAAAACTAAGGTATATCAAGTTATATGTTGTTGGGTCACATTTTCAGTCCAGGACGTCATGGTATTAATTTCATGCGTCATTTCGCGTGTAGATTTTGAGTTATACAACTTTTCATGCAAAAGACTAAATGAGCATCTAATTTCAAAAATTCACTATAAATTGTACACTAGCCTGATTTCGGCGATTTTGGTGTCGTCCGGTTTGTCTTGATAGGCACTACGTTATGGTACGTCTGGTTCTCTGTTTCGTTTAAACACATCACTGAATTAGGTTCGTCTCAAGATAATCAAAATATCAAGATAATCTTTGAATTAGGTTCGTCTGATTCTATTGGGTTCTCTATCTAGGGTGATGTTTATATTGTATTATATCATTCTTATACTAAAAGGATATGCCTTATTGTATTCAAATTTCTAATATTATCCTAACAAGTTAATACTAACAAGTTAACTTTCAAATTAATACTAACAACCTACTAATACTAACCTTACTATAAGCTAATATAAAGTTAATACTATAATTAATACTACCACCTACTCTTACACATATAATAATATCCCTCTAACTCTCTCTCTACCTGCCTCTTCTGCTTACATCTTTTTATGTTTCTTCTTGCAGCTGGCACTCACGCACAGGGGGGAGAAACTCACGCACGCGGGAAAGGGCTGGCCGGCGGCACAGGCGCGGCGCGGCGGCAGCAGACGGCGGCGGCCGGCGGTTCTCGGCGACGTCGGCAAGCAGCAACACGCGCGGGGGCTGCGGGCACTGCTGCGACGGCGGAGCTAGGGCACGCGCGCGGTTATTTAGGTGATCGCCTGGGCTCTCGGAGGTGGTGTTTGTTTGTAGAGAGAAGAGAGGCTCAAGGGTTTCGGGTGTTGCGCCTGAGAGAGAATAGGAGGGTGGATATGAAGTTTCAAATTTGATTTCAAATGGGTTGATCTGAAATTGAATGAATCTGAAGTTTGTTTCAGATTTGGGTTTTTTTTATTTCAATTTCAGTTTGTGTTTGATTTGGTGAATTGGTTTGGAAATTTGATTTTGGGAAGCTGATGGGTTTGATTTTTGGTTTGTATTTGGGGCTGAATTGGTGGTGGATTTGCAGTAGACGTGATGATGGTAATCCTTTAAGAAGAATGGCAGTGGACATATTCTCATTAGTCAAATATGTTAGATTTTGATTAAGACGAGAATTAATTGTAAATCCTTGACTAATGTTGGGGAATGCATCTGCCTTCAAAAACATGAGCTGAGTTTTGAAATATTAAGCATGCATTAAATATTTAGTCAATGGAATTTAAAAGGGGTAGGTTAGCTTAGACGAAGTTTAGAAAAAGTTAAACACACGTTTATCAAATTGAGGGGCTGCCGACAGGTGATGGTTAATTAGGGTAATTAGTAAAAGCTAAAAGTGATTAGCAAATTATAATTAGTAAGATAATTAGTTTAAAGTAATTTGTTAAATTTGATAGTTAATTAATTATGATACGGTAAAAACGAAAAACAGAGACATGCTCGCGTCGACGCGTAGTAAAGAACGTACGGACGAAACATTATTCGGACGACTGAAATAAAATACCGGTACGCACGATTTTAAACACGTCTAAAAATACATGCCGTTACAAATACCCCCTACAGACATCGAGAAGGGGTCTGGTTAGTAGAAATCTTGAACTCTCATCCACACACAATGTCTGATATCGTCCACATATCTGCGCCTTCCACATAAGCTCACCACGTTATGTCGCTCTACACTAAGATCGGCCAGTGTGTCCGGCCTACTTCTATCAAGTCATCTACTGACTTAACCATCGGAGGGGCCATGGGTTGACAGCCAACCCAGCCTTTCCGACGGGCTTTTCGTTGTGCATGACGATCGAGACTACTCAATTGCAGTCGGAGACCTTCAAGCCACCTTGGTCTCTTCGGCCAATGATAGAGTCCCAAGGCGTTTTAGCCTCTACGGAAACCCCATTTAACTTGTAATCACTGTACCCTTGGTTTCCCACTAAACAAATCTCATTGTTAGGCAGATTTGACCTGCAACAGAGGCGATCTCTCGAATATGCGGCGGCGATAAGATTTTCGAATCGGCTGGGATTTTAAATTTCTTTTTGTCAGCTTGCTGTTTGCCGAGAGAGAGAGAGAGAGAGAGAGAGAGAGAGAGAGAGAGAGGAACTGGTCAGGTCATTGGCTGCGGGTGAGTGGATAAAGAGAGAGTTTTAAGTGTTTGGTTTATTATATATATATATATATATATTTAAAATAAGGTCATTACAATAATACTCTTTGGTCTGATACCGATGAGATGGGTCGGCATCATCCTCGATTGTCCGATGCTGCTGCGACGGCCGTCATCATCCACGGCAGTCTTTGGCCTCCTTGCGTGAAATCGGCGAACGTGACTCGTCTCTGCACTTTCTGGAAGATGCTGTGCATGGCAGAGCACCTCTGTGATACTCATTTGTATTGAAATCTATTATGTTAATTAGGACATGTTCTTCTAAACCACTTGATGCCATATCTTCAATGTCAAATAATGAGTCGATGTGGAAAACAAATGGGTAAAAAATATATTAGATACAACAAGCATGAAATAAACACACAAATATTGATCTTGAAGATACTATTTACTAGATGACGCTCGATGGGACCACGCGGCATGTACGCGAACATGGACTCCTACATAGTATATATCCACCGCCTTGTGATTCCCCAGTATCATACCATATTTTTTTAATCTACGGCATTTCACTGCTCAACAACACGGTCCACTCCGTGCATCCATTCCGCGAGAGGCTCCAAACTGGCTTGCTCCCAATGTCGTTGGTTCTTACCGGCCCTCACCGGCATGACTGTGACCGGAATTGATATATGCTGAGGGATACCAAATTGTCGCAAAATGCAGTCTGAGACATGCATCTCCATGACCTCCCAGCAAAATAAGGGTACACACGCACATCGGAGCATGTGAGTTGCTACACATAACGCTGGAAGATCCTCGAAGTGCTCATTACATGGCTCTCAGATAACTTAATGGGAATATAAAAACATAAATAAACCTAAAACTCCGTAAGATGTATATACCATTAATTCGCATCAATATATAAAATTTACAAATTCAATCATGTGTACTCTCTTACGAGTCAAGCTCGTTTCTATACAAATCGAGTTTCTGCTGAGGAGTCACCCGAAATTGTCTTGACACATTCTACATGCATCCTAAGGGGAGGTTACAATAAGATTGGTTGCAAGTCCAAAATAGCAACAAATGTTTGTCAAGCAATGAAACTACAACTTTTTGCAAGCCCAAATTGCAATAAATCTCAGCAACAAGTCGTTTTTATAAAATGACAAAAGTAACCATTTCAGCGAGCGAAGATCAATTGCGAAGAAGAAGAAGAGGAACGGCCGATGAGCACTAGCTCAGTTGACACCTCCGTGCTTCCCCCAAAAGGCCTAGATCAGTTAGCACCTCCCCGCATTCCCAACAGTCTGATTGTTGTGGGCCTCGCGTGCACGTCTAGCGGTGAATTCATTCACCGATAGATAAAAAAAAAGGGAGAAGAAGATGAACGAACTGGGGCTTCGGACGTCAAAACACGAAGCCTTTTACCGACCCGATCAACCTATACGGCTATACCGATGCCCGGGTGAAGGAGACAAAAGGACCGTTTGACAAGTGAGGTGTGGCGAATATCATCCAAATTTAGAAACCCGGTGATAGCGAATAAACGTCCAACCGGATCAATTAATCAACTTAATTAACCTGCGAGTGGGCACGTCTTTGTGAGGATCTAATTACTCTCTCTCTTTTAATTCTCAATTAATCAACTCTTTCTTTGTCTTTCTCCTCTCTCATTCGTTTCCGCTTCTCGCATTTCCCCCGCTATCGTTGCGTCATCGTCAAATCCTGTCTCTTTCTCCATTCAAATTTCGTTCCAAGATCCGCAGCTGCGGCTTGGGCGTATTCTGTTCGATCCAAAATCCAGCAGATCTATGTGAGAGAGCGCCATGGAGGCAATGGAGGAGCTCATCATGCTATCGGAGTCTATGCTGCAGGCCGCCGCCGTCCTCGCTGACGAGGACGTCGACGAGAGCGACTCCTCGTCCGGCAAACGCTCCTCCACCTTTCTCAACGTCGTCGCCCTTGGCAATGTCGTAAGTTTTCAAGCCATCGATCCGTCGTTTCTGCTCGTTTTTTCGCCATTTGATCCCAATTCTGTTGCTATGTTTAATTTTTCAGGGCGCTGGAAAATCGGCGGTGCTCAATAGTTTGATCGGCCACCCTGTTCTGGTTCGCGCAATTCAGCTGATGCCCTAGAGAGATTCTTTCGGATAATTGCGTTCAAATGTTTCAATATTTACCACTATTTTGTTCTTGCAGCCCACTGGAGAAAATGGCGCCACGCGAGCGCCCATCAGCATTGATCTGCAAAGAGATGACTCGGTGAACAGTAAGGTTATTGCGTTGCAAACAGGCAGCAAAACCCAGCAGGTTTCTGCAAGTGAGATCTATGTATCTAATCTCGAGAGTCAAATTGTTTACTGCGTTGTATTTTCTACTGCCGCTGATGCCGGGCATTCTTTTCTATGGCATAGGTTCTCTTCGGCATTCGCTTCAAGACATGCTAAGCAAGGGCTCGGGAAAGAGCCGCGGCGATGAAATTGGGTTGAAGCTACGAACTAGTACCGGTAAGTGACTTAAATCGTTGGATTCATTTAGCTCATTAAATAATCACGTGGCAAACTTAGTGCCCGTAGGCCCTAATTTGTTCATTGAATTCTGGGATTAAATGAGCCAGATAGTGCACTTGAGATAATTAGAAGAGACAATCGCGCATTGCAATGAGAAACTAGATTTGCTCAAGACAGCGAAAATACCAGAAAACGATGAAGCTATAGAGAAAGTTGTGTCTTAAGGTTCTATTTTGAGCACCGTGGAGTCCTCTCAGCCAGAAGAGCTTCTATTTGGGACAGTCAACATCCTCTGATTTTTGAAGGCTGCCATCACATGGTCCACCTCAAGAGGGGATGTGCTGACCCCTTCCTTCGAGGGACCAAGTTAGCCCATGGTCGTCCTCGAAGTTGATGGACGAGCGTAATGAAGCTACATTGGCTGTTGCCAACTCTGGTATTGCTGTGGACTCTCGCTCCGATTGCTCATTGTCACGCCCCGCAACCCGGGGCCGCAGCATGTTTCACGAAGTTGGCAGGTCTTGCAGTTAACCGGTGTTGACAATCTAAGCTAAGTTGGCAGGTCTTGCAGTTAACCAGTGTTGACGATCTAAGCTGAGCATATATGTACAAATTGCGTAAGGAAAAAATTCACTTTATTTATATAAGCGAGTTTATAAAAGAGGATCTTAGAACATGATCTATATACATCACAAAATAGGATCATGTTCTAAGACCTAGGTACACTAAAAAGTCCTACAAAGATAACATGCATGACTACCTCTGGGTCAAAGATCAGTAGACTCCACCTTTGGTTCCAGAACCCCAATTGTAGGAAACTCCTCAGAACTATCAACACCTGGTGTCCAATGCCAAGCAGAAGCACCAAGTAAATAACAATAACTTCAAGAATTTTGGTATTTAAATATTTATGTAAGTGTAAGTAAAATTTACTGAAAACAAAGCTTACATTAATGAGAGTATATTTAACCAAAGAACTAACTACTCAAGCTGACAAAGAAGAAAGTAACATTGCATCATTCTGTGGTAGTTTTCTCACTTTCCACAAGGTTAAACCAAGCCTAGGTCATGAATCATATTGGGGAGTACAGAAGCAACCAAGGAGTCTACTACAGGCCACTGGGACGCTCACCCAAGCTAAGCTCACAGAAACAACAGGAGGGCGGATACATTGACTCATTTGACCCACGTTAACAACCGGAATAATAGTCTTATGGAACAAATCATGGCTCCAGTTGCCCCCGTACTCCTACTAATTTGATTTTTCCCATACACAGTGAGTCTCAAGTGCTCAGTGTAAGCCAAGTGTACATCACTCAACCTCTCAATGATTTGTCACATGTGTTATACTACTTTGACACCATTTCTTTTATTTGTCACATGAGGCGAGCATTCAATTTGTTGATTTAAACATAGTCACATTGAATTTAGACAATATATAGGTGTGCTATGTGGTACCATTCATTTATATGTCCTTGAATTTATCAAGATGTTTCATCAAGATTTTGCACGAGATATTCATAACATGATTCAATAAGACTTTCTTCTAGTATCCGTATTTACCATTGCACACTCATCATAAAGCTAAAGTCAATGTTATGGACTTAACATGTAGCAAACATTTAATTGCTTGAAACATGAATCAATAGCATGTCATGGCATTCTACAAGTGACGTAAATTATGAACAATGTTTCATATGAATATGAATGTTAACTGAAACAAATTGCTAACTAAGTACCAAATACCTGAATATGACAATCATGCAACAGTTGGCACTTCATTCTGAAATTAAGATGACTTTTCAAGTGGAAAAAAGTCTTTGATAGTGATCTCAGTTAAGTGTCATCATTGATCATCTTTACGGGACTTAACCATATTTTCATGGTTTCAATTTCATCTTTAGCCAAACATCGGGACTTATTTATCAAACCATAATTTCATGGTTTAATTTTTATGATTCTTCAAGCATTCATTTAGGGACTTAAGGGACTGAACCCTCAGCTAACATCGTTGTGTATTCTGAATTTTGAGGGACAAAGTATACAACATAGCTCAAATAGCAACCAATCGTCCAATAAGTCATGGTTTATGAATTTATGGTCTCCATGGCACAAAATATGGTTCAGCCATGCTCAGAAAAGAGATCTGCATGTTTATATTAATACCCTAAAGTTGCCTAACAGTAATAACAGAGCCATGTAAAGGCTTGGCTGAAATTTCAGAGTCAAATAGGGCTCAAATCATCATAATAAGGTGCGACTGAGCATAGGGCAGCGGCATAAGTTGCCACCAAGCCCATGATCAACTGTTTTACGCTCAGAAATCATCATTGCTATGAAATATAAACATTTAATACCGAAATTTCAGAAGTTGAGAGTGATTTACCTGTGACTCGGACTCATCAAACGAGCATAATGGAGATCATAACTTCAGATCTCAGATCAGTCTTCAAACAAGAGAGAAAAAAACCCCAAATCGCATAAAAAGAGCAACTTTCCTTTGAAAACGAAATTTTTCATAAAAGCTGAAAATTTTGGACTTACCCAGGCTTAAATAGAGGAAGGAAAGAGCCTAGAAGGCTTGTAGAAGAGATGAGAAGGTGCCACGAAGTCCTTACCTTCAGATCTGAAGGAAAAACGTGTCAGAACCTCAAAATTTAGGGTTTGGAGAAGAGACATGTGTTGTAGGAGGTGGAGGGACGAGGATGAGCTTCGATTTGCTCCAAGGATGTGCTGGCAGGTAGAGAATAGAGGAGGGGGGCAGAACTGTTCTTCTTCTTTCCTTTTCTTTTTTTCTTTTTTCTGCCACTCGCTGCCGCTGGCCTCACGCGCGCGCCTGTGTTTCTGTGAGAGAGAGAGAGACGCGAGAGAAAGAGAGAGACGCGAGGGGGGAGAGAGAGAGGGAAAGGGTTAGAGGGGTTTAGTTGTGGGCTGGGCCGAAAACAAAACAAAAAAGGAAATAAACAAATAAAAGAAAGAAAAGGAACAAAGAAAGTAATAAAGGCCTTGGGCCTGTTAATAAAACTGGGCTTTACATTCTACCCATCTTACAAAAATTCCGTCCTTGGAATTACAAAAGGACAAACAAAACTAAGATATATCAAACATGTATGGATAACGCTCATGCATCTCATCATCTTTCTCCCAATTAGACTCTCCAGGAGAATCCTTGTGTCACATCACCTTCACTAGGTTGACTATACTGTTCCGGAGAGTCTTCTGCTGACGATCAATAATATATACTGGTTGTTGCTCATCTGTCAAATCAGGCTTCACTGTGATATCAGAGTAATCAACCACACGAGTCGGATCCTCTACATACTTGCGCAACTGAGACACGTGAAAAACATCGTGTACTCCATCTAAAGATGGAGGTAGCGCAAGTTTGTAAGCCACTTCTCCTACACGTTTCAAAATATGAAAAGGTCCGATGTAGCGAGGACTAAGCTTCCCCCTCTGTCCAAATCTAATCAGACCTCTGGTAGAAGATATCTTCAGAAAGACATGGTCACCAGGCTGGAATTCCAGATGTATGCATTTTGTATCCGCCCAGTGCTTATACCGATCTTGTGCTACCTGAAGCGTCTCCCCGATGGTTCGCACAACATCTACAGCCTCAATGATCATCTCCAGTCCAACCAGCTCTCTGTCACCCACATCATCCCAACTTAAAGGTGGGCGGCACTTTCTGCCATACAATGCTGCAAAAGGTGCCATACTGATGCTGGTCTGGTAACTGTTATATGCAAACTCCACAAGATGTAGGCGATCTTCCCATGATCGCTTGAAGTCTAACATACATGCACGCAACATATCCTCCAATATTTGTATAGTGTGCTCTGACTGTCCATCTGTTTGTGGATGATACGCTGTATTAAGACTCAGATGGATTCCTAGATGCTCTTGGAGACTTTTCCAAAAATATTAGGTAAAACGAGTATCTCTGTCTGAAACTATACTCACAGAAACACCATGCAGCCTCACAATTTCTTTCATATATTTCTTGGCAATCACTTCTATTGACTGGCCAACTCGAAAAGGAATGAAGTGCGCTGACTTGGTTAACCAATCGACGATTACCCAGACGACATCATTGTGTTTCGTGTTTCTAGGTAATATGTCACGAAACCCAATAGTGATGTGTTGCCACTTCCATTCTGGAATAAATAAAGGTTGCAATAACCAACAGTCCTCTGATGCGCTGCTTTCACCTACTGACATGTCATACACTTGGCCACACTCCTGACAACACTCCTCTTCACGTCGTGACACCAATAATATTGTCTCAGGTCCTTGTACATCTTGGTCCCACCTGGATGGATAGAGTATGGAGAACTATGTGCTTCCACCAATAACTCTTCTCGAATATCCCCAGATGTGTACACAAATTCTATTGCCAAATCTCAAAGACACATCTTCATGAATCCTAAACTCGGGTCTTTGTCCTGTCATCACCAGATTCCTAATCTTCTGCAACCTCTCATCATTTGCCCGAGCAGCCTTGATTCTTTCTACCAGAGTTGACTGAATCTTCATATTCATCATTTGCCCGAGCAGCCTTGATTCTTTCTACCAGAGTTGACTGAATCTTCATATTCATTAGTGAGGCAGTTAACCCAGGCAGAATCACATCTATCTCCTTGTCTCTAATCTCCTGTTGCAATCTCCATTGAGCCGTAAGTATCATCACTGCTGGTAGACGACTCAATGCATCTGGTACGACGTTGACCTTTCCAGGGTGATATTGGAGGTCAATGTCATAGCCCGCCATCAACTCAATCCATCGGCGTTGCCGCATGTTAAGCTCCTTCTGAGTGAAGATGTATTTTAGACTCTTGTGGTCTGTGAAAATCTTCATATGCTCCCCTAACAAGAAATGCCTCCATATCTTTAATGCAAATATAACTGCGGCTAATTCCAAATCGTGGGTAGGATAATTCTTCTCATGGTTCTTCAATTGCCTGGATGCATAAGCTACTACCCGACCATGTTGATGCAATACACATCCAAGCTCTCTACCGGATGCATCACAGAATACTTCAAATCACCCTGTTCTATCTGGGATAACTAGGACTGGTGCCGAGGTTAAACGTTTCTTCAATTCCTGAAAAGCCTCCTCACAAGTCTTAGACCAGACAAACAATACATCCTTCCTCGTCAGTTGAGTCATAGGCTCTGCAATCTTCGAGAAATTCTTAATGAATCTCATGTAATATCCCGCCAATCCTAAGAAACTCCGGATCTCAATCACTGATCGAGGAACATGCCAATTCTGAACAGCTGCTACTTTCTCGGGATCCACAAAGATTCCTTCTTCGGATACTACATGACCCAAGAAAGTCACTTTGTTCAACCAAAACTCACACTGAGTTTGGCAAACAACTTATGATGTCTCAAAGTCTCCAATTCACTCCTTAAGTATTCAACATGCTCTTGGGCATTCTTTGAGTAGATCAATATGTCATCAATGTAAACCACCACAAGCTTGTCCAAAAATTCATACAACACCTGATTCATCAGACTCATGAATACTGCAGGTGCATTGGTTACACCAAACGGCATCACCGGGTACTCATAATGCCCATGCTTTGTCCGGAATGCAGTCTTGGGGACATCATTCTTCTCCACCCGTACTTGATGATATCTAGTTCACAAATCCAATTTCGAAAAGACACTTGATCCTCCGAGTTGGTCAAAGATATCATCGATGTGAGGGAGAGGATATTTATTCTTCACCGTTACCTTATTCAACTCATGTAGTCCACACACATGCGTCGGGTTCCATCCTTCTTTCTAACCAATAAAATAAGTGCACCCCATGGAGACACACTAAGTCGTATCCATCATTTCTTCATCAAATCATCCAGATGGTTCCAGACATCTTCCAATTCCAGTAAAGTATATAGTTTAAACATGAAGTATTTGCAACAAAGATAAAAAAAATACTCATTTTATTTCCAACCTTAAAAAAATTACATTGTCTGTGCAATAACGAAATTACAGCTCAACTAAAAATAATACTGAAAGAAAAATCGATTAAGAAAAAATAAACTCTCCTGGTAACAGAAGAAACTCAGAAATCCGCGTCCTCAACAGGAAAATCAGACTCCTCGTATTGTGGAGCCTCTTCTTCAAGCTGGGTGTTACCTGATGGAATTGAACCAACATTAATAAAGTAGACTGAATCCATATTAAATAGTTAATTACTTTATTTTGCTGGAAGTTAAAGACACATAAAGAGCTGTAAAGAAAACTACTGACCTAACATGATTTTAAGTAACGGTTAGGATCAAGCAATTAAGCTAAAGAATCATTGTGTGACTTATAAGAGGAGAGCACGATATGCAACACGAAGTCCACCTTGAACCACGGGATGCTACCCCGGGCCGATATAAGGTCAAACTGTACCGAGAAATTAGGATCCATAAAAGAAAATCCTTCTAGATAGGGGGTCATACACATGGCTTCAATCGCTCCCGCACTCTCTCAATTATAAGTTACCCCATAAACATGATGTCAAGTGTAGTAGTTCTAGTTCTAGGGTGTCAAATATTATGTTCATGTCTTTAATCCCTAAATTACATAATTAGAGAGGGATATGCAGACTATGTTTCGGATTGTCAGATCTTATGTATATATCAGGCGTACCAATATCATTGTATAATTACGTTGCATAATCTCTAACCATGTAATTTGGTAAAAGCCAAGAAAACCGAACTTGCAATATTTCGCATGTCTAATCTCATAAGCATGCACATTAGTTAACAATTGAAATTAACATTTCAGAGGAGAGATAATTTAAAATACAACTTATAAGTACAATAATGAAAAGACGACAATGATGAATTTTTTTGGTAAAAACTCAATGTATCATATTCATGATTTGACACCATTAATAGGTTGTGGTCTACCTGCCTAGAGGGGTTGCTCGGCCCAAAGATCACGTAAAAATGGAGTACCAATTGAGACCAAAACTTTACTATGAGGGTTCATATAATTACTTCTTTATAATTGAACTTATTTGCCAATGGATCAGTAGCAATTAGTGACATATTTCATCAAGCAACTGAAACCCCTAAAAGACTGCAGGCAAAACAAGTATGATAACAACATGCAATCAGACAACATCTAGCATGTAAACACATATGATAACAACAGGCAATCAGACACATCCAACATGCAAACAAGTATGATAACAGCAGGCAATCAGACACATCCAGCATGTAAACACGTATGATAACAGCAGGCAATCAGGCAACATCCAGCACACAAACAAGTATGATAACATCAGGCAATCAGAAAACATCCAGCAAGCACACGAGCGAGAATCAACAAATAACAACTGGGGACATGAATGAAAACATCATACTAACAATCAACCACACCCACAGCTGAGCCTTCCACCTCGGCGGCAAACCACTACTAAAATCGACGCAAGGGTTTTAACCCAAAAAACAAGGAACAACGGCCATAACGTCATGAATCTAACTAGGTGCCAAAATTATTCATCGGAGGAAAGATCCTCTCAAACTCCACATGAATCATCACTTCCATTTCAAAAATAAAATAATTAAAGGTTCAATAGAGATCGAATCTACCTTCACCGAAGTTGCGAAAGTAAAATAAGAGATCCGAAACCAACAGAGCAAAAAAACCGAAAGTCCAAGAGCAGATCCGAAAACCAACAGAGCAAGGTCGAAGCCAGGAGCAAGTAACGAAGCCCCCAAAAGCAAACCGAAACTCAGAAGCAAAGATCGAAAGCTTTTGAAGGGAGAATTGATTTTCGCATATCAAAACCCTAGAAAAATCCATTCGTATAAGTAGTAGAGGAAGAGGGTAGGGGAAGAGATCTTATCGCTCGAAGATCGGAGTCCGAAATCGTCGGGATCTCCTCACGAGAAGATCGCACGGTTGAAGGAAGGATTTGTGTTTCGAAACCCTAATTTCTCGCCACCGCCGTGCTCGCGTGAGGGAAGAGAAACGAAAAGCATCGGGTTTTTTTTGTTTTGATCGGGTGAGATGAGTGGAGAGAAAGAGGTTAAGTTTTTAAGTAAATGGGCTTGGGCCGTGGGTTTTAAAGAAAAGAACAAAAGAAAAAAATGAGAAAGAAAAGAGTTTGGGCCTTTGCAGTCCTCGTACATTCGAATGTTAGGTCATCCATTGTATAAGCACCTTCATACATCTAAAGATGGGCATTAAAAACAAATGCCAGTACTAAATCTAATATCTACTATCAACCAACGTTCATGCCATATGACAAAAAATTATACCAAATCTCCAAACATAATCAAACTATTATTTCTAATACAGAAGAAGCAAAGCAGTTTTTTGTATACACATGTAATATTTTTAACTATATTATCTAGCTATATAACTGGGGTAAAAAGGGAAAAAGTTTACAAACCATTGGACAGTAATCGAGGCAGTTCGAAGAAGCTTCAGAAGTGATTGGAATTGTCGGATCTGAACTCCGATGATAAGATTCAAGTCAGTTAAATCTTTACGTGTAACCATGTTTTCAACCGTGAAAGCTCTGATACCATTTTAGAATCAAAGAAGGATTTGAAAAAAAAACCAAAAAGTTAGAAGGGATTTGGAAAGACTAATAAGTAAATTGAATTATCTTTTATTCTTGCAACCTTAGCTTATTTATAGATACATGATACGCTCCCAACCACTCACACGAATGTCACTCTTCCAACCACTCATATAATAATACTTCTAGCCACTCACACTTATGCCACTCAACCTCAACTATGTATTTAGTACATCTTAACATTATGTCACTCTTCTAACCACTCACACTTAATACACACATTTTCCCAAATACTCAATACCTCTTAACAATTAAGGCCTTTATTCCTACTATTGCTATGTAGGTTATTTTAGCTATCTCCTGCATAACTTCATCCTATGCCTTATTGGCAGACAACTCCTCAAGACTTGACTCACAAAACCAAAGAGGGGAAGAAAATGGGAGATATAACTCTTTTTATTGGTGGACATGGTGGTGAGAAAGCTAAGGATCAAAAGACTAATCAAATTGCCGACCTAGTGGTAGTGCAGATGATCATGGGCTATTAGAAAATATTTGCAAATGTTTGAAAAGATGATAAGGGAGCCCCACTCTCATACTTTTAACTACTTGGGCACACCAATCAATGCGGCTTAACTTTCAGATCTTTACCATGTGTCTCCATCAAACGTGCACCGTCATCTTGAATTTTGTGCCAATGAGATGAACCAACCTGCCTCATTCTCTGCCACTGTTGGGCTTAAGATGATGGGCGTATGTTAAACCATATGGCTTGGTCTATGCCCATCTCCAAAATCAGTTGAAAATGCTCTAGAAAACTATCTAAATGGCATAACCCATATGGTCACAAGCAGTCCCAACCGAGTCCCAACCGAGTCCCAACCGAGAGGCTCGCTCTCTGGAAGGCCCCATGATACTGAAACTACCGAATTACATATGATGTTATCTCCTATGAATACCACCCTTCACCATGAAATAGATAAGTAGATCTTATTTGTTTCATTTAAGAGTAGCTTTCTTTGCTCCTCTGCTCTCCAATCTACGTTGGCCTAATTTAAGCATAGAAGGGAATTTGGCTGGGCCCCAATCCCGGTTCCATGATGTGCTCGTCTGTTTTGTTGGTTAGCAAAAGGCAAAGCTTTGCCCGCTCAAAACTCCATCCCATCCACTACAAAGACCAACACTCTAGTAGGCTAGCTCGTCCCACTACGAGCTGCCCACTCATCGACTGGTGCCGACTTACCATTGACACATTGACAGTTCCCAAAGCAACACATTTCTTGTCGAGTTTAGACCCAAACCTCGAGCTATCAGACCCTTCAAAACCCAATGTACCATAATTCCAAATCATAGATAACCAATTCCTTTGGTGAACCACTCGGAAACACTATTTACATGTATGATGCGACCAAGTAGATTGTCTTAAATGTTACAATGTCTTTTATACCTTTTTAACTGTCAGTTTGGCTTGATTCACTTTAGTCTTTGAATGGGTGGTTAATATGATTTTGCTTTGTTATCTACCATTTGGGCTTCACTCTTCTGTTTGAGCATAAATTAAGCGAGATCTTGAAGGCTTGAAATAACTTCACATGGCTCACTTACCTTATGTTGCCAAGTCAATATATTATGATTGCCAATTAAAGAATAAGAGCTAATGGGTACAATAACGTTTCCGAGAATCTCTTACACCATTATTTAGCTTGGCTAAAATACACCTAGAGATAATCATTTCATCTAACATCCATTTTTTCAATAATTTAAAGCTGGTCAAGTTTCATTTCATTCGGAAATTTCATATTCTCTTGATTGAACACATGATAGATTGAGAGGGCGCCATGCAATTAATGATTTTGGTGAAGTTACAAATCGGTAGTTGAAACTATATCTAACTACAAGCTTAAACTAATAGGTAGAGGCCTACTAACTAATTTAGGAATATCAATTCTCAATTTTTTTCAATGTGAAACTAGTATTCGCACTATCCCCTCAAAATCAAGGTGAGAACCTTGAGTGTGGAGATGATCTGAATCCAAATTAAGAATTTATGAGATCAAGGGAGGATGCCATTCCGTCATTGCAGGATAACGGAAGGAGGCCATTTTGGGAGAATGCTCGGGAATTGGGTGATGTAAGAGCCCGATACCATGATAGAACATGACAAATTGAGAGGGAAGCCTATGACTAATGATATCGGTGAAGCCTATGACTAATGATATCGGTGAAGCCTATGACTAATGAAGCCACAAACTTGTAGTTGAAACCATATCTAACCCAAAAGTTTATGCGAAAGGATTGATGCTCTTATTACCAATTTATAGACATCATCTACTTTCTAAGTTTCCAATGTGGGACCATTATTTTAAACATCTCTTTGGATGTTTTTTCGGGGTGGTGACTTGTAGGTTAAGGCTAGGCTAAGAGTCTTATGACCAAGGATAATTAATGTTGCATCCTTACCATTCCTTATTTTGAAGGATGGTTTAAAAATAGAAATTACACTACCTTAATGGATACCGTAACCTTATTAGGTAAGAGTAAATTTTTCTTAAGAGGCCTTATCAGGTTAGATTAAATGTTCTCTTAAGAGGGTAAACTACGAAGCAATTTATTCCATATAAGCATCAATTTATGAGCAACAGAAATAGAAATGCACAAATGACATATGCAAGTGTTCTAGAAATAGTTTAATTTCACACTGTGTTATGCAGCTTATGCCGAACTTTGTGATCTGTGACCACTTAGGTTTAACCTTAAGCTCACTTTTCTTTTTTAAAGTCCTCATTTGTACAACATATGCAACAATTCTATCCATCTAATAAGACAACATTAGATAAAACATCCTACAAGCTTTTCCAATTTTGCTTTTAATATGTATGAACATTTCCATTTATTCATTGATAATTATAACGCCCCAGACTCGGGTGCCGTTACACTCACAATAATTTTACAGGTCTTGCAGTTACCTGTGAAGTTAATATAGTAATATACAGGAAATATTTATTAAATAAGAAATACTCATTTTTATTTTTAAAGGAATTACATTGTTTAAAGCAGAAAAGGAACTACATCTCTTAACTATAGTACTGAAAGAAAATAAATGAAAGGAAAAAATAAGAACTCTCATGTCAACTCAAGGTCTCAGAAATCAGCGACATCGACATGAAACTCAGACTCCTTGTAGTGTGGAGCTTCCTTGTCTTTACGATCGTAACCTAGCGGAACCGAAATTGAAACACCATCAAAACAATAGATTTAACCTCACTAAAATAGTCAATTACTATCATGCATGAATTAAATAGGCATGCAAGGAAAATTGCAAAGAAATGTACTAACCTGACACTTTCTAGTAGTAGTAACGGTCTAGCAACTAAAGGAAAATGAGCTAATCAACTAGTGATGTGACTTATAATAGGAGATCACGATGTGCAACGTGAAGTCCACCTTGGACCACATGGCGCTACCCCGGGCCGAGTAAAAAGGTCAACTATAGTAAGAACTCATGATCCATAGACAAACATCCTCCTAGACAGGGGTCAAAAGCATGGCTTCAACGCTCCCGCACTCTCTACATTATAAGTTACCCCAAAATCCGTGTTATGTCAAGTGTGGTTGTTCTAGTTCTAAGTTATGTTGAGTGTCATGTCCATAGTATCTACATTACACAGTCAAGAGCTATACAAAATTATATGATTCATATAACATGTCAAGTACATGTGTCCATTATTCAATACCAATTACCCAATATTAAGTATCTAGTGTCCAGTTCATGAAGCATAGCATTTGACATATGTAATCTAGAGAATCATGTAAAATAAGAGACAAGTGTAGTATCCAGTTACGTTCAACAAAACAATTAACCATCAACTATTGCAGGCATTAAAATCAAGGCTTAACATTCGAAAGTAACAATCAACAAAAGTTTTAAATAAAAAGAAATAAAATTTTAACACTTTAGGGATCAGATTCGACAACCCAACTCAACCTAACAACCTACCAGCTCAGTGAGAGGATTCGCCACGTTCGGTATAAAACCACAAAACAAAGAAAGCAAAGTTTCTTAGATATCTCAATATCCTCTGTTTTCATAATCAAATGTATAAATTTAAAAAAGAGATTACATACACATGATTGTTTCATTGAGTGTTAAGAGTCCACATACCAAACTAACAGAAAAGAAAAGATATTTTATCTGAAAACCTTTTAAAGAAAACTGCATAGAAACTACACCCAAAAGCCACCAGAAACACCCAAAAACTACGACCAAAATAGCTCTCAAACAACACCCAAAAAAGCATCCAAAAGCACCCAAAACTGTACCCAAATTGCGCCCAAACTGCACCCATACAATAATAACAGACCCACAGAAAAACAGCCAGCGGACACCGAACAGGCAGCTGCCAAAAGAAACCCACGAAGGAAAATCAGCCAAGCAAACTGACTTGCCCCGTCGACTGACCGGCGGCAAAACTCACCCGGCGACAGATGGGGTTGAAAAGAAAAGGAAAACGACCATAGAATATATTAGAGACAACGACGAGGGTCGTCGATACGTCTCGGGTTGCCAAGATAATGAATCATTGGGGATAGCCCCTCGATTCTAACCCTACATCATGTCCTTACTCGAAACGACAGAAAAGAACAAAGCACAGCCATGACGAAGATCGCCGAAGTCCAAACATGCATTCAACACACATAAACAATTAATTGAAAGTTTTATAGGGCCTAATCTACCGTTCACCGAAGTTCGTGCGAGAAAATAAGAAAAAACGAATGCCTCATAGAAGATCCGAAAGCCTCAGAGGTGAATCAAAAAATCCCAGATGAAAATCCGAGAACCCCAAAGCAGATCTGAAAACCCCAGAGTAAAATCCGGAAGCCCCATAGGAAGATCCGAAACCCCAGAGCAAAACCGAAAGCCCCAGAGCAAATCTGAACAATTTTGGAGCGGAAAAATAATTTTCTTTTGCTTACCTTTGCCCTAGAAATCAAGGGGATTTATGTAGAGGAGAGCAGAGCGCATGAGAGGAGGGAAGAGTATCTCCTCGTTGAGATTTCGCTCTTAAAAATCCGGAGGGGAGGGATCAACGGCCAGAATTTGCTAGGGTTTTGATTTCGAAAAACGTTGGCTGCGTTCGTCGTCGCTGCGAGATAAAAGAAGAGAAGAGAAGAGAGAGAGAGTCGGGTGTGTGTGTAGGGCTGGTGAGTGTGTGGGGGGAGAGAAAAGTGATTGGGGATTTTTTTAAATAAGAGGAAGTGGGCTGGCTGCGCTTTGGGCTTCAAAACAAAGGAAA
Source organism: Scilla litardierei (assembly GCA_030789695.1). NCBI lineage: Eukaryota > Viridiplantae > Streptophyta > Magnoliopsida > Asparagales > Asparagaceae > Scilla > Scilla litardierei. The sequence continues at coordinate 218,120,778 of CM061134.1, read as the reverse complement.
AAAAACAAATTCTTTTATTTTCAAATGGGCCATTACAATAATACGATGTGATACTGGAGTGCATGAGTTCAAAACATCCTACATATCGGGCTATTTATCAAATTTCAAATTCTTTTCATGAACACTTACCTTGAGGCTTGAGCTTCAAATAATCCCCCAACATATGTGCAGTTATCAATTTGAAGTTATCTACATAACTCCTAACTTGAGCTAAGGTAATAGTTTAAAGTCATTTACATACACACAGGGACATAGCTAGGATTTGTTTTGCGAAACGAGAGATATTCCTAAAGTCAAAAATGTAATCTTCAAGTACAAGTTGTTTTATCAGGTCAAAAATACTTACAAGTTACAATGACTATACACGGATCCCTTTTTTTGTTAAGAATAATGACTAAATGTTCTTAGTATTAAGAAACTTCATATTCTTTTCGAACCACTCAGTTGACATAAATAGATACCCTTGGCTCACTGGTAAACACTTGCTTTGAAAATGAGAAATCCTAGGTCCGGGACCAAGGCAGTCATGGCCGCATCCATCAATTACATTCTAATGACTGTCAGGAAATTTTTGTAAACAAAACTGTGAGTAAAGCACAGGTGCATCTCTCACTATCTTATTTGGAATAAAATTAAAATCTGGTGCTTTTGTCAGATTTAGGAAAGAAGAAAATAAAAATGCAAATACAGAGCATAGTTCACATCAAGGTTTATGATCCATGGTTTACTTCTAAAATCGGTCCTTTTTTGGACTGTTTCCGGGGTAATTAGACGTTACATTTCAGAGTTTGTATCAATAATGGCAGTTAAAAACTTTACATTCCACTCCCCCTTTTGTTTCTATAGCCGTTATCAATTAATACATGAATTGCTTGGAAAGAAGATGAATGAGTGCATATAAACTTGATAAACAAAATTAAATTATCATTAATGTGTCTGAACTCAGGACCTTCTGAAATTCTGAAACTTGGTGCGCGTCAAATTTCATACCTCTTCTTTCAAAGTGCTCTGCGGTTCTTTGAAATAGATTATAATATAATTTGAAACGTGACTGAAATTTGTCATGTACACTGAACATTACTGTTCCTTAGAGAAACCTTTATATTATTTTCTTTCTTTTGTATTCAAAGAAGCCCTACTATCTACACACAAAGTGGTTATTTACTTACTGATTATCCTTAACAGGTAAAATTTTGGTGTGGTTTTTTGATCTAAGGAACATTGTATAATCGCTCTGACATCTATGTTTCAAGTATTTAATGGAACTTATTTTAGAAATATGTTTTTTTTTTCTTCAGCTCCCCCTTTGAAATTAATTGATCTACCTGGGTTAGATCAGCGGGCAATGGACGAATCTGTGGTGAGTTGTTATTAATGTATCCTTTTTTCTTGTACTTATTTGCAAGTTAGTTTGTTCCTTCTGCATGGCTTGTACTATTAGTTGAAGGATGGTAAGGCAGGAGCATCGCGTTATACACACCGTGGGCAGGAATAGAATGGAGATTCCTAATTGCGTGGAAGTCTGCATATGATATCAATTTGGTTGATTTTCTTGTAGCATGCTTTTGGCTAATGTTGGGTTTAGGAATATAGTGCCGTGCATTTTGGTTGGACCAGACTTTGGTTGTGCACATTGCAATGGTGGTCTTTTCTCTTATTTCAGGTCAGTGACTATGCTGCACGTAATGATGCAATTTTGCTGGTTATCATACCAGCTACCCAGGCACCTGACATTTCATCCTCTCGAGCTCTTAGACTGGCGAAGGAATATGATGCAGAAGGTTTTTGTTATCTACTTGCTAGTTTTATCTTGAAAAGAATCTCCCTTTTTTACTTTTCATTCCAATGTAAAATTTAATTTTATCCATATTAGGTAATTTGTAATTCTATCTTGTTTTAGGGACAAGAACAATTGGTGTTATAAGCAAAATTGATCAAGCAACGGGAGATCAGAAAGCTCTTGCTGCTTCTCAGGCCCTTTTACTGAATCAGGGCCCGCCAAAAGCATCTGATATCCCTTGGGTTGCTTTAATTGGGCAGTCTGTTTCAATTGCTTCATCACAAGGTGGTTCAGTTGGGGCTGAAAACTCATTGGAAACTGCTTGGAGAGCTGAGACTGAGAGTCTAAGATCTATATTGTCTGGAGCTCCCCAAAGCAGGCTCGGTAGGAATGCTTTGGTAGATAGTCTAGCGAAGCAGATACGAAACCGGATGAAAGTCAGGCTGCCGAATCTCCTCTCTGGGTAATTTTTTTTTCTGTTTGTTAGTTTGTGCATTTTGATCCTTATGTCATTTTTATATGCATGCTGGGATCAGTAGCTTAGCTGCTAGTTTTATATTAGAAAGATATCTACTTATTTGTAGTACTTGTAATATATTGCCCATTAATTTATTTTAGTGACCTGCCCAATAATATGCTATCATAGTTAAGATACACACACACACACACATTCTTGATTTTGCTGAATTTCCTTACCTAATCCTATGTTCAAATGTCTGCCACCTGTGCTAAACTAATTCAAAGTTGGGTTCGGTTGTGTTGGAGTTGGGCTCGGCATGGACCCAAATCTGATCCGAACCAGGCCCAATAGCTTGGGCAGCTAGGGTTCTAGAACCCACACCAAGTCTAGGTTCAGCACACCAAGTCTAGGTTTCATCCACACGGTCGTGTGAACTCATGCATTGAGCTTTGCTCCCTTGACTGCTCCTCCCTTGTCTCACTTTCTCTACACGGCTGTGTGGATTTCTCCACACGGTCGTGTGAGCTATCTTGCAACATAAAAATTGCCAACAAAAGATGGATTAAGACCATGAACTCTTGAATGATTTTAAAACTAAAGTCAAGAACCCATCTAAGCTAAAGTTCAAAAGTTTTTAGGATTATGAATTTAAAGATCAACGGAATATTAGGCGTCGGGTTCTTGGATTTTTGTGTGATTTGGGGCGTGCCAGACGAGGAGAGTGAATTATTCAAAGGAAAGGAAAAATATAATACTTAAGAAAAATCCAAAACTAATACTTTCCTCTCGCTATCGAAAGGATGCGAGTTTATTAAGGTCCTAGAAAAACGTAAAATTATCTACACTACTGGATCGAGTACACCTGTTTCAAACGGTGGATCCATGATATGGATTGGAGCAGGCAACTGCTCTATCTGTCCTTTTCTTGGCTTTGTGAACGTTCTGGTGCGCACCGAACGCTATCGAACTCCAGCAACGCTCCCCTAGCATTTCTCGAGGACAATCACTTGGATCCTGCAAGAAATAGGGAGCATCAGTCCGATGCGAGAAATCTTTCCCCGAAATAAAAGTATTCCAAAGAGAATCGTCAAAATCTAATGAAAAGCGTGGAATGGGATGACGAAAACTCCCTGAAAATAAAATGCTATCTCTTGATGATGATGCCATCGTCTCTTTGCCAACAACATATGTATGCTCCTCGGGTGCAGTCATAATCCAGCATACCTCAGTTGAATGTATATCTGTATCCTGCGGGGGGCATGACGTGTCAATAATATCCGAATAAAAAATTTATGAAATGGAATATGAGATTGAGAAAATGGGTTTGAAATGTCTCCCTGAGTGGGAGCGGTGAGCTCTGGTGGATGCGATGCTTCTGGTGGGGTGAGAGAGTCATGTGGAGGAGGAGGATGTAAGGATGTGTTAGGCTCTCCAAAATGAGGCGTTGTATTCATGGCCACACTCTCATCCTCCTCGTCGATAAGCGTATTCTCTACGGTTTCCTCGGTGCTCTCACGTGGTATGATGTGGGGGATAAAATCGGAGTGGAAAAATAGCTTGGGCTCTTCTATATCTGAAATGCTACTTTCGTCCAAGTATACCTCACTTCCATCTTCCGTGGTGGAATATTGATATATGATGTTCCCACTAAGTCGTACAAAGGTCCTATCATCCATATCATCATCGTCTATGAATACCGCGATGTCCTGGCGTGGTCTTTGCTCGTCACCAATCTCTTCGAGGAGAATTGTTTCTACTCATTGGACAATACGCGGCTCATCATCTACCCGGAGTATGTCGTTTGGGGCGTGGTGGTGAACATGAGCATTGGTAGCACGTGTCTCGGGGTGGTACCTTCACGGAAAAATAAAGTAATTAAAATCCTTCAGTTTTAAATCGTATGATTTACCTTCCGTGGTGCAGGTTGCCAATGATGCATAAGACGCATCTGCAATGTCCATGTATTCCCATGCTTCCATAGGTGGCATGTCAAAGGCATGTCAAAGAATTGCCATCCATTCATTCTCATCATGAATTCTTGCAAATTAATATGCAGTGCTCCATGGAAGAAGCAGTGTAACTCATGCGTGCTGATCCCATGCTGTGGCAATCCATCCACCAATTTGTTGAATCTTTCCAAACTTGCCAAAGAGTCTTTCCGGTGAGCTGGATGAAGCTAGCAATTTGATCCCTTGGTGTTTGGTGTCGTCTCGTTTTATCGCCAATGGAAGATGTGGCTCCTCCACCAATATTATCTCTCTCTGACGGTGTTTGTGCAATGATCGAATCCATTGCTTGTATCTCTGATTGTCATTGTGATATAGAAGTTTGGGATATGTATTGGGCAGTCTCTTTGTAATGGGCCGTTCTTTTTTAATTGTTCTTTTTCCTTTTTTCTCTTTTTGCAGGCCGCCAAGCCCAGAAGCCCAATGGGCTCCTTATTTTTCTCCAATCACTCTCATTTCTCAGCGACATCGAGCCAGCTAGGGCTCTTTTTCTTCGATCGCGTTCGTCGATCTAATCTCATGCCGCCTCAGTTCCTCTCGACGAGGCCTCGTGGGCTCTGATCGACGCAATCGACGCGGCCCCCCTCTCACATGCTCGCAACGCCCCGAGCCCGCTAGGGCATGCGGCTCTTTTCTGTATCTCTCTTGTTGTCGCAGTAGCATGTGCCCTCGTTAGGACTTGTCGACGACATCTCCCCGTCCCCTCGTATGATGCGGCATGCCCTTCTCTCTCTCGTCATCTTGCAGCGACAGGCCATTCGTAGGGCTTTTCGACGCCGACAGCCCTCGTCCTCCTCAGCAAGGTCTCTCCGCCTGCAATTAAAATCCCTCTTCTCCTCCATCTTCTTGCTACAAGCTCTGTAAGTATTTTTCCTATATTTCAGAGCTTTAATCGACTGTTTTTCTTGCGGCGGTTTCTTAGATTTTTACGGCGGACTTTGGATCTTGATTTTTCTTGGTTCTTCGGCTATGATTTCGGTAGACTTATTTCTCCATACACTCCAGTTTTAATTCGATTTTACCATGCTTTAATCTGAGATAATTAGTTGAGTGGGAGAGGATGATTTGTGATATATCTAGGGTTTGATTCCCTACGACTATCTCGTGGGGTTGGATTTTCCCTCGCTTGCTTGTGTGGGGTCCCGTAGTTCTAGCTTGGGGTTGTTTTGGGTTTGGCTGACTTCCTTACTGTTGTTTACTTGCTGATTTGGGTTCGGTGGCTCCCATTGCTTGCGGTCTGAGACTTCCTTGCTGTGTTGGAGTTCAATAACTTCTTGCTTGCTGTTTTGGGTTGCTGTTTGGGGCTTTTGCTTGATGTCTAGGTCTCTCCTTGCTTGCGGGTTGGCCTCCTTGTTGTTGGGTTCCCCTTGCTTGCGGGTTGGCCTCCTTGCTGTTGTGGGCTTATTGTTGCTTGCTAGTTTAACCTCTTTGCTGGTTGTTGGGTTTTGGCTGGCTTTTCTGCTGCTTGTTTGGGTTTGGCTAATTCCCTGGTTCGCTGTTTTGGGTTTCGGTATATTCTACTTTGGATATGAGCTCCGTTCCCCAGTTGTCTTGGTCGTTAGCCCCTAGTTCCTTGCTAGAAACCCCGTGGACCTTGCCGTAGGCACGGCCCTCCCACTACGTGATGAGAAGACCCTAAATCTGATCCTTATGGCCTAGACCCTCTAGCACCATAGTGAGTTTGACTTTCGAGTTTTCTTTTGTTTTCATCTCTTGGTTCATTGCATTAATGAGTTGGTGGATTGTTTCTTTTAAAATATCAGTTCGGTTTTGGAGTATTATAAGAAACATCCATGCCTTACTTTATCACTTGTCAGCTTTGTTATCATGTCATGTCATTATCTCTTAAGCTTGTTAGTACTATGAAGTTTAATATTGTTAAATTGTATCGTCTTGGGATTTTACTTGTGATGACACGATATTATTCCCATACTGACACGATACTGGATGACTGGTGGACTTTTGAGATTGACTCTGGACATGTCTTGTTGCTACATTTAATTACTATCTATGGATCTCCATTGACTACGTAGTTTGATTAATATTAAACCACATCACGCTACTAAACTAATAAATTGATTACTTCAGCTTGATTCACCGGGCTTTGGGGTAACTTATGATTGGAGAGTGTGCGAGCAACTCAGACCTGTCTTTCGGCCATGTCTATGAGGATTTCCATTCCACATGATACTATCTCGATACTATACTGATCTCGATACTTGTTCTCGATACTATTCCCGGGTACCAACATTAGCGCATGGATCCTTCAGTAGTCTGTTACTTGGCCCGTGATAACTCCCTTGCGGTCTCAAAAGGGTTTTCGTGTTGCACACCGTATTCTTCCTCATAAGTCACGAACTAGGATTGGTGCACCGTAGAGAGTACCACTTTACCGTAGTTGTGGACATTATCATAACATGTTTTCTTTCTGCACCATTATCTCTGTTGCTGTCATATATCCTATTTGTGCACCTTTACTTTTCTGTCTCTTGTTTAGATATTGTCTATTCTATTGAGCGTGGTGCGACTTCTGTTGCCCAACTAGGTGACACACAAGATCATACGGAGACGCTTGAGTACGAGGAGTCAGACTTTCAGTGCATGACTTTTTGAGAGTTAAGCAAGTGGCAGGTGAGTGCTCTATTTACGTTTCTACGGTAGTGTAGTTTTTACTATTCTTGCTTGTTTTGTTATGAGTATTTCTTTACTTTCTGCACTACTCTACATTGACTTCACTGGCATATACAAGACCTGTACACACTTGTTTCAATTGTGGTGGCACCCGGAAAGCAGGGTGTTACACTCTTGAATGCAATCATCGATATGCTTGGAGAGGGGAGATGGAATCCATTGGCCTTGGTCTTGAAATTTGCTTTCTAGAATAAGCTCAACGTTGGACTTTTGTGATAGAGGTGGAGGATTAGAATGTGAGTGTTTTTGAGGCAAGTTGTGGGTATATGATGGTGGGTTGTAGGAGTGGGTGTAATATTGGTCTTGAAATTTGCTTTCTAGAATAAGCTCAACGTTGGACTTTTGTGATGGAGGTGGTGGATTAGAATGTGAGTGTTTTTGAGGCAAGTTGTGGGTATATGATGGTGGGTTGTAAGAGTGGGTGTAATATTGGCAATGGATAAATAGGCGCCCCTGCATTCCACAGAATTCCCAAAACGATGCAACGTGCAAAAATTCATTGCGACCTCCCATCTGATCACCCTGTGATAACGAAGCATCGAAATTTTCAAAATATGGTCCATTGGGCATCCACGGTCTCTGGAAGGCACACGACAAGTGAAAAATATGGCTTAGAAAAGCGCGTCAGTGGTACAAGAGAATTGCAAAAATTAAGCCGGTGGTGGGAAAAATTTCTATTATTAGGATTTTTATAAATTTTGATAAGTACGTAGTCTAGCTAACCCAAGATTTAACTAGTATCAATCAAATCAACCTCCCCGACAACATCGTCAAAAACTTGTTCGTCTAGTTTTATATTTATAAGCGTAAGCACACGGCTGTCGTCGTAACGCTATATGTGTCGTCCACAGGGAGGTAGATTGATCGAGTACTAGCTTGATCTCGGGTCGTTGGTAGCTATGCAATTCGTTTGAACATGATATGGAGTATGGAGATTAACGAAGGATTATGGAATAAAAATATATATAACAAGTAGAATCGCAAGAGATAACAATCAAGACAACAAAAAACACAATAGAACGCAATTAAAGATATCAATCAATAGCAAATAATAAGAAAAACATAAAGAGAAGTGAAGTGAATGCTTATCTTATTGATTTGCTCATAGAAGTTGTCAATTCACATTTACAATTCAAGAGAAAACATCCAAAATCCTATTTTAAACTAACCATACTCCTATAACTAGAAGAAAGTATGGAAAAAAGGATGAAAAACGAAGCTAAGGCTCGCCCCCTCCTCGCTGGCGGTGCCCCAAAAGCTTAAATACCACTCAAAACCCTATCGGGTTAGCAACAGACCCGATTTTACACGGCCGTTTGGGCCAAATGACGTGGTCACGTCGTTTGGCCTAAGTTACGAATGACGCAGTCTTCATAATCCTTCAATTGACACGACAGTTTGGAATTTCCAAACGGCCGCGTCGTTTGCTCTTGCTACTGCTGGCTTTTGCTTGGGATGGGGACGACATGGTCGTGTGGGGATTCCACACGGCCGTGTCACGACTTTGATGCTTTGCTATTGCGGGGCTTCTGCTTTCAGGGCGACACGGTCGTGTGAGGGGTTCACACGACCGTGTCGTCGGCTTTTCTTCTCTTTGGCAAAATGATCCAACGACCATCCAAACGACAGTATGTGGGCCTTTTCTCTCTTCAGGCTGTATCAACTCACACGGTCGTGTGATATACCTCACACGACCGTGTGATATACCTCACATGGCCGTGTGAGTGCTGCAGATCATCAGCATCATTAACATGCTCTCTCCCTTCATCAATTCGAACTCCTTCGCAGTGCCGATTTCCCTCAAAGCATGATTTCTCGCTCTTTAGCCTCCAAAAAACCACGAATTCGCTCCCTTTTAACTGAAACACACCAGAAAGACCAAAAACGTAAAATGGAACAAAAGGCGGGGAAAACAGAATGGAAAACGAGGCGAAGCGGAGTAAAATGTGGGGAAAAGATACATGAAAACTATATATAAAAAGCACTCATCATAGCACGTCACACTAAATCTTATCCTTATGTGAGTCGAATTGAATGGAGACTAGACATCTCTCTGTAATGCTAATGGATGAGGCATCTGTCCATGGCACATTGTAAGTACTAGGATGGGGAACTTATGTGGGAAATGAGGTTGGATAAAACAGCATTAATGCAACTCGTGTTGTCAATATTACCTTACAATTCTTATCACCGTGCTTCACAAAGGTGTGAAAGATTGCAGTCCTATGCCAATCATCGCACTCTTTGGATTGAGCCATGGCATAACACATAATTCTAAGCCTAGGTTCTTGATGCAATGACCTGAAAGTTCAACTCAAATGCGTATGCTTCGAATACATCATACTCTTGTTGATTCCTTACTGGTCTTATAACAGTCCTCTCCTGGCTCATAAACTTCCTCCTCAAATTCTCCCAAGTCATCTCTCTCAAGATCATTTACAAGTAAAGTCTTAGATGTGTATTGACCTATAAAGTGATTGTAACCGTGACACATGTAACACTATGTGCATGATTCAGCCTTTAAAGACTCACCAATAACTCTTTTGCCTTTATCACCCATATAGATGTGGTGTTTTGGGACCAATTAGACTGAAACTGATCATGTGATGGTTTGCTATCAGTTTGTGCTGGGCGGCTATTTAGTTTTCGTGAGTCAAAATGGTGTCACAAGTGCTCTATGAAAATTGTCAAGCTCCTGCACGAGCTGACAAGCATGCTCTAACGTGTGGACCTCACGAATGATGAGCTCCTTTCGGAGGTCAGATTTAAGGCAGTTCTAAACCTATATATGGTCATCCTCACTTCTTCTGACACACCACATCGCATTATATACTCGTCAAATCTGGTGATGTATTTTCAGACCGATCCATTATCCTGTGTCAAACTCTGTCATTGGTCAAGGATTTGATGATACGATATATGCAAGTATTTCTCCTCCAGTTTCTCCTTCATCTTATCTCACATAACTATAGGTGGTTTCCTCCCACTCGCAAACATGCGCTAAACATATTTTATCAAAATAATTTACATGGACCACTTAGTTTCATTTTGGCAAATCTCACCCTCCTATCCTCTAACACAGGGTACCAATCAAAATTGTGGTCCATGTTAGCCATCCAATCGATAAAAATCTTAGGATTTAGTTGCTTGATACTCCTGGTTACACTCTCAGCTAGATCACGTCTCTCTGGAAGGGGTCTCTCTATGCTGGTTAAAAGGATTAGGAGCCCTATTCGTGTCAACTCTTACCTAATTCATTCTGAAGAGTGTTCTCTAGGTGTACGACACGACCAATAAGCTCACGAGACTCAAACCTTCCCTCATGGACAATCGTTTTAAGGTAGTTAACTGGTTAAGGATCTATCTCATCAGTTGCTATATATTAGAATCCATAGGGATCATAAAATCTAATGTCTGATATGCTCAAACTTTACATGTGGTAATGTGATGAAAATAACCCTAAATGTATGACATTTTGCTAATAAGTTGATGTTGACATCAAAGTATACACATGTAGACGTAGACGTGCGACTTAACTAAGTTCTCGGTGGTTGAGGTTGGGCCCATTTGGAGCTACTTGATTAGTCCTTGTTTTTAGTTGTTTTTATTTTATTTTTATTCTCTTTTCTTTTTCAGAGTAAGTTTAGTACCACATTGGTTAGGAGGAGAGAAATGTATTAATTGTAAGCCTATTAATAGGCCTCAAAACCTATTTTATGAATCAATGAAAATTTTGAGAGATTAAAACCCTAAAGCCTGAGAAAGGTCTACGTTGAGAGAAGTCAGCTCGAAACCCTAAATTTCTTTATTTTCCTCAAAATTTTCCGAAATCTTTTATGGTTCTACATTAAACTTGGTATTAGAGCCGAAAGATCACATCGTCTTCTTCTTAATTTTTCAGATTTAAAAAAATTACAAAAAGAAGACCTAATCAAGTAGCTACACTTGAGCTCGATCCTAACCATAAAGAAATTGGTTGAGTTTCACGTCTCCGTCTACGTGTGTATACTTTGATGGCCACATCACCAAGTCTAGGTTCAGCCCCCTCCGGTTGAACTTGGAGAAAAAGCTAGGATTTGCCCTGGTTAGCCTTTTGGGTCATACAATCATGATCTAACAGAGGTCAACAATTGCTTAAGGAGGATGTCAAGGACTTAAACGGCTATATAAAGGACCATATTCTCCTCTTCCAGATATATTAATACATATATCTTAAGGAGATAGCCATTGCTAGCTATTGCTTTGGATCCCTTTCTTGCTTTCAGAGATCAATTTGTAACCTGTTACGTGGTGGATTTGTGAGGAAGATTCATCTCATGATTTCCTCTGCCGAGCGAAGGACTTCATTCATTGTATTGTTGTAGTCATCATCAAGTTGATCATATCGTAACATGCACACAAGTTATGTATTTTGCTGTGTAGATCTAGTGTATATTGGTAGTACATATACATGCCTAGTTCTACATTTAGTTTTAGAGCCCATGACTCTTGATGATTGACTACGTTTACTTTTATATTATCTTCATGTGTTAATCTTTTGACATGTTTAGAGATGAGAACTAGAGTAGATTTAGCTTTTCGCATGCGATATTTAATAAAATTTTTTGTTTTTATATTGATGCTGCATGTTTAACCAGTTAAAATTTGGATTTTTTAATGCTAGGATATCTAGATCTAAATTAATATGTTTATTAATTAAAATTATAATTAAAAATTGGCCTTTTATTATGTGAAGTTATTATTTTGATTTCATTTCATGTTTCATTTTCCTAACTTAAATCACTATCTTAGTATTTTTAGGAAAATGCTTGAAATTGAAAACCTTTTTGATCTTGGAATTTCGGGTTGCAAAATGGTTAAATCCACATCGTGTTCATCACAGGAGACATGCCAAATCTATGTCCAAGAATGCATGCATAAGTATCTAAGTTTTTTTTAGTTGAAGGTCATCATTTCTTCATAAAACCTTAACACTAACCCTACTTAAACACTAATCCTAACCAACCTTCGGGACACGGTCTAGGAGGGAGTCGGAGGCATCGCCCGTCATCCTTTGCAAAGGTTCAATTGTCATCCTTTGCAATAATGCTCGACAAGAGTGAGCACATGTAGACGGTCATCACAGGCTACTAGCAAGGCCAAAGGGGGTAATTCTGAACACATACTTAATTGCTGTACGCACAGACCACTTGACACGAACACCCAAACAAATTTTAAAATCATGTTTACTTTACACACAACACATAACCTATATTACCTATCTCCTCTTCATCCTCACCCACTTCCCTGTTGCCATCGCCAGCCGTAATCGCTGCATCCCAGCAGCCCCTTATTGCACCCACTCCCCCGCGTGCCACCAACCCCTCCCCTTCCTCATCCCATCCCCTTTTACTTGTCATCAATACTCTTCATTCCTCCTCCAATGCACCTTCGATTGCAGCTGTTGCTGGATGCGCTGTTGCAACCAGTGGAAATGGCGGCAGAGCGGAGGGGATGATGAATGAATAGTGGAGATGAGGAAAAGGATAGAGAGGGGAGGGCCGATAGTGCATGGGGCATGGTGCGGTGGGTGGAATGCGGGGATGTGGCGGCGGCGGATGGTGCCGGCGACAGAGAAGAAGAGGAAGAAGATGGAGGAGGAAGAGAGTTGGAGAGTAAAAGAGGAAAAAGTTTCAATGACTACCTAGTAAATTTTGAGTAGCAAACTTGTAAATAAATGGTCTATGTTTTAAGCAATTAGGTGTGTGCATATAGCAACTCTGCCAAAGGTTGCTCGTGCACCAAATATGTGCATATGAAGGAGTTTGGGAGGAGGGGGCAGTAGTGCGGGTGCTAGCGCATCTTCCTAGAGCAGCACTTGATTGACTGAGTGTACGTAGGAGGTCGGCAGGGCTCTACACCACGTTGTCTGACGTCAGTTTGAGAAACATGCATGGTGCAGGCTCTACGCATGTAACAAAGTACATATGCAATGCACATTCATGTGATTGCAATGCTTCCAGCACAATGCACATGCACGATTGCATGATCAATGGTAATGGTCATCGTTAGGGGTATTGATTGCATAAACACGAGTTTGTGCATTTACGCAGTGTGTGCAGTTATGCATAGTAAATTTTTGTATTTGCATCTCCTACACAGTGACTTTACGCGCACCAAGATTGAAGACAAAGTCGCTCCACCCAAACTATGATGGACCTTGAGGAGGCACCCAGGTTACACGAGGTGACTCAACGCTTAAATCCTTGATTAGTGAAGATGAGATTGGGCCATAAAGTTTTTCAAAATTGATGTTTAACGCAAGTGCTTGAGTATGGTTCCGTGACTAAGGAATGTGCTTTGCATGGAGAATCTATCATTATTAAAGGTTTGGTGCTCGACATGACACATATCCCTACTTGGTCAATTTTGATCGACCTAGATCTAAAGATGGAAGATGACCTAACCATAATGGATATATCGAAGGGTATGGTTATGGCTAGGCTTTGACTTGAAAGACTATAACCCTTCCAATAGACTTTGCATAAATTAAATGAAAGGAGGTGTTTTGGAAAACACCATTATTTATACTTAATTACTTGTTTTTGGGAGGAATTTTAAATGGAAGAAAACTTCCGAAGAACGCTGCTCCTTAAATTCGTGCGAAAAAAATGAATATCGTGGAAACCCATTTATCAATTTTGAGTGGGAAGATAACATCGCTCCTTGATTAACAAATAACCAAAACACCTAATTTGTAATGATTTTTTTCTTTAAAATTTAAAGAAATTCTCTTAAAATAATGTTTGAGATGCAAAGATGATTTAAAGCCTAGCGACGTCTTTATCCACAAGAACATCTATCTAGAATTTTTCTTTTTCTTTTTGTTGAGAAAATATATGTATAATGCTCAAAACTCATAATTTTGAAAACCTAATTAATAGTTTGATTTCTATACATATGATCCAATGACCTCTATCATGTCAGTTGTTGCTGCTATATTCTCTATGGTATCAAGCTTGATAGTGATAGCTATGAATCATGGCACCACATGATCAAATAACCTTTGAATGCGGACGATTGTCTTAAGAGCATCAATAATGAAATGGCACCCCTTGACTAGTTTGTCGAGATCGTCAAAACCCACCAACTATTGCTTAAGAAGGACCAAGGTTCTCGGTTCCTCATTCTAAACTGCATGGAGAAAACTTCGTGCAAGAATTCGAAAAATACTGCATGGATACAACCTCATGCCGAAATTTAAAAATGTACAAGTGCCAAGTCAATATGGAACTATCTTTAGGTAAGATTCAGCATAACCTCAATCACGTGTTTGTGTGCTCTAGTTGAGGCTTAAGAAGATTAGATGGGACACAACATATAGCATGCGTAAACACATTCACCTCATGAATGTGTTCTTGACTTGGAGATCGCAAAGCCAATTGTTTGGTGAACAAAGAATCTAGGTTGTCCTTTATTTTTTACTGGACTTCCTAAAGTGAGAACTTATGAAGTAACATGATTCATAATAGGCCAAGGCCTTAATGGATTTTAAGGAGCATATTAAGCTTGAAGACGAGCGGTAGTCGGAGAGCCAGGTCATGCACGTGGAGACATGACATGTAGATGGCACCAAAGCCAAGGACAAGGCATCTATCAAAGAGGGTTCTGGGCTGAAGGACATGAGAATCTTCGAGAAGAAGGCTTTACGTGAAAGATGCTCTGATAAGAAAGGTAAGGTTAAGATGACCCGTTTCATTTGCAAAATGACACGTTATGTCTCACGTGACTACTGAAGAAGGCAATTACTCTGATCTCCTATGATGCACTAGTGTGCAGTCTTAGCTTAATGGGTGGTTCAGATTCCCTTCTTCTGTAGTCAATTGATTTAAGATCAGTAGATCGCATAGCGCGTGATTGATAGAGCTTTGTAAAGTATCGTTGTAATTTAGCTGGGAGCAGAAGATTATATATGGAATGATTCCATCATGAAGGGTTATTGAATAAGGACATGCATATTGGATTTCGGAGGCAAGAAGAACGTGCTTCATCTTGATGTGTTGCATGCACCCAAAAAACTATGAAATTTACGTTATATTGGTAAAATCTTGAATTATATATTTGAAATAACTTTTACTAAGAGTTATATCTGCATTGTGGGATAAGACATTGATGTATTTGGTTTATTATCAAATGTGCTTTTATATAAGACTAGAAAATACCCCGTGCACGGGTGCACGGGCAAAAAAAATTCCGGGGGTGAAAAAAAATTCGTAGGGGTAAAAAAAACAATTCAAAGAAACACTAAGGGAGAAAGTGAGCAAGAGTGGGTGTGTGTTGGGAGTGTCCAAGGGTAAATAGGAGCAAGTGAGGGGCTTTCTTGCAAAAGGAAAACGGTGTGATGAGGTGGCCAAATCCCCACCACACCATTACCAAGGTTAAATCCTAGCCATCCTTCTATCAACCTCTTTATACATCATGCTGACATCATCTTGTCCCAGTCAGCCCTAGTTGTCTTTTAATATAAGGACATGCATATTGGATTTCGGAGGCAAGAAGAACGTGCTTCATCTTGATGGGTTGCATGCACCCAAAAAACTATGAAATTTACGTTATATAGGTAAAATCCTGAATTATATATTTGAAATAACTTTTACTAAGAGTTATATCTGCATTGTGGGATAAGGCATTGATGTATTTGGTTTATTATCAAATGGGCTTTTATATAATATGTTGCTAGTTCGTTAATGCGTATTCTTTTTCTGCATCTATGTTGAATGATATTGTGATTGCATCATTGATATAGTATATTATGGCACATAGGGCAGGACCAAATATTGCAGTTAGCGAGAAGTGGCTTTCTTAGACAACTCGCTAAGTCCACTTGTGAGCACTGACCAACTTGTAAGGTCACAAGAAAGCTGTTTGGTAAAAGCTAAACACATTTACTTTACTAAATCTGTTTCATTCAGGTATCTATGGATCAATGAGCATGAAGTCAGAGACAGAACCTCTTATTTCATCTCATTCATAGATGACCATAAACGATACAACTATGTGTATCTGATCTTCCATAAGTTTGGGGCATTAAATTGCTTTAAGTACTTAAGTAAACTTAAGAATAACTTTTCTAGATGCGTTAAGAGGCTCAACATGGACCTTATGTACATATATCTGTTGGATCAGTTTAATGAACTATATGAAGGAGCGCGGATTGCTTGATAACTAATTATTCTGTACACTTCACAACAAAATGGCATAATAGTAGAGATGAGGAAGAAGACATTTCTTAACATGGTTAGGTCAATTATGGTGCACCCATCATTACTCACAGCCTTTTGAGGAGATGCAATTCTATTTGCTATATGCATCCTAAACCGTATGCATTCTAAGTTATGGACCATGTGATCCTCCTAACTTGTGTTATTTATGAACATATGGCTTAATAATATATGTGCACACCATCTTCCATCGGCATACGAAGTTAGGCTTAAGAAGGAGGACATGCATATTTTTACGCTACTCAAACTAATTTAAGGTTGTCTTTCTTGAAGAGAACGAAGATATAATGACCAAGGTTTGAGGTTTCGGCCGATATCCTTCGGTATCGGCCGTATCATTTCGGTATCAGTGGGTAACGAGACTGAAACTTGGGGTCAGTTTCGGTATCGGCTGATACTGAACGGTATTGGTCCGTTTTGGCCGATACCGGCCGATACCGACCGATACCGACCGAAGACGGAGGAAGAAGAGTGTGTAATTAAATAAAAATTCTCCAAAAACCCCAAAAATGAGATATTGACACGCTATTCATACCCTACATTCGTCTAAACATGTTACGAATTATTTACAAGTTTGCCATATTGTAACTAACGAGAGTGTTTTTAGCTAATTGGTTAACGTGAATAGCGTATTTTTAACCAATATCGTTCATAATTATGTTATAAGTTACAAATTATCTTTATTAGCTTGCCATTATCTTATTAGTAATAAATTTTAACTAATATTGTTAGTTACATGTAACTTACAATTTTTGAAACTACCGATACAGACGAACCAAAACTCACTTCCGAAACCGTCGAAACGGATGATACTAAGACCGAAACCTAAATTTTCGGGAGAGCAATACCGAGACCGAAACCGAGACCTCAAATCTTGATAATGACGACCAAGCTCGAATTGTGCGATGCTTAATTCATTGAGTAGTAATTCCCTTGCAAGGGAGAAATGGGCTTGGACTTGGAGTTATATAAGCTTAAGGATGGTGCTTTTACCTAGCTAGGAACTGATCTTGGGAAAAGTAGGAGCAATGGGTCTAATCCATCCATGCAGGGATTCCAAGAACTTTTATATAGCCAACGTGGCACGATTCCATGTCATCTTTTTGGGTTAATGGGGGAGTTTGCATGGTGGTACTACATATTGATGTTGTGAAACCAAGTTTTGTAAAAGCTCATTCTGGCCCTAAAATAAAGGAACAACTAGATGTTATAATGACAATTTGGAGTTAATGAGGATGAATTGAGTCTAATATTTTGTTGATCCATGATCTGGACGCAAAGCTATTGGAAACAAGTGTGTTATCAAGTTAAATGAAAAGCAAATAGATCCATAAATAAGTATAAGATACGTCTCATAGCAAAGGACTACAACCAAGAGAGGCAGTTGACTACAATGAAACCTTCATATCATTAGAATCGTTTGCCTTAATTTGCACGTCTTTATCATCGTTTATCCAAATTGATTTGGAGCTTATCTAAATGAATGTTAAAAATCACATCTCTCAATAAGGAACTAGACGCGGATATCTTCATGGATCAACTTGAGGTGTTTGCACCCGAAGAATACGAGCTCAAAGTTTGTCAACTCAAATGCTTAATCTATGGATTTAAGCAACTGTTTAAGCAATGGTATTTGGGATTCTATTATGCTAAATTGATGTATGGGTTCATGATGATTGAGAAAAACTATTACACATATCTTAAGTAGTCAGGTGGAAAGTTTCTCATCTTGATGTGTATATCAGTGATATACTCATTGTTAGGGTTTCTATCATGCATAACCAGTTTATACGTAGCGGAAAAAATAAAAACAAACCAAGATCCATGCGTTTCAAATTGATTCGATGAGATTACTAATCTTTGTTGACGATTTGAATGTATCAGACTGTAAGTGTTGCTCAACGAACGACCACCCTCTACTAGTATCCACACGCAAACGTCACGAACGAGAATTGCAAGGGTGCTAGCTTATTCTTCGCAAATAGGGTTTCTCTCTCGCTCTTCGCTTTTCTCAAAAACGGGAGAGATGGATTGAATGCATTTTTAACTGAAAGTCCTCTCTATATCATATATAGAGTCCCACGTTAACCCTTTAACACGTTTCAGTTACGCGAAGATATCTTAATGATAATATCTTATCAAGATAAATATCTGACAGCTAAGATATACCCTTATTTCGAATTTCAAAGCAGATTCGAAATCTCGTTTAAAACCCTATCCCATCCATTATGCTCTTTGTGTGCGACCCAATAGGCTTATATCAAATTGGCAGTGGGCCTAATTCTATTAGAAGCCCACAAGTCATAATTGGTCTCTAACAAGACATTATGACTACCCAATTAATATGAATATCGTTAGTCCGATATTAACCTAACCAATAGAACAATCATAATCCTTTTGTCACATGATATTAGATTTGAACATAAGTCATGGACAGTGTCATACTTATATTGTTCAAATTTCTTGATTACTAAGTAGACTGATAATATCAAATGACATTTTATTTGAGCACGACCATGCATTTCTCAGTCCAACTTATCGAAGGGCCAATTAGATATCTCTATAAGAGAGGGACAAATTCCATCTTGTTCATTCACTTTCCCCTGCATAATTCACATCATATTCAATCATGATCTTTATGATTATCTGATTAAAGATACCATTTGGTTATGTCAAAACATGATGTTCCTCATGTTGAAAACTGTGATGATCTCAGGTCTAATGATTCTATGACATAACTATTATGAGATCATTTATGACACTGATCCATGTAATGATCTCATAGCGAGTCTATCCAATACCTTGTTCTCCAATAATACCTATAAGTTTGATTTGTATCATCATACATATAATTATCTCATAACTATCAACCAAATTCATACTAGTCTTAATTCATCATTATATCTTTAACGATGAATGGCTAGGGATGCTTAGAATAACATAAAACAGCTATTCAAACATTATTATAATGAAACATGCAAGTAATATAATAATAACATTAAGAAAAACATTTTATATATGAAAAATGATATAACATAAAGGTCCAAATATTTGGCCTAGGGCATAACCACTAACACTCCTGGCTTCTAAGATATAAAGATGATAGATACCACTGATGGTTGGTCCTCAGCTTATTTGGACATGATGGATATGTGAAATGCATATTACGTGTCAGGAGTCAAGATCATTAAGGATCGGCCTAAGAGAATCCTTGTTCTCTCACAAGAGACATATATAAGGATCATCTTGGAGCGTTTCAACCTGAGCAATACAATACCTGTTGACACACCTGTCACCAATAGCTATAGTCTTAACCTAAAATTTTACCCTAAGACCCAACAAGATCATAAAAAGATGGTACCAGTTTTATCTGCGAGTACAATAGTTGGCATAACATATGCTATACTTTGCACTCGATTGAATATTGCCTTCGTAATGGGTTTACTAAGATAATAAAAAGATGGTACCAGTTTTATATGCGAGTACAATAGTTGGCATAATATATGCTATACTTTGCACTCGATCGAATATTGCCTTCGTAATGGGTTTACTAAGTTGATATCAAACTTTAACCATTGGGATGCACTAAAGAGGGTTATAAGGTATCTTGTAAGTTCTAACAATTATGCTTTATGTTTTTAAAGATCGTAATTGAGCTTTGAGTGTATACAAATATGAATTGTGCTGATAACCTTAACGAGTACATGTTGACTTCGGCCTATGTGTTCTTGCTTGATGGTGGTGTCATTTCATATTGTATCACGAAAAAAAGATACTGATGTTGTCAATAAAAGTAGAGTATGTAACATGTGCAACGGTAGCACATAAGCTGTCTGGCTAATTGCATTTCCTCATAAGTCTTAATGTTATCCTACGTGAGTCTGATCTGATCACATGATACATTAACATTATGATGACTATAAATTACTTGAAAAACAACAAATACTATATGAAGACCAAACACATCAAAATTAAATATTACTTCATTAGAATTGAAAGGTTATGGTTATCCTTGAGTACATACCAACATGATAGATAGTCATTTATTCGACCATTGAGTTTTAACTGGTGCAGAACTCATGATAAAATCTTTGGGTTATTAAGATGGTAATGTTCATTGTACGTGTGATATTTTATGTAAAACTCCATTTTATATTAATAAAATTGATTATTGTTTCAAATTATGAGTCTTGTTTTGAGCACACACATTAATGTTAAACTTAAAAGTTAAATAGTATATTGAACATGTCTTGATAGGCTAAGACCGATTCAGTTTGTGTGGTGAGATTGAAAAAGATGTTGATTATGATTAGAAGGTCACATGTGTAGGAGGAGGATTACTTGCATATCTAATAGTTAATCAACTTCTGTGCATAACTTCCTGACGCCTTTTGGTGACAGAAGTATATAACCATTACATATGCTTACTCAGGCAGTCAAGTATGCTTTCTGATAGGCAATTATGATGTTGATTATTTAGATTTAAAAGATACTTGGTAGATGCAATCGGTATAATTTAGTGTACTTGAGAGATATTGATATATTATTGGTTTTTTACTTTAAAGGTTGGAAGAGCTGTCTTGTTTTAATTTTGAAGTTTGTATATTAGTGGTTCATCGCTTGCATGTATTCTCGACGGTCGCACGATGTATAACTGCATGATAAATTTGATTACCCTTAGAACGAGAGAGATGCAGATATGATACCATCCTATTCCATCAAGTGGGAGTATGTTGGATTGGGCAGTATTATGATCTAAATTTGATTGAACCCGGGCCAATAGCTTGGGCAGTAAAGCTTCTAGAACCCTAGCTGCACCAAGTCCAGTTTCACCCAGGCCAAGCTTGGGGAGAAAGTTAGGGTTTCTCCTAGAACATTCCAATATGCCACACAATTGCAATTTAACGAAGATCAACGATCACTGATGGAGGTCAAAGTCTCGGACTATGGCTATATAAGGGGCCATCTTTTCATCATCCAGACACAAAAATATTCCAAGAAGATACCCATTACTGGCACTTTCTCTGGATCTATTTCTTGCTTTTATGGATTTAGGTTGTTACATGATGGATACACGAGGAATATTCATCTCGAGATTCCCTTTTTTGTTGAGCAAAGCACTTCATCTATTGCATTGTGCAATTGTTATAAAGTTAATCCTAATGTTGGGAACCCCAAAGTTCAAAACATCAATTTTGACATTCAAAAGAAAATTAATATGTGATAGTCGACTAACAAAACTTGTTAGTCGACTAATAAAAAGACATGTTAATGAATTATTCTATATTAGTCAACTATGGAAAACATTAGTCGACTAATAATTAACCGTTGGAATGTAACATATTATCAACCGATTCCTAGTCGACTAACGGAAGTTGTTAGTCGACTAACAATGTGCCAGGGCAGAAAATGATTCTGCATTAGTCGACTAATGACTTACGTTAGTCGACTAATAGCCTATGAAGTGAGCGGTTGAAGGGGCCAGATGCGTCGGTTGAATATACAATTATTGGATCAGATTTCTCCTCTAAACATAGATTTCAACTACCTCATGGGGATCTAACTAAGGAGAGTGACACTTCTATCATCAACAAAATCTCAATCGTCTCCTTCTAAAAGAATGATTAGTTGAAACGGTTGAAGTGATTGAAAAGAGTTGATAACAAATTTTTAGTAAGATGGCACATGTCTTCTTCCCTTAGTACTTGTATAAAAACTACAAAGATCATGTACGAGAGTATGAAGAAAACTAATCAATTCTCTCTTTTGATTTGTAATTTTCGTTTGATTTTCTTTTCAGTTTTCTCCTTTTAGTTTTTGAGTCCTATTCAATTGAGTTGGTTCTCTTTGAGGTTAGTTTGATATTTGTACAAGATCTTTTGATTCTTGAAAGGGATTCACGTGCATGGCCATGCAATTAAGGAACCACAATAAAGGTTCTCAACAAGTGGTATTAGAGCTAGATACGAGTCATATGGAGATTAAAGCCGATGTTGGCAAATCAAACAACTTGAAAGATACCTTGAAAGCACGCATGGGTCGAATGAAATCTTTCATCGAGTCTTAAATCATCCTCAACCAACAAGTCCAGGTGAATTTAAAGAAAATGGTGCCGGATCAAGTAAGAATGTTGTCGAACAAACATCGACGCATGTGGAAACAAGAAGCTAATTGTCACTGCTAAATACCCAACTGCAAGCAATGATGAGCCAATTCGGCTGGGGACGTGCCTCCAGGAGCAATACAGGAAGACACAATGGAGAACAAGAGGAAATCCGAATTGATGCCAAGAGAGATTCTTTCCTCTAAGGTAGCACTTCCAATCCATGGCATAACAATTTTAATAGGGCTCTTGAGCTAAGAAGCGCATGGGGTGGACAACAACAATTCAGACCCAAGCCTTTTAAGATCAAGTTCCCTATCTTCAAAGGAGCAGAAGACATCATTCCTTTAATAAATCAAGTGCAACAAATCTTTAACTACTACGAAACTAAGAAGGAAGATTGGGTCAAGATATGTGCATTCAACTAACCTAACCAATAGAATATGTTATAATCCTTTTGTCACACGATATTTTATTTGAACATAAGTCATGTATAGTGTCATACTTATATTGTTCAAGCATTTAATTTATCGATTACCAAGTAGACTGATAAAATCAAATGACATTGATCATGTATCAATTTATCTGAGCACGGCCTTGCAATTCTCAATCCTACTTATCGAGGGGGGCTCATTAGATATTTATCTTATAGGAGATGTACAAATTCCATCTTGTTCATTCACTTTCCTCTGCATAATTCACATCATATGCAATCATAATCATTATGATTATCTGATTAAAGATAATGTTTGATTATGGCAAAACATCATGGTCCTTATGTAGGAAATTGTGATGATCTCAGGTCTAAGGATTTTATGACAACTATTATGAGATTATTTATGACACTGATCCATGCAATGATCTCATAACGAGTTTATCCAGAACATTGTTCTCCAACAAGTACATACAAGTTTGATTTGTATCACCATATATATAATTATTTCATAATTATCAACCAAACTCATATTAGTCGTAATTCATTATTATACCTTTAATGATGAATGACTAGTGATAATTAGAATAACATAAACCATCTATTCAAACATTATTATAATGAAACTTGCAAGCAATATAATAACAACATTAAGAGAAATATTTTATAAATGAAAAAATAACATAACATAAAAGTCCAAATATTTAGCCTAGGGCATAACCACTAATAGAAGCCCTTCAATGATATGAGTATGAAAGAATCAATAATGATGGTTTCTTTGAATGTGAGAGGTAGATTTTGATTTCAAGATTTGAGCCTCCCGAGTTGAAAAGACCTTTCAATTTTTTTTCCAATATTAAACAACAAGGTTCGGTGCAGGATTATTTAAGGAAGTTTGAAAAGGTTATGTGGCTATTGACTAAGTTGTCCCAAGAGTATGTCTTGGATATGTTTGTCAATGGTTTGAAAGAAGACATCAAATAGGAAGTGATGGCCACTAGGTATCAAGATTTAGCTGCTGCAATCTTCTTGGTAAAAAATTATGAAGAAAAAAATGTGCAATTTAGGTGTAGCAATAAGTCCTCCCAACCTCCTTTGCATCAATTAAATGCTATTACATCTACTCCTACCAATTCCACCACCTCCTGAAGCTCTCACACTTTCAAGAAACTCACTTGGAAGAGCTTTTTCACAAACAAGAATAATTTGTGTTTCTTTTGCAACAACAAATTGAATAAAAATTATAAGTGCAAAGAAAGACAAACCTTCTTCTTGGAATGAACATGTATCAGAGAGGCAGCCTCTAAGCAAGGAGAGGAAGATCATCATGAAGATTAATTTCCTCCTCCCAAACTCAATCAAACATGGTGTGATATAAACGAAGAGTGAGGATAGAGAAATAGTTTCTGGCATTTGACCTTGAGGCAAGGTCAAAATAAGGAGGGTGGATGTTGGGAACCCCAAAGTCCAAAACATTGATTTTGACATTCAAATGAAAATGAATATGTGATAGTCAACTAATTAAAAGGCATGTTGAAGAATTATCCTATATTTTTCGACTAATGAAAAGCAGTACTCGACTAATAATCAACCATTGGAATGTATCAGAGTATCAACTGGTTGCTAGTTGACTAACGAATCGTTAGTTGGCTAAAAGTGTGCCATGGCAGGAAATGGTTCTGCGTTAGTCGACCAACGACGTGCGTTAATCGACTAACGACTTGTGTTAGTTGACCAATAACCTATGAAATGAGCAGTTGAAGGGGCCAGTCGTGTCTGTTGAATATACAATTATTGGATCAGATTTCTAATCTAAACGCATAGATTACAACTACCTCATGTGGCTCTAACTAACTAAGGAGAGTGACACTTCTTAGCTAAATCCCAACCGTCTCCTTTTAGAAGAATGATTAGTTGAAGCGGTTGAGGAGAGTTAATAATAATTTTTTTGTAAGAAGGCAGCTGTCTCCCCCTTAGTACATGTATAAAAACCCTTAGAGATCATGTAAGAAAGAGTGAAGAAAATTAATTCAATTCTCACTTTTGATTTGTCATTTTCTTTTGATTTTTTTCAGTTTTTTTCAGTAGTTCCTTTTAACTTTTGAGTCCAATTCAATTGAGTTGGTTCTCTTTGATGTTAGTTTGATATTTTTCCAAGATCTCTTGATTCTTGAAAGGGATTTGCGTGCATGGCCCCGTAATTGAGTAACCGCAATTAAGGTCATCAACACCTAATGTAACATATACACAAGTTATGCCGTCCACTTTGTAGATCTAACATATATTGGTGTAGGATCTCTGAACGCTAAGCAACACACTAGAGGGGATGAAAAGTGTAGTGGCAATTAAAAATGTTAATTAAAATAATTAAGCAAATGCAGAATATTAATTGCAACTCAATCACAAATAGATAATGGCAAACACTAACACTTAAGAAATATTTTGGTTCGGCAATGCCTACTCCAGTCCCACCCACGTAATCCGAGCTGCGGATTTCTACTAATGCTCCCTAACCGGGGCACTAAAGACTCATATAAGAGTACACTCCCTAACTGGGACAATCCAAGGAGTAACACTCCTAAAGATGGAGTGACTCTCCAATTAGAGTAACCCTCCTAGTGCTCTCACAACCCGAGAGCCAGATTAAAAGAAAATTGTAAATACAATAGCACAATTACTTATGGCTTGAATAGATTTACCTATGTGAAGAATGAAGGCATGAAGTCTAAAAACCAAGGATCAATGTATAACACTTTGCTAAGTGAAAGAAAGAAGTGAGAGAAAATGCTCTTCGATTTGGATCTAAAAATGAGTTCTATATGAATTGCATTGGTGCAAAAAATGCAGCACAATCAGGTCTTAAATAAGCCCTCAAAACTGCACGAAATTTAAGAAAACAAACCTACAAAATCACAGTCTAACGGCTATAAACGGGCAGAAAATCCTAGTTATCAGACGTTTGATGTAGTGTTTCCAGAAGACTGATCAACTGTTCAGATGTTTGAGAATATAACGAAAAAAATGGTGTCCAAACTCCCAGCAACCAGACGCCTGAAGAAGGATTATCAGACGGCTGTAACACTGTTCAGACGTCTGATCATCCTTCATCATACGTCTAAAAAAATGTAGGTGAGAAAGACAGAGAGCTCACGAAAACTAACACCCACTCAACAGACGTCTGGAGTTCACCAGTCAGACATTTGATCCATTGTTCAGACGTCTGGCCAATGAGCTTATGGCGGCTGACAAATGGCTGTGTCTGACAACATAAAATCGGACACGTTAGACGCCTGGTCCTTTTACACCAGTCGTCTGGTACAGGTCCAAAAACACTATAAAGATTGTTTTGGGTTGGGAACCAAATGAGATGTGGTCTGGACTAATTCTATGATACTCTAAGATGGAAATGATACATATGAGTGTGTGTGCATTTATTCAAGGCTTAACAAATATTCTATAAATAAAAGCAAAATACATGAAGAAAATATAAAAATTACACTTAAAATCTTCATTCTTCATGCCATGCTTTTGCATCATAGCATTGAATCCATCATCCCATCACCTAATGCTTTGTTTCCTCATAAGGATAATCAATAATAAATCTGAGACTAAAACATATAGAGTCATTAACAACTACATAATGTTGTGATCATCATCAAAACAATATTGGGCGTAATGGCCAATATCCAACAATTACTAATACATATACATGCCTTGTTCGACTGAAAGCAATTTCTAGAAGGCCCTTTGTTGCTTCAGAGTATTGTAAGTTCAGCACACTGGGTGGACGAATACTCTTTTTTGGTTCAAAGATCATGTGTAACTGCTGATATTCATCATATGTTGGAGATTAGCTGGACCATGGTTTTTGCCTGTATAGGTCTTTGGTCTTCCACAGCAAGTTGTCGAGTGCGGACACTCCGCACTTAAAAGCCATTTCTGCAAAAATTGTTGCTCTGTACCAATACATGAGAGCCTATAAACACAATTAAATCCTTAATGTTACCATGTTGACAAAGTCCATGTCCACGTTTCGTTAACGTAAAAATCAAGCCGCAGAAATGAACATGCAATGCCTAGAATTAACATCCATTTTGATTGGATCACCTTGTTAGCAAATAATGCTAATTGATGCAAATGCATATTCTTTTCTAGATAATTTACTTAATCAATATTAAACATGGACAAATCTTCATTGATGCTCTTTTGATAATCTCACCAGTCCAACAAAGCATTACAGCTAACTTCTGTAGCTGGAAGTCATAATAATTAGGCATCCCTTTGTTTATGATAATTCTGCAGTCTACAGAGCAAGTCTCAGATGGTGCAGAATGAGTTGGTTCGGCTTGGTGAACAAATGGTAGAGAGTGCTGAAGGTACAAGAGCTATTGCTTTACGGCTTTGCCGAGAATTTGAAGATACGTTTCTCCAGCACATTGCCACTGGTGAGGTCAGTGCATTCAACTAAAGCTGGCTGTTTTTATCAAAATATGATATTCACATACAACTGTTATGTCTAACCCCCATTTAGAGCTGATGTACTTCCATACCTTTAATCTTGCACACTATTGCTTTATTTGGAAATTAGATGTGAATGTTGATCTCTGTATGTTACAGATGGTTATTTTGCAATATATTATAAGAATATGAAAAAAATGAAAAGAAAGTAACTGACGACAAGCACTTCAATAGGAATGTGGGCGGAGTCATGTTGATACTTAAAGATTGTGCACATTTGGTACATTTGACTTCTTGCACGAAATATACATGCATGTGAACGTGGGTCTTACATACCATGGGCCTTTGTATGTTCTTATGACGTTGACGATTATATATTTCATAAAATATACAATTACCCTTCCTGACACATTTTCTAAAGATTTCAATAATTCAAACAATAGAATTTCAAAATAAAATAATTTTTAATATTTCAGGATAGTAGGCATGCTACAATGGTAACGGAACTTTAAGGTCTCTACCAGGTCTTCATGCAACAATGTTTGAGTGACTTGAAAATGAAGTCATTCTGCTGACTATATTAAAGCATTACAACTGTACGAATAGAAGCACATGTCACTTCAATTCAGTGCATAAAGTCACTCAAGCAGTACAATATATGAATTGAAAATGAAGTCATTTGATGCGATTCAGATCTGGATTTAGGATAAAAATATTATTTTTATGGGTTTTTGGGGGTGAAAGATGGGGTTTTTTTGGGGAAAGTTAGGATTTTTAGGGCTAGGGAAGAGATTTGGGGAAGAAAGGAAGTATTTTTATTAATAGGATTAAAGATAATACAAGATAGGTGGCCTCGATTCGAGAGGAGGCCGCTCTCCTAGCTTTGGATTCGAGATCAAAGACTACATCTCTACTAGATCTAAGGGATCTATCATATTCTTCTCAAAACTCATCATGATGTCCCTATCTAATCTCCTCCTTTATTTATAATAAGACTCCTATTGAGCCGTCGCCCCTAAATTACCGTAATACCCATGACCTAGGGTTTTTATCCAAAATTACAAATCTGCCATTGGACCCACAAAATTACAAATACGCCCAAGTGCCCAGAAATTACAGAACTGTCATTATTCACATAAACCCTAATCCTAACACTACTTCGTCCCCAAAAAGCCACCTTGTCCTCAAGGTGGTGCCTGAAGTGCGTGAGCTACTTCCCTCCAACTGGTGATGCTCGTTCCCTTCCTCGAACAAAAGGCAATCCAAGGTCTCCATTGTCCTCCACGAAGTCTGGATGAAATTCATGGTAGTCGTCAAACTCCTCGGGATGTCCTACGCGTTCAAAGTACGAATGCTGAAGCTCGGGAAGTCGTCCATGTACAAGCCACGTTCCTTGTGGCCCTGCAAAAGTGTTTATGCGTCATGGCGGGTCCCAGAGAATGTTGTTGGGCCATGGTGGGCTCTGAAAAGCGTCGTCAGGCCATGACGGGCCACAAAAGATGGCGAACAGATGTAGCTGACGGGCCCATGGAACTGTGGGCAGGCCCTGCAGGACATGCAGACCTGCATGCAGGTCTTGGCGGGCCTGCAGGACATGCAGACCTGCATGCAGGTCTTGGCAGGATGCCTACATGGCTGCGACTGCCCTGCAGCGAGGCACGGGGGTTGTCGTACCTGTTGTGCCCCTTGTTGTCTACCGCCGCTTCCTTGAGGTCCTGATTCGCATCGGAGTCGTTGAAGTTCAGATCTCAAGCTGGATCGCTGTAGAGATGGATCTCCTCACCAAAGGGACGGATTTTCCCTCTTTCTTGTCCAAAGTTACCACCTTTTTTTCTTCATCTGGATTTTCACCCAGATCTGAATTTTTCACCACCATCTTCGCATTTTGCCTTAGATTTGGATTGTCGTCCAAATTTGAATTCTTCGATGCCTTCAGATCCGAAATTTGTTACGTTTGGGCCAAAGTTGCCGCCTTTTGATCTAAAATTTGTTTCATTATGGCTTGCATGAGAGCGTCAAACTTTTTGTTCGACGCAATCATCGCCTTCCTCATTTGCTCCAACCACGCTTGATGTTCTTCTTTGAGAGTTTCAGCCATCAGGATATAGCTCTTATACCAATTTGATGCGATTCAAATCTGTATTTGGGATAAAAATATCATTTTAAGTAGTTTTTGCGGTGAAAGCTGGGATTTTGGTGTAAAAGTGGGATTTTTAGGGCTAGAGAAGAGATTTGGTGAAGAAAGCAGGCATTTTTATTGATAGAAATAAAGGAAAATCAAGATAGATGACATTGATTCGAGCGGAGGCCGTTCTCCTAGCTTTGGATTCGAGATCAAAGCCTAAATCTCCACTTGATCTAAGAGATCTTTTTTTCTCAATTCTTCTCAAATTCTCCATGATGCCCCTCTAATCTCCCCCCTTTATTTATAATAAGACTCTTATTGAGCCACCACCCCTAAATTACCATAATACCCCCGATTTAGGGGGTTTATCCAAAATTACAAATATGCCACTGGACCCACAAAATTACAAAAACGCCCCATGTCCAGAAATTACAGATCTGTCATTATTCACTTAAACCCTAATCCTAACATCGTTCTGCCGTCCGTGCATAAACAACGTCGACATGGCTTCATAATAGAAGCATTCACTTCATGAAGCTTCTCATTCGTTGTTCTTTTTAGCAGCAGAATGGGATGAGTATGGAGAAGGATTTACTTAGGATTTGACATCTTATGGCCATCAGTCTACCCATATCAACCATCTTAAGTTGGTGTCAAATTACTCTTGCAAGGACCTATGTCAACATGCCATCTGCTTACCATAACTCTTGATGACCTGATGGTTAGTAGACTAATCGCCATAGCTTGTTGTTCCTGCAGTGCAAGCTTGTTCAGCATTTTAGCATCAAACCTTCTTAGGTAGCGTTTGATCTTAAGAATTGAAATGTTCAAGTCTGCTTGAGATATGAACATATATGCCTTACACTCACTGTGGTTTATTAAGAGGGTATCATCGCTAGAACTGGGCCAAAGGGAGTCTGTAGGATGTTTTGGAAGTTTTCGTTCAGCGGCATGCTTTAGCTGCAATCTGCCGACGTTTAGCACCGCTGTAGGTAGAACTTTAATTGTTTTGTTGTTGTTTGAGAATGATCTTTAGTCAGTTTGTCATAAACAGTCAAAAAAATACATGTGTTTTGTCTTTAATATTTTTATTTTCTGCAAGGTTCATTGCTAAATCAGAAATAATATATCGTGTGCGGCAGCCACTTGATAAATGGCACATGAAAAGGTAAGAATCGCCATCTTCCTAACAAAGAATGCTCTTAATATAAAACATAATTTTGTCGGCACCCCTGAATTCGTTCTTTCATGAGGACTATAGCATGTTTGTGCTTGATTTCTTCTGCCGGCAATAAAATTTGCATTCTATGTTAAACATTGTTCCTTGATGTATTCAATATAGGAACATTGCATCTTGGACATCTTAACTAGTGTTTGACAACGTTGGATGCATCTGCATAGCATCTTGGACATCCAAACTAGTTTTCTGATACCATTAAACACATAGGCAAACACAAACCTGCATGCACGCATAAAGGATCATCACACTAGTTGTACTTCTAATATGCATGGTAAAGGTCTATGTAAGACATGTACTTCTATAATGAAGCCGTACCCATGTCTGACACACCGACACTCACACTGGACAATGACAGTTGGAAAATCCTACGAAAATGATGGCCGCCTTTCAAATATGTTTCTACTTATATACTATATTTTATAGTTCTCAACACTTTGTAAAAATATTTGTCACGCCGATCTGCAAGAGAAATAAAGATTAAAAATATCGGGTTTATGGTGAATTTGGAAAAAGGTGCGATTTTTTAGATCTCAAAAGAAAATACAAAGATAATTAACCACTTTCGAGAGGACACTCTCCTAGATTTAAATTCCAGAACAAAGCCTAAATCTCCAAGGACTAGAGTTCTAATCAACTCTTAGAAGGGTTCTTTCAAAATAAGCAACATCTCCTCCCTAACCCTAGCCGCCATCTATTAATAATCCCTATTTTCCCCAGAAATTCCAGAAATTTTAAATCTGACCCTAAAACCTGAAATTACAAAATTGTCCCTATTTGTGGCTGCCGCATCCCAGTTGCATCATTACTCCGTTCCCAAAGAACCACCTTGTCATCAAGATGATGTCATGAAAACCCGTGACATACTACTGCAAATGGTGGTGCACATTCCCTCCCGGTTCTTCCTCCTCAACTGCCTTGCCTTCTTCATCCTCGATGGTCAACATCTGGCGAGCACGATCATTGCAACGATGTCTTGGCCTGAATTTCTCGCCACAACAAAAGCAAAGTCTCTTGGTGTGTCTATCCTGCTCTCTGCTTTTGTGCGATGCTTGCGCCTACTGTTTGGAGGAAGCTCGCCGTTCTTCTCTTGGTTGGACTGGATCCATCCTAGCAGTGTCTTCTCCTCCCATGTCGGCACTTGGCTGTAAAAAGTGGATTCGTTCCAGGTCCCCTTGGCCCGTCGCTCCTCTGTGAGTCGATACTCTATTATCTGGACCAGCTCCATTGTGTCTAGTATCCCTCTAGGTCTCTGGATGCATATCTCCACACGAATGTTAGCATTGAGACCTTTCATGAAGCTCCCCTCCAAGGACTCCTCACACAATTTTTGCACACGACCCGATAGCTTCTCAAACTTCTTAACGTACTACCTGACGGTCCCATCATGTCTAATGGCTAACCGTTGCTCATGAATGTCTCCCTCTTGATGTCGCAAAATCTATGAAGCATGCAGTCCTTAAATTCTTCCCACGAATTTATAGGCCGTTTTTGCACTCTTCACCAATGTCGGAATAAGGCTTCGCCCTCAAACATATTCCAAATGCCCTCAGTTTCTCCTTTTCAATAAGGAACGTCACCTTAAAGTACCTCTTTGCCCTATAGATCCACCTATAAGGGTCTTCTCCTTCAAATATCGACATCTTTAGTTTTCTGACCCTGTTGTCTATGTTGAAATCCCCTTATGCTGCTCTCCCTCGATACCGATTATAATAGTACTATTGGTACGGGTCCCGTGGTGCATAAGAGTATCTAAATCCGCCCCTTCGTCTCCATCATTGTTCTCCCAACTGCCATCTCACCAATTAGATTCTCATTCGTTGTCCACGTACCCCGGTACCTCATCGTGATAATAATCGAACTCCTCGTAGTCCTAAATTGGTTGTTGATCATCCCTTATTGGCAAACTAAGGGCCATGGGGCCCCAAGAGGTCTTCTTGGTCATCATCAGGCTCTGGGGGCTCTCTCCGGTGGTCCCCGGGGGTTTAACGGGCCTCCCGGAGGCCGTAGGACCCTGAACGACCAATCCTTGACTCGATGGGCCTATGGCGGGCAGCTAGGATTTCTAGTGGCCATGCAGGGCCCGACAGGGCCCTGGCGGCCCTGCAGAGGCTTGACAGGGCCCTGGCGGCTCGCCAAGATTTCTTGGGGGCACTGGCGGCCCTGTAGAGGTTCGACAGAGCCCTGGTGGGCCGCCAGGGGGCTGCAAGGGCACTGTTGGCTTTATCGGGGTCGACATGGCACTATCAGGCCGCCAAGGCCCCCTGGTGGCAGTGCTGGAGCTCGCTTGCCCTAGGCGGGGACTCCCAAGTTTCACAGGGCCCCCGGTGAGGGTGGATGGGGTCTCTGCCTCACGTGTGGTCTTCTTCCGCTTCTTCCGGATCCAAATCCGCATCGAAGAGAAGACCTTCTTTGAATATCTCGATCTTTTTCTTCCCCTTGCCCAAAGTTTTTGCCTTTTGTCCTAGATTTGGGGTGGTGGTCTAGATCGGAATTCTTTGCCGCCTTTGGATCCAGCCATCGTTGCGAGATTTGTTGGGTTACGGTTTTCACGAGAGACTCCATCCTTGCATCTGACGCCATTATCCTAGCCTCGAGTCCCTCGATCGATGCCCTCATTCCTGATTCGAGGGAGGCCATTGAATTTCTTATCGCATCCCACCTATTTCTTTAATTCTCTCACCTAGCTCTCATACACTCTTCTAAAGCTTCCATTTTTTTGTTGTCGTCGTTAATGATGGCAAGATCAAGGGCTCTGATACCAATTTGATGCGACACGCAAGAGAAATAAAGATAAAACTAGGATTTATGGGGAAAAGGTGGGATTTTGATAGATCTCAAAAGAAAATACAAAAATAGTGGACCTCTTTCGAGAAGAGGCCGATCTCTTAGCTTTAGATTCGTGACCAAATCCTAAATCTCCAATGACTATGGTTCTAATAAACTCCTAGAAGGTTTCTTTCACAATAATCAACATCCCCTTCCTAACCCTAGCCGTCATATGTTAATAATCCTTGTTTTTCCCAGTATTTCTAGGAATTACAAATCTGTTCCTAGAGCCCGAAATTACAAAATTGCCCCCATTTGTGGCCACCGCACCCTCGTCGCATCAGACCCGCTTCCCAAAATCCTAAGGAAAACATGAATGACAAGCTCGTGCACACTTAAGCTGACGGGGAATTCCTCCCTTCGACTTAAGTGCGAACGCATCTATAAAATACCAAAGTTCGTTTACTTCTAACTACTAACGAGCAAAACGAACTAAATGTATGGATAATTGAAATGATATGAGTATAGCGAAGGGTACAAGCAAAGGACGAGATATGAGAAATAACCAAAAGATAAAATAAATAACTTATCACCTGTTATCAGATGAAAATTTAGAAAAAAACTTACGAATCTGAAATCCGTAAATCTCCAAAGAAAATTCTCTTTGGAACCTAACGAAGACAAACAATAACCGCTAGGTTAGAAGTAGATTTACAATAATTCAAGCATTCGAGGTTAGAGCTGTTTTAGAAAAATATGACTACGAATATAAAAGGAAGGAATTGTAAAGCAGTAGTATAGCAACACTAAATGACAAGCATGCGAGACATGAATAGTAACAATAAACAATAAGGCATCCGTGTCAAATTGATAAATAATACATGGCTAGAGGTGTCGTAATATCTCACTAGCAAGCGTCGAGGACATTAAGCATAACTATTATCATCCAAGTATGTCAATAAGAAAATATAACAATAAATCAAGCATGATATAGAATATTCTACAAGCACTATTTAACTATGATCATTCAGGCATGACAATAAGAAAATTTAGCAATATATACCAAGCATGATATAGATCATATGAGTATTGTCTTATGTGCTAGACTGTGATACACCCTATTTTTATTGCTGTGATTCATATTGGAGAATACGATATACAAACATGACTCCATTTTGTACCACTTGCATCCCGGTCGAGTCTTAACAGATACTGTAATGGGACTCAAGATCCATCCGACAATACTATTATGTGTCCAAATAGATTCAGGAATGGGACCCGGTTGGATAACAGATTCAGTGATGTGATCCTACCAATACGATCAAAAGCTTGGTTCCAATCACTCACACTCTCTAATATGAGTTACTCCAAACCTCAATGGATCTAAGTATGATGTGTCAAGTTTAGTGTCATGTCTAACAAATTAATTATTCGAGAATATTGTATCTGATACTGTAATGGTTTCTTAATATAAACATGAGAATGAGATTCTAGAGGTGGTTCTCATGGGTCCAAGAGGTGGTTCGTGATGTCTCATGGCACTATAACTCATATAGCACTTGGTTCCTAATGATGAAAATATACAATATCCAGAGGTTATTATTAGTGTACAAAAAAACCAATGAACAAGTACAATATCGGGAGCATGCATCAGTGTATAATATCCATATACAATATTAAAGTATGTGATCATTGTAGACTATCCATTACAATCATGTTACGTGAAGTAAATTTTGTGACTTGTAAGTGCCAATTGTTATTAGGTTGTGAATATGTGATGTGTGAACCATGTAACAAGATCATTCCAATATGATATCATGTTGTTACAACAATATGTAACAAAAGTATATCAATGTACTAACAAATTTCTAATTCTTATTATGAGGGTTACTGAATCATGCATCATAATAGTATATCAATGAGACAATCTCCTAACAAGTCCAAATGGTCACATTATAGTTAGTTTACATGGTTAGGGGTTCTACTCATTCCAAACCATTTAAATTCATGATTTTCCAACACTTTAAGGGTTATTGCATTTCATGATTCAACAAGTCCATTTATCTAATTATATGCCAATAATTTACTTCAACATCACATTCCAACATAGCCCAAACTCAACCATGTATCCTAATTGATGTTTGATTATTTTCTAATCATCTACATGCATAAAAGTAATTCCACAATAATTTAAGGGACAATGTCAATTTGTGATCTCAGTGGAAAACTCATCCTTGATCACTCTAAGGGTCAAATCCATATATTCATGCATTTCATTTCAGCTCTTTTAAAATCATTAAAAACCATTCTTAGATTTCATCGATATAAACATGCATAAGGGGGTGACAATGAATTCAAATATTGCAATGAGCAGTAAACTAAAAGCCCGCAATCCAATAGAGCCAAGGCAATAAAACCCACACAAACGGAAAATAGAGACAAGGCCCTCGACCAATGGAGTAAGGGGCAAAGCCCACAGGAAAACAACATTGGACCGAGGTCCACATGAAAACTGAGGAGGCAGGCCCGCGAGCCAACAGAACCAATGGCAATGCCCACAGGACACAAAAGCAACGGCAAAGCCCACGGCCACCCAGAGCAGTGGGCAAGCCCCAGAAGACAGAGAAAGGGGCAACACCCATAGTCACCGAGTAACATGGGCACACTCTTATCACATAACAGGAGGCAAAAGGCCACAACCACAGAGCAAGAGGGGCAAAGCCCAATGCAACAGAGAGCAGTAACATCTCCAATAGTGAAGAAGGGGGCATTGGCGGGGATTGCCGCAAAGTCCCAGGGTGGCTGTAAGGCCTTGAAATCACATCGGTTCAATCCCTCATTAAACAACAACCCAATCAAAGAACATATGCTTAGTTCCATCATTGCATTCAAGAGGAAAACCCTCAAAATAATTCCAACAATAAACTAAAGAGTCAAAACCAATACTAGAATCAATGTAAATCTACCATGCACCAAAGATGGGCCGCCAGAAAAACCCAAGAAACTGGTTCGAACCATGCCTCCTCGTCGTTTAATGGCTGTGGCTGCTCGACCCAAGAGAATGGTGTGAGCTTTGAGAAGATCCGAGCCTCAAAACAAGATCAAAACTAGAAATCCAAAGAAAATTGAAAACTTTGAGAGGTAAATATTTTCCTTTGGAAGTGAAATCCTTGAAAACCAGAACGGGAAATAAATAGAGGGAATGAGGGTATATGGAAGCGTGCGACAGAGGGGCGGCGTTGCCCTGCGAGCGGTGGCATGGCCGTGATTTGATGGGCGAACATCAATTTGATGGGTGAACGATGGTTGCGGGTGAGGGGAGATAGAAAGAGTCGGCAATCTGCATAGGGGAGAGAGAAAGGTCAGCGCTCTGCAGAAAGGAGAGAGAAAGGATTGGCGCTATACAGAGGGGAGAGAGGAAGTCAGATACTTAAGTTGGATGGGTTAGGTTAGGGTGCGGTTGGGTTAAGGGGGAAATAAACAGGAGATGATGGGCCTGCACTCGGGCCAAGGAAGAGAAAAGAAAAGACAAAGAAAGAAAGAAAGAAAAAGATAGGCTGGGATGAAGGAAAAAAGAAAAGGGGGGCGCCTTCTGGTGTTGGGTTTGTGGGTTTATGAAGGAAAGAAAAGGAAAGAGTATTAAAAGAAAAATATTTTAGAAATCATTTAAAACATCAATAAAAATTTAGGAAAACTTCTTGAAATTTCAGAAAATCGTCATTTATATTTTAGAAAAGATTTTATTTATATGAAACCCATAGGATCGGGTTAGGGGTATTGCAATATTGGAGACAAATCTTGCATGACTCGTGCACTGCTTTCATCACCAAACATGTTCTTATATCTTTGAAATGGTTTGCACACACATTTGAGTTGGACTATAAAATTTCTGTTTACTTTTTGGAACAAAAACTTATTACTCAATAAAAAAATTATGAACATAAATCAACAATCATTGTCTTTGGATGTGATATAACACATTTAAACTATCTGCAAATAAAATTTCAAAGGAGTTCGATATGCTTTACCATGCATCAAGTGTCAACGAAACCAACGTTCCAGAATTTTATCAAACATGACTATTTATCACTTTCTTGATGCATGGGTAAAGCATATTAACATCATATGAAATTAAGGTTGTAGATAGTTTAGAATGGTTAGATTACATCCAATAGAATGAATTTTGATTTGGGTTCACAATCGTTTTATTTGGAGCATTAAGTTTTTGTTCAAAAAACAAACCAAAAATTTGTAGTCTAACTACACACACACGTACATACGTGTGTGTGTGTGTGTGACTATACCTTAGTGGGGCTGTATAAATGTTCAAAAATATTGTGAGCTTAGATATATTTTGATATAAAAATTGAGGAACATCAAGCTACTCTATATGAAGTTGAGAAGCTACGAATTATTCCTTTTTAAGTCATCAAAATGTGTCACTGTAATTATGTCATGTACTATGTGATTAGCAATTTGTCTGTTCTTTTCGATGTATGTCCATCTTTATGTATGAACCTACACACACACACACACACACACACACACACACACACACACACACACTTTCATGTATATAAGTATTTTAGCGTCTTGTATTTTAAGGAATCACCATGTCACGTACCCCTGTTCAGTGTCTGTGTCCATGCGCCCTAGGTAAAGGGAATAGTTGGAAATTTTGACAATATTTTCACGTTAGTTCTACTTCTAATATGCATGGTACAGGGGGAGAGAGGGAGAGAGATTTTAATTAAGGTACAATGTACCATTCATTTCTTCTCTTTCATATTTACGGTATGCTGTATTTTCTTCTTGTTTTGGCTGAACTTATACATACTGAGGGCAGGCAATGAGTGTGGATATTGGGATATGAAAACAATAAATCCCCGAGACGCTTGCTAGTGCAGAAACATTATACAGTTACTTTTCTTCTCTTCTTTATTCATCCTGCCTACTCATCTTATTTTGGTTGAACACAGAGATTGAGAGGGTTTGACCATGAGTCAGATATTGAGTTACTTGAGCCGGAAAGCCCAAGTTGGTATTGTTGTCACACTTATATAATTTTTGATGGCCCCAATCTGTCTAGCCTAATTTGAATTGACGTGTCTTGATTTGTACTGGACAAATTTAACTCTGAAAAGTGCATAATTGGTACTCAAGATAAGAATCCCAAAACATAATAATGGTCTTGGCAAGTCACGATCAACTAATTCATGGACCATGAC
Organism: Scilla litardierei; assembly: GCA_030789695.1. Taxonomy (NCBI): domain Eukaryota; kingdom Viridiplantae; phylum Streptophyta; class Magnoliopsida; order Asparagales; family Asparagaceae; genus Scilla; species Scilla litardierei. Next base: position 218,082,228 of record CM061134.1, on the reverse strand, counting down.
ATACAAATCAAATTTCCAATATTAATCAATGTTCTCCATCTCTGCCATCACATCATGACAGTTGCCAAGTGTTTTTCTTTTTTACGCCTCATAGGCAGTGTGCTTGATTTTGGTCGTCCATTGTCTGACTGAGCCGGTACTTATGCTGCACATATGTGGCATATATGGCTTAAGCCAATACGGATGCAACTTGTAGACTTAGTAAAACATATCTATGCCACCTTATTAATGCCCATGCATGAATCCTGATATTGTTACTTCTGATAAAGTGGTCAGATCATCATACCAGATTGGATAATTAATAATCATGATCAGTGGCGTAACCAGGATTTTATTTTACCCGGGGCAAAATTAATCATCAGAAAAGTTGCTAACCATGAAATGATTGTAATCATCAACATTAGCATGTTAATTAGTTTTTATTCAGCTAGCAAATGTCCAAATGAGCTAAAATATGGTGGGCTTGGTTGCTCACGATTCCAGGGAAGAGAAATTGTGATGTGGTCCACAATGCGCGTGGTTTTTGTGGATTGTGGGTAGGATCCGCTTGGAACGGGCATTGATACAAAACAATAAGATGTTTATTTAATTCCCCTTTTTAGTCCATTCAGTAAAAACAAATCATATTTTCTTCTCTTTTCTGTTTTTATAACCAATTTCTTGCAACTATTCAAACAAAAACATTATAGCCTCACAATTTTTGTTTCAAAATCAACTTTCTAACCCGATTTTCAAAAAAAAAAAACAAAATCTTTCCTTTTCAAAAGGAAAATTCAACATTTTGTCTCATCAAGATTCCCAAAAACTCCTGGTACATTAACCAAACTGGTCGTAATATCCTTAACATAACTTTCTTTCCAAATCAATCAAACCTTTGGGTCTAGCACACATAAGTCACCAATGTCAAAGTCATCTCCATTTTATCCCAAGTTTTATCTTTTATTCATGTCTTGGCTTTTCAAAGGGATTTTGTGGCTGTTTTTATCTAGGCATTCTTGCCATCAAAAATTGAAAAAAATTCCAACCATTGCCCACTAAAGTGATTTATTAATAGCACTTATAAAAAGGACCTAAAGTGTTAATGTTCTCACTTAAAATAAACAAGTATAGAATAGTGGTTTAAGCCTCTTGTAATCCCTACATTGTTAGTTGGGTAATATGCTTCAGTGAAATGAAAGTAAAGTCAAACGAACATTCAAAAAACTACAAAATACCACAAAAAATGAAGATTTAATGGAGAAGCTGGGGTTTGATACCAGGACCAAAGCCAAGCTGTGCGCGCTCTTTACCACCTGCGCTGCGTACCCATTGGTTTCTATGGCTGCATATTAATGTTTTATAAAATTTCTTGCCCTATGCAGCTGCCCTGGGCCATCTCCATGTAGTTCCGCCCCTGATCATGATGCTTGCACCATTGGTACATGTTACTCGAGACAGTGTGAATGAGGATAATGTCTGTAAATGCGACCATATCACTAGATGCACTACTTGTCCATATTTTGATTAAGCATTGAAGTACACCTGGTCCTAGTTCTACTTAAAAAGGTACTTAGTGCAGGATTCCTTAACCTCCATAGTTATCTTTGATGTTACGATATCAACCATTGGATATCAATTGTGGTCACACTCTCTCACTCTCTCACGTCTGGTTGTTTGATTTCATGCCATAATGATCTACTTCTTATGTTGGCAATATCATGTTAAATTATGCCTTCTAAACCTTTTCTTTCTGTCGACATAAGTGAATTAACAATGCTTATCCTAAACAAAAGTTAACAAAAGGATCAAGGAACATAACACGAGTAGGTTCATATAATCTCTTAGCAGGAGAAATTCCTCTACATAAAAGCTTATAGCTTGGCACTTATTTGTGGGTTTACTCTTTGCATCACATGTCTGAAATGCTGTATGGATCCTTGTTTTCCATGCTTATCTCACTGATAGTGACAACCACTGCATATTTTCCACTACTTGAGATCTTAATGCTTAAGATACATCCAATTTTATATGTAGAACTAAGGGGGGTTTTTCCCAAACCTGTTACAGGGTGGAGGTTGGAAAGTTGTTGCCAGTTTTGAGGGAAACTTTCCTAACAGGATCAAACAACTTCCATTGGATAAGCATTTTGATATAAAAAATGTCAAAAGGGTATTTGTTGTTGGCTTTGTTATTACCAAACTTCTCTACCTCTACTTTGGTCTATAAAATTTTTAATTGGGTTGCCCCTACATTTCAGATTGTGCTGGAGGCTGATGGCTATCAGCCATATCTTATATCTCCTGAAAAAGGTTTGAGGGCTTTGATAAAAGGAGTACTTGAGCTTGCGAAAGAACCATCACGTCTTTGTGTGGATGAGGTTTTTATTAGCATTATATGCATTTGAACTATTATATTTCTGCATTTATTTCATATAATATGAACACAGTTCTGATCATTCCTTTTTGATTGCCATGCCGATTCTACTTAATTTTCTCCCCCCCAACATTTTTGTTTATACAAAAACAAGCACATATCAGAACCTAGGATAAAATTGTATTCTAATGAGAAGGTAAAATCTACATATGCAAGTAAACATCAGCCATATCTTATATCTCCTGAAAATGGTTTGAGTGCTTTCATAAAAGGAATACTTGAACTAGCGGAAGTACCGTCTTGTCTGTTGTATGGATGAGGTTTTTTTTTGCATTATATAAAATTGTACTATTATGTTTCTGCAGGTATATCATATAAGATGAACAGTTTTAAACCTTCTATTTGATTGATGTGCATATTCTACTACATTCTATTCTCTTGCCCCCATATTACCATGGGGGCGCTCACCCAGGCTAAATACAATCAAGTACAGGAAACAAATGCCAAGTATAGTGTCTGAGTTGGTCAAGAATAGTAAATGGGTGACTCTAGTCGCTCCCACCTTTAATAACCCGTGTTTCCCTAAACGCCAGTAATCTAGTGCAAATCTTATGGTCATATATGATGAATTGCATGGTTCAGTTTGCAGTATCAAGTACGGCAACAGATTCAATAGTATTGCAGTATGAGGTTTAGTTTAGTATTTTAATATAGTGATATTGTAAGAAGCAATATCAAGTGCAGTATTATGTATAGAAAATCAGTGTCATCAAACTAGTAACCATGTGAAGTGTGAATATCATATGTATGGAAATAATTATAACTAATACATGTTGTCGAGATAATCATGTGTTGATTGATACTCATGGTTTTGACAGTTTGTTTTGTGGAAATACAGTATGCATATCATATTAAGAGGCAAAGTCTTAGTATATAACATAAGAGGGCATAATCATGTGTTAATCTTATAGTCATGAATTAGGCCTATGCTTAAGGGATGATAACTATAATCTCCATGCCAACTGAAACCATTATCATCGTCATCATTTGAGACATAAATCGAAGTCATCAAGGCAATCGATTTAATCAATGAAACAACACTAGCATGTCTCAAAACACATCTACATGAAATTAACTAAAATCGTCGATCTCACCATCTAATCATCTAGGCATGTATATATGTAATTCCCACAGATATATTTTTGAAATGTTCATGTATATTACCTCAATTTGTTTGTTTTTCCATCTCGTATAATATTCTCAGATATGAAAATCAGCGTTGAATCATATAACATACCATACCAATCAATTCATTGGTGCAACAAAATCAAAACCAAGAAGGGGTTGTTAAGTTATCCGAAGCATGAACAGTGACCAACCAAGCCTCAGGTAGAACACGACAAACTGAGACCAAACAATAAAATCAAATCAGTCGCAATTAATGGGACATGTCCAACACTGACCGAAACCCATTTCCAGATCCCCAGTCAATGGATCAAGCCAACAAAAATCTAATCACAAATCCAAAACAGCCACAGTCGAGGGACATTGCCGACAAAGACCTCATGAAAAATCCAAAGACTCGGTAAGAGGAACACACCAGTATAGATCTAGTCAATAAAATCTAGAATGATTGCAGTCGAGGGACATGTCCAATGGAGATCTCAAGAAAAATCGAGAGCCTCAGTAAGAGGAACAAACCAATTCATATCCATCCAACAAAATCTAGGTCATTACAGGATCCCTACCGCGATCAAATTGTCTATTGTACTATGCAACCACTCCTCTGTATTCAGGTGGTCCTCTCATCCAATAAATGTAGTTGGACGCAGGGCCTGAAACTGATGTATCACTCTGATAGTCTTAGGCTCCTTTCGAAGAGCCTGAACAAGCTCTCGTTGGGCTTGGTCCGAGATCTGTGGACAGTCGGATTACCCGGACCGGATCCAGAAACATTCTCATCTTCGTAGTGCGTTTACGAAGATTGTAAATTTGCATGCGCCTGCATTCACAGGATAATGTCAATTATAATTAAGCATTTCTTTCACAATACATCCTACCTTTTCTAGTCTATTCACGAGGTTGGTTGCTAGATTCTGCATGGGCCACCAAGAAAAACATGTCACGCCCTGCAACCTGGGGTCGCAACATATTTCGCAAAGAAATGACAAGTCCTGCAGTTAACCAATAAAAACAATCTGGACACGAGTAAGGATGCATCAAAATGCTTAACAAAAATTTCATTTATATATATACGAGTTTACAAAATTGTATACATCATACTAGCCACATGCTAACAAAAATCTATTTATAAGAGATGACATGGGTACATCTACTACATCTAGAACATAAGACAGCGGTCTCTACTGCAAAATCTGAATTCTCATATGGTGGGCCTCGTCTAACTCAACACCTAGTGGTGCAACAAAACGAACCCATCAGGTAAATAACAGTAATTCTAGAATTTTGGAATTTAAATACGTGAGCATGAGTAAACATTAACTAGAAAGCAGGAACTGGAAACAGATGACCGGTTAAGTAATACTTTCTATTAGCATGCATTGAAATTTAAGACAAACATGCAACTCAGTTGATAATTTAAAGGATACTAATATGGTCCTTTCATCAATTTATGCCAAATCTAGGGTGTGAATCATACTTGAGAGTATAATAAGTAACCAGGAGTCCACCTCAGTATCATGGGGCACTCACCGAGCTAGGCCCAAAGTAGGAACAATAGGGGTCATGAGTCTAAAAAGTAACGGTGTCGAACTCATTAATTAAGTCTGACAATACATTAGGGGTCCATCGGATTCATGATGTGACCCGATCGAAACACCCGATGCGTTCAAGTCAATAGGCGCATTGCTCCAGTCGCTCTCGCACTCTCACTAATATGATTTACCCAAAACACAGTGAGTCTGAAGTGCTAAGTGTAAGTCAAGTGTACATCTCACAGTGTCTCATTGATACAGACATGTTTATTTCTGAATTAGTATTATTTTAAAACATGATTTATAAAGTAAAGCTTCGGATTATATTTAGGGCCACATTAAAACTAATTCATATGATAGTGTGCTATGTCATTCCAGTTTCAGTCATATTTTCACCATTCTATTCTATCAAGTGTATTTCAACATGACAATAATAATACATACAACCCACTAACTTTCTAATTTAGTTTGGATTCCATAGCACACTCAACATATCAATTATTTCCAACGTCACGGGCAACTGGGCAAGTTCATACCATGATTATCCAGAGAACATGAAGTATTTAGTAATGGAAACAATGAAACATTTAGCATGCCATAAGCATTTACTAATTTAAACATACAACATGTAGCATACATCCGTCATATTTTTTAGAACATATACCAAGGAGCATATGTGTCACGCTCCAATCTCCCAAATATCCCGGGTTTTAAAGTTTCCAGGACAAGTGGAAGGTGGGTGTATAACAGGTTGCGGTACTGCACTAAGTGTAAAATTTAATTTTATTACAAGCAGGTCACTGCACATGCTGGGACAACACAAACAATAGAAAAAGAAAACTATAAGAGCTCCAATCACAATAGTAAAAAGTACTATCTGTCACAGAGTCATACAAGTACGAAATACACTGAGAAACTACACATCATATCTGAGCAAATACCAAGCACAACTATATACATCTGCCTAGTACAAAAGGAAGGACTACACTATACTATTCATTGTGCACAAAGTCCTCAGACAAAAAGTACACTCAAAAGGGGACGACTCACACTCCCTAACTAGCCCTGTGTGTCCGAAGGGCGAGAGTCTCATACATGGGGAAGCTCCCTCGACTATGGCTCAGTAACTCCCTGCTCTGGTCCTGAAAGAAAATGTAGACACATCACAACGTGCAGAATAGGAAACCCAACTTAAAAGGAATATTTTAATTTTTTTATATTTTTAGTTTTATAGTTTTATTAATGTTCTAATAGAACTACTAAGCAACCGTACAACTGTAGTAACATTAAAGAAGTAGGACAAAACAACATTTTCATGTTTTATTAATTTGGAAACCTGAACATGACGCAATGTATCAGGGACTGGACCTCACCTCATGTGGGTGGCTCTCAAACTACCCCGCCAATGGTACACGAGCACTGAATAACTTTAACGGGGCCTCTCGAACTCTGCCAACCCCCTCTCACGGGAGTGCGAGTGAGATAAAATCAACACACATCATCTCACAGTACATTGCTATGTGGGCAACACATATCACCTCAACTCCTCGCAAGTTCAGCCCTGATACCTATGTACTATTCAGGTCTCCCCCACCTCTTCCTAGGATACTTACACACGTTATTGTTGAACAAGTTATCTCGGAACATTTCATTTACAATTTTCATTGAAAATGTCGTCTACAAATCGACAAATACATTCAGCCAGCAGAAAAGTGCACAGACAATCATATCAGTGGCAATTACCATCCCATTCCATTTTGAATTTGCTGAAACTCATTAAATGAAAGTGGAAGAAATTGAAATCATCAACTCAGATACCAAATTTCATAAATTTAGAGCTAGTAAGCTAATTAATATGGACTAAACCCCACAGTATGCAGAATCTTGTTTTTAAACAGCATTGTTGAGCACTAAAGAACTGTTGTATTCATCAACTTACAGTTAGAATCTCAGTGAAGGCAAAACACAAAAGTCTTAAACATTGAAGTTATCTTTCCAAATTGACAAAATCATAGCTATTGGGTCACTACAGTGGGAAATATACCATTTTGGTGATAGTGTACAGATTCTGGCAGAATCTGATACCTCAGTGTATTTCAGTGATTCAGTCGAGATACATACAGAATTAGGTCATGGTTAATAAACGAAAATTATAAAAGACTTCATAAGCTTTCCATATTATATATTTTTCACTATTTTTAACATCTTAGAATGAGAGATTCATAAATAAAGTCACAGCAAAATACTAACTTTAAACAACCATTGCATTTCCTTGAAAAGATGAAATTTTTTCTAATAAAACTCATGACTTGGGTTGTGATCATTCATTATTCATGCAAGGGATTAATTTTTGAGAGAAAAATCTAGTTCAAGATGGATTTCCTACCTCAAATGATTCTTCTTCCTTCTCATTTCCTTCTCTCGTTCTTCTGCTCTTCCTTCTCATTTCCTTCTCTCGTTCTTCTCCTCTTCCTTCTTCTTCTCCTCTTCTTGTTCTTGTTCTTCTTGTTTTTGTTTTGTTCTCTAAGAGATTTCGGCCAGACCTGAAAGAGTGAGGAACTGAAAAGAAATGAAAAGAAGAAAAAGAGAGATAAAAGAATGAAGAAGAGTTTAGAAGGAATTAGAAGCTTTTTGAAGGGGAATTTGTTTTTGTTTTGTTTTCTTCCCTTTTTCCTCTATATTTTTTCTTTGGCCCATTAGGGAAGCCCCATAAGAAAGGAAAGCATACGAGGGAAAATGAAAGGAAAATACAAAGGAGAATAAAGGAAAAGGAAAAGGAAAAGGAAAATGGAAAGAAAGCCCATGAAAGCCCATGTCGAAAAATAAAAGGAACATAAACGATGGCCTCATGAAGGTGCATGAGGGAAATGAAAAATAAAATTAAAGAGGGAAGAAAAAGATTGAAGGGTGGTTTTAAGCAAAAGTTGAAAAATTACAAGTATACCATTGACCAACCCCTATTCACACTAAGCCACCTACAAGCCCGCACGCCCACATTACACCATATGGCACCCAAAGGGGGTTACATCCTACCCTCCTTAAATTAAATTCAGTTCTCGCAATTTCTAAGACCATGCTAGGAGGGCTAATATACATATTTACATATCAAAGGGTGAAAAGGGGTACAAAGATCCGAGAGATATTACATGATCAAATGAGGGTATTTCTCTTGCATCTCATCTTCACGCTCCCTTATGGACTCCCAGAGATTCTCAGTGCCACATGACTCTTACCAGGTCGATAGCTTTCTTCCTCAACATCTTCTGTTTCCGATCCAAGATAGCCACATGCTGCTGCTCATATGTCATGTCTGGGCGCACTTCAATTTCTGAGAAATCTACGACGTGACTAGAGTCCCCAACATATTTTCTGAGCTGGGATACAGGAAATACGTCATGAATAACTTCTAGAGATGATGGCAATTCCAGACGATAGATGTCACGTCCCGCTTCCCTAATATGGAAGGCAAGACGTGAGGAGGTCCGCTCAGACGTGGAGCTGTGAAGCTGCAGTCTGATAAGCGTCTGTAAAAATTTCAAATCATAGCAGGTCCTTTGCATTGCGACGAAACAACAACAATGATAATAAAGCAGACAAAAGAACATCCACCAATAAAACATCCAGCAATTATTCCAACATCACAGAAAGAGTCACAAAGTACCAAGTCTGAACAATAGGCCTAAAGCATGGCCGAAACAAAAGTAAAGAAAGTCAGGTGCTATGCACCGAAAGCTAATTGCAACTACTAAAAAGTAAAGATAGCTAAGAAGACTCTAAGCGAGTCTAGGACTAAAGTACCAAGTCTGAACAATAGGCCTAAAGCATGGCCGAAACAAAAGTAAAGAAAGTCAGGTGCTATGCACCGAAAGCTAATTGCAACTACTAAAAAGTAAAGATAGCTAAGAAGACTCTAAGCGAGTCTAGGACTGGTCACCAGTGTTCTTGACCTCGGTCTCTGCAGGTACCTCGAACTCAGCATACACGAACTGCTCGTCCTCAGCGGCTAACTCTAACTCAGAACCTGACATGTGACACCCAAAGAGAAAAGGGCACATGTCAGCAAAAGTCTCCCAAAAGAAAGTGGAGGACTTTTGTGCAAGGATACAAATAAAAGAAGGACGTCTAGCAGTTCTAATATAATGAAATGACATGACATTAAAGAATGTAACAATTTAAAATGACATGATGAACATGCATGCACGTCGTAGCAGAAACTACGAAAAACATTATTTCAAGAATCACGATCACTATCTTTTCACATTGTGCACAGAGTTTACTCCTTACAGCTGAAGGATCGGATCAGGCATCCTTCTACGCTACGTGACAGCTTAACCCTACCCCTCCACGTGTATCGAGCCTTGGTTTCCCAAGTACGTGAGCTCGCTTCTGGATCACGAGTCCAGGAAGTGTTTTTCAATATGGACTGGCGCACATCTTCTGGATCATGAGCCAGGAAGTGTTTTTGGCATAGGGTTGTGCCCGCAAAATTGGTGCCTACAATAAGTGTAGCGTGTACTACGCAATCACGTTGAAACATTGAATGCATGCAATGACATGACAATGAGCAGTTAAATTGCGTACCGTTAATTGAAATTAAACATGGCATGGCAGCATGAATGCAAGCATGATAAAGGTGTCGGATCTAGCTTCGTTGTCAAGCTAGATCAAGCAGGGTGTCAGATCTAGTTTCGTTGTCAAACTAGATCAAATAGGGGCGTCTAGGCGACTATCATTTCACCGCCTAGTCTCTTTTACGCTACTGAACAAAATGGCCTAAGACGTGGCCTAAACAGAAAACTGGCAAGTATCACTTGCCTGTTCTCGGTGGTATCGGTTGTCGTGGGTTCGTCTGGACGGGTACTACGTTACGGTGATAGTGGTTCTCTGTTTTAGTTAAACAAATCAATGAATTAGATACTTCGTGAAACAAACACATTATTAAATTAATCTTTAAAGTGGGTTCGTCTAATTTTATCGGGTTCTCTGGCTAGGGTGGTGTTTATATGGTGTTACACTAACATGGTACACTTAATTTATTTCAGTTTTATTACACTAACATTATTGACAATTAACAAGCTGAAATAAGCATTAACATTTAAATAACACTAATTAACAACTAACTAACATCAACTAGGCCAATCACATGGTTCATCATGGTATTAATAGTTCACCTACCAATTTGACTACGGGTAAGGGGTAACATGTTACAACTTACCTCATTCACCAACTTTTATTTAATAAAAACAAATACTCTCTCTCTCTCTGTCATTCACTCTTCTCTCTTCTATTAATTTACTCTCTCTTAATCTTTCTTTTTTCTCCCAGGATGTCTTCTCTCTTCTTCATTATGTCCTTCTCTTTACTTTTTTTTGTTTACTCTCGTTCAAAAGGGCAGCAACAAAACGACGCAAGGGGGGTCTTACAGCTCTCGGAGGGGAGGAGAAAAGAGGCGCCGGTGACGAGCTCCCCATGCGGCGCTCCCGGCGGGCGGCTGTCCCAGGCGGCGCGGGATCACGGCGGGCGGCGGCGGAGACTGGTGGCAGGCGGCGGCTCAGGTGAGTTGATGGGTGGTGCGGCCAATGGAGGGAGGAAGGGGAAGAAGAAGAGAGGGTTTGAGGTTGTTTTGATTTCTGAAGATTGAATCTGAAATGTGTTACAGATTTGTGTGCTGGTTTCTTGGTTGTTTGAATCTGAGATGTGGTTTTGGATCTGAAATCTTGTGTTTTCAGATTTGGATTTTGGGTAGGAAAGATTTGGATCTGATTTGATGATGGTTGTTTTGATTTGAAGTTTCCTCTGCTTTAAATTTTCAGTTTGTGTGATTTTGATTTTGGGAAGAATTCGATTGGGGAATTGATTTTGGGACTGATTAAAATTTGGAAAGATTTGGAGAATTGGTTGCTGGTTGAGTTTGTCTGCAGAGATTTGTTTTGCAGGAGGAAGGAGATGACTGTTGGCGCTTCCTCCTATTGTTGTTGGGTTACTGTTATAATAACAATAGGAGGCAGCTTGAATGGGGTAGCTGGAGGTGGGGAGATATTGATGAGGAAATGTTGGATCTGAGCTGCCCAACGGTGGAAGTCAATAGGGTAGGTTAGGTTAAACAATGACTTAATTAGGGTTAAAGTTAATTAGTGATCAATTTCTAATTAAGGTAATTAAGTAATTAAGTAAAATGTAAAAGTAAATAAAGTAATTAGTGAAAGTTGAAGGTGATTAGCAATTTGTGATTAGCAAGATAATTAAATTAGGTTAATTAATTAAAATTGATAGTCAATTAATGATGATACGGTAAAACGAAGAATGGATACGCCAATACGCTCGCGTCGTCGCACTAGAGAACTCGCGCGCAAAAATATCCGGACGATCAAAACAAAAATACGACACACATAACAATTATACGCCTAGAAATACCGACCGTTACAATAGACAACTTCATCGACACGAGCAATAATTTCAAAAGGGCAGATATATCTAGGGCTCAATTTTCCACGTCGACCAAAACGTGTCGTGCCCAGTGTAGGTGAGATCTTAAGAAATACAGTCACATTGTTGGAACTCCAAGGGACGTCTCTTTGTATCAGCCCAGTGCTTGTAGCAGTATAAAGGAATATAGAGATTTTCACGAACTGTTCGTACCACATCAACCGCTTCTACCACCATATCGGGGCCCAAAAGTTCACGGTCACCAATATCATCACAATTTAAAGGCGATCGTCACTTTCTCCAATACAAAGCTGTAAATGGTGCCATACCAATGCTTACTTGGTAGCTATTGTTGTATGCAAATTCCACCAAATGTAAGTGATCTTTCCAGGATCCCTTAAATTCTAGCATGCATGCTCTCAACATGTCTTCCAAAATTTGTGTGATGCATTTTGATTGCCCGTCTGTCTAGGGATGATACACAGTACTAAAGCTGAGATGATTTAACGCCTTGCTCCCCAGGATACTCGGAAAGTACGAATCCGTCCCAAGAGCAGCGAGCATTACAGAGAAAGAGAAAGAAAAAAAGAGAGAGTACAAGAAGAATTTGCAGGTCACTGCACACATGCTAGAAAGTACAAGTAACGCTCCATCTCAGATTCAACATAGAGAAATAATAATAAAGTGTAAGTCAAACATTTTATTTATTTATACAACACCTCATTTACATATGTCATCTCCACGCTGAGTACAAAAGTGGTAAATAAAGAAACTCCCCAAAGAATCCACAAGAGGGAAAATGACTCACACACTGTACAAAAGTGCAACTCACTCCTTAACTACCACTGGGAGTGTAACTGTACAAGACAACCTAATGTGGCTCCATCTCTAAGTAGTCTCCTGAGTCAAACTCCGCTCTGCCAGTCATGCTTCTAGACCTGCAAAAAAGTAAATGGGCCACGTCAACGCGTGACCCAGAAGGATGTCTAACTAAACTAGGTAGGACCCAGTTTCAGAATCGGACTACCTATCTAAGAAAGGTGGTCTACAAAAATAAAGGGTCCATGGAACAAACATGCATAAGTGATCACATCATAACATGCAAGTGCTGAAAGTAAACAGAGGAACATGTCAACATGAGATGACAACATTTATGAATTAATGACAATTGCATCAAGCTATCAATTTACACGTTTGGGAATCCATGTAAATTGTAGGACACTTAAGGAGCTGAACTTCACTCAGGGTGGGTGAAAAGTGGTACCTCAAACAGCGACACGAGTAGTGGAGGGGCATCTCGTAACTCCTTTTGTCGGGTGTGAGAATTCTTGGTTTTTGTGTGGAAAACGGAGAAAACCATCATTACCGTCATAGTGCATCACAAGTATACCACCGGCCTCTCTAACCCTGTCTACTCCCCATACTGGCTGCTGGGAGCGTGTGTGAGAAATCAACATAAGTGTCCACTCCTTAAAGCCTACTTTTTACACGTATTCCCTCCAAAACCCATATCTAGAGCTTCACTAATTTTTGAATGGACTGAAAGCTCTAAACTCTTTCTCTCATCTCACTCTTAATTTCATTGTTTCATAACATCTTTACTTTTAGTTGTCTTAATACCACTTTCGCATTTCACATGTATATCCTTTCATATCCATTCATCATCATCATGTACTTCTTATCAATTTCATATGATAATCACATAATAAACAACATACCTTCTTTCTTACATAACAATATGAATCATTGATTTCATGCTTTCAACATGGATTGTTGATATATAAACTATACAACATTCTTAACATGGTTATTATAACAACATCATGTAGATCAACACTTCAACATGGCTTGGCAAGCGAGTAAAATGAATCAAGATTTATCATGTGTTTAATACTCACAACATGGCAATTATATGAAGAATAACAACGAAATAAATAATTAAAGTTCTGGTAGAACTGGGGAAAAATTAGGCCACATGGCCATTTGGAGTTTCCACACGGACGTGTGAGCGTGTGGGGAACTCCACACGGGCATGTGGCATCCACATCCTAAGGTCCTACATATCATGTCGACATGCCCGTTTGGAGCCGAACGTCTAAATTAACGCAACTGAGGAATTCATAGGGTCGACAAGACTGTGTCGAACTTTGACATGGCCGTGTGGGGCCAAAAATAAGAGCATGGTCGTTTTACGACGGTGTGACTATCTTAAGGGTCGAACGACCTCCACACGGCCACGACTCGGCCGTGTGGTGACGACACGACCTCCACACGGCCACGACTCGGTCGTGTGGTTCTCTGCTGTCAAGTTCGACAGTGACGAAACTAAGGACTTGTGCGATTCTAAAACTAGTCATATCTAATTTAGTTAGAATCTTACTTGAGCTTGTCCTTCACTTAGTCTGGGGCCCTTCTTCTCCTTGAAGACCCCAACAATTCTCACGTTCTCTTCCAATAGCGAGAGCAATTAGGGTTTGCAGTTGAGGAACTGTGAGGGGGTGTGGTAGCCTGATGGGGGCGGCGGCATGGAGGAGGAGATGGGAAGAGGTCGATTTGGCCAAATAAGGAGGAATAGGCTGTTGGTGCTTGAGGGGTGTGTGAGATCAAGTGGGAGGAGAGCTGGGTTTTGCGTGAGGGGATGCTGGATTCTCTTTCTCCTTCCCTTTCTATTTCTCTCTCTTTTCCTTTTCCTTTAAGTTTGTGCTTGATGAAATCTTAACATCAAACCATGTGTCCCCTACGTGTCAAGCTCTAGTTTAACTTGTCTTAGGTAATGACACTTAGGGTGTTGGGTGTCATCTTAGGAGGAATTGTATTTTGGTATTTTAGGAAAAATAATTATACCTCTATTATACATACCATATATTATGTAGCTCATCCAAATACACCGAACAGAATCAAGGTTAAAATTTATTTAAAATAATTTTGTTACCATAAAAAGTAAGAAAAATACCCATAAATTATATACATACCAATACTTCTGAAATACATATATTATACTCGTATCTAAAACCCAGGGTATTACAGATGAGTTCCCAAACTGACTTGTAAGCTTTGCCAGAAGTGTGACGTAAATCTGGTGTCCCGATCAGAAGCTATACATACAGGGACACCATGAAGTCTCACGATCTCCTGGATACAAGGGTTGCATCAAACCATGTTAAAGAGACAACTAGATGATAATATGGATGTGATGAGAATCATACATCCATGTACCTTCTGGCTAGAAATTCTGTAGACTGACCCATCCGGAAAGGGATGAAATGTGTTGATTTAGTTAATCGATCAACGATCACTCAAATCGCAATATTACCTTTGGGAGTTCGGGGTCGACCAGTCACAAAATCTATCGTCATATGTTGTCATTTTCACTCAGGATTGAGAACTCTTTAATGTTCAGCTTTCACTTGCTGGCGCACTATAACGAGGCAACACTCTTGGCCGTACTATGTTTCATACCATGCCACTAGGTAATGCTGTTGCAAATCATGGTATATTTTGTCCCTCCTGGATGGATAGAATACGACGAGCTGTGGGCTTCCTTCAATAGTTCCTCTCGTACCCTGTCGGACGGCATACAAATCCTATTTTCGATCCTTAAAGAGCCATCCTCATGAATGCAGAAATCCGTCCGAAGCCAGGCTTCTACATATTCTCGTATATTTTTCAACTTCGCATCTCCTACTTATGTAACCTTAATGCGGTCCACCAAGTCAGACCGAACTTGCAAACCAAGCATAAATTGTCTTCTCACCCAGACGTATGACCTCAATCTCCATCTACCGTAGCACCCAACGGAGTTGTCGTTGAGAAGTCAATCTCACCATAGTGTGGAGTCAACTGAGGGCATCTGGAACCACATTCACTTTTCTAGGGTGATACTGAAGATCAATGTCATACTCCGACATCAACTCTAGCTACCTACGCTGCCTCATGTTAAGTTTCTTCTGTGTAAAGACATACTTCAGGCTCTTATGATTGGTGTATATCTTCACACGCTCTCCAAGCAGATAGTGCCTCCGCAACTTCAGGGCAAAGATCACTACCGCCAACTTCAAATCATGCGTAGGGTAGTTTTGTTCATGCACTTTCAGCAATTGGGAGGCATAAGCCATCACACGGACATGCTGATGAAGAACACATCCAAGGCCTCTTTTAGACGCATCACTAAAAATCTCAAAACCTCCCGACCGATCAAGGATAGTTAGAACCGGAGTAGTCGTCATTCTCTGCTTCAACTCCTCAAATGCATGCTGACACTCGTTAAACTATACATATGCAACCTCCTCGGTATGGTGTGTCAGTGGAGCGGCAATCTTGGAGAAATCTCGAATGAACTTCCGATAATAACATGCAAAGCCCAAGAAGATCCTAATCTCGGTAACCGTTCGGTGGACATGCCACTTCTCCACTACAACCTTATCTGGATCAACAGATATTCCTTCCCCAGAAACTACATGCCCGAGAAAAGCAACCTTATATAACCAAAATTGACACTTGCTATACTTGGCATATAATCGATAATGTCGTAGGGTCTCCAACACAATTTTCAAATGTCCAGCATTCTCCTCTTCATCCTTTGAATGTACCAAAATATCATCAATGAAGACCACTACAAACTTATCCAAGTTTTCAACGAAGACTTGATTCATCAGCCTCATGAAAGTGGCTGGTGCATTGGTCACTCCAAAAGGCATCACCAAGAATTCATAATGACCATAGAGGGTCCTAAAAGCAGTCTTCGGAACATCAGATCCCCGAACATTCACTTGATGATATCCACTGTGCAATCCAACTTCGAATACACTCGGGATCCACTCAGCTGATCAAAGATATCATCAATACGAGGGGAGTGGATACTTATCTTTCACCGCTACCTTGTTCAACTCCCTAAAGTCAATACACATCCTTCGAGACACATCCTTCTTATTTACCAGAAGCACTGGTGCTCCCCATGGAGATACACTAGGGCGTATCAGGCATCGTTCAGATATGTCCTTCAATTGGTTGCAAAGCTCATTTAACTCAGGTGGGGCCATACGATACCGAGCTTTTGCAATTGGCTGTGTGCCTGATATCAAGTCTATGGTGAACTCTAAGGATCTATCTGGGGAAAGTCCGTAAATGGTATCATGGAATACGTCGAGAAAGTCTTGGACAACCATTGGTAAGACTATTTCTGCTTCCATGGTTATCGCCTGAACTTCCACTGGCGTGGCCCTAAACTTCACAAGTTCAGGTGTGCTACTTCCACTATGAAACTCAAACTCTGGGTGAACATGGATCTGAAAGACTACACTCCTTAGTCTACAGTTAGTAGCATAAAACATACCTAACCAATCCATTTCAGACACGGCCTCAAAACTGGGCATCTCAATAACTAAAAAGTCAGTATATAATTCTCTCCCACCAGTCTTAACTGTCGAAGGCCAGAGGAACTACAAATTACCACATTCCATGTATGAACGTTCCAACTAACGGTGAGAGAATATACTTTTATCACAGGCTTGGTCACAACTCCTTAGATAAGAAACAATGATAAGCCCATGAATCGAAAAGCAACAAGGCATGGAAAGAGGCTATAACGATGCCTATAAGTAAAACAGACGAAGACAACTAAACATCTACGCAGATAACTAGAAAACATACATAACTGAGGTAAAGGGTAGAACATTACCAGCGATAAACTGGCCCGTGCTCTCTGCCTCCACTGTAGCCAACATGTAGGTCTGGCGCTGTTGGGGAGTAGAAGTCGCCTTCTTGAAAGCCTTCTGCTGGGATGGTAGGTGAGGTCCTATATGTGCTGGGGAATTGGACATGCGTGGCGCCAGCAATGGGAACCTGTGAGGCATGGGTGGAAGGAAACGCTGTTGCATTGGCTTGGCTGCTACCGATACTATTGGCATTGGAGGGTGACCCTGATGTGGACAATATCTGCTGATATGCCTTGCTACCCCGCATGTGAAGCATCGCCTGGCTGTCAAGAACATACAATCTTTCCCTTCATGCCATGTCTTGCCACAATGCTGGCAGGACACCTGTCCCGATATCGGTGGTGGGGCTCCTGGCCGCTTAAACTGAACCGTTTGTACTGGCCGGGAAAGGGTCCTCTGCTATCCCGAGGATCGTCTGTCTCCAGCAGGCATCCTCCACACACTCCGTAAATATACCTCATGCAACCTGGCCGCTTTAAGCATGGCCTCATGCATCGATAAGTCCATAGCGGACATCGCTCCTCTGTACTTCGAGTCTAGGCCCATACGGAAATGCCGAGCCCGGTTGGCATCTGTCGCCACCAGCTTCGGAGCGTACTGAGTAATGAGAATTCTGCATCATACTCGTCCACGCTCTGCCGACCCTGAGTCAGGCGCTCAAATCTCTGTCTCAGCTCATGTTTAACTATTTTCGGGAGGAACTTGGCCTCGAAGCGCTCCCTGAACATCTCCCAGGTAATAGTAGTCCCGGCCAAGTGCTGCTCATGAGCCTCCCATCATTCTCGAGCATAGTAGGTCAAACATCTTCTAGCCGTCTCTACCAATCCTTTTTGTGGAAAATAAACTGTAGTCATGTCATCCTCAATGCGCCTCAGCCACTCATCTATCTCAAGCGCACTCTCCTTCCCTGAGAAGGTCTTCAGATGCATTTCTTTTAACTAATTGTATCTTGGCTTCTTTTGAGTCGAGAAGCTAGCCAGCTTCTCATCATGCTGGCTCAGATGGTCTAGGATCCCTGTCAAGACCTTCGCCATCAGGACCCCCTCAGAGGGTGCAGAAGTCCCATTCCCAGATCCCCCGGATTCGTCGGTCCCGATCCCTGATGTCCTATTGCTGCCGTCCATTCTGCGGATAGATTACATGATAAGTCAGATTAGTTTCATGTATTGAAGTATCGGAGCGTTGTCTGTGCTATCCTTATGCATGTTGCAGTGATCGGGACCTGCATGTGCCATCGCAAAACCTGTCACGCCCCAATCTCCCAAATACCCTAGGTTTTCAAAGTTTTTCAGGACAAGTGTACGGTGAGTGTATAACAAGCCGTGGTATTGCACCAAGCGTAAAATTTAATTTTATTACACGCATGTCACTGCACACGTCGAGACAACACAAATAGTAGAAAAAGAAAACTACAAGAGCTCCAATCATAACCGTAAAAAGTACTATCTGTCACAGCGTCATATACAAGTACGAAATACACTGAGAAACTACACATCATATCTGAGCAAATAAAAAGTACAACTGTAGTCCAAAAGAGAGGACACCACTATACTATTCATTGTACACAAAGTCCTCAGACAAAAAGTATACTCAAAAGGGGACGACTCAAACTCCCTAACTAGCCCTGTGTGTCCGAAGGGCAAGAGTCCGCTACGTGGGAAAGCTCCCTCGACTCTGGCTCAGCAACTCGCTGCTCTGGTCCCGAAAGAAAACGTGGACACGTCACAACGTGCCCAGTAGGAAACCCAACTTGAAAGGAACATTTTTATTTTTATTATTTTTACTTTTTACTTTTTTAGTTTTATTAATATTCTAATAGAACTACTAAACAAAAGACTATAGTAAACATTAAAGAAGTAAGACAAATCAACATTTTCATGTTTTTATTAATTTAGAAACCTGAACATGACGCAGTGTATCAGGGACTGGACCTCACCTCAGGTGGGTGGTTCTCAAACTACCTCGCCAGTGGTACACAAGCACTGAATGACTTTAATGAGGCCTCTTGAACTCTGTCCAACTCCACCCCCTCTCACGGGAGTGCGAGTGAGATAAAATCAGCACATCATCACATATTACCTCAACTCCTCGTCAGTCCAGCCCTGATACCTACGTACTATTCAGGTCTCCCCCACCCCTTCCTAGGATACTTACCCACGTCCTTCCTCTCCTCTTCCTTCTTCTCTTCTTCTTCTTCTTCTTTTGTTTTGTTCTCTAAGAGACTTCGGCCAGAGTAGAAAGAGTGAGGAATTGAAAGAAAATAAAAGAAGAAAAAAGAGAGAAAAGAATGAAGAAGAGTTTAGAAGGAATTCGAAGCTTTTAGAAGGGGAATTTGTTTTTGTTTTGTTCCCTTTTTTCTCTTTATTATTATTTTTCTTTGGCCCATGAGTGAAGGCCCATGAGAAAGGAAAGCCCATGATGGAAAATGAAAGGAAAATACAAAGGAGAATAGAAGAAAATGAAAAGGAAAATGAGAAGGAAAAGGAAAAATGAAAAGAAAGCCCATGAAGGCCCTTGGGGAAAATAAAAAGGAATATAAAAGATGGCCTCATGAAGGCCCACGAGGGAAATGAAAAATAAAATTAAAGAGGGAAGAAAAGGAAACAAGAAGGTGGGGTTTAACAAATGTTGAAAAATTACAAGTATGCCATTGGCCAACCCCTATTCACACTAGGCCGTATACAAGCCCTCACGTCCACATTACACCGTATGGTACCCCAAGGGGGTTACAATATGTGAAGTAAACAGTATGCAAAATATCCTAAATATGCTTGAACGTTTACAACTGAAGTATAAATAATAAATTCGAGCTAACCTCCATGTCAAGGTGGCGATTGGTGTCACACTTTTAAAATATGGAGGGAAATGGACTATGAGGGAGTGAACAGTGTGTGATCTCAGATCATTTTCATCATCGATCATTTTTTAGGACTTAACCATGTATACATGATTTTATATGATCCTTCAGGCAGTATCATATAATCTCACATATGGTAAAGTATGATCCTTCAGGTAGTAGCCTGGTGTATGATCCAACAGAAGTAATTTCCATAATTTTCCATTGGCCTTTAATGGCCAAAACCCTCTCAATCATCGCGTAATTTTAAACCAACTCTGACACGTAGGGCAAGGCCCCGGGGTTTCCATACTATCCCACTGCCTCTACCAAGCCTCAATTCCCGTCAAAACATCTAAGGTATCCAAAAGTGGACAACATCAAAAAATCCCAAACAATCATGACATGTGAAAATGCATTCGATCAGTCCCAGATTAGGGCATGGTGCATAGTTTCAATCATGGTCAGGTCAAGAGAAGGCAGTGCGAGGCCTAAGGGGGCCCCACAAGCCACAACAAGGCCTATGGAAAGTCAGGCAGTGGTTTAAACACGACAGTCACAACAAAGGGATAGTAGGGGCCAACAAGTCACGGTGTAGATTTTATAGTCTAGGACAGTCATGACAGGGACATGGGAGGGTCAGACAGTGGCTTGGGCAGCCACTGCAGGGACAGAAACCATGGGATAGCCATGATAGTGGCATGTGGCAGCAACGAGGATCACTGTCAAGCCCCCCGAGGAAACCCAAGTCTTGCTCAGATCATCATCGCAAGCATTTACAACAAAATCACAAAATTTAAAACCTAAATTAAAGAATTAAAGTGATTTTACCAGAAATCGACGACTGTCGAAAGATTCCGAGGAGAAAACCCTAGCACCAACTCAAATCCGAACTAAGATCTAAAATCCCAAAAATCCTTGAAAATTATTTTTCGTTTAAAAAACAAAACCCTAAGCTCAACCAAGATTAAATAGAGGAAAGAGGACATGCAGTTGTAATCATGCCGAAACCCTAGCTTTTATGACATGGAGGAGCTGTGAGGAGAGGACACGTGTCTTGTGAGGTGGTGAGAGGAGGAGGCACTTGGGTTTGCGGCTGTCGGCCTATCTTAACATGGAGGAAGAGATGTCGGCGAGAATGTTTCGATGCCGCCTCAATCGAACGTGTGAGAGAGATCGAGAGAGAAAGAGAGAAGGAGAGAGAATAAGTTTGGGGACACGTGCGGCTCGTGCGGGGGGTGAGTGGAGGTTAGTGGAGTGGGTGGGCCGTGGTTGCTGGGCCGCATGAGGAAATAGAAAAAGAAAAAAAAGAAAAAGAAAAAGAAAAAGAAAAAGAAAGAGAACGGAGATGGGCCGACCTATTTAAATGGGCTTTTACAAGTGAGATTAGAATTTTTGTTTCAGTGAAGAGAGTAGTGAAGAGAGTAGGCCGGTCTCATAGGTTGTGGGCTTGATTAAAGAAGAAAGAAAGAAATAAATAAATAAAGGAAAGAAAGAAAGATGACAGGGTCCTGGGCCGGATCTGGGTCAAGCAAAAGAAAAGGAGGGGACAAAGAAAAGTAAAGGAAAAAAAGAAAAGAGAGAAAGGAAAGAAGGGGAAAAATAAAAATAAAAATAAAATAAAATAAGAATAAATCCTCTAAAATTCACTTTGAAAAAACGGGGCATTACAAATATGCTTTTACACTAGGCATCATAATGACAGTCAAATTCTTAAAGGTACAGATACAAGATTATTTTTGAATTGTCTTTTTCAAGCGGCTTATATCCATAATTATCATCTGGATGGAAGTTAATATGCGGTCATGAGTCTAGTTTTATTCTTAAATGAAAAAGTCCAATTTCTATTATTGGATAATCTCATCTGGTTATGTTGAGTGATCAGTTCTTTCCTCTTTGGTATATTATAATTTCCTTTGTCTTGCACAGGTCCACCGTGTATTGCTAGATATTGTTTCTGCTGCTGCAAATGGCACACCTGGGCTTGGGAGATATCCACCTTTTAAGGCAGAGGTAGACATCCATTATTTTTGTGTTCCCTATTGCTATGCCACATGACTCCTTCAGGACGGATTTGGAGGAAAATCTTTCGCATTCAAATCCAATGCAGGCCATTCAAACGTAAAGGATTGAGTTGCAGTATTTAGAGTGCCTAAAGTAAAAAATCAGATGATTCTGACTTTTTTGTCAATATGCATTAAGAGCTATAAAACGAACAACAAAATTAGCATGCTGCTTAAATCTGGATTTAAACATTACTTCAATTTTTGTTGTTCTGGGGCATTCAAACCCATGGATCTAAACAACTTGCTTATTTGCACTAATTCATTTCATTGCTGCTTGATAAATACGCTACAGAACTCACAATCATTTGATTTTCCCCCCTTCAGTGCTCTAACTCCAGCTGAATGAATCTAATTCTCGAATGCCCTGTCAATAAATTTGAATGACCAAAACCCTACTGAACAAAGCCGAGTCTATCTACGCACGCACGCACGCACGCACATTCAAGTAGTAATGTAATTATCCATCCTTTGAAGTAGTATATTCTTTTATCTCGAAGTTAGAATTTAACTTTTAAGTGCTATTATTTGCAAGGTTATTGCTATTGCATCCTTGGCTTTAGAAGGATTTAGAAATGAGGCCAAGAAGATGGTGGTCGCATTAGTTGATATGGAACGTGCATTTGTTCCTCCACAACACTTCATTCGCTTAGTGCAGAGGAGGTTTGTTTGGTTTTTTTTTTGTTAATGCACTTCATCAACTTGTTGAAATTCTTGTTTACTGATTCCAAGACATTTTTCTTTCCAAGTTTTTACTGCATACAGTCTTCAAAGTATGCGATTCTAAGTATGATATTTCTAAAACTGCCTCATTTGACAATTTAAAGGAACTATCTAAACATGCCCATCGTTACGGAAATATGTAGAAAATAATAGTGAAATCATTTTCAAGAAGAATATGCTTTGGGAAAGAAGTCGAAAAATGGGAGAAAACAGGGAATTAACATGTATACTCATGTATGTTTGCAAAAATTTGCATCCTTTCAGATAAGATTCAAAATCTCGGTTTCAATATCGGTGTTGGTTGATGGTTTATAATATTGTATTTGTATCGAAAATATTGAACGACACGTATCAAAGGTATCTGAGTTTACATATTCTTCATTGTTAAATGTGTAACATGTGACATTGTATTAGGTAGCATTTCTAGACTTATCATAGTTGGAGTCCTAGTGTTAACATGTGCTGTATTAGCTAGGATTTCTTCTTTGGACTCACAATAGTTGGACTCACGAAGAATATGGTTTGGGAAAGATGTCGAAAAATGGGAGAAAACAGCATGTACACCTATGTATGTTTGCAAAAATGTGCATCCTTTCAGATAAGATTCAAAATCTTGGTTTCAATCTCAGTGTTGGTCGATGGTTTATAATATCGTATTTGTATCAAATTTTTTGAACGACATGTATCAAAGGTATCTGATTTTAGGTATTCATCGTTGTTAAATGTGCAACATGTGACGTTGTATTAGTTAGCATTTCTAGACTTACCATAGTTGGAGTCCTAGTGTGTAACATGTGCTGTATTAGCTTGGATTTCTTCTTTCGACTCACGATAGTTGGAGTCCTAGTGTGTAACATGTGCAGTATTAGTTACCATTTAGGTATCATTCCCCCTCTGGACTCATCATAGTTGGTGTCCTGATTCTGATTGTATTTATATGGATGTACAAAACTCAAATGATATATGGAAAATCAAGAGAATTATTCCTCCAAATCTCTGAACATGGTATCAAAGCAAGGTTTTCTAGTTCTCTCTTGATCACAGCTATTCAGCCATAGATCTACATATATTCAATCCAAAATTCGTGTTCTAATTAATCTAAAATCAAACATCAACATCTTAAATATCAATGCCCCATTATTTTGAGTCCCACCTGAGTCTTCCTCATGGCTTGATCCGAGCATCTGCTTAGTACCACTGTAATCACCATCAGCCGCACTGTGAGCTCAACCACCCTCAGTTTCATCAGCCCCATCACCACCTTTAACTAGCAGGTCAGATCAGGAATCTCTTAAGATCTGACCTAACCCGAGCTCTGTCCGATCTGAGATATTGCACATCCTTTTCGGCTGTCCCCTTTGTTCTCTACACTATCTAGTAAGACGGGCAAGCCCCATGGCTGTCTCTTTGAATCATCTTAGGAAAAAAGGCCTTTATAACTTCAACCTCGTGATGTACAAGTCACCAGCATTGAAAAGTATGCTGGCTTGGCTATTACATTGCAGTATAATCTTTATGTGTTTGCACTCTCGGGGTATGTCGATGGATTCATTAGGTGTCCTATTATCGTTGCTACTCACGCCTCGTGTGCCATGCTACCTCAAAGACGACAATTACTGATTCTATATTCACATGAACAGTGGATCTGTATGGATGAACATATCATGGCTTACATCATGAGATCTGTTGTCATTCTGATTTGCTTGTTTATCAATCGGTTAACTTATTTCCAATAACCGTGGCACTGTTAGTGGAATGTTTGTTAGTATGTAGGTGATTGTGAGTATCAGATTCATCAGGTTCTTTGGGAGGATCGACAAGGTGTTCACTGTATTCAAATTTTCACTTATTATTATCTGGATAGTGTGAGGATCTATAAAGATTTCTATTCCTAACAAATCGCTAGATTATTCATTAGCCTTCTACCAACAACGTAATCGGCAACATTTGTATCATTTTACAATGCATCTCTGACCTGAATTCGAGGAACTGTATGGATAAATTCTTCACAGCAACCATCTCCCCAGTCTTACTGAGGTTGTTTAATTCATTTCAGAGAAGACCCTGCACAAGGTGATATCTTCCGCTACCTCTCTATAGCCAGCTCAACCATTTAACTCCTCACATTCAATGCTGGCTGCTTCTTGACATCCACATGATCGTAGTAGTTCTGTGTATGCACCAGTTTCATCCTTTTGCCTGGTATACTGCAATTACTGTAAGTAAACCGGATCATGTCATTGCATACTGTTGTCAACGGCTGTCATTATGGTCCTACCATAATGCTCGCCCATGAATTGCTGCTTCACCTCTTCCATCAGCTACTGCCCCATAAAACAGTATGGTCTCTGACAAACAAGGTGCTTGATTTAGCCCTTTTCATTTAATCATATATTTTAGCTTGCTACTATTACATAGAATCTGGGACCGCATGGTGCTTCCTCATGTTCCGAGTCTACTGCCATGTCCATTATGTCTGGTAATTCTACTCAGATTTTTGACCCAGGTGCTGCTCACCATATACCTTTTAATAACACAATTCTCATAACTTGTACTCCTACATTTCACCTTTTATATTCTTACACTGCTAATGGCACACCCTTGTAGTTATTCAGTATGGTGATGTCATCTCCACTTATTTTTTGGATGCCTTTCCTTATATTTAGTTTTCCACATCCCAAATATTTCTTTGCAATTATGATCTGTTGGTAAAATCACCAATACTGGGTGCACTGTCTTATTCAACTCCACTTACTGTAATATACATGATCACTTCAATTGGAAGATTGGGATAGATCATATGATCAAACAGGCTATATCAATTTGAGTATATCCATCTTCCACTTTCACGATTTGTTGGCTTTGAACTTTCAGCATCTGACCTTTGGTATCATCACTTAGGTCATTTAGATTTAAAATTCTCTGATTTTGGTGTATTAAGGAATTTTAATTGTACTCATCTATCAAATTGTATTGGTTGTTGATTAGCAAAACGAACTGCATTACCATTTTCATCCAATGAGCATAAGGTTTCTGCCCCTTTTGATTTAGTGCATACCGACATCCTGGGACATGCCTCAATAGCATCATTGTCTGGATATAATTATTATATCACATTTATTGATGATTGCTAATGGTACGTTTGAGTTTATCTTATGTGTAGCTGTTCGAATATTTACAAATTTTAATCGACTTTACAAATATGATTTATACCCAATTCAACAAACAGATAGAAATTTCTTGCTCGGATGGTGCACGCGAGTGTTACTGATAGGTTCCGAAAGCAAGATGCAATTTTTATAGAAGAGAATAAAGCAAATCTAGATAATTGGATACAAAATAGGTGTACCCTGCTCCCAAGATGCCAATAGAGGACGTTCGCACTCGTCTAAACTATGAACTCACACCAATATCAAAATGATAGCATAAAAGACAAAGCGACGGCTAGCCCCCATATAAATAATAGAAATTAGGGTTTTAAGGCAAGGGGGCACGCGCGTGGGCTTGGTGGGCCGACGGCTTGGGCTTGGGCGCGGGTCTTCCTACGGACATATACCCGCGTTCCATCAATACTCCCCCCAAAGAGCCACCTTGTCCTCAAGGCGGAAGTCTGGAAATTGCGTCGCCATCTCGTCTATAGCTTCCCATGTGCTGTCGTGCTCTGGCAAGCCCTTCCACTGTAGCAACACCTGGTGCTCTCCTGTGTCTCCCCGTCGAACTCCTTTCAACACCTCGGGCTCCAGCCGTAAACCTCCATGTCAGCAGTAAGGGTCTCCGGCAAGGAAGGAGAAGGTGTGTGGTCGCCAATAGCCTGGCGCAACTGTGAAACATGGAACACTGGGTGGATAACCGATCCTGGGGGCAATCTCAGTCTGTAGGCCACCTGTCCAACCCTCGCCTCAACCTCAAAGGGCCCATAGTATTGTGGTGCCAGTTTCTCATTCCTCCTGTGAGCCACGGATCTCTGCATGTAAGGTCGCAGTTTCAAGTACACCATGTCCCCCACTGCAAACTGTACATCCCGACGGTGCAAGTCTGCTCTCGTCTTCATGACCTGCTGCGCCCTCGCCAAATGGAGCTTCAGCTCCTCCAAAACCCGATCTCTCTGTGCCAAGTACTGCTCTACATCCGAAACTGGCGTCGTCTCATGTCCATAATGTAGCAAGTGAGGGGGGTCCCTGCCATAAAGAATCCTAAAGGGTGTCTTCTGTGCTGCGGTGTGATATGATGTGTTACATCAGTATTCCGTCCATGCCAGCCAACGAGCCCACTCCTTGGGATTATCCGAAATGAAGCACCGCCGGTAAGTCTCCACGCTACTGTTTACCACCTCCGTCTGTCCATCGGTCTGAGGGTGGTAGGCTGTGCTACGTTTCAACACCGTTCCCTGCATCCTGAACAGCTCCTGCCAGAACCTACTCTGGAATACCTTGTCTCGGTCCGGTCCATGCAAACAAATGATCTCCCTCAAAAATACTTCTGCCACCGATACTGCGCTGTAAGGATGCCGAATCGGAACAAAGATGCATACTTGCTGAGGCGATCGACCACAACAAATATGACTGTATAACCACCCGACTTCGGCAACCCATCTATGAAGTCCATGGAGAGGTCTTCACATACTCGATCTGGCAAGGACATCAGCTGTAGTAGTCCTCCTGGTGACATCGCCTGGTACTTGTAACGTTGGCACACGTCACACTCTGCTACCATCCTTGCCACCTCCTCCTTCATTCCTTTCTAGTAGACCTCCCTCGCCAGTCTCTGGTAAATCTTGAGGACCCCAGAATGTTCTCCGACGACACTGCTGTGAAACTCCTGGAGAATGGTCGGTAGATATGCGGATGTCCTCGGCAGCACAAGTCTTCCCCAATATAACAGCCGTCCATCCTGAAGAGAATACACCGGGAACTCAGTCGACCCTTGCAGAAGAGCCTCGCGTATGCCTGCTAACTCCAGGTCCTGTTCCACCTCCTGCTGTAGCAGCCCACTGTCCCGTAGTACGGACACTGCTAGTGCGGCCAGCTCCGCCTCCACCTCTCGCCGTGATAAGGCATCAGCCGCCTTGTTCTCCAGTCCTGGGCGATACTCGATCTCAAATATGTACACCATCAGCTTCCGCAGCTACTTTTGATGCTTCTCTGCTACCATCCGCTGCTCTCATAGATACTTTAGGCTCCGCTGATCGGTGCGTACCAAGAAACTTTGTCCCAACAAGTACGGCCTCCACTTCTGAATTGTCGATAGTATGGCCATCAGCTCCCTCGCGTAGACCGATCGCAGCCGGCCTCTAGCTGTCAACACCTGACTGAAGTATGCAATAGGCCGCTGCTCCTGCATCAGCACGGCCCCTAGCCCATGCCCTGACGCATCCGCCTCCACCACAAAGGGTCTGGAAAAGTCATGGCCTTCTTCAGAGCCTCAAAAGTGGTCGTCGCATCCTCCCCCAGTGGAACTGGTCCTTCTTCAATAGCTCGATCAACGGCCAGGCGATCGTCCCATATCCCTCCATAAACCTGCGGTAGTAACCCGTCAACCATAGAAACCCCCGCAGCCCCCTGAGAGTGGTAGGGCACGGCCAGTCCAGCATCGTCGCGATCTTCCCCTGTCTGCTGCTACCCCCTTCTGCTGATACCACATGTCCCAGGCACTCCACCTGTGGCTGCCCAAATAGGCATGTTTCCTGTTCGCCACCAGCTGATGGTACTGCAACTCTGTAAACACCACCTGCAGATGGTCCAAGTGCTCCTCCAAGGTGCGACTGTACACTAGTATATCGTCAAAGAAACAAGTACGAATCACCTCAGGTACGGTCGGAATACCTTGTTTAAAAGGGACTGGAAGGTGGCTGGTGCGTTTGTCAAGCCAAAGGGCATGACGCGGAACTGGTAGTGGCCCTCGTGCATCCTAAACGCCGTCTTGGACACATCCTCCCGTCGCGTCCTGATCTGATGGTAGCCTGGCTTGAGATCTGTCTTACTGAACCAGGCTGACCCATGTAACTCGTTCAGGAGCTCGTCTATCACCGATATGAGAAACTTATCTGGCACTGTCTCTTTGTTCAAGGCTCGGTAGTCCACACAGAAGCGTCAGCTTCCATCTTTCTTCTTCACCAGGAGCACGGGGCTAGAGAATGGGCTCACACTAGGCTGAATCACTCCCGCCTCCACCATCTCGGCTACCATCCTCTCATCTCGTCCTTCTGGTGCTGGGGATACCGATAGGGTCTGACACTGATGGGGAAACTCCCTCCAGCAGTACAATGGCGTGATCATGGTCTCTCGGCGGTGGCAGACCTCGAGGCTCCTGAAAGACATCTTCAAACTGTGCCAACATCTGCTGCACCTCTCCTGGCACGGTATGCTCTCCACTGGTCTCTATACCTCCTCCCGCTGTCATGGTATACAGCTCAACCAAATACACTCTACCCTCAGCCTGTAAGGTCCTCAGCATGGTCTTCAATGACACTACCACTCTGCAAAGGGTGGGATCCCCCTGTAGAGTGACCGCCATCCCCTCATCCTGGAACTCCATCCACAGAAGCTTCTAGTTCACCATCATCTCCCCTAGTGTCTGCAACCAAGTCATGCCTAGGATGCCATCTGTGCTCCCAAAGTCCAGAGATAGAAAGTCCGCCATCACCTGTATCCCTTGTAAGGTCAGCATCAACCCCCTGCAGACTCCCCGACTAATCTCCTTCACTGTACCCTTCATCACACTGAAACTCACGCAGTCAGTCAACTGTAGTCCCTGCTGGTCCACCACTCTCCTGGAGATGAAATTGTGGGTCGCTCCACTGTCAATCAGCACGGTCACCTCTTGCTCGCCGATCTCTCCCTCAACTTCATGGTGTGCTTCGGGGTGTACCCTAACACGGAGTTAAGGGACACATCTGCCACGTCTAGCTGATGGTCCTCGGGCTCCTCCTCCTCATGCTCAGCACTCTCGTCCTCGACGTCCTCGTCCTCGTCGTCATCCCCCAGCAGCAGAACCTGCAACTTGCGCCCCTCGCATCAGTGGCCTGGCGTGAATCTCTCATCACACCGGAAACATAAGCCCTTCTGACGCTTTTCCCTCATCTCAGCATCCGTCATCCTCCTGAACTGTCCTCCTACTGGGGTAGCGCTACTCTTCTCCTCCGTCTTCTCCCTGCTCGTCTGGACCACCCCCGTGCTGGTCCCGGATCCTCCAGCTCTATATGGGGCGTCCCTCTGTATCTGGCCACTGTAGCCGCTTCTGACTCTCATATCCTCTGTCTGAGCGTCGTCTACCATTTGCGCCATCTCTATGACCTCAGAAAGCCCCCGGGCTTGTAGGGCCTCACTGCAGCTCGAAGGCTGGGTCTCAGCCCCTTCAGGAAGGTGCCCTCCAGTGACTCGTCTGATACGCCATGTACTCTCCCTGCCAATGTCTCGAACCTCTAGATATACTCCCGTATATGTCCCTCCTGCCTGAGGGCATTAACTGCTCGTGAAGGTTTCCCAATCGGGGATCTCTGAACTTCTCCAACATGAGGTCCTTCAGCTCCTTCTAGCATCGAATCTGCTGCCTCTTCTCCTTCCACTGGAACCATCCTAAGGCTCTCCCTTCCATGCAAATGGCTGATGCCTCCAGCTTTTGTGCCTCGGTCATGTGGTGCGCTGCGAAGTATCTCTCTGCTGTGAACAACCAGGCATGTGGATCATCCCCCGTGAATAGCGGCATCTTCAGCTTCTGCACCCTGCAGTCTCCCCCAAGTGCCCCTGATCGGGCCTCCCCTCAGTACGGTGATGCAGAAGATAGTGCTACCGCCTCTCATCCTGGGTCTCGTACAGTCTAGGTGGCACTCTTCCGCGGCCCCCATAGTCCCCTCGGTGAACTCCACGCCTGTCATCGAAGTAATTCCAACCTGCATCATCGCCAAACTCAGCCTCGTAGCCTCCCCCGCCGTCGTAATAATAGTCTCTACCCCGTCCGTCTCCGTAATACTGGTTCTCCACCGTTTGCCGCTGTCCCAAAGGCCCAAAATCAGCCCCGGGGCCCTGTCCGTGCGCGTCTCCCTCTGGCGGCTGCCAGGGGGTAACCTGGTTGTGGCCGAACTGCGGCGGGGCCCTGCCAGGGGTCTGGCAGGGTCGGCGGGCCCTGTCAGGGTTCTGGTAGGGTCGGCAGACCCTGTCGATGGCCGGCAGGGCCTGGTCAGCCCTGCCGTGCCTCGCCGAAGGCGGGGGAGCCTCCCCGCCCCAATCCAACGACGGCCGGCCCCCAGGTGGGTTGTGGGGGTTCGGCCGCCCCTCCATCCTTGGTCGCGCCGCCTGAAAGGGGCGGCTAAGGCCGTCTCCGCCCTCTGAGATTCCACCGCCCATCGTCGCACCTCCTCGCGATAATCGACTCTTTTCGGCTCTTCGCCTTCATCTTCCTCAAAAGGTCGATCCGGGTCAAAAACCTCTTCTTTCTCCTTCCCCTTCTTCAAAGGTGTTGCCTTTGATGTCGATTTAGGGGTTCCTTTGTCGTGGTTGCTTGCCGACCATTGGAGGATGAACTTCGCAAATTGTTCTTCGTGCCGGGATTGGTTCGCCGCCAAAGTCTTGATGGAATCCATCAACGACTTTATCGCCTCCTCGTTTCTCGCCAACGATCTCTTCACCCCTTCAATTTCGCCATTGATTTTCTCTTCCAAGGTATCGAATTTGTCCTTCGATCTCGTCATCGGCGCCGCCATGGATCGTAACGTGCTCTGATACCAAATTGATAGGTTCCGAAAGCAAGATGCAATTTTTATAGAAGAGAATAAATCAAATCTAGATAATTGGATACAAAATAGGTGTACTCTCATCTCAAGACGCCAATAGAGGACGTTCGCACTCGTCTAAACTATGAACACACACACCAATATCAACATAATAGCATAAAAGACAAAGCGACGGCTAGCCCCCATATAAATAATAGAAATTAGGTTTTCAAGGCAAGGGGGCACGTGCGCGTGGGCTTGGTGGGCCGGCGGCTTGGGCTTGGGCGTGGGTCTTCCTACGGACATATACCCGCGTCCCATCAGTTACTCTCCTCTATGCAAAGAATATTAAGATCACATGGCATTATTACTCAACAATATTGCCATCATATTTGTGAACAAAATAGGCTTGCTAAGCGAAATCATCATAACATCCTTGATACCACCCGATCATTAATAATATTTACATCAATACCCCGCTTTTACTGGGGCAAAAGCTCTCTTAGCTATTGTTCTTCTTATTAATTTCATTCCATCTGTCGTATCTGACATATCACCATACTATAATTTTTTTCAATCATCTTTTAATTACTCCCTTCTTCGTACCTTTGGCTCTATATGTTTTGTTCTTCTCCCTAATGGTAAACATGACAAACTCTCCTTAAGAACTGCTAAATGCATCCTTTAAAGGTATAATGATGCTCACAAAGGATATATGTGCTATGATCCACTCATTTGAAGACTTCAGATTGCAAGACAGGTTTCATTTTTTGAAAATGTTCCCTATTACACTATAATATCCTATTTTGATCTCTCTTTTCTTGACACCATCTCAGAATATGATTCACTTCTGGTATTGACATACACACCATCTAGCCTATAAAATACATCTTCTATTGATGTTCTTATGCCATACTTATCTACCACACTCTCTCCAGTAGACGTCACTTCCACGGTTGCTCTACATGTGATTGTTCCATCGTCATTGGGTGACCCACCACGTCCTTGGCACAATCCTCCAAGGTATCATAAGGCTCCTCGATATAGAAACCGTCTAACCAGCTTTTATTCTCATGAGTTTTCTTCTTTTCTCTCTACTATACGTTTTCATAGGAACCTAAGTCATATTCTGAGGCAATAAAATTTCCCAATGGAAATAAGCGAATGAAGAAGTAGAAGCTTTTCATCACACTCATACGTGGGATCTTGTTTTGCATGCTGGGGTTAATATAATAAGTTACAAATGGACTTATAAGATCAAAACTTGATCTGATTGTTTTGTGGAGCGTTATAAAGCTTTTCGACTGTAAAGGGGATTTCTTAAGAACATGTGATTGATTATGAAGAAACTTTTGCTCCAAGTGTAAGGATGACATCCATCCAAACTCTTATTGCTATTGCTACTGCTTGTAAATTGCCACTTCATCAAATAAATATAAAGAATGTTTTTAAAACTCTCTCTCTGAGCTAGTTTACATGCAACCTCCTCTGGTTGGGATTTCTGCTCCACCAAGTTATGTTTGTCGCCTTTGTTATGCCCTTTACGATCTCAAACAAGTTCCTTGTGCTTCGTTTGGGAGTCCATCAAATTTTACTCTTCGTAGGCTACATCAGGAGCCTTACTGACTGCATTATGTTTTATCATACATCTTCGAAGGCACCGTTCTTCTAATTTATATTGATATCATCTTTATTTAACGTCATTCTGTTGTTATTCAGGCCCTATAGCGGCATATTCAAAATGAGTTTGAAACAAAAGACACGAGCTTCCTATGCTATTTCTTAAGAATTGAGGTTGCTTACTCTTCCCATGATGATTGTAATGGCCCCTTCTTTTTAAAGGAAATTTTTCAAAGGACGGGCCCATTTCTTTTTTTATTTATTTCTCTTTTCTTTCGTTTTTCCTCCCCCGGCCCAATTCTCTAAGCCTAACCCCCTCCCTTACCCAATCTCTCTTTTCTTTTTTCTCTCGAAGCTTTACCCGACTGCCTTGTTTCGTTCGATCGATCGACGTGACAAAATCGACCAACGAAACCCTTGAATGCCATCCTATTTCCTTCGTTTCGCTTGACCCAAACACCCGAGCCCTAGCAACCGCCTCGCTCGACAAATCGGAGAATTTCTCTCTCCACCTCGGCCGACAGCCATGAACGAGAACCCTCGAAATTCCGCCACCACAAATCTCCTATGATTTACTTGATGTGGCTTTTACTTGGGTTGTTGTAATTAATGGCTTATTCATGCGTATTGTTTGGAACTGAAATAATCTCTTGATGATGTTATTATGATTTAGAAGCATGTGTAAAATAATGTATCACTTAGCATGATCAAGGATAAAACATTTCTGAGATCATATTTTGGTTGTTCCTTCCCCATGTTCTATTGTAAATTACTCTTAATTCCATGCTAATAATTATATATTAATTCCGGCGTCTACTAGGGTATATGGTTGGGTTGGATGTGTTCAATATTTTGTTATTTTCATTTGCCGTTATTTGTTGGTTAGATGAATTCGTTGGATAATGATTCACATGTGGCTTATTGTTGGAAAATATTTTATTTGACATGTTGGCTTAAAATGTTGGAAATCATAGACTTAAGGATTAGGTATAAACATAACACCCCAACCTATTTGCTAATATGATGAGACCCTCAATCCTATTGAGAGACTCGTTCTCCTTTTTACCTGTATGATGCATGCTAGAGTAATCACTCCCCACATACATTGTTGGCTATGTTCACATGCCTATTGATGCATGATGAAACATTTGTTACACTTTAGTACATGAAAATTAGATTTTAGAACATCACCTTGAAATAATACACTTATCACAAACCATTGCCATGCAAACTCGGGTTTTGGGTAACTTATATTAAAGGGAGTACGGGAACAATTGGAGCCATGCTTTCATCTCTATTATTTGACCGTATCTGATGTCCGACCGGGTTTCATTCATGCATCTGTTTGAACCCATATAGTACCGTCAGAAGGTTATATATATTTTGTTTTTGTCCTGTTTTGGACTCAGCCCGGGTGAGCACCCCATAGTACAAGATTGTCTTTGGGTTGTATATCGTACTTCCCAATATAAGTCACAGTTTAGGATTGGTATAGTTGATAGACACACATGTAGTAGAATATTCATAGCATATGATTTAATTGTTACTAATTTACATTATGTCCTTAAGCTCATTTTAATGTTCTCTCGTATATATGTTCTGCTTGCTTATTTTAGTTATGTACTTGCACCCTCTTTAAATTCCATAGTTTATGTTTTTTTTTGTGAATTTACCTGACATGGCAGACTTCTGGTTTGTTGCACCGCCAAGTGCAGATCTGGAGCACAAGGAGGCTTCGGTTTACAAGGAGTCTAAGTTTGCAGTTCAGGACACCGACTTCTGAGTGATTTGGTCGTGAGCGACTCTTTATGTATTTCCTTTTTATGCTTTGAAAGCAGTGTTCTTTTGGAGTATCACCTTTTTGTACTCCTATGTAATTCCATGTACTCACCTATACGGTATTATATACGCATTATTGATTGTATTCATACAAGTGGTATTGTAGTGTTTTTTCAAGAATTTTCTTTAATTTTTAAATGGTAAAAAATATTTTTAAGATATCATTTAAATATAGTGGAGTGAAGTATATAGATGAATATACATAGTATGTTAAGGGTGTATGCTATTAATTTAATATTCCTATTTTTCTACAAATTATTTTTATAAAAATTTCCATGGTGACACATGGGTATCTAATGTGTCATTACTCTCTAATCACTCACCAAATCTTGACACATGGGAGGTCCACATGTCATGCTCGGAAGAGGGGAGATATGATGATGGTAAGTTGGAAAAGAAAAACAAAAACAAAAACTCCCTCATCCTCTACTTTTCTTCCCACACACAAGGAGCCAGCCACTCAAAATGGACTCTATTTCCTTCTCCCTCTCTTACTATCAAGCAACCACTAGGCCACCATCACCCTCTTCCATAGCCGAGCTCTCGCACCACCATCTCCTACACTATATCGGCCACCACCACTCCTCACAGCAACCACAAACCCATCTCCTTAGGGCTTGAAGAAGACTGGAAGAGGAAACTTGAGAATTGTTGGGGTCTTCAAGCAGAAGAAGGGCCAAAGACTCCAAGAGGACTATAAGAGGTATGAAATCTATCCATTCTAGTTAGGATTGGTTTCCAAGAGCTACGTAGGGTTATACCTTCGAATTTCGTAGAAAAATCGACAGCTTCGATCGACACGACCGCCGACATGGTTGTCTCGATTGATCGTAGCCCCAAGTCTAGCAGTAATACTTCACATGGTTGTGTCAACTGACGACACGGACGTGTCGTTGATCGAGTAGGAATGCGCTGTGTTGACTTAGACTCAGACGCGATTGTAGTAGGATGACCCAGTTTGACGACACGATCGTGTCGTTCTCAGAACGATTGTGTTGCTCTGCCCCTTCACATGGTCGTGTGTTTAGCCAAACGATCGTGTGGCTACACTTCTTTCATATGATGTGGAATGTTATTCCACACGGTCGAGTGGACTATCAAATGACCGTGTGGCTACTCCCTTTGTATAATGCGTTGAATGTTATTCCACCCTGTCGTGTGGAGCAACCCAACCGACTGTGTGGTTGAATCTCCTGAGCCTTTGGCTGTTGAGCTCCACACGACCATATAGGAAGCCCAAACGGCCGTGTATGTCATTTTTCCAGCATGATACTAAAGTGTATGTTTTCTTTTAGCTTATGATTCTTACTCCAAGTTTGATTTAAATGTTGTAGATGCATGATAATCCTTATACTTTGTGTTATAAGTATGCTAAATCCATGCTAACATTATGTGCCAAGATCGTGCCATGAGTTATTCAAGTTTATATACCATGTTATCATGTTGCAAGCAAGAAAGAGAAGTATGTTGCTTTGATGGTGAACTTTCTGTTTAGGTGTAAATACCATGATGTTGCTCTTTTAAATGATATTATGTTTCATATGCAAGAAAAGAAAATTCATGTTATATGCAAACTTCATGTGGAATTGACCATGGAAAGAAATGTGTATATGAACATAAAGAAATGTTCATGGATTTGGATATGAATATGAATGCAGTAATTGAGACCGCCAATGATGAAAGTATATGAATTGATGAATTAAGAGTGAGATGAGAGTTAATAAATATCTAGAATTCTCGGTCCATTCAAAATGGGTGAGATTCCAGATACGGGTTGGTGGAAACCTGAGTAGTATGTAGGCATGAGAACTGGACTAGTGAAGATAAGTATCTCCCTCACACCTCCCGTCAGGGGGAGTTGGACAGAGATGGTGAGGCCGATGGTGTACTCGTGATGCACCATTAGGTAAATGACGGTTTCCTCTGTTTTGCCAAAAAAAACCGAGAATTGTCTCACGTTCGACAGGAAAAGTTATGAGAGGCCCCATTTACTGTGCTCGTGTCTACTTGCAGGGTACCATTTTTCACCCACCTTGGGTGAGGTTTAGTTCCTGATGTCCTACATTTACCCAGGGTTTCCAATTAATCATTATAAGCACAAAGCTGAAAAGATTAATGCATGTTCTTTAAATTGTAGTTTACTTTTACTTATACTTCTTTTGTGTTCACCAGTTTTCCTTTACTTTATGCATTTCCATCCTGCAGTTCTTTCCTTCCATCACATGCATGAGATGCCCGGCTTTATGTTTTTTAATTCTGTAAATCTTACTTCAATACATGCATGTGTTGTCATTTACCTTTCTTGCATATTGTAGTATTAGTTCGGATACCTACCTTCTTTATAAGTTTGTAGTAGACTTGCTTACAGTTGGTGACCCGAACTTATTGGGTTGAACAGTTCTGAGATTGATCCTACCTAGCGTAGTTAGATTATCTTACTGGGTCACGCGTTGACGTTTCCTATTTGCTTTTCCAGGTTTAGGAGCAGGGCAGACTGAGCTGGACTTGACTAGGAGATTACTCAGAGATGGGTCCCACAGAGGGTGATTCTGTACAGTTGGTTCCCAGATGTAGTTACGGAGTGAGTTGTACCAGGTGTGGACCTTTTGTCTTTTATGGGGTTCTGGGATTTTCTTCTGTTTACCACTTTTGTATTAGAGTTGAGAAGATGTATAAAATGTACTTTTGAATTGATAATAAAAGAATGTTGGACTTTATACATTATTGTCTCTTACTTCCTATGTTAGAGCATTATTTGTATTTTCCAGCATTTGCGTAGAGGCCTGTATATTCTTCTTGTACTCTCTCTTCCTTTCCCTATCTTAGTAACACTTGCTGCTTTAGGAATATCTGGGACGGATTCGTACTTCCCAGATATCATAGGAAACAGGTCGTTACATCCTACTTGGTTGGAGAAATATTATTATTATACGAGTATATTGGTACATTTTCTGCTCCTAGCCTATGTTGTTTTCACTGGTAACCTACAATACCTGCTTTACTTGCTTGAGAACAGTCACGTTTCGGGTTGCAGAGCGTGACAATGCTCTTCTTTCCCAGCAAAAATATATTACCGATATTCTTAACCGAGTAGTGTTCATCGTTCCATCTCTGGTTGATGCTTCATTAGTATACACTCTCATGGACTTGAATTTGAAACATTGTAATGATCGCAGTAATCTTCTACCAAAACTGCATTGTAAATGGAACTTGTTGGAGCTCTTATTTCTGTAATCCGTCTCTTTCATGATGTACACATCTTGAGTCAGCTCATAAGTGCTTTTATGTCAACTCATAATTCGACTCTTATCCGAATGCTTCGCTGCCTTTAGAATACCGTAACTTGGTCTCTTTTTAAAAGTCAAATCCTCTTGAGCTTTTTAAGCATACTCTAATGTTAGTTGGGTAGATGATCCAGACACTCAGCATCCCACTACAAGCTGATGTGATTTGGATGAAAAGTGAAGATAAAATTAGGGGTTTGTAGTGGATTTGAAGGAAAATGTGAATGAAACATGGAGATAAAATTTGGGGTTTGTAGTGGATTTGAAGGAAAAGGTGGTAGTTTTATTAGACCTCAGAAGGGAATAACAAGATAATGGACCTCTTTCGAGATGTTGCCGCTCTCCTAGCTTTTACTTTGAGAGAAAGGCCTAAATCTCCACAAACTATGGTTCTATCAATCTCCTTGTGTTTCTTCTTCACAAAATCATCATCTCACATTCTAATCTATCTCCTTATTTGTACTAAATCCTCATGAGTCGCCACCTCAAAATTATCAAAATACACCCGACCTAGGGTTTTTAGCCCAAAATTACATGTCTGTCCATGTACCTTCCCAAAAATTACAATTTTACCAGTGTGTCTAGAATTTAGAGATTTGCCACTGGATGGCTATAAGCATTAATCCGAACATTACTTTGTCTCTAAAGAATCACATTGTCATCAAGTTGGTGCATGAAGTTTGTGGGCCACACTGCTCTGGGTGAGATCGTCTCCACATAGATCAAAGCTCGAAATGCCTCCACCGCCACCGTCGTTGCTCCTGAAAGGATGGTCCCCTTCCTGTGGGCCTCTGTTGGCTCTGTCGAAACCTTGCGGGTCTCCCTCGCTGTCGTAGGGCCACCCAAAGTGTTCACCTCTCACTGCGTAGCTCGGAAGGAAGCTACGATAATCGCCAAGACTGTCTGAAGGCCTGGAAAGGACTCAGTCTGCAAACCAGGGCTCTCTGGCCCCATGGAAGGATGTCCAAGGGTCGCAGGGCCTGGTTTGGCCACTCCAGGGTTTGTGGGCCCCTGGACGCCTGCCCGCCTGCTACGTTGGCCTTGGCATCCAGCCAGGATGCCAGGGGCCTCATGGCAGCCTACCTAGGGGCCTCCTTGGGCTGGGCGGCCCACTAGAAGGTCGGGGACTCCTGACGGCCAGACCATGGGTTGCCAATCTCCTCAGGGGCCACCTCGGCTTTCCCCCTTGTTCGTCCGCCTTGATCGTCTTTTCCATTGATTTTAGAGGAGGTTTTAAGCCCCACGTGCACAATCTGCCGCTAATTTGATGCGGTACATCGTTGATTTATGAGGTTACTCATCAAAGTTGGCATCTTTCTCTTTTTCTTTGGCTAAAGTTATTGCCTTTAGCCCTAGATCTGTGTCGTAGTCACCATCGTTGTTCAGATCTGAAGCCAGATCGTCCTTTGGATGGATCTCCTCATCAAAAGAGACGATTTCTCCCTTGTCATTACCCAAAGGCGACGCCTTTTGCCCCGAATCCGCATAGTTGGCTTCGTCTTTCTTTAGGCTTCGGAGTCTACGTCTCAAGCAAAGGGAGTGAGATCTCCTTTAATGAAGCTGAGATTTGCTTCCACAAGAATTTCAGCTCCTCTAATAATGCTATCTGTCATTCCTCACAAGCCTCCATCTTTCTCCCCGCCGCCATCAAAATCGAATTGTTCTGATACCGATACCAATTTGATGTGAACCGAATGAGAAGTGAAGATAAAATTAGGGTTTTTGTAGTAGAGTTGAGGGAAAAAGTTGGGATTTTTGTTAGATCTCAAAAGGGAATAACAAGATAATTGAACTCTTTCGAGAGGAGACCGCTCTCCTAGCTTTTACTTCGAGAGAAAAGCTTAAATGTCCACGAACTAGGGTTCTATCAATCTTCTAGTGTTTTTTCTTTACAAAATTCATCATCTCACACATCCTAATCTTTCCCCTTATTTATATTAATAGCCTCCGCATGAGCCGCCATCCCAATATTACCAAAATACCCCTGACATGGTGGTTTCTGTCCAAAATTACAGATATGTCTGTCCCATGGACCCCCTGAAATTACAGTTTTGTCTATATGCCCAGAAGTTATAGATTTGCCATTGGATGGCCATAAACCCTAATCCTAACGCTAGCTTTTGCATTTTTCTATGATCATCTATTATTTCTTAGCAAAGGATGCATCAAGACATTGTTCCTCGATCCTGTATTAAGGTTGAATATCTAGCAATGGCTGACATCTCCATAGAGTTTAAATGGTTGTGT
Organism: Scilla litardierei; assembly: GCA_030789695.1. Taxonomy (NCBI): domain Eukaryota; kingdom Viridiplantae; phylum Streptophyta; class Magnoliopsida; order Asparagales; family Asparagaceae; genus Scilla; species Scilla litardierei. Next base: position 218,041,703 of record CM061134.1, on the reverse strand, counting down.
CGCTTGCTACGAGATATGTGTATATCTGTTTTACCACGTGTTCCGTTGTATTGTTATAACAAAAAATCAACCTTCATTGCCACTAATCCGGTATTTCATGAGCGAAGCAAGCACATTAAGGTTGATTGCCATGTGATTCACCAAGAATACACTTCTGATCAGATTGCTCTTCCACCATATACTGCCTCCAAATATCAGGTGGTTGATATGTTCTCCAAGACGCTGATCATACCTTAGTTCAGATAATTCTTATCCGAATTTCTGATTTTTGATCCATGATTAGTTTGGATGGGGGTTTAAATGTGTAACATTTGACATATTGTATTAGCCAGCATTCCATTTCTAGATCTACCATAGCTGGAGTGCTAGTAGGTAACATGTGTTTTAATAGTTAGCATTCCTTCTCTGGACTTGTCATGGTTGGAGTTCTAGTGTGAAACATGTGTTATATTAGCTAGCATTCAGGTGTCATTCCTTCTTTGGACTTACCATGGTGTCCTGATTGTATATATGTATATACAAACCCCAGATGGTATACAGATGATATAGAGATAATTACTCCTCCAAATCTCCAAATAATTGCCCTAGCTCAGTATGGCTGTTATTTACAAATAGATCTTTTTCCATTAAGTGTGTCATCTATCCATAGATCATCTCTATCAATTAGGATTCTGCCTTCTCTTTTTCTACCGCTTCATCAACTAAATTTCTTCATAGATTATCTATATCAATCAATTTAATTTTAGTTTATTTTTGTATTAGAGTTCAATGTCTTAGCCTTGCACTCTTGGCAATCATCTTTTACTAATTGTATCTCATGAAACTTGAAGAGTCTTACCTTGTGCCAATAAAGTATTCATCCTACAAATCATTTCTGAATATTGTTGATATGTATCGGGATTAGCCCATTTTTGAACATTGATTTTGATTGTTGAATAAGATAATTTTTTACCATTATAGAAATCGAATTTCAAATTTGGTAGTTCAGACTTTGAATCTCTTCTTATATTAGTTGTTATCCGTTAGTATCGATAGTATTGGCTAGTTTCGGGATCGTATCAAAATGATATAAAACTGATATAATATGGGTGATGTGCATCGGTATTCGCCGAGATTTCAAACCTTGCTTTCAGAATTCACTGGATACATGGGACTGGACATCACATTATATTTGCAGCAATTATTGTTTACCTGACCCCGTTCACATAACACGTGTCTTCTTTTCTTGTCCTTTACAAACAATCATATCTTTCACATATTCCCTTGCATTTAGCACTGTTTGTAAACACCATCTAAGTATTATGCTCTGTGCATGAATCTCTGTGAATGTGAAATTTTCATATGTATGCCAAATCATGTCCATGATGGCGCTTTGTATTGGATGTGCATGCTTGACTGAAGGATGAATGAATTCTATGATTTTATTGTGTCACTTTAAATTTGATTTTGTTGGTGCATTATCTGACAAAGTTCTATTGCGAGCTACCGTATGCTCATTGTTGCCTCAGAAAGGGACTTGGCACCTATGCGAGATGTCTTCATTAAGTAAACATCTCACATAGGTGTGCTCAAGTGGTAGTTGTGCTCCATATATAGGATGTTTTGACTTTCGAGGGCTAAACACTGTCAAGATCATATGCCCTATGTATTTGGTTTACTTGCTTGATCATTCATGTTGAGGTTTTACCTTGTCATATCTTCAGCTAACATACTGGTTATTGCCATCCATTCTACCATTTCCTGAGATGTGCTTCATGTTTAGGGAGGCTCTATAAGTAGTATTCCTTGATGATTTGTACATTCTATTCTTTCTACATGTTGAAGTTATATAAAAAATGCTCGTCTTTTCATATTTGACCATGCTAACCATATAATTATAAATCCTACATGTAAAAGAGGAAATGAGATGAACTGCAATTTAATCTGGGTGTGTCAAGATATAATAATTTAACCTTGATTGTTTAGGGGGATGTGACAGTCTGTAGTTTTAAGTTTTAACGTAGCCAGCTGCAGAGTTTTTGTGAACATTGTCCGACATTATAGATTATTATGTGCAAGCGCAGATTCAAACCAACAGTTATGTTAGATGGGAGCTGGTGCAATGTTAGTTCTATCTACATCATCTTTGACTGCTCTTAATCCTTTTACCAGGATGGATAGGCAGCGGCGGGAAGAAGAATTGAAGAGCCGATCATCCAAGAAGGGACAAGAGGCTGAGCAGGTCATTTTAAATAGAATGAGTTTTATTTCTCTCTTTTTTGAATTTTTTTAAGAAGTGGGTTTTATTTAATTCTCATTATGTTCATATTATTAGGTCTTGATATACATTATTTTGTGCTAGAAAGTAATTTCACTGCTCTTTTCACTTCTTTGTATCTTTTGTAATTTTCTGTAAATGGCGTCTTTTACATAGTTGGCAATTGTTGCATCATTCTCTTTAGGCAACAAGCTCTCAGCTTGGATCGCAGCAGACTGGAGGTAGCTTAAAATTGATGAAGGACAAATCAGGTCAGCAAGATAAAGATGCAAAAGAAGGGTCAGGTTTGCAGATTGCTGGACCTGGTGGGGAAATAACAGCAGGTATGTTTAAACTTGTACATGGAAGTTTTCTTTCAATTTCACTACATATTCTACACATTACCAGTTAAGCACTTCCATGTTGGTGTGTATACCCCATTAAATAAGGGATCTCCTCTTTGGACTCCAGACCACTTCCCCTTTGGCGTTCTCCTTTTTAACCGCACATTTTTCGCTTATGTAGTTACATATATACACTTATAGTAAATAAAGGGCTTGACATGAAGTATATGAAAATGACGAAGAATCTGAAAATTCCATTATGCTTACTGAGTAGAACTAATAAAATTTAACCCTTAAGGAAGCATTTTACTTGATTTAAGTGGGAAAAAAAATGTTTACCTATGCTAATTAGGAACTATTTGTCAATTTGTCAATCTACATTTTTTTTGTGGCCGGGGGGGGGGGGGGGGGGAGTCAAGGTCAAAGAAGTTCAGTGCATTATGGTCCGATTCACAAATCAAATGGCCCTTGAAAAGAAAGTAGGAAATAACCTCAAAAATTATCCATGCCATCTCATTGCCGTAGCAATGTAAAAGATCCAAGAACATTATTTCTATCACTGGAAAATTTATCCACTAAGCACCAGCACAGTGTTTTCACAATAGTGCTCTTACCCTGGCAAAAGTCTTTCCCCGACAACATCTAAAGAAGAAGGTTGCTGCAATTTGAAAAGGTTGAATAAAAAATAGAACAAAATCAAATGATATTTCCAGCTCAACCCACTTTTATTGATACTTCAGACACCATCAACTTGTCGAATGGCAAAGTACCCTTTTAGATAGAGGTAGCTATTCCTTTTCTAGCCTAATATCATCCTAGCCATGTTTTGTCCATAACCAATCATCTCTGCTTTTATTCTTGTATCATACAACTGTGTGAAATCATTTAAGAGATTAGCAGGTTTATATATAGGAAAAGTTGTTGAAAAGAGTTCTTATATTGTTCTAGAAACCCAGGAGGTAGTTTTCAGGAAAAAATCATTAGTTCATTACTTTTTTTATGTGGCATGTACCTTAGAACTTTAAATTGCCATCATCAATGAATTGGAGCATGGAAGTTGTAACAAGGAAACCAAATCAAAACTCTTAGTGCCTGTTTTGAGCTATCAAACAGTTTCTTCAGCACACACACACACACACACACACACACACATTCGTTCTCCCCCTTCCGCCCCGAAAAAACCCTACCAAAAAAATCTTCCGCAAGATGGTTGCTCCATATAGACCCCATGAAAAAGACAATGAAAGACGTTCTTGTTGGCTAACTGTTTCAGCGGCTAAGGATGACTGGATGCAAGAGAAATGAAAATCTGCACATATTCTCTTATAGTCAACTGCAAATGTTGTAAGCATCCTTACCAGCTGAGCATCCGTCTGTATTCAACTTCTCTATGTACACTCAGTGACCCCTTCCCATTTGAAAGAGACACGATCTAATATTTTATTATGCTTCAATGCTATCATCAGTTGCTACATAGCTTCCTGCCCATCTGAACTTGATCACACTTCTAAAAGACTTGGAACAGGGTAAGCATCAATGGAAGAGATAAAAGTGTTATTTGATTTAAATAGACAAGCACCAGACAAAGTTATACTGTTTGGGAAAACTGACCTTTTGTGATTCCCACCCAAGATTGTTTGGAGTGGGCACATCAAGTCAATGCAGGTCAAGCATACCAATTAACTGTTAGCTTTGCTATTCCTATGAAGATTGAACTATATTAATGAGAATTACAATGATGAGACTCTTCTATCGACTTCACGCCCTAATTCCCACAACACACTAGCAATTTGTCAAAACATTGGAGCAAATTCGTGCTCATTTACTGCCCCGCAATGAATCAAGTACTCATGTTTTCTTTTCCTTGTCTCTTACCCCATTTTGCCTTTTCGCAATAACAATTGCCCTACATTTATGATCGTATGTTTCTTGATTACTAATTCTCAAGAATTCTAATTCTATTAGATTTCTGCCATTCGCAATTCTTCCGTTAGAAACTCTACTCATCTTAGAGATTCTAACTCAATACAGACTCTAGCTTCTGCTGTAACCGTAACCTTTTTGGCTTGACAATCTAATACATCTGACTGTTAACATTTTATCTGATGTCTGATTAGCACAATATTGGACTCTTTGAAAAGCTGACAAAATGAACTTTCCAATGGTATCGTTCATTTTCAGATTCCATCTATATATGTTTTGTCATACGTAGTGTGACTGTTTTGTCATTAGTGGCACTTGGATATTTCAGTAGTTTTTAATTATCCTTGTTTGAATGATCTTATTTTTGGTCATGTTGTATGTCATGTTAAACGTCATGTTACAACATGAGATCCAACATGCTGTTCTGAAGCTTTGGAAAGAATGTCAGTCAACAGAAGTTTGAAGGTTGATTACTTCAGATCTTATTACTTTCTCCTCAAGGGATTTTGTTATATGCTGCTAAGAAGAAGAACCGTTGAATATGCATTAGGAAGCTGTTATCTCTCAGATATGATTGAAAGATCTGTTGGAGATATATTGACCCGCAAATATTGGTTGAAAGAGCTGTTGAAGATTTGGCGGAACCACTTACCTCGCTGCACCAATAACAGGCCCATTCTTGGGCCCATCTATTTAAATCCCCCCTTTTCTTTTGGGCCAGCCCCCTCACGAACCCACTTGGGGGCTCTTTTTCTTTTCGTCGCTGCTCTCTCTCGCCCCTCATTCGCTCGATGAAAGGCCGTTAGGGCTTTTGCTCGCCCCTCTCATCGACTCGACAACGCCTCTTTGTTCTCTCTCACTCTCGCGTCATGTGGGGCCCTCGATAGGGGCTTCGACGCCATCTCCTCTGATCCAATGTCCTCGGCGACATTGCAGGGCCTTTCTGTCCTTCTCTGCGGCTCTGCAGAAGACCATGCCTCTCTTGCTGCGACTGTGGCCTCTGGGGTTTCTTCGGTGGCTATTGAACCATCTTCTCCACATCCTCTTGGTTACTGTAAATATATCTCTACATTTTCAAAGTTATCGGCCTGATTTCTGCGACTCTTCGGGGTTGGATTTCGCGTTGATTTCTCGGTTGATCTGTTGTGGCTTCGATTCTTAATTTTTGTTGGTTCTTTGGTTTTGTTTTCGGTAGACTTATCTTCCCTTACGCTCAGTTTTCTTTCGATTTTTTGCATGATTTAACTGAGTTGATCTCGTGGGGATTTCGTGAGAAAAATTGGATTTTTATCAAACGGGAGAGGATGATTTGGGGAGTAGAGTAAGGTTTGAGTCCCTACGGTAATTTAGTGGGGTTGGTTCCCTCGCCTACTTATCGTGGGGTCTCGGGGTCCTCGCATGTGGCTAGGTTGGCTTGCGGTTTGTCCCTTGCTCGTTGATTTGGGTTGCTGTGGCTTCCCTTGCTTGCAGTCTAACCCTTCTTGGCTTGAACTGGGGTTCGGTGGATCCCCTTTGCTTACGGCTTGGGCTCCTTGCTGACTGTGGGTTGTGACTGATTTTTCCGTTGCTTGTTTGAGTTTGGCTGAACCCTTTGATCGTTGTTTTGAGATTTCCTTGTGGTTTACTTGGGATATGAGCCATGTTCCACGCTATCTTGGTCGTTAGCCCATAGTTCCTTGCTTGAAACCCCGTGGATTTTGCCGTAGGCACGGGTTCCCCCAGCACGTGATGAAAAGACCCCGAATCTGATCCCAATGGCCTAGAGCCACTATAAGTTTTACTTTTGGGTTTCTTTTATCAAGTAATTATTATGTTTTTCTTCATTTCTTGGTTCGTTGCATGAAACAGTTGGGTGTTTTACTATCTGTTAAGTTTGGAATATCATGCCATGAGAAACATGCATGCCTTACCTATCACATGACAGCTTTATTATCATGTCATTTAATTATCTCCTGCAGAATGCCATTATTATGAGGTTTAATATTGTGATTAAATTGCGTAGTCTCTGGGTTGTTACTTGTGATGGCACTTATACTGATTGACTGATGGATTTGAGGTTGGCTCTTGACATGACAGGTAACTATTACATATATGACAGTGAACCCACTTAACTACGTAGTTAAAGTAATATTAAACTGAGACACATTACGACACTAAAACTAATAATTGGTTAATTCTGATTGACTCACCGGGTTTTGAAGAAACTTATAATTGAAGGATTGCGGGAGCGACTAGAGCCTGTCTATTGGCCCATGTCTAGCATGGCGTCCATTCTGATGGGTCCTGAGTTCCTGCCACGGTATTACAGTTACGGTTCTACGGTTCTTCTTTTGGACTCGGCCCAGTGGTAGCACCACTGCGGTCCTAGAGGGTCTTCGAGTTGTAGACAGTGCTCCCCTTCATAAGTCACGACCTAGGTTTGGTTTACATTAGCAGTTACCCCCCTTACAGTAGATGAGGACATTAAATAATTATAACATGCTTCATTTTAGTACCATGCCATCATAACTGTTGCACATGTTTCCTTTTTGCACCATTATTATTCTGTTATCGTTTGGGTAGATATTGTCTACTCCTCCGAGCTATGGTACAACTTCTGTTGTCCCACTAGGTGACGTACAAGATTATTTGAAGGCGTTGGAATCGGAGTTTCTGATTCAGGATGCCAGACCTTGAGAAACTGTGTGTGCATGAGTGTTCTCATGGCTTCCCCTTTTGTACTTTTGGTTTAGGCTTGGAGCATTCTGTGAATTGTACTTTTGTCACCCTTTTATTTTAATTATGTATCATGATGTGGAGTTTATTGATGAGTATCTTATTTCTTTCTGCTTGTTCTCCTTGTTTTCACTGGCAAATGCGGGACCTGCACACAATTGCACAATTGTGACGGCACCCGGGGAGCGGGTGGTTACAAAGTGGCTTCTCATGCAGGTCCGCATAATCGCCTCATGAACAGTGTAGAACAGGCAGAGAAGTACGTGCTTAAGATACTCATTGACTCGACATTGTCTCATGATATATGTGTATGAAAGTTTTCATACGCAAGAGACGTAGACCGTCTAAGAGAGTGAATATGGGTGCCAACGCTTCGGGATCAGGGTCTGGATCAAACACGGTGTACCAGATTTCGGACCAGGCCTTGCGAGAGATGGTCCAGGCGATTCAGAAGGACACTTGGAAGGAAGGTGGAGTGCAGTAGTTCAGATCGCTACGCATGTCGGTTTTTACTGGACGGGAGGATGCTTTGGCTGCAGAGGAGTGGATGTGCTCGATTACAGATATGCTGAAGGCGGCAAAGGCATTCCCAACTTTTTGGGTTGACATAGCGAAGCTCCAGCTGACTAGAAAGGCTAGGAACTGGTGGGATACTGCAGAGGACCGACTGGTGCAGCCGATCTCCTGGGATACCTTCAAGGAGTTCAATGCCCAGTATTTCTCGCCAGAGGCACAAATGGAGCTGGAGGCACGGTTCATTGGCCTGAAGCAGGGCTCCATGACCATGGAGGAATATGATGGTGAGTTTTCTAAGCTTAGCAGGTGCATATTTCGACGCATATCAGTTGACTATGCTTTACGTGTATGTTTGCTAACAATTGGCGTTTCAGGTTCGTCAAGGACGCGGTGTCCACCCCTCGGCTCGGGCCAAGAGATTTCAGCATGGCCTGGACATCGATATTCGCGACAAGCTGGTGGAGTTCAAATTGATGACCTACGTTGACGTACTCTCTACAGCTCGAGAGTATGAGTACGTGCAGCGAGAGCGGGAACGAGGGCGACAGGCCGGGGTCCCTCCGAGATGATCATCACCAACTACAACAGCTTATATACGATCCAGTCGATGGCCACCTGTCCCTACCAGACAGTTCCACCGATCTATCCAGCAGTCTCAGTTCAAGAGACCAGCACCACAGCAGCATTGATGCTCTGTCCCAAGCTGTCATTATTGTGGCACGTCCGGGCAAATCAAGCCGGAGTGCAGGTTGTTCCTAAACATGTGTCTCATCTATGGGGCCCAGGACCATGCTGCCAGAGACTGTCCACGGAGAGGATAGAGACCTCCAACCCCAGCTTCGACGTCTGCGCCTACTTCAGCTGGGGGCACTCAGTGTGGACCTCAACGTCCATCCCAACGGAGGGTGTTTCAGCAGGCCAGACCACAGGCTCCACTTCACAGGCGCCAAACGTTCACCTTGACCGCTGCAGAGGCTGATGCTACCAGACAGGTCATCACAGGTACATCTCTATTATTTACAGTTATTATTTTATTTCGTGCATTAGCCACGATATGATTAGACCGAGTGTCTATTACCTTAGGTATCGTGCTAGTGGCTAGCAGGCCTGCCCTTGCATTGGTCGACTCAGGGGCTTCTCACTGCTTCATGTCAAGACGATTCGTCGACCAACATGAAGTTCCGAGTCACCCTTCACCTCTTGTTGTGACGTCAACACAGGCGGAGGAGTGCTGAAGACGTCTCGTGGGTGTTCCTCTTGTCCCGTAGTGACATGCAGACGAGAGCTTTATGCGAATTTTCTGATTATCGAGATGCCGAGTTTTAAAGCTGTCTTTGGGATGGACTGGCTAGGATCATTTTATGTCACCATCGATTGTTGTCTTAGAGTGGTGATGTTCGAGATGCCTTATCATCCGAAGTTCGAGTTTGTCAGAGGAACCCGATCAACATGACTGATCAAGTTCAGAGCCCGACCGTCGAAGGCTATAGCAACTGATATGGATGCTGAGCCAGAGAAGCCAGAGGTTGTTCAAGAATTATTAGATGTGTTTCCAAAAGAACTTGCAGGTTTGCCCTGGACTGTGGCATTGAATTTCCAATTGACTTGTTGACAGGAATTCAGCCCATATCCAATAAACCTGATCGCATGGCGCCATCAGAGTTAGAAGAAGTGCAAGCCCAGCTGGAGGATCTTCTACAGAAGGGATGGATACAAGCTAGTGTATCATCTTGGGGTGCACCAGTGCTGTTGGTGAAGAAGAAGGTTGGGACCAGACGCATGTGCATAGACTACAGAGAGCTCAACAAGGTTAAGTTGAAGAACAAGTACCCTCTTCCTCGCATTGATGATTTGTTTGACCAACTTGGTTGGTCAGGTGTTTATTGGAAGCTGGATATCAGAACTGGTTACCACTAAGTGAGGGTTAGCAAGGAGGATGTGTGTAAGACTGCATTTCAGACAAGATATGGACATTATGAGTTTTTGGTGATGCCGTTTGGTGTCACGAATGCACCGGCAGTGTTCATGAGTCTGATAGACTCATGAACTTGGTGTTGTACGAGTACTTGGACAAATTCGTGGTGGTATACATTGATGATATCCTGGTGTACTCGAAGGACAGGCAGGAGCATGCAGAGAATTTGAGGAAGGTTCTTGAGACCTTGAGGTGTCACCGTTTGTATGCCAAGCTCAGTAAGTGTGAGTTTTGGTTGAGCAAAGTGACCTTCCTAGGCCACATGGTGTCTGGAGAAGGGATCTCCGTGGATATAGAGAAGGTGTCAGCTGTTCAGAAGTGTCCAACATATACGTCAGTGACGGAGATTCGGAGCTTCTTGGGACTAGTTGGATATTATCGGAGGTTTATTCAGGACTTCTCGAAGATCTTGTAGCCGATGACGCGGTTGACGATGAAGAATGTGATGTTTGTGTAGACCAAGACATGTGACGATGTATTTGAGGGACTGAAGAAGAGGTTGACTTATGCGTTGATATTGATTATTATAGATCAGATGGGAGGATTTGAAGTATTCTGCGATGCATCTGGTAAGGGTCTCGGCTGCGTGCTACACCTGCATGGCTGAGCGTGGCATATACGTCTAGATAGCTAAGGTCCATGAAATGAACTACCCCACTCATGATCTTGAGTTGGCGGCAATCATTTTTGCCTTGAAGATATATTGGCACTTCTTGTTGGGAGAGCAGGTGATGGTGTTCACCGACCACAAGAGTTTGAAGTACCTTTTCACGCAGAAGGAGTTGAACACATGACAACGTCGATGGGTCGGGCTCATGGCAGACTACCACATTGATCTTCAGTACCATTCTGGGAAGGTTAATGTTATACCTGATGCGCTGAGTCGTCTTCCAACAGTGATGATTCTCACGACTCAGTGGAGGCTTCAACAAGAGATCGGTAACTGTGGATACAAGTGATGTCACCCGGAATGACAGCTTCTTTGATGAACCTTCAGATATAGTCAACCTTGGTGGACAAGATCAAGACCGCTCAGGCAGGGGGATGCGAAGTTGCAGAGGATCAGGGAGTTAGTGCTGACAGGGCAGAGACCAGAATTTCAGATTCATGAAGACCAGTCCTTGAGGTACATCAGCAGGGAATGTGTGCCGTCTGGAGATATCAGGGAGGAACTGTTGATGGAGGCTCACAGTTCTCCATATTCCATTCATCCAGGCGGGACAAAGATGTACATGACTTAAGACAGTATGATTGGTGGCATGGGATGAGGAGTATTGCGCGAAGTTTCGCCAAGTGTACTGTGGGCCAACAGGTGAAGGCTGAGCATCACCATACTACTGGGTTATTGTAGCCTTTGCCTATTCCAGAGTAAAAGTGGTAGTATATCACGATGGACTTCGTGACTGGATTACCTCGGAGTGCGAAGTATAATGATGTCGTTTGGGTAATCGTTGACTGGTTAACCAAGTCGGCTCATTTTATACCATTCAGGGTAGGCCAGTCGACGGAGACACTTGCCAAGAAGTACATGGAGGAAATTGTGAGGCTACATGGGATTCCTGTCAATATTGTTTCAGACAGGGATACTCGGTTTACGTCTCACTTCTGAAAGAGTTTACAGGGACGCCTGGGCACACCATTGAGTTTCAACACGGCGTAACATCCACAGACGGACGTGCAATCGGAGTGCACGATTCAGAGTTTGGAAGACATGATGTGTGCTTGTATGTTAGACTTCAAGGGGTCGTGGGAAGATCACCTACACCTCGTTGAGTTTGTATGCAACAACAGTTATCAGGTCAGCATTCGAATGACATTATTTGCATCAATGTACGAGAGGAAGTGCCGATCATTATTGAGCTGGGATGATGTTGGTAATCGAGAGCTGATTGGACCTGAGATGATTGTGGAGGCAGTTAGCGTGGTGTGGACTATCAGAGAGAAGCTACATCTGGCTGGCGCAGGAAAGATACAAGAGTTTCAGCTAGGCGATCATGTCTTCTTAAAGATCTCTCCCAATAGAGGGAGAGATTATTTTCTCGGTTGATCTGTTGTGGCTTCGATTCTTAATTTTCGTTGGTTCTTCGGCTTCGATTTCGGTAGACTTATCTTTCATTACGCTCAGTTTTCTTTCGATTTCTCGCATGCTTTAACTGAGTTGATCTCGTGCGGGTTTCGTGAGAAAAATTGGATTTTTATCAAACGGGAGAGGATGATTTCGGGAGTAGAGTAGGGTTTGAGTCCCTACGATAATTTAGTGGGGTTGGTTCCCTCGCCTACTTGTCGTGGGGTATCGGGGTCCTCGCATGAGGCTAGGTTGGCTTGCGGTTTGTCCCTTGCTCGCTAATTTAGGGTACTGCGGCTCCCATTGCTTGCGGTCTATCCCTTCTTAGCTTGAACTGGGGTTCGGTGGTTCCCCTTAGCTTGCGGCTTGGGCTCCTTACTGACTGTGGGTTGCGCTGAGTTTTCTGTTGCTTGTTTCGGTTTAGTTGAACCCTTTGATCGTTTTTTTGAGGTTTCGTTGTGGTTTACTTGGGATATGAGCCCAGTTCCCCGCTATCTTGGTCGTTAGCCCCTAGTTCCTTGCTTGAAACCCCGTGAATTTTACCATAGGCACGGGTTCCCCCCACCACGTGATGAAAAGACCCCGAATCTGATCTCAATGGCCCAAAACCACTATAAGTTTAACTTTCGGGTTTCCTTTATCAAGAAATTATTATGTTTTTCTCCGTTTCTTGGTTCGTTGCATGAAACAGTTGGGTGTTTTACTATCAGTTAAGTTTGGAATATCATGCTATGAGAAACATACATGTCTTACTTATCACATACCAGCTTTATTATCATGTCATTTAATTATCTCCTGCAACATGCCATTATTAGGAGGTTTAATATTGTGATTAAATTGTGTAGTCTATGGGTTGTTACTTGTGATGGCACTTATACTGATTGACTGATGGATTTGAGGTTGGCTCTTCACATGACAGGTTACTATTACATGTATGACAGTGAACCCACTTGACTACGTAGTTAAAGTAATATTAAACTGAGACACATCACGACACTAAAACTAATATTTGGTTAATTCTGCTTGACTCACCGGGTTTTGGGGAAAACTTATGTTTGAGGGAGTGCGGGAGCAACTGGAGCCTGTCTATTGGCCAATGTCTGGGAGGACGTCTATTCTGATGGGTCCTAAGTCCCTACCACAGTGTTACAGTTACGGTTCTACAATTCTTCTTTTGAACTCGGCCCGGGGTAGCACCCCTGCGGTCCTAGAGGGTCTTCGGGTTGTAGACAGTGCTCCCCTTCATAAGTCACGGCCTAGGTTTGGTTTACATTAGCAGTTACCCCTTACAGTAGTTGAGAACATTAAATAATTATAACATACTTCATTTCAGTATCATGCCATTATAACTGTTGTCCATGTTTCTTTTTGCACCATTATTATTCTGCTGTCGTTTGGTTAGATATTGTCTACTCCTTCGAGCTGTGGTACAACTTCTGTTGTCTCACTAGGTGACGTACATGATTATCTGGAGGCGTTGGGATTGGAGTTTTCGATTCAGGATGCCTGACCTTGAGCACTGTATGTGCGTAAGTGTTCTCGTGGCTTCCCCTTTTGTATTTTTGGTTTAGGCATAGAGCGTTCTGTGAGTTGTACTTTTGCCCGTATTTCAATTCTGTATCATGATGTGGAGTTTATTAATGAGTATTTTATTTCTTTCTGCTTGTTATCCTTATTTTCACTGGCATATGCAGGACCTGTACACACTTGTACAATGGTGATGGCACCCGGGGAGCGGGGGGTGACAGCACCCCAAAAGTCATTTTTCAGTACACACTATACCATGTACACACTATACCATATGACATGTTTATATCACTCACCTATAGTAGACTCTTGAGGGGTTTCAAAGCATTAAAAGCTCAATTTCTATCTCAATACATATTTACACAAATTCTTGTATCCATTTGTTATAGCACACCTCTAATATAACAGAATCACATCCACTAAAAACATATGCTTTGAACACTTAATCATTTAAAAATTCATATGCTTAAGATTTTCCAGTACTGCCATGTTCAATTCAAATACGATTTGAAGTAAAATTATCAAGGAACGTTTCAATTCACTTGATACAAAATCAGCAGTCAAATAATAAGATTTCCTTCGTATTTTCTTGAACAAAAGTATGATGAATTTAATATCATAAGATAAGACTCAGTATAAAATTGTATAATTTCACTAGTATACACATCCCAAATTCTCATGTTCTATCATTCACTTTATATATATGAAACTATTACAGATCATTTTTCTATAGATTATGATTATTGTTATCGAATTTTTTAATGCAAAAAAAATTACTATTATTTCAATATAATTTATTCTTTTATCAAATAATCTAATTAGAAAAATGATAGTTTCATTTCAACAATATTCAATGTTTTTATAAAATAACCATCGAGAAAGATTAGATTGCATTTCAAAATAAGTTATTCTTTTATCAAAATAATCAAGTGAGAAAACTGCACTTATAGCCTTAAAATAGTCGATCTTTTTATCAAAGTAAACTAACGAGAAAAATTGCAATTACATTTTAAAATTAGTGAATTCTTTTATGAAAATAATTCAGTGAGTGTAATTGTACTTACATTTCAGAGTAGCCAATTTTTTTATCAAAATATCTAAAGAGAACAATTGTACTTGCATTTCATATAATCAACTATTACATCAAAATACATAATGAGAAAATTGTACTTATGATCCGAAATCCGTGTTCAAGAGATGATAGATAAATCCTAGAATAATACTAATACATAGTCAGGTAATTACATCAATAATAGCTTAAAAGGATCTTGTTTATTGTCTTATTGTTTAGAACCCAATATGTCAAGATTTATTAACGTTATTGAGTTGGAAATCTCCTAGAAAATGTTTAAGATGACTAATGATATTTTTCAAGATTTTTCTGTGATTTTTCTGTGATTTTCTAATCCAACTTAAATTTTTTGAGGGCTAAAATGCAATTTCCAGAATTTCAGAGGTGGAAACATAATTTTGACTATTGCAGGGTTTTTTTAACTGAAAATTTTCATATTTAATCTCATCTTGGATTTGGGTTTGCATATGGATTCAACCCAATTTGAACCCGACTTGACCCGTTAAGAAATCACTTACATAATTTCATCCGCGCACATGGAAAAATCATCTTTGCACTACCAACTTATTTACAAGTTTGCCATTTAAAAATTTCCAGTTTTACCCTCTCCTTCTCACGTGCACAACCAGCCTCCCGATCTCTGGCGAGGAAGACGACGATGACGAGCCACTGCCTCCGATCTCCGACGGCAAAGATGATGGAGACTTGATGATCGTCGTCTTCCCCGTCGCCGTCTTCCCCTTTGCCGTCGTCTTCCCCATCACCGTCCCCATCGTTTTCCCCGTCGTCGTCGTCCTCTTTGTCCCGTCTTCCCCGTCGTCGTCGTCTTCCCCGTCGTCGTCGTCGCCGGGGGCGGACAGAAAATAAGTTGTTGTGCGCGGGGGCGGGGGCAAAAGAGGAATGTGTGGCAAACTTGTAAATAAGTGGTGAGTGCGCAGAGTAAAAAGTGGGTCGTGCACGGCGTAATGGCAAACTTGTAAATAAGTGGTTGTGCTCGGATCATTTTCTTCTGTGCGCAAATGAATCCTATTCATATAACTCAATGTTTCCCATCATCTTTTTCTTCTTCTCCTCCCTCATCCTCACAACGGAACCCATTGGGTTCCCTATTTTTAAAAGAAATTCTTAGATATGAAGTTGGGTTTCTGGTTGGATATCTACAACAACAAAAGATAATCAAAGATAAGCACATTCAACTCTTCTATTTGCTTCTTGATATCCCCCATATCTTCTCTCACATCCTTTCCAAATAATCTCTACGCTCTTTTCTAGTAAGTGTTCATCTCCCTCTCAATTTATAACCCAAATTTGGCCATGAGGGGTAATTAGTTTCTTCCCATTTTATTTGTTTTCACACCACCAACCCTAAAATTTTAAAGCTATGTTTCAATTCATGTTTTATTTTTGTTGCTCGAGTGGAGACTTCAATTTGACATCAATTTTTCTACAAGGGTTAAATGTACTTGATTTAATCTTGGGTAGTATACCACATTCAAAACCAGATCCTCTTGGGTTGATTCAGAAAGATGTAGAGGGACGCATCGTCAAGCAATGCACTTTCAAATTTGCTATGTGGATAAGTATGTCATGTGAAGTTGTTCATCTTTAATTTTGTTCATTTTTACTTGGCGGTTCTGATTTATATAGTCATGCTATATTTCATAGAAGTACGAGGAAATGTAGGCTGGTAAAAGATGATAGGGAATTTGTCATCAAAGCTAGCCGGAAGCAAGTGCATCGCGTCTCTTTACTGAGCAGATAATAAGCAACGTGCATGATGAATGTGAGCAGCACCATTTGTGCTACAATCCATTCTGTCGAAAGAGCAGGAATTGAAAGTTGTACTTCCACCACTCGATGACTCGTTCATTGAGTGGCCGCTTAAGGATGATTGTGTCCTAAAGCAGAACATTCAAGAGTTCCGGTGAGGGAGAGATGTAACTTACTGGATTGAATGAAGAGGATAATTGACAAGGTGAGCTGTACAACAAGGATCACAAAGTTCTGAGCCAATACTTTGCTCTTCCAGAAGGGGAGCACTGATCCAGGAGGATCTTTTTACTAATTTCAGCCCTAACTGATAACAGTTTCATTAGTGTTAGGAGTCCTTTATTTGGGAGTTCTATCTATATAAAAAGCATTGATTGTAACGGTAACCAATTTAGTTGAGAAGCAATACAAAAAGCCCGAAGGGAAGAGCATTGCTCTATCCACCTCCAAAAATGTGCCTAATCAAATTCTTTTAAATATATTCTTAAGTCTTCCAATGCAAGTTGGATGAATTGTTGAATGTCATTCTTTCAACTATTATGTAGAATAAGAAATTTTACTTTTTGTACTTCAATCCTTGGATCTCATCTTGTGTTAGTCGTTATTAGTCAATATCAATGTTATGACCGCTATCGGATGGTTTGTATCTGCATGCTTGAAATCCTATGTGATAAGAGTGATGTATTGATATTAATCGCTTCTTCAAACTATAATTCTTAAGACTCCTACAGGAAAACATTTCGAAGAAAATGGCGGTATTTGGCAATGTGTTAGTTGTGGAGCACCCCATCACGTGTGACCATGCTTCTGTAGTCAGGTGGCAAGCCTCTCAAAATGGCTAGAATGGCGATACCGTTGCTTAAGCTTAACATTAGATGAAATAGGAAATTGCACCATCAACTCCCCATATAGCATTTGGTCATGCTTTTATGTACTCAGATGGCAAGCCTCTCAAAATGTCTAGAACTGCTGGCGGATACGACTGCTTAGACATGTTCTTAACATCAGACATACAGGAAATTGCACTGTCAGTCAACTTCTCAAATGCTCTGTTGAAATCAGCATAATGCCATGATGTATGGTTCATGAGCTCTGTTTCTTTTAAGCAGATCAAAACGTATGGATTGGACTTTCAATTTGATAGTGAAACCATAAATTGATAGGAGTCCACATGGAAGTCAAGCTTCCCATTCATTGCAATAATGGGAGCACAGGTACCATAGGAGGAAATTTCGTTATTTCACCATGGTCCACATCCATTACTATCTTCAAGGCAGTGAAGATATGTGTATGTAAAAACATGACATTCTGACACTTTTCACAAACTGATCTAGTAGTCCTTTGTTTCATTTCTGTAAGACCATCCAATTTACAACCATTTGATGCACAGATGGAAGTCAAACATCGTAACTTTCCATCCACGTTAGTTTTAAAGAATGAAGATCACTTCGGATGGTTGGCTCCAGTGCACAATTGATACTAGCGCACGATGGACGATTTTTTTGGGTACACCGCTTGACCCCCTCGTATTTATCTCTATACGAATATAGTTGAAGTATATTTACCTTGTATGTGCAAACAAGAAGGGTTTCATGGCTCCATAATTTTAGTAATTTACAATCAATGGGATATGGTTCTATATCTCATTATTCTGAACATATGCAAGAAGGTATTAGTCCACATGTTATAAGATAGTTTTAAATTGTGCACACCTACATGTACCTAAAAATATACATAGGATGGCATGTGCCATGCTTTATTTTGTCGATCATTATGATGTATTAATGATTAATGGTACATTTAACGTTTTAGTTCCATCAACCGTAATCTTGATAATCTAAGCCTTTTTAATCAAATCTTGGTTAGCTGCATGGAAAAAAAACTGATTAAGCTCCACAAAAATATGGATGGAGTTTTACAACCAGCAAACAAGCAAGACGGGGGGAGGGGCATGATGTAGAAGTTTGATGACCAGTTGTGAAGCAGGTAGACTTGCCTAAGAAGTGAACTTAGAAAGAGGGGAAGAGTATAAGCAAACATGCAGTTTGATATGTTTTGTCAGAGGAAATTACATTCATCTTTAAGGCATCAAATAAGCAAAATATGTGAAATCGCATTCTCATTGTGTTCATTTAGAGTTCTTTACCATTTAAAAAATTTAATAAGTCGCACCTAACATGTAATGTTAGATGTCTATATAAATTTAGAAACCACATATACATAGCCATGTCCTTGTGTCTGGATTGTGGTGAATTGTCGTGTTCAATACACTGTCAGTATGTCAAAGCAGAATTCCCATATCTCCATCCACAAGTAAAAGGTTAAATCATTAATAATGCATATCAGTATTTTATAAATATGTGTCCACTCAACTCTCCATATACACTGAAAATTTATGAGTAGTCTGCACGAATGCAATCATGGTGAATATGCTTATTACTTTACATGGTCTTTCAGGGTTTCTGTTGAAAAAAAGTGGAAAAGCAAGTGGCTGGAGTAGGCGGTGGTTTGTTTTAAATGAGAAAAGTGGAAAGGTTTGTGCTATTATAATAATTATCTTTGTCTATATAATTATTTTTCGTGCTCAACTGAAATGAACATTTTATTATTGTCTTCCTATCTAGCTTGGATATACGAAGAAGCAAGAGGAAAGACATTTTCGTGGTGTCATCACTTTGGAGGTATGACATATTTACCCTTACAATATCGTTTAACACCCCTTTTTTAACATCATTGAGCGTTCCTAAAATATGTAGTCTAACAGCATTACATATTCTTTTCTTAATTTATTGTGCGACATTTTCTAAATCTTATATGCTCATACTAGATTTCATTGATGGAGTAAATTAATATGAAATGGCTTAGTTCCTAGATTATTTTTGATTTACAATTATGTAATAGTTATTCTTCTGAAAGTTGATATCTTTATCATAAGTTAATTTGTGATTGTCATGGACTTTTGATTTGTTGATTTCTCATGTATAAAGCGGGATCTTAAATTTGCAACCTATCTATAACCCAATAGGTTCACATAAATCAAGCTATAGTAACTTGATTTATTGGTTTTTGTCACACCACACTTCCCAAAATATGAGGGAAATGATATGAGACCAGCCGCATCACATTATGTTTTTCCTTATGATTAACATACGCCAAGCATACAAAGTGCATGTTCTGCAAGTTATCAGAGAACGATACAAATATGCACAATATACTAACAAGCAGATATACTCGATGATAACTCCATCAGGAGGACAACATAATGTCCAAATACAAAATAACTATAAACACAACTTGAGCCATTGGTCTTACTACACTACAACCCGTAAACAATTTGAATGTTAAAACTCTAGGTGATGCTCTATGCACTTAGGATCTGCAAAGTCTGGGCTATCTTTGTAGTCCACTCTAGAACCTAAGGGGAGAAAAAACAACAATCGTCAAGTTAGAAGTAGATCTAAAAAACTACAAAATAAGATGGATTAAATCTATATATTAAACAGGTCAAATAGAGCAAAATAGAATGACATTAATATAGTAAAATTTGAATAACATTAAGTAGCAAATAACATGAATTATAATGTGACATCATAGCATCAAGAAACAAATAGTATGACTATAAGGCAACGTGAGAAATGATGACTATGTATGTGAAACAATAAATTCTATACCAATGCTATGACTCATGTTGGAGGGCATAATATGCAACATTCGAGTTCATGTGTGCCATGGGACGCTCACTCAGTCAATGTCCAAACATATACAGTAATGAGACCCAGGATCCATCTCTGCTGATACAGTATGGGTGTCCAAATATGTACAATAATGGAACCATGTCGGATAATAAATACAATAGTGGATCCTTCTGATGATACAGTTTGTATTGGGGAATATGCATGTCGAATTCTGACGCACAAGATATCAAAACATTCCTTTTGACTGGTAGAATCACTCCATATGTTTGTGGTTCAATTTTAATAATTTACGATAAAAATAAATTATTTTACTAAATTAAAATTAAATAACAACTCTAAAGAAAATTAAATTATTGGTAAAATAATATAATATCTGATCTTGTTGCACATAGCATCACAATGTTTCTTATGACTAATAGACTATCATCGTATTTTTGTATTTCAATTTTCATAATATGAGAAAATTTACGACAGAATTAACTCAATTTTCTAAATTAAAAATAAATAACAATAATAATGGAAATTAAATTATTAGTAAAATACTTGTCTGGTTTTGACGCACGAGGTAGTTGGATTCTCCCGTCAACTGGTAAAATTTTCTTGTAATTTTATTTTTCAATTATATATATATATATGTGTTGACTAGGATCCATTCGGATGGATCAAACATGCGGATCCATCCAAGTGGAATTTAAAGTTAGACAATGTAAATAGAAAATCCGACCGTTGGATGTCATCTAACATGTCTAAACTACCTCCAAACAAAATTTCAACTAATTTGGACATGTTTTGCCCATGCATCAAGTGGTTGCAAAATTAGCCGATTTTATAACTATTCAAAAACATCGATTTTGCAACCACTTGATGCATGGGCAAAACATGTCCAAATTAGTTGAAATTTTGTTTGGATGTAGTTTAGACATGTTAGATGACATCCAACGGTCGGATTTTCTATTTACATTGTCTAACGTTAAATTCCACTTGGATGGATCCGCATGTTTGATCCATCCGAATGGACCCTAGTCAACCTATATATATATATATATATTAATTTTAATTTCCTTTTCCTTTTCTTCATTTCGTTTTCTCTCTTTCTTTTCTTCTTCTTTCTTCCCGCATGCACTACTGTGTCGCAGAGAGAGTGTACGCGAGTGAGAGTGTGCAACGGGGTCGGTCGGGGCAGTAGAACGACGGGGTTTTATTATTATATTTTTCTTTATTTGAATTATTATGGGATTTGGTCGCAAAAAAGGTTTCTGAAAAATTATTTAAAAATTACGATAAATTTTGAAATTTTAGGACATTTATGGAAATAATTTTTGTTGAATGTTTTGGTCAATTGAAAGTACATTTTGGGGCTAAATCTGTTAATGGCTATTATTATTATTATTATAAGATTTAACGTATTTCGGGTTCGGGAGTGGTTTTTGAAAATTTTCTTTAAAATTATCATAAATTCTGTAATATTGGAAAATTAATGAACATACTTTTTGTCAGATTTTTCAGGCTACCGATTATCGTGTTTTGAGGCTAAAGTTGTTAACTGGGTTTAGGTTGTTTTGACCTTGGAGAATAGTTAAAAATAAAAGAAAAATGTTTAAAAATCTTAGAAACATTTTTAAAACTATTTAAAACTATTTTAATAATATTTATGTTATAACATATGTATTGACGAATTCCGACCGTCGCATATTAGTTGACTAATTAACATGTAAAAGTACTAATTGACTTAGCAAATTAGATTTTTAGTTCTCGAAAATATGAGAAAGAATTATAAAACTTTAAAATAGTGAAAATATCTTTAAGTTGGTTAGAGCATTACCTCGTACCTTACAAAATTCCATCCTCAATATTTCTCATAAATAGGGTGTAATGAACAGATAAGGGTAGTGTAGAAGAGAGTATTAAGATACAAGCAATAGAAAGAAATGGGTAAAACAGAAATGTTTAGTCATGGCTTAAGAGTTCAAAGGAGAAGTCTCAGCATGCATGTCCTCTATGGATCTGTGATATCCTACATACAAAATGTAATATAAGTTTTTAATAGTATATTCTATCGGTATGTTCATGCTCAATTCACATCGTTCTCATGGTAGTTAGCTTGGACCTGCAAGAGCCACCAAAAAACCTGCAACACCCCATTTTCCAAATTATGAGGGAAATGATGCGAGACAAGCCACAACACATTTGACCTCAAAGGAAAAAACTGTTATTTTTTCGAACCTCCAGCAACCAAAATTGAATAGGATTTGAAAGAGATTTAAAAAGATGAGCTTAATATTTAGTAAGAGATTAAGGGAGTTCTAAAAATAGAGGAGTAAATAGAATGTAGGGAGAGGAACCGAGACGTCAAGACAGAGAGAGAGGAGGGGATTAGGTTTCTTATAGTATAATTGTCTGGATGTAGGTTAATCAAGAGGTAGGTGAGGGTTAAGGCAGTGAGTCAAGGGGTTAGGGATAGAAATTTAAGGCTGTGTCGGCAGCCAAACAAAAGTATCAACCTGTGAAAAAAAACAAATGGGCAGCTCAGGTTTCGGGTTGACATTTGCGGGTACCCAAATTTTCGGGTTTTTGGTTTAGAAAAGGGTTTCCAAAAATAGTATGTCAAAAGTGAGCCAAAATCATATTTTTGTATTTTTTTTCTTAAGGATTACCATGTAAGTCATCAGAGAACGATACAAATATGTCAAATATACCAATAAGTAGATATACTCGATAACAACTCCATCAGGAGGTCAACAAAATGTCCAGATACAAAATAACTATAAATACAAATTGGACCAATGGCCTTACTACACTACAAACTGTAAATCAATTTGACTGCTAAAACTCCAAGTGATGCTCTTTGCACTCTAGATCCTCAAAGCCTAGGTTACTTCTGTAGTCCACTCTAGAACCTAACAGGAGCAAAAACAACAGCAACTTTCAGGAGAAGTAGATCCCAAAAGATACAAAATAAACGGATTAAATTTGTATATATATAAAACATGATAAATAGAGTAAAATAATATAGTAAAAATTGAAGAGTATCAAGTAGCAAATAGTATGAAATATATGTATCATCATCATCATGACACAAGTAGTATAACTATAAGTTGACGTGGGGAATGATGAATATGCAGGTGGAAGAATAAATTATATACGAATGCTAGGACTCATGCTGGAGGGCGTAATATGCAACATACGAGACCACCTATGCCACGGGAGCACTCACCTTGGTAGGATTCAGTTAGATCCATTAGTTGGACCCAGGATACGTCCAACGATACAATATGGGTCCAAATAGATACAGTAGTGGGAACCTATCGGATAATAGATATAGTAGCGGGATCCTTCCGACGATACAATTTGTATTTAGAAATATGCATGTTGGATTCTGACACGTAAGATACCAAAAAATTCTCTTGACTAGTAGAATCACCCCCACATGTGAATAATGACTACGCACAATGTGAACATATAGATCGAAAAGTATATAGCATCATATGTATCATGGTGACATCTATATATGTAGCCTCAGGACAGTATCATGGTATCAACTCTGTTATCATACATAGGGCCTATGCAACAGGGAACAATAATTATATTCTCCGAGTCAATTCGTAACTGATAGAATATTTAAGTGAATAATACCAACTAATCCAAAAGTCACAACTTTATTAACATAATCATAGCATGGCCCAAGTCTTGACCACGAAGATTTTATTTGAAATCAATACTAATCTATGTACACCTAAATATATAATCCCAAGAGTGATTTGCAATTTACTTTTCTAGTCGGTGTTTTCTTATAATGTCATTATTGAAATAATATATATTTCTACTTAACCATATCAGTTTCGTATCGTTTCGGGACAATAATCATAACTTTCATATCAATCTAAGCATCAAGTAATGTCCTAATAAAAGAATTCATTTGATTAATTGTATAGTCTAGCCCTACAACTCCTCAGTTGAGATTCCTCATAATCAGTCAATAAGGTCTAAATTAGATAGAATTGGAAAACTAAATCATGTAGATCTGATTAGGTAGGAAATTATGTTAATCAATTGGCCAGACCAGCTGTATAATGCGAGGGATGTTTTTTCGTGACCGAGTCATGTTCCTTAATTAAGTAACCTCTCAAAATCGTGTGGCGACAGTGGAACGATGGTCGGACAGGTCTCGACGACGATGGTGGGCCGATGACGATCTCAGCAGCATGCACTAATGGTGAGCGACGGGAGGAAGCTCACGGGGAGGAATGTAGAGGGAGAGGGGGATGTTGTTGGCGATGATGATGTTGATAATAATGAGAAAAGGGTGGTAGAGGTTTGGCGGAGATGGCTGAACCAAAGGTGGTGGCGGAGCTCAGAGAGAGAGTAGAGATAGTGATGGTCATGGTGATAATGTGAGATGATGGAGGGGATGACGGTGGTGGCCGCAGGATGTTGCGGTTTGCTGGTGGTCTCTGGCGAGTGGCGTGCTCGACAGTTGGCTAAAGAGGGGAGGTGTGGCTCATGGCTAGAGATGGGGATTCAGAGAGACAGAGAATAGAGGTGATCTATGTTGAGAGAGTGAGGGAATATGGGTATATTTAAATATTTATATTAATATAATATTAATTAAGTAATTATTTAATTAGTAATTGTGTTTAGGGATTAGGTGTTAACGAAGGTATGTCGGCAGCGTACTGAAAAAATTATGCGCAGTCGATAGTGTTTTATTAGTATTTTATTTTTATTTTTATTTTGAATTTTAGTGGGTTTCGGCTCCGGAAAAGTTTTCAAAAAAATCTTTTAAAATTCCATAAATTTCAAAAAAAGGAAAACTTATGAAAATAATTTTTGTTTAATTTTTTAGATAATAGAATAGTATATTTTGGGATTAAATATGTTAATGGTTATTATTATTATTATTATTAAATTTAACGGATTTTAGTTTTAGAAGTGATGTATGAACATAATTTATCAAATAATAATAATAATAATAATAATTACGATTTAATTAGTCAACTAATATGTGACTGTCTGAATCCGTCAATATATATGTTATAACATATATATTATTAAAATAGTTTTAAATTGTTTTAAAATTGTTTCTGTGATTTTTAAATATTTTTCTTTGGGTTTTAACTAATTTTCCAAGGACAAAATAACCTAAAACATGTTTAACAACTTTAGCCTCAAAACCTGACATTTGGTAGTCAGAAAAATTTGACAAATTATGTTCATTAGTTTTCAATATTTCAGAAACCCAAAGAAAAATATTTAAAAATCATAGAAACATTTTTAAAACTATTTAAAACTATTTTAATAATATATATGTTATAACATATATATTGACGGATTCTGACAGTCACAGTTTAGTCGACTAATTAAATCGTAATAGTACTAATTGACTTAGAAAATTAGGTTTTTGGTTCTCGAAAATACGAAAAGAATTATAAAACTTTAAAATAGCGAAAACTTCTTTAAGTTGGTTAGGGCATTACAGTTTTGTTCATTTATAATAGCTTTGGTGGTGTCTGTTCATACGGTTTCTATTCCATTCTAGTTTGATGTTGGTTTCGGCATGTAAAAGGTTATATAATCCATCTTCTACCAAGGATGCTACAAACAAAATGTTACTAACTTCTAAGACATGCCATTAGTGTCACGCCCCGCTCCCCGAGGCGTGCTTGTTTTCCACATGTAACGCAGGTTCTGCTAGTTACCAGTAAAAACAATATAAGCTACGAGAAGAGATATACCAACATACTCATGAAATTTCTCATTAAAATAAATAGGAAATTGTTTGTGCTTACAATTTAAGGTCAGGATTTTATGATTGCTATGGTAAAATCTGACTCCTCAAATACGAGATCTCCTCTGACTTCGACCCAGCACCAAGTGGTGCAACAAAACGAAGACTCGCCAGGTAAATCACGGTAATTCTAGAATTTAAACATGTGAGTATAAGCAAAAGCTAACTTTAAAGCAGGAACTAGGAACAGATACAAATTAATTAATAATTTCTATCAAGCATGCACGGAAATTTAACACAAACATGCAACTCAATTGATAATTTAAAGCGATATTAACATGGTCCTATTAATTTATGTCAAATCTAGGCTGTGAATCATATTGGAGAGTACAGTAAGCAACCAAGGAGTCCCCCTCAGTACCACGAGAGCGCTCACCCGGGCCAGGCCCAAAGTAGGAACAGTATGTGCCATGCGTCTAAAAAGTAACTATGTGGAACTCATTAATTAAGTCCGACAATATATTAGAGATCCATCGGATTCATGATGTGATCCGGCCGGAACCTCGGATGCCGTCAATGTCAATAGGAGCATGGCTTCAGTCGCTCCCGCACTCTCACTAATATGATTTGCCACAAAACACATTGAGTCTGAAGTGCCAAGTGAAATTCAAGTGTACAATCTCTCAGTGTCTCAGTGATACAGTACAAGTGTAGGTGAAGTTCTAAATTAGTATTATTTTAAAACATGATTTATACAATAAAGCTTGAATTAAATTTAAGGCCACATTGAAACTAATTCATATGACGGTGTGCTATTTCATTCCAGTTCCAGTCATCTTTCTAACATTCTATTATATCAAGCGTATTTCAACAAGACAGTAACAATACATATATTCTATTGACTTTTCAATTTATTTTGGTTTCCATAACACACTTAATATATCAATTGTTTCCAATGTCATGGACAACTGTGCAAGATTATATTATGACTATTAAACCAGGAAAAATGTAACATGCATTAATGGATGGACATAAGTAATACGCTCTAGCTAACCTGGGAGTCAAGTAGCGAACAGTGCCGTACTTGGAAATATGAGGGGATGGACAATGGGGGGAGTAACTGTTGTAGTGATCTCAGATAATTTTCATCATCGTTCTTTTTCGAGACTTAACCATGTGTTTATGGTTTTATATGATCCTTCAGGCAGTATTGATGATCCCACAGGTGGTAAACTATGATCATTCAGGTAGTTGCCTTGTATATGATCCAACATGCATTAAATCATATAATTCCAACGTCCTTTAGTGACCAAACACTCGTTTACATTCATTGAGTAATCTAAGCCAACTCCGACATGTATGGCAAAGCCCCCGTAAGGAAATTTCCATACTAACTCACGGCCACCACAAACCTCGACACTAGCTAAAATATCACCAAAATAATATTAAAACCAACACCCAAGAAAACCAACACTGCAAATCCCCAAAAACAGCCACGACAGTGGGTAGACCCCAACAATCAGTCACAACCAGACATTAAAACCCAGGACAGCCACATCATAGGCATGGAATCCCTAAAACAGTCTTTGGCATAGGGCAAGGAAAGCCCAAATCAGTCACGGTCTATGGCATGGAAGCACAAATCAGTCACTGCCAGGTCAGGGTAGCCACTGCAAGAGCTCGGAGGGCCCACATGGTCACAGACAAGGGTGAGGGAGCCCCAAAGACTCACGGCCAAAAGGAAATAACACAAGGATTGTCACGGCGAAGGAAAACGGACAGTAGCAGTGGGGTCACCGCCAAGCCCTGGCAATATCCGAGTATTGCTCAGATTCATCATCGCAAGTATTTACAACAAAATCACAAATTTAAAACCTAAATTGTAGAATTAAAGTGATTTTACCAAAAATCGACGACTGTCGGAAGATTTCAAAGAGAAAACCCAATTCCAATTTGAGATCCGAACTCAGATTCAAGAAGAAAAACCCAAAATTCTTTTGAAAATTATTTTTCGTGTGAAAAATTCAATACCCTAGTCTTATCCAAAGCTTAAATAGATGAAGATGAGACATGTGGTAGGTGGAGAGGGGCAGGGGGTGGCCGTGGGTTAACCACAAAGGCAATCGGCCTCGGATCAAGGCGAAGCCATGTCGAAACCCTAAGAATTTAGGGCGCAAAAGCGGAAGGAGAGGACGTGTGTCTCGTGAGGTGGAGAGAGGATATAGGCTAAGTTATCCTTTTCTTCTTGCCGAAGGAACGAATAGAGTGAGAGAGGTTGTGATCGTCGCTTCGTCGCCGCCTCGCGATAGCACGAGATTAAGAGAGAAAGAGAACCGAGCGAGCGAAGGGAGAGTGGGACGCGTGGGTGAACACGTGGGAAGGGTTAGTGGGGTTGCGAGTTGGTCTGGGCCGCGGTGAGAATAAAAATAAAAAGAAAAAAAGAAAAAGAAAATGAGAAAGAAGATTGGGCCTAAAAAGTTGGGCTTTTACAGTCAGCCTATTGAGTTCTTGTGCCAAATTCCTAGCCAAGAGTCTATTTTGACAAAAGATGTGTTTCATCTAAAATATAGTAGGGCAGTTGGTAGGTTGGAAACATGGTTCATTTGTTCGACAATTTAAATCACCAAATGGAGGTCGTCTTTGGGGGAAAAATCAGAGTGCGTCCAGCAGAAGGGGCAAGGATAGCCATTGTTTAGGGAAATACATTCACTTAGGTAAAAAACAAAAGAGAAAAATATTATTCAGAATAAAAGCCACCTCAAACTGAAGTTTTAATTATGCTTATGTAGGAAAATTTATGATGAGCACAACTCATATTTGACTTCTTAATTAACTCTAATTCTAAAAATTAGATACTATAATTTCTATTTCTAATTCAAAACTATAAACATCATATTCCTTGTCACACCCTTAAGCTAGAGCATACATGCTCGGCTTCTGATAAGAAATTTGAACTTGAATTCTTCATGTCATGCAACAGTAATCTTATGTTTGAAGCTCTTGAAACGGCTGAATCATCCATCCGAATCATGCTAAACTACAGAAACATCTGTCTGAAACTACTGAACGAGCAATCTGAAACTGTTGATCCTTTCATTGAAAATATCTATTATGCTTGAACAAGCATTTTTTTCAAATCAAACTTCATTTTAACTCCCCATCACCACTGCTCAACTGATGTTACTAGTAAAAACAAGTATAAACTTTGAATTCATACTAATTCAAACATCATTTTTAACTAACGACAACCGATCATCAACGATATGAAACAAGATATCCAACCACAACCCGCGAGTATCAATCTACAAAAGCTTTTAACCAACAACAACAAGAAAGAAAACTTTCATCCAATGAACGACAATGATTCAACAACAATGACAACTACAACTACAACAATGAGGACGAATGATGTTGAGATTGTAGTGTTACTGTAGCATGTCCTGTAGTTTTACCATCGAAGTATTTCAGAGCATTATAAAGTCGTAAAAATTGAGTTAGGTTTCTAACTGTTCATATGGTAATGTTCTTTTTTCATTAGAAATCTTTTATTACTCGTATAAACAGAAGCTTTAGTTCTTCAATTTGCATTGTTTTTACTGGTTAAAATATTTGGCACCCTATCCATATTCAAACCCGATCCGAATCTTGGATAAGCTTAGTGCTTATTGGATTTCGATCGGGTGGGTATATCTATGAACCTTAATGGGTTTGGATATGGACACAAAAGGTACCCGATCCAAACCTGACCCACTGAGACCCCTAAGTGATAGATTATAAACGAGGTATGATATATATTGTAGTGGTTGAGTTTGTTATCTTATTTTGCCAGATATTGGTATCTTGTTATGATAAAATACAGTTATTTACTGCAGGAATGTAATATTGAAGAGATTGATGAGGAAGAAACTTCAAAAAGTGCCAACTCAAAGAAAAAAGGTGGAGAAGATTCCGGAAAAGGCCCAAGCCTTGTGTTTAAGATTACAAACAAAGTTCCATATAAAACTGTTCTAAAAGGTAATTCGTTTGCTTTATTCGGTCCGTAATAAATAATTACAGAACAGACACAGTGTTACAAATTCATGATTTGCTTTTGTTTGTCATATGATTTGGAGACATGTTATTCTAATTTGACAGTTCGCAATACAAAGCGAGTAGAAATTTATTAGATAGGTGTTTTGGAATTGTGCCACACTTGGGACCGTTCACGTGGACCATTTTTGATAGGCATGCATGTGCTATAATTGTGCATATGGGCATGTTCACTTATGTTTTATTTGAAGCATTTAATATCAAAAGTTAAGTTTATTACATGTGTAGTGTCTAAAATATTAGACATGATCTAAACTATTTAAACATAGAAAACAGCTACTTTAATTAAAAGATGTGAAAACATTTTCGAAGTAAACTAATAGTCAAAGTTGGAACTTCGAGCTTAAAACCCACGTTTTATGTATAGGAGATAGCAAATTGTGTAATAAGGAAAAGCTACACCATACAATAAAATATAATGAAACGGCTCATGGTGTCAATTAGTCATTACCGTCCTTGTCACGGGTTCTAGTGATAGGGAATGCACCATGGAAACACAAGAACTGGATAAAAACTCGCACTAGGATGGTGTTGGGAGGCTTGGGTGGGCCATGTGTGCTTGCATGTGTGAGTGACGGTAGTGGTTCTAGTGATAGGGAATGCACCACAGAAACACAAGAACTGGATAAAATTTGAACATGGTTGGTGATGGGAGGGATGTGTGGCATGCATGTTTCCATGCGTGAATGATGATATTGGTGGGTTGGTGGGTGGGTGCGAGATATGGCACAGGGGAAGTATGTGGATTAGGACATTGTAAGGAAGACAACAACTAGAGATCCAATTTTCCAATTTTTTTGGTATCATTCAAGGGTGGCTTGGGTTAGATCCGATCCAACACAGATTCTTGACCTGATGCCGATCCAACCCATTTAAGATGGTTCAGAAATCAGCCTGCATCTGACTCCCTTGTAGTTGGGCCAACTTGACTTCTGTACCCCATTTATTAAAAATTAGAGTTTGGTCAGATCTGGTTTTTGGATTGGATGGTATATTTGGCTTTGAACATGATAGAGCTTAAGTAAAAGTTTTTGAATATGTCATCAATAGGATTGGAACTTGCATCAACACTTTAAAAGTTGCATACCTTAACCTACTCTACCCAGCAAGAAGGATGAAATAAATGTAAAAGAACAATATTACTCAATATGATTTCGTAACCTTGGACCAAAGAGATCAAAAAGGCCTAAGCAGAAATCCACCCATTTATTAAAAAAATTTCTGGGGTCTACCGATTATGAATCATACCTGATTATTCCTGATCCAGGTAGGTTCAGGTCAAATTTCAACTCTAGCTGGTTAAATTATCAACTTAAAATAAATCAGTATTTGTTGAATTTCATTGTTCAGTACTTACCGTATTAATAATTTTCATATCACGTTGATGTGAAACCAATGTCTTTTGATTATGCAGCTCACAGTGCTCTCGTGTTGAAGGCTGAAAGTATGGCTGACAAAGTTGAGTGGGTAAATAAGCTTGGAAATGTTGCTCAGCCTTCCAAGGGAACACCTGCCAAGGGCATGCCTGCTACCGAAGGTGGTGGCTCCATTAGGCAAAGCCATTCGGATGGTTCTCTAGTAAGTTTAAACCAGACATCATTTGCTTTACTATCAATAATGGGTTCCTATGTTTCTATATTCAAAAAAATAAAATAAAATACAACATCCTGTATTAAGTTACTATGTGAACTCTATTGTTTATTTTTGACAACCAATTTCAATCTTTATATCAGCTGAGTAGGTTTTAAGGTGTAGTAAGTTTGTTGCTCAATTATAATTATGCCTATGTTTTATCTTGGTGACTATTGGAAGTTGCATTCTGTTCTTTGATATTTATTCAAACAGCCTCAATGGCTTGCATATTCCAATATGGACCTCACCTTTTTAAGTATTCCATATGATATGGTAGAAGTTTCAAACATTAACTCTAACTTGTGTTTTGTTGTAGGAAACCATGGCCAGGAAACCTGTGGATCCAGAAGAAGAACTAAGATGGATGTCTCAAGAAGTTCGGGGTTATGTAGAAGCTGTTTTGAATAGTCTTGCTGCCAATGTCCCAAAGGTGACAATGCTTCTTCTTATGCATGTGTTGTTAAATAGTGAAAAATCAACATCTCATGCTTGTCTGATTGAGCAGGCAGTGGTGCTTTGCCAAGTCGAGAAAGCAAAGGAAGACATGCTCAATCAGCTATATAGTTCAGTGAGGTAATTTAGGTGCCAAGCTGAGACAACCATGCAAATATGTTTGATTCTTATAAATTGATTTATGTGGTTTCTATCTGGAAACAAATTCGAGATATCCTTAGAACACAGTCTTAATCACTGCTGTCAATGGCTGCAAAAATACATTTAGAAGCGTAGCTTGAGATGTATAGCTATGATTGAACAGACAATACACGAGATAAATAGAAGTTCAAAAACATGTTAGAAAAAAAATAAGTGGTCCACTGTCCTGTGGAGAATTGTTTGTGCCAATTGGACCCGTGCAAGAACTACCACTCTAAATGCTGAAAATTTTTGTGTCGATTTCTTTCAAATTTTTGCCCTGCATTGATGTACCTGTTTGTGTTTGGGTTCTATGACTAACCATGTTGTTAGATAAAATATATGCATACATAGCTATCTACTTTACAAGAAATAAGGTTTCGCCAGTATCAGCCAATGTTGATTAGTTTCAGATGAAACATGTCGAAACCTTAAAAAATGCAAAAAATGTTGAAAGCGGGCAAATCTGATGTTCTTGTTAATCATATCATCTCACTCCAGTTTCTAGTGCTATATGAAATCCGTAGATCTAATCAAGTTGATGTATTTCGGATATAACTTTAATTATGGTCTTAACTTTAAATTGGTGGCTTTTATATTAGCCTGGATTAGTATGTGCCTAAAATAGCTGTGAAATATAGTTGCATTCTCATGATTATCCTTCACTTAGCGTATATGGTTATATTATATACTTCTTTGACACTACATATGCCAACAACTTGAAATGGTGATGTGTTAATGATCTGACAATTGGACTGTATTTCTTTACACCACAGAATCGGAACTGAAACTTCAAATGCAACTTTTGAAACTAATGAAACCTTTAATCCAAGAAGGGTTTGAAACTGAACCCAAAACCAAGCTCTCAAACCTTGTCACTTTAAGGATCCATCCAGCTACAATGATCTATGGAATCAACTGTTGAAATTAGTTATACAAACCACACAAACTCTGGATTTCTGCCCATCTACTTCAGTTGGATATTTTAACAATTTTTGTAAAAAAATTTGAAAGCCCGGTTCAATGAATTTCAGTAGTTTTTAGCGGCCCACGCCCATAGTGTAGCATATGTAGAGCACGCATAGACTCAAGCACTCGGACATGGCCTAACACATGTGCATCACACACATCATGCGGAGCGGGCGGCAGTGGAGCATGGTACGTGGTGGGACATGCAGCAGCAGCAGAGCAATGTGAGCGAGGCGGTTATGGGCACATGAACAATATTTGGTCAGATTTAGTTTCTAGACATGTTTAGGATTCTAACTTGTTTTAGGCTATTTGAACCCAATTAATTTAGAGTTTATACTTTATATGCACTAATAGTCTAATATGATAGTTCCTATATCCAGTAATATTGCAAAATAGAGAGTGCCAAAGAGAGTTTTTGATAGAATACTTTTTTTCCCGTAGATTTTTATTTTCAAAGTTCTTATTGAGCTTAGTTTTTTCTTTGAATCCAAGTACTGTATATTGTAATCTAAATTATTGAAGTAATAATGATCTCTTTAACTGGACGTACATCAAATTTGGTTGGAACCAGGCAAATCTTATTTAGGTGTGATTCTATTTTGATTTGCATTATATCTTTATTATTTCTATTGTTATGTATTTGTTTTAGCATTAGAAGTATTACCATCTACTTTAATTGTTGATTCACGACCTTATTTTTTCATAAGGTGATTGTCGGATTAATAAGTAATGATCACCCCAACAAATGTTATCAGAATAAGGTGTTTAGATCAAGATCAAGATGATATCTGAATGTTCTTTAAGAAGCGAAAGTTCTTTAAGAAGTGATGCAACGAAAGATGGTTTGAGTTCATATTAAAGCAGTTCATCTACGATGATTGGTAGTGTGCAATACAAGAGAAGTTTGATGTAAATGTAAACTTTGAGATGTGAAAATACAAAATGAAGGTCGTCTTGAGAAAGGATCGAGTTCATAGGGGTGTGTATGATAACGATACATTACCAATAGATATCTCAAAGAGTAAGAAAATGGAGATGGCTGATTTTACCATGATAACTATACAGTTGAGTCCATCAGCTGAGGTGATCTATTAGGCGTCTGAGGAGCCGATAGCTAAAGGGCTATGGAAAAAATTAGAAAAATTGTATTTAAAGAAGCCACTCGATAACAGTTTAACTTTGCTGAAATTATTTTATGCTCAAGATAAGAGATGATACCTCGTTGAAGGATCATTTAGATACCTTCAATGATATCGTGATGAAGATGAGAGCCATTAAGGGATAACATAAGACGATGATCTTGCTTCTATCGTTACCAGAACGGTATATGATTTTTATTAATATAATGATTTATTGTCAGTATACTTTAAGTCTTAAAACGTAAAGACATTGCTCTATAGCAAGAAGTTACAAAATCAGATGATCGTAGTTGGTGTGAGCGATAGAGATGCAAACAGTTAAGGCCTATTTATTTTAGGATGAAGTGATAGAAGAGCAACATGAGAAGCTTCTAGTCAAGGACTAGGTGCACGATGTGCTTTGCTTACTGGAAATCTAATCATTGGAAGGAAAGGACTACCTAGAAAGAAAGAACAAAGATAAAGATGAAATGTTAGGTTTTCATCAACAGCAGTTGCAACAATGGAGGCTTGTAGTAAGGAGACGTGCGATGTGTCGACAGCTTTTTCAACAAAGTTTGAAAATCATGCGTGGATCATGAATTTCGATACATCATTTCATATGATAATGAATAAGGAATGTTCTTTATCTATGATAGAAAGAATGATGGTGTGGTGTTTACATGTAATAATGATACGTGTAAAGTTATTGGTATTAGTTTGGTACGAATCAGTATATATGCTAGTCTATTGCACACTTATCAATGTGTAGCATGTTCCAAACTTAAGTTGATGATTGCTTTAAGGATATTCGATTATTTAAGTTGCAAGGTGACGATTGAAAAAGAGGTTCTCTATGTATCGAAATATTCAATTATGGTTATGAGAGATGAAAAAATAAGGATATTTATTTGCTGAAGGAAACAACCATCATGGGGTCATTCTAGTATTGAAGTGAAGAGTTCATAGGATGTTAATTCAACCTGATTGTAGCATCTTAAGCTTAAGCATATCGAAGGAAAAAGTTTAAAAGCTTTGATGAAACTAGATTTGATCAAAGGAGTGAACTTCGAAAATCTAAAGTTGTGTGAGGAGCATATCTTTAGGAAGTAGATAAAGGTCAGTTTTAGTGTCAGGAAGCATGACACAAGATGTGTTCTTGAGTATGTGCATATCGATGTTTGGGATCCTGCACAAGTTCATTATTTAAGTAGAATTAAGGTATTTCATATCGTGTATTGATGATTTCTCCAGGAAGATTTTAGTGTATATCATGAAAGAGAAGTTGGATGCAGTTAAGAAGTTCAAGTGGTAGAAGACTCTTATAGAAAGTTAAACTGGCAGGAAATTAAAAATACTTAGATCCAATAAAAATGAGGAGTTTACTTCTGGTAAGTTTAAAGATTTTTATAGAAAGTAAGGAGTAAAAGGTACTTCACTATATGAAAGATATGCAATCTACTAGAGTAACGGAGAGGATGAATTGGTCATTGCTTAAGAAGACAATGTGTTTGAGGTTGACATTCGGGTTATTGAAGAGATTTTGGATTGAAAAATTATCGATCATAACATATTTTGTAAATAGAATTTCATCATCAGCTATCGACAGTAAGATTTTAACGGATGTTTAGAAAGGAAAGTTCGTGGAGTTGAGTTATTTTCAGATATTTGGAAGTCTGGTATATGTTCATGTGAAAGGTGATAAGTTTGATGATAGGAGGAAAGAAATATGTAATACTAGGTTACATGAATGGTGTCAAGGAATATCAGGTTTGGTGTACAGATACGAAGATCTTGGTTAGTCATATGGAACCTTTGATGAGTAGATGGTGCTAAAAGGTAAGGTTCCAAAGAGTATCAAAACATGTGAAGATAGGGAGTTACCAAGTAAAGTGAGTGTACATATTCCAAATCATAAGTTTGACAGGGGTATTAGTAAGGGAGTAGTTGTTGATAAGAGGCATAAGAGTCCACATAATGGTACTAATATGTGCAGTATTGGCAATGATGGTAGTATGAGCTCATAAGAGTCCACATGATGGTACTAATATGTGCAGTATTGGCAATGATGGTAGTAGGAGCTCTTATCGATGTAAGAGTCTTATAGCTATTGTTGATAATTCGGTTGTTAGTGGAGTGGATAGCGCACCATAAATCTCCCGGTTTACTATGGATATGATGAATACGTGAATTTAATTTATGCATTGCATGCGGATAAAGATTCTATGAATGATAAGGATGTGGTAAGTTTGGACGCAAACTCTTGAAGGATATGTATTAATGATGATATCAACAGTTTAGTACATCTCAAGAAAATTCGCAAGAAAGAGAATCAAGTTATGGAGTTATCGATGGTGAAGTTTGAGCATTGCTCAAACTTATTTTCCTTGAAAAGATGATATGGTATCATAGTGTGACACGAAGAGACATTGTAGATACCTTTATGTTTTGATTTCGGTTGTTGTGACATTGATTTTGAAAATTCATCTTCGCGAGGGGGTTTATTGGACATGTGATCAGTTGGTGACGTTTAGTACGAAGCTCACTAGTCAAGTACCATAACCTTATGATGAGGTTGTTAGTTTCAAGATAAAGATTTTGGGGATAGAGATTGACTCGGGTTTTAATATGATTGTATCAAGGTAGAGTGTTGAAACTGATGATATAATACACATATTTCAGATTTGGACCCATCTATTTTTGTTAGATATTTTGGCAATTTCTATGAATTTTTTGGAAGCCCAATTGAGTGAATTTCTGTAGTTTTTAGCGGCCCACGCTCATAGCATGGTATGTATTGTGTGTTATGGTGTGTGTGTAAAAAAAAGAGAGGGTTGATATAAATAAGAAGTGATAGCCGTCATTAGTGGCGAATCACCTTTTTTCACCCAAAATAACATGGTATCAGAGCCAACCCCAAAAAAACCCTAAAACACCAAAACTCCGCCAGCCCTACCCGCCGCGCCGCCCTCCCATGCGCCGCCGCCTGCGCGCGCCGCCCTCCCACGCGCCGCCTGCGCGCCGCCGCCTCGCTAGCCCCCTTCCGCTGCCGCTGCTCCATATTTTGTGATCCTTCTCCCCTTCCACGTCCTCTTCTAGCCGTCACAAAGCCCTAACTAGCCACAAAAGAGAACCCAAAAAAACCCTAACCCTAGATCTATGGTAGAGTCATGAAAAGGACTTCATAGATTTACGGTTAGGGTATGACCTAGAAGAGAAAGAAGAGAAGTAGATCTGTGGATCTAAGGAGGGAGAAAGGAGAGATCTGCGGATCTGGAGAGATGAGGGACAATCTTACCTCAGCTGACATGAATGCCTTCATTGGGGAGATAACGAAGCTGCTTGCTTCGAAGGAGTTGGGATCCTCGAGTGGATCGACGCCTTCACGACCAGTGCAGAAACTGAAGTTGATGCCCAATGATGTGAAATTGGAAGGGACGAAGAATTACCTCAGTTGGTCCAGGAGGGTGCTTCTCATCCTGAAGTCGAAGGGTTTAGAAGGCCATGTTCTGGGTTCATGTAGTGAACCGGTGGATAAGACTTGGGATGATTGGAAAGTGTGGAGCACCACCAACTCACTGGTGGCTGCTTGGTTGATGACATCGACGGTTCCATCCATTGCTGGGATGGTGGAGGCCATAGAGAGTGCTGCAGGGATATGGAGTATGGTGGAGAAAATGTATTCTGGAGCAGGGAATGTGATGCTTATGATGGAGGTTCAGGGCAAGGTCGACACCTTGAAGCAGGGGGAGATGTCTATTCTAGCCTACTCTGCGGAGTTGAAAAGGCTGTGGTCAGAGTTAGACCACTATGACCCTATTGATCTGCCTGATCCTAGGAGTGCTGCGATACACAGGAAGTGGGTGGAGCGTAGGCGTGTGACTCATTTTCTGAGGAACCTGAATGGAGATTTTGAGGCCAGGGGGGCGAGTATGTGTCACGTATCCTCTATCCCATCTCTGGAGGATGCCATAGCTGCAATGGCACAGGAGGAGACCAGACTGAGAGTTATGAAGGATGAGTGTACTCAGGTCACTCGAGCTGCACTGGCTGTACCGGCAGTGGCGGCAGTGAGCGAGGATCGAGAGTGCTACACCTGTGGGGTGAGGGGCACCTGAGCTTTAACTGCCCACAGAAGGGTAGTGGACGAGGACGTGGCACAGGAGGCAGAGGAGGAGGTCGTTGGGGCCGTGGAGGCCGTGGACGAGGTCGTGGCGGCCCACGGGCCAACTTTGCTACTGCTGATGGACGACAGGAGACAGTGATGATTGAGGCTACGCCAGCTAAGGCGTCAGATCTGGAGCAGCGGAGACAGTCCAGGTCTACTACTGAGAGTTCGGAGAGTCATGCAGACCAGACTAGAGATGTTGCTTCGCCATTCGGTAATTTTGCCAACTTCGCTCACACAGGATCAGGTAACCAATCAGCTCTTTCATGTAGAGATCATATAGAGTGAATTATTGACTCAGGTGCATCTAGTCATGTGTCAGGTGCATATAGACACTTTTCCACATATAAACCACATACCATACATGAAACTGTTCAGACAGCTGATGGCACATCCCAACCCATTAAAGGGATTGGCACTATTCAGTGCACTCCCTCCATATGCCTCTCTTCAGTCCTTCACGTCCCATCTTTTCCAGTCAACCTTTTATTTGTTGGGTCTATTGTTGATCTTGACTGTAGCATTACTTTTGACTCTACTAATTGTGTGTTGCAGGAAAGGAAGACTGGGAGGAGGCTTGGGACTGGCGTCAGGCGTGATGGACTGTGGTATCTTGACAGAGCTAGTGGGGATGCTGCATTGGCCGTCGTTGGTGAAGAGAAGGAAAGGGATGTACTTTTATTACATTGTCAGTTGGGACACTTGCCTTTTGATATGATGAATAAAATGTATCCTGAGATTTTGAATAAAATGAATAAAATGAATTTGAAGTGTGATGCGTGTGAATTTGGGAAACACACTAGGACATCATATCCTAGTGTGGGGATGAGGAGTGTAGAGAGATTCCACCTTATTCACTCAGATGTTTGGGGGCCCTGCTCAGTGACTTCAGTAAGTGGGTTCAGGTGGTTCATCACTTTCATAGACTGTCATTCTCGGATGACATGGCTTTACATGATGAAAAACAAAAGCGAAGCGTTGAAGTGTTTCCAGGACTTCCATAGGAGTGTCAGAAATGTGTATGAGGCCAAGATCCGCATCTTGAGAACGGATAATGGGACAGAGTATGTAAACAGGGAGTTTGCATCTTATCTATCTGAGAGTGGGATAACTCACCAAACCACTTGTCCCAACACGCCTCAACAGAACGGAGTTGCTGAAAAGAAAAATAGACACTTGTTGGAGGTAACTAGGTCACTCATGCTCACCATGAATGTACCTAAGATATTGTGGAGTGAAACAGTGATGACAGCCACCTATCTCATCAACAGGATGCCTTCGCGGATGCTTGGTATGAAGTCCCCATGTGAGATTCTTATGGGAAAGAACACTTTTGTAGTTCCACCAAAAGTGTTTGGATGCACATGCTTTGTGAGGGATCATAGACCTTCTGTGGGGAAGCTGGATGCTCAGGCAATTAAATGCATATTTGTTAGGTATCCTTCAAATCAGAAAGGCTATAGGTGTTGGAGTCCCTCAGAAAGAAGGCTGTTTGTGAGTATGGATGTGACGTTCAGGGAGACTGAGCCTTTTTATGGAGGACTGACAGATTCTATACCAGTATTTGATACTGGTGCCTCTCCAAACACAGGAGGAGTTGATCGAGAGGGGGAGACTGATGACAGGAGGGTAGTGGTTGGACTTATACTGTGTTCTGTCAGGCCTACTGGTACTGATACTGATAGCAGGGAGGAGGAAAGGCCCTTGGTGGAAGACAGGTTGTACGGCAAGAAATATAGCAGGAGACAGAAGGGTAGTCATGGCGATGGAGAACAACAAGAAGACATCTCCCCCACTAAAGAACCACTAGCTCCACAGCCACATGTCGAGATTGATCAGTCTATCACGCCTGCTCAAGTCCCGACTTCCTTACTGCCTTCCTCTCCTAGCACGGATGGTAACCTTTCTTTGCCCTCCTCTAGTTTAGATCTTTCACTTGCATCTCGTAGGGAGCCTCGTATCAATGTCGGCAGGCCTCCTGTACGGTATGGATACGAGACTGATATTGCTTATCATGTCTCCTATGCTTCTCTTACACCTGCATATAGGGCTATCATTGCATCCTTACAGTCTATCTCTATACCGAGTGATTGGCGAGTGGCAAAGCAACATCCCCAGTGGAAGAAAGCAATGCTCGAAGAACTCGAAGCACTGGAGAAGAACAAGACATGGAGACTTGTCTCACTTCCAGCAGGGAAGAAAGCTGTGGGCTGCAAGTGGGTATTCACAATAAAGCAAACTCCAGAAGGAAAGGTGGACAGGTACAAAGCGAGGCTGGTTGCCAAGGGCTACAATCAGACTTATGGGATTGATTATGATGAGACATTTGCCCCAGTGGCAAAGATGAGTACTGTGAGAGTACTGGTATCCTGTGCAGCGAATTTTGGATGGAAATTGCATCAGTTGGATGTAAAAATGCCTTCTTGCATGGAGACTTACAGGAGGAGGTATACATGGAGGTTCCACCTGGCTTTAGCACACAACAGACGATGGGAAAGGTGTGTAGGCTGGACAAGTCTTTATATGGGCTGAAGCAATCTCCAAGTGCATGGTTTGACAGATTCAGGCGTGCAGTCATCACTATGGGCTACAAGCAGAGTAATGGTGATCATACTGTATTCTATAGGCATTCAAGACAGCGGATTACCCTTCTGGCTGTGTATGTTGATGATATTATTATCACTGGAGATGATGAAGAGGGAATCTCTCACTTGAAGGCTAGATTGGCGAGAGAATTTGAGGTCAAGGACCTTGGACAGTTGGGGTATTTCCTTGGACTGGAGATTGCTAGGTCCAGGAAGGGTATAGTTCTCTCACAGAGGAAGTATGCCCTGGATTTACTGGCTGAGACTGGTATGTTGGGGTGTCGTCCAGCAGTTACTCCTATTGATCAGAATCATAGATTGCATTCACAATCAGGGGAGCCAGTAGACAAAGAAAGGTACCAGAGACTCGTTGGACGCCTTATCTACTTATGCCATACCAGACCTAACATTGCCTATGCTATCAGTGTGGTAAGTAGATATATGCATGATCCTAGGACTGGACATATGGAGACAGTCTTCGGGATACTGAGGTATCTGAAGAATAGTCCAGAAAAGGCATATTATTTGGTAGTCATGATCACATGAATGTGACAGGCTACTGTGATGCGGATTGGGCCAGTTGCTTGGATGATAGGAGATCGACCTCGGGCTACTGTGTGTTTGTTGGGGGCAACTTAGTCTCTTGGCGCAGCAAGAAGCAGGATTTGATGGCTCGTTCCACTGCAGAGGCAGAGTATCGTGCTATGGTGCTTAGTACCTGTGAGATGATCTGGTTGAGATCACTTCTACAAGAGCTACGTCTGCTGAGAGAATGACCATTGCGGTTGTTGTGTGATAACAAGTCAACAATTAACATTGCCAATAACCCAGTGCAACATGATAGAACCAAGCACATAGAGATTGACAGGTTCTTCATTAAAGAAAGATTGGACAAGAAACAGTTGGAGATCTCCTACATTACTTCTGGACAGCAACTAGCTGATTGTCTTACAAATGGGTTGAACTCTAAAAGAGTAGAGGATGCCTGTAACAAGATGGGCATGATAAATATCTTTTGCTCATCTTGAGGGGGAGTATTGTGTGTTATGGTGTGTGTGTAAAGAAAAGAGATGGTTGATATAAATTAGAAGTGATAGCCGTCATTAGTGGCGAATCACCTTTTTTCACCCAAAATAACAGTATGTATGGACCCATGCGCTCAGTCCTGGCCCAACACGTGCGCATCGCGCACGCGTAACATGGAGCAAGCGGACAACGGAGCACGACACATGGCGGGACACATGGTAGAGCAGAGAAATGCGAGTGAGTTGGATGTAGGTACATTGAAACAAAAGGGGTTCAAATTCGGTTTCCAGACATGTTTAGTATTCTAAGACCTATTTAGTATTCTAACTTTTTTAGGCTATTTAAACCAAATTATCTTAGGGACATTATGTGCTAATATGAGGGTTCCTATTTCCGGTACTGTAGCAAAACATAGAGAGCAAGAGATAGTTTTTAAGAGCCACAAGTATTTTTCTCCATAGATTTTCTTTTCCAAATTTCTTATTGAGCTTAGTTTTTTCCTTAAATTCAAGTACACATTGTATTCTAAGTTTATTGGAGTGATAGTGATTGATATGATTTGTTAGGAATTTGGAGAAGAAATTTAGGGATTTAAGGGAAAGATGTGATTTTTATTAACAATAGAAGATAATACAAGGATAATTTGACCTCTTTTGAGAGGAGGATCGCTCTTCCAAGGTTCAGTTCCTGAACTCTCTCACTGACATATGGGTTCTACTCTTCTTTCTCAATCAATTGGTCATCAAATTCAACATGAAAACAATAACCCTCGCACACAGATATATATATAATGACTGATTTGTCCAAAATTATAGAAATAACTCTGATGCCCAAAATAACAAGTTTGCCAACCTCACCCCCCATTCATATCAGTGATCTCTCTCCAACAAGATGTGCATAAAGATTGTGCGGAAACAATGTAAATTTTATATCAGGTGTGTAATTCAGTTTCTATTTGTGTTCTATCTTTATTATTACTGTTAGGTTATGGATTTGCTTTGATATGGGAAGAATTTACTGTTTGCTTTGATTATTGATTCCTGATCTTGATTTTCCGCAAGGTGATTGTTGGATTTGACAGGGAATAATCATCATCAATAAGACAGCATGGTGATTGTTAATAAGACAACAATTTACCACAAGGTGATTGTTGGATTTGACAGGTCATCAGCATCATCAATAAGACAGCAGCAGCCGCAATAGAACATATATGTCAAAGCCTTCTCACCAAACCTTTGAAGTTGGTTCATCAATCTTTCTTCCATTCAGGCTTTGTTAAGCCCCACCCGCACCCCCCCCCCCCCCCCCCCCCGGGTTAAACTAAACCCTGTTGAATCTTTTCAATCACCAACACCCTTTGAGGTTATCCTTTTTCTTCCTTTCAGCCCTGTTAAGGACTCTCCCTGGCAATTGGCAAATAACAACTACCAAATATTGTTGAGTTCTACCCCTAATGGGTTTGCTTCGCTAGCGACGATCCTCTACTTCCTAATGGAGATGTTCTTTGAATATGGCCCCAAACATTTTTCCGGTTCTCTGCTTATCGGCAGTTGAAGCTAATTCTGACTTCATATGGAGGCACTCATTTCTTATCATATCTTGTTGGCAAGTTACCAATGTTCTCAACATTTTTGTTTCATGTGTGTTCATTTTTTGCACGTGATCTACAACATTTAGCATGCCAAAATCCCAAAGCCTGAATTCAGGTTTGGTGCATTGACATGGATGTAAGAAGTTGAAGACGATCCACAATGTGTAGGATGCACGTAGTTGATAAGTGATAGCATGAATGGTGAATCAGAGAGCTTAAATAATAGCCATGCAGTTAAGAATTTTGTGTGTGTGTGTGTGTGTGCGCGCGCGCATGATTGCATGAGCTACATGAACAGTCATGTAACTCATATTACATAGTGTGGTATAGTGGGGGTGTATTTGTTTGTATTTTCCCTTTGTTTCCATGCTAATTTAACACAACTGTAGACCTGCTCTTATTGCTCACTTGAGAGAAGCATGAATTATCGTTTAAGAGCAATGTTGTTCCTTAAATTCAAAGTCATTTGTTCTCTGGTATTCAGATGTCATTTGTCAATCATGTTGATGTAATGTCATTTTGTTCATTTCTGCATATGTATGAAACATGTCTTTCACAAACATATGTAGCTGGATTGAAAATCCTTTAATTTCCTTGGCCTCATTTGTATTCACAATATACTCAGTTTATCACTTATGACTCTCCTTATCTATGTTCTTTTTTTTCTTGTTTAACATGATAGTACCACTTCGTCTTTTCAGCAGAAGAATTTCCCTTTGAGGTTAAAGCTTAAACACGCACCAATTTCTCGCCACCTTTGCTTTCTATTAGTTTAGCTTTTTAGACATTGGTGTATTTTTTTAATGAAATCGATAGATTTTGCATATAGCGAACAAACAATTCACATCCTATTTATCGTTAAGATCTTTCTTTGCTAGAATAAGAGGCCTTATTGAGGACAGCCCAATCCCATTGTAGCTAGGGTTGACTGACAATCATACCGTGACTGGGGAACCCATCTTTTTGCATCCATTTTTGATCGG
Source organism: Scilla litardierei (assembly GCA_030789695.1). Classification (NCBI taxonomy): domain Eukaryota; kingdom Viridiplantae; phylum Streptophyta; class Magnoliopsida; order Asparagales; family Asparagaceae; genus Scilla; species Scilla litardierei. The sequence goes on along the minus strand of CM061134.1, from coordinate 217,997,343 downwards.
GAATGATAATAATCTGTATAGAAGTAGTTGTGGACATATCGCTTTTGTACAACCTATGTTTTTTTCCTTGGCACATTTGTTTCCTCTTCATGGAAAAAGTGTGATTCATCATCAAAATAGTTCCTACCTTTTCGTTGTCCATGTACACTACGAACATGGAGTGTTTTGTGTGTGAGCGTACACGTGTGTGGGAGGGGTAGGTGGGTGGTTAGGTGGTCACCTAGTATGTCTTGTCATATTGGTGGTTAGGCTTGACGGTGAAAAGTTGTTTTTGCATGTATTATTGCCACATTTCCATGTTACGGCAAACTTGCTGTATCAATTTTTACCGGTCAAAATCTCATGTGATGCATGACTTATTGTTGAATATTGGTTTTTGTTGTAAAGATTTATCATGATCAATATTAATCTTACTTATATTAGAAGGGTGTATTTAGAAGTGTCGATAAACAAAATCATGATCTCAAGGGATAGCGTCGTCGTCGTCGTCGTCGTCCTCTTGAGTGCTTTCATAAACTTTTTGAATGGAACTAAAAACTTCTTTAGAGAGTTACTGACCATTTGGTTGGCTATGTCTAGTTCTCAAAGTACCGATAAAATTGAAGAACTGATCAAAGAAGACCACAATGTCAAAGGAAAGCGAGAACGCGTTCAAAAGCAATCATCTCTGCTCTCAAAACTTACTCGCCAGCTAGGTATTCATGATAATCGTGAGGCTGCTGGTAGCTTGTCCGACAGTGGCACGGGAGCAGGTAAGTTGATTTAAGGTTTCTTGTTGTTGGTGTTGTGTGTTGGGGGGGTTGTCATACAATTAGTTTTACTCCTGTTGATTGATGCCTGAACTTCTTGCCTGCTCAGAAGTCTAGTAGTTTGTGAAACATGTAATTTTTTGTAGAGCTTTTTTATGTTAGTTTTCCTTTATGTCTGCAAATCGAACCTTAATAAGAGTTATTTTTCCCTTTTTCTTGAGATATATAAATCAATCATTATATACAGAGGAAGTTCATGACGTCGGATATGCATGTTTATTTGGAAATTTTGTTTCAGTTTGGCTCTTTATCTTGATTTAATACCTTCCAGAAATCATGTTGTGTGTACCCTTTATGTAGGATCCTAGTATCCAAGAATTTTGAAGGGATCTACTTGGTTGCATCAGCTTGATTCCGAGATCAATTAGGTATGTTTTACCATTTGCCAACTGTCAAGTGGTTTTTGCGCTATTATTTTGATTGCTGATGAAGATGCAACACCAGTAAATACAAATAATAAGGGAAGACAATATATTGTTTATCAGCCATGTCCTGTAAAGGTGATCAGTTACATGATCGCCTTTGTTAATGAAAAAAGACTGCCCTTGCCATGTTTCAGCCAAGAGCGTGTCAGTGTTCTGAGGGTTAGACGTCAAGTGAACCGCCACTAATAAAATATGCCAGTCTTTCATCATGACTTCTCAAGAGCAATGCTCCATAACCGGTGCTATTAAGTTGGAAAAGGTTTAGATAACATGATTGAGGTGCCAATGTACATCTTAGAGAACATAACATGAGTAATCATTGATCAAACTTATAAAATGGAGTAATTGTTCTAAATGTATCATTAACATTTACATGTTTCAATATTATTTATGTTTCTTCGTGTGCCCCTTGTGGCTGAACTACTGAGCATTTGCCTATGACATTTCCTCATCTCTATTGCTGTTCTTTCGCAATGATTTACAGCCATGTGACTTTTTATCCCATATACTTTTATCTCATTGAAATGAAACCCATATTGCCGGTTTCCCTTGGTGAAAGATAAAGTGCAACGCCCCCTAGTCTTAAAAGGATGCCCTCATTTTCTCCTTTTCAAGTCATTTCTTATGCTGTTGAATGTTGAGCTCGGGATTTTGCATTCTTCCTGTGTTTTCGATGTACTAATTTACTGCGACATCAACAACATGATTTCATGGCATTATTTGACAGAGACTGTAATTATCTGCAGAATGCAGCCCAAGGGCCAATGCTCCATCTGGCGATGAATGGACATCTGCATTTGATGCCGACGGCAATGGATCTAATTCGTATGGCAGGTCTAGCAGCAGCAACGGCCACAGCAGGCGATACAGTGACACATCGCAGAATGTTGGCGATGCAAGCAGCTCAGAGCAAAACCCTGGGGGCTGCCGCACCCCCAACCGTTTGCCCCCAGCACCACCTCAGAGCTCGGTGTACAAATAACAGACAAGCTTGTGTTTAGTTAGCGATTTCGTTGGCATTTTTTCCCCCTATTCTTTTTGGGTGCGCATTCCCCTGGCAATTTGATCTCGTTTTTTTTAATGTTTAGATTTTGCAGAGAGCAGAAAAGGAGAGAGGTTTGTGTATTCGACACTTGATTGGAGGGTTCCACTCCTTGTAAAATATTATAGTTATTCTATTCTTTCATTTCTTGAGGTCGGTTCCGCTTCCAATGTATCCTTGTCTGCTGCTCGTCGTTGTATATTTGTACTAGTAATAATCTGTGCTCATAGGGCACGGCGAAGATCATCTTTTGGGTGCGAAACAGAGGGAGACAGTCGGTTCACAGGTGAAATGGCAACTGGACAGTCGTTACCCGGGTGCAAGAACGACGGGGAAGTCGTCTCCCGGACGCAATATTGACGGCGAAAAAAAAATCTGGGTCAGCCGTACAAAAGTAGGTACTAAAGCGCAAAAAAACATTGGTTCAAAGTGGAAAAAAAGCGATAACACTCATAAATAGGGTGAAGATGAGGGGTCTTTGAGTTTTATGAAAAAATAATGGCAAATTTGCAAATAAGGGGAATGTGGTGGGCTTTTGTTTGGGGTTCCACCAAAACATCCAACTCTACACCCAACCACTCACACACACTTCATTGGGCTTCCCACTCTCCAAACACTTTGTCCTAGTTATTCTGATGCCACGTAGGACAGATTCAAAAATAGTTCTTATTTTCAATGCGTAGCTTTCATTTTTCTAGTTTCTCTTTAATGTTTTTTATATTTTTATTTTATAATCCATGATATCTAATCAAAGGAATTTTTATTTTTAAGGGGCTACTTTTGGTTGCCGTTGTAACTGCTATCAGAGCAGGCAATGCAATGTGATTAGATGCCCTTCCTCGGCGTTCTATGAATGGGCGTAGGAGGCCTTGCGAGTCTGCGACTTGAATTATTTATTTATTTACTTACTTACTTACGAATATCATTAAGCCAATTGGCTCATTTATTATTATTTTTGCACAGCGTGGGTTAATCAGAACTCTGGTTTATTTGTTTGCACAGGAGATGCATCAAAGTCCTCGATGTGTCTTCTCTGTGGGCTTTTCATCTTTGTAGGCTTTTCATGTTTGTTTTAGAGAGTTGCTAAATACACCGGGTTCACGGTGTAGTGAAGGGACATACTTCCAAATTTGACAAAAATTAATCAAATAAAAATTCACATCACACACTCTCACTTCCATTTGCTTTCTTCTTTAACTAAAAAGTCACCTCCCTGCACCGAAGTCATCGGTGCAGGGAGTCGTTCTCTTGTTTTATCTGGAGGACATTGTCCGAAAAAACCGGAAGGTACTTGAGTGAATCTTATATTGACCTTATGTGGAATTTGCTACATATCATTTGTACACATAAAAAATTGATCGGAAAATGCATAAAAATGGAGAAAATATCTATTTTGGATTTTTTTTTTTAAAGTTCAAAAATGATATCTAATCAAAGATGTTGATATCTAATATTTAATTATTTTTTATTTAGAAGAATTTTTGCACAATATGTTTAAAGTACTTGAAATATTTTAAAATACTCCGGGTTGATAGAAAAGCCTTCAAAAACTTAATGCAAACGATGGCTTGAAGATGTAAGCTCTGATCCGTCTTTTATTTGGCTGATTCTCTGAAGCCTAACTAAATCCCAACATATGCTGCATCCGGCCAATTTAGGCCCAAAACCCCCATTAGTTTCAAATTAAGCAATCTAATACCATAGGATTGCACTCTTTATACTACTTTGTTTGGCTTGAGTTATCTATGCACCGACTTAAGCGTTGGATGGCTAGCTGATGCAACACGCTGACACTTTTCTTGTGAAAACCATATATAGACTCCTAATTCCTAAATCAACCTTTTCTCCAAAGAAGATAATCAGAAGCTCTTCTCAATTCCCGCCATCCTCAAACTACACCGCAAACCACCAAGATAGATCATAAAGAGAGCCCAAAATCAACCAAAAATCATAGGATAAAGGTGGCAACTGACACAAAGAACAGAGGGTTGAGCCTACTCATATATAGCCAGACTGACCCTTCATGATGCAAGAGCTCAAAAGACTGACTAAAATCCTACAATAGAAAGTTCAAGATCCATTTCTCCACTGTCATACTCAACAAGGCCGAAGGCCCAACCTGCAACTACCACACTCATTCATGTCATGATTGTCATCATTTACATGACTGGAACATAACCATGACTTCCTACAAAATTCGTGATCATTCATCTCATCAACCGAAATACCAACATCACGCCCACATCCACTGTCACGGGAGGGATATGCTTAAAGCATCCATGTTATCACAAATGTCAATGCACATCCATAGCTTGTAACGATAGACCAAGTTAACCAAATTGCCACCCAAAAGTAGTACCAAATGCAAACAAACCATGAACTTCTATCAACTTCTTCTCCAAAGGGGACGACCATAACCTCTTCCTGTGTCACTTCAACACAAACTCTAGCGCAAAACCACCAAGCTAGTTAAGAAAATGGAAGCGGCCAAAATCAACTCTACACATACATACATATAGAGTAAAATGAGCATGTGCACATGCGCAGGTGAGTTACATGCGCATGTGCACATTTTCCCCGATTTTTCAGTTTCCCTAATTTTAATTTTTTTTTTGGGAAATTTTTCATGTGGTTGTTGTTCACATGATGGATAATCAACATAACAAAAATCAAGTGATTCCAATGCTTTTTGAGCCCACATCTACCCTTGCAACTTTAGCGGTCTAAAAACTTGCTGAAACCCCGTTGAAGTTGCAAAGGGTAGATGAGAGCTGAAAAAGCATTGAAATCACTTGATTTTTAATATGTTGATCATCCATGATGTGAATAATCTCATATAAAAAATTCCAAAAAATATGTAAAATGGAGGAAAACGTGCACATGCGCAGGTAACTTACTTGCGATGTGCACATGCACATTTTACTCATATATATATAGACACATACATATAGTATTCTAGTGCGAAAAACATTTTGTCTTTTTTTTAGAAATTTTTTTTGCAAAATTTTTTTTGATGTTTAATCCATATAATTATATATCAAAAAATAATGAATAAACCATATAGGGACTTCAACACATATCCACCCGTTACAAAATTTAACGGTTCTTCTAACACCTTGATCGCAGACCAAATCACATTATTTTCCAACTATAACTTTTTGAGGAGTGTATAACTACATAACTATATGAAGTGAAGGATTAAAAAAATTGAAAAAAAATCTAAAAAATAATACTATTTTCGCACAGAATCTCTCACACAACTTTCTGCACTGGTTTTTGCTAATACTACCTATAAAGAATAACTCACATCATGAAACAATAGCAATGGCTACAAGGACAACATCATTTCAGCATATGAGGAGCTCAGATATGCATCAGAAGGAAGACAGTCGGCAAATGTAGAAGATACACACACAATAAGGAGCTTATGGTTTGCCCTCTTTGCAATTCAAAGAAAGAGTTTGTGAGCATCATATTGTGAGCGCGCAATTTAGAATCACATTTTAACAGGAGGAAACAGATGCATATCCCAACTGACAGGAGTTTATAATTACTGTACTCTGCTAAAAGCAAAAATAAGCCGCATTTCTTGCCGATGTACATTGGCAACCTCAGTAGCTATACAAATTCAAATGCATGCTTTATACAACCTCTTTCACAACAGATTTGATCTATTATGGGCAAAAAGGGAGGACGGTGTGAATGCAAAATAGCCTCTCATGGAAGTTACCCATCTCCAAACATTTTCGGATGGGATAAAAGGACAAGCTACTCGATCAACATCTTTTCTCAGACAACGAAATAAGCTGAAAGCAAAGTGAGGGAGGGGGACCATGATAAGCACAGCATGAAAATACATGAAGCAAAAAATAATTAACAATAACAGGTGATTCACGTATAGATTTTAAGTGATTAGTTCAGCTTTACCTTTAGGTTCTAACTTCGATATAGAGAATAGATGAATCCTATAACATCTGGTTCATCCCTAATGCAGATAGGGATGTGAACAAATTCAGAGTATCCAGATCAGGTCTTAATCCGTGACAATGGATATCAAATACCCTATCCATCTAGATAAAGATAAAGGTTCATATATTAAAATTAGAGTCCTCTCGGATTCATCCATATATGTATACATATTCAGATATTAAAATTAGTGTCCTCTCGGATCCATCCAGATATGGATACAGATTCATATAGTTGTCTCGGATATATCTGTGATCATATATTATACTCATGACTTATTTGTACTTAGTAACCATCATCCTTGATCATATTCACATATATATTTGCCCATAAGTCAGTGCAAACCAAAGTTTCGTTATTTTTGTCCATGTGTATGTATTCAACATTTATCATTTAACCAAATTTGGTCATTGTCCATATCCAATACATATTCGCCGCCTTTTCTTATGGATACGGATACTAAATTTCTTTTCCACAAGTTATTTGTATCTGAATTAGTATTCGGTAAGTGATTCCGGATATGGATATGTGAAAGCTCACATCCGATCCTTATCCAACCCATCTACCTCACTAATTGCAGGCATTGATTTTATAACAAGGAGAATTTATATCAAAACGATCAAATCCATGCACACATGTCATCTTTCATCAAAGTCATACATGTATTTAGTGCAATGCTGATACGATTTGGGGTCAAATCGTATTTAGGGCTGAATTTAAAAGTGGAAAAATGGATGACTCATCTAATTATTGCTAAGGTTAATCCCCCACTAACCCTAGCCGTCAAAAAGTGGAAAAATGGATGACTCATGTATTTAGATGACTCATCTTTCATCAAAGTTAATCCCCCACTAACCCTAGCCGTCACGGCTGTTTAATCTCAATTCTTCGATAATCAACAACTAAGGTTTTTGGGGTATTTATATGACTCATCTAATTATTGCTAAGCGCACACACCGTGACTTAAGCAATGACTAAAGATGCTACAAAACGAATAATAAACTAAAGAAGATAAAGTGGATAGCTCTAATCCTGGCTCGTGCCCGCTCCACGCGACGTGCCCGATCCCTGGTGCCTCCTCCTGTAGACGACCGCATCATTACTCCCCCCCAAAAAACGAACCTTGTCCTCAAGGTTGTAGTCTGAAAACTGAGCCCTGATGGTATCCTCCCGCTCCCATGTAGCCTCGTGGTCAGGCAAACCCAACCATCGTACCAGCACCTCCCGACCACCCCCCTCAGTGTGTCGTACCTGCAGAATATCCTGGGGCTCCATCGTCACCTCCGAGTCAGCTGTCAATGTCGATGGCAGAGTGGCCACCGGTGTCTGCGCTCCAATCGCTCGTCGTAACTGAGAGACGTGAAAAACTGGGTGTAAGGCAGATCCTGGGGGCAATGTCAGTCTATAAGCCACGGGTCCAATCCTCGCCTCTATCTGAAAAGGCCCGTAAACGAGCGCGGCCAGCTTCTCGTTACGGCGTCGGGCTAGTGACCTCTGCCGATACGGTCTCAGCTTCAGATAGACTCGATCTCCTACTGCAAACTCCACCTCTCTACGATGTGCATCCGCCTTGGCTTTCATAAGCTGCTGAGCCCTCGTCAAATGCTTCTTCAGCTCCTCTAAAATTCCATCATGCTCCTCGAGGTACTGATCCAACTGGGACACTGGGGTAGTCCCACGGCGATAATGGATCAGTGATGGTGGATCCCTCCCGTACAACACCCGAAATGGTGTCGTCTGTGCGGCGGAATAAAAGGAAGTATTGTACCAATACTCCACCCACGCCAGCCATCGATACCAACACCGAGGGCAATCCGATGCAAAATAGCGAAGGTAGGTCTCAACGCTCCTATTGACGACCTCCGTCTGTCCATCCGTCTGGGGGTGGTAAGTTGTGCCCCTCCTCAGAACGGTCCCCTGCACTCTGAACAACTCCCTCCAAAACTGGCTCATGAAGACAGTGTCCATATCTGATACTATGGAATCGGGGAACCCATGTAGACGCACCACCTCCCGCATAAACGTCGTAGCTACTGTCACTGCAGTGTAAGGATGTCTCAGCCCAATGAAGTGTCCATACTTGCTCAGTCGGTCTACCACCACCAAAATCACCGAGTATTCCTCCGACTTGGGTAGCCTCTCCACAAAATCCATACTGATCCCCTCCCAGACCTGCTCAGGAAGAGCTAAGGGCTACAGCAGCCCTGCTGGGGCCATGGCCAAGTATTTGTGACGCTTGTAGACATCACAACGGGCTACCATCTCCGCGATGTCCTTCTTCATTCCCCTCCAGTACAGCTCCCTAGCCACTCTCATGTACGTCTGCTGGACGCCAGAATGTCCCCTATTGCACTCCCATGGAACTCCTGAAAAATCAACGGAATGTGCACTGAAGCCCGCAGTATCACCAACCTTCCCCGATACAACAACCGCCGTCCCTCCATCGAATAGCATGGGTGCTCAGCCAACCCCTGAACCAAATCCTCTCGGACTCTAGACAACTCATCGTCGGCATCCACCTCCCTCCATAAAGGCTCCCAATCTGCTATCAGTGGTACTGACAAGGCTGCCAAGGACGTAACCTCCTCCCGCCGTGATAGTACATCCGCAGCCTTGTTCTCCAACCCGGGCCGATAGTGTATCTCAAACTTGTAGTCCACAAGCTTAGATAACCACTTCTGATAGTCTGCCGCCACCAATCTCTGCTCTAGCAAATATTTCAGGGACCTCTGATCCGTGCGCACAATAAATGGCCGCCCCAGCAGGTACGGACGCCATATCTGAATCGACAAAGCAATCGCCATCAGCTCCCTCTCATACATGGACTTCTGCCTCGTCCGTGATGACAAAACCTGACTAAAGTAAGCCACGGGTCGCTGATCCTGCATCAGCACTGCTCCCAGTCCGTACCCCGAAGCATCAGTCTCTACCACAAAGGGTCTGCTAAAATCAGGAAGAGCCAGTACCGGTACAGTCGTCATCGCCCCCTTCAGAGCCTCAAACGCCGCAGTCGCCTCCTCGGTCCACTGGAACCCATCCTTCTTCAACTGCTCAGTCAGAGGCCAGGCAATGGTACTGTAGCCTTGCACGAACTTGCGGTAATACCCCGTCAAGCCCAAAAATCTCCGCAACGCCCTCAGTGTAGTTGGCTGCGGCCAATCTAGCATGGCCTCTATCTTGCTCCTATCAGCTGCTACCCCTGCTGCTGAAACCACATGCCCCAAGTATTCCACCTTCGTCTGGGCGAACGTGCACTTCTTCCTATTGGCATACAGCTGGTGGGCATGTAGCTCCTGTAACACAGTCTCCAAATCTCGCACGTGCTCCTTCACTGTACAGCTGTACACCAATATATCGTCGAAGAACACTAGGACAAACTGCCGTAGGTAATGCTGGAATATCGTGTTCATCAACGACTGAAATGTAGCAGGTGCATTCGTCAACCCAAAGGGCATTACGAGGAACTCATAATGCCCCTCATGAGTCCTGAAAGCAATCTTCTGTACGTCATCTGCCTTCATACGAATCTGATGATAACCCGACTTCAGGTCAATCTTCGAAAAGATCGACGCCCCATGTAACTCATCTAACAACGTGTCTATCACCGGTATAGGAAAACGGACTGCCACCGTCTCCTTATTGAGGACACGGTAGTCTACACAAAACCTCCAGCTACCGTCCTTTTTCTTCACCAAGAGCACCGGGCTAGAGAACGGGCTAACACTCGGTCTATTCACTCCCGCCTGTAGCATCTCCCTGATCAATCGCTCGATCTCATCCTTCTGGACATGCGAGTACCTGTATGGCCGGACACTGACGGGCGCTACTCCCTCCCGTAGCACGATGGCGTGCTCGTGGTCCCTCTGCGGTGGAAGCCCCTGCGGCATCTGAAAGACGTGCACATAGCTGTCCAACAACTCCTCCACCTCTGGTGGCGCCCTCTGCTCATGTGCCTCTGCCCCCAACTCCTGATATGACACAAAATATGCCTCTCCTCCTACCGACACTGCCCGAGCCAAGGACTTCAAGAACGCTGCGCGACAACACAGACGGTGGTCCCCTAGCAAAATCACAGTCCTTTCGTCCTCCCGATACTCCATCCTAAGCATCTTTCAGTTGAACTTGGTGTCGCCTAATGTCTGTAGCCACTACATTCCCAATACCAAGTCAACCTTCTCCAGCTCCAGGGGGTAGCAATCTACCACCACCTGAGCTCCCTACACTGCCAGAATCACAGCCATGCAGACATCCCTGCTCTCCTCCCTCTGGCCGGTGCCCAAAATCACCCCAAAGGTTGCTGTCTCACTCACCTCTAGCCCCACCTGCTCTACCAACTTCCTGGAGATGAAGTTGTGGGTCGCCCCACTGTCTATCAATATCGTCACCTCCTGGTCTGCCAACCTGCCCACCAGCTTCATGGTGTGATAAGGAGTAAATCCTACCACTGAGCTAAGAGAAACCTCCACAATGTCCAAGTGCTGATGTTGTTCTGCCACAGCCTCCTCATCGAGTATAACGGTAGTATCTTCATCTTCTTCCTCCTCAGCCGCCACCCTCCAACTGTATGGCTCGCCCTACACACCGATGTCCTGGGGTGAACCGTTCATCGCACTTGAAGCACAGCCCCTTGGCCCTGCGCTCCTTCATCTCTGCCTAGGTCATCCGACGGGTCTGACTCCCCGTGCGGGTCTCCTGGACCGCCCCTCGAGCCGGTGTCAGTGCACCTGTAGGAGCCTTGGGTGCTGGTGCCGCTGGACTCCGAAAAGTCGACCCTCCCCAAGCTCCCCTCGCTCTCCTATCCTCTGTCAGCTTGTCTTCCACCTTCCTGGCTATCCTCATCATGACAGATAGACCTCTGGGCTCCTGAACTCGTAGCTCAGCTCGAATCTGTGGCTTGAGGCCCTTCAGGAAATTTCCCTCTAGGGACTCAGCAGAGACTCCCTCTACTCGGCTCGCAAGCTGCTAAAACTTCTCCACATACTCTCGCACTGTCCCCACCTGTCGCAGCGTGTACAACTGCTCAAACAGGTCGCCGGCCTGCGTCTCCTGGAACCTCTCCATAAGGCACTTCGTTAATTCTATCCAAGTGCTGATAGGTCTCTGCCGTTGGCTCCAACGGAACCATCCCAAAGCCTCCCCTCGAAGCACATCCCTACCGACTGCATCCTCCCCGTCTCAGATAACCCCACCACATCGAAGTACCTCTACGTCTTGTAGACCCAGGCGTCAGGATCCTTTCCCTCAAACAGGGACGTGGTCAACTTCCTCAACCGACTATTGTGGCCAGCATCGCCACGTGGGCCTCCTCCCCGATGTCCCTCCTGGTATCTCTGTCGTACCGGGCCCTCCAATCTCCATCTAGGTCGCTCCTGATGCTCATGTGCTCCCAAATCTCCTCTCGGGCTCTCTCAGCTGCCCGTTGCTCCTCAGCATCCCACGCATCTCCATCTCCACACTCCTCCTCTTGGAGGTTATCGGCATAGCGTGTGTACTCCGCATACTCCGGCACATGCCCCACATCCTCCCCGGCCCCCTGAAGTCTCCGTACATCCTCCTTGGCGCGCCTCAAGGCCTCCAACGCTCCATCCATGCCCAAGGGAAAACCGGAAGAACCCTGTCGACCCCCACATAGCCCCCGGGGGCTGTCGCAGCTGTGCGGGGCCCCTGGCGTGTCGCCAGGGCCCCGCCGGCCTCGTCCCGGCCCCGCCGACCCTCGTCGGGGGTCTGACGGGCCGCCAGACCCCCGCGGGGGTTGACGCGACCTTCTATGGGGCCGCGCGGCCCTGCGCGGCCCAGATCTGGTCCGCACAGTGGCGCGCGGCCTGTAGGAGGGGCGCGCGGCCTGTAGGAGGGGCGCGCGGCCCCTGGCGGTCTGCCAGGAGGCCGCCGCCCCCCAAAAAGGGCACCGCCGCCTGCCGTTTTGGTTCGTTGATCTTCCGGAACTTCACGATGCGCTGTTCTGGCTCCTCGTACGTCGGATCCCTTCCTTGATGCCCTAGATCTGAAGAAAGATTTAGATTTGTCGATGTCGAAGCCCTAATTTCAGATTCGGGGATGGTTGTTGACGAAAAGCTTGAAGGAGGTCTTGGATGTCGGTGGATTTCGCAAGCCCCTTCATCTCTTGATGAATGCCTCTGATCTCTCCTTGTAGCCCATCGATCCGCTTATTTACTTCATCAAGTTTGCCGTCGAACTTCTCCTCGACAAGCTCCGCCGCCGTCTTTGCCCTAGTTCCCGTCATTAGATCTTGAAGCTCTGATACCAAATTGATACGATTTGGGGTCAAATCGTATTTAGGGCTGAATTTAAAAGTGGAAAAATGGAAAAGAGTGGAATTTTTATTGAAATAACGAAGAACAATAAGATAGAGTTGATCTTTTCTGGAGAGATCGCTCCCTAACTTGAATTATAGGATCAAGTTTAATCCCCCACTAACCCTAGCCGTCACGGCTGTTTAATCTCAATTCTTCGATAATCAACAACTAGGTTTTTTGGGGTATCTATATGACTCATCTAATTATTGCTAAGCGCACACACCGTGACTTAAGCAATGACTAAAGATGCTACAAAGCAAATAATAAACTAAAGAAGATAAAGTGGATAGCTCTAATCCTAGCTCGTGCATGCTCCACGCGACGTGCCCGATCCATGGTGCCTCCTCCTGTAGACGACCGCATCAAATGCCTATCAAATATTACAGTAGACTACGTGGTGAATTATTAGAAAAAACAAGTTTTACTATCTATTTTAGGCAGCAAATGTAAGGTGCATATAACAAATATACGAGCATGTTTTGACAACAAGAGACAGCTAACATACCTGGCGAGCAACTTGCATTAATCGCCTATCATTTCGATGGAAGTCAGTAGCTACTGAGGGCTTTGGATTATCTGTTAAGACATTGGGTTTGTCCCCAGACTTCCTCTTTTCACTTATCTTCTCATGCAGAATGCTTTCATTCTTGCTATTCAAAGATCCCTTCTTCCTTGTCCTCTGGAACGTATATTTGAGAAACTTATCTTTTCCCACTTCTGGAAGAGCTTCACCGGATTCACAAGCTGGCCTAGCTTTAGAATTTGAATGACCTGCTGAAGACTTGTTTTTCATATGCAAAGCATCTGAATTTTCTTCTATATTCTGATCTGCAACTGTCGGCTTTGAGCCATCAAGTTTCAGAAGCTCTACTCCATTGTTCTGTCTAGTTCCGTTCAACAGAATGCCATCCTTTGTTTCAATTGTGCTTGGCAATGTCAGATCTTTGACATTATTTCCAAAATCTTTATTTTCCGCGTGATATGGAAAGCTCTGAGAAATTTCATTCCAAGAATCATCTTGATTTTGCTTCACGACAAACTGCTCCTTAGCAGTTCTGTTATTGCATGGAAATAACCCTGAAATTTCACTACCAGAAATTATATCCATGCCAAGTGCCCTATCTTCTGCACTTTTGCAGCATACACCAGATATTGGAGCAGAATGTGATTTCATAAGTTTGTGGGGTGGTTCTTCACTGATTGACTTTGTCGCAATGATTCCATAGTTGGTCGTAAAACCCTCACTGTCTGATGGTTGATGGGACCTTGCATCCTGATTATAAGAAGTTGCAGCATCTGTTGGTTTCACATAAATATATCTAGTTCTTGGTTTTCTTGGAGAGAATCTGCGGAAGTTAGCCATGCTGCTTTGTACTTGTCCTTCGGATTCAAATGAATTCCTTGCCTTCCGAGTCGCTGTGTTGACAATCTTAGCAGAATCTACAGAATGGGATCTTTCAACATTTTCATTCTCATAAACATTAGATACATTCATGAAATTGGGCGGCGGACCATCAATTTGCTCATTAGGCACTTTAACAGTCAGAACATTATGTTCAAATGCACGAATTCTCTGTGTACCCCCATTCCTGTAGAGCCCAGGTTCTTTGTTTCTCAGTATAATGGATGCCAGATCAGAATTGCTGCCACACTCTCTCTTGGCAAGGAGATGTTTCAAAGAGTTAGCTTGTGGTGCATTTCCAATGAAACAACAGTTGGTATCTTTATTCTTCTGAACTGTAGTAGTAGTACCCATGATGTCAATGGTAAATAAATTTTCAGGTGCTACTGAAGGATGCAGATTGGAAGCAGAAGTCGGTTGGCTCTCCTGGCATTTTTCATCATCTGAAGCGGCATGATCATTTGCCTTAAGTTCATGTAATAGATCAATTGAGTCATTTTTTCCTATCTTATGTTCATTATTTACCCTCTGCAACTCCTTTTTAAGAGAAGATATTGTTTGTTCTGCTTCATTGAGTTGGATTTCAAGTTCCTGAATTCTTTTCACCTGATTCAAATATGTCATTTCTGCTTCTTTGATCTGAAAAGACAAGAACGTGTCAGTTATCAAACTTAGAAGAATATGCATGTGTTTGTGTTTGTGTTTGTGTTTGTGTTTGTGTTTGCACATTTAATTATAGGGAACTCCAAGCTTCAATGTCTCAAAGTTTACTCTATAACTGGTTTGAGAAAACATCTCGATGCTGTTGTGTTGAGGCTGTATATAAGGAGCTGCACATGCTGAAATGGGCACATCATATGTTGTTGTCACACCAATCACACCTACTGCTTAAATGCTAACTTGAAATAAAGAAGTTGGTCCATGAATGCTTGATTATTACAAGAAATGGTTGACATTATATGCTTACATGGGTGTTGTTCGGTGTATGGATGGCTGTTTTTCTTTCATACATGTATTTAGAGCAGCGGCCTAGTCCTCAGGCATGTTCCATCCCCCTGCACTTCCACCGATCGTGGGGAAATTCCCTAGTGGAACCCCCATCGTGTATGACGGGGATAAATTTGGGACCGTTTACTTGGCAGAACAATGTCTTCCCCATTACATATACCTACCTACGCTAGATGCTTAATAAATGGAGCTTGATGTCAAAATTTCTACAAATAAATTCTTGTGAACTTTATATAGGATGTATCCAGAGAGGGATCGAGAGAATTTATATTGTTGGGAATGTGGTGAGGCCACCTAGTGGCATTTTTGTAGTTTTGGGCTCTACTGGCAAACTTGTAATTTTGGGAGTTGATGGCATTTTTGTAATATTAAGCAAATCAGCCCTTTATATTAAGAGTGATGGTTAGGGCTAGAGTTACGTGAAATTTGAATAAAAGAGAAAAAAGAATAGGAGTATATTAAGAGTAGATCTTGGAGAGTTAGCCTCTTATCTTGAATCAAATGGTAGGAGAGTGATTTCCTCTTTGATTGCAACCAATTATCTTGTATTTCCTTTCTATTATCTATAAAAATCATCTTTTTCCCTCAAATACTCTATTTTCTTCCACTCAAACTCTAGCCTTTCTTAACAAATTGGTATCAGATCAGTATGATCCTCATAGCGAAAACAAGATCGAAGGAAAAGTTCGAAGCTTTGGAGGAAAAATTTGAACGCAGAGTGAAACCCCTAAAGAAGCAACAAAAGATGTTATGGACTGAGATGGAAGAAACCAATGGAAGATTATCGGTGATGGATTCCATGATGAATGAGCAATTGGAGATCAATCATCATTCACGTCACGAGGATGGAACGCCAAAAGATGCCAACCTTGAGAGGAATCCCTCATATCCGGAGTAAAAGACGAGATCTTTGGCAAAGGGAAAAGAGAAAGTCGATTACTTTCATAAAGATCAGTCACCATGCGACGGCAATCAAGGCAAAAGGTGAATTTTTTTGTTGACAATTGGAAAAAAATGCATCCAAACGGGGGTCCAATGTTAGATCTACTCAACTCCGACGGCTACAGCATAGATTTACAACAAAAAGAGCCATCTTTGAAGACTAAATGGTGGAAAGTCATTAGCTTTGGAGCCGATACACCACCAAAAGACGGCGAATGGCACGATTGGGAGCTAAACCCCCCACCGCAACCATGGGGGATGGGACGGCTTCGGTAGAAGCAACGGGAGGGCCGACGGTCCCACAATCCAAAGATCTGTTGGCTGCGGGCCCTTTCTGGACATCCTAGAAGGGTGCGAAAGCCGGGCGCCTGCAAAAACCCTCAATCTAGGGGCGGCGCCCCCCTTTCGCTCGCTCCAAATGTGTGCGAAGCCTGTGAGACTACCAGGCCTTTTGCATGCCCAGTCACCCCGCCTTGGGTCGCACGAGGCCTGGGAAGGGGCACAACAGGTGGGCGACCCCCTGTTGGCCCTCGGCGGCCATTTCCGGTCACCAGCGGGTTGCCAGGGGCCTGTCGATGGTAGGGCAGGTCGCTGGAGGCCCAAAGACCTTCCGGCTGACTACCAAGCCCCCTGTGGGCCTCCGTTCACTGTCGAAGAGGCTTTAAGACTACCACATGGGGCTGATTATGCCGGCGAAGACATTTTCGGTCATCGACGGCTCATCTCAGGCCGTGATGACCCTCGAGCAAGATTTGGCGACGAAGGGGGGCCCTACCAAGGCTACAAGAAGGATGAAGAGATCCAAATTGGGGTTAAAGAGGATGGAGAAACGGCGGCGCTAGACAATTTTCCTATGGAGAAGTAGGAGGACGAACATGGGTTGATGGAGGGGCTTTGCACGATGAATATCAACCACCTCACGTCAGCCAACCGAGGAGAAGAGCAAGACCGGTGGTGTTTAGCTCCGAGAGCTGGGTCTAGAAGCTTAAGTTGTCAGTCTTCGAGGGGAAAGATCCATATGGGTGGGTTTACCTTGCGAAGAAATATTTTGCGGTAAACCGCCTAACTTAGGAAGAGAAATTGTGTGCATTCAGCGTCTGCTTAGAGTGGAAGGCGTAGTCCCGATACCTGAGGAGACAACAATGGCAGCGTGTGTGATCGTGGGAGATGTTCAAGGACTGCTTATTGTACCGTTTCCATGCCACCCAAGGCGTCGATCTACACAAGCAGCTCCTTGGCCTTCGGCATGATGGCACAGTCTGAAATTTCAGAGAGAGATTCGAATCGCTTGCAGGTCAGGTAAGAGAAAACCCTGAGGCGATGTTGGAGGAAAGTTCAGTGTAAGGACTCGGGCATGGCATACGAGCTGAGCTCCGCTTATAGACACCGAGTGGATTGATGAAGACGATGGACATGACCCAGTTGGTTAAAGTTAGTCTCATCACAGGACGGGCCAAAGAAGCAAATAGCGGGGCCCCATTCCGCCAGTATGCTGTCGAGAAGACCCAAAAGCCCCAGCCAACGATGGGTCTGACAAGACAAGAGAAGACAGGCGAGTTCCCGTCCGACGGTAAGTACAAAAATATCATGCAAGAGGAAATCATGGACAGACGTGCTAATGGACTATGCTATCATTGTGGCGAGAGGTTCCGACCGGGACATCATTGTCGGGATCGTGTGTTGCGAGTATTGATCATCGAAAAAGATGAGGAAGCAGCCACCGGAGAGGAAGAGTCGGAAGGAGATGAGCATCCTCATTTGGAGTAGCGCATCCACAGATTTCATACACCACCTTGAGAACAATGTGGTTCTTCGGGAGGACGGAGTAATGTTGGGAATGAGATGTGGCTACCTAGTTGCTTTTTTTGTAGTTTTGGGCCCTAGTGTCAAACTTCTAATTTTGGGAGTTAATGACATTTTTGTCAATATTGGGCAAATCAGTTCTTTATATTAAGAGGGATGGTTATGGTAGAGTTACATGAAATTTGAAGAAAGAAGAAGAGAGAATAGGAGTAGATTAAGCGTAGACCTTGGAGAGTTAGTCTTTTATCTTGAATCAAATAGTAAGAGAGTGGTTTCTCTCTAATTGAAACCAACAGTTGTGTATTTCCTTTTTTATTATCTATAAAATCATCTTTTTCCCCAAATCCTCAAATTTCTTCCACTCAAACCTTAGCCTTTCCTAACATACCCTGGCCTTTCCTAACATATATATGCTTGAATTTTCCCATCCTATCGTTAAAATTCTTTTTATTGCTAAAAAGCTAGCTGAACTAAATATTTCAGTATAGTAGCTCCCCAGAAATTGTAATTGCCTTAAAACGCCCCCTAAGTACAGTTAGTAACTTAGTATTGTATTATAACTGTTCACAAGAGTTTCTTTTACAATAGTAATGGTGTAATATATGTGTGTATTGATGTGCATAAACACCTAAACTCACTAAAAATTCGATCTCAATCTAAAATTACACTTAATATTGTCTGTTTTAAGGAAAAGATTTGCATTAATACGACTGCAAATGTGGAAAAGGGCAACACAAGAGTTAAATTATGCAGCCAAGAACCTGTTAGAGATACGTCTCATTCCCATATTAGGCCTCTAACACTAGCACATTTGTTAGAGACTTATCACATACTAGGCCTCTAACAATAGCCTTGCTAAAGACATAGCCCATACTAGCCCCATAACACCGGGCTCACACCAAATTGTTAAGTATTAGCTAGCATCCAACCTAAAACTAATTGGTATTAGGTGGATGCCCTCTAATACTTATACATTATATTTTCTCTTGTTCTTTCTAATGTGGGACTAATTGGGATCCTAACATATCACCACGCTTCCGCCAACCACCATCCACGGCGGCCCACTCTGGAGTGTCCACTCTAAGTAGACCACTCTGGCCATTACCAGGTCATCCCTTCTTAGGTCGCTCCTTTCTCAAGTCGCTCCTTTCGCTTCCGACAACCACCGTCCACGTCGGCTCTCTGTGGTGCCCACTCTAAGTGGCCCACTCTGGCCTTTATCAGGTCGCCACCTCTTTGGTCGTCCTTTTACCGGGTTGCACATTCCGCTTTCGACAACCACCGTCCATGGCGACCCACTCTGAGGTGCCCACTCTAAGCGACTCACTCTGGCCTTTACCAGATCACCCCCTCTTAAGTCGCTCCTTTCTCAAGTCGTCCCTTTCGCAACATGGGTCGTATCATGGTGCTTGCTCTGATACCATTTGTTAAAGACTCATCCTATACTAGGCCTCTAATACTAGCTCATTTGTTAGAGACACATCACATACTAGACCTCTAACAGTAGCTTTGCTAAGGACCTAGC
Source organism: Scilla litardierei (assembly GCA_030789695.1). Lineage (NCBI taxonomy): Eukaryota > Viridiplantae > Streptophyta > Magnoliopsida > Asparagales > Asparagaceae > Scilla > Scilla litardierei. The sequence goes on along the minus strand of CM061134.1, from coordinate 217,978,107 downwards.
CAATACTACGCCCATAACACTGGGCTCACACCTAATTGTTAAGTATTAACTAGCATCACACCCAAAACCAATTGGTATTAAGTGGAGAGGCCCTCTAATATTTATACATTACATTTTCTCTTGTTCTTTCCAATGTGTGACAAATTGGGATCCTAACAGAACCATTGTACTGATTAGACAGTATAAGTGGCTCCATAAGTTGAGTTGCCTAACAGAATTTAGCATGGCTTGTGTTGATGTTGCGGCCGGTAATTGGAAGAGGGGCATTTGGGTAAAATGACATTTAAGGGGTGTTTTGCTATTTAAAGGGGGTTGAGCCGGCCCTAATTCTTATGCGAAAATTTGAGAGAGTATTTTATTTTATCCCTTAGATTAATTGTATTAGGATTTCGGCTTTTCCCCCTAGGTTAAGAATCGTCTTCTAGTTATTAGTTAGCGAGTAGATTATTGTATTAGTGTTCCTTTTTAATTGTGAGATCTGAAATTCCAATAAAAATCCCATTTTTATCTTCAAATCCCTAGCAAATCGCATCAATTGGTATCAGAGCGGTTGATCCATGGCAAACACGCGAGCAACGGAGCGGATTGAAGTCTTGGAATGGAAGGTTGAGCGGATTGAAGCCCAAATCAGTAAGGGTTTCATCGATCTAAGGAAAGAAGATGCGGAGATGGCCGCGGAGATCCGGAAGGAGATGAAGGAAAATCAAGAGAAGACGGAGGCCAAGATGAAAGAGATGAAGGAGATGACGGAGGGAAAACTATCGGAATTGACGGAGGCCATAGCGGCGTTGACCGCTCATCTCATCCCAAAGGCGGATCCAAGCAAAAAGGAGCCACATTTGGCGAAGGACAAAGGTAAAAAGGCAATTTTTTTTGAAGATGAACCGGATCTAGACGACGATGGAGGGTTTGACCAAGGAGACAACGCGTGGGGGACCCACCAAGACCACGCGCCGCCGCGCCGCGACGACACAAACCAAGGAGGGGGGGTTCCGGCCAACCGGAACACCCCAGGGTGGCCGCCGGCCCCCCAGGTACATCTGGGGGGACCGGCGAACCCCCTGGGGGGCGGCGGCAGGCCGCCAGGGCCTTGGGAGGGGCGGCCGCACCTGCCACCCCCCCTGGCGGCCTCGGCAGACTCTGCCGCCGCCGCCTGGGGCCCGCCGGCCCACTTCCAGGGCCGGCCGGCCCAGGCGGCGGCCTGGGGGGCCTCGGCCGACCCCAGAGGGGGGATCCGAGGCCCGCCCGACCCCTGGTGGGGCCCACTGGCCCCCCAGGACGTTCAACAGATGATTTCGCAGGGTCCCCGACCCCCGGGGGCCCCACCCGAGGTTCGTGGAGCGCAAATTGGGGGTTTTCAGACTTTTGGGGGACCCAGCGGAGGATTGCAGCAGGGCGGAGGGCCCCACCAAATCACAGGAGGCCCGTCGACTCAGCCCCCACCCTTTGGGGGAGTGACGGGAGATTGGAGAGCGTACCAGGATCCTCCAGGAGGCCACCAGGCGGAGTTTGGGCATCATCAGGGAGACTGGCAAGGGCACGGAGCAGAGGGAGGCTACCGTGATCGGACTGAGGCTTATGTTCCAGACAGGCGACAGGGATACCAGCACAGGGGAGGATTCCAGCTGCAGGAGAGAGGTGGATTCGCTGGCGAGAGACGTCTGAGGAAGTTGGAGGTGCCTGTTTTTGAGTGAGGCGACCCAGACGACTGGCTGTACCGGGTGGAGAGGTACTTGGAGGTGTCCGATGTCCCAGGGGAGGATTGGCTACGAGCGATAGGGGTCTGTCTGGAGGGAGAGGCTTTGGGCTGGTTCCGTTGGACCGATCAGCAACGGCCTTTTCAGACCTGGGCTGAGTTTACGACGCTCTTGACAGAGCGGTTTGGAGGAGGTCCGGCTGGCGGCGTGTTCGAGAGACTGTACTCGCTGAAGCAGGAGGGGAGCGTGGGAGATTACATCAAGAAGTTTGAGTCGCTCTGCCACCGAGTTCGGGGAGTCTCTGAGGAGTCTCTGGAGGGCTGTTTTATGAAGGGGCTGAAGCCCACGGTGCGGTCGGGGCTGAGACAGTTTCAGCCCGTTGGTCTGCGCGTGATGATGACGCTGGCCAGGAAGGTGGAGGATCACCAGGAGACAGAGCGGAGAGCCCGCGGGACGTGGGGAGGCTCTACCTTTCGAGAGCCGGATCCTGGAGGAGGACAAAAGGGGGCCGCAGGAGGGGCAACACCCACTGACGGCTCAGTGGTTACCAAGGAGAAGGGGATGGAACTACGACCTGGGGGACAGACACGAAGAATGACCGAGGCAGAGATTCGAGACAAACGGACCAAGGGCCTGTGTTTCAAATGCGACGAGAAGTTTACTCCTGGGCACCGGTGCGGGAATCGTACTCTTCAGATCCTGATAGTGAATGACGAAGAAGAGGGAGAAGAGAGTGTGATAATGTTGGAAGCTGGCGTGGACGATGATCAGGAGCACCTGCACGTGGAGTAGCGGAACATACCCTTCACGCACCACCTTGAGGACAAGGTGGTTTTTCCGGGGCGGAGTAGTGTTGCGGCCGGTAATTGGAAGAGGGGCATTTGGGTAAAATGACATTTAAGGGGTGTTTTGCTATTTAAAGGGGTTGAGCCGGCCCTAATTCTTATGCGAAAATTTGAGAGAGTATTTTATTTTATCCCTTAGATTAATTGTATTAGGATTTCGGCTTTTCCCCCTAGGTTAAGAATCGTCTTCTAGTTATTAGTTAGCGAGTAGATTATTGTATTAGTGTTCCTTTTTAATTGTGAGATCTGAAATTCCAATAAAAATCCCATTTTTATCTTCAAATCCCTAGCAAATCGCATCAGTTGACTAAGGGAGAAACGGGAGGAAGAGAAAGTGGGAATTAGCAACATACTGTTAATAACTACCTTGACTGTTTTATCCCGAGCTTCTGATGCCACATCCTCATCCTTCCACTACCAATAACGCATTCACATCAGACGGGATCATGGTGTGATTCGCCTCAGCAACATGTGTTGACAAATGGAATGGCTAAACCCCAAATGCGAGCTCTAGCGTATGCCTTCTTCCATGCATCAGATGCACCGAAGGTGTGGCAACAGCCACAGGTGGCAACAGCCACAGGTGGCAACAGATTAGTAGGGAAGGATAACAGACCTAGTCTCAGCTGCATTGCTATCCTTTTCTTCTTCATCTTGTTTATCACCTCTAGAACACAACAGGTTTGTAGGCATCCTATTAAACTTGTTGGAATAGGATGCAATCTTTCTTGATGATTAAATTAAATGGAACTCTAGCTTTAAATTATACCATACTTGCATCCAACCAATAAAGACTTTCAGATAGGGTGTTTGTTCGTCAAATCAAGATCAATCAAACTTTGTCATGAGTTGCAAATTTGCCTCAGTCAACATCGGAGTTTCTCAGTTTGTACTTTGTCATGAGTTGCAAATTTGCCTCAGTCAACATTGGAGTTATCGATTTGCAAATATGGTTCCGTCAACATTGGAGTCCCCAACTTTATACTTTGACTAAGAGGTTACGTAGGTTGTGTGTGTGTCAGTGGGTTTTTTGGTTGGGGGATCGATTGGGATTCACTTGAGAGTATCAAAAAAGCAGAGTCTACACCCCCAAAATAAATTTTGACAACCCCATTTAAAAATATATTAAGTTTGATGTGATTTAATTCATTTAAGCTACTAATAAATTAAATTTCAAATGATTTCAATATGTTTCTGTTAGGATTCACGCAAATCTGATATTAAAATAATATTAATTGGAATAAATAAAGATAATTGGATACAAGAAAGGTGTATCCTCCTTCCAAGACGCCGATAAAAAGACGTCAGCACTCTTTAATCTAGATCTACCTAAGGATGCTCAAGAGAATTATCAATCATCAAGCATGCCTACAAATGACGGCTAGCCCAAATTTAAATAGGAAACCCCTCCTCCTAAACAATGAAAATAAGAAAAAGACCAAAAGGCCCTTAAGTCGGCCTCCCCCTCTTGCGCACGTGGCTTGGGCACTGGCTCGGGACCCCCTTCAAGCCGTGGGTCTAACACTACTCTGCCCCTGAAAATCCACCTTGTCCTCAAGGTGGTGCTTGACATCACAGGCGGTGCTACTCCGAGGAGGAGCCGTCATCACCTCCGACCCCTTCGTCCTCTACATCATCATCATCGTCTGCCTCTGCTATCAACACTTGCAGCTTGCGACTCGCACAGTGGTGTCCGGGAGTGAAGCGCGCGTCGCATCTGAAACAGAGCCCTTTTTGCCTCTTCTCCTCATCTCCGCATCGGACATCTTTCGGAATTGGCCCCTAGCCGGTGGTGGGTTGTTCTACTCCTCGTCTTCTCAAACCCCATCTGATCTGCCTCATTAGTGACTCCGGCTCCGCCTGCTTCAGACAAGGTGCCCCGCTGTATCTGCCCACTGTAGTTGCTCCTGCCTCTCCTATCCTCAGTCTGGGAGTTCTCTACCATCTATGCCATCTCGATGACCTCTGAAAGTCCCCAAGGCTTGTAGGGTCGCAAGGCGGCTCGAAGACTGGGTCTTCGCCCCTTCAGGAAGGTGTCCTCCAGCGACTCGTCAGAGACGCCATGTACTCTCTCTGCCAAGGTCTCGAACCTCTCAATGTACTCCCGCACATGCCCCTCCTGTCTGAGGGCATACAGCTGCTCGTGAAGGTTTTCCAAACGGGGATCTCTGAACTTCTCCAACACGAGGTCCTTCAACTCCTCCCAGCATCGAATCTGTTGTCGCCTCTCCTTCCACTAGTGCCATCCCAAAGCTCTCCCCTCCATGCAAATAGCGGCTGCCTCCAACTTCTGAACATCCGTCATGTGATGTGCTGTAAAGTACATCTCCGCAGTGAACAGCCAGGCACGTGGATCCTCTCCTCTGAACAGAGGCATCTCCAACTTTCTCACCTTGTAATCTCCCTCAAAGTATCCCTAATCAGGACTCCCCTCAGTACGGTGCTGCGGGCGATAGTGCTGCCGCCTCTCATCCTGGGTCTCGTATTGTCTCGGTGGTACTCCTCCGCGGTCCTCATAGTCCACTCGGTGACCTCCACGCCTACCTTCATAGTCGTCACATCCCGCGTCATCTTCAAATTCAGCCACATAACCTCCCCCGCCATCGTAGTGCCCATGTCCCTCTCCGAGGTCAAAATCACCACCGAAATCACGATCCGGGTCCTCCAAATAGAGCTAAAAACCCCTCTCAAATGGCTGTTGTCGCCCACGCTGCTCTTCGGACGCGTCGGGGACCCGCCAAGGCTCGGGAAAAGGGCCTCGGAAGGCCTAATGGGCCGCGGGACCTGGGCGCTGCTGCCCAGGGCCCCCGTGGCCTTCTACCAGGCCCGCGGTGGCCTGGCGGTGCTCGCCCATGCCCACGCAGGCCTGGCGATGCTCCTCCGGCCCCCGCGGCTGAGGGGGGGCCCGCCGAAGGCTGTCGGGGACCGGCGTGGGTTCGCCGGCCCCTGGCGATACTGAGGGGGGCCGCCGCCCCCTTGCCGATGTCCAGGGGCTCCGCGGGGACCCCCTCTGCCTTGCGCCAATCTGGGAGGCGACTGCTAGGTTGGCCGGCCTCTTTTCTTGTCTCTTCCGCCCTTCGCCGCACCTCCTCGCGATAATCCTCCCTTTCCGGCTCCTCGTCTTCATCTTCGTCAATTTCCTCCACCTCGAAGAGACGATCCTAGTCAAAAATCTCTTCTTTCTTCTTTCCCTTCTCCAAAGGTGTCGTCTTTGACGTCGATTTAAAGTTTCCTTCGCCGCGGTTGCTCGCCGACCCTTGGGAGAGAAGCTTTGTCAATTGTTTCCCTTGTTTGGATTGATTAGCCGCTAATAGGTTGATGAAATCCGCCAACGCCTTCATCGCCTTTATCGTCTCTTCATGTGATTTTTTTGCCCCCATCAATTTCTCCCATGAGTTTTTCCTCCAAGGCGTCGATTTTATCCTTCAATCTCGTTGTCAGCGCCGCCATGGATCGAGATGCTCTGATACCAAATTGTTAGGATATACGCAAATCTGAAATTAAAATGATATTAATTGGAATAAATGAAGATAATTGGATACAAGAAAGGTGTATTTTCCTTCCAAGACGCTGATAAGAGGACGTCCGTACTCTTTAATCTAGATCTACCTAAGGATGCTCAAGAGAATTATCAATCATCAAGCATGCCTACAAATGACGGCTAGCCCTAGTTTAAATAGGAAAACCCTCCTCCTAAACAATGAAAATAAGAAAAAGACCAAAAGGCCCTTAAGTCGGCCTCCCCCTCTTGCGCGCGTGGCTTGGCGCCGGCTCGGGCCCCCTTCATGCCGTGGGTCTAACAGTTTCATCCATACATCAAGTGGCAACAAATTAGCAAATTCTGAGATGTTGATTTTATAGTCACTTTTTACCTGCATAGAACAACAGATCGAAATTATTTGAATTTTCAATAGTTTAAATGTGTTAGATCACATCTAGTGAACAGATTTTAATTTTGGGTGTCAATTTTAAATTTGGTCCTATATGATCCGTATGTTGGATCATGTGTGACCTAGCTTTTAAGTCTATGTGCTTCCAGTGTGTGTCATGGCTGTTAAGTCTATATGCTTCCAGAATCACAGGAGGCTGATCTGCTATGTACCCGCATCTAGAGGTTAAATCATCCATATATCAACTATTTTCTCCCACAGTGTGTCCATAGAAGACTGTGCATTTGAGTTCTCTGCAACGTTTCACTTTTAGGAGCACGGATAAATAATAGCTGTACTAGAGGGAAAACCATTAGCGCCATTTTCCCTTTAATGTATTTCATGAGGCTGCAATATAAAAAAGAGCAATCATGATGGCTGCTTTCATCTTTCACATCATTTTCTTTTGGATGAATAAGATCTAATTGTAAAACAGTCTTGACTCTTGACATTATTTACCTAGTTGATTTCTATTATCATCCATCTTCCTCCTTGGCTACCAATAGTGCATACGGAATATATCAAATAATTTTTCTTCATCATTAAGACAGCTTAAGCAAGGGCTTGCACATGTAGATAACCCTCGCCGTGCACACCAAAACAATCCAACACGCGCGCGCGCGCGACAGATACCAGATCTCTCTAAGAGCACATCCCCTAAAGCATTAACTTCGTGACTTAACCGACTAGAGTGAAAAGATGCAGATTCTAAGATCTCCACTAGCAGTTGCATTAAGCATCAAACAATCTTCCGGCAGACTTACATCTAGAGATGCCCATTATATGGAACGTAATTCTACCAGCATCAGTGACTTAAAACTTCACTCATGTGATTACTCGTATCTCTCATCCAGCAAAGGACTATTATAGCTGTAACTCTAAACTCTTGATGGCCAATTTATCTATTGTGTGCCTCATATTCCAGATTACTTATTGTACGTATGTTTAATACATGAATCAATTAAATTTCCATTCTTTTATTCTCATCTACCCTTAATCCCTGCAAAATCCATTTTACATGCATAACATGATATCCATAGTAATGGAGGTCTTCATCTGCAACATCAACAATCACTAGCATACTAAGTTTTCTTTCCACCCCAAATATAAAGAGATATCTTATTTTGTTTCCATATTCATGCTAGCTCACTTTTGATGCCAACTTGCCGTCAAGGAAATATCTTCATTAGAATTGACATACATGGCTTTGGGCATTTTTATTTAAAAGAATATGCACTACCATTTCTCGACACTGCATTTTTAAAAAATTTGGCCATGTCGGGCACTCAAAATCTGGGATACTTTGGGACACTATGACACCCGTGTCGACCAATCAGACACGGCACATATAATGAAGAACAGGAGAAATATGGTCTCATTGTAAGGAAAGAATTGGAATGAACAATGAGAAAGAATCCAGAGGAGAATACATGCAGAATAGAAAGAGCAAAATTTTGTTCTGTTTATTTACTACCATAGTCATCCAAACCTATGTGATGCTCTGTTTCCTCCTAGGTAAAAGACATGGTAATTAAAAGTAGAATAAAGAGAGCATATTTCTTCTCTAAGTATGATACACATATAAGTGTATGTGTCATGACACTTTAGGACACTTGCACAATTGACACCCACATCCCATGTCCAGGCAACACTGTTACCATTAGAACTATATATACCATGTCCAAGCAATCATTAAAATGAAAATAATTAGAACACTATATTTCCGTTTAGTTCTGTTTTTCCATTCATGTCCAATCTTGTAATGCATGAAAAGGAAAAAGGAACATATGCACATGTCTGGCTGATAGCAGTAAGTATTTGATTAGTTCTGTTTTTCCATAAGCCATAGCCTAACATAATTGAGCATGCACCAGCTATCTAAATCAAACATGAACAAAAATGTACTTCAAACAAATCAAAATTCAGGTCCAATTTAGGCAGTTCCTGCCATTTTTGGACCTAAGAGAAACTTAGAAACTAAAAATTTTATAAATATACATGTTTGATCAAAGTTTTTTATTATGTAATACTTAATATATTTGGGAAGTTCAAAATACAAGACAAGATTATTGTAAGAGGTGTATGCTCAACCGAAAGGAACTAGGCTTACAAACTCAGTTGAATGTGGGCCAATATGCTTTAAACTCATATTGACTCAAAAGGATTAACCTTTTTGAGTCATGATCCTAGCATATTTAACCACATATCCATCATTTATTTTAACCAATGTGGAATTAAACATACTTTCGAAATCCTTTCTCATACCACCGGTTAATTACATGAAACAATGTGAGACACAAATCCTAACAAATCTTCACATTCGCTTGTATCCGCTCATACTCAACCAAAAAGAGATAATATGTCATCAGAATTATATAAACGAATCAGATGAAACCTAGAGCCAAAGTGTAACAACACGCAGACGTTGCAGAAGAACCAAGTCACGCCATGTGACAAGTCATATCGCACACGCTTTGCCAAAGTGTAATAGCACAAGTAACCAATGACGAGATGTGGAGACATCACCTTAAGCCTAAACAACCACATGCATAGTGTCTCGAAGCACATGGCAATTTATGGAGGTTCTACCTAAAGCCCAAATAATCAAGTGCACAAATCCAACAAGCATCCTTGATAAATGTCTGTAAACCCATGAGCTCTGATACCAATTTATACGAGTGGTAACCCTAACAGAAATGAACTAGAAGGAACTCGACTTATGACCTTTGATATATGAGTCTACTATATTTGAAACTTATTCACTCAAATGGATTACCTTTTTGAGGTCATGAGTCATATCATATTTAACCATACATCCATTCTTTATGTTGACTAATGTGAGACTAATTACATTCTCTAATTCCTTTGTTATACAACCCCCTTAATTACACGAAAGGATGCGAGACATAAACCCTAACAATTATAAATACCTACAAAAAATTGCCAAGACCATTAATCAAAAAAATCATTATAAATAGTTTACCCTTAAAATCCTAACCCTAAAAGACGGAAGATGATTAAAGGTTCAAAAATCCAGATGACCTAGGAAAAAATAGAATTTACACTAAAAGAACAAAATGCTAAAAATAATCCAACAATCGAATTCGTAATTAATTGTGCAAGGGTGGCATAGACCGTGATTGCCGGATAACAGATTTGAATCCGGACCAAAATTTAGAGTTCAGGTCCTTATAATTATACCAATAACAAATTGGGTAGGTATAGATTCTAGAAATATATCACATTCATTATGGGTCCTTAAGGATGCAAGCCAACAACCCTATTTATAATTTTCTAGTTTTGTTTGCCTATTCAATTTAAAGTGCTTGTCGTCCCCCAATATATTGGACTATTTGATCGATCTAATATTTTCTGAATAATAAAAGTAAACCCCTCTCTATTAAGAAAGCAAACATATTTAGATATTTTTAAATATTGATCTTTGTTTGTTGATTTTTAATGAAAATCATCATGCATAGAGGTAAATTCTGTATTTTAGACCATCTGAAACGTGAATTGTCTTGTGATTGATTGTTTGATTTGGATCCCCGAGTGGAGTCTATGTATCGTAGTGGGCTTTCATCCAATGGTGAAATCATGATGTGGAACTAGGAGGATCCAATCCAAATTCATACGATTGACAGCCAGAGTGGCGCGGGGCAGCATGCTCTTAGGAGCTCTGCCTTAATGGTTGATAGTTATTTAACCCTAAAACACGAGCAAAATATGAAGAAAAAATGAAGGGAAAAACTGATATTATTCCAAGGTTGAAATTTCTCAGAAACTAAAACTGCTCAGGGAGAAAAGCAGAGCTTGTTTTCCATCCTTTCAAATTACATTTAAACTTTGTTTTGATTATTTCGGATTATTCGGAAATATCTAAGGTTGTTTCTTAATCTATTAGAAAGAGGTAAGTGACATGACAGATTAATTGTCCTATGTGCAACTCAATCTATGAGGTTTCCAAGCAGAACCCTGACCAATTTAATTGTCTTTTGAGTCTATATGATGAAGCTCTGACAATTGACTTTTGCACGAGGTAAACATCATTCTGATTGAGCCATCAACTGGTGAGAAAGACTCTGCAAACCACATGAAAGTACGCTTTCATTTAGTAATTTATTCTAATTAGATGGGGAAAAGCATACAATCATGCACGTCTCTTCACCAGTAACATATAAACCTTTTATTACCAAATTACAATCAGCTATAAAACGTGACCAAAAGTTAAGAAAGATTCAGAAAAGATGTGACCAATTTTAGGAGTGGCTAGTAGCCTGATTATTTCATTAAAATCCTAATTCAATTAATAAAACCTTAATTCGTTGGCAGGTAGACAGATCTGCTATCCTGATCATGCAGTTGAAGCCCTAGCAATAAAAAAAGAAACTACCTAAATCCTATTAAATCATGAGATAGTTCAATAAAAAGTTAAGACGATGTGTTCTAAGGAATACCATTCATATTTGCAACATACTTAATAGCCAAAGATCAAAATAGGACGACAATGCAAAACCCCATAGTTGCATTAGTAATATGAAGAAATATGTGCAAGGCTACTATATACATGTGCTTCAGATTAACACATAAATAATGAAGTAGAGATCCATAGAATATATGACCGTACAGTATTCCGGAGTATACATGTCTCTCTAAAACATCCTTGAAAATTATATAAGTTGATAGTAACATCAACCATGTCTTATAAGTCACTATATTGGGCAAATGGAAAATAACATGGTTCTAGAAAATGGAAATAGCTGGAATCAGACTATTTATGATGGACGGATGGTAATTTACTGAAGGACAAAATAAGAAATAAGTGCATTTAAAAGGTTGCTCCCATAAGTAGAAGGGATAATCATGGGAAATGGTTTAGACATATGCAATAGAGCTTAATGAGCATCAGTCAGGATAAGTGATACACTAATATGCTTGAACTGTCAGAACTAGGCTGACAAAGAGCAGTGGAGAACAATGTAATAGTTGATAAAATCAGCTAAGATAGTAATCTATTATACATTTGAGGAGGTTGTCTCATGTGACGTGTTTGTCTCATGTGGCAATCAAACAAGCATGCCACATGGAATACAACCTCACTCCTCACACAAAAATCCACATGCCCACTATTTATTGTTCTAACATTGCCCTTTGAAATATCCAAAGGACACCCCCAAAACCATCCTTTTTTTCCATATTTTCAGGTTTGCCATTCTGCCTTAAACATCCAAGAAACCCATCCTCGGCCAGCTTAATTACAGGTTTGTCATTGTGCTTTTTTCACTTTGCCTCCCTCCCGGTTTTTTACGTTTTAACCCTTGCTTTTTCCACGTTTACCACAGACAATACGCACACTAACATCCACTCTTCTCTCTCTTTTGTCACTGTGTGTGGGCCAAGCGTCATGTGGGTGAGTTTTTTCGGGGTTCCCGTGAACTATGTGCACTGGTTATTTCTAGTAATCTTATAAAAAGGAGGAACGTTACTAGGCTTAATGGGCTCAAAAAGTATGGGCTGAACGCTTACTGCTGTCAATACCAAGGGTCATATATTGTTTTAAACAAGAAAACAAGTGGTTAGACACATTGAAATGTTTGGATAAGAATTAAAGCGCAACGCAATGTGTAGCCATGTACAAGCATATTTACATGTGGTTAGCTGCTTTTAGGATGGAAACAAACTTAGATGAAACATTTAGTCTTTCACTATCATATATGTATCCACTCAATCAAGTCCTGGTTAGAGTTTTAAAATATGCTAGCCGGGTCTAAGCTCCCGCCTAATGGATAGGAAGAAAATTCAGTTATTGAAGCACCATGCAATTTCAACCATTAAAGCATACAGTTGAGAGCCTTTTGTTTTTTTTTTCATTTTCTTTTAAAAGGCCCATCTTCCATTGTCTAAGAAAATTGGTACATATATGAATTGAATATATGCATATATAGTATCTACTTCAGTTATGTCATGACTACATGTGATGGTATTAGCACAAAGATTCCATGTTCAAAAACTTCGAATGACAGGTGATGAATGAAACAAGTCACAAGCTTATATATTCCTTATATGTGTTCATGTAGGTAGACGAATAAAGGCATATATCTTGCAGTTGTGCATCACATCTTCTTTGAAGATAAGATTGAGTATCAAATTCACCATTTGGAAATTTTTGCATGTTAAGAAGAAGAAAAGAAATATTTTGTATTGCTTGATTCTCTTGATTATGCTTACAAGAGATGAACCCATATATATATACTACATCCATCATTATTGAACATAGAAGCCAAAGAGGCATTCACTAGAACCCAAGAGACACACTAAACACAAGAACCAAAGAGGCACTTGGACAAGATGCAAAGAGTCAACTCTATTCTCTAAGCATTGTAATTAATATCTTAACACTCCCCCTAAAACTCAAGGTGTAGCTTGAATTTGGAAAGTAATTGCAACGACTCGGATGAATATCCAGGAGATGGCGACATCGAATAGCCGCGAAGTGTAAGATGCAGGGGTTGGAGAGCGCAGAGGGAAAAGGCCACAAGAAGCTGTGGAGGTTCCGCAGGGGCCGATGATGTGCCGTAGGGGGGGCAATCCCACATGGGCCGAGGAGGCTGTGCTCTGATGATGTGTCGCTGGGGGCGAGGCCACTGGGGGCCGAAGAGATGTCGCTGGGGGTGAGGTCACAAGGGACCGAGGCCACTGGGGGCCGAAGAGAGGCCGTTGGGGCCCAAGAAGGCTGTGCTCCGATGATGTGTCGCAGGGGACAAGGCCGCTGGGGGCCGATGAGAGGCCGCATGGGGCCGATGATGTCCAAAACAGAAGCTTGAGCGGACTGATGTGGGACAATGTTGAGACGCCACGATAGATGATGAAGTCCCCCCTCTCCCCGGAGGGGGAGAGGAAGAGATTGAACAGCAGAAGAGTTTAAATCAGAAGAGCCTTGGCTCTAATACCATGTTAAGCAGAAGAAGAGAAATATTTTGTATTGCTTGATTCTCTTGATTAAGCTTACAAGAGATGAACACATATATATACTACATACATCATTATTGGACATAGAAGCCTAAGAGACATTCACAAGAACCAAAGAGACACACTAAACAACACAAGAACCAAAGAGGCACTTGCTCAAGATGCAAAGAGCCAACTCTATTCCCTAAGCATGGTAATTAATATCTTAACATTACACAAACACTAATGTGTATGGAGTCTAAGACACGAAATTATCTAGTTTCCCTATCCAGAATAACATATTGACAGATGAAACATGTTAGGGATGGAACTGAGATTATATGTGTTGCTTTTACAGCAATACATGGGAGCATGCAACCGGCTAGCAAATCTAAAAGTATCACTATTTATAGAAAAGGGTTGCAAAGTAAACCCAGTATGAAGAATAAGATTTTATAGCTCTGCCCTCCTTGAAACCCTGTGGGTATTGTCTCCAAAGTTTACTACTTTCATAAAGAATTGCCAAGTACCAGTATACTGACAAAAAGCATAGCACAACGACAAGCTAATTATGAACAAAAATCATTCTCACAATAGGCCACGAGAACTTCAAACTTGAAGAAAAAATCTAATAACCTAGTAAAACATGGTACACCAACTCCCAGTGGTCCACAAACAGAACATTTATCGCAACAAAATCTCTCCCAAATACAGGACAATGGCCACTAATATGAAGCACAATAATGTAACTAGCATCGCAATACCCGCAAGAAAATGACATTTCAGTGGAAGACCAAAATATGATTATCAACTCAACACGACGACTCCAAGAAATCATCTTTGTCAAACAAACATTAATCCATTCAACAACCTATAAGCTAAACAATGCACAAAATTGAGATAAAAAGAATCCAAATTAACTAAACCAACGACCGGTGATATCACCTTAGAATCCATCAGACTCTTCAATCGCAAGATCGTGGCGAGGGCTTCCTCCTTCGCCAAGAACATCGACTGCTGGAATCCGAGGGCTCTCCGCTCCGACGCCAGAATCCTCGCCGCCGATTCCTTCGCCGTGTTGAGTATGATATCAGCGTACGCCCTCTTCAGAGCTGCCATTTTCTGATCAAACACCCATCATATCAAAATTTGAAAAGACGTTCAGATGGAGCCGGAGAAGAGGAGGAAGAGGAAGAGGTGCGGAAATTACCTCGGACTCGGCGTTAGGGTCCATAAAAGCAGCGATCGAGGGGGGGAGTTCGCTGCTGTTGGCGGTTGATGAGAAGAAAAATTAAAAATTAAAAATAAAATTAAAAGGGAGGCGGAAATGCGTTTGTTGTTGCTTGCTGCTGCCGTTGGCTCTCGCGGAGACCTGCGGTTGCTTTTCCCCCTTCAGCGATTGCCTGTCTGTTATGACACTGGCCGCGGTCACCGTCACTTTTACAATGTAGACCCTGGATTTTGTGTATATTAGGAGACGAGTACGATGGTTTTGGAGTCCGAAAGCGGCGCAATCTGACGATTGGATTCGGCCTGTTTTTGTTGGGTGGACCGTGGATTGCAGCGCGTCCCCTGTTTTTTTTACATTGGAACTCCTTCATTTTGTGTATATTCGGAGAAGAGTACGATGGTTTTGGAGTTTGAAGGGTGCGCAATCGTTGACGGCTGGATTCAACCGGTTTTTGTTGGGTGGATTGCAGCGCGCCCCCTGTTTTATCAAGGTTTAGCACAGAGAATCGGTTTATTCTGTTGCGTTTAAGCTTTTCTTTATTTATATATAGAAATTACACGTGCACCAAGTTCACGGAGTAAAAACAACTACCATAAACAAGACACGTTACACACGCATAACCGAAAAGGAGCGAAAATTGTGGGTGCATATGCCGATTGCATCAGGGGGTAAAAGGGGAGCAAGCATGTAAATAAGACGGCTAAAAGGCATTTTAACACGTGCTCAAAATGCACGGACACACACCCCCCAACCCCCTTCCCCCAAAACCAATCCACACAATCAAGACGCGGGACCCGGGACCGACACGGGTGTTCGATGAGTGCAAAACCGGGTGAAAATGAGAAGATTATGTTTAAGTGTGTGTATTGTCTCGGTGTTTTTGGTTTATTTTATTAGAGGTGTAATTTTAGGTGTTTTGGGTTTGGGTGTGTTTTCGGAGGTTGTGTGGAGTTTTGAGTTTTTGGGTTTCAGGAGGTTGTCCTATGTAACGATGTGACATTGACACATGGTACAAAGATTCAAAATCTGCCCTAGTACAAACGGAGATGTTTATCCTTTTTGATAAAACACCTACCTTTTGCAACAATTGTTTGCATTTTGGACCTCTCCGAAAAATTGGACCCAGCTCTGCGCCCTTCATGGAACCGAGCCCCTCAAAGCTCTATCGATGATCCATTTCCCCCCCAAATTCAAACTCAAACCTTTTCATTCCTCACTTTTGTTGTCCAACTTCAAGAACCTCTCCTCACAACCAATTCATTCCACAACATCTCACCTGCCCATTTTCCCACACCCCCCGAAAAATAATGATCCATCTGAGAAATCCCAGACTCTTCAATCGCCCCACCACCTGTTTGATGGAATTCCTAAAAGACCGTCATTACATTCTAAATCTTTCATCTCATCCGTTGTCCGAGCCATTGGCCACCTGGGATCTGATGATCTCAACCGATGCATCCACGGAGTCGTGATCAAAGCTTGTCTCTGGTCGCAAGTTGCCATTACTACTTCTCTCATTGGATTCTACTCTTCTATCAATGACCTGGAAAGTGTGAAGCGGCTATTCTACTCAGCACCGAAAAAGGATTTGATTTTGTGGAGTTCACTTGTCAGTGCGTTTTGTAAGAACGGGCACTTTGTAGAGGCTATCGATACCTTTCGTGAGATGAAGAATTCTAATATTAGTCCAAACAGTGTGAGCCTCTTGACCGTTTTAGTTGCATGTGCTAATACCAGAGATTTACGGTGCGGAAGGCAAATACATGGGTTTGCTCTGTCAAATGGATATTTTCATGAGACTGGCCTTCAGAACTCGCTTGTGGACATGTATGTGAAGTGTGCGAAGCTGGATGATGCGATCTCGACCTTTGACCGAATTACGAAGAAGGATACAATCTCTTGGAAGAACATTATAATTGGGTTTATAGAAAACGGGCAGCTGTGTAAGGCTCTCATTTTGTTCTCTGGCATGAGAGCTTCAAGTCTGGCTGATGATGAACTCATAGTTCGAAATGTGATTGGTGTCTGTTCGCAAACTGGGAGCTTGAAGTTTGGAGTAGGACTACATTGTTATGCCATAAAGAACGGACTTTTCACTTCCACGCCGATTGGAACCTCATTGCTTAAGATGTATGCAGACTGGAAGGATGTAGACTCTGCGGAAACTTTATTTAATGAGCTCAATCATAAAGATGATATATCATGGACTGCTATGGTTTCGGCTTATTCTCGATCTGGCCATCCTAGTCTTGCCTTCGAGCTCTTCAGAGAGATGAAGCTAGCAAACAAGGATGAAAATGAAATCACACTGGTTAGCTTGTTACAAGCTTGCTCTTCAATGGAAGCTCATAAACTCGGAATAAGCATCCATGCCCGTGTTTTAACATTGGGATATGATTTCAACAAGTTTATAAGCTCGGCTTTAATTGATCTTTATTGTAAAACTGGAAGGCTTAGTCAAGGTGAGGCCCTATTTTACAAGCTGGAAAACAAAGATCTTGTATGCTGGAGTTCAATGATTAATGGCTACGGGTTACATGGATATGGGAAAAAGGCAATCGAGACATTCACTGACATGTTAAGGGCAGGATTGATACCTAACGAGGCTGTGTTTGTTTCCTTATTGTCTGCATGTAGTCATTGTAGTCTATTAGAAGAAGGATGGAAATGGTTTTATTCGATGGAGAAGAGATTCGGTATCAATCCAACGTCGGTACACTACAATTGCATGTTAGACTTGCTTGGCAGGCAAGGAGAGGTGGCGAAAGCACTGGAGTTAATAGAGGGGATGCCATTTGAACCTGATGCAATCATCTGGATTACTCTGCTAAGTTTTTGTCAATCTACAAGTGCTGATATAGTGATCGCTGAGGCCGCAGTGAAGCAACTCATGAGATTGGATACGCAGGATACTAGCTACCTTGTGACATTGGCTAATATGTACTCTAAGCTTGGTCGGTGGGAAGATGCTGAAAGAATAAGGGGGTTGATGGAGTCGAAAGGATTGAGGAAGGCCGCAGGATATAGCATTGTTTGATTGACTGAGCTTGCTTTAAAAATGTGGGATTTAATTGATGGAGCTCATGGAGGTGACCAAAAGTTTGTAGTGGAAATTTCGAGATGTCTGGCATTTCAAAGAATATTTTCACGAGATGTTCAATTTGATCATCAATGTTAGTTTAGTGGGGCATGTGACGGAGGTATATCAATGATTTTGATATTTTTCTTATTTTATGTCTTTTTTACATTGATTCATAAATGTACCCTCTTCATGATTCATAAATGTAACCTCTTCTTAGAAATTAAATAAATAAATGAATACACTTCTGATCAAACTAAATGGTCTGTTATAAAATCCATCTTCAATTCTTCAGAAACCGCATCTTATGATTTCATCCACTTCCTTCTTTGCACATTGTTGGCCATACATCCTGTTTAGAACTATACTTGATAGACACTTGATTTTTTTTACTATCAGATCCATGTTGCATCTCGGTTTCACTTACTGTATTTATGCTAATATTTCTGCTGGACATTGCTCTTCAAGTTTTTACATAGGTCACAACTCAATTTATTTATAATCTGTAGTAGTGTTTACTTAGTTGAGCCAGTAATGGAAACTATCCCTGGAAACTTGCAGCATATGTACTAAACAAGGATGCAACACTAAGAAGCTCATTTCCTCTCCAAAGTCTCTTTCCCCTTCATTGATTATCATTCCTCTACATCCAACAAATATAGTTTTGCCAGAACTTAGAAATAACTGAAATACATGCTTTAGTTTTCAAATTCATTGTTTCAGTGTGTTTTGATACAATTTTCATAGAAAGCCAAATTATACATCAATTATTTCAGCTTAGACTTTTCTAATGTATAATTATCCCCCACAAGTTTATTGTTCAATGCTACTCAATGACTGAAATTTCAATAGAAAATCTCATCATGAAAGTGTTGGATCTCAGCAGAATTGTAAAATTCTGATTCAAGAGATATCCCCAAAAAATAAAAAATACAGCCAGCATTAACAACCTCTAGCCCAATAGTCATAGTAAGGGTGCCTTAGATAACATATGCTGATACAATGCTATGAAACTAGGCACAACAGTTACACAGAATAGTAATATCAGAATGTCAGAAGCAACCAATGAGTGAACATGTTACGATGGGAAAATGCTTTCTCTCAACACTTTCCATTTAGGATGCCCCGGGAGAAAAACAAAGGCGAAAAATAATAGGCTTGGGCAAAGACCACGGTCAGCCAATAACCTCTCAATGTCAAAACCCGTCGCAGCAACAGTAAAAATAACAGGAATATTTACATTACGAATCGAAACAAAATCATGAATGTGAGATGCAAACCACTGAAAAATTGGATTCCATTTTGGTATCGCCCGATGGTTTATATTATAGGTATTCGTTGTATTAGAAAAATTAAGCGATAAGTATCACAAGGATGAGATTTTAGATATTGGTTTCTTTCTCTCGACTGGGTGTCTATCACAATTAGATTTTCAACTATCAATTAATTATATCTACCATCTAGGACATTGTTTATAGGGATCGAGTTTTATTATTTAATGTTTAGTTAGAATTTTAGTTAGAATTTTATTTGTTTTTATTTGATCCTATCTATTAGGATTTTAGTAATCTTATGTGATATAGTTATTTGGTTTAGTCTCACCTCAGATGGGAAAAGATTTGTTTCCAATTGTAAGCTTTTAAATAAGTTCCAAACTTATTTTATTTAGCAATCAATGAAATGCAGTATTGGAAATCAAAATTTCCCTTCTAAGATAGGTTTAGCCGGTTGACGAGAAGTTAACCTCCTTGATGAGAAGCCTTGAAACCTTAATTTTCCATTTGTTCTTCCCCAATTTTCCAAAAATTTCTCAAAATTTCTCTTGTTCTACATCAAAATTGTCCTTAGAGCCGAAGGATCCCGTCGCTTTTCTAATTTTTAGTTTTTCATATTATGGTTATATCAAATAAAAAGAATCAAAAATAATAAAACAAAAACCCTAACACTAACCCCATCATCTCTCCCCAAGCATTCACAGCACCGCAAAAGCCCCATGCACACCCCAAGTTGTGCTGCGGACCCAGCCATGACGCCTCTCCCTCTGTCGAGCTCCACCACATCCCCTGTCTCCACTGTCGCAAACACTGCCTCGACCACAGCCCATGTCCATGCAACCCTATTGACCCCCGTCAACTCCCCCTCCTCCATTGCTTCCAGCCAAGCACCCCGGCATCTGCGAACTCCCCCGACCTCTGCCGCACCCCCGAGCTCCACCTACCCAGCAACCCCCCCCCCCCCCCCCCCCCCCCCCCCCCCCCCGACCCCGACCATCTTCCCCGAGCACAAACCCTCCCTTTCTCCCCGTGGACATACACCTCCCATCTCTATTTCTCATCCCTCTCTCTATCTCTCTATCACACCCACCCACCCACTCTCTCTCCCACCCCCCCCCCCCCCACCCCCGGCCCTCTCCTCAGTGACGAGATTTCTTTGAGCTCTTCCCGTCCCTTTCTTCCTGAGGCTGCATGTTAGAGCCGACGGTTCCTTCCATCGCGTCGTAAGTAGGTTCCTAACCGCACTTTTAATTAAACGCAATTGCTATGTTGTTAACATGATGCACTGATTTGGTCATGTTAATATTAACATCAGTTTAACCCTTGTTATTGCTATAATTAAGGAGTATATACATGTATCAGGAATACACAACCTCGTCTAGTCATACCAATGCTTTCATTACCACCTTGTGTAAACTAAGCTATTGTTACGAAGAATGAGCACACACTTTATTATGCCATGGATACACATGCACTTTAATATATTTTCACACACGCCACTGGTATATCAAATGATTAGATAAATGTTTGCCTTTAATTAGATGTTCAATCGGACGACCAATTTCCTTAAAAAATTTCAATTAGTTGTGAATTATAATGATTTTATATCAATGCCTGAATCTTGCTAGAATCGATTTAAAGATGATGTTAAGTAAGATGTTATGTGGATTATCAAATGTTTAACTTAATGATTGACCTTTAGTTAGATGTTAAATTAGATGGAAATACTTCAATGTTGATCTTGTGAGGAATGCATCACATGTGTTAATGGTAGATTTCATTTCATCAATGACGCCCTCATGTGGTTTAAAATAATTGTTGTTAGTCATATTAATATATAAATCATGTTGTTTTTAGATAATTTAATTGTTAATTAAGTGAGTGGTTGTGGTGATAGTCTCATTTTGATTCAATGATGCTCTGGTTAACACGTAATCAAAAGAAATAAACACATGATGTAATGTAGTGCTTTCATTGAGATCATGTTTAAATTATGTCGTTTTTTACATGCACATGTTAAATCCATGATTATGGTGGAAGATAAATTAGTAAATACTAATCTAAAACTCCTGGTTGAATTAGTGAGCTAATTAACTATGTTTTGTTACTCTTACATCATAAGATTGTT
Source organism: Scilla litardierei (assembly GCA_030789695.1). NCBI lineage: Eukaryota > Viridiplantae > Streptophyta > Magnoliopsida > Asparagales > Asparagaceae > Scilla > Scilla litardierei. The sequence goes on along the minus strand of CM061134.1, from coordinate 217,956,976 downwards.
CAAGGCATGATATTGAGACATTACTTGCGATGAAGACATACCCTTTGTGCAATTACTTTACTTGCTTTGAGAAATATTTATGGCATGTTACTCTTGCATGATAAGAATGTTCAATGCATGATGTTGAGATATATTACATACGATGAATAGTTACTCTTGTGCATAAGATAATGACAAGTCCTCAGCTTTAAATTATTGTTGCATGAGAAGAAATATTATGGACATGATTGCATGTACCAATGACACGTTATTGGCTTTAATCCTGGTGCATGAGAAAAGGACATGTGTTGCCTGATAATGAGAATTGAAACATGTTTATACATGAAAAATGCAAGAGGAATTCATGTTGAAAACACATGTCATGAATTGCCACAAGAATCAAGACACACATGACATTTGGGTTGGGGTAATTCATTGACACGAGGGTGCTCGAGCGACTATGTCATTATCATTTCCCCACCTTTCAGCAATGGGGGTGGGTTCTATCATGGCATTTCACCATCTTCAGATGTGGAGAGGGTGTGGTCGGTGGTTATTAAATTCATTTCACCACATTCCAAATGTGGGGGTAGTGTTTTACAAGCATTTCACCATCTTCGGATTTAGAGATGTGGTACGGGCTACTTGGGCAAGCGCACATGGAGTACGTCGAGAGTTGCACGTCGTACCGTCAGATAATGGGTTGAGCATTAGCCTAGGACCATTGCATTGCACTGACATGACACCTCTAGTGATTTTGGAATATGTTAAATCAGCCGCATGACTGTCAAAACCATTTATACATGAATTGATCATAGTTAGTTACCAATGTTTATGATTAGTTTATCACGGTTCATTTACTTTGGTTCCTTCATGTCATGTTTGTTAACATACTAAAGTGCTCACATGATTGCCATTATCATTGGACGTAGGTTTGTTCATGGTTTGTTTACCTCTACGCATATGTTAGTGGTTATTAATTTTCATATGTATCATGTTCATACCTTGCTAGTAGACCATATGGTTGATAGTTACATATGCGCTCATGTTAGTATTATTAATTTTCCTTTGTATCGTGTTGTTAGATTTTTATCCTAGTAGTATACTATGTTTTTGCACTGCTATACTTTTTTAATAAGTGTTTAAGTGAAATTGATGCTTGGGAACCTACATGAGTGCCCCTCTCTGGCAGACATTGCATTTGTGTTTCTAATGCAATGTCCATCAGGTCCTGATAACAATTTCGCAGATCCTGATCTAGCGTTGCATGATTTGTTAGAGGCTAAACCTTCCAATCGATTTTAATAGGTTGCTTTTTGTTGAATATCGAGTACCCCACATTAATTTGATAATGAGTGACATATTTGGTACTAATATCCTTTTGATTGTATGTGTAGATATTAAGCTATCATGATCAATCAATACAAATCAATAAGAATTAGAGCCAATAAAGACCATAAACTTCAAGTGCAACCAAGACAACGTAATGAAGGGCAAAAAAATGCATAATGAAGCTTATGTAATAATTCATTTTGATGTAATTTTATTTTATGTATTGGTAGTATGTTAAAGTATTTGTTGAAGCTCACGCACACTTAGGAATACGTATAAAATATTTTTAAAATATTTTAAAAGGTTTCAATTGCGTATATCCTTTATATCTGTGCTGGGAGTCAACTTATGCATAGGAGTCGACTACCGTCGAGACAGAGAATAGGACAGTCGATGACTATCGATAGTAGTCGACTACCTCTGTGATAGTCCACTACTCCAACAATAGTAGTCGACTACTATCAGACCAACGGACAGAAAAGACACATCTACGTGATTTATGAAAAGCCGTCTTTGTAACGAATGGTTTTTCATGTATTTGGATTATCTATATTATATATATGTTTTGGTGGATTTTCTCCTTATGTGTGATTTTCCGTCTCCGAAGCTTTCGTTTTCGTTCGTTTCGTTGTGATTCTTTAGCTTCTTCCTTAGATCGTTGAGTTTGGAGTGAGTCATTCGTGACGAGCTTCATATCGCTCATATCTTAGAGATAGGTTGATCTTAGAAGCCGTAGGAATCTTCCTGGAGCTTCGTGCTTCGATTCGAGACTTTTCGTGCACTTTAGTTGGTTCAAGAAGGGGGACCAACCGACTAGATTCCAATCTAGTCGGTCAGGAACTCTTCTGGAACCGACTAGTTCATTAAATCAATTATTCAGGAGTTACTGTTTACTCTTAGTCGGTCTAAGAACAACCACCGACCGACTAGATGTGAAACTAGTCGGTCAGAACTTGCTCCCAGACCGACTAGTTCCTTTGATAAATTTCACCTAAGTTATGATGGAAATTGAATTCCACCCCAAGTGATTTTGATGATGAGCATACCAAATGAAAGCTTAGTGTACTAACTACACTACACTTAAGTGTGCAGAATATGCGAAGCTTTACTCATACTCAAAGGAGCACAAATCTACGCTCAAAAGACAAGGACAAACGTGGCTAAGTCATGTGATGAAGTTCAAGCCCAAAAAGTACAAGAAGCTCAAGAGAAGCTCACTTCCACTTCATCAAATTGATCAAGCTTCCGAAGACATGTCCTAAGTCTTTAGTGAGTGTGTCGTGTCTCTTTAGGGTATTTGTTAAAGCCATATCATATAGACAAAACACACGCAGACAAACAATTTGAAAATGTTTTTAAAAATCTTTTTTTAAATGTCTTCAAAATATTTTAGAGAGCTTTCTCTAGTCATCCTATAACTTCCGTAGTGAAACTCCACACACCCTGGAGTTAACTACATGTCTGACTAGAAGTGTTGCAGGAAAAACTCCTCTGGGAGTCGACTACCAGACAGAGATCAAGAATTCCTGAAACTCTCTGGGAGTCGACTACCTACTTGAGGGAGTCGACTACCAGCTGTAAAAATTCTGACGTTTTTGAATTTGAATTTTGAAATTCGTTGAGCAATTTACTCCGTAATTTTTGGGACAAAAGTCAACGAAAATTCAAATTTCAAATCTCAGTTTTTCCCTATAAATAAGAGCTAAATTCTTTTGTGAAAACAACAACTATTGAAAATCAAAAATCTCTTGTGAAAACGCTCTTGAATTCAAAGCTCTCATTTCTTTCTAGCCAATTTGATTTTATTTGTGATCTTGCAATATTCTCTTATCAATTCTTTTAAGATCATACTCTTATTTTTTATTGGCTAAAACGTTTTCAAAATCCTTATTACTATTCTCTTTATCTTGTTTAAAGGATTTTTGAAAAGCAATAGATCTAGATCACAAAGAATTTATCTTGTATCTTTGTGTGATCTAGACTTTTATTCTATCAAGCCACTACACAATTTTGTCTATTATTGATTGTCTATAGAATCGGGTGTAAAAACCAATCTCCATCAATTTATTGTAGTGTATTGGATAAAATTTCATTGTGTTGGTTGTTGGAACACTAGACAAGTCTAGGTGTTGCCAGTCGGAAATCCTGGTTGAGACTAGGTCGTTGGAAATCCTAACAAGTGAAGTTAGGTAATTGTATTTGCCAAGGCAGATAGTGGATAATCTCGTACCGTATTGGTCGGGGACTGGATGTACCCAAGTTGTGGGGAACCAGGATAAAAATCATTGTGTTTGCGATTGCTTATCTGTGCTTGTTTATCTTTTAATATTTGTTGAAGCGTTTTCAATCTTCTGCAAAGATTAAACTATTTGTATCCGCTGAAATTTATATTATTCGCAATCTTATCTGTGCTTATATATACTCTGGGAGTCGACTACTGCTCATAGGGAGTCGACTACCTGCTGTGAAACTGCTCTGTGTATTTTTAAGATTATTTTGTTGATTAAGAACCAATCGTAGATCGCTCTACTTGGTTTCTTAGGCAACATTAGAAGGACGTCCATTAATTATCTAAAAAGTTTATTATATACACAACACTATTCAACCCACACCCCCCCCCCCACTTCTAGTGTTGTTTGCCATCCACAAGATCCAACACTTTGTATCAAAGCAAGGTATCGAGATGGCATCAACAAAGGTAGCATCCGTCCTCCAACGATTTGATGGAACAAATTATGCGGATTGGAGAAAGAGGATGTTGAGAGACATTGAATCCCTTAGACATATGGCGTGGAGTTTCATCGAGTTCCCGTACATCAAGCCTACCACTCCTCCATCCTAATGGACAAACCAAGACATGGACAAAGCTGTTCTTCACTCTAAGGTAATGAGTCTATTATTATTTAATATTGACGATTCTATTTTTGAGTACGTTTCAGAGACCACTACGGCATTTCAAATATGGGACTTGCTTAAAGTCAAGTATGGAAAGGAAATTATTGAAAAATGGATTTTTGACACCACCATCACCAAAAGAGAAGAGAGCAAACTTAACGAAGAAGAGAACTATTCAAATCCGGATGACTCAAGTGATGAAGAAACGAAAGAGCAACCCACAAATAATATGTTCATGATGGCTTGTCAAGATAATAAAGATAAGGTATGTGAATCCAGTTCTGACGATGAAAATGATTTTGACATTGCTAGTGTGTATGAAAATTTGTATATAGAATACGGAAAATTGACAAAGAGATTCAAAAGTTTAAATAATAAGTATAAAGTCTTGCTTAACAACCATGATGATTTATCTAGCAAACATAATAACTTACTGAATGATTATGATGATTTGAAAAATAACTGTACTAGTTCAAATGTTTCACTACATGATCATAAGTGCTTGAAGGACAAGTTTGATTCTTTATTGAGTGATCACCATTTATTGAAAAATGAACATGCGTTGTATGTCTCTTGTTTAAATGATAAAATAGAATCACTTGCAAATATTATGGCTTCTAGTCGTATAAAGCATGAAGAATTAGTTGCAAAACTTGATTGTATCAAGAATAATTCTATCTCTTCTCCTAAAAATGTTGTTAATAGGTATACTCATGCTCAAGCTTCTACTTCTAAAGATATGAGTAGAAATGTGAATGTCGTGCATGCCAATGTTAAAAAGTACGCTTTTATGTATGGTAAAGATGCCAGACACAATAATGTACATAACAAACTTCATGTTATATCCTATAACACGGCACACAAAAATGTTGTACACAATGCACATCAAAGATCACACTTTGTACACAAACCTCACAAAGTACACAATGCTAGAAATAATATGATATGGGTGCCTAAACATTTAGGCGTGCATGATAAAAATGCTTACATTCATAACTTAACTAGTAGTATGCATGGATTTTATAAAGATTCATTCGTTCATAGGAAATCAAATTCAAATCGAATTTGGGTTCCAAATAAGTAACTCTCTCATTTTTGCACAAGCATTAGGGTATCCACATGCTTCATGTATATTATTTGATACCCAACCTTCAAAACTGTATATAACAAATAAATTTCTTTTCTAACAAATCAGGACCCAATTATAAGTGGGTACCAAACGTGTCAAGATTACTTTCTTTCAGGATATATGGATAATGGATAGTGGATGCTCCGCACACATGACATGGAACGCAAGATTACTCAACAATCTAAAAATGTATGATGGCGGAACTGTGACATTTGGTGACAACAAGAAAGGTAAAATTGTCAGAATTGGCAATATCGGCAGTCACTCAAAATTTCTCATCAAAGATGTAAGCTTGGTGAAAGGATTAAAGCATAATCTATTAAGCATAAGTCAACTATGCGACAAAGGTATGAAAGTTATATTTACTCTTGACTCATGCTTAGTCTATGACAAAGATATGAAAAATATCCTTATTAAAGGTAAGCGAGTAGAAAATATATATGTACTTAGACTAAATGAATATGAATCAAATGTATGTTTAATTGTTTCAACAAATGATCCACTGCTCTGGCATAGACGCTTTGGTCATGTGAACATCAAAAACATGGATAAGATTTCTAGGAAAGAGTTGGTGCAAGGACTTCCTAAGATAAGCTTTAAATTAGATAAAATATGTGACTCATGTCAATTTGGCAAAATGCATAAGAGTTCATTTAAAAATATTGGAGCTCTTAGTTCTACTGGACCACTTGAACTACTCCATATGGACTTGTTTGGCCCAACTAGAACTCCATCATTATGCAACTCTAGATACGTATTTGTCATAATTGATGATTTCACTCGATATACGTGGGTATTATTCTTAACTCATAAGAATGATGCCTTCCGTGAATACGAAATATTTTTCAAAAGGATTGAACGTTTATATTCTTTAAAAATTATTTCTTTAAGAAGTGATCACGGTGGTGAATTTGAAAATGAGCATTTTAAACTGTTTTGTGAAGAACGAGGTATTTCTCATACTTTTGCTTTTCCCAGAGCTGCTCCTCAAAATGGGGTAGTTGAAAGGAAAAATAGAACACTCCAAGAGTGTGCACGAACAATGTTGTGTGAAAGCAACCTTCCAAAGAGTTTTTGGGCGGAAGCTGTAGCAACCGCGTGCTATATTCAAAATAAAGTTTTAATTAGAAAACCTTTTGAAAAGACCCCTTATGAATTATTGCTCCAACGAATTCCAAAAGTATCTTACTTCAGAGTTTTGGGTTGTAAATGCTATATTCTGAATACTAAAGATAACTTAGATAAGTTTGACTCCAAAGCGGATGAATGCATATTTATCGGTTACTCTTTACTTAGCAAGGCATATAGAATTTTCAATAAAAGTTCCGAAACTATTGTTGAAACTCTACATGTAACATTTGATGAATCTTTACCTCATAACATTGCTCATGATGATGATGATAGCATACTCATTGCATCTACTCCTAATAATGAATCTATCAATGATATCCCTAGTTCTTTGCCTAAATCATTTCCTGAAGTCACACATCACCCACACACACAAGTCTTAGGTGACATTGATGCAGGAATTAGAACTAGATCTCAAATAGAGCACTTGACACATGTTGCATTTGTTTCTAATTTTGAGCCGAAAAAGGTAGAAGAAGCTTTTGCAGATGAAGCATGGATCGAGGCTATGCAAGAAGAACTTCTACAATTTGAACGCAGTCAAGTATGGGAGTTAGTGCCTAGACCGGAAGATCGTCCAGTTATCGGTACTAAATGGGTATACCGAAACAAACTAGACGAAGATGGAAATGTGATAAGGAATAAGGCAAGGTTAGTAGCACAGGGTTACTCTCAAGAGGAAGGTATAGACTTCGATGAAACCTTTGCTCCTGTTGCTAGATTAGAATCTATTAGGATGTTACTCGCATTTACATCATATAAGAATTTTAAACTTTACCAAATGGATGTAAAAAGCGCTTTCCTAAATGAATTCATAAAGGAGGAAGTCTACGTTGAACAACCTCCAGGATTTGAACATGATAAGAAAACAGGATTTGTTTACAAGTTAAACAAAGCCTTATATGGGCTAAAACAAGCTCCAAGAGCTTGGTATGAAAGACTAAGAAAATTCTTAAGTGACTCAAGTTATACTGTTGGAAAAATAGATACAACCTTATTTGTTAAGAAAGTTCATAATGATATCATCCTTATCCAAATCTATGTAGATGACATCATTTTTGGATCTACTAATGATGATCTTTGCCAAGAGGTTGCCAAGTTAATGCAGGAAGAATTTGAAATGAGCCACATGGGGGAGCTAACATATTTTCTCGGATTACAAATCAAACAAGGAAAAGAAGGAACCTTCATTCATCAAACAAAGTACGCAAGAGACTTGATCAAAAAGTTCGGGATGGAAACTGCATCCGGAAAGAACATACCAATGGCAACATCCACCTCCTTAGACAAAGACGAAGCAGGTAAAAAGGTTGATCAGAAGACATATCGAGGTATGGTCGGTTCTTTACTCTACTTAACCGCTAGTAGACCTGACATCATGTTTAGTGTTTGTGCATGTGCTAGATTTTAATGTGACCCTAGGGAATCACACCTTAAAACAGTAAAATACATATTTAGATATCTTAAAACCACATCCGACTTTGGACTTTTTTATCCCAAAGGAAGCACATTCGATTTAACTTCATTTAGTGACGCAGACTATGCTGGTTGTAAAGCCACAAGAAAAAGCACAAGTGGAACATGTCATTTCCTTGGACATTCCCCTGTTTCGTGGTTTAGCAAAAAGCAAAGTTCCGTTTCACTATCTACCACTGAGGCAGAGTATATAGCTGCAGGACTTGCCTGTGCTCAAATACTTTGGATGAAACAAGTCCTCGTCGATTATGGTGTTAATACATCTACATGTGTAATTTATTGTGATAATAAAAGCACCATAAATCTCACTAAAAACTCTGTTCTTCATCCTATAACAAAACATATTGATATTAGACACAGATTTATTGATGACCACTGTGCCAAAAAGGATGTTGAACTTAAATTTGTCTCCTCTGAGTTTCAAGTTGCAGATATTCTAACAAAACCCTTACAAAGGGATACATTCTCTAGACTTCGTCGAGAATTGGGTATTGTTGGAGAAAAAGAATTGAATAATGCTCAGTTATAATATTTTTTTTGTTGATGACAAGGGGGAGAAAATAATAAAATGCAAAAATGAATGTATTATTTCTAACGGCTTTGATGCAGGGGGAGAACCGCATCCAAGCAGGGGGAGTAAGTATACCATGTATCTTATTATCTTTAAACTTACTTCATCTTTATCATTTGGGTGTCATCATCAAAAAGGGGGAGAGTGATGGAAATTGAATTCCACCCCAAGTGATTTGATGATGAGCACACCAAATGAAAGCTTAGTGTACAAACTACACTACACTTAAGTGTGCAGAATATGCGAAGCTTTACTCTGTTGGATATGGAAGACGTTTGTACACCCTTGTGGGGGATGTACGAGGAAATACGGACCTCGAACGTCGCGTACACGAAGTCGTGTGCAAAGGAAATCTGTTCCCTTGCGGAGAGGATATCTGGATGAGTGGGAAAGTCGCATTATATATGCATAAGTGCATGCGACATATGGCTAATAAAGGGGGAATATCTTAAGCTTATGTTGTACCATGCATATGGTACAGCTTAAGCTTATAATGTGCCATGTATCATGGTACACCTTAATTAAGTTGTTCCAAAGGGACAACTTACCCTAAAATAACTACCTTGGGGGCTATAAATAAGACCCAAGGGTAAGCCATTTCTTACACCTTTTGCATGAAATTCATGCATGCATCTTCATCCTAGCGAAGCTCTGCAGAAATCCTTTCTCTTCCTCTTTCCAAGTTCTTAATCTAAAATAGAGATTTAGATTGTGGATTAGTAGCCTTACTCCGTTCGTGAGAAGACTCGATCCGTCGTGGCGAATCCGAAGGCAAAGTTCCGAGACTACCGTTCCGCATACGCAAGCGTAAGTCTCCACTTTAATTATCGATCCTAACTCTGTTTTGGCAGGATCCTACATTGGTATCAGAGCCATATGGGTTCGCCCCGGTCAAACCACCACCCCGTCGAAACTATGAACGAGTCGTTGTCTTTTTCACGAATGGGTCTCCTACTATTACGGATATAGTAGGAACGCTTCGTGACGGAGAGAACGCAGCGGTTGTTCTTTTCACGTTAGGGTCTCCTATCATTACGGATATGGTAGGAACTCTCCGTGACGGGAAGAACCGACCGTTCACATAGTAAGTTATTTTTCATTTTTGGCACACGGCCATTAGGAAATAACTAATTTCTCGACGAACGGGTGCTTCATCGACGAACGGGTGCTTCATCGAGGAAGATGATGGTAGTTACTTCCATCGGGTAAGAGGAAATTTGGTGCATGTGCACCATGGCCAAATGGGCTATGAAGGCCATGCACCCCCCCTCCTCAAGCGGAGGGGGTTGGCTACGGCCAATAACCACCGGCGACCACCCCATCAAGGGGGAGGAATAAGTGCGGCAACCCCATTCAAAGGGGGTGGCCGGCCATGGCCAAAGGGGCCATAGCCGGCCAACGCCGAATGGCCTTGGCCATGACCGGCCATGGCCAAGCCATGGCCGGCCATGGCCAGGCCGGCAGTGGCCGGCCTTGGCCAAGGCCTGCCGGCCAGGCCGGCCCTGGCAGTGGCCAGGGCCGGCGCCCTGGCCTCAGGCCAGGGCCTGGCCGAGGCCAGGGCAGGAGCCCTGGCCCCGGCGAGCGGCCAGGGCAGCGCCCTGGCCTCAGGCCAGGGGCCTGGCTGCCCTGGCAGAGGCCAGGGCAGCGCCCTGGCCTCAGGCCAGGGCCTGGCCGAGGCCAGGGCAGGAGCCCTGGCCCCGGCCAGTGGCCTGGCCGGCCCTGGCCGAGGGGGCCAGGGCCCTCTGGCCGGCCAGGGCAGAGGCCCTGGCCGGCCCTTGGCCAAGCCCCGGCCAGGGCAGAGGCCCTGGCCGGGAAGAAGTTGCTTTCGAAAATTGGTCGACCAATTTTGTGTTTTTGGTCGACCAATCTAGCAGAAGGTCTGAGTCGATTGCAAACTTGCCTACTGACCCATACGGGGTGACAAAAGGCATTGGCCAAACTCGAATGTGCCGATTAGCCCATACGGGGCTAACCACATTGCCGACTAGTTCATACGGAACTAACGTTTTTAATGAAGTTTTTTTAATTGGGCTCTACTCCTTGAAGATTAGCCATAGTGCTCTACTTCATGCGAGATTAGCCATGTCATTGTGCTCTACTCTACGGAGATTAGCCAATGTACTTGTGACGTTGTGCTCTACTCTACGGAGACTAGCCAACGTGCTTTCAAATTTTTGGAAAAAGATGTTTTTCAAATAGGTTATGTCCCGTCCTTAAATCGGGATAGCGCAATTTAGAATTCCAAGTCCTACCACGATCCGGCCATGGTTATCTAACCCATGGGTGTGTAGAACAGGTCTCGTGGCTTGGCAATTGTTGCGTTAAAATTCTTTGCGCTAATTCTCACCTATTCTATTTTGAAAGATATGTTTTTTCAAAGTAATTTTCCGCTGCTAATACCATACGGGTATTATTTCTGATTTCTTTTTACTTAAGATAAGTAAGAGGGATACTTTGAAAGTTACTTCTAGATGGTAGTTGGGAACGTAGTGAACTTCTCGATTCTAGAGTAACATTTCAACGCATCCAAGGAACTTATCAAGTGTTTAAAGAATCGAAACTTTATGCATTGAATTTTGATCGTGTTTTTTCATTTTCTTTGCAGTTTTTTGAATCGAATATGTCTACCGCTTCTAAGAATATTGTCGCAGAGCTTAACAAAGGTGAAAAGCTCAACGGCGACAATTATAAACTTTGGTCAATTAAAATACAATATGTTTTGGAGGAGCAAGATGTGCTCGAAACACTCCAAAACATAATGGTAGAACCTGAGTTGGGCAATACGGCCCAACACAAGAGGGACCGGGAAGCTTATGACACTTGGACTCGAAAGAACAAAAAAGCACGCATTACGTTACTGTCCGCGATGGACAATGACATAATGCGTCTATTTCGGGAATTCGATCTAGCCAAAGACATATGGTCTGAGCTAGAAGTAAAGTTTGGTGGAACTTCGGTTACCAAACTCCGCTCCTTGAATATTCAATTTGATTCGTACAAAATGCGGCGAGATCATTCTATGAAAAAGCATCTCCGCCACATGGCGAATCTAATATCTGAATTAAAGGATGCGGGTGTTACGCTGTCTGACGAACAGCAGATCCAAGCAGTCATTCGTTCACTCCCAGATAGCTGGGATAACATGAAAATGCACCTCACTCATAATGAGTGCATTAAAACTTTAAGCGATGTTTCGAAACACCTCGAACTCGAGGAAGAGCGGATTCAAGCCGCAAAACCAAGTGCAGAAGTGCACGTGGCCGCTAGTTCCTCACATGGAGGAAATAAGCGGAAACGCTTAAGGTTTGTGAACGAACGAAAGCAAGAACCGGAAACCTCAAAGAAGACTAAGAACAAAAAGTGGCAAAAGAATGTGCACTCAAAGAAGAAAAACTTGAAGAAGATCAAGTGCTTTAAGTGCAACAAGTACGGTCACTTCGCCCGTAAGTGTACGGATGGAAGTGATAAGGTAACTTGTAGGGCTAGTTACATATGTGTTTCTAGTTCCATGTTTCTTGCTGAATCTAACTATTTTTGGTTGATTGATTCAGGGGCCACAGACCACGTTGCGAAGGACAGAAGGTTCTTCGTAGAGTATCGAAGGATAACTCAAGGAACAAAGTGGATATACGTCGGCAACAACACTCGTGTTGAAGTCAAAGGCGTCGGAACATGTAAGCTAGTTCTCGACAACGGCCGGACATTATTATTGCACGACGTCCTCTTTGCTCCAGATATTAGAAGAAATATCGTATCCGTGGTCATGTTAATGTCTTTAGATTATGAGTGGAGGTTCTATAAACAATCTGTTGACCTTGTTTGTAATAATTCTTTGATTGGTTCTGGTAATGTTTGTAATGGATTAATTGTATTAAACACAATGTATGATGATTCTTCTTCATTTAATGAAAGTTTTCATTTGACAAATGCTTCTAACTCTAATTCTGAGATCATTTGTTGGCATGCAAGACTTGGTCATATTGGACCAACTAGAATGGATAGACTTGCCAAAAGTGGCTTGCTATCTAATGTTTCAAAAGTTGAAATGTCGACTTGCGAACATTGTCTTGTAGGGAAAACTTGTCGCAAGCCGTTTGGAACTGGCACAAGGGCCGAAGTTCCATTACAGCTTATCCATTCGGACATTTGCGGTCCAATGAATGTTAAGACAAGACGCGGGAAGTCCTATTTCATCACATTCATTGATGACTTCACCCGTTTCGGACATATCTATTTGATATCCCACAAAAGTGAAGCTTTGGCTTGCTTTAAAAACTATATGAGTTTAGTGGAGAATCAATTAGATCGCAAGATTAAGGTTTTGCGAACCGATAGGGGCGGTGAATATCAATCAATAAGTTTTAAGGAACTTTGTGATGAAAAAGGCATAGTTCATCAAATAACTATGCCTTATACTCCGCAACAAAACGGTGTTGCGGAAAGAAGAAATAGGACATTGATGGAAATGGTCCGATCAATGATGTCTCAGGCAAATTTGCCTATCACCTTTTGGGGTGACGCATTATTGACGGCAGCATTCATCTTAAACCGTGTACCCTCGAAGTCGGTAAGTTCTACTCCTTATGAGTTGTGGAACAATAGAACTCCAGACTTAAGCATTCTAAAACCTTGGGGTTGTGCATCTTACGCACATTTATCCTCTCACAAATATGGCAAACTTGGGCCACGTGGGAGAAAGTGTATCTTCATCAGATACGCTGAAAACTCCAAAGGATATGTTTTCGTCGGTCAAGAGGACAATGGAGGTCTTATAGAATTCGAATCGAGGGATGTTGTCTTCTTGGAAAATGAGTTTCCAAGACAGGGTGAGATAAGTCAAGACTTATCCTTGTTTGAGACTTGGGATCAAGAAGGATCGGAACGTTCGAGTGGGAGAATTCTTGGTGAAGAAGAAAATACGTTTCAAACTTCACCAATGGATGATACGAACGATACCAATCCTATTCCGAGTGGGAGTGATATTATTCCAAGTGGGAGTGATGTCATTCCAAGTGGGAGTGATCAAACTCAAACAAGACGTAGTAATCGAACGAGGCTAACACCTCTAAGATTTGAGGATGAATTTCCTCAAACATTCATGACATTACTACAAGATGATGACGAACCTGCAAATTTCAAACAGGCCGTCATATGCCCTGCTAAAGATAAATGGATAGCGGCAATGGAAGAAGAACTTCAATCCATGAAAACAAACCAAGTCTGGGACTTGGTTGATTTACCTAAGGGACGTAGAGCCATTGGGAACAAGTGGGTTCTCAAAATCAAGCATAAGGCTGATGGCTCCATCGAGAAATATAAAGCTCGCCTTGTTGCGAAAGGTTTCACGCAACAGGAAGGAATAGACTACGAAGAGACTTTCTCTCCTGTCGTGCGTTTTACCTCCATTCGCTTAATTCTGGCAATGGTGGCTTGTTTGGACCTCGAATTACATCAGATGGATGTAAAGACTGCTTTTCTTAACGGAGAACTAGATGAGGAGATCTACATGGAACAACCAAACGGGTTCGTACAAGAAGAAAACAAACATAAGCTTTGTAAACTTCGTAAATCCATATATGGTCTTAAACAATCCTCAAGGCAGTGGTATATGCGCTTTCAAGAAGTCGTTTTGTCGTATGGTTTCTCCATGCTCGACGAAGACAACTGCGTATATATTAAGAGGATTAAAAACAAGTATGTAATTATGTCTCTTTATGTAGATGACATACTTATAGCCGGAAATGATAAGCGTCTTATCTTGGATATCAAAGCTTGGCTTTCATCCGTCTTTGAGATGAAAGACATGGGTGAAGCTGCATATATCCTTGGGGTTAAGATCTCAAGGAATCGTTCCAAGAAACTTCTTTCTCTCTCTCAAGAGACATATATAAAGAAAGTTTTAGAACGGTTTAGTATGCAGGACTGCAAGCCAATTGATACTCCAATAAGCAAAGGCGAGGGTCTATGTTTGGAGATGTGTCCCAAAGATCCAAAAGAAAAGAAAGCTATGGAAAAAGTTCCATACTCCAGTGCTGTCGGGAGTCTGATGTACGCCATGATGTGTACCAGACCAGACATTTGCTATGCTGTTGGTATGGTAAGCCATTACCAATCCAACCCAGGACAAGCACACTGGAAAGCGGTTAAGAGGATATTAAGATACCTCAAAGGGACTGCGGACTATGCGTTATGCTATCAAGGCAATACCTTGAGACTCGAAGGCTATACCGATGCTGATTGGGCAGGTGATCTCGACGAGCGAAGATCTACCTCAGGCTTTGTTTTCTTACTCGGGAATGGTGCAATATCCTGGAGCAGCAAGAAACAAACCTGCATCGCTCTATCAACCATGGAAGCCGAGTTCGTAGCATTCAGCATGGCGGTCCAAGAAGCTGTTTGGCTTAGGAAATTCTTAGACAGGCTGACGAATGCCACTGACTCAAGCACTGTTCCTATATACAGTGATAGTTAAGCTTCGATTGCCTACGTCAAAGATCCTAAATTTCATTGTAAGACCAAACACATTGACATTCGATTCAAGTTTGCGAAGGACTATGACAAACGGAAGGAAGTAGACATAGGATACATATCCACGCATAAGATGATAGCGGATCCCCTTACTAAGGCGATCCCCAGAGATGTGTTTTACAAACACTTATCATCTATGGGAATGCGTAGGTGCTGAGCTGTATCTTGTAATATTTCCCATGTCTATAGAAGATCAAAGTTTAATAAAAGAAAGAAGTTATTTTATATATTGCATACAAGTTTCTTTCAAAATGATTTTATACATTTGTGTTTAAGTCTCAGCTATTTTATTGTGTGTATGTCGGACAGATTAAGGTTGGCTCTCTCACATGAGCAACCGCCTTATCTTATCAGAAGGATAAGATAGAGATGAGACTAGTTTAAAGTCAAAATCATTAGACAAATGATTTAGAGTCATGACTTAAACAAGATAGTCGAATTAAAGATCTGCACCATATGGATGCTTACAAAAGATCTGAGATCTGTATCACAAGGATATTTGAAAGAGATCTCATATGATTTTTTAAATCCTATCTGTCTTATGCAGGATGAGAGTCCGTGAATATTTCACGAGTAGTAAAGGGGACTCAAAAAGATAGGCACTGTGGTGTCTGATCTTTCATCCGTACAACATCATTAAGACATACTCTCCCTGGGAAAGGAGTGATGTTGTAGTACGTGTTCATACCACGTATGCATTTCGACCACTGAGTTAGTAGCAATAGTGTTTGCTATTATGTGAGACTCAAAGGCCATACGGGTCTTAACTCTTACCCTCAAGGACTCCAATTGGTTCCTTTAGATTTGACGAGATGATCGCTATCTTAGCGTGTTACTAATGGGCTATGGTAATTCGGCTCGGCGGGGCACGTTAGAAAAGCGAATCAAGTCAAGATCAGAAGGTTCGCAAGAAGAGGAAGATTGATTTCATATTCGCATTTGGACTTTAGTGATTCAAAGCTGGCCAGCCAATTGTAATCCAGATGGGATTCAATTGTTGAATATAAAGTACAAGAAATGTGAAGAAATAATCTAGGATAAAGCATGCGTTGAACTACTCAACTTTGCACCTTCGAGGTCGTTGTGTATCTCTAACAAGTGCACAACAACAGACTCTACGCGCATGACGGTCGCACGGTCTATTTCTCGGTATGATAGATGAAAGAACTAAGAGAAAGACGTTCTCTTACAATCCCCTCAAGTGTGAGTGGGAGATTTGGATATGGAAGACGTTTGTACACCCTTGTGGGGGATGTACGAGGAAATACGGACCTCGAACGTCGCGTACACGAAGTCGTGTGCAAAGGAAATCTGTTCCCTTGCGGAGAGGATATCTGGATGAGTGGGAAAGTCGCATTATATATGCATAAGTGCATGCGACATATGGCTAATAAAGGGGGAATATCTTAAGCTTATGTTGTACCATGCATATGGTACAACTTAAGCTTATAATGTGCCATGTATCATGGTACACCTTAATTAAGTTGTTCCAAAGGGACAACTTACCCTAAAATAACTACCTTGGGGGCTATAAATAAGACCCAAGGGTAAGCCATTTCTTACACCTTTTGCATGAAATTCATGCATGCATCTTCATCCTAGCGAAGCTCTGCAGAAATCCTTTCTCTTCCTCTTTCCAAGTTCTTAATCTAAAATAGAGATTTAGATTGTGGATTAGTAGCCTTACTCCGTTCGTGAGAAGACTCGATCCGTCGTGGCGAATCCGAAGGCAAAGTTCCGAGACTACCGTTCCGCATACGCAAGCGTAAGTCTCCACTTTAATTATCGATCCTAACTCTGTTTTGGCAGGATCCTACATACTCATACTCAAAGGAGCATAAATCTACGCTCAAAAGACAAGGACAAACGTGGCTAAGTCATGTGATGAAGTTCAAGCCCAAACAGTACAAGAAGCTCAAGAGAAACTCACTTCCACTTCATCAAATTGATCAAGCTTCCGAAGACATGTCCTAAGTCTTTAGTGAGTGTGTCGTGTCTCTTTAGGGTATTTGTTAAAGCCATATCATATAGACAAAACACATGCACACAAACAATTTGAAAATGATTTTAAAAATCTTTTTTTAAATGTCTTCAAAATATTTTAGAGAGCTTTCTCTAGTCATCCTATAACTTCCGTAGTGAAACACCACACACCCTGGAGTTAACTACCTGTCTGACTAGAAGTGTTGCAGGAAAAACTCCTCTGGGAGTCGACTACCAACAGTAGGGAGTCGACTACCAGACAGAGATCAAGAATTCCTGAAACTCTCTGGGAGTCGACTACCTACTTGAGGGAGTCGACTACCAGCTGTAAAAATTCTGACGTTTTTGAATTTGAATTTTGAAATTCGTTTAGCAATTTACTCCGTAATTTTTGGGACAAAAGTCAACGAAAATTCAAATTTCAAATCTCAGTTTTTCCCTATAAATAAGAGCTAAATTCTTTTGTGAAAACAACAACTATTGAAAATCAAAAATCTCTTGTGAAAACGCTCTTGAATTCAAAGCTCGCATTTCTTTCTAGCCAATTTGATTTTATTTGTGATCTTGCAATATTCTCTTATCAATTCTTTTAAGATCATACTCTTATTTTTTATTGGCTAAAACGTTTTCAAAATCCTTATTACTATTCTCTTTATCTTGTTTAAAGGATTTTTGAAAAGCAATAGATCTAGATCACAAAGAATTTATCTTGTATCTTTGTGTGATCTAGACTTTTATTCTATCAAGCCACTACACAATTTTGTCTATTATTGATTGTCTATAGAATCGGGTGTAAAAACCAATCTCCATCAATTTATTGTAGTGTATTGGATAAAATTTCATTGTGTTGGTTGTTGGAACACTAGACAAGTCTAGGTGTTGCCAGTCGGAAATCCTGGTTGAGACTAGGTCGTTGGAAATCCTAACAAGTGAAGTTCGGTAATTGTATTTACCAAGGCAGATAGTGGAAAATCTTGTACCGGATTGGTCGGAGACTGGATGTACCCAAGTTGTGGGGAACCAGGATAAAAATCTGTGTGTTTGCGATTGCTTATCTGTGCTTGTTTATCTTTTAATATCTGTTGAAGTGTTTTCAATCTTCTGCAAAGATTAAACTATTTGTATCCGTTGAAATTTATATTATTCGCAATCTTATCTGTGCTTATATATACTCTGGGAGTCGACTACTGCTCATAGGGAGTCGACTACCTGCTGTGAAACTGCTCTGTGTATTTTTAAGATTATTTTGTTGATTAAGAACCAATCGTAGATCGCTCTACTTGGTTTCTTAGGCAACATTAGAAGGACGTCCATTAATTATCTAAAAAGTTTATTATATACACAACACTATTCAACCCCCTTCTAGTGTTGTTTGCCATCCACAGGATCCAACAAGTTACTGTTTATCGTTAGTCAGTCTAAGAACATTTTTCGACCGAATAGGTTGCAAACTAGTCGGTCAGCCATTGTTCTTTAACCGACTAGTTCATTGACCATTTTTGAAGCCGAGTTACTGTTTGCTCTTAGTCGGTCACAGTTGGTCGACCGGCCGACTAGTTCTTAAACTAGTCGGTCAACAACTCTTCTTTGACCGACTAATCATCCCCGAAACCCTAGGTTTCATTTCCACCGCCGTTTCATTTCCTATTTAAACCATTCGATCCTTTTACTCTTTCTTCATTCTTCTGAGCCCATTTCTTCCCCAAATCATCCCCCAACATTCCCCAAGCCATTTCTTCTTCCTCGGAGCTTCCCTCTCGCCATTCTTGCGCCGGCCACCTCCCTTAGGCCGCCGGCCAACCCCAAAACACCCCCAAATCCCAATGTCTCCAGATTTTTCCCCCTTTTTCAGATCTGAGCCATAATTCTTCGGACCGTTCTTCCGTTGCCGTGCTTGCTCGGCATCGTTCTTCCGCTACGATACGGTTAGTGAATCGATCCTTTAATATTCTCATAACCCACATGGTGATTTTTGTTAAACCCTAATAAAACTGGATTGGATGTTGTTCTGATATTGTTTTGCCATGGCAGCGATCTCACCTCCGTAGTTTAACATTTTGTGACGTGCCTCGTTGATCGTCATCATTGGTGCCAGGCAAGTGAAACTTGCCACTTAGGGTTTTAGGTCATGCCTTAGGCCATTTGCTCGTTGTAGGCGTAAAAGAGACTAGGCGACGAAATGATACTCACCTAGGCGCAAATTTCAGGATCTAGCTTGACAACGAAGCTAGATCCGACTACTTTTAATTATTTGCACTTCTTGTCATCCATGCATCTTATCTGCCATGTTTAAATTCAATTAACGGTACGCGAATTATCTGTACATGCCGTGCTAACCATGTTGGATGTTGCATTCGTAGCACACTCTACATTACTTGTACTACTTGATCCGGCTAGGCACCTGCTTTTAGCGGGCACAACCATATGCCAAAAACACTTCCTGGCTCGTGATCCAGAAACGAGCATTACGCGTTCGGGGGTAATGCCCTGGCTCGATACACGTGGAGGGGTAGGGATAAGCGATCACCTGAGTGTACGAGTTGGCCTGATCCGCCACTCTAGCCAGAAGACGTAATCTCTGTGCACGACGTGTTTACTTGACGTGATTTACTTGACTTGTACTTGTCCGTGTTTATACTTGCAAAACTTGTTACTTCCATACTATACTTGTCATGCTATGCATCATACTATAACTGCTATGTTGTTAGTTTACCTTCCTTTCAGTTTCCTTGCCCAAGTCTTTTAGACTTGCTTACATGTGCCCATTTACTCTATTGGGTGACACATGTTAGATCCTGAGCCTGAGGTTGCTGCTGAGGACGTGGTGTTCGCTGACGCTGAGTCAGAGCCCGCGTTCGTCGAGGAGTTTGAGGACGCGGGAGATCAGTCGTAGAGATTGTTTGTGTTGTTGTTTTAGACTGCGTTTGTTGTCGGTGCGTAGCACCAAATACTTTGTTCGTGTTGGCTTTTGGTTGGCCATGTTGGGCCTAGACTCTTCCTTTTAGCCTGGTGGTTTTTCTGTGATGTTGAATATTGTTGTGGACAAATTCTGAGATTGGTTAACTTTTATCAGTCTCCTTGCCATATTATTATTATCTTTGTTCCATTTGCATTTACAGGGACCTGCACATTTTCAGATTTGACGCTTATCAGATGTGTAGCTTCACAGCTCCACGTCTGTGCGGACCTTCTCACGTCTCGCCTCCATTTTAGGGAAGCGGGGCGTGACAGGTTTTGTTGGTGGCCCATGCAGGTCCTCTTCTGTAACTGCGATTACCGGAATAACGATAATAATATTTGATATCCACAAATGAAAATTTGACATCCGAGTCATAAGCTATGAGTCTAATTGTTTCGTTTTCTGTGTCATTAGATGGCAGGAAGGCGAAATACCCGAGCTGGTGGTGGTGCGTCCGCTCATGATAAGGAGCCTGGTCGGGAGCCCACCAATGGGGAGATGATGCGGATGATGCTTCAGATGATGCATGTGCAGCAGGGCGTGCTCCTGCAAGTCCAGAATGCTCCAGTTGTTCGAGCTGCTTGGGCAGTTCCGGAGGCCCCCGTTCCGAGCCAGGAGCGAAGCCGTTTCGAGAGCTGTGTCCTGCATATTTTGATTGTCCTGAAGGTCCTCTAGCTGCTGACGAGTGGGTCAGGAATATTGAGGACAATTTGAAGATGTCCAAGGTCAACGATGTTGGCTGGGTTGACTTGGCGAAGAGGCAGCTTAAGGATAATGCCCGGAATTGGTGGGATGCTGAAGAGGAGCTGTTGGAGGAGCCGATGTCTTGGGCTACCTTCAAGTCCAGTTTCGATGAGGAATATTTTCCGAAGGCTTTCCGGAGAGAGATGTTGCAGCGCTTCATTGATTTGAATTAGGGGAGCTCGTCTGTGGATCAGTACCACCAGGAGTTCACCAGGCTGAGTCGGTTCACACCGAAGATGGTGCGGGATGCTGATGAGAGGGCTCAGAGGTTCCTGCAGGGACTCGCTTTGGAGCTTCAGAGTTTTGTGTCTTCCTCTGATCTGGAGTCCTATCAGAAGGTTCTGATAGCGGCGCGGAGGTAGGAGCTGATTGTGAACCAGAGGAGAGGACATGTTGATGGGGCTGGGAAGAGGCCTATGGAGCAGGCCAGAGCGGTGGTTAGGCCTGGTTTCAAGCCTAATCAGCCGGTGCAGTTCAAGAGGCCAGGAGGGCCTATTCAGAAGACTTGCCATTTCTGCGGCAAGACCGGGCATATCAAGGAGCAGTGTAGGAGATTCCTGGGCCAGTGTATTGTCTGTGGAGATCCTACCCACACCATGAAGGACTGCTCGAAGTCGAAGCAGCCTTGGAGAGCACCTGTTGCAGCACAGCCGTTGCAGCAGAGAGCGTCTGTTCATGCTGGATGTGGAGCAGCTCTTGTTCCACAGAGGCAGGCCTTTCAGCAGGCTTTTCAGCCGAGGCGGCATGCTTTTCTGATGTCTGAGGTGGAGAGCATGGCTGTGGATGAGGTTATCGCTGGTAATCCTCAATCCAGCTGTTCCTTTCTTATTTAGTTTTGTTTGTAGATTATGTTGTTTGCTGGTACATGATTGCTGCTAGAATAGGGCTTGATTGTTAGACTGTTTGTAGGTGTGATTCAGGTGTGCACATTTCCTGCACGAGTCCTCTTTGACTCAGGTGCATCAATGTGCATTTTGGCGCGGCGCTTCGTGGAGAAGCATTCCTTGGCGACGTCCCCTCTTCCCAAGAGTTGGAATATCGTTACAGGGAATGGCGTGGTCTCGGTGCATCGTGGTTACAATTATTGCTCGTTGGTGGTCTGTGGATATGAGCTTTACGCTGATTTCATTGTCCACGACATCATCAACTATGATGCGGTCCTTGGGATGGATTGGCTTACGAGCTTCTATGCTACGATCGACTGTCGGAGGAAGAAGGTGGTGTTCGAGATTCCCGGACATGCAGTATTTGAGTTCAGCCGGGATAGCAGTTCGCTTAGCCCTATCAGATTTCGGGCCAGACCGGTGGAGTTTGTGGCTATGCAGATGAAGCTGGAGAGGCCAGCGGTAGTGCGGGACTTTGATGACGTCTTCCCCGAGGAAATGTATGGATTGCCACCCGATCAAGCTCTCGAGTTTTCGATTGATCTTATTCCGGGAGCGCAGCCGATTTCGAAAGCGCCTTATCGTATGGCACCCGCTGAGTTGGAGGAATTGCGGAAGCAGCTGGATGAGCTTCTGCAGAAGGGTTATTCAATCCTAGTGTGTCTCCATGGGGACCACCGGTGCTGCTGGTGAAGAAGAAGGATGGTTCGCGTCACATGTGCGTGGACTACAGGGAGCTGAATGCGGTGACCATTAAGAATAAATACCCGTTGCCTCGCATCGATGGTATTTTTGATCAGCTTGGAGGATCGAGGGTGTTTTCGAAGTTGGATCTGAGGAGTGGTTATCATCAGCTGAAGGTAAGGAAGGAAGATGTTCCAAAGACGTCATTCAGGACGAAGTATGGACACTACGAGTTTGTGGTTATGCCCTTCGGTGTGACCAACGCTCCCGCAGTTTTCATGAATCTGATGAACCTGATTTTCTACGACTTTTTAGACAAGTTTGTCGTTATCTTTATTGACGACATTCTGATCTATTCAAAGTCGGAGGAAGAGCATGCCTCGCACTTGAGGACAGTGTTAGAGTTTTTGAGGAAGCATCGTTTGTATGCTAAGTTTTCGAAGTGCGAGTTTTGGCTGGACAGAGTTGCTTTTCTCGGGCATGTGGTGTCTGGAGATGGTATTTCAGTGGATCCCGAGAAGATCAAGGCCATCAGAGAGTGGCCTGTTCCGCAGTCAGCATCTGAGATCCGGAGTTTCCTTGGGCTTGCGGGTTACTATCGGCGCTTCATTAATGACTTTTCCCGTATTGCGGAGCCGATGACCAGGTTGACGCAAAAGAATGTACCTTTTGTTTGGTCGGGTGATTGTGAGAATTCCTTTGGTGTTCTGAGGGAGAGATTGACCACTGCCCCTGTTCTTGTTGTGCCTGATCGCAGTGGAGGATTTGAGATCTTTTGCGATGCTTCTAGCAAGGGTCTTGGTTGTGTGTTGCATCAGCACGGGCATGTAGGGGCATATGCTTCGCGTCAGCTCAAGACTCATGAGAAGAATTACCCGACGCACGTCTTGGAGTTGGCTGCTGTCGTGTTTGCGCTCAAGATCTGGAGGCACTTCCTGCTGAGTGAGAAAGTGAAGATCTCCACCGATCACAAAAGCTTGAAGTATATTTTTACTTAGAAG
The DNA here is from genome assembly GCA_030789695.1 of Scilla litardierei. Taxonomy (NCBI): domain Eukaryota; kingdom Viridiplantae; phylum Streptophyta; class Magnoliopsida; order Asparagales; family Asparagaceae; genus Scilla; species Scilla litardierei. Next base: position 217,933,683 of record CM061134.1, on the reverse strand, counting down.
GAGCTCAACATGCGACATCGTCGATGGTTGGAGCTCATGGCGGATTATGAGATCGATTTGCAGTTTCACCCTGGCAAGGTGAATGTGGTTCTGGATGCGCTGAGTAGGCTTCCAGCGGTGATGATGTTGACTTCGCAGTGGAGATTGCAGCCGGATTTTTGCGAGTCTGGAATTGAGATTGTTCTTCCTGGGGAGGCTTCACTGTTGATGTGTATGCAGATACAGTCGACGATCGTGGATCGGATCAAGGCTGGCCAGGCTGGAGATCTGAAGCTGGTAAGGATTCGGGAGCAGATAGAAGCCGGTCTGCGGACTGACTTTTTGATTCATGAGGATGGCTCGCTGAGGTAAGGAGCTAGGTTGTGTGTGCTAGCTGGGGATATTAGAGAGGACTTGCTGGTTGAGGCACACAGTTCGCCGTATTCTGTACATCCTGGTGTCACCAAGATGTACAAGGATCTTCGTCTGAATTTTTGGTGGCATGGCATGAAGAGGAGTGTGGCTCGGAGTGTAGCCAAGTGTCTGGTTTGCCAGCAGGTGAAGGCGGAGCATCAGCGTACGGCAGGGTTGCTACAACCGCTTCCGATTCCGGAGTGGAAGTGGCAACACATCATTATGGACTTTGTGACTGGACTGCCACGGAGTCTGGTGGGACCAAAAAGGTGCTCTCTCTCAAGTGCAAGAGTCTGTACAAGTAATATAATCTGGGAGTCCAGATGTCGAATCCTCAGGAGGAAATCTGTTGCAACCACAGCTCAAATCAAATAGAAATCCAACGAAAAGAAACTACCCACTTCAACAATGATGACGGTGATGGTGATGTGAATACGTGAACAATATAAACAAGGAAATTCGTGTCTGAAAATATCTATAAAAAGTATGCACATGGTATAGGTTCGTCGGGATCAATGATTCGTATTAATTTGGTTGATGAATATAGCACAATGAATTCTCTTTTTGAGAGCAATTCACCGGAAAATATCCAATATAACTCAATGAATTCTCCTTTTGGGAGCAACTCATCGGAAGATACCCTTTTGGGGGTTCAAGCACAATATTCAATAAGATCGTCGCTAAAGTTATAATACGATATAAAACTCTCTTTTGGAGAGATCAAAACTACGGCATTAAACTCCCTTTTGGGGAGATCAAAACTCACCCTTTTGGGGCGATCATCAACTCAATCACTTCTTTTGGAAGATGAAAAAGACGATTTACGAACAAAGATTACAACTTTAACGACGTTTAACGATTTACCACAAGGAATACAACCAAATAAACACGCATCATATCCCCTAACTACGCCATACCATGCACAATAACAATTTAGCTACTCATGGTGCAAGAATAAACAAGTTTCATAGAAGAATACATCAATCTAATAGCAAAATACGATGAAAAACACCAAAATACGGGGTACAAGTTTAGAAATTTATCACCAAATCCTCAAGTTTAGACACCAAAACTCTCTGGAAATAAGAAAATAGCCTCTGGAATTTTACAGAATTTTTCTCTGGCGAAATACGGCTCCTAGAGCCTTCAATACGCTCAAAATACGCCAAAATCTGCTTTTTTTAACGCCCAAAAGCCCTAGGAATACCTTATATAGAGGCATTGCGGGTTTGGGTTGTGTTATCGGGTTCAAACCCGCTCCGAAACCCAATATCACCGTCGGATAAAATCGGGACCGTCGGATCAACGGCGGGATTAAACGTGGGTAAGCCATGTGTGCTTCAAAGTTCGTGCGCCACCCGCTTCGTATCGAATCCGAACCAAACTCGGAGTTGCTTTTGGCCGTTCGATCACGCATCAAGGGCACACCGGGAGCCATGTCGCCTCTTCTGCCTTCAATTTGGGGGGCTAACGACGCCCGTTGGATCGACGACGTGCGGTGCGGATGTCGCAACGTCTCCCCCGCTCCGCTGCTTAACGAAATCAATCGCGATTCATTGTCGTCTGTTGGATTCCTGATTGACGCTCCGCTTCAGGCCACGTCACTTAAGGGATTTCGCCGCTCAGCTCTTGATCTCAGCCATCGGATGGAAAATGGACGGTCGAGATGCGCCCCACATTCGCAGCGATTTGATCGCGTTCCTGGCCGTTGGATCAGCATCCAACGACAGATAATTCGCCACGTCGTCGCATTCGGATCGCATCAGCGGGAAAACGCGGGCCGTTGGATCAAGCGGGAAGTGGCGGATGACTGACACGTGGCAGCGTCTGATTGGTCGGCGGCCGTATAATCGTATTTCTTTGCGTATTTCTCCAATTAATTGGTATGCTGCATTCAAAAATACACAGTAATTAGCACAGATCTCAGAAAAATACAAATAAATAGTCGTTGGAATCGTGAGATCGAGACCAAGCTAGGAAAAATATAAAAAGTGCAGAAATACTCCATTAATTGCTGTTTTGTGCTCAAATAGAGTGTTTTCTCTAATAAATAATTGTGTACAAAATACGTATGAATTAGAGAACAATGTAGCATCACATGAGCACAAAATAGGGCTAAATGGGGTGTTAGATATGTAATATTGAACCCGAATCACACCCCCAACTAGCGATTTGCTAGTCTCTAGCAAAAAAAGCGATTGATACGGATGATTAATAAAACAATAAATTCTATCAATTGCTTATGGCATGGCTCAATAATACACATTCCAACATGATCTTGACCATCAATATACACATCCTTGAACAAAATCAATCACATGATATTTTCTCTAATTTAGTATGAATAAATAACATGCAAGCATCGTTTTGCGCAAGCGAAAGTATAACACGTCGTTATATTCTAGTCTTCTTATTTCCAAGGAATTGGCCTATCAAAATAATCATTCAAGACATGGGTATTGAAGTTGCTTAGTATATTCACCATTTCTTTTCGTTTATTAGTTCCGCGTAACGCGCATCAAGCAACATTCGCAGAAAAATGTATAACTTGTATCGCTCCATCAAATGAGTGAGGTTCCGGTCAATGGCTTCCAAATCAGACGATAATAGGGCATTAGGTCAAAAAGGACCCCTCGGACTGTACTACTCGAGCCAACCAAGTTATTTATTAGTGACATACTTATGCATTCATTTTTCTTCATTCATTTTTTTATTCATCATTTTTTTTCTTCGTTTCTTTTCTTTTTTTCTTTGTAAGCAACTCAACACCCATCAATATGAACATAACATTAATAACAATGGCCAAATTCCTCTTCAACTTGAAGACTATTCTAATAAATCGTGTATACTTAAGCTTTTTCATCACATTAGCATGCATGAAATAAATTCAAACTATTTCGAGATATTAATCATGGCAATTGAAAGTTTTCATGAATAGCATATTAACGAGTAATTCCATGAAGGAAAAATAATTTAATCAAGCCATAAACAGTTTTTAGAACTCAATTAATGCGTAATCATCCGTATTTGAGGCATAAGAAGGAGTTGAAAATGATGAGATATGGTGATATATTCTTCTTAAAAAAATCCTACGATCTCATACACACCCCCCAACTAAAGATGGACATTGTCCTCAATGTCGAAAGGGGCACGAGTTTATTCAAGCAAGCAACCTAGAAAGCATATAAAAACTACACTACTGGAAAGAACACACCGTGATCAAATGGCGGATCCCGAATCTTTGATGGTGGAGGAAGTTGTTCAATTTGCTCCTTGCGCTCCTCGGCGAGTAATTTTCCTCCAACGACTAAACTGGATCTCAGCAACGTAACTCCCAGCATCTCTATAAGATGTTCACCTGTAACCTGCAAGAGATGAGTTACGTCAATCCATTTCAGTCTAAGATTTTTCTCAATAAAATTATTCCAAACGTAGTCATCAAAATAAGTGAAAGAAATTAAAGCAAGTTGACGACTACTCCCTGAAAGATTTGCACTACTCTCGGTATGATGCTCGATCAATGGTGAGAGGGGTATATGATTTTGGGACAAAACTGGAAGAGGGAATGGTTCTGGCTCCATGGCGATAATCTCAAAACCCTTGTCCCTAGTTGTGTCCTCCTCCTGTTCATCCAAAATTGCTAGCTCGTCCTCTCTTTTGCACACACTTTCTGCCATGTAGATATTTTCATTTGTGTCCTCAACGTGACATGGTTCGCTCGATATACCTGTAATAGAAGATAAACTCGTATTAGATTCTTGAAATTGAATTTCAAAAGAATTATTTTCTTCTAAGCAAGTGGCAATCAAATTGAGATCTTCAATGGATTTCTGAATCTGCCGACTTCGAGCAAGGAAATTCTCCTGGAATTGATGAGATGTAGCCTCCTGTGTCTGAGTAAGCAAGTAAACTTCCTCTTTCAAGGATTGCAAAGGTATGTCTACACTTTGCTCCCCTTGATCGAGGCACGAAAGCCCCGTTGAATCACACTCTGAAGTCTCTTCCCTGATTTCTTCATTTTCTTGCAGAGACTCCATGTATTCCCACGCCTCTGTTGGCGTCATGCCTCCCAATAATTCCTGCAGCTGTGGTTGTAGTCCATCTAGGAAGGACGCCATAAGCTCTTCATTTGTGTACCCATGCTGCGGATAGCTCGATACCATGTCTGTGAACCTCCTCCAGGCCTGAAAGAAAGTTTCACAGTCAGTTTGATTAAAATTAACGATCTTGAGCTTCTCCATCCTATGTTTGTGTGCGTTAGCATATCTTGCATCATACAGATTATTTGTGCAATAGAAATTCATATACTCCATTTTCTAAAAAAAAATAAAATAAAACAAAAAAAAGTTTATGTACAGTAAAGTGGAAAGATCTCACCGAAGGTCCTCTAAATAAAATAAACCGTAGTCACAAACCATTCCTCCCCGGCAACGGCGCCAAAAACTTGGTGGGACCAAAAAGGTGCTCTCTCTCAAGTGCAAGAGTCCGTACAAATAATATAATCTGGGAGTCCAGATGTCGAATCCTCAGGAGGAAATCTGTTGCAACCACAGCTCAAATCAAATAGAAATCCAACGAAAAGAAACTAACCACTTCAACAATGATGACGGTGATGGTGATGTGAATACTGAAGGATCCTGTCCAAAACAGAGTTAGGATCGATAATATGAAGTTTAGACTTACGCTTGCGTACGCTGCACGGTAGTCTACGAACTTCGCCTTCGGATTCGCCACGACGGATCGAGTCTACTCACGAACGGAGTAAGGCTACTAAATCCACAATCTAAATCTCTACTTTAGATTAAGAACTTGGATAGAGGGAGAGGAAATATTTCTGCAGAGCTTCGCTAGGATGAAGATGCATGCATGAATTTCATGCAAAAGGTGTAAGAAATGGCTTACCCTTGGGTCTTATTTATAGCCCCCAAGGTAGTTATTTTAGGGTAAGTTGTTCCTTTGGAACAACTTAATTATACCATGATACATGGCATATTATAAGCTTAAGTTGTACCATATGCATGGTACAACATAAGCTTAAGATATTCCCCCTTTATAAGCCATATGTCGCATGCACTTATGCATATATAATGCGACTTTCCCACTCATCCAGAGATCCTCTCCGCAAGGAAACAGATTCCCTTTGTACACGACTTCGTGTACGCGACGTTCGAGGTCCGTATTCCCTCGTACATCCCCCACAAGGGTGTACAAACGTCTTCCATATCCAACATCTCCCACTCACACTTGAGGGGATTGTAAGAGAACGTCTTTCCCTTAGTTCTTTCATCTATCATACCGAGAAATAGACCGTGCGACCATCATGCGCGTAGAGTCTGTTGTTGTGCACTTGTTAGAGATACACAACGACCTCGAAGGTGCAAAGTTGAGTAGTTCAACGCATGCTTTACCCTAGATTATTTCTTCACATTTCTTGTACTTTATATTCAACAATTGAATCCCATCTGGATTACAATTGGCTGGCCAGCTTTGAATCACTAAAGTCCAAATGCGAATATGAAATCAATCTTCCTCTTCTTGCGAACCTTCTGATCTTGACTTGATTCGCTTTTCTAACGTGCCCCGCCGAGCCGAATTACCATAGCCCATTAGTAACACGCTAAGATAGCGATCATCTCGTCAAATCTAAAGGAACCAATTGGAGTCCTTGAGGGTAAGAGTTAAGACCCGTATGGCCTTTGAGTCTCACATAATAGCAAACACTATTGCTACTAACTCATTGGTCGAAATGCATACGTGGTATGAACACGTATTATAACATCACTCCTTTCCCAGGGAGAGTATGTCTTAATGATGTTGTACGGATGAAAGATCAGACACCACAGTGCCTATCTTTTGAGTCCCCTTACTACTCCGGAAATATTCCCGGACTCTCATCCTGCATAAGACAGATAGGATTATAAAATCCAATGAGATCTTTTTATCCTTGTGATACAGATCTCAGATCTTTTGTAAGCATCCATATGATGCAGATCTTTCATTCGACTAACTTTGTTAAAGTCATGACTCTAAATCATTCGTCTAATGATTTTGACTTTAAACTAGTCTCATCTCTATCTTATCCATCTGATAAGATAAGGCGGTTGCTCATGTGAGAGAGCCAACCTTAATCTGTCCGACATACACACAATTCAGCTGAGATTTCAAAAAATGTACACAAACATTTCTTTAAGAAATTCATATGCAATGCTTGAAAAAGAACTTATTCTTTTATTAAATTTGATCTTTCTTAGACATGGGAATATATATTTGTACAACTCAGCTCATACGCAATCCTTGGGATGATAAGTGTTTATAAAACACATTTCTGGGGATCGCTTTCGTAAGCTGATCCTCTATCATCTCATGCGTAGATATGTACCTTATGTCTACCTTCTTGGTTTTATCAGTCTTTTGCAAATCTGCAGTTCCTTTAAGATACTGCATTATCCTCTTAACCGCTTTCCAGTGTTCTTGCCCTAGGTTGGATTGGTAACAGCTTACCATTTCCAACTGCAAAACAGATGTCCGGTCTCGTACACACCATAGCGTACATAAGACTATCAACTGCACTGGAATATGGAACTTTTTCCATAATTTCTTTTTCCTTTTGGTTCTTTGGACACGATTCCAGATATAAATTATCGCATATGCTTATATGAATATCAATGGACTTGCAGTCCTGCATATTAAATCGTTCTAGAACCTTCTTTATATAAGTCTCCTGTGAAAGAGAAAGAAGTTTCTTCGAACGATTCCTTGAAACCTTAACTTCAAGGATATATGCGGCTTTTCCTATGCCTTTCATCGCAAATACTGATGAAAGCCAAGCCTTGATACTCATCACAAAGCCCTTGTCATTTCTGGCTATTAAAATGTCATCTACATATAGAGACATGATAATATACTTGCTTTTAATCCTCTTGATATATACTCAGTTATCTTCATCAAGCATGGAAAAAACCATTTGATAAGACAACTTCTTGAAATTGTATATACTATTGCCTCGAGGATTTACTTAAGACCATATATGGATTTACGAAGTTCACAAACCTTATGTTCGTTTCCTTCTTTTACAAACCCTGTTGGTTGTTCCATATAGATCTCCTCGTCCAATTCTCCATTGAGAAAGGCAGTCTTTACATCCATCTGATGTAATTCGAGGTATAAGCAAGCTACCATTGCCAGAAACATGCGAATCAAGGTAAAATGCACAACAGGTGAGAAGGTCTCTTCGTAGTCTATCCCTTCCTGTTGCGTAAAACCATTCGCGACAAGGCAAGCTTTATATCTGTCAAATAGAGCCATCAGCCTTATGCTTGATTTTGAGAACCCATTTGTTCCCAATTGCTCTATGTCCTCTGGGTAAGTTAACTAAGTCCCAGACTTGGTTAACTTTCATGGATTTCAATTCCTCCTTCATCGCTTTCATCCATTTGTCTTTCGCAGGGCATGATGCGGCATATTTGAGATTCTTCAAGTCCTTGTTGACTCGAATTAAGATCAATTCTAATATCACTCCCACTTGAAATGTTGTTTAGAATTGCTCCCACTTGGATCATTATTCCCGTATGGAATAGGATAATCGTCATTCGTATAATCCATTGGTGAAGGTTGAAAAGAATTTTCGTTTTCACCAAGAATTTCTCCCACTCGAATGAGGTAATCCTTTTTGATCATAAATCTCAAAATAAAGATAAGTCTGGACTTATCTCGCATTGTCTTGGAAACTCGTTTTCCAAGAAAGTGACATCCCTCGACTCAAACTCAATTAGCCCACCATTGTCTTCCTGACTAACAAAAATATAACCTTTGGAGTTTTCTGTGTATCGTATAAAGATACGTTTCCTTCCCCTTGGCCCAAGTTTGCCATACTTATGGGAGGAAATATGTGCGTTGAATGCACAAACTCAAGGTAAAAATGTTTAAGTCAGGAGACCTTTGGTTCCACAACTCATAAGGAGTGGAGCTAACTGATTTCGAGGGTACGCGGTTTAAAATGAAAACGGTTGTCAATAATGCATCACCCCAAAAGGTGATTGGCAAGTTAGCTTGCGCCATCATTGAACGGATCATTTTTCATTAAAGTCCTATACCTCCTTTCTGCAACACCAATTTGTTGAGGAGTATAAGGCATAGTTACCTGATGTACTATGCCTTTTTCATCACAAAGTTCCTTTAAACTTGTTGATTGATATTCACCGCCCATTTCGGTTCACATGACCTTAATCTTGCGATCTAATTGATTCTCCACTAAACTCATATAGTTTTTAAAGCAGGTTTAGTGCTTTCACTTGTGTAGGATATCAAATAGATATGACCTAATTGGGTGAAATCATCAATAAAAGTGATGAAAAATAGGACTTCCCGCGACTTGTCTCGACATTCATCGGACCACATATGTCCGAATGGATAAGCTGTAATGGAACCTCGGCCCTTGTGCCGGTTCCAAACGGCTTGCGACAAGATTTCCTCACAAGGCAATGTTCGCAGGTCGACATTTCAACCTTTGAAACATTGGATAGAAGGCCACGTTTGGCAAGTCTATCTATACGCATTGGTCCAATATGACCAAGCCTTGCGTGCCAACAAATTATATTAGACTCATTAGTCAAAGAATTTGTCACAAGGAAATTTTCATTACATGAGGAAATACATTGTACTTATTACAATAAATCCTTTGAAATACAAACCCAGTACCAATAAAGGAATTATTACAAAAATAGGTCCATATTACAATCATGAAGGAACCAACTATCACCAAGATCCATTAAATTGACCACAGTATTAATATTCCTTTGAATATATGGAATTAAGAGAACATCATAAAGTAGGAGAGTGTGGCCGTTGTCCAAGTCTAGCTTGCAATTCCCAACGCCTTTCTCTACAACACGTGAGTTGTTTCCTACATCGATCCACTTCATTCCATGGTGTATCCGGTGATACTCCACGAAGGACCGTCTGTCCTTTGCTATGTGATCGGTGGCACCTGAATCAATTATCCCATAATGGATTAGATTCCACAAGAAATATTGAACTAGAAACACATATGTAACTAGTATTACAAGTTACCTCGTCACTTCCACTCGTACACGAACGAGCATAGTGACCGAGTTTGTTGCACTTGAAGCACTTGATCCTTTTCAAGTCTTTCTTCTTGTGCCATTTCTTGTGCCCACCCTTATGTTTGGGTTCCTTGGTAGACTCAGGTTGCTTATTACGTTCATTAGAAGACTTCGAACGATCTTTACGTTTCTTTCCCCCGTGTGAGGAACTAGCAACCATGTGCACTTCTGCACTTGGCTTGGCAGCCGCAAGCCGCTCTTCCTCTAATTCGAGGTGCTTGGAAACGTCATTGAAGGTCTTGATGCTCTCATTGTGAGTGAGATGCATCTTCATTTGATCCCACCCATTTGGTAGGGAACGTATGACTGCTTGGATTTGTTGCTCATCAGTGAGCACATGACCTGCGTCCTTTAACTCCGAGATAAGGTTCGCCATATGTCGCAGATGTTTCCCCATGGAATGATCTGGACGTTTCTTATATGTATCGAACCTTATAGTTAAGGCGCGAAGTTTGGACACCGATGTGCCACCGAACTTCTCCTCTAGCTTGGACCATATGTCCATGGCTAGGTCATATTCTCGGAAGATGCGCATTATGTCATCAGCCATACTGCTTAATAACGTAATGCGCGCTATCTTATTTTTCCGAGACCAAGCATCAAAAGCTTCCTTGTCTCTTCTGTGTTGGGCCGTAGTGCCCAACTCGGGTTCAATCATTACGTTCTTTAGAGTTTCGAGCACTTCTTGCTCCTCTAAAATGTATTGTATCTTAATGGACCAAAGTTTGTAATTATCTCCGTTGAGTTTTTCACCTTTGTTTAACTCAGCGACGATATCTTTTGAAGCGGAAGACATTTTACTTTTAAAATGCTGCAAAAAACACAAAACCGAAGGTTCGATCAAAACATTGCATAAAAAATTCTTAAAATATAACTCCCACTTGAAATGATAATAGAGTATCCCATTTGGATAGTTCTAAAAATTCAAATCCCACTTGGAATTATATTATATTTGATAAGTTACTTTCGAAAAATATTGAAGATGTTGTTCTAGAATCGAAAAGGTCTCTATGATTCCAATCACCATCTAGAACAACCTTCAATATTCCCCCATCACTTATCAAACAATAGTACTCTTATAGTACTAGCAGCGGAAAACGAGTATTTGATAAGTTACTTTCGAAAAATATTGAAGATGTTACTCTAGAATCGGAAAGGTCACTATGTTTCCAATCACCATCTAGAGTAACTTTCAATATTTCTCCCTCACTTTATCAAATGTTAGTACTCTTATAGTACTTTGCAGCGGAAAAGCGTTTTTGAAAACGTATTTTTCAAAACGAATTTAAAATACATTGGCTAATCTCCGTAGAGTAGAGCACAACGTCATAAGTTCATTGGCTAATCTCCGTGGAGTAGAGCACAATGACATGGCTAATCTCGCATGAAGTAGAGCATTACGGCTAATCTTCAAGGAGTAGAGCACAATTACATAAGTACATTGGCTAATCTCCGTAGAGTAGAGCACAATGACTTAGCTAATCTCGCATGAAGTAGAGCACTATGGCTAGTCTTCAAGGAGTAGAGCCCAAGTTAAAAAAACTTCATTAAAACGTTAGTCCCGTATGAACTAGTCGGCACTGTGGTTAGCCCCGTATGGGCTAATCGGCACATCCGAGTTTGGCCAATGCCTTTTGTTACCACGTATGGGTCAGTTGGCAAGTTTGCAGTCGACCCAGACCTTCTGCCAGATTGGTCGACCAAAAACTCCAAATTGGTCGACCAATTTTTTCGAAAGCAACTTCTTCCCGGCCAGGGCCTCTGCCCTGGCCGGTGCTTGGCCAAGGGCCGGCCAGGGCCTCTGCCCTGGCCGGCCAGGGGCCCTGGCCCCCTCGGCCAGGGCCGGCCAGGCCCTGGCCTCTGCCAGGGCCGGCCGGCCAGGCCACTGGCCGGGGCCAGGGCTCCTGCCCTGGCCTCGGCCAGGCCCTGGCCTCTGCCAGGGCGGCCTGGCCGCTGGCCGGGGCCAGGGCTCCTGCCCTGGCCTCGGCCAGGCCCTGGCCTCGGCCAGGGCGCCGGCCCTGGCCTCGGCCAGGGCCGGCCTGGCCCTGGCAGTGGCCAGGGCGCCGGCCCTGGCCTCTGCCAGGGCCGGCAGGCCGGCCTGGCCGGCAGGCCGGCCTGGCCGGCAGGCCGGCCTGGCCGGCAGGCCTTGGCCAAGGCCGGCCACTGCCGGCCTGGCCATGGCCGGCCATTGCCGGCCTGGCCATGGCCGGCCATGGCTTGGCCATGGCCGGTCATGGCCAAGGCCATTCGGCGTTGGCCGGCCATGGCCCCTTTGGCCATGGCCGGCCACCCCCTTTGAATGGGGTTGCCGCACTTATTCCTCCCCCTTGATGGGGTGGTCGCCGGTGGTTATTGGCCGTAGCCAACCCCCTCCGCTTGAGGAGGGGGGGTGCATGGCCTTCATAGCCCATTTGGCCATGGTGCACATGTACCAAATTTCCTCTTACCCGATGGAAATAACTACCATCATCTTCCTCGATGAAGCACCCGTTCGTCGATGAAGCACCCGTTCGTCGAGAAATTAGTTATTTCCTAATGGCCGTGTGCCAAAAATGAAAAATAACATACTACGTGAACGGTCGGTTCTTCCCGTCACGGAGAGTTCCTACCATATCCGTAATGATAGGAGACCCTAACGTGAAAAGAACAACCGCTGCGTTCTCTCCGTCACGAAGCGTTCCTACTATATCCGTAATAGTAGGAGACCCATTCGTGAAAAAGACAACGACTCGTTCATAGTTTCGACGGGACGACGGTTTGACCGGGGCAAACCCATATGGCTCTGATACCAATGAAGGATCCTGTCCAAAACAGAGTTAGGATCGATAATATGAAGTTTAGACTTACGCTTGCGTACGCTGCACGGTAGTCTACGAACTTCGCCTTCGGATTCGCCACGACGGATCGAGTCTACTCACGAACGGAGTAAGGCTACTAAATCCACAATCTAAATCTCTACTTTAGATTAAGAACTTGGATAGAGGGAGAGGAAATATTTCTGCAGAGCTTCGCTAGGATGAAGATGCATGCATGAATTTCATGCAAAAGGTGTAAGAAATGGCTTACCCTTGGGTCTTATTTATAGCCCCCAAGGTAGTTATTTTAGGGTAAGTTGTTCCTTTGGAACAACTTAATTAAGGTGTACCATGATACATGGCATATTATAAGCTTAAGTTGTACCATATGCATGGTACAACATAAGCTTAAGATATTCCCCCTTTATAAGCCATATGTCGCATGCACTTATGCATATATAATGCGACTTTCCCACTCATCCAGAGATCCTCTCCGCAAGGGAACAGATTCCCTTTGTACACGATTTCGTGTACGCGACGTTCGAGGTCCGTATTCCCTCGTACATCCCCCACAAGGGTGTACAAACGTCTTCCATATCCCACAAATACGTGAACAATATAAACAAGGAAATTCGTGTCTGAAAATATCTATAAAAAGTATGCACATGGTATAGGTTCGTCAGGATCAATGATTCGTATTAATTTGGTTGATGAATATAACACAATGAATTCTTTTTTTGAGAGCAATTCACCGGAAAATATCCAATATAACTCAATGAATTCTCCTTTTGGGAGCAACTCATCGGAAGATACCCTTTTGGGGGTTCAAGCACAATATTCAATAAGATCGTCGCTAAAGTTATAATACGATATGAAACTCTCTTTTGGAGAGATCAAAACTACGGCATTAAACTCCCTTTTGGGGAGATCAAAACTCACCCTTTTGGGGCGATCATCAACTCAATCACTTCTTTTGGAAGATGAAAAAGACGATTTACGAACAAAGATTACAACTTTAACGACGTTTAACGATTTAGCACAAGGAATACAACCAAATAAACACGCATCATATCCCCTAACTACGCCATACCATGCACAATAACAATTTAGCTACTCATGGTGCAAGAATAAACAAGTTTCATAGAAGAATACATCAATCTAATAGCAAAATACGATGAAAAACACCAAAATACGGGGTAGAAGTTTAGAAATTTATCACCAAATCTTCAAGTTTAGACACCAAAACTCTCTGAAAATAAGAAAATAGCCTCTGGAATTTTACAGAATTTTTCCCTGGCGAAATACGGCTCCTAGAGCCTCCAATACGCTCAAAATACGCCAAAATCTGCCTTTTTTACGCCTAAAACCCCTAGGAATGCCTTATATAGAGGCATTACAGGTTTGGGTTGTGTTATCGGGTTCAAACCCGCTCCGAAACCCAATATCACCGTCAGATCAAATCGGGACCGTCGGATCAACGGCAGGATTAAACGTGGGTAAGCCACGTGTGCTTCAAAGTTCGTGCGCCGCCCACTTCGTATCGAATCCGAACCAAACTCGGAGTTGCTTTTGGCCGTTCAATCACGCATCAAGGGCACACCCGGAGCCATGTCGCCTCTTCTGCTTTCAATTTGCGGGGCTAACGACGCCCGTTGGATCGATGACGTGCGGTGCGGATGTCGCAACGTCTCCCCCGCTCCGCTGCTTAACGAAATCAATCGTGATTCGTTGTCGTCCGTTGGATTCCCGATTGACGCTCCGCTTCGAGCCACGTCACTTAAGGGATTTCGCCGCTCAGCTCTTGATCTCAGCCATCGGATGGAAAATGGACGGTCGAGATGCGCCCCACATTCGCAGCGATTTGATCGCGTTCCTGGCCGTTGGATCAGCATCCAACGACAGATAATTTGCCACGTCGTCGCATTCGGATCGCAGCAACGGGAAAACACGGGCCGTTGGATCAAGCGGGAAGCGGCGGATGACCGATACGTGGCAGCGTCTGATTGGTCGGCGGCCGTATAATCGTATTTCTTTGCGTATTTCTCCAATTAATTGGTATGCTGCATTCAAAAATACACAGTAATTAGCACAGATCTCAGAAAAATACAAATAAATAGTTGTTGGAATTGTGAGATCGAGACCAAGCTAGGAAAAATATAAAAAGTGCATAAATACTCCATTAATTGCTGTTTTGTGCTCAAATAGAGTGTTTTCTCTAATAAATAATTGTGTACAAAATACGTATGAATTAGAGAACAATGTAGCATCACATGAGCACAAAATAGGGCAAAATGGGGTGTTAAATATGTAATATTGAACCCGAATCAGAGTCCGAAGCAGAATGACGCGATTTGGGTGATCGTGGATCGATTGACCAAATCTGCGCACTTTATTCCATTCCGAGTAGGACAGTCCACTGAGGCGCTAGCAAGGAGATACATGGAGGTAAATTCTTTTACTCTCCGTATCTATTTCCTTTTCCTAGATAGATAGTGATGTAAAGTGAATCGTGCAGGAGATCGTACGACTTCACGGAGTCCCCGTGAGTATCGTGTCGGACAGAGACACGAGGTTCACATCTCAGTTCTGGCAGAGTTTACAGAACAGTTTGGGTACGAGTCTGAGTTTCAGCACGGCGTACCATCCGCAGACAGATGGCCAGTCCGAGAGGACGATTCAGATCTTGGAGGACATGCTGAGGGCGTGCATGTTGGATTTCAAGGGTTTGTGGGAGGACCATCTACATCTGGTGGAGTTCTCTTACAACAACGGCTTCCAGGCGAGTATTGGCGTGGCACCTTTTGCCGCGCTGTACGGGAGGAAATGTCATTCGCCATTAAGTTGGGATGACGTTGGTGATCGGAAACTGTTGGGACCCGAGATGATTGTGGAGGCTGTGGACGTTGTCAGGAACATTCGGGAGAGGCTGAGGATTGCTCAGGACCGTTTTAAGCATTGGGCGGATGCTAAACGTCGTCCTTTGGAGTTTCAGCCAGGCGACCATGTGTTCCTGAAGATTTCCCCGAATCGTGGTGTGATTCGCTATGGGAAGCGGGGGAAGTTGAGCCCGCGATACATTGAACTGTTTGACATTTTGGAGAGGGTTGGCGAGGTAGCCTACCGCTTAGCCTTGCCGCCATCTTTGGAAGGAGTTCACAATGTTTTCCATGTGTCGCAGCTTCGTCGGTACATCAGCGATCCATCTCATGCTGTGGATTTCTCGGAGATCACCGTTCACCCAGATTTGACGTATGACCAGCAGCCAGTGCTGATTTTGGACAGGCGTCAGAAGTCACTTCAGAACAAGGTTGTCAATCTTGTGAGGGTGATGTGGCGACACGGCTCGCCAGGAGAGTCTACTTGGGAGAGAGAGGATGAGATGCGAGAGCGCTACCCACTTTTGTTCCCGGACACGTGAGTGTTGGGAAATTCCGAGGACGGAATTTTTCTTAAGTTGGGGAGGATGTAACGACTGGTTTTTTATGTATTTGGATTATCTATATAATATATATGTTTTGGTGGATTTTCTCCTTATGTGTGATTTTCTGTCTCCGTAGCTTTCATTTTCGTTCGTTTCGTTGTGATTCTCTAGCTTCTTCCTTAGATCGTTGAGTTTGGAGTGAGTCATTCGTGACGAGCTTCATATCGCTCATATCTTAGAGATAGGTTGATCTTAGAAGCCGTGGGAATCTTCCTGGAGCTTCGCGCTTCGATTCGAGACTTTTCGTGCACTTTAGTTGGTTCAAGAAGGGGGACCAACCGACTAGATTCCAATCTAGTCGGTCAGAAACTCTGCCGGAACCGACTAGTTCATTAAATAAATTATTCAGGAGTTACTGTTTACTCTTAGTCTGTCTAAGAACAACCACCGACCGACTAGATGTGAAACTAGTCGGTCAGAACTTGCTCTCAGACCGACTAGTTCCTTTGATAAATTTCACCTAAGTTACTGTTTATCGTTAGTCGGTCTAAGAATATTTTTCGACCGACTAGGTTGCAAACTGGTCAGTCAGCCATTGTTCTTTAACCGACTAGTTCATTGACCATTTTTGAAGCCGAGTTACTGTTTGCTCTTAGTCGGTCATAGTTGGTCGACCGACCGACTAGTTCTTAAACTAGTCGGTCAACAACTCTTCTTTGACCGACTAATCATCCCCGAAACCCTAGGTTTCATTTCCGCCGCCGTTTCATTTCCTATTTAAACCCTTCGATCCTTTTACTCTTTCTTCATTCTTCTGAGCCCATTTCTTCCCCAAATCATCCCCCAACATTCCCCAAGCCATTTCTTCTTCCTCGGAGCTTCCCTCTCGTCATTCTTGCGCCGGCCACCTTCCTTAGGCCGCCGGCCAACCCCAAAACACCCCCAAATCCCAATTTCTCCAGATTTCCCCCCTTTTCAGATCTGAGCCATAGTTCTTCGGACCGTTCTTACGTTGTCGTGCTTGCTCGGCATCGTTCTTCCGCTACGATACGGTTAGTGAATCGATCCCTTAATATTCTCATAACCCACATGGTGATTTTTGTTGAGCCCTAATAAAACTGGATTGGATATTGTTCTGATATTGTTTTGCCATGGCAGCGATCTCATCTCCGTAGTTTAACATTTTGTGACGTGCCTCGTTGAACGTCATCCTTGGTGCCAGGCAAGTGAAACTTGCCACTTAGGGTTTTAGGCCATGCCTTAGGCCATTTGCTTGTTGTAGGCGTAAAAGAGACTAGGCGACGAAATGATACTCGCCTAGGCGCAAATTTCAGGATCTAGCTTGACAACGAAGCTAGATCCGTCTACTTTTAATTATTTGCACTTCTTGTCATCCATGCATCTTATCTGCCATGTTTAAATTCAATTAACGGTACGCGAATTATCTGTACATGCAATGCTATCCATGTTGAATGTTGCATTCGTAGCACACGCTACATTACTTGTACTACTTGATCCGGCTAGGCACCTGCTTTTAGCGGGCACAACCCTATGCCAAAAACACTTCCTGGCTCGTGATCCAGAAGCGAGCATTACGTGTTCGGGGGTAAGGCCCTGGCTCGATACACGTGGAGGGGTAGGGATAAGCGATCACCTGAGTGTACGAGTTGGCCTGATCCGCCACTCTAGCCAGAAGACGTAATCTCTGTGCACGACGTGTTTACTTGACGTGATTTACTTGACTTGTACTTGTCCGTGTTTATACTTGTAAAACTTGTTACTTCCATACTATACTTGCCATGCTATGCATCATACTATAACTCCTAGGTTGTTAGTTTACCTTCCTTCCAGTTTCCTTGCCCAAGTCTTTTAGACTTGCTGACATGTGCCCCTTTACTCTTTTGGGTGACACATGTTAGATCCCGAGCCTGAGGTTGCTGCCGAGGACGTGGTGTTCGCTGACGCTGAGTCAGAGCCCGCGTTCGTCGAGGAGTTTGAGGACACGGGAGATCAGTCGTAGAGACTGTTTGTGCTGTTGTTTTAGACTGCTTTTGTTGTCGGTGCGTAGCACCAATACTTTATTCGTGTTGCCTTTTGGTTGGCCATGTTGGGCCTAGACTCTTCCTTTTAGCCTGGTGGCTTTTCTGTGATGTTGAATATTGTTGTGGACAAATTCTGAGATTGGTTAACTTTTATCAGTCTCCTTGCCATATTATTATTATCTTTGTTCCGTTTGCATTTACATGGATGTCACGACCCGCTTCCCTAAAATGGAGGTGAGACGTGAAAAGGTCCGCACGAGAGTGGAGCTGTGAAGCCCCAAACCCGATAAGCGTCCACAATACAAAAACAGGTCCCTGTAACCACAACAGAATAGCAATAATAACACAAGGAGAGACTGAAATAAAATTCACATCTCACAAATATTGTCCAACATCACAAATATGTTCAACATCCAGAAAAGCCACCAGGCTAAAAGAAAAGAGTCTAAAGGCCCAGAACAAGGCCAACAAAAGCAACAACATAACAAGGTATGGGTGCCACGCACCAATAACAAACAACTGTCTAACAAAATAAAACGCAACGGAGACACTAGGACTGGTCCCCAGTGTCCACGTACTCCCCGTCAAACACAAGCTCGGGCTCGGCGTCAGCAAACACCTCGTCCTCAACGAGGTACTCGGGCTCAGGATCTAACATGTGTCACCCAAAAGAGTAAAGGGGCACATGTCAGCAAGTCTAAAAGACTTGGGCAAGGAAACTGAAAGTGAGGCATCTAGCAACCTAGCAGTTATAGTATTAAGTAATGACATGACAGTTAAGCATGATGCAACAGTTTAAAAAGAGAAGCAAGCATGCACAATGTAGCAAAAGCTACCAAATCACTAATCACTTATCATTTAACACTTATCACTTATCACTTATCACTTATCACTTATCACTTATCACTTAGTGCATAGAGAGTCCACCTGCTGGCCAGCTCGTGGCTCAGGCCGCTTATCTCTACCACTATTAATCACTTGTCACTGGTAAACACTTAGTGCATAGAGAGTCCACCTGCTGGCCAGCTCGTGGCTCAGGCCGCTTATCTCTATCACTATTAATCACTTGTCACTGGTAAACACTTAGTGCATAGAGAGTCCACCTGCTGGCCGGAGTGGCGGATCAGGCCAACTCGGGGCTCAGGCCGCTTATCTCTTACCCCACCCATATGTGTCGAGCGTTGGGGTTTCCAACTCACTAAGCTTGCTTCTGGAACACGAGCCAGGAATATAATATTGTAGCGTGCGCTACGCAATCACGATGAATAATCACTATGCAAAGACATGAACAGATATTTGCGTACCGTTAATTTAAATTAAACGTGACAGGCAAAATGCAATGACATGAACATATTCGCATACCGTTAATTGAAAGTAAACATGACATGGTAATTGTGCAACATGCTAATAGTCGGAATTAGCTTCGTTGTCAAGCTAATTCCCCAATTTGCGCCTAGGCGAGTTTCATTTCGTCGCCTAGCCTCTTTTACGCCTACAACATGCAAATGGCCTAAAACGTGGCCTAAACCCTAAGTGGCAAGTTTCACTTGCCTAGCACCGGGGATGACGATCAACCTCGTCACACGGATGCTATCTACGAGGAAATCGCTGTTTAGGGGGAAACAAACACCAAACACATGAAATTAATTAGGGTTTCACCAAAATTATAAATAAGTTATGAAAACAACGGTAGAACGATCTCTTACCGAGAGGAGACGGAAGGAACACTCCGGGGAACCCTAGGATCAAATCTGGAGAAGATTGGAGAAGATTGGGGAAACTAGGGTTTTGGGGGATTTGGGGATTTGATGGGTTTTGGTGAGATTTTGGGGAAGATGAGAGGTAGATAGGGTAGATGGATGGTTTGGATGATGGATTTAGGGCTTGGAATGAAGCAATGGAGCTTGGAGGAAGGTGGGGGATCAATGGGGGCGATTTTAGGGTTTAGGGTCGAGTTGGAGGGGAAGAAAACGTTTGGGTTAGGTATTTATAGGCTAGGCTGGCGGCTGCCCAGAAATTAGGGTTTTAACACAGACTAGTCGGTCAAAGAACAACCACTGACCGACTAGTTTGGCAACTAGTCGGTCGGTCGACCAACGCAGACCGACTAAGTGTAAACAGTAACTCCTGAACGAAAATATGATTTAGAGTTAGTCGGTCCATGAACAAATACTGACCGACTAGTTTGGCATCTAGTCGGTCGATGAACGTTCTTAGACCGACTAAGAGTAAACAGTAACTGATACAAAAAATAATTTGATGAGTTAGTCGGTTCAAGAAGCATTGCTGACCGACTAGTTTGCAACCTAGTCGGTCAACCAACGTTCTTAGACCGACTAACGATAAACAGTAACTCCTGAGAAATTTAGAAAGCTAACTAGTCGGTCCAAGAAGGATTGCCGACCGACTGGATCGTCATCTAGTCGGTCGGTGGCCCTTCTTACACCGGCTAATGAGCACAGAAAGTACCGATACGGAGCGCGGGGCCCCGGGATCGATTCCTAAGACTCCTAGGCTTGATCTAATAGTTAGATACGACCGTTATGAAGCCCGTCACGAGTGACAAACTTCGAAATCGACAATCCTAAGAAAGAAGCGAGAAAATACGACGAATCGATCGAAAATGAAAACTACGGAGACGAAAACCACACAAGAGGAGAAAATCCACCAAAACATATATTATAATATATAAAATCCAGATACATGAAAAGCAGTCGTTACATCCTCCCCAACTTAAGAAAAATTCCGTCCTCGGAATTTCCAAAACTCACGAGTCCGGAAACAAAAGTGGAAAACGCTCTCGCATCTCATCCTCATTCTCCCAAGTAGACTCTCCAGGTGAACCGTGTCGCCACATCACCCGCACAAGATTAACAATCTTGTTCCGAAGCGATTTCTGACGCCTGTCCAGAATCTGCACTGGATGCTGGTCATACGTCATATCGGGGCGAACGGTAATCTCCGAAAAATCCACCGCATGAGACGGATCGCTAATGTATCGACGAAGCTGCGACACATGGAAAACATTGTGAACTCCTTCCAAAGACGGCGGCAAGGCCAAGCGATAAGCTACCTCGCCAACCCTCTCCAAAACGTCAAACGGTCCAATGTATCGCGGGCTCAACTTTCCACGCTTCCCAAAACGAATCACACCACGATTCGGGGAAATCTTCAAGAACACATGGTCACCCGGCTGAAACTCCAAAGGACGACGTTTAGCATCCGCCCAATGCTTAAAACGGTCCTGAGCAATTCTCAACCTCTCCCGAATATTCCTGACGATATCCACGGCCTCCACGATCATCTCAGGTCCCAACAACTCCCGATCACCAACGTCATCCCAACTCAATGGCGATCGACATTTCCTCCCATAAAGAGCGGCGAAAGGCGCCATGCCAATACTCGCCTGGAAGCTGTTGTTGTAAGAGAACTCCACCAAGTGTAGATGGTCCTCCCACGAACCCTTGAAATCCAACATGCACGCCCTCAGCATGTCTTCCAAAATCTGAATCGTCCTCTCGGACTGGCCATCCGTCTGCGGATGGTACGCCGTGCTGAAACTCAGACGCGTACCCAAGCTCTTCTGCAAACTCTGCCAGAACTGAGATGTGAACCTCGTGTCTCTGTCAGACACGATACTCACGGGGACTCCGTGAAGTCGCACAACTTCCTGCACGATTCACGTTACATCACTATCCAAACTAGGAAAAGGAATTAAAGACGGAGAGTACAAGAATTTTACCTCCATATATCTCCTTGCTAGCGCCTCAGTGGACTGTCCCACTCGGAACGGAATAAAGTGCGCAGATTTGGTCAATCGATCCACGATCACCCAAATCGCGTCATTCTGCTTCGGACTCCGAGGTAGTCCAGTCACGAAATCCATAGTGATGTGTTGCCACTTCCACTCCGGAATCGGAAGCGGTTGTAGCAACCCGGCCGAACGCTGATGCTCCGCCTTCACTTGCTGGCAAACCAAGCACTTGGCTACACTCCGAGCCACGCTCCTCTTCATACCATGCCACCAATAATTCAGACGAAGATCCTGGTACATCTTAGTGCCACCAGGATGCACAGAATACGGCGAACTGTGTGCCTCCACCATCAGCTCCTCTCTGATATCCCCAGCAGGCACACACAACCTGGCTCCAAACCTCAGCGAGCCATCCTCATGAATCAAGAAGTCAGTCCGCAGACCGGCTTCCACCATCTCCCGAATCCTCACCAGCTTCGGATCCTCAGCCTGGCCAGCCTTAATCCGATCCACGATCGTCGACTGTACCTGCATGTACATCAACGAAGAAGCCTCCCCAGGAAGAACAATTTCCACTCCAGACTCGCAAAAATCCTGCTGCAATCTCCACTGCGAGGTCAAAATCATCACCGCTGGCAGCCTACTCAAAGCATCTGGAACCACATTCACCTTGCCAGGGTGATACTGCAAATCAATATCATAATCCGCCATAAGCTCCAACCATCGACGCTGTCGCATGTTGAGCTCCTTCTGAGTGAAAATATACTTCAAGCTTTTGTGATCGGTGAAAATCTTCACTTTCTCACTCAGCAAGAAGTGCCTCCAAATCTTAAGAGCAAACACAACGGCAGCCAACTCCAAATCATGCGTCGGATAATTCTTCTCATGAACCTTAAGCTGACGAGACGCATACGCCACCACATGCCCATGCTGATGCAACACATAACCGAGACCCTTGCCAGAAGCATCGCAAAAGATCTCAAATCCACCGCTGCGATCAGGCACAACAAGAATAGGGGCAGTCGTCAACCTCTCCTTCAAAATACCAAAAGCACTCCCACAATCACCCGACCAAACATAAGCAACATCCTTCCGCGTCAACCTGGTCATCGGCTCAGCAATACGAGAAAAGTCCTTAATGAATCGTCGATAATAACCAGCAAGTCCGAGAAAACTCCGAATCTCAGACGCAGACGACGGAACAGGCCACTCCCTGATGGCCGTAATCTTCTCGGGATCCACAGAAATACCACCTCCAGACACCACATGCCCCAGAAAAGCAACTCGATCCAGCCAAAACTCGCACTTCGAAAACTTAGCATACAAACGATGCCTCCTCAAAATCTCTAACACCGTCCTCAAGTGCGAGGCATGCTCTTCCTCCGACTTTGAATATATCAGGATGTCGTCAATAAAGATAACGACAAACTTATCCAAAAAGTCGTAGAAAATCAGGTTCATCAGATTCATGAAAACTGCGGGCGCGTTAGTTACGCCGAAAGGCATAACCACAAACTCATAGTGTCCATACTTCGTCCTGAACGCTGTCTTCGGAACATCTCCCTTCTTCACCTTCAACTGATGGTAACCACTCCTCAAATCCAACTTAGAAAACACCCTCGAACCTCCAAGCTGATCAAAGATATCATCGATGCGAGGCAACGGGTATTTATTCTTAATGGTCACCGCATTCAACTCCCGATAGTCCACGCACATGCGACGCGAACCATCCTTCTTCTTAACCAACAACACCGGTGCTCCCCACGGAGACACACTAGGATTAATATAACCCTTCTGCAAAAGCTCATCCAACTGCTTCCGCAACTCTTCCAACTCTGCAGGTGCCATACGATACGGCGCCTTCGAAATCGGCTGCGCACCTGGAACAAGATCGATAGAAAATTCCAAAGCTCGATCAGGCGGCAAACCAGACATCTCCTCGGGGAAGACGTCGTCAAAATCACGCACCACAGCTGGCCACTCCAGCTCCATCTGCATAGCCACAGCCTCCACCGGCCTGGCCCGAAATCTGACAGGACCAAGCGAACTGCTACCACGACTGAACTCAAATACTGGATGTCCGGGAATCTCGAACACCACCTTCTTCCTCCGACAGTCGATCGTAGCATAGAAGCTCGCAAGCCAGTCCATCCCAAGAACTGCATCATAGTTGATGATGTCGTGGACAATGAAATCAGCAAAAAGCTCATGTCCACAGACCACCAACGAGCAAGAATTGCAACCACGATGCACCGAGACCACACCATTCCCTGTAACGATATTCCAACTCTTGGGGAGAGGGGACGTCGACAAGGAATGCCTCTCCACGAAGCTCCGAGAAATAATGCACATCGATGCACCAGAGTCAAAGAGGACTCGTGCAGGAAATGTGCACACCAAAATCACACCTAATCAATCAATTAACAATCAAACCCTAGTCTAGCAAACAAGCAAGTTCAAGCAAACAACATAATCTAGCAATCAAGACCAAATATGAAAGTAATAGCTAGAATGAGGATTACCTGCGATAACCTCATCCACAGCTTCGCTCTCCGCAGCGGTCATCAGAAAAGCATGCCTCCTCGGCGGAGCAGCCTGCTGAAAAGCCTGCCTCTGCGGAACAAGAGCTGCTCCACGTCTAGCAGGAACAGACGCTCGCTGCTGCAACGGCTGGGCAGCAATAGGTGCCTTCCAAGGCTGCTTCAACCTCGGGCACTCCCTGAGAGCATGGGCGGGATCTCCGCAGGCGATACATTGCCCCAAGAACCTCCTACACGATTCCTTGACATGGCCCTCCTTGCCACAAAAATGGCAAGTCCTCCGAGCAGGCCCTACTGGCCTCTTTAAAATGAACAGGCTGGTTCGGCCTGAATCCAGGCCTAACCACAGCTCTCGCCTATTCCACAGGCCTCTTCCCAGCACCAACCACAGATCCTCTCCTCTGGTTCACGAGCAGCTCCTGCCTCTTGGCAGCTACTAGAACCTTCTGATAAGATTCCCGGTCAGAGGAGGTCACAAAGCTCTGGAGCTCCGAAGCAAGCCCCTGCAGGAACCTCTGAGCTCTCTCCTCAGCGTCCTGCACCATCTTCGGTGCAAACCGACTAAGCCTCATGAACTCCTGGTGGTACATGTCCACCGACGAGTTCCCCTGCTTCAGATCGATAAAACGCTGCAGCATCTCCTCCTTGGCAGCCTTCGGGAAGAACTCACCCTCAAATCTGGCTTTGAAGGTAGCCCAAGCTATCGGCTCCACCAACAACTTCTCTTCAGCATCCCACCAATTCCTGGTGTTATCCTTCAGCTGCCTCTTCGCCAAATCAACCCATCCAGCCGGGGTGATCTTGGCCATCTTCAGATTGTCCTCGACGTTCCAAATCCACTCATCGGCCGCCAGAGGACCCTCAGAACCATCAAAATATGCGGGACCCAGCTCCCGAAATTGATTCGCTCCTGGCTCAGAGCGAGGGGCATCCGGAAGAACCCGGGCAGCTCGAGCAGGTGGAGCATTCTGGACTTGCAAAAGCACGCCCTGCTGCACTTGCATCATCTGGATCATCATCCGCATCATCTCACCGCTGGTGGGTTCCCGCTCAGGCTCCTCATCATGAGGGAGCGCACCACTGCCCCCACCACGGGTGAAACGTCTTCCTGCCATCTAGTGACACGGAAAACAAATCAGATTAGACTCATAGCTTATGACTCGAACGTCGAACTTAGTTTATTGGACATTCTAATGTTATTATCGCTATTCCAAAAATCGCAGTTACAGAAGAGGACCTGCATGGGCCACCACTAAAACCTGTCACGACCAGCTTCCCTAAAATGGAGGCGAGACGTGAAAAGGTCCGCACGAGAGTGGAGCTGTGAAGCCCCAAACCCGATAAGCGTCCACAATACAAAAACAGGTCCCTGTAACCACAACAGAATAGCAATAATAACACAAGGAGAGACTGAAATAAAATTCACATCTCACAAATATTGTCCAACATCACAAATATGTTCAACATCCAGAAAAGCCACCAGGCTAAAAGAAAAGAGTCTAAAGGCCCAGAACAAGGCCAACAAAAGCAACAACATAACAAGGTATGGGTGCCACGCACCAATAACAAACAACTGTCTAACAAAATAAAACGCAACGGAGACACTAGGACTGGTCCCCAGTGTCCACGTACTCCCCGTCAAACACAAGCTCGGGCTCGGCGTCAGCAAACACCTCGTCCTCAACGAGGTACTCGGGCTCAGGATCTAACATGTGTCACCCAAAAGAGTAAAGGGGCACATGTCAGCAAGTCTAAAAGACTTGGGCAAGGAAACTGAAAGTGAGGCATCTAGCAACCTAGCAGTTATAGTATTAAGTAATGACATGACAGTTAAGCATGATGCAACAGTTTAAAAAGAGAAGCAAGCATGCACAATGTAGCAAAAGCTACCAAATCACTAATCACTTATCATTTAACACTTATCACTTATCACTTATCACTTATCACTTAGTGCATAGAGAGTCCACCTGCTGGCCAGCTCGTGGCTCAGGCCGCTTATCTCTACCACTATTAATCACTTGTCACTGGTAAACACTTAGTGCATAGAGAGTCCACCTGCTGGCCAGCTCGTGGCTCAGGCCGCTTATCTCTATCACTATTAATCACTTGTCACTGGTAAACACTTAGTGCATAGAGAGTCCACCTGCTGGCCGGAGTGGCGGATCAGGCCAACTCGGGGCTCAGGCCGCTTATCTCTTACCCCACCCATATGTGTCGAGCGTTGGGGTTTCCAACTCACTAAGCTCGCTTCTGGAACACGAGCCAGGAATATAATATTGTAGCGTGCGCTACGCAATCACGATGAATAATCACTATGCAAAGACATGAACAGATATTTGCGTACCGTTAATTTAAATTAAACGTGACAGGCAAAATGCAATGACATGAACATATTCGCGTACCGTTAATTGAAAGTAAACATGACATGGTAATTGTGCAACATGCTAATAGTCGGAATTAGCTTCGTTGTCAAGCTAATTCCCCATTTTGTGCCTAGGCGAGTTTCATTTCGTCGCCTAGCCTCTTTTACGCCTACAACATGCAAATGGCCTAAAACGTGGCCTAAACCCTAAGTGGCAAGTTTCACTTGCCTAGCACCGGGGATGACGATCAACCTCGTCACACGGATGCTATCTACGAGGAAATCGCTGTTTAGGGGGAAACAAACACCAAACACATGAAATTAATTAGGGTTTCACCAAAATTATAAATAAGTTATGAAAACAACGGTAGAACGATCTCTTACCGAGAGGAGACGGAAGGAACACTCCGGGGAACCCTAGGATCAAATCTGGAGAAGATTGGAGAAGATTGGGGAAACTAGGGTTTTGGGGGATTTGGGGATTTGATGGGTTTTGGTGAGATTTTGGGGAAGATGAGAGGTAGATAGGGTAGATGGATGGTTTGGATGATGGATTTAAGGCTTGGAATGAAGCAATGGAGCTTGGAGGAAGGTGGGGGATCAATGGGGGCGATTTTAGGGTTTAGGGTCGAGTTGGAGGGGAAGAAAACGTTTGGGTTAGGTATTTATAGGCTAGGCTGGCGGCTGCCCAGAAATTAGGGTTTTAACACAGACTAGTCGGTCAAAGAACAACCACTGACCGACTAGTTTGGCAACTAGTCGGTCGGTCGACCAACGCAGACAGACTAAGTGTAAACAGTAACTCCTGAACGAAAATATGATTTAGAGTTAGTCGGTCCATGAACAAATACTGACCGACTAGTTTGGCATCTAGTCGGTCGATGAACGTTCTTAGACCGACTAAGAGTAAACAGTAACTGATACAAAAAATAATTTGATGAGTTAGTCGGTTCAAGAAGCATTGCTGACCGACTAGTTTTCAACCTAGTCGGTCAACCAACGTTCTTAGACCGACTAACGATAAACAGTAACTCCTGAGAAATTTAGAAAGCTAACTAGTCGGTCCAAGAAGGATTGCCGACCGACTGGATCGTCATCTAGTCGGTCGGTGGCCCTTCTTACACCGGCTAATGAGCACAGAAAGTACCGATACGGAGCGCGGGGCCCCGGGATCGATTCCTAAGACTCCTAGGCTTGATCTAATAGTTAGATACGACCGTTATGAAGCCCGTCACGAGTGACAAACTTCGAAATCGACAATCCTAAGAAAGACGCGAGAAAATACGACGAATCGATCGAAAATGAAAACTACGGAGACGAAAACCACACAAGAGGAGAAAATCCACCAAAACATATATTATAATATATAAAATCCAGATACATGAAAAGCAGTCGTTACATGGACCTGCATATTTTTCAGATTTGACGCTTATCAGGCGTGTAGCTTCACAGCTCCACGTCTGTGCGGACCTTCTCATGTCTGGCCTCCATTTTAGGGAAGCGGGGCGTGACAGTCTTTTAATCCATTGGAGTGGTGGTTTTGGAAATTATTTTCAACGGGTTTTCGTCCTTTTATAAGCTGGGATTCCTGAGGGTTTTTGCTAACTTAATTGATCAATTTTTTAAGAGAAAAACTGTTAGTCCAAAAGCTTTTAAGCAAAAAAACATCTTTCTTAGCCAAAAGGGTTTTCAATATTTCCAAATCTTTCGTGGCCTAAGTTTTAATCTCAAAGAGCTTCGTTTTCTCATCAATTGGAGATCCACTATAGCCCCACAATCAACAAACGAAGCTTCAACATTTAGCTATAGGTAAAAGGTTGTAAATATTTTTCCTTCTCACATTTGGTGAGGTGTTTTCTCTCTTAAGTAGAGATGTTATCTCAGTGAGACGTGTTGTCCATTGTAACGGCCGGTATTTTCTAGACGTATGATTATTGTATGTCCGTTTTCCATCCGGATATTTTTTTTGTGCGCAAATTCCTTCGAACGTCAACGCGAGCGCGTATCCGTTTCATTTTACCGTACCATCGTTAATTGACTATTAAACTTAATGAATTATCTTAACTTAATTATCTCGCTAATTACAAAATTGCTAATCACCTTTAACCTCACTAATTACTTCATTTATTTTAATAATCACATTTTATTTAATTACTAAATTACTTTAACTTATTATTATTGGCTGAAAATCAAATCACTAATTTACTAAATTAATTTTTACCCTAATTAAATTATCCCTAATTCAAACATTGATTAACTTAGCCATAATTAAATCACTAATTTAACCACATTGAATCCCACCTCCTCCGGTTGGTGAGATCCAACATCCTTCATCAAAATTTCCCCCACCTCCAGCTATCTCCCCCTCTGACTGTCCCCCTGCACTATTCCTATATCCGTATCACCATCATCGGCATGAGGAAACGACATCAATTTCTCCTGCAAACAAACCCTCCAGCACACTTTCTCCTTCCCTGCAATCCGTCAAACCCAAATCCCTGCAAAGTTCTCCAACCCAAAACACAAATCAGAAACCTCCATCTCTCTGCAAGCTTTATCCTATCTCTCAAATCAAACCCAACAGCAGATCCTTCATTCCATCTCACAAAATCAACCCAACAACTTCAAATCGAAACCAAATTCAGCCTTCCAAAACCAAATTCAACAAACCAAAAACCCAAATCAGAGAAATTGAGGAGAACAAATTGGATATCTGAGTTTAAATCAGATCAAATAACTCCAAATTCAAACACTTCAGATCTAAAACCAGTTTCAGAAATCAACACCCAAACTTCAGATCTGTTAAACCCAAAAGATTTACAAAAATTAGCAAACCCTACAAACCCTCATCTCCTTCTTCTTCTTCTTCCTCCTTCCTCCTCCACCCCTCTCACCTCCATCTTCCCTATCCGGCCTCCACCCTCTCCCCGCGCCCAACGCCGCACCCCCCCTCGCCTGCAAACAGCGCGCGCCGCCGCCGTGGGACAGACGCCGCCCGTCTGGCCGGAGAAAGGCCGCGCGCGCCGCCGCCTCCCGCCCAGATCCGCCGAATCCGCCGCTGTCCGCCCGCCCGGAACGCCGCAGGCCACCGATTGCCGGAGCCATCCGCCCTCCTCTTCCTCCCGTGCGCAGGTAAGCCCTCCCCTTGCGTTTTTCTCTTGCTGCCAAGTTTTGAAAAAAAAAAGAAAGAAAGAGACAAGGAGAGCAGGAGACAGATGAGAGAGAAGTGGGAGACAGATCTAATAAGAAGTGGGCTATGACCTGTGGGTTAATAAGTAGATGAATGAAGGGAAAAGATATTTTAAAATGAATACAGAACTATGTCAGACATTGTAAGTAGTTTATTCTCCTAGGGGAGATGAAATAAGAACAGATGTATTAATCACGAAACACTACAGTTAATTCCCTTCACCTACAATAGTCCGTAAGTTCATGTGTGACCTACAACCATTTGCAACTTACACAGTTTGTACACAGATGACACTAGGATTTGGGGTTAAGACTTATTTCATCAAGGGTACTGTATTAATTACACCATATGATCTGGCCAAATTATAACAGTGCTTGTCCTACGAATTTATCCAGAAGACATTTCTATTAGCCAACTAATAGCCATCTTAGTAGGCTATGGGCAATCCATGGCAGTACATGCCGTAATCTCTCAACGTCAGAATTCAACACGGACGCTAATAGGTTAATGCACTCCTTAAACTAGCACTGTAATAAAATAAGTTATTACGCAATACAGACATCACCCAAGCCAGTGAACCCGATGCTATTAGACGAACCTAATTCGGGCATTATTTTTAATATTGCACGTATTTCACAATAAAATCTAACCCAGATATATGTTTAACCAAAACAGAGAACCGGAAGTATCGACACGTAGTACACGTCCAGACGAACCTACGACAACCGATATCAGCGGAAACAGGCAAGTGATACTTGCCAGTAATTATTTAGGCCATGTTTTAGGCCAATTTTGTAAATTGCGTAAAAGAGACTAGGCGGTGAAATGATAGTCGCCTAGACAACCATATTGATCTAGTTTGACAACGAAACTAGATCCGACACTTTTTACATGCTTACATTCATGCTGCCATGTCACGTTTACTTTCAATTAACTGTACGCACCTTTAACTGTTCATTGCATGTCGTGCATCAAATTGTTCTATCGTGATTGCGTAGCACACGCTACAAAAAATTGTAATTATTGAAGCTAGGCACCTGCTTTTGCGGGCACAACCCTATGCCAATAACACTTCCTGGCTCGTGATCCAGAAGATGGGCGCCAGTCCATATACACGTGGAGGGGTAGGGTTAAACGATCGCTTGAGCGTAGAAGTGAGCCCGTACAGCCACTTCAGCCAAAAGACGGAAACTCTGTGCACAAAGTGATAAATCAGTGATTCGTGAATCGTGAAATAGTGAATTGTAGCTTTCTGCTACACCGTGCTTGATTATTATTATCTGTTCATTTAATTATTGCATTCTTTTAATGTCATGCTATATCATGTTAGAACTGCTAGTTGCATTATTTTATTTGTATCCTTGCACAAAAGTCCTCCGCCTTTCTTGGGAGACTTTTGCTGACATGTGCCCTTTTCTCTTTGGGTGTCACATGTCAGACTTTGAGACAGAGCAGATAGCAGAAGACGAGCAGTTCGTTGACGCTGAGTTCGAGGTCCCTGCAGAGACCGAGTTCGAGGACACGGGTGACCAGTCCTAGACTCGTTTGGAGTCTCCCCTTAGTTGTTACCTTTGCTTAGTTGCTGTTAGGTTTCGGTGCGTAGCACCTATCTCTCTTTGTTTTGTATGGCCATGCTTTAGGCCTATTGTTCAGACTCGTACTTTTGTGACTATTCTGTGATGTAATATTTGTTGGATGTTGTTGGTGGATATTTTCTTATCTGCTTTATTGTTGTTGTTGTTTCGTCACAATGCAAGGACCTGCTACTTTTCGAAATTTTTACAGACGCTTATCAGACTGCAGCTTCACAGCTCCACGTCTGAGCGGACCTCCTCACGTCTCGCCTTCCATATTAGGGAAGCGGGGCGTGACAGGTTTTAGTGGTGGCCCATGCAGGTCCACTCTTTGCATCTGCGAAATATCGGAACAACAATGATGATAACAACATCCATTTAAATATTCATAACATTCGAGTCATGATTAAGTCTAATCTGAGCATTTTCTTGTCTTAGATGGCCGGTAGACGCATCACCCGAGGAGCTGGAAGTGGATCTGGAGCTGGTGGTGGAGCAGGACATGGTGAGGATGCTGATAGAGAACCCACCACGAGGGAGATGATGAGGATGATGCAGCAGATGATGCACGTTCAGCAGGGCATGCTTCAGAATGCCCCTCGCTTCGAGCCGGGAGCGAAGCAGTTTCGAGAGCTGGGCCCGTCATATTTCACTGGGTCAGAAGGATCATTAGCTGCGGATGAATGGATGAAGAACACCGAGGATAACCTGCATCTCTCGAAGGTTAACCCGGCTGGATGGGTTGACTTAGTGAAGAAGCAACTGAAGGACAATGCCCGCAGTTGGTGGGAGTCAGAAGAGCAGCTGTTGGCGAAGCCTATCCCCTGGGCCACTTTTAAGACGAGATTTAATGATGAGTATTTCCCTCGAGCTGCCAAGAGGGAGCTGATGCAGCAGTTTATCAATCTGAAGCAAGGGAATCTGACGGTGGACCAGTACCACCAAGAGTTCATGAAACTGAGTCGCTTTGCGCTGAAGATGGTAGAGACTGATGAGGATCGAGCTCAGAAATTCTTACAAGGTTTATCTTTGGAGCTGCAGAGTCTGATTTCCTCTTCGGACTTAGACTCCTACCAGAAGTTGCTGATAGCTGCCAAGAGGCAGGAGCTGATTGCCAATCAGAAGAGAGGACAGTATTCAGGTGCTGGGAAGAGGCCTATGGAGCAGGCTAGAGCTATGGTTAGGCCTGGGTTCAAGCCTAATCAGTCCGTGCAGTTTAAGAGGCCAGGTGGGCCTACTCCGAAGTTGTGCCATTTTTGTGGCAAGGCTGGTCATGTGAAGGAGCAGTGTAGGAGATTCTTGGGCCAGTGCTTAGTTTGTGGTGACGCTACACATGCATTGAAGGACTGTCCGAGAACTAAGCAACTGTGGAAGGCACCAGATGGAGTTCAGCAGCAAAGAGCTCCAGTGGCTGCTGGACGTGGAGCGCCTCTCATTCCCCAGAAGCAGGCTTTTCAGCAAGCCGTTCAGCCTAAGAGACAAGCCTTCACGATGACTGCATTGGAGGCGGAGACTGAGGACGGAGTTATTGCAGGTAACTTCTATACTAGTCTTCCTTATTTATGCATTGTATTTGATTAATTATATCCATGTTAATTTAGTTACATATTACTCTTAGGTGTCATCTTAGTTTCATCTCACCCGGCCTTGACCCTGTTCGATTCTGGAGCTTCCATGTGCATCCTATCTCGGAAGTTCGTAGTCGAACACTCAATACCCACGTATACACTTCCCAAGTGTTGGAACATTACAACTGGGAATGGTGTAGTGAAGGTTGCACTGGGATGTAAACCGTGCCCGTTGGTGATTAGTGGACACGAATTATATGCTAATTTCATCGTCCACGACCTATCCAACTTTGATGCTATTCTCGGCATTGACTGGTTAGGAGCTTTTTATGCCACGATCGACTGTCACCGGAAGAAAGTGGTGTTCGAAATTCCCGACCATCCAGTGTTCGAATTTGTCGGCGGAGGACGTTCGCTGGGACCTATCAAGTTCCGAGCCCAGCCTTACCGATTGACCGATGCATCTATGATTGCTGAGCCAGAGAAGCCTGCAGTAGTGAGAGATTTCGAAGACGTCTTCCCTGAAGACATTTCTGGACTGCCGCCTGATCGAGCGTTAGAGTTTGGCATCGACCTTATGCCAGGAGCTCAACCAATTTCGAAGGCGCCGTACCGTATGGCTCCTGCAGAACTAGAAGAGTTGAGAAAGCAGTTGGATGAACTACTACATAAGGGTTTCATTCATCCTAGTGTATCTCCCTGGGGTGCACCCGTCTTACTAGTGAAGAAGAAAGATGGCTCGAGGAGAATGTGTATTGATTATCGAGAGTTGAATCAGATCACAGTGAAGAACAAGTACCCGCTGCCCCGCATTGATGATATCTTCGATCAGCTCGGTGGATCGAGGGTATTTTCGAAGTTGGATCTCCGGAGCAGATACCATCAAGTCAGAGTCAAGAAGGAAGATGTACTCAAGACTGCTTTTCGGACTAAGTACGTGCATTATGAGTTCGTTGTCATGCCATTCGGTGTGACCAACGCTCCTGCTGTGTTCATGAATCTCATGAACCTTATCTTTTACGACTTCCTTGACAAGTTCGTGGTGATTTTCATAGACGATATCCTGTGTACTCGAAGAACGAAGAGGAGCATGCAGAGCATCTGAAGATAGTGTTGGAGACGCTCCGTCACCATAGACTGTATGCCAAGTACAGCAAATGCGAATTCTGGCTAGATAGAATTGCATTTCTTGGGCATGTAGTATCGGGAGCTGGTATCTCAGTGGATCCGGAGAAGGTCAAAGCTGTCAGTGAATGGCATACACCTCGATCGGCATCGGACATCAGGAGTTTTCTTGGATTGGCTGGATACTACCGCAGATTTATCAAGGATTTCTCGAGGATAGCTGAGCCGATGACGAGATTGACAAGGAAGGATATTAAGTTCTGTTGGTCAGACTCTTGTGAGCAAGCTTTTTCTACTTTGAAGGAGAGACTGACATCTGCACCAGTCTTAGCTATTCCGGACCGAAGCGGAGGCTTCGAGATTTTCTGCGACGCATCAGGCAAGGGACTTGGATGCGTTCTGCACCAGCACAATCATGTGGTCGCTTATGCTTCGCGACAATTGAAGGTCCATGAGAAGAATTATCCGACTCACGACTTGGAGTTAGCCGCTGTCATCTTTGCGCTGAAGATATGGCGACATTTCTTACTGAGTGAGAAAGTGAAAATCTTCACTGATCACAAAAGTTTGAAATATATATTCACCCAGAAGGAGTTGAATATGAGACAACGTAGATGGTTGGAATTGATGGCAGACTACGACATCGATCTTCAGTATCATCCAGGGAAGGTGAATGTCGTACCGGATGCCTTGAGTCGACTGCCCGAAGTGATGATTCTCACAGCTCAGTGGAGATTGCAGTAGGATCTGCGAAGGATGAATGTTGAAGCTGTACTACCGGGAGTCACATCGTCGTTGATGAACATGCAGATTCAATCGACGATTGTGGATCGAATCAAGACTGCTCAAGTTGGAGATGCTAAGTTGAAGAAGATCAGAGAACAAGTCGAAGCAGGACTTCGAACAGATTTTCTGATTCACGCGGATGGATCTTTGAGATATGGTAGCAGGATCTGCGTACCTGCAGGAGATATCAGAGAAGAGTTGATGAATGAGGCTCACAGTTCGCCTTATTCTATTCATCCTGGAGGTACTAAGATGTACAAAGATCTTCGACAGAATTTCTGGTGGCATGGGATGAAGAGAAGTGTGGCACGGAGCGTTGCCAAGTGCCTCGTGTGTCAGCAAGTGAAAGCTGAACATCATCGTACTGCTGGACTATTGCAACCTCTGCCGATTTCCGAGTGGAAGTGGCAGCACATCACGATGGACTTCGTGACTGGCTTACCTCGGAGCACCAAACAGAATGACGCGATCTGGGTCATCGTGGATCGATTGACCAAGTCCGCGCACTTTATACCTTTCCGAGTTGGGCAATCCACGGAGATATTAGCAAGGAAGTATATGGAGGTAATGACCTAACTCATACCTTAATAATTTCCTTCTAGTACTAGTCGTAATGTGAATTATGTCATGTAGGAGATCGTGCGCTTGCATGGAGTCCCTGTGAGCATCGTATCAGATCGTGATACGAGATTCACATCTCAGTTCTGGAAGAGTCTGCAAACCAATCTGGGTACCAGTCTGAAGTTCAGTACTGTGTATCACCCGCAGACAGATGGCCAGTCAGAGCGTACCATACAAATCTTGGAGGATATGTTGAGAGCCTGTATGTTGGATCTCAAGGGTTCATGGGAGGATCATTTGCACCTGGTAGAGTTTTCCTACAACAACAGCTATCAGGCGAGCATTGGCATGGCGCCATTTGCTGCTCTCTACGGGAGGAAATGTCGATCACCACTGAGTTGGGATGACGTAGGTGATAGAGAGCTCTTGGGACCAGAGATGATAGTAGAAGCAGTTGATGTTGTGCGAGATATCAGGGACAAGCTTCGGATCGCTCAGGACCGTTATAAGCATTGGGCTGATGCTAAACGGCGTCCTTTGGAGTTTCAGCCGGGAGATCATGTGTTCCTGAAGATCTCACCAAATCGAGGAGTGATTCGATTTGGGAAGAGAGGCAAGCTTAGTCCGAGATTTATTGGACCATTCGATGTGCTAGAGCGAGTTGGAGAAGTAGCTTATCGCTTAGCTTTGCCACCATCCTTGGAGGGAGTTCATGACGTCTTTCATGTGTCTCAGCTCCGTCGTTATATTAGCGACCCTTCTCATGCTGTGGACTACTCTGAGATTACAGTCCGACCGGACCTGACGTACGAGCAGCAACCGGTGGAGATCTTAGATCGACGTCAGAAGGTTTTCAGGACCAAGACTGTTGATCTAGTCAGGGTGATGTGGCGTCGCGACTCGCCAGGAGAATCAACCTGGGAGCGGGAAGATGAGATACGGGAGCGTTATCCATATTTGTTCCCTACTCTTTAGTTGATGATAATTCCGAGGACGGAATTTTTCCTAAGGTGGGTATAATGTAACGGCCGGTATTTTCTAGACGTATGATTATTGTATGTCCGTTTTCCATCCGGATATTTTTTTTGTGCGCAAATTCCTTCGAACGTCAACGCGAGCGCGTATCCGTTTCATTTTACCGTACCATCGTTAATTGACTATTAAACTTAATGAATTATCTTAACTTAATTATCTCGCTAATTACAAAATTGCTAATCACCTTTAACCTCACTAATTACTTCATTTATTTTAATAATCACATTTTATTTAATTACTAAATTACTTTAACTTATTATTATTGGCTGAAAATCAAATCACTAATTTACTAAATTAATTTTTACCCTAATTAAATTATCCCTAATTCAAACATTGATTAACTTAGCCATAATTAAATCACTAATTTAACCACATTGAATCCCACCTCCTCCGGTTGGTGAGATCCAACATCCTTCATCAAAATTTCCCCCACCTCCAGCTATCTCCCCCTCTGACTGTCCCCCTGCACTATTCCTATATCCGTATCACCATCATCGGCATGAGGAAACGACATCAATTTCTCCTGCAAACAAACCCTCCAGCACACTTTCTCCTTCCCTGCAATCCGTCAAACCCAAATCCCTGCAAAGTTCTCCAACCCAAAACACAAATCAGAAACCTCCATCTCTCTGCAAGCTTTATCCTATCTCTCAAATCAAACCCAACAGCAGATCCTTCATTCCATCTCACAAAATCAACCCAACAACTTCAAATCGAAACCAAATTCAGCCTTCCAAAACCAAATTCAACAAACCAAAAACCCAAATCAGAGAAATTGAGGAGAACAAATTGGATATCTGAGTTTAAATCAGATCAAATAACTCCAAATTCAAACACTTCAGATCTAAAACCAGTTTCAGAAATCAACACCCAAACTTCAGATCTGTTAAACCCAAAAGATTTACAAAAATTAGCAAACCCTACAAACCCTCATCTCCTTCTTCTTCTTCTTCCTCCTTCCTCCTCCACCCCTCTCACCTCCATCTTCCCTATCCGGCCTCCACCCTCTCCCCGCGCCCAACGCCGCACCCCCCCTCGCCTGCAAACAGCGCGCGCCGCCGCCGTGGGACAGACGCCGCCCGTCTGGCCGGAGAAAGGCCGCGCGCGCCGCCGCCTCCCGCCCAGATCCGCCGAATCCGCCGCTGTCCGCCCGCCCGGAACGCCGCAGGCCACCGATTGCCGGAGCCATCCGCCCTCCTCTTCCTCCCGTGCGCAGGTAAGCCCTCCCCTTGCGTTTTTCTCTTGCTGCCAAGTTTTGAAAAAGAAAGAAAGAAAGAGACAAGGAGAGCAGGAGACAGATGAGAGAGAAGTGGGAGACAGATCTAATAAGAAGTGGGCTATGACCTGTGGGTTAATAAGTAGATGAATGAAGGGAAAAGATATTTTAAAATGAATACAGAACTATGTCAGACATTGTAAGTAGTTTATTCTCCTAGGGGAGATGAAATAAGAACAGATGTATTAATCACGAAACACTACAGTTAATTCCCTTCACCTACAATAGTCCGTAAGTTCATGTGTGACCTACAACCATTTGCAACTTACACAGTTTGTACACAGATGACACTAGGATTTGGGGTTAAGACTTATTTCATCAAGGGTACTGTATTAATTCCACCATATGATCTGGCCAAATTATAACAGTGCTTGTCCTACGAATTTATCCAGAAGACATTTCTATTAGCCAACTAATAGCCATCTTAGTAGGCTATGGGCAATCCATGGCAGTACATGCCGTAATCTCTCAACGTCAGAATTCAACACGGACGTTAATAGGTTAATGCACTCCTTAAACTAGCACTGTAATAAAATAAGTTATTACGCAATACAGACATCACCCAAGCCAGTGAACCCGATGCTATTAGACGAACCTAATTCGGGCATTATTTTTAATATTGCACGTATTTCACAATAAAATCTAACCCAGATATATGTTTAACCAAAACAGAGAACCGGAAGTATCGACACGTAGTACACGTCCAGACGAACCTACGACAACCGATATCAGCGGAAACAGGCAAGTGATACTTGCCAGTAATTATTTAGGCCATGTTTTAGGCCAATTTTGTAAATTGCGTAAAAGAGACTAGGCGGTGAAATGATAGTCGCCTAGACAACCATATTGATCTAGTTTGACAACGAAACTAGATCCGACACTTTTTACATGCTTACATTCATGCTGCCATGTCACGTTTACTTTCAATTAACTGTACGCACCTTTAACTGCTCATTGCATGTCGTGCATCAAATTGTTCTATCGTGATTGCGTAGCACACGCTACAAAAAATTGTAATTATTGAAGCTAGGCACCTGCTTTTGCGGGCACAACCCTATGCCAATAACACTTCCTGGCTCGTGATCCAGAAGATGGGCGCCAGTCCATATACACGTGGAGGGGTAGGGTTAAACGATCGCTTGAGCGTAGAAGTGAGCCCGTACAGCCACTTCAGCCAAAAGACGGAAACTCTGTGCACAAAGTGATAAATCAGTGATTCGTGAATCGTGAAATAGTGAATTGTAGCTTTCTGCTACACCGTGCTTGATTATTATTATCTGTTCATTTAATTATTGCATTCTTTTAATGTCATGCTATATCATGTTAGAACTGCTAGTTGCATTATTTTATTTGTATCCTTGCACAAAAGTCCTCCGCCTTTCTTGGGAGACTTTTGCTGACATGTGCCCTTTTCTCTTTGGGTGTCACATGTCAGACTTTGAGACAGAGCAGATAGCAGAAGACGAGCAGTTCGTTGACGCTGAGTTCGAGGTCCCTGCAGAGACCGAGTTCGAGGACACGGGTGACCAGTCCTAGACTCGTTTGGAGTCTCCCCTTAGTTGTTACCTTTGCTTAGTTGCTGTTAGGTTTCGGTGCGTAGCACCTATCTCTCTTTGTTTTGTATGGCCATGCTTTAGGCCTATTGTTCAGACTCGTACTTTTGTGACTATTCTGTGATGTAATATTTGTTGGATGTTGTTGGTGGATATTTTCTTATCTGCTTTATTATTGTTGTTGTTTCGTCACAATGCAAGGACCTGCTACTTTTCGAAATTTTTACAGACGCTTATCAGACTGCAGCTTCACAGCTCCACGTCTGAGCGGACCTCCTCACGTCTCGCCTTCCATATTAGGGAAGCGGGGCGTGACATCCATTGTTGGACATGTTTGTTCCATTTGGAACATATTTTAAATCCAAGTGATTAGTGGATTTATGTCCTAGAAAGGACTAATTGCTAGATGCAGTGGAAGTGCCCCGAACCGGGATATATTTGGGTGTGTGAGATTGTGTTTCTCTTGTGTTCATTGTGAACATGAATTTACTTCCACTACTCATTCTTATTCTTGCAAGTTATTATTGTTGATTAAGTATTATTTGGGTAACTCCATTTAATAACTTATGCAGAATTATTAGAGGATTTTTATAATTTTCAAGAACATCATTCACTCGCTCTGGTGTTCTATTTGTCGTCCATAGGAGGTCTAACATGTGAAATCGGAGCTTGGTTAAAGGATGACGTCAACAAACAATAATAACACATACCCCAAAGTCCAATCTACCAATCGTCCACCTTTGCTTATTGGATCAAACTATGGGATGGAAGAATCAGATCAAGATCTACTGCAAATCCATCTTTTATGACTTGTCGACCATGGTGGAGCACCAATATCATGAACCAACAAAGGCGGGAAATGAATGGACAAAAGCCGAGAAGGAGAAAGATGCATTGAACTCCAAAGCAATGAACACACTCTATTATGCCATTGACAATGTGGAGAGCAACCGGGTGTCTCGTGCAACCACCAGATATGAGAAGTGGAAAATTCTTAAGATAACTCACAAAGGTAACAGAAAAGTTAAAACTTCTAAAACTTCTATCTATGTTAATAGGTATGAATCTTTTGAGATGGAACCGGGAGAATCAATTATGGATATGTACATTCGCTTCACGGAGATCATAAACATTCTTGCGAGACTTGGCAAGAGCTACTCACAAAGCGACCATGTAACCAAGCTTCTTCATTATCTCACACCCAAATATGATAGGAAGGTCATGGCCATTGAAGAAGGAAA
This sequence comes from Scilla litardierei, assembly GCA_030789695.1. NCBI lineage: Eukaryota > Viridiplantae > Streptophyta > Magnoliopsida > Asparagales > Asparagaceae > Scilla > Scilla litardierei. The sequence goes on along the minus strand of CM061134.1, from coordinate 217,893,345 downwards.
CAATCTTTTCAAACTTATTTTGGATGATCTAATTTGCAACCTCACGGTAAATGAGCTTCAAGTGCAACAAAAGAAGGATAAGGAGCAAATAAAGAAGAAGATACTTGCTCTCAAAGCTGCCAAGGAGAGCATGGGAGGTGAAGAGGATGATCAAATAGCTCTCACGACGAGAGAATTCAAGAACTTCCTTCGACGTAAGTCCAAATTCAATAATCAAAAATTATATAACACAATTATTTGCTTTGGATGTAATATGCCATGATATGGCATAAAGGAGTGCCATCTACAAAAAGAACAATGACAACAACCAATGAGTCCTCAAGTGAAGAAAAAGAAAATAGAAGGACGAGAGAACATACATGTGCTTCATGTGCATTAAAAACGAAGATGAGGAAGCCTCCGATAATGATATTATTGTAGACAATGATGATATGTTTGTTAGACTTCTTGAGAAATATGAATCATTGCTTAGGAAGCATCTTAAATTCAAGAAGACTCGTATAGATTGCATGCCTCATGTAGAAATTGAAAAGATAAAAGAAGCGAACCTAAAATTGATCACTAGAAATAGATTGCTTAGTGATGAGGTTAGTAACCTTAGTGGTATGCTCAATGACTTAGACAAGACTTTGACCACCATTAAAACCAAGTATGATGACATATATAAGAATATTGATAGGTTCAATATGGGTAGGGAGAAACTAGACGAGTTGATTAGTTCTCAGAGACCCTCTAGTAATAGACTGGGCCTAGGTTATGATGAGACTCGCGTTAGGCATATAAATGACTGTGACATGGTTCATCGCTCTAGAAATGGTTTCACTAAAGTTTGGATACCCAAACGCGGGACAATTCAAATGAAAGATGCATACTTTTCTAGATTCATGCATGAGTGCATTTTTGTAAAGTTATAGATGTGTGTGTGATGGGAAATCTAGACCCAAATGGGTTTGGTTCCTCATTGAGTGGTATCTCTACTTTGTGACTAATCCCATAGACCCAAAAGCAAAAGGGCATTGAGAAAGGCAATCGATGAGCCTTGTGTTTGATACTAACAAACCCAGTTGAACATATTGATGTATTTGTTTCAGTGATTTCAGGTCAAACGAGAGCTAATGGCATTTTGGTCATTTTGGATATCTATGGGCAATTTCGTAATTTTGACAACATAATATTTGCCTAGAGATGTTCAAGATAAAATTACATGGCTATAAAACATCGTCGTAATTTCTACAAGGAGAAAAGCTTCAAAATCATGGCCAAAAATCATGTAGAAGATGATAGAGGCAAAGTGGTGATTTTGCAATGATCAAAGTTCTTTGGAAAGCCAAAGGTTGGGAGTTGAAGAGTTCATGTGCAATCGGATTTTGCCCAAGAGTCCACGTTGCGATTGGTTACACAAAAGAAGAAAGAAATTAATAAGAATTCAAGTCAAGTCAAACACAAGGGCTCATGTGCATTGAATTTAGCAGTCCATGAAACACAACTATGGTCTTATAAACCATATATATACAAAGAAAGATCGGCCACAAAAATTTATGTTCGTGAAACACAATTTTTTCAGATTTTTTCAGATTTACACTTTATTTGTTCAATTTCATATCCTTCACCATGATATATGCTTGGGGGATGTCTCTGGCGTTAGATCTTATCGCAATATGCTTATTATGTTTATGTTCATGATCTTTAGAATGAAAGTATTCGAAACATGCGTAGTTTATATTTTTATTTGAGAATACATCGTATGCATGCATCTTGGATGTTTTGGTTAAGAATAATGGTTGGTGACCTCGTAGGATTTGGATTAACGACATGCCTATCGAGTACCGAGGAGTGACGTTGCTTAGCTTGTTCATGTTCGAAAAAGAAAAAGAAAGAAAAGAAAAAAAAGGAATGAAAATGAAAAGAAAAAGAATAAATATGCACGTTCTTCCATCTACATCAAGTAGTCGGGCCATCGTGCCTCATGAAGCATTCGCGGATTCCATCAAAAGGGTTAGCTTGGGGGAGTACATATGAATAAAGATTGTTGTTGATTTGAGGTAGTAGGTCCGAGTGGTCCTTCTTGGCCCAATGCCCTAAGGTCGTCTGACTTGTGAGCCATTGACCCAACGCTCTTTACACAAACCAACCAAGAATAAAAAAATGATGAAAATAAAAACATGAACAAAGCTAGCAATTCCACGAATCACGGAAAGATAGCGTGTCGTGGTGCCACTTACTTGATGGATCCAAAACTCATTATACGATAGTAACTCTTCCTCAATCATCGCATAATTTTGATTCTTATTTTAATAGCCTACACGGGATAGATGAAATATTTTTGGATTTGAGCATAACCATGATACCGTATATTACATGTTGATTTATATTAGAGATAGTGCTCTGAGCTATGTCTTAATAGAATGATAGAGATTGACATGCTATTTAATTCCATAATCTGACAGTATTCATCTTCCATGCATATATACTCGTCGTTGTGAAATTCTTGATATCATTTTTCACATGCATGCATACCCAACTCTCTACTCTTTCTTTGCCTTCCTTGAGGATGAGGAAGATTTTAGCTTTGGGGATTTTTGATGAGTGGATATTTCATACCATTTTAGTGGGATTTATCCATACATGATGTCATACAAATCCTTACTTTTATCACAACTTCATCATATTATCATTTCACTTTCACTCGCTAGGTGTTTATGCGTGTTTCTGGTTGAATTGCTACTAAAAAGAGCTTAATGAAGTCAATAAGCGAGAATGAGAAGCGATGCAAAGCAACGGAGTCAAAACATAGAGGATTCGATGGATTTTGGCACCCGCACGACCGTGTGTGTCACCCCACATGGTCGTGTGGGATGACACAGCGAGAGCACCAAAGAGCTTCCCCAGGTGACCGTGTAATAGATCCACGCGGTCGTGTGGGGTAGCTGAAGAAGGAAGGCCAAGATCCACATCGACGCGGTCGAGTCACCACACCAAACGACCGCATCAGAACAAGGGAAAAAGGAGGCTAAAGTGCGTAAGTTAGTCGAATCGACGCGACCACATCGTTTTCTCAACGCATTCGTGTAAACCAAAGACGATGGGAAGCTGAAGCCAGAACGACACGGTCGTGTAGCCATCCAAATAACACGGTCGTGTGGCCATCCACACGACTGTGTCGATTCGCATTCCCTGAAGATATGAATGCCCATTCTCGAGCTCCAAACGACGCGATCGCGTGGAATCACCACGCGGTCGTGTCAAATCGGGTTTTTTGCAGACACATTAGGGTTTTGGCGAGCTATAAATAGTTTTGGGGCGCTGCCAGAGACGATGAGGCGACTTGGAGGATGCGTTTTACCCCAGTTTTACCCCCTATTATTGTTTTCTATGAGTAGTATTTAGTTTAGCTTAGTTTTAGATGTTTTTCTCATAGATGTAGTATGGAATTGACGACTCCTTGTATGCAACTATTGAGATAAATGTTTCTTTGCTTTTTATTCTGCGTTATGTGTGTGTGTGTGTGTGTGTGTGTGTGTGTGTGTGTGTTGCAGTTTATTATTGCGTTCCAATTGTTCTTCGTGTTACTCTTTGTAATTCTATTGATGTCTAGTTATTAGAAATCGATTTCGCGTAGCTAACAACAACCTAGGGCATAGCTAGTACTCGATTATCCAACCTCCCTGTGGACGACCCATACAACGCTACGATGATGCCCTGCACTTGCGGTACATCATATATGTGTATTGAGCTTTCATGATTATTCAATGCAAATCAAGGAGAATTAGAGCCAATAAAGACCGGGAACTTCAAGGGCAACCAAGGCAAGGCAACGAAGAGTAAAAATTGCATCAAGAAGTTTACGTAATAATTCATTTTTATGCCGTTTTATTATATGTCTGGGTAATATGTTAATGTCTTTGTTGAAACTCACACACACTTAGGAACACGCACAAAATATTTTTAAAATATTATAAAAGGTATTAAATGGTTTTAATTTTGTGTGTATTGTGTATCTATGTTGAGAGTCGACTATTGTTTGCATAGGAGTCGACTGCAATCGAGACAGAGAAAAGGACATTCGATGAATACAGATGGTAGTCGACTATAGTTGTTGGAATAGTCGATAGTCGATTACCCATGTGATAATCGACTACTCCAACAACAGTAGTCGACTACCATCAACCTAACAGACAGAAAAGACACAGCTCCGTGATTTATGGAAATATGTCGCTTAATCTGTTGGAGTGGTGGTTTTGGAAATGATTTTCAACAGTTTTTCATCCTTCTATAAGCTGTGATTGCTGAGGGTTTTTGCTAATTTAATTGATCAATTTTTCAAGAGAAAAAGTGTTTTAAAGTCCAAAAGCTTTTAAGCAAAAAATTCTTTTAGCCAATTTTTTAAAAATATTTCCAAATCTTTCTTGGCCTAAGTTTTAATCTCAAAGAGCTTCATTTTCTCATCTAGTGGAGATCCACTATAGTCATAGAATCAACACAAGAAGCTTCAATATTTAGCTATATGTAAAAGGTTGTAACTAATTTTCCTTCTCACATTTTGGTGATGTGCTTTCTCTCTTGAGGATAGATGTTGTCTAATTGAGAAGTGTTGTCCATTATTGGACGTGTTTGCTCCATTTGGAACAAGTTGTTACTCAAAGTGATCAGTGGATTATGTCCTAGAAAGAACGTGTTGCTGGATGTAGGGGAAGTGCCCCGAACCATGATATTTTTTGGTGTTTGCACTTGTGTTTCTATTATGCTCATTGTGAACTTGCATTTGCGTTTACTACTCATTCTTATTATTGCAAGTTATTATTGTTGATTAAGTATTATTTGGTTAACTCCATTTAATAACTTAGATAGAATTACTAGATGATTTTTATAATTTTAAGAACACCAGTCACCAACCATCTAGTGTTCTATTTGCCCTCCGCATGAGGTCCAACAGCTGCTTCATGTCTCGTCCCTTTCTATTTTTCATATGTTTGGACTTCGTGTTGTAAGTGCCATAAAGCCTCTTTTCCTTCATTTGTTGTAATCCATTCTGAGATGATTAAGAATGTAATAATAATGATTATCTGTGTTGTTTTTAATTATGCATGCAAGAACTTGTGAGTAACCATAGATGCTTAGTATGCTTAGGCCAAGGAGGAAGGTAAAGAAGAAGAAAAGTACAGCCTCATTGTCTAAAGCACACATCGAGCCTGCTTGGGCTCGCACTCCCAATCAGAATGGGCAGCGTGACGGTGACATTGTAGCACCCGATACCATATTGCTTACGGTTTACATCACCATATCTGGTATATGAATATTGAACCCAACCCCCATATATTAATGTATGACATTCATTGCTTATATCACTGATTACATGTTCACCGATCATCTATATTACATTTGACAACTGTTTTTGAATTCTAGGGCTGACTAGGACAAGCTGATGTCATGTTGATGTATAAAGAGGTTGATAGAAGAACGACTAGGATTTAATCTTGGTAAAAGAAGGGTTGAGATGAGTGTTTGGAAAACCCACCACTTTTTTCCTTTGGTTTTCAGGCCCCCACAATCACTACATTTGCGTAGAATACCACACATTTCACCTTTTTGCTAAAAACTACTCTCATTTCACTTTTTACCCACACACCCTACACACACACACTTATCAATTCACCACAATCACTACATTTGTGCAGAATACCGATCCTTTCCACATTTTCCCAAAAACCCATCACATTTCACTTTTTTCCGCACTTTTTGGCCCGGGCTAAATTTTTTTCCACACACTTGAAGGCGCCTGCGCCGAAGCAAGATTTTTGTTTAATTTTTGGGAAGAACAAAGAGTTTGAGGGGATACTTAAATGAATCGTGCCCGATGGCACTGGTTGTGAACCGAAGGCGTCCGCGCCGAAGCTAGATTTTTGTTCGTTTAGATTTTGAAGGGAAAAATAATTTTTGGGGAGAACAAAAACTTTGATGGGATATCTTAAATGAACCGTGTCCGAGGGCAGGTGTTATGACTAGTAATATTATATCTATCATTGTACTAAATTAATATCCATGTTGCTATTTTACCATGCATTTTTTGTTTTATATTATTTCTTTTATTGAGGAAACATACAAAAATATTGTCTTGCTAATAGATATTTTTTTATATTTGTTATTGTTCTTATTTAGAACATCCACTAGGTATATAGATTTCTCAGAAGACAATCCTTGGGTGATATACATATACCACATGACAAACTTCAGTACGAAAGTTTCATACCTTTACTTATTTTTATTCCATTCCATTCCATACCATCGCACCATTATATCTTGTCGATTTTTTCATGCACTTATTAGTATCATACCTACGATTCTGTTTTTCTTGGTATTTTGTTAAACGGTGCGTGACACACATAACTAACTAGGCAACTCTATATATTTCAACCTATAAATACACTAACGTTGCTATGTGTTGCGGGTCAAGTCCGACTAATAATGATATTAGTAATTAATGAGAATCACAGGTACAATGATTACAGGTTCTGGGTTGATGGCAATGTTAGCACGACTCGGAGCTCGTTTCAGGAGTGAAGGATCCAAGATCGCCTGATAGTTGACCAAAGTCACCATCTCTTGGTAGCTGAGGCGAGCTTCCTGCGACAATATCAACTCGTCAGAAAGGCGGGGCTGGCTGTATGCCCGTCGCCTCTCTGATGCTTAAGTCAGTGGATGACTTGTAATAAGTGTGTCAGACACACTTATCGACCTTAAGGTAGATCGGCGAAGCGTGGCGAGCTCATGAGGAAGGCACAGATATATGAGAGATATCCGACCTTGAATACTGGAAGAGAGTTAGAGATTTTTACTGACCAATCCCCTCCTTGGTGGCTGGATGGGGGTATTTATAGGATTGAGAGGCGGTTGCTCGCCGTCCAATCAGCTGTCAAGTCAGCTTAGCTAGAGCGCAAGTGGAGAAGTGATAGATCGGCGTGGGGTGTCAGAAATATTTTCGTCTTAATGAGTGTCAGACTGTGTCAGAGGCATTAATGAGATGCGATGGACGTCCATCAGTTCTCTCCATTAACCTCCCGCATTAATGGGGGGTAGGTGGCCCTACGTCACCCTGTCAGAGATATTTATGCTAGGCCGCCCTTGGGCCGAGTCAAGCTCGACGACCAAGCTCGGCGCTTTCGGACCGCCTGACCGTGCTCCCTATTGGAGAGTAGGCGAGCTTCTTCCTGGCATGTCGAGCTTATCGATCGGATATGCAAGCTTCTTTGGGTGACCCCTGAGGGTGAGCTTGTCGCACGTCGAGGCGAGCTCCCCCGGATAGAGGCGATCTTCCGTTCGGACTAGTACCCCTTTCGGAGGGTCGGCGAGTTGTTCGCTTGGGCTTTCCGTGTATGTGGGCTGCAATTACATGGGTCGACCTTGTGGTCGTAACACTATGCATCTATTATACAATTGATGACATTCCATCACTGGAGAATGCCGAGTAGGACAAAGAGGTGGATAGACCGTCGGTCACGATTTTGCCACCTCCGTGGGTGGGGCCCACCGTGGGTGGGGCCCACCACTCCCCCCAAAAAAACGCTACATGAATCAACCCTCACACACACCCATCCTGTTTGCATCCGGTTTTGCAGCCAGGAAACAGCCATATAAGGACCTGTATTCTGATGAAATGAGGGTGAATTTTGGGTGCCCGTGCACTGTGCCGGCTTATTTCTAGTGCATTGTACATGTGACAATGGAATGGTAAGCATTGTTGTATGTTCCCGACCCGCTCACCTTCCATTTGTTCCATAGCTCGCCTTTGCATCCATCTGGATCCATCCTTCACTCCCCTCGTCGGATCCGACAATGACGCATTCCAACCCTAGCCGTTTAAATCCACGTCAACCATCTCTCTCAACTCTTTAAAAAACTGCTGCACGCTTGGCTGCGGGTTTTTGGTTGCAACTCCTCTCTCTCTCTCCCCCCATCGCCAACAAAACAATGAGCAGCGGTGTTGCTTCCAACGGCCGCAAGGCGGGGCCCACTCCCGGCCGTCTTGCTGGCGTCTACAGCGAGGTCCAGACCAGCCGCCTCAACCACCCCCTCCCCCTTCCATCCGTCCTCAAGGCCCCCTTCAAGGTCGTCGAGGGGCCCCAAAGCTCCGCCGCCGGCAACCCTGGTGACGTCATCCGATCCGCCTCTTGTCCGATCCCGTCCTTTTGTTGCATTGGTTTGTATTCGATTTCTGATTTTTCTTGTGATTTGATCCCGTTGCAGATGAGATCGCGAAGTTGTTCCCGAAGGTGTTCGGCCAGCCGTCGGCGGTGCTGGTCCCCACTGGATCCGCGCCTTCCGAGATGTCCGGAACCCTCAAGATCGGGGTCGTGCTCTCCGGCGGCCAGGCCCCAGGCGGCCACAATGTCATCTCTGGAATCTTTGGTTCGTTTTCCCCCGTTCTCTCTGTTCTTCTATATGTTGTTCGAATTGATGTAGTTATATGATGATCTGATGAATTTCCTTTGGTTTTTGGTAGATTACTTGCAGGAGAAGGCGAAGGGGAGCACACTGTACGGATTCAAGGGAGGTCCGGCTGGGATCATGAAAGGCAAATACGTGGAGCTCACTCCTGAGTTCATCTATCCTTACAGAAATCAGGTTATTAGTTCAGATTGATTAGGGGTTTTATTGTGATAATTCTAGATTTTGTTTGTGAATTTATTTCTTTGAAGGATACGATGAGATTGCTTGTAACATGTGATATGTGTATAGTGATTGTTGTACCTAATGATTGTGGATGTTGATCTTATTTCAACTTTGATTGTGACTTTTGGCCGACCCTTTCTTCTGCTTCTGAAGTTTACTTATGTGACCGTTTCAATTTCATTATAGACTCAAAACTAACATGAACTTTTAATCTTAATAATAAAATATTATTTGAAGAAGATATGAAGTTTTAACTTTTATAATCTGTGAGATTTATGGTTACTGAAAGCCTGGTATCTTCAAATGACGTGTATGTCTGGGGGATAAATTGCTATTTTATACAAATGTCTGTTGGAAAGTTTGATCTTCATCTCATTCAATGTATGTTCTTGTAATGGTATGATATCCGAAGTGAAAACTACAATAGCTTTCCCATCTCACATCACCTCTTGCGAAAAAAAATCAGGCATTCCAATCAAAATGTCAACCTTTTTGCTTTATTTCTATTAGTTCTTATACACACGTTCTCTCATTCATGCATTCTTATCCGGAAATTCTCCATATGTTCTTTTTCTAATACTGATATATTTTGTAAGCACTTAAAGTCTTAAAATACCAAACACCTTACCCTTAACGTTCTTTGTTTAGAATTTTTAGTTATGCCTTCCTTGAGAAGGACTTACGGCAAAGTAGAGAACAGTACATAGCAAAACTGTTAGAGCTGTTATCGAGTTTATTTTTACACGATAGGGTCAACCTAGATAACCTGTGTATTGGATGCGATTGATCTCGGTTTGGGCTTTTGACATGGTTGTACTGAGTATGCCCATAAGATAATAGTTAATAACCATCCCTGGTGTTATATTGATGCGGACGCACCCCCTACGGACCCCCCTTCACCGACCCGTGACGCGGTCCCACCCATCGTGACGTACGTGCGGCGCAGGAGGCGCGGGATCGTGACTTAGTGGGTCTAGTAGGCTAGGGGGTATTTTAGTCCTTTCAGGCTAAATTAGTAATTCCCCATTTTCTTCTATTTATTAGGGCTAGCCGCCATTGTTAGGGCTATGCTTATTTTGTTGAAGAACATCCTTAGGCATCTTGCGAAGGATCTTTAGGCTTTTTGTCCGTTCAAATAAAAGCTAGGAGATCGAGTTCGTCTCGAAAGAACTCACTTATCTTTGTTCTTCATCGAAATTCTCAATCAAAAATCCTCTTTTTTAATTTTTTCCTCTTTTAAATTCTGATTTCTATTGATTCGATCCACCGGATCGTATCAAATTGGTATCAGAGCACTACGATTCCATGGCAACGGGAACGAGGGCTTCCGTGGATGAGAAGATCCAAGGTCTACGCGACGATCTCAATCACGAGATCGAGGGTTTGAGGAAGGTGATGGAAGCTTCGCTCAAGGATCATGCACACACCCAAGAAGACATTCAATCGGAGCTTCGTATCATGAGAAGGGAGGCCGCGGAGACGGGAAGGGATCTTAAAAGTTTGAAGGAGGCCACGGCGGCGATTCCGGCGTTAATGGAGTTGTTGCAAGGTTTGACCAAGGAGAAGGCGGCGGATCGCGACATGGGAAGAGCAACGGGAGAGATCCAAGGCGAATCCGGCGTCGATTCAACAAATCAAGGACCCCCGAGCCACGGGAAATCGCATGCGGCGGCGGCGGCTACAACCCTAGCCGGCGGGCTAGGGTTTGGCGCGACAGGGCCCTGATCATCATCCACGGGCCCTGTCGGGCCATCATGGGGGTCGACCGACCCGCCCGGCCCAGCCACGGCCTGGGCGGGTCAGGCCGGCCACCCCCGGCCTCCGGCGCCCCAATCTGGGGTCGCCGGAGGGTCGGCACCCCCTTGCGGGGGTGCCCAGGGCCAGCCGACCCCCTTTGGGGGTCGGGCAGGCCACGCGACCCCCGCCTGGGGGTCGGCAGCCCCAGGCGGGGGCGGAACAGGGGGCTCGACCCCTGTTTGGGGCCGGGCGGGTCCGCTGGGCCCCGGGCAGGGGTCAGCGGGTCCGGGTGACTTCTCCGGAGGCGCGGCGAGCACGGGGGGAGTTTTTGGCGGTGTGGCGGGGTTCGTACCCCAATCTGGAGGGCCTTTGGGGGCGACGAGAGGCGGATGGGCCTCAGGAGCGGCAATTGGGGCCCCAGCGGGCCAGTTTTGGAGAGCAGAGACCATTCCGCCTGGGCCAAGGCCCAATCATGCACGGCCGCCAGAGTTTCCGGGGCACTACTACCAGCCCGAGGCGTGGGAGAGACCTGCATGGCCAGAGGAGCCGTACGGGGTTGACGGGGGAGGCCCGAGGGAGGCTCGGGGTGGCGAGATGGTCAGGGCGGGCGACCGTGGCGGAGATAGAGGGCAGCTAGGCGACATCAACGCAGACCGGCGGTTGATGAAGCTGAAGATGCCGACCTTTGACGGCACCGACCCTGATGGGTGGATATACCGGGCGGAGAGGTATTTCCAGGTGATGGGTCTGACGGAGCAGGAGGTCCTGAAGGCCATCGTGATTTACTTTGAGGGGAAGGCCTTGGCCTGGTACCGGTGGAAGATAGCACGGTCACCCTTTCGGACCTGGGAGGAGTTGTCATCACTGATCGTGGACCGATTTCAGGAGACGGCAGGGGGGGATTTTTACGAGCAGCTGTCGGCCCTGAGGCAGGAGGGGACCGTGAGGGACTATGTAGAGAGGTTTGAAATGCTGAATAGTCGGGTGAAGGGGGTTACCGACGAGGTGATGATCGGGAACTTCATGAGGGGGCTGAAACCGTCCATACGAGCTGAGTTGAGGATGCAGAGCTCGGCTACCTTGGAGGACGTCCTTCGCTTAGCACATAAAGCGGAGGAGAAGCACACAGAGGAGAGGCGGATACGGGGCGCTTGGGGGGCACAGGGCTCCCGCCCCACTCCACCAGCCACAGCACCGAGACCACCTGCGGCCGTTCCCGAGGCTCGAGGAGAGGGCCGCCCAGCTACCCTGGGGCGGCGGATGACGGAGGCCGAGGTGAGAGAGAAGAGAGCCAAGGGGCTGTGCTTCCGTTGCGACGAGAAGTTCACCCTTGGGCACAGATGTGTGAGCCGCCTGCTGCAGATCACCATGGTGCCAGACGAGGAGGGGTACGTGGTTGAGGATGAGGAGTTTGAGGAGGAGCCACCGGTGGAGGAGGAGAAGTCTCACCTAGACTTCGCCGAGGTATCCCTGAACTCCGTGGTGGGGTTCACCCCGAACCACACCATGAAGTTGTCAGGACAGCTGGGAGACACGGCGGTGACGGTACTGATCGATAGTGGGGCCACCCACAACTTCATTTCCAGCCGAGTGGTGGAGAGACATGGGCTACAGCTGAGCACCCTGGAGAAGTTTACCGTTCTGCTAGGGACGGGGAAGATGGAGGAGAGTAAGGGGCTCTGCAAGGGTCTATGCCTGACCTTGCAGGGGTCCAGATTATGGAGGACTTCTTGCCGTTGGAGTTGGGCAACGTGGACATCATCTTAGGGGTGCAGTGGCTGAAGAAGTTGGGGGAGATGAAGGTGAATTGGAAGCTCCTGAGGATGGAGTTCCAAGATGGGGAGAGGACCGTCGTGTTGACCGGGGACCCGACCCTTTGCTTTTCATTGGTGGCCTTCAAGGCCATCACTCGGGCGTTGCGGAACGAGGGGGAGGGGTTCCTTGTGGAGTATCAGGGGCTGACAGCGGACGGTGAGCAGCACGAGGAGGAGACCGCGGCGGAGGTCGAGCAGGTACTGGAACAGTACCAGGAGGTCTTCCAGGACCCTCAGGGGCTACCACCATCCAGAGGACACGAGCACGCGATTGTATTGAGGGATGGGGCAGCGCCGGTGAGTGTTCGGCCGTACCGGTACCCGCATGTTCAGAAGGATGAGATAGAGAGGATGGTGCGGGAGATGCTGCAGGCTGGGATTATCCAGCCTAGTGTGAGTCCTTTTTCGAGCCCAGTCTTGCTGGTCAAGAAGAAGGACGGGAGTTGGAGATTTTGCGTTGATTACCGGGCGCTGAATAAGGAAACTGTCGCTGACAAGTTTCCTATTCCGGTAATCGACGAGCTGCTGGACGAGCTTCATGGAGCAGCGATCTTTTCGAAGATCGACCTGAGGGCCGGGTACCACCAGATTTTGATGCGGTCTGAGGATGTGCCGAAGACTGCCTTCCGCACCCACGAGGGCCATTATGAGTTCAGAGTCATGCCTTTTGGCTTGACGAATGCCCCCTCCACTTTCCAGGCCTTGATGAACAAGGTTTTCCAACCCTACCTGCGGAGGTTCATTCTCGTGTTCTTTGACGATATCCTCGTCTACAGCAGGAGCTTGGGGGAGCACTTGGGCCATTTGGAGGTGGTCTTCCGGGAGTTGTTGGCGCAACAGTTGTTCGCCAACTGGAAGAAGTGCAGTTTCGGCCAGGCACGGATTGAGTATCTAGGGCACGTGGTGTCAGCCGAGGGTGTAGCTGTCGACAGATCGAAGATAGAGGCCATGCTGGACTGGCCCATTCCTACTACACTGCGAGCTCTCCGAGGTTTTTTGGGACTGACCGGATATTACCGGAAGTTCGTTAAGGGGTACAGCACCATAGCTTGGCCCCTTACCGAACAGCTCAAGAAGGACGGATTCCGTTGGGGGGAGGAAGCCACCAAGGCCTTTCAGGCCTTGAAGGTGGCCATGACGACCGCACCAGTTCTAGCCTTGCCAGACTTCAGCCTACCTTTCGTGGTGGAGACCGATGCGTCGGGATACAGGTTGGGAGCGGTGCTCATGCAGGAGGGACGGCCCATCGCCTATTTCAGCCACGTGTTGTCAGCTAGAGCACGACTGAAATCGGTGTATGAGCGAGAGTTGATGGCCATTGTCCTTGCGGTGGCAAAGTGGCGGCCATATCTGTTGGGTCGGGAGTTCGTGGTCAGGACGGACCAGCGGAGCCTCAAGTACCTGCTGGAGCAGCGGTTGGTTACTGAGGAGCACCAGCGTTGGTTGTCCAAGCTGGTGGGGTACCGGTTCGCTATCGAGTACAGGCCAGGGTTGGAGAACAAGGCAGCTGACGCCTTGTCTCGTCGGGAGGAGAGCGTGGATCTGAGGGCTTTATCACGACCGATGTGGCTGGACTGGGAGCCCATCTTTCAGGAGGCGGAGAGTGATGAGGAGCTGGGGCGGATCCGCGAGTTGTTGCAGCAGGGACAGGAGGGGCCGATCGGGTATTCCTTGCAGGGACGTCGACTGCTGTATCAGGGGAGGTTGGTGCTGCCACGGGCTTCAGGCTTCATATTCGTCCTCTTTCAGGAGTTCCACGGGTCGGCGACGGGGGGACATTCCGGGGTGCAGCAGACATACCGGAGGATGGCTAGAGAGGTGTACTGGCCCGGAATGCGCATGAGGATTGCCCAGTTAGTAGCAGCTTGTGACGTCTGCCAACGTCACAAGTACATGGCCATGGCCCCGGCAGGACTCCTACAGCCGTTAGAGTTACCGAAGCGAGTATGGGAGGAGGTCACTATGGACTTCATCGACGGGCTACCACGGTCCGAGGGATATTCAGTGATCTGCGTCGTAGTGGACCGTCTGAGTAAGTATGCCCATTTTATACCCTTGAGGCATCCTTACTCAGCGGTCACGGTGGCCACAGCGTTCATCCGAGAGGTGATCCGCCTGCATGGGATCCCGGGGTCTATAGTGTCCGACAGGGACCAAGTGTTTTTGAGCGGGTTCTGGCGGGAGCTCTTCAGGGTACAGGGCACGGTCCTAAAGAGGAGCACGGCATACCACCCGCAGACAGACGGGCAGACTGAGGTGGTGAACAGATCCATAGAGACTTATCTGCGGTGCTTCGCCTCGGATAAGCCCCGACAGTGGTACAGGTGGTTGGCATGGGCGGAGTATTGGTACAACACCTCGTACCACTCTGCCGCGGGGACGACTCCCTTTCGGATCCTGTATGGGCGAGACCCACCGTCCTTGCTCAGATTTGGCGACAAGCAGACACCGGTGTCGCATGTAGAGGCTTACATGGGGGACAGGGATGCGATGTTGGAGGAGCTCCGGCGACACCTATTGAGGGCACAGCAGGTTATGAAGGCCCGGGCAGACGGGCATCGGAGGGAGGTCCATTTTCAGGAGGGCGACATGGTGTACCTCAAGCTGCGACCCTATCGGCAGAAGACATTAGCTCGGAGGCAGAATGAGAAGTTAGCTGCTCGCTACTACGGATCCTACCAGATTGCAGCCAAGATTGGGAAGGTGGTGTATCGTTTACACCTACCTCCTTCCTCGAGGATACATCCGGTGTTCCATGTGTCGCAGCTACGGAGGGCGATTGGAGACCAGTCAGCGACGTCGACGCTGCCACTTTCACTGACGGAGGACATGGAGGTACTGCTGGAGCCATTGGATGTGCGGGCAGTTCGACAGGGGCCAGGAAGACGCAGAGAGGTGCTGATTTATTGGGTGGGCCTGCCAGATTGTGATGCCACGTGGGAGGCGTATGACGTGGTTCGGGAGCAGTTTCCAGATTTCCACCTTGAGGACAAGGTGGCTCTTTTAGGGGGGGTATTGATGCGGACGCACCCCCTACGGACCCCCCTTCACCGACCCGTGACGCGGTCCCACCCATCGTGACGTACGTGCGGCGCAGGAGGCGCGGGATCGTGACTTAGTGGGTCTAGTAGGCTAGGGGGTATTTTAGTCCTTTCAGGCTAAATTAGTAATTCCCCATTTTCTTCTATTTATTAGGGCTAGCCGCCATTGTTAGGGCTATGCTTATTTTGTTGAAGAACATCCTTAGGCATCTTGCGAAGGATCTTTAGGCTTTTTGTCCGTTCAAATAAAAGCTAGGAGATCGAGTTCGTCTCGAAAGAACTCACTTATCTTTGTTCTTCATCGAAATTCTCAATCAAAAATCCTCTTTTTAATTTTTTCCTCTTTTAAATTCTGATTTCTATTGATTCGATCCACCGGATCGTATCATATATCTTGCGATTTGTCCAATGCTATTCTGTTACCAGTGTGACAGTGTCTTCTGATTGATTGCAATTTCTTATGCTTCATTCATCATGTGATCATTAAAAAAAAACAACTCTTAAATGTTCTATCCAAATTTGTATTGCCGTGGTGACCATATTACCCTTTTGGTCCATTTATTGGACTAGATGTCTGGCAATGTGAATACATGTCTGGCATTATAAACATGACATGCATTTGTTTCTGCTTGTGACACTCATTACCAAATGTATTATCTGATATTTGTATTACAACATTGGAACAGGGTGGATTTGATATGATTTGTAGTGGAAGAGACAAGATTGAAACTCCGGAACAGGTGATTTTCTTTTGTATTTGCGTGTTTGTTGGCATGTGCCTTAGATGTATTTTGTGGTCTTGGGTTCATTGGCATATATATTGGAGCCTCTTTTCATTTTTCTTGTCTCATTTGTAGTGGAGGAATGCTATTTGGTTTTTCACTTCCAATGGTTAAC
Source organism: Scilla litardierei (assembly GCA_030789695.1). NCBI lineage: Eukaryota > Viridiplantae > Streptophyta > Magnoliopsida > Asparagales > Asparagaceae > Scilla > Scilla litardierei. The sequence continues at coordinate 217,877,189 of CM061134.1, read as the reverse complement.
TGATGGTTCTTATGTCCACTTTAATCAGTTTAAGCAAGCTGAAGACACTGCAAAGAAACTTGATTTGGATGGACTTGTTGTCATTGGTGGAGATGACTCAAATACAAATGCATGCCTGCTTGCTGAAACCTTTTGGTAATCTGGCAAGCATATTGTTTAACCATGTTACTTAAGTCATCAAATACAATCTATATTACAGGGCTGTAGTTTCTAATGCTCTGTCTTACATTCATATTGAATTCTTACTTTTTTACAAATGTTTTCTAGGCAAAAGAACATGAAAACTCGTGTCATCGGATGTCCAAAAACAATTGATGGAGATTTGAAGTGCAAGGAGGTTCCAACAAGTTTTGGGTTTGACACAGCTTGCAAAGTAATCCTGTTTGACTTTTTTGTCAAACTATATTTAGCTGGCAAAATGCATCATTTCCTCCAATTTCTGAATTGGAATGTTTTTATTATTGATAGAGACTAGGTGTTGTACATTCACATAGTACAGAAATATTAAGTTAGTAGTCAGTAGTCACTTTAATTATAGTGTTTCATTCATTCTTGTTCCCCTACATTACTACTCGAGCAATTGGAAATTACAAACAATGAAATAACTATATTATGTAGTATACTTCTTAGCATGCGAATACATGGACTGACTAGATTTCCATAATATATATGATCATGGAAATCCTATTTAGGTTGTGCTTTCACTTCTACTCGGAATTAATGTGCTAGGATATTATACTCATTATTGTGTATGCGCAAAAGAACCTCAATTTGTGGTCAAACTATTCCAATCGTATGCTACCCGTTATCAAGGGATATATCTTTTACCTTTTGCCTTGCAAAATATTTCATTTTCAATCTCATGCTACCGGCTATCGTGGGATATATCCTTTACCTTTTGTCCTTTCAAGGTTCAAACCTTGATGCATTCCCTTTTGTGGGAGCATTGTGAAGATTTTGAAAATAATGAAACATAACTACTGTCATGTTGTATATGTTAGCAGATTGATTGGGGGGGGGGGTTGCGGCAGGAAATCAGCGGTGGAACAAACCAGTGGCAGTTTTGTAATGTCTGGGAATCAGGGACAACTATAATTTTGAGGGTCCATGGACATATCTGTAATTTTAAGAAAATCAGTCTTATAAATGTATGAGAGGCTGTGTAATTAAGATTCATGCTGAATTTTGAGAAGAGAATTTAGAATTAGAGAGAATAGGAGTAGGAAACCCAAAATTTAGTGGGAGAGTTAAGCATTCCTATCAAATTAAAGGCTAGAAGAGCGGTCCTCCGCTCAAAAGAGGCCAACTATCCTTTGTATCCTCAAATTATGAATAAAAATCTAATGTTTATCCGCAAATCTCTAGCGAATCCTAACATATTGGTATCAGAGCATATCCTAGAGCATATATCCTGATGGCAACGAGAAATGTGGAAGCCTTGGAGGAGAGATTAGAAAGCGAAATCGAAGGGGTCATGCGAACGATTAAGGTGTGGCATCAAGAGTTACATCGCACAAGGGAGGAAAGGTTCTCATCAATGGATAAAAGCTCTCATTCTGGTTGGAATCATCGATGGAAGTCCTAATGAAATGAATTTGGTGATGACCAGTCGTTCTCCATTAGAGAAAGAGACGACGAAGCCAGTTCTGGACAATGACGAAGTCAATGGTGCAGATCTAGGGCAACCGACGACGCCTTTGGATAAAGAAAAGGAGAAGGTTGTTGCCTTTACGGAAGATCAACCACTGAATGATGTAGATCCGAGACGAACGTCGAAATTTTTGGTAGGCAACAAGGGAATAGACATAATTCTTGAAGAAGACATCCAATCGAACGACGGATTGCATGCGTGGGGGTGAAAATCTTCCTCCAAAATCATGGGTGAAGCGTTTGAGGGAGAAAAAACAGATCTGATATTACGGAAAACCCTAGGGGACGGCGGTCCTGTGGCACTCACTAAGGGCATTGCAGCCCTTGGGCTAGCCGCCAGGGGCCCATGGCCCCGGGGCAGGCCGCCAGGCTTGGGGTGGCCCTTGACGGGCTGGCGAGTCACAAAGGAGCCCACGACCCATGGGCGGGCCGCCCCGGGCCCGACGACCCCCCGACCGACCTTTCAAGGGCCCGTGGGCCCTGGTTTACAGATGGAGTCCCTCCCGGTCCTCAGCGATAGTGCTTTGGGTATGTTGGACCTTCAGACAGACTTGGTGAGCACCGTGAATTCCATCCGAGCTTCGAGAAAGGTGGCAGAGATCTTGGGTGGACCGACGATGACAGAGGAGGCATGTGAAGCTTCAACTGGGCAATAGGAGGACCACAAGGGGGCGATGGCCCATGTGACAAGGGGGCCCGAAGGAGGCTGGTGACAACCCACATGAGGCTGCTATCTTACTGGGGCCCTGCAACAGACTTTGGGACCTGACGAATACACGAGGGCTTTGGCGATTGAGGAGGCGATTACTGGGGCTTCGAAGATGGTGGAGGAGACCAGGTGGGAGGGACGATGGATGGTGAGATGACATCACATCAGGGTTCCAGCATGAAGATTTTGGAGGTCCACAGCTACGCCGCAGAATGCCTATCAGCGGTTCCACTTTGAGCAACCCAGTTTGAGAGCTGAACAAGGTTAGTTTGGCATGAACAATAGGATTTGGAAGCTGAAGATGACAATCTTTGAGTGAGATGATCCGTATGGGTGGGTCTATCGGGCGGAGAGATAATTCGTCGTGAACTGTCCGACGGAGAAGAAAAAGCTGATGGCGACTTGTATCTCTTTAGAGGGAAAGGCTCTAGCTTGGTTTCAGTGGAAGGAGGAGAGACAACCTGCATGCTCATGAAAAGAATCCAAGGACTGTTTACTGCACCAGTTTAGAGTCACTTAGAGGATGATCTATATAAGTAGTTCTTTGCCCTCAAACAGAAGGGCCATGTTAGAAACTATAGGAAGAGGTTCGAGATGCTCTCAGGCCGCGTGAGAAAGATCTCTAAAGTGCTAAAGGAGAATTTCATGAAGAGCTTTAAGGCGATCATCAGAGCAGAGCTTCGCATACTAAAACCGGGGGCTTAAAGAGGCGATGAAGCTGGTCTAGATGGTGGAAAATAGTCACACTGCAGTCTGCAGAGCGGGTTACCAAAGACGCAATGAACGGGGCCACATCCTACGCTCATGCTAAGTCTCGACCTGAAGAGGTGCAGATGAGTTAAGAGAAGAACAACGAGCCCCAACCCAACATCAAGTTCAAGCGTCTCACAGAGACAAAGATACAAGATAGGTGTGCTAAGGGTTTATGCTTCGATGCGGCTAAAGGTTTGGCCCGAGACATCATTGTTGGGATCGTGCTCTTCAGGTGCTGATTGTCGAGGATGTGAAGAAGACAAAGCAGTTGAGGAGGAGGATTCAGGAGGGGATGAGCATCCCACTTGGAGTAGCATATCCACGGATTTCATGACTCCACCTTGAGGACAATGTGGTTCTTTAGGGATAGAGTATTGATACGACTAGGGGTGCATCAGCAAATCGGCGACGAAAGTGAACCAGTGGCCGCTGTGTAATTTCTAGGCATCAGGGAAAAACTGGAATTTTGAGGGTACATTGATAGATCTGTAATTTTAGAGAAATCAGTCTTATAAATGTATGGGGGGCTGGCTAATTAGGGTTTATGCCGAATTGTGAGATGAGAATTGAGAATTAAAGAGATTATAAGTAGAAAACTCTAGATTTAGTGGGAGAGCTAAGCCTTCCTCTTTAATTAAAGGGCTAAGAGAGCGTGAATCGAGGCCAACTATCCTTTGTATCCCCAAATTGTTTTTTATCCCCAAATCCCTAGCGGGTCCTAACACCAATCAAACTGATCTTTAATTAGCCAATGAATATCAACCACCTAGTACCGATTGAGATGAAGTATTAAATCAAATAAAACGAAGAACTAAGTTTATGGAACACATGAAAACTGAAATCCGATGAGTTGCAATCATGTTCATCATTTCCCTTCCCGTTGAAAGACTGGACTTTGTAATTTGTAAATTAATATATCTTGGGCTTAATGGTAGTTGGGCTTAAGGTCATTACACTAAATAATTAAGACTTCTGTCTCATCAGCACACGATATCCTCATATCAGTTTCATAATCACACTGTATAAAACAAGCAATTAGATACTAGATCACAGGAAAGCGGCTTAAGCTCAAAAATGAAATGAAGGACGTAAGAAAAGATGGGAGACTGAAAAATTATAGGAACCACACTTCTTATAAACAATGACTGGAAGTGGGCATTTGGTAATCGATCATATTCTTCAACAAGCCTTTTAATCAAGGTTTGAAATATCGCCTCATATCGATATGTATTGCTCGTGTCATATCGAATTTCAAGCATACCGATACAATCCATCTAAAACTAACTGATACGATTAATACTAACTAATAACAAGTAATATAAAAGAAGATTCAAGATTTGAATTGTCAAAGTTTAAAATGCTAATTTATTCCATACATGTTGGAAAAATCTCATTTAAAATTTCAAAATTGGTTGATACGGATCGACAATTTCAAATTGGTCTCTTTTTAGGGGTTGAGTTACCAAAATTTAAAATTCTATTTTATTTTATACCACAATTGAAAAAAGTTCATTAACAATCAAATTAAAAGGTCAAAAAATTGCTCAATACCGATGCATATCAGTATTTTCGGATTGGGTTTGTAGGAAGGATAAAACAACAATTTCGGATTAGGTTTGTAGGAGGGATAAAAACGAATTACTCTTTATTGGCAGTAGGTGAGACTCTTCAAGTTTGTGAGAAAGTATAATATCAAGCAATTTCGACTCTAGTATAAGATTAATGCATTAAATTTTGAAATAAAAATAACCCGAAGATGATTTGGAGTGGATTAGAAAAGAAAATTTAGCATTTTGGATGATATGTGAAGCACTTCATTAACATAATGGTCGACATGCAACCAATGCTGAATATGTATTGAGTGATACTTGAAATACAGCTAATTCATACAGCAAACTGCTTACTGATCCCGAGACCAAAAATTATGATTTCTGACCTTCCTTTTAAATTCAATCTACAGATAAAGAACAAATACCTAAAGAAAAATAAAGAAAACAGGACATATGGCTAACGTTCCTGTCATTCTTGAGGAGATTGTGCTGGCTCCTTTTATATGAGGAGAAAATTGCCTTTGTAATTTTATCAACTTAAAGAGTGCACGTGAAAATACTTTGCACCATTCATTGATGGTCAAGCACAACTGATATTTTCCAAACCTAGATCCATTCTCCTTATATGTTTATCCGTGCAAACAAATATGACACATCTGCTTTGTATTTGACTTCATATTTGATTTTTGAATATGAATATCCTTTTCTGATGTCCGTTTAAAATATGATACAGATATTGGAATGATAAAAAATATATAATATATCCGAATATACTGAATAAATATAAATGCACATATATTTGAGGCATATGGAGCACTCCATGATGTGGTATTTTGCTTAAAAATGATAAGATCATGTGATCTTATGAATGTTTAACATATTTACAGATAAAAATACCAGCATTAATGGTACAACTTGTCCATTTTATGTTGATTCTTAGTTATGTGTGTTTGTATTTGACTAATACTAGATAAATATTTGAATCTTGAGTCCGATCTAAATTTGAATTCATATCTTACTAATGTAATTATTGTGTAAAACATCAGTATTCGGATCCGTATATGCAAAAAGAGAACAATATGAATATGATAACACCTATATCTGATCCATATTTGATCCATATGCACCCTTATTTATGGGTATTAAGATGTGAAATGAACTCCAGACTCATTGTATTATCTTTTGGCACTGCTTCTTTTGTTGCTGATCCTTTATCTAATATTGGAGCAATTACTGTTTTAGCATAAGCAATAGGGTCGAAGTAGGGAGTTTCTGACAATAGGACCTAGCTCTTTCCTCCCATGAATTGCAACAGTTTCCAATTTTGTATTATATGCTGGGAATAAATTTAGCAATTGAGTGTGCGATGTCTAAGTGAAAGTACTGACAGAAAAGTTGTTAAATCTAGTTTAATGATTTATTATAATGACTTATTCATGCCCCAAGAAATGATTGCCTAGCTACCATATTAGAATGGTTAACCATCATTTAACACACAACAGAAAATGGGCCAAAAGAACTAATCTTAGCCTACTCTAGTCGATATTTATATTTAATGGCCTTTTATTCGATTGTTGCGATATCGGTTTGCCATAAAACAAGTCATTCAGATATTAATATTTATTAGAATGGCATGACATGTCCTGTACAAATAACCGTACTTAACATATTAACGTAACTGACTCTATGCTTTTGCTTGGAGTGCCACACATATGATGTTAACACGGAGCGCCACACATATGACATATACTTTACTATTGCTGGCTGACCATATATCCATTAGCTTCATCCCCCAAAGCATTAAAAAGTTTTTTATTTCATGTATACGTTTCCTCCACCTATGAATGTCTAATCATTTTTGTACCGAACTTGTATAACTAATCTACCCAACCCTGTCCTATGGAAGGGTGATTTCCCCAAGCTTTGCTTTAGAATGTTGGAGAATGACATGTTGCCTGTAATTCAACAAGTTATGCACTACATTTATGGCCAGATTCTTATCTGCAATTGTTGTAAAACTTTGCTGCAGTCTTGTATGCATTGGGTTTGAAACTTGCTTTTTAGCACATTCACCCTGCTGTATCTTGGATAAACATATATTTGTTCATAATCCTTTGCGATGTGTAGGTTAGCTCTCTACAGAATGTGTCAAAGTCAAGTGGATTTTAACAGCAATAATATTCTATTTTTTCCTTGCATTGCAGATTTATGCTGAAATGATAGGAAATGTGATGACAGATGCTCGGTCAACTGGAAAATACTATCATTGTAAGCTTTCTGATTTCTTACTTTTCTCCAGGCCACCCTACGTAACTCTGGTTGTGTCACCAAGTTGAATTGCTTCAGTGAAGCAAGGCTGATGTGAGGTCCAATGACAGCCCTCATCAGACCAAATTCTGAAAATTAGATTTTTGGTGCTGTGAATTAATTTTAATTTAGCAGTTATAACCATCTTCATTCATTTAATTGCTAACTTTACAGATTTGTTAAATTTGCATATGCTTTTTGTCAATTATTTCCATGAATCTGGATCACCTATGGCTGTTTATGTATCATACCTTTGAGTGTCGACATGGCAGTTACATTTTTTCAACATCCAAATATAAACATAGTCAGCTACCTTCATTAGCACCTTACCCTTGATATTCCCTCCATGCTTTTGTTTGTTTGTTTGTTTGTTTTGTTTTGTTTTTTTTTTTTGGGGGGGGGGGGGGGGGGGGGATCATTGCCATGCTAGGGAACGCTAGTACTTGTGAAGAATCCTTTTAAGTTTTTGGGTCTCCTGCGATAAAAGGTTCCGGTAAACTGCCTCTTTTTTTTCAACAAGTTTATGCAAATATGAAAATTTCTGTTTTATGTGACCTTATAAGTATTGACCATGTATGCAGTTGTTAGGCTTATGGGCCGTGCTGCGTCTCACATTACTTTGGAGTGTGCTTTGCAAACACATCCAAATGTTACAATCATTGGTGAAGAGGTGCATATCTTTACATTGTCAATTTTATTTTGTTCATTTTTACAGCCTTGTAAACTTGTTACTATTTTGGAAGTTCTTTAAAAGGGATATTATGAATTGCCATCAAGTTAGTAAAGCATGCACTTTTACATATCACTATCAGTGCAACTTGCTGCATTTACGATATAAACTTCTGTACATCTGATCGTGTGGTTTTGTCGTCTAAAATTCTAAATTGATGATAATGTCTCCCTAGACTTTGAGATGTTTTACTTTCTCTTGTATCTGGTAATAAATAAGCCATTTTGTCCTTTTGCTTTCTGTTGAATACCCTCCATATTTTCAGTTACTTTCAGATGGACCCAAAATGCGATTACTATTCAAATTGTATGATTACATTCCAAAAGTTTTGACGCCGTTTTTACCAACTACTATATGTAAACTATCTGAAAATTAAGAATCAACCGATGTTGACATACATCATCGGCGACAAATTTTCATAAAATTGATTATTCGATTTGGAAAAACTTCAGCATTTTTGTAGGCTATTACACGAAGGCAGGTCCATCTTGAAATTCCATAATCCATATCTGAACATAATTGTTTACAATTCATTTGAAATCTAACATAGTACTGAAAAAAACTTTGGAAATTCCATATCTGGCATTCGGCCTTCTATTCATGGTTATGATAATTGCAGATGCCCACAGATAAGCAGATGTTAGATAGATCAAGTTCTATTCGGGCCTACCAACCCAGGAAGAAGTCACAATACTACTGTAGTTACCTAATAATCTGAGTGGCTGACCTCAATTTTCTGAGTTATTTTCGAGGGTACTATTTAAGGTTTTTTATGTTGTGTGTGAGTGTTGTTGTCTGTGTGTGTGTGTGTGTGTGTGTGTGTGTTGGGGGTGGGGTGGGGGGTGGGGGGGCTTCAAACATGTTTGGATCTACATTCCATATTGTCTTATATTGACCATGCATTCAGTATTCAAAGTTTTGGAACTCGACTTCATGTGGCTATTTTCTTTGGTCTTCCCTATACATGGATGCTAATTTTAAAATAATTCCACTATCTTGCCTTTTCATCTGTGCTCTTTAGTGGGAAGTTGGATGATTTCTCATTGCTTCTTTAAGCTCAGATTTCATGACAGACGAAAGTTGCACGTCTGCCCACCAGCCTTTTAGTTTCTTTGACAAGTTTGTCTTCCTCATAGACATATTTTACCAAGAAATCGTTGCAGATCAAAGCATCATATGAAAAATGGTTGGTTAATCCTTTTGTTGAGATTCCGTTGACCTTCAAGTTATGATCCATATCCAACTATATTATAATTGGAAACGACTTGTTTAAAGCAATAATAATGATTGAATATTTAAAGCTTTTAAGGTTTATATGGCTATGCTAGCTTGATTGGTTTCTGAACTTATGAGTAGTTTATATAGTTCTTGTGAAGACATTATCATACATTCTTTTTTTCTTTCGTACATTAGTCTTAACCTCTGTTCCTTTACTGTAGTTATACTCTCTCTTTTTAGTGTTAGAATATAAAACTTTAACCCTCAACCTTCACCATAGCTTCAAAGTTTTGGTGTAGTGATTCTGCTTACATTCAAGCCCACTACTCATGCAATTAAAAAGGTAGATGTAAAAGACAAAAATTAATGCAGCACAGAAGCCCATGTTTCGCCCTATATAGGAAGGGCGCTCAATCTGCGGGGTGTATTATGATATAAAATTATAACCATAAACCTTCTTCCATATACTAAAAATATAATGCTCAGTTCTCACTATCATTTTGCCCTCAACCCCCACCCGGAGTGTTGGTGCAGTGGATGAGACTTAGTATTAGCATGACATCCATGTGTTTTTGTGAGATGAATTTAAGAAATATCACATGTATAGAATTTGGATGCAGGATTTGGTTATATGCAATCTGGCATATTCTGTTATGTTTGAAGGTATTCCATTTTTTTACAGACGTAAATATGCACCCTTGTAGTGTGCTACATGCCATGGAATGCTATTCAACAGATTACCATTAAATCCTGTTCACGCTCACCATGGATATGTCAGCGTTTTTCAATTCCTTTTTGAAATAAGTGTCTTGCATTATCTTAAAATACTTTCTGACATTTTGGCACTTGATCTGTATACTTCTGCTATTTTGCATGTTCAACTGTTCTAACTGTCAATGCTAGGGCATAATTCCTTTTTCTCAGTTGTCTTGATTGTCTTGGGTAACATGGTTTTAGAATATCTTTGGTCTATCACTTCTGCAGGTGTATGCTAAAAAACAAACACTTAAAAGTGTTACAGATTACATTACTGATGTAATCTGCAAGCGTGCTGAACTTGGCTATAACTACGGCGTAATACTTATACCAGAAGGCTTAATTGATTTTATTCCAGAGGTATTACATGAATTTCTTTCCTGTCACAAGTCTTTTTGGTAACAAGCTCAAGATTTCAAAGTGAACTTCATCACTTGTGCTGGTCTCTATTTTATAGCAATTTCATGGTTTATTTTACATGTCAATAATGTCTTTCTGTATTTCAGGTTCAGCAACTTATTTCAGAACTGAATGAAATCCTAGCCCATGATGTTGTAGATGAAGCTGGTCTGTGGAAAAAAAAGCTAAGAAATCAATCTCAGGTTCTGTTTGATTTCCTGCCCCAGGCAATCCAGGAGCAACTGATGTTAGAAAGAGATCCACATGGAAATGTGCAGGTACTTAAATTTTATTATGCTTTTGCTCTTACTATTCCTGTTCTTATTTAGAGGATATTGGTGTTCGTTGCTGATTCTCTCTTAAACTGACCAGGTTGCAAGAATAGAAACTGAAAAGATGCTTATTCAGATGGTTGAAACTGAGTTGGAGAAAAGAAAATCCGAGGGAAAGTATTCAGGACACTTTAAAGGACAGTCTCACTTTTTTGGGTAATTACTGAATTCATTTAGTTATGCATGTGGGAACCAAGTTTTTGATGCATTATTTGCTTATTGAGTGTCATGTTTAAGCAATTGTTTAACTAGATCTGGGTGCCTTCTGTTTACTGTGTTTCAATATTTGAATAATCTTTTGTTTCTAGTCCCATCATTAACGTCCAGTGAGCTTGAATATTATTATTATTCATTGTTTTGTTGCATTCTCATGTCTGCTATTGGATTTAACTTGCAGTTATGAAGGAAGATGTGGTTTACCGACAAATTTTGATTCAACATATTGCTATGCACTGGGTTATGCTGCAGGAGCTCTCCTCCAATCTGGAAAGACTGGCCTCATTTCCTCAGTTTGTGCTTCTTCTATCACGTCCTTATCTATTATTACACTTCTGCATTAACACTTCCATACAAATCTCCCTCATGCTGCAATACCATCATGTTTTGAACCAATTGTGATCTAATTAATGAATATGTACATTGTACTTCACAGTTTGATTATGTTCAGCTTTTGTTTTAAACTTCTTGAGTGCATGTATTTTACTTGGTCATGTCAAAGAGGTATAAGTTTTCATGTTTGGTCCAATCCAAAACAAAATATCTCTAGGTCGCTAGGACTTTGGATATGTTTGCTTTCTTTGACCAAAATATCATAAAATAACATGACAGAAAAGTTGGAAACTTTACAACTATTTTCAAGAAATTGGAAAGAGAAAGAAAGAAAACAAAGTGACTACTAGTATTGTAAGAATGTTATTAATAACATCGTGCTGATTTAGCCCGATGCATCTAAAAAATGATTAGCCAGGAGTCTGGATGTCGGTAGAACAGTGTCTTACAGTAGGATGCAAAGTAATAAGGGGCGTTTTTATGTGTGCTGTCACTGGTTATGTTAACAGCACTCCCATGGGGGTTTCATATGAACATCAAGAGCAGATGCATAAGTGATGTAGGGGTATCTTTTTTTCATTTAGTTTCCTTTCTTTTGCAACTGGTAGATCTTATTTAATTGAGAAGGATCCGCCACTGGTTTCTTCATGATTAGATTATATGTGAAGTATATGAACAAATGCAAAGATTTTGTTGCCATCTTCTTGTAATGATGTTGCCCCTCCCCACTTGCCCCACAGATTTTCATTTTCTTCCTGTACACGAAAACATGGACAGAGAGTAATAATCCCAACTGCTTGTTTTGGTGTCTTTTTATTTCCTTTCCCCTGTTTACTCTGCTGGACTGGCAGTATATTCTCTGGAAATCTACTTTGCCAACTAAACATTCTTAGAAGCATTCAATTTGTAAGCCATGACTCTAGATTAAAACTAAAGGTGCTCTCCATGTTCCTACCCATATTTGTACAGGACAAAGTTTTAAGATGATGATGATAATGAGTATGTGGAATTTATCATCCAGAAATGGCGCGGATATTTTTACCACATGCCGATGCTACCGGTAGTTCTTAGGTTTTGCTACCGGTGGTTCTTAGGTTTTTGATGAAAGAGCCATGCTTTGTTTTTGTTTTTATATATACTTTTATTGGGGATTTTGAAAGTGCCTCCTTGCATGCATGCACTCCATTCTTCATATGTGGCCTTTTATGATTTATTTCCGGGGTATTTCTAGGTTGAATTTGATTGTTTATTATTAAAATATGGTCATTTTTGAATGAATTTTTTTAATTTGAAGAAAGATAGTTGGGTACCTCCGACACATTTTATTATTATCCGTTAATCTGGACTGGTTTATTTTTACTCATGTTGATGTTATCCTTTATGCTTTTCTGTTTAGTGAAACTTTTGCTCGACCATAACTGTTTTTCATATTTTGGCCACCTAATTTTTGTAAATCTTCATGTTTTTATTATTTAAAGTTCTCTTGCCAGTGCATGATTTTTTTAATTTCTTACTGTCTCTCAGCATGGTGGGATCATTTGCACATCCTAGATCATATGAACACCTTAATTTTTTTCTAATTTTTGTTACTTCACTGTTTGAAACATTAGCACTTATTAACTGCATTCCTTATTCATATGGTGGGATCTATTTGTTTAGGTTGGCAACTTATGTGCTCCAGTTGAGGAGTGGACCGTAGGCGGTACTGCATTGACTTCATTAATGGATGTCGAGAGGCGACATGGTATTATATCATTCATCATCTTATCATAATAGCAAATAGTACTAGTTTTCTTCTGTCTCTCTGTTATATTAATAATAAAGCTAAATTTCAAGAAACAATTCAAGCCATTTTGCAAAATCCACCAAAAACATTTTTTGTGTGCTCAAAACCCCCTTTGAAGTATTGTTTTTTCTCAAGAAAGTCCCTGACAGCGCCTAACATTGTTAGGTATTAAAAAAAAAATCTAAAAATAATAAAAAATAAGTCCATCAATATAACAAATATTTAATATCTAAAAAAATATTATGCGTTCATTGAGAAATTTTTTAAAAACCAGTTTGGTTAAATAATACTCTAACAATGTTAAGACTCCGCAAAAACAGAAGTTCAGGATGTTTTGAGCACAAAAGAAAGGTTTTAGGGGTTTATTTGAACATTGTGCAACTAATCATAAAAAGGATGTGCAACAAAGTGAGTGACACGGCTTTGCTGTTTGTTGTTGGAAAAAAAAATCTCTCCTACTGAAACATGTTTGGAAAAGTTACTAAAATCACTTGCTTTGAGATCCTCCGACCCTATATGGTGTATTTTTTTATTGAGGTGGCATACATGAAGGGAATATGAACATTGTTCATTGCAAAATCCATACTAACTAGTATCCTACAGAGGTTCTTTTCTATTTTCGGAAATGAACCGTAACTGTGGCTGTAGGTTCACATTAGGTAATGGTTGAACCAGACAACAGTGTCAGTTGAAACATGTTTTCTTTGAAACTCTGGTACACATTCGGTTTCCACCATGTCAATTTTCAGATCATCATGGATGCCTTGTGAGAAAACAAACTAGAGTTCTTACTGTAGGGAAACCTTGATAGTCATGATATTCAAGAGTGAGCTATGCACAACCTAATCGAACAATATGAATGCAGAACGAGAGAATCTATGCAGCCTGCTGAAACTCAATTAACACAAGGGGTTATCATCTAATAGGAAATCCTATCATGAAGCGATGCTATAAAGTAGAAGACACAGTGTGCATTAAAATTTAAGAATTGCCGCTGCAAGTTGTGTATCTTGTCAGAAGATGCGAATTTAAAATGCCATTTTCTCTTATTTTTCTAGTATGTAAGCTCTACACCAATAGTAAACTCTACGTTTGATCTTAAGCGCTTTCTAAGAGATGTGTGCCTTCCAGGTAAGTTCAAGCCCGTGATAAAGAAGGCAATGGTTGAGCTTGAAGGTAGATTTGCTGCTCGTAGCAATTTTTTCCTTGTTGGCAGCATTTTTAGTTCTATTTTCTTTTCGGTTTATCTTCCTGGATCGTATATTGCTTCAACCTTTCATATGATTAAATTTCAGGTGCGCCGTTCAGAAAGTTTGCATCCATGCGCGATGAGTGGGCGCTGAAGAACAGATACATCAGCCCAGGTGTGCATTGCATTTCATTCTGAATCCACTTCAAGGTTATGATTATCTTGCTGCAATTACTAGTACCGTTTTGTTGACCAATTCAAGTGCAGGCCCTATTCAGTTCATTGGCCCCGGATCCGATGGCGTCAATCACACCCTCCTCTTGGAACTCGGTGCCCAGGCTGCGTAGATTTGTGCCGGTCTAGCTAATTTAATCTTTTCCAGTTTTCATGAGGGAGTAAAAAGGAAACCATAAATTGAGAGTGCCTTGTTGCTTTGAGCTGATGAATAAATCTTGAGGAGTGAATGACTGATTCAGTGATTCTTGATAATCTGTTTCTGTTCAACTACTCCTTATGAATGAATGCTCCATTGAGCTTCTTTATGGTGCCACCGGCTTGTCTGTCATGAACTGATTTTAACACAACTAGCAGTTCTTCATGGTATGAAAATCTTTTTGATTTTTAATGATGCGCTGGAGCGTTGGACCAAGCCTTGGTACTCTTAATCATATCTGATGTCAAATGGTTGATCATGTGTGTGGTTCTTTTCTGTCTTTAAATGTTAACCACAAATGTACACTCGGTTATCTTATCGATTTATATTCTAGGAATCTCTCTTCTTGAAAACTAATCTTGCATTCTGAATTCATATTATCGTTGGCTTCCCATTGCACGAGATGCGGCTCCTGAGAATAACGATGCTTCGAAAATGTAAGCTTGGGCGAGTTGAAAGCTTGCTCTAGACCATCAAACATCGATCTATCCCGTTATTTTCCAGTAGGTGAAAGTTTCATGAGCGAAATATTATAAATTTATAATTGAGACCAGAGACGGTAGAGAAATCCCAATCGACCCCTTTGCTTTTTAAAGAAACTGTAGTTAAAACAAAACATATGCAATTAGGCATCAGATCAATGTATCCTTCAGTTGGGACAATTGAAATACTATTAGAGTTAACGTTCGTACTCAAATATATGCATTTACACAGATTATGGGGAGGAAATTATAATTATAACGTTCAAATACAATATAAACGCATCAAGTGGCACAAAAATCACAGAAAACAATTAACAAAAACAAATGCAAAGGATGAAACAAATGTGGTGGATGTTTTTGAATTGGTTTGTTGAATCGGACAAAGAGACGAGTAGAAAGACTGCTAATATTTAATCTTAAGGAATCAATGTTAGAATGAAAGTTTGCGAAAATTGCGAGGAAAAACACCTAAAATTCAGGAGGACTAAACATGAGGAGAACTAAATCTAGAGAGAATTAAATTTTAATTGGAACTAAAAGTTGAAATTTGTGGGGGCTAAATCTGAAGTTAACTAAATTTTGGGGGAACTAAATTCTCTGTGAGAACTAAATTTTAATTTAAAATTTTGGAGGGAGCTAAATCTGGACTATTTTTGGGAAACTAAATTTCTGGAGGAACTTAATCTAGATGAAAGTAAATTTTGAGGAGAACTAAAATTTTTATAAATAAATTCACTGTGAGTAACTCAATTGTAGTATGAATAAGGTTAAATTTTTTTCTTGGGGGATATTTTGCAAGTGTTTCCAAATTTTTGTGGTGTTTTGAACATGGTTGAATTTTGGATTAAAGTATTTTGAACGAGGCTGCAGATTTTTTACAGGAGAGATTGAGATTGTGAACGAGTTGAAATTTTCTGATAGCACAAGACTAATGCTTCATAACATAGAGATGTTTGACTCAAACAAAGTAATCGGAGTTGGGCCGGAATCGGCCCAATTGCCGGGCTTTATGATTTTGAAAGAAAGATAAGGCGATGGCTTTTTCGGGGGTTTTTTTCTACGATTTCCTTCGCCCGCTCGTTCTATCGTCTCTCGTTGCCATGCTCTCCATCGCTGCCTTACATCCCATCATCCCTCATCTCATCTTACCTCTCGGCATTCCTCAAACCATAAACCTAGCTTTCTGGTGCTTCCCCGTTCCCAAGTCAAGGCGCGCTCTCAATTCTCGGCGATCCGCCGCTACCTTCGCTTTACAACCAAAAAGGGATCATCGGCGTGATATTCCGTCGCCGTCCGAAGAAGATGACGACGAAGACGACGAAGACGAAGACGATGAGTCCGCGGCGGCCGGAGAGTACGAGGCGATCTCTGGAGAGGACGAGGAGGACGCGGAGGAAGTGGATGCGGAGTTTCGGGACTTTGAGACTTCGCAGCGATCTGACCCTACTGAAGGGGATAAATGGCAGAGAATCGAGAGGCTTATTGCTTTGGTCAAGGAGCTCGGCGAGGATTTCATCGATTTCGAGGAGCTTGCCAACATTTACGACTTCCCCATCGATAAGTTTCAGGTTTTTGTTAAATAATGCAGTCTTTTATGTACTTCGACTAGCCGGAGCTTGCATTTCTGTAGAATGGTCCTTTATCTGCTTTCTGATTTAACACAGCTTTTCGACAGAAATCCAAAGCGAAAGCTTGCATATATAGGTTCAAATTGCCTGATCTGTTGACTAATTGGATAGTTGATAGTAAGAATATCTCAGTCAATCAAGCATTAGCGTGTCTTATTGCATGTTCAGTTTAGTCACACATCAAGCAGATTGGAAGATGGACAGTGTTGCAACACGATTTCCTGACAACCAGCATTGCAAACAATAATATTTGTATAGAATAGGAACTGCATCTACATCTTATTCGTCCCAAGATGATGCATCTAAGACATATGACTTCTCCTAAGATTTGCACACAATGTTCTTGTCAGGAGAGATTGGGATGGCGACTAAGATAAAATTAGTTTATCTTTTTTAGCTGGCAAACATATGCATATCTATTAGGTTGACATTGCGTACCTCCCTATATATATTTTGAAAAATTATATATGGAAGAACTTGGGTTACCTCTGTCATTTTAAGTCCTCATACCTTATCCTGTTTCATTTTGTTAAACAGAATTTTTTAGAACGATGTCATCTTCACTGGGCCTTCGGTCCACTTCAACATACACAAGCTGGAGCCTTCCAAACGTGGGCCGAAGCCAATCCATACACGCCAAGCTTACTTTGACCTTAACATGCCGATCCATACACCTTAACCTCTCATTGTTGCTTTTTGGTTATTGATCGCCCGCACATGATATGCTCTATGTTTATATATTAAGATCTTTGATACATCCCAATGCCCAATATTTATCTATATATTTAAATCAGTGATACTTTGGGATGTTTAAAGTACAATATCTTGGCAGCTGCTTAAATTTTGGAACTTTTTGATGCAATTTGATATCATTATATTTATAAGATCTCACGTGACCATATCGACTTATTGGACCTGTCATATGTCACATTGTTGGATTTTAATCTATTATGCTCATTATGCTTAAAATCCAAACAAGAAAAATTACACTAACTGAATAAAGAACCTCAAGATAACTCTATGCACATCCAATGCACCAAACCACTAACAACAGCAACAAGTTAATTGTCTCAACCCCCAGGGCTGGACACAAATATTCCATAATGCTAGTAAATTATGAACTAAAATCATTCTTTAATGGTCATGTTGTCTATATTGAAGTTTAACACACTCATAGCATTTCATACGACCTGGTTCTATCTCCATAATACTTCATGATATTGATCATTAACATGAAGCTAGAGCAGCTCATTGCAATTCCTGTACTTAGATAGCAAGTTGTCCCCAAATATTGATTCTTTTAAGCCAAACCTTTATATTGCTTTTCCTCTATCTGATTTTTTTAATCTCTGTGTAGCGTTTGGCTATTCAATCATTTTTAAGAGGTTCTTCAGTTGTAGTCTCCGCGCCAACAAGCAGTGGAAAGACATTAATTGCAGAGGCTGCAGCTGTAGCTACAGTTGCTAAAGGGAGGCGTCTCTTTTATACAACCCCTTTGAAGGCTTTATCAAATCAAAAATTCCGCGATTTTAGGTACATGCATTTTTTAAGTATGTTCTCCTCGTACCGTCTTTTTAATGCATGCTTGGCTGAATGTTGAGTGTTGATAAACTGCTGGACAAAATGAGCTTACTGGCCACTTACTGTATTTGGCTAGTGGAAATTCAATGAGAAACCGGAAAGGTAGCAGAAACTAGCCAAGGTTTCTTTCAATTTTGTTTGTTTGTTTGGCAAGATGAAACTTCAAAACGCTAGGTTTCTTTGTACTACCCCACTGAAAATTTATGATGGTGGGGTCCTGTATATCACTTGATTTTTTTTTCTTTTCTTCTTTTTTTTCTTTTTTATTGCATATTTTTTGAGTTCCTTATTTGAGTTTCTTCGGACCAAAATACACTAACAATGAACAGTTTCTTCAAGTTCCCTTAAAAACTTGAATTTCTTGGTTTCTTCTGCCGAAGTACAGTCTTGGTGTAATTGGATCATTATTTCGTGAGTATACTTTATGATGACTGTGCTATGTTAGCAATAAAATTTTGTGCTTCCATAGACTATTAAATAAACTACTAAAGTACCAAAAGATGGGTTTACGATATTTCCAAAATAGTCAATATAAACATTCCATATACATTCAAGTTGGTCTGAGGTTAATCTCAGCATCTGTAGATATTGTCTTGTTGTTGATTTATATGATCTTTATTTGTGATATTGCAAATTTATCTGGCAGTTAGCATCAAGCATATCAATATTAATTATTGCTGAATGGGTAATTCATTGGGTTTCATGGACAAATATGGTCCTATCAGGATAATCTGATTTAGAAATTTATAACCTACCCAATCATACACTGATGGATATGATAGAATTCCGTTACTGTCATATAATAAGGTTTTAGATTCAGTTGGAGGTCACTCCTGACTTTTTAGGAGATCTATCAAATCAACAAGAAAAGATAGGGAGAGAATAAGGATGATTTCATCAAGTACACCAAGCTTTTGGGAGAATGAGGTTTGTTGACTCAACGAGGGGATTTGGAAAGATTAGGAAGTAAATTGGATTGTTTTCATTCTCTCAGTCTTAGCTTATTTATAGATACACGATAAGGTCCCAACACTCACTTATCTCACTCTCCCAACCACTCATTTAATACACTCTCCCAACCACTCACATTTATATCAATCATCTCTCAACTACTCTCTTAATACATCCTAACACTCTCCATCAAGCTGAAACATAACGGTCATACAAACCCAGCTTATCACAAATGTAGTTCAGTCTTTCCTTTCTCAAAGGCTTAGCAAGTATGTTCATCAACTAATTTATCGATCTGATATGCTTTGTTTCTATAACCTTATTATCATACTGATATCTCATTATGCAACAGTCAATCCCAATATGTTCAGTTCTCTCATGAAAGACCATGTTATTAGTGAATAGTGATGAATATAGCAGCCTCGTTATCATAATATACCATCATTGGTGTATGTGTCACAAGTTCTAACTTAAATCAACTGCTGAATCCACACCAATTCATATGTGGTCTTGATCATACATATGTACTTTGATTCTGCGCTGGATCGAGAAACAATCGGTTGTTCCTTATTGTTTCAAGATACCAAATTACCTCTCATGAAAACACAACAGCCTGTTGTTGATCGCCGATCAAATGTGAACCAACTTAATCTGCATATGAAAAGGTTGGAATTCTATAATACCCAAAAGCAAAGCATAGAGTTCTTTTTTCGGTTTATTTTCAAGTATTTCAAGACATGTACTGTAGCATCCCAATACATACTTTGTGAATTAGCTATGAACCGGCTTAATACACTCATTAGAAAGGGACCATCAGGGTGCCTTATAGGCTTATAGTAAGGTAATTCAATTTTCTAATCAATCTCTTATATCATCTTGGATCATGTAGTAGCTCTTCCTGATCTGGTACAAATCTAGAGTTTTGATCTATTAGTGGGGATAGACGCTTATATCCTAACATCCATATCTATGGTAACATATTCAAAACTTATTTTTGTTAAGATAAATAGATGCTTCTCTTTGAGCATCTGACCTTTATCATAAGAAATTATTTGAGTGACTCAAGCTTTTTCATTTAAAATTTATTTTGAATGACCTGCATCAAATCTTGAATCTCAAAGGCATTATCTTCACATATTATAATATCATCAATATATGCCATCGGTAATATCTGCCTCTCCAAAGGCATTATCTGCACATATTATAATATCATCAATATATGCCATCGGTAATATCTGCCTCTCCTGATGGGTTTCATAGAAGACGAATTGATCACTCTGATACCGCTTGAGGTCAAATTATCCCATAGAAATTACAAAGCATCCAAATCAAGCTCTTACTGACTGTTTCAGATAGTACAATGATTTCTTCAATTTGCACATCTTCGCCTACTGCTGCCAGTGTTCTAAATATCGGATATCGGTCGCGTATCGGCCTAGTAAATTTGATATCGGATTGCGGATACCGGGGATATATCAGGGATATTGACTAAATATCGGAGTGTCATATCGGAGGCTTAAAAATTATGACATATGTCAGCATAGATGTATCTAAGAAGATATAAACTATACTAACTCAAATAAAAGTATGTTTTGGTTATACTTATCTCGTTAAACATGATTATCGGGGATATTGACTTAATATCGGAGTGTCATATCAGAGGCTAAAAATGATGTCAAATAAAAGCATAGGAGTCTAAGAAAATATAAACTATAGAAACTCAAATAAAGGTATGCTTTGTGTATACTTATCTCATTAAACGTGAATACCGGTCATCCACTTGGTGGAATATTTCTCTAAGTGGTCACAAACCAAACGAGTTAAATACCTACAATATATGATTCATATGGATCAATATTATCAGTGAAGATTAAAATCAAAAACTGAAAAAAAATGTATAAATGTAAAAAGGGAAAGAATACTCACCTTGATCGGAAAACCCTCTTAAGAAGAACACACGCTAGACTGAAAAAAACGAACTGAAAAAATGAAAAAAATGAAAAAGGTAAAAAATACTATGTAGTAAGTACTAATCTTGATCGAAAATTCCCTTGCAAAGATCGAACGTCGGATGTCAAAAGCTCGATCAACGAAAAAAAAATCCGATACTGTAAGGGAAAAAATTAAATACCGAAAAAACTGAAAAACTGAAAAAAAGGGCTCGACTACTTACCTTGATCAGAAAACACTTCTTTGCAAATATTGAATGCCGGACATCGAAGCTCAATCGATTGTCGTCGGAAATTTTCACCGGACGGAGCGGAGCAGAGCGGAGTAAGGAGTGGAGCGTCGAGAGGAGCGGAGCGATGTGATTAGAATTAGGGCAAAGCAGCAATTATCTCTCAAAAATATTGATGCCGCTCGTCGTTTTAAGTCAATGATTGTGTCGGGTGACTCCAGTCGGATCCACTTTTAAGTGGACCGACCCGCTAACTTTATTTTGAAAAAACTATGAATTGCGGCCGATATTTCAAAAGGATATATCGGCCGCAATATTGGCAGCAGCCCGATATTGCGGCGATATTTCTCCAAATATCGGAAACCGCAATATATATGCTCATATCATATCGGCCTAGTGATAAAACCGATATTGCGGCCGATATATCGGATATCGGACCGATATTTAGAACACTGACTGCTGCTGAGCAATAAAACCTGACAGTTGCTCCATGTATGCATCTTTTTTAAGAATATCATTAAGGAACTCATTCTTAATATCTAAGTGATGCAACGATCAGTGATGAGTGATTACCAATAAGATTAATAAATGCACATAGGTCATCTTTGTTACGGGAGAATACGTCTCCTGTTAATTTATGCCATACGTCCATGAATATTCTTTAGCAACTAGCATGTTCTTCAATTAAGTAAAGGAATCATCATGATTCAACTTCGCAGTATATGCCCATCCGTAACCAATCACCTTCTTACTTGATAGAGCAAGTAAAAGATCACATGTTATATTAAGCTTTGTTGGGATCTTGTAGATGACAAACAAATACTTGAAGGGATGATTAATGTTTTAAAAAATAATGCTAAATAAAAACTTAAATCCTCTAGCAATGTCTAAGTCTCTTAAGAGAGTTACCTCCTTAGGGCTTAATCAACACTACTAGCTACTTGCAATAAAGAGATATGCACACCGTAAATTAAACACAAGTGCAAATAATATAAATTGAGTAATGAGAGACAATTGAGCACACCACAAACAAATGAATTTATCCTGGTTCACCCTCTCGTGGGCTATGTCCAATACCCAATCTCGTTGGGATTTTTCCCACCGATCAACTCCCAAACTAGAGAGCCAATTGTTTCAACTTTAGGACTTCCAACCAATACAAGTGTCACTACTCCAAGAGTGGTCTTCCAATACAACTCAACATCTTCTCAAAGAGGATCTCACCCTAGAGGTTTTTTACAACAAACAAATTACAATTCAATCGAATGTAAATTCACCACACCGTTGTGTGGATTTTACAAACGTTTCTCTTGATGAAGGATTTGAATCACAACCTTTCCTATAGCCAAAAGAGATTGAAGCTTTGATGTGTGTTTTTGTGGCCATAAGAAAACTATTCTTTTGATCTTTAAAAGATGAAATTAAACTCAGGTAGATCAAAGAAAATAACTTGAATCAATCTCTTGGAAGTCAAGATTAAAGCTTGCGAGAATTGATTTCAATTAGGACTAAGAATTTTACTTTAAAAGCTTTTTCAAAAGAGAATTAAATTTTGGCCAAGAGAAAACTTTTTAGAGCTAAGAGAAGGCTTTGAATGCTATGAAAAATCACTTAAATTGATCAATTAATATTGCAACAAACTTAGCTAACTCCAGCTTAAATATGGACAAAAATCTGTTGAAAACAGTTCACCAAAATGCCCATCCAAAGAAAAAAATTGATAACTCTTCGTAAACTACGGAGTTGTGTTTTTTCATGTCGTTGGACCAAAGTAGTCGACTACTGTACTAGCGATACTCGACTCTCCAAACAACGGCAGTCGACTACCAATACTACTGTAGTTGATTCCTTTTAGAGACAGAAAAATCCATTTTTCGTAATAGAAAGTGGTTGACTTTTATAGAGAAAGTAGTTGACTCTTTTTAAGATACATGGGAATATATCTAAAAAGATTCCTAAAAACAGTCCAAATCTTTTCAAAATGTTTTCAAAATATTTTAGAAGTTTAAAATATTATTTTAAATATATCTAAGTGTATGTAGCTTCAAAGTTAAGGCAATACAAATGATCTATGTACATGGACTAAATATACATCAAAATTACCCACTATTGGCTCCTTGATGTACTTTGAATTCTGCATCTCTATGCCTTAGCTTTTTTAGATCCTTTTGCCTTGGTTGAGCTTTCATACTTCATCTTGATCAACCGTTGGTTGTTTTTTACTTGAGTAGCATGTGATCAAGCTTCCGCACTTCATTTTGATCGTTCATGACTTTGATGGCTTTTCTCCTTTTTATTGTTTTGAACTTCATTTTTGATATGATCATTAACTCCTACACACTTGATAATTGTCATTAGTACCCATCATTTGTTTAATCATCATCAAAACTATATTAGGGGTGTCTCAATATCCAACAAGCTCAAGCTCAAGTGCGTACATTTCTTCTGAATTTATTTTATGCTAACTTAGAGGGAATAAAGCCTTGGAAATGAACTTAGAAGTTTGGTAAGAATCAATTATAGAAAAAAAGTATCCACGATGGATAAAGATGAGTATACAGTACATGCTTGCGAAGAGGATGAGCTGTGCAAGACCGAGTAGCTGTTCTTTGAGCAATCAGAATATCCAAATCAGAAATCAACTTCACTTGCGTAAATTTCAAGGGTAGAAACCGACAATGAAGGTGGCGCATGGTCTGGAGGTGATGGGACAGATGCATTAGGAGTTGAGGCAGGGTCATGGAGCTAAGTTTTGGTTACTTTCCATCGTTGATATATATGTTTAATCTTAGACTTTTGTGATGGTACACATAAAATAAAAACTCATGGTTGGTTGTCATCTCTGGGTATGGTGAAGTATGTTTAATTGAACCTTGTTTTGAAAGGTTCCCTTTTTCATCAAAAACTTTACAATTAGTTAGCATGTATGATTAGTTCATAATTAATATAGAAATATTATTTGAGGCAATTTGTTCTTGATAATGAATTTTTTAGAGCCATAAAGTGAAAGCGTCTAGGAAAAGAACAAACGAAATTAAAAAAAGAAGGAAAAATCAAAATGTAAAAAAAGAAAAAGAAATAAAGAGGTAATTTGGAAGTTTAAGTAAAATGGTTAAGGGAAGAACAAATGAAATGAAAAGGGGGGAACATCAAAATGTAAAAAAAAATTGTGGCGACCAGTGTTCGAACCTGGGACATGCTAGGACACCTGATGGAGCAAAGGCACCGGCCCACCGGTGTTTAATGCTTCCACTACAATATTATATATAGAGTATGTATTATTATAATCAATAATAAAAATCAATGGCTGAAATTCTTTGCTGACGAACGACAACATTTTGGAATATTCCAAATTGTTGCTTTTTATATGGCATATATATGAAAGCAGGGTGGGAAATTTCTGCCATAGAAAATTTGGAAGTGAAATTGACGAGGTTCTCGAAGTTGTTCACTTATTTTACACTATAGTTCATTGCAACTAAGCCATTTGATGTTAATCCTTATCCTAGGTGGCGAAAAGCGTAACTCTGATCGAAACAATAATGCACTACCAAGGGCTTGTGGCTTTAGTAGCACTTGAGCGACAAATAGCACCAAGTCAATTTTTTATAAAAAGAGAAAATTGTAGAAAGATGGAGAAATCGGAAAATGGAAAAAAATTACCAAGAAATGATCACATTAAGATGTATATCTTCTTGATAAACACTACGTGGACATAGGGATTATGTGCAATACTCCAACATTTTAAGACTAATTGCACAATAATATCTATATTCAATCATGCAATAGTACCACATAGTGTAAATAAGGAACTAAAAATAGAAGATAACTAATGTTATAAATTGAGAAAGTGCTAATCCATGAAGGAAACTGATGCGACTGATATTTGATGGGAAATCTCTATGCACACAACAAGTCATGGAGGAATTACTTTGCGCACAAGTCATGGAGGAATTACTTGGCACACAACAAGTCAGGGGGTTGCTTTATGCACTAAAAGGAGGGGTTTCTTATGTAAACTTGGTCTAGCCGTCATTTAGGGGGCATGCTTGATTATCGAATTGTTATTGAGAGTTCTTAGTAGATCTTAGATTAGACGAGTGCGGACGTCCTCGTAACGGCGTCTTGGGAGGAGAATACACCTATTTTGTATTCATTTATCTTCATCGTCGCTTCTTTTATCAATAAAGGTTAGATCTTTCTTTCGGATCCTATCATTTTTGGTATCGGAGCGACTACGATCCATGGCGGTGTCAACAAGGAGCAAGGATCGAAGCGAGGCGGAGGAGAAAAATCATGCGGAGATCAAGGAGATTAAGAAAACTGTGGCGGCAAATAGCGAGGCTATCGCTAATTTAACGAAGATTGTGGGGGAGATCTCGGCGAACCAAGACAAAACGGAGGAAGCCGTTGCTCAGATGGCTTCCCAATTGGCGATTTTCAACGAGAAGATGGGATTCGGCGGCACCACAGATCTGGAGAAGTTGAAGGCAAACGATCCAGATCTGGAATTTTCAGATCCAGATCTGGAATTTTCAGATCCAGATCTGAAGGCGACGGTGGAAGACGAGGGCGACCTCCAAGAAGAAAAAACTGAGCCGTCACATCAAGAAGGCGGCGGTTCGCATCAAGAAGGCGGCGGGTCGCATCCAGAAGGCGATGGGCCGTGGTAGCCCCTGCAGGGGCCTACATGGGCGCGACAGCAGGCCCCGACAGCCCCTGCATGGTCTCCCATGGTGGCTTTCGCCTCTCTAGCAGCGACGACAGGCCCTTCGAGGCACCCAACATCAAGTTTTTCACTTTCTGGGCTCAAGACAGCGAACATTGCAGCTTACGGGAGGGCGACGTAGGCCCCTAGGCCATTGGTTTTCAGTTCGAGGTCCTTCCGAGCGCCAACATATCAGATTTGAGTATAGAGGACCTTCAGATCTGACTGGCGACGACCGTGGCTTTCAACTGGGAGTCGTTAACGACGATGGAGACCAATTGTAGCCTTTTGACCCGGGAGGAGGCTTGCACGCACGTGGAGTAGGGCTGCCGCAGACTTCATGCCCCACCTTGAGGACAATGTGGATTTTCAGGGGCTGAGTAGTGATGCGACTGATATTTGATGGGAAATCTCTATGCATACAACAAGTCATGGAGGAATTACTTTACGCACAACAAGTCATGGGGGAATTACTTGGCGCACAACAAGTCAGTGAGGATTGCTTTATGCACTACAAGGGGGTTTTCTTATTTAAACTAGGTCTAGCCGTCATTTAGGGGGCATGCTTGATTATCGAATTGTTATTGAGAGTTCTTAGCAGATCTTAGATTAGACGAGTGCGGACGTCCTCATAACGGCATCTTGGGAGGAGAATACACCTATTTTGTATTTATTTATCTTCATCGTCGCTTCTTTTATCAATAAAGGTTAGATCTTTCTTTCGGATCCTATCAGAAACATAAAGTTATGGCCTAAAATCTTAGCATAAAAAACAAACAAAAAAATATAAAGATGATTGATACGATATCAAACTTCCAAAATCTTGAAGCAGAGGCTAAATCATCCAAAATGTCAAAGCAAAAGCAGGGCTTTAGTAGGCTTTTTACAACAATACCTCCAAGCATGCCTCTATGTTTCTCTTATGGCCTCTATCTGTCAATTTAATTGATACTCATTATCTGTACTGATATTTAGTTTTCTATAATGCCGGCCAAACTAAGCTAGTGAGCACAACTTTCTATTTTAACTCTCTTTCTATGTGAAACATCAAGCTTATGAACTACATCATTTATGACTTGTTCCACCAAACTAGCAGTGTAGAAATGATTAAGGGCTATGTTGCATAGACATGACCAAGCCGATACAGACACATGACATCAACACACGGCGAATTTCAAAAAATACGTAGGATGCTTGTGTTCGATATGACCAGACTTTAGGATAGGAATGTCCGTGCTCTGTAGATGAAGGGAAATGAAAAATGGCATACTTGGTGAATGTATGTACCAGGCACATAGATACCCTTGTATTTCCACATGCAAGAATTTGATTGTAACGAAATACATGTAAATATCATTTAAAATTCTCAAGTAAGGGCGTTGGCAACCTCTTGGTGGACCATATTTATCTTTTTGCCTTTGTCAAGTGTCATACATTCTGACATCCCTTGACGTACATTTGAACTTCTCTATCTATCCTTGTCCTCGTTATCCTCTTAGCATCCTATGAACTCCAGAATGTACAGCAAAGGGGAATTGTGTTACTAAATCAAAGCAATTTTTTCAACTGCCGCTGATCTTGGCTTTGCAAAATGTTGTTATAGCAGTAGAACATCCTCTCAATCTCTTGGTATTTTATGATATGTAATGCAGTTCTCCTAAAAAAACATTGTCATGTCCAACACACCTGGACATGATACAGATGTCCATCAGTGCTCAATACTTACGAATATGTACAATGCTTTTCATTTTAAAATATATGTCGTATACTATGTTATTCTCCCTTGAGAAGAGCTATTGTTTTTTAGATCATCCTACTAAAACTAAGTTCTATCTCGTATGAATATAAACTCCACACATATATTTGTATGAGTCAAATATCCATGTATGGGGAGGGAGGGGGGGAGGGAGGGAGGGAGGGAGAGAGTCTCCGTGTTTTCATGTCTGAGAGAGAGAGAGAGAGAGAGAGAGAGAGAGAGAGAGAGAGAGAGAGAGAGAGAGAGAGAGCCTCCGTGTTTTCATGTCTAAAGTTTTGACAATTGCCGTGTTTGACACCCCATGTCCATGTCGTATTGTGACACTCATGTCTCCATATAGTATGTGATAGAGTCCGAATTCCTCATGCACCGGTTTATCTAATTCCTTGTATGCCATTCACTATTTAGCTCGTAATTGGCCAAGCAATCACATTGAATTGAACTACGGATATAGAGTATGAGTGGTTGCATATTCTAGTATCTTTGCTAAGGGGTGTCCATTCTTCATCTCTTCTTGACAAGCAGTCAGCTACTATATTCTCTTTACGGGGTTTATGCCCTATCTTATATACAATGCCATGTAACTGCTTGCTTTTTAACCCAATCAGCAGTCAGAACCATTTGACCCTTGACAGCCTATCTTGATAATAAATTTCTTTCTCAGACCTCCACAAAAAACTCTTTCAATCTGTCAATGTTCCATTGGGTGTTTATCAAGCCGATAATCATTGGTCTTGGTAATCCACCTCAAGTCAATAGTGGCAACAACATTGTTATGATTTGAGAACAATAATGCTTCTCTATGCACGTGTAAGCTTGCATGGGTGCTATCCGTTAGTTTTCTGGTATCATATGACAAACCTGGAAAAGGTGGCTGAGGCAAACCGTTTAATGTAATACTAGTATAGTGATATGGTTGAGATGCATGTCGAATATCCAGTCACCAATCTGTAGTTTGCACCATTACTTTTAATTTTTTAAAATGCAAATATGTGTTGACAAACTATCTTGGTACACTGGCAAATCTGATGCAGGAAATCGTTTGGTGAAAATAATGTTGGTCTTTTAACGGGGGATTCTTCGATCAATAAAGATGCCCAGATACTTATCATGACGACTGAGATCTTGCGTAACATGTTATACCAGAGGTAGTTACTTGAGAATTGTTTCACTTACAAAGTATGCCTTAAAAGGCAATCTCTTCTATGATAAACATCCGATCTACTTCTCTTGATATTCATATCTAGAAACAAAAATTTTCTGCAGTTTTTCAAAAATTATCACATGCAAAGTTATGCTGTTGGCAATCGTGTGCTGCACTTTCTCCATTTCAACATGTTTCTTAACTCTTGATTAATACAAGTTTTCTTATAGCACCTATTCGCAGGTAGGAATTATGGTTAGATTATAGTTAGCAAATAGAATACAGTTAGAAATAGAATTGAGACATGTCGGTAATTGTAGTGTATTTTCTAACTATATAAAATAAAACAGCCATATACCAGTTTGGAGTGTGACTGCTTTTCTACTTCGGTGATATCTGCATGAGTGCATGGTTATTTTATCCGATTCCAAAATGTTATCTTCTTACTAGAGAAATTTATAAGTTCTCAAAATATGATTTCACCTTTGGTCTCGTGTGCCAAATTTAGGCAGTGGATATTGGAATATACCATTTTTTGGAGTAAAAAACATTTAATATGGATATCACATTACTCCTGCTTGAAAGGAATAGTAAAAGAAAGTGGCATAATTCTGATGACTATTTGTACCTGCAACTGCTTTACTTCTGAAATACTTGCAGAGGGCAATAAATTTAGCGAATGAAAAAGAGATGAAAGTAGCGATGGTGTTAAACCAGGAACTGACTGAAGAAGATGAATGTATGATTGGGAAGATTTCTAAGGAAATGATTTCTGATGTATACTAGGTGAGCGACATCAGCATCAACTATAGTCTCAAGTCTTGATTGGAAAGCAGCTGGAATCCATTCTTGAGCTGAGCCTAAGAAACTGTTAGGTTTGGAGCTTCATGTCTATTATGCATCGGCTAGAAAAGGTTGCAATCAGTTGGCAGGTTTGACCTATTGTTATATGATGTGGAACGAACAATGAGCACGCCCACGTTCTTTTGGAAAATTTAAGCAAATCCTAATCCAAGGATGACTCGGGATCGAAAAACAAGAAATTAGGGTTTTATTAGGATTTCTTTTAGGAGTTTGCGTTAGTTTAGTTTTTTAACCGTTTGAGTTCTTTTATATCTCTTTTATTTGAGCCTTTTAGTATTTTTTTCCAGATCTTTTAGGTTTCCTTTTGAGAAAGAGTCTTTTATTTTGTTCTTGAGTTTGACTCTATTTGGAATTTTCTTTTGATTTGGTTTCTTTTGTTAGAGTTTGAATCAAGTTAAGATTTTGATATGAATCTTTTTGCAGCCTTAATTGTAGAAGGCAATTTTTCTTAGAATTTTAGTTTATGTAGGACTAGTTCTTTTAGGAGTCAAGTTTTATTTTCTATATAAAGACTTTGAAACCTTTCGATGTAAATGGATTATGGAATATTGAATAAAGAAAATTGAGTTTGTAAACTAAATGTTTGTGAATTGATTTAAATCTTTTACCTGCGAGGTTTGAGTGTGCACGAGAACATTGGGGCGTACGATTTAAAAAAATCTTCTGCATGCAAGGTGTTAAAGTCGACGGTTAATCTGATTTCTGGGGTGAGAGCATTAAAACCTTATCTTTACTTTAGGAACCCTAATTTGGTTCTTTTCCCTTATCCCGTCACAAACCCTATATGTTTAAACCCTTTTCTTTCATGTCTTTGTCAACTGGTATCAAAGTTAAATTTTGTATCTTTTTTACCTTTATCTTATTTTTTTTACTCTTAGGCTTAGTTTTCTTTAGCAAGAAATAAGAAAAAAAGATAGTAAAAATAAAAAGAGGAAAAAATTTGCTACAGCAATCAAGTTTGTAACAATACCGCTACTGTAGTAATTCCCCTAAAAAACTGCTACAATGATGGTAATTTTAGGAATTTTCTCGCTTGAAGTTGGATTTAAGCCAGTATTAAGAAGTAAGCCATTTAAATTTTGAATATTTTGAAATATATTGACTAGTTTGTGCATCTTTTCTATGGGTTTTTACGAGAGATTCCTATTTAGAGATCAGTTTGATACATACTACAATGTCCCTTTTTTCTATGGATTGGACGGTCCTTATAGATATAAAGATTAAGAGCTATGCATACAATATTTCTTCACCTCCTGCAACGTAATTGACAAGCAAAAGTACTTATATACCTTATGCAAGTTAAGCGAAGAGATCTATTATTGGTGGGAGAATTTTGATGAAGGTTGTAAGCAATGGTCATAAATAAAGCTCATGACTCGACATCAATATCACCTAAATGTTGATCAATCTTAAGGTCTTACAACCATCTTCAAAATTAGAGCTAGCTCCACATAACAACCTAAAAGTATAATTGCAAAGCTTAGTCTAATAGTTGAAGATGTGAGTGTAAACTTTACCTGCAAGATCACATGCTTTGATGGATGTGTGCCAAGATATGCAAGCCCAAAAAGAACTAGAACTAGAGCTATGACCTTAGTCCGTGTTCGAGTCGGAGTTTAAGATCAAGCTTGAGTCAGAGCCAGAGTCAAATACTATGCACATGTCTACACCTGAACCCGAGATGGAGTTACAATTAGAGACAACATCTGAGACATTAGACAGTATTTGAAGAAT
Source organism: Scilla litardierei (assembly GCA_030789695.1). Classification (NCBI taxonomy): domain Eukaryota; kingdom Viridiplantae; phylum Streptophyta; class Magnoliopsida; order Asparagales; family Asparagaceae; genus Scilla; species Scilla litardierei. Next base: position 217,845,801 of record CM061134.1, on the reverse strand, counting down.
TAAATTCTCAGATGGAGTTCACGTTTAGTCCATCATCCAAGCAGTTTGTTGAACTTGAGATAGAACACATGACTTCATTATTCCAACTGATGCACTACTTATGAACCATCCGTTATCGTGTCTTTTCTTATACTTAACTTTACCATTGATGGATCATTACTCGCGACATGGTTGCTTAGGTTTCATCATATTGAGTTACTTCAAAACTTGAGGTTGAGTTTTCTCGCATCCGGAAAGATTTGATATGGAATGAGCAAGGAACACATACAATTTCGCTTAGAAATTAGAGGAAATGTTACTCCAAAGAGGACTCATAATTGTAGAACAGGAAATTAGATATTCATTAGAATTTCTTTTAGGAGTTCGAGTTGATTTCATTTTTTGGCTTTTGAGTCCATTTATATCTCTTTCATTTGAATCTTTTAGTACTTCTCTTTTAGGTATCTTTTCCTTTTAAGAAAGATTATTTTATTTTATTCTTGTGTTTGGGTCTATTAGCTGGTTTCTTTTATGGAGTGTGAGTCAATTTAAGATTTTAAAGTGAGATTTTTTGTAGCCTGAATTATAAAAGGTATTTTTAGAATTATAATTTGTGTCGGATTATTTTTCTCAGGAGTTAATTTTTGTTTTTATAGAAATACCTTTATACTTTCGGATGTAAGTAAATTGAGTTCGTAAATTTTATATTTACAAATTCATTGAAATCTTTTGCTTGCTTGCGAGTGAGGAGGAATCAACTGGGTGTGAGTCCGACGAAGTCTTTTGCATACGAGGTGTTGAAGTGTGTAGTCGATCCCATCTCTTGGGTAGATGACTAAAACCTTATATTTATCTTTTACTTTAGAAAACCTAAATTAGTTCTTTCTCCAAATCCCACCACAAAATCCTATATGTGTAAACCCTTACGCTTTCACGTCTCCGTCATTGTATACGTTGAAGAAGAAATGAAGCATTGAGGGTAAATTAGCAGCATGGATTTAGTATTATAAGTTATAACTTCTGGGAGGTCAGTAGACTAAAGTATTTAAAATCTATCTTTAAGAGAAAAGACATCAATCTCTTATAGGGAGTTTTGGAAGCGATTATGTGATAGTAACTTCCACTACTTAAGCAGTTATCTAAAAGCCACCTAATATTATTTACCTTCTTTTGAGTATTTCTCGAATTCCTGCTATTTTTCTGATGCGTCAAAGGAAATTATGCTGGATGGTGATATGTGAAATAAGATTTTGATTGAACTATTTGGAAGTGAGTGTGAAACAGAACTGTGAGCGTATGTAACGCCCCGCCTCCCGACAGGCGGCGCTACTTGTGAAACGAGAGGATGCATGTCCCGCAGGTGCCAGTGAAGTCAATGTGGAGCAGTGCAGAAAGTAAGGGGACACTCTAGATCTGACAAGCTAACAGTTCTAAATAAGAAAAAGACAGTAACAAGTAAAGGTAGTAAAACTACACTACTGCTGCAAGTAAATGGAACACGTACCTCCGCTGTGTCAATGCCCAAACTGTTCTGCTCTGGAAATTCTGACTCATCTCAAGTCCTGTACTGAAGCTCCAACTCCTCGTGCTTAGACGCCTCTGGATGATCATGTGCTTCGTACCTGGTGGGCAACAAAGGGCGCACCGCGCTCAATAGAATAGACAATATATAAACAAGAGACAAGGAAGGTAAGTGTGCACAAAAGGAAGCAAGACGGCCACAGATATGATAGCACTAACCAAAGAAGTAACCTGACCTGGTAATCCACAAACCCACGCCACTGAAGAGTAAGAAAGCACAAAGGACGATGTGACAGTAGCAGAAATGGCACATAAGAGAGACATGTCGAAAACGAGCACAAGTACTGTAAAGAGGGTACTAACTAAAGTGAACCAATTCTAAGCCGTGACTTATGAAGGGGAGTACAATAAGCATCTGAGAGCTACCTTGACCGCGAGGGTGCGACCCCGGTCAGAGTCAAACTGTAAGGTACTGTACTATAAGCTGCAAAACCTGTAAGAACTGTGGCGCTGTGGCTTGTGGTGGGGCTCCAGGACCCATCAAAATGGCCGTCACTGGCTGCCCCCAGGACTCAGGACCCATCAGTATGATGGAGCCCCCCTAACTCGGGGAAGATAACAACCAAAAATGATTGGTTGTTAAAGATCAGGTCCCAGTCGTCCACGTACTCCCCAATCATAAGTTTCCCCAAACCCGTTGAGTCGAGCAGAAAGTAATCATTTTATTAGTTATTAGTGTCGTGTGGTTCAATATTGATTAAACTACGTAGCCAAGGGGAATCTATTACCGCACCGGTAATAGTAACATGTCAAGTCAAGAGCCAACTTCAGGATAGTCCACTAGTCATCCAGTACCAACATAGTAACGTGCCATCATAAGAATATCCCAAGGCTACACAATTTAATAATATTAAACTAACACTGTACTAATAAGCTTATGAAACAATAAGAGCAAGAAATTAGCAAGTGACAGGTAGCATGGATGTTCCTCATGGCAAGATATTCCAAACTGAGCAGAAAGGAAGCATCACCAACTCAAGAACAACAAGGAAACTCAAGGCATCAATCAAAGGAAGCTATCAAACCCAACAACAATGCAAAAGCCCAGACAACAAGCAAAAGGAGCCACTCAACTCAATTACCAATAAGGGAAGCTTGAACCACAAGCAAGGGAAACCCCAATCCCAACACAAGCAAAGGAATCTAAATTGGAGTATAGGGGATAGAGTCTACCTGAAACCGAAGCCGAAGAACCAAGATGATTAAGAACCAAAGCCCAGCATCTGCAGAAAGCCTACGCTGCAACATCAGCAACAAGAAGCCCAAAACCTGCAAGCAATAGAGAAAGGATGAAAGAAACCTGCAAGCAAGTGAGAAAGAACGTGCTGATATATAAAAGAAACAATAGAACTGAATCTTGCAACAAACCAAGAAATAAGAAAACATAACAATCACTTTAATAAAGAAAGACCAAAAAGTCAACTCAAGATGGCGCTAGAGAGTCTAGGCCAGAGGGATCAGATTGGGGGTCTTCTCATCACACAGTGGGGGTACCCGTGCCTACGGCAAAGTCCACGGGGTTCTTAATAAGGAACTAAGGGCTAACGACCAAATCCGTCGGGGAACGGGGCTCACAACCCAAGTAATACCACACAGAAACCCAAACAGCGAGCAAGGGACCCAACTGAACCAACCCAGCAAGTAGAAGGAACCAGCCGAGCACAAACAGCAGCCCACGAAGCCAGTCAGCAAGCAAGAACCAAGCCGCAGCAAGGGGAAGCCCAAACAGCAAGTAGAGGAACCCCGACCAGCAAGCAAAGCCCCAACGACAACCAACACAGCGAGGGAGCAGCCACCGAATCCCCTAAACAGCCCCAACAGCAACCCCGGGACCCCACGCAAGTAGGCGAGGGCGTCCGACCCCACGAAATAGCAATAGGGAGTCAGGGACAATAAAACCCTAGTTCTACCCCCAAATCATCCTCTCCCAAAAAGAAACCGAAATCAGAATTGCATACGAGAGATAGGGTCTACCGTAAAACACGCCAAAGAATCAGAAGTCAAGAATCCGAGGGTCTTCGCAAAACCCGCAGCAAAACCCGCAGCATCAAGTCGAAGAATCAGTGGAAACAACTTCGAAAAAGGGGAGAAATACTCACAGAGCTTGCAGCAGGAGGAAGGAGGAGAAGAGGGGTTAAATAGCCGTCGAATCAGCCCTAAGAGGACGGACAGAGGGAGGGAGCACGGAGGGGGCGTGCTGCGAAGGGACTGATGCGGTGAGAGCCTCGTCGAGGGACCCACACCACGCGCGAGGGAGACGAGGGTGACGCCGTGAGCGTGACGTGTCGAAGAACCCCAGCGAGGGACCCACAGCACGCGCGAGCCATCGACGAAGAGAGAGGGGTGACGTCGAAGCCCTAGGAGGCCGTGTTGTCGTCGCGTCGTCGAAGGGGCCCTCGGGTGGGCTTCGTCGCCGCACGTCGAGAGGGAGGGGAGGAGCGCCGAATACAAAGCCCTAAGGGCTTTCGCTGCGGGGAAAATGAGAACCAGAGAGAGAAGGGAGAGGGGAATTAAAAGGGGGAGGGGGCCTGTGGTGGGCTTAGGCCTTGGAGTGGGCCGAAAAAAAAAAGAAAAAAAAAAGAAAACGGGGGGGGGGGGGGGGGAGGGAGAGGGGAGTCGGGCCTTTACAACGTCATTTAGTAAACATTTTATGGAGTAGAACTAGATTGGTAGTGGATCGTAGGACTACATGCTCAAATTTGAAGGTGGAGATTTTCGATACAAGATTAGTAACTGTTAAGGATAGTTGGAACTCTAGTCATTGGCTTAAACTTTTGGCTTACATATGGTTTTGACGTATACATATGAAAACAATCATAGGCCTCACATTCCTATTATGAATCTAAGATGGTATTAGAAACATATCCACAGAAACCTCTTCTTTGAAGCCGTTGATTCCCTTTGTCATTGCCAATGAACCTCATGTCATTGTCAACCTCTTTTTGTACGAGTTTTCACCGTGTCTGAGCAAAATGCAAACATGTGGGGGCGGGGGAGAATAATAGTCCCGTATTGGGAAATAGAAGAAAGTAAGAAGTATAAATTAGTAGTTATGGCTCTATCCAGTAGCTTAAGCTTTTGGGTTAGATATGCTTCTTGTCAATATAAATACAATTGCGAGCTCATGTTCCTATTTTGATTCTAATAGTAACAAACAATATATTGATTTGGTCTGGATCTTGGCCGTCATAATGGCTGTAAGCTTCAGTTGCCAATACATGTGCACTATGACGATGAGACAGACAAATGTATGATCAAAAAACTACTATCCTAATGGAATCTGAAATATTTATACGAGACGTGTACGAATAATAATGAATTACTACGATTGACCTTGGACAAAATTTATGTACAGAAAAAACATCTGGCATGTTAGAATTGAAATGTAAAATTTAGCTACAACGCCAAGAGGTTTGTTTTCAGACTATAATCTCAAGGAAGTGTGACAACAATATGGAAATCAAGTTATTTTCTTATTTTTGTAGACATACAGTATCTGCTTGTATGACAGAAGCATTCTCGTTTGTTGCTAAAACACCCTTCCGGATAAGTTGTCATCAATAGCCAAATTAGTCTTTACGAACCGTTAGGCAGATGTAGTCCTATTTGGATGTTAACGATGTGATAAAAGAGCATATGGTATCTCAAAATTGAAGCACTTGAGTGAAAAGAACAGTACTAAAGTGAAGTGTCTACTCATAATAGGGATAGGGATACTTTTCAAATTGATTTTAAAGTCAAATAAAGAGATTGGTGAACTAGGTGCATTTTTATTTTTGGTTATAAACAATGAAAACTTGAAACAAAGGTGGGAAGATAGAGAAAAGTTTTGCTTTTACAATTAGACTTAAAAAATTTTAATCATATATTCAATATCTTAGTGATACCATACCTTTTACATAATCTTACTAAAGGAACGTAAACTCAACCTGTGATCTGCCAGTTTAGTGTCCGACAGATGCAAAGTAAATAATATACAGGAACTCAAATGTTATCTTGCCAAATGGCATGCGACCGACAACACGCATAATCTCTATAAATCTTCATGGGCAAAAACCCGACTTGATGAAAGACTATTAGGTTAGGTCCGACCACTGAAAATTGTTCCTGGTTCCTTTTGCCTTGTTGCTCTTATGGTTGGAGTTTTGAAACCAGCCTAAAGTCTCTCTCTCTCTCTCTCTCTCTCATGCGTGTAAGAACATTATGCTTCAGAATCATGTTGAAACTTGATTTAACCTGTAGATGGGGCTTGATTCCAGATAAAATACTTGAGCACATTCCAGATTTAAACCATGAACTCGAAATATATACTGCTTGAATCTTATTAGTTGGCTTGAAACTCAATGCCAATGCCAAAAATTATGACACTGTTGATATGCATAACCTGAATTGCTTGTATTTTTGTTGAATTGGCTTCCACAAAGGCTGTCATGCATGATCAATTCTGTCAATCTAAAAACATATAATAGGGATAAGTGATGCCCTCCATATCATATGGTTGACAGTCCTGTTATGTGGTATATGTACCTAACTATCGTTTTGTATACATTTCAATTTACATTTGTAATTGTGCCTTCAAGAGATTTACATCCACGGTTTATGTTAAGTAGTCAATGCCCATCGACATATGTGCAGGACATACTCATTGTTGTCAGAAACTGCCTAGCGCAGACCATATGAAGGGAAATTTCTATATTGTGTCTTCTCGTTCATGCTGTGTATCCATTATTCGTTATCCTCTCCTGCTAACTAATTCATTGTCTGTTTCACTCACGGTTGCACATGCACGCACATACACTCAAATAACACAGTTGAAGCAGAGGTGATTGTTTAGTTGTACTTATACAGTGTTGGAATGACATCTTCTGGGAGTAACTTATTTCATGTTGATGTCATTGTTCTGGATGAAGTACACTATCTAAGTGACATATCTCGGGGCACTGTTTGGGAAGAGATAGTATGTATTCTGATCTTTGCTTCATTTGATATTAATTTTCTGTTGTCAATTGTTTTCTCTTGCTATTAATTCTTTGTTGTTGACTATTTGTTTAAAGTGGCTAATCTCATTTAAGTATTCAGGTTATATATTGTCCAAAGGAAGTACAGCTAATATGTCTTTCAGCAACGGTTGCAAATCCAGATGAATTGGCTGGCTGGATAGGTCAGGTAATATAGAAATATGTTTGACTACTAATTCAGCCGTTACTTGTTTTGATTCTCATCATCAAATCAAGGTTACATATTGCTGTTTGTCTTAGGTTACATATTGCTGTTTGTCTTTTCTCCTTGGAAATTCTCTCCTTTTGAGAAAGTATCATACTGCGATTGAAAACTTAGTATGATCAAGAATTTGTCCTCGACTTAAAGGATCACTTGCTTGGACTTGATCTTCCATTAGGAGAGTTTGAAAACTTTGTATGAGCAGGATTTTGTCCTTGACCTAGCAATCTTGCTTGAACTTTATCTTCCATCAGGAGAGTCATCCGTGCTTCAATCTTGGGGACACAATGGTGAGTTTGGACTTGAATTCTAGTGGCATAATTGTGAGTTTTGTCACTATGGTAGTGGTGAGTTTGGAAGCGAGGATCTTATGCAATGCAAAATTGGCATGATTCACTTAATTAACCAAATATCTTCAGGGCTCACCCTTATGTCAAGCCCACTTGGCGACTTTCCTAAACTAACAAGATATCCATATGCATACTGGATTACTATAGAAATATGTACATACTGGATAATACCATACATATAGTCTCATTTTGTGAGTCCAGACGTCATTATTATCGATTATATTTATTCTTGTCAGGACATTAGCTAGAAGTAAGACGTGGAATGCTAAGAAATAGTCGAAACAAAGAACATTGAGGAGTGTTGGATAGAGAACATGATCAACACAAGTAGTGGGGATAAGCTGTACTTTCGAATGCAACTTAAATCATAACGTCAGTTTTATTGAGGCTCTTTTTGTCATTATATCATAAAATGGATAAAATATTTATTTTTTTGCGGTTTACTAAATTTTGAGGACTGATGGGAATTTTTATCCATGTGGGTGCATGTAATCACACACACAAACACATCTATCTGTGCATTTGTGCATGCACAAGCACCCATGTTGTGTCTAAAATAAGATAACTAAAATAACATGTGATTTATAATGGTTGTAACTTTGAGCAGCATAAAATTTCTGGTGATTGGGGGGTGTCTTGTTGATAGGAGAGATCATTGCTCATTGAGCTTGGATTGCATATGAAACTTAAGGGGCAGCTACGGAGGATGGATTTCAATCTTTCTAACTATTAGTTATCAGGTAAATTGGTTACAAGTTCATTTCAATTTAATCTCATGGACCAAATTAGACAAACAATGTCTTTCGACATCTTAAACCTGAAACAAATTAATGGATGTCTTAACTTGGGCATAGATGCATATCTGACTAAGTGACAGTGCCATGTCATGGTGTGAAAATGTTAGACATGTGGTGAAAATGGATATTAAAGCCATAAAAAGTGTTTGTATATACAGTTATGAGCAGAACATTTTTTAGAGTTTAGATCGCAAACCTCCTTTTGCTTTTTTTACTAGTTTTTCCCGGATTCGGTTGGACAATAATGTGCTGCTTGGATCATCATATATGATAACCCCTATCACTTAGAGCACTTGAATACAAAATAAATTGACAGGTGTCATCATCCTTATCAGTCGTCGATCATCATCATCATCATCAAAGCCTTTCCCCATTCAAAATGTGGTTGGCTATGAAGCAAGGTTCAAGAAGAATTTGATATAAGTTTCATGGATGACTAAGATAAATTGATGTGACAATACCAAAAGTCAATGCATGATTGTTTAGAGCCAAAAATTTATCATAAACAGCCATCCCCTAATGCTGTATGTAACATGTACAAAGGGTTTGGAAACATGTGATGCCAGCGTGGAGGATATTTATACTATCCAAATGAATCATGTGTGTTTTTGGGTGGGGGTGGGGGCAGCTTTCTCAGAATAATTAGAAGGCCAACATTTGCCGGTTGTTTGCCTAATATAAGTAGACTCAATTATTGTTTTGGTGAAGCTGCATAGTCTCTGGCCTATTTCCTTTCCACTCCCCCCTGCCCCCGCGACACACACATGCGAAAAAAGAAAAGCCATATTGCTATTACTTATTTTTTTCTGTATTAGCCTTACATAATTTTTCTTTCAGGTTTTTTACAATAATATTTTCAGGAAAATCCTTGGCTGTATTACTAGTTTTTCTAATAAAAATTAGTTCTTGTTATCCATTTGGTTATATGGTATCTTCTGTTGTTCCTCTAACTTGGAGTTTGCATGGACACTGCATTTATTGAGAAACAAATGTGTACACAAGCTCCTGGTTTGGCAGTCTGAGATACAGCTTTCTAGTTTTCTCAAAGCAGTCTTGAATTCTCTGTTAATTATGCCTTGCATCATTGCATGCATGTTTAGCTTGACCTTTTGGAGACTGTCTTCTTTTGTTCATTCTATTTTCCTTTCCTTGATAGTTTGCCTTTATACAGTTATTTTAATCACCCTAAGTTAGGTTCTTTTGTCATTTGATTTAGATTCACGGGAAAACCGAGTTGGTAACATCCAACAGACGGCCTGTTCCACTAACATGGCATTTTTCATTAAAGAATTCTATGGTACGGCTTCTTGATGAGAAAGGAGGAAAAATGAACAGGTATATTTCCCCCAACATATATATAGAATAATGGGTATCATATGACAATGGAGGCTTAGCCTCATATACCAAGACATAAAAAAGTGGGTGGTACAACAATTACAAGCTCATGTGGGGCTTGTACTTTCACACTTTTGTGTTTTGGTATATTAGGTTAAGCCTCCATTGTCATATGATACCCATTATTCACACACACACACATATATGAGAAAAATGTTTATGTTCTGTTAATGCAGGAAATTTTCCACAATTATATACATCATTTGTTAATATGTTTTTAATTTTTTACAGATGTATTTTACATATCATGGATGATCAACATAACTAAAATTTAATGAATACAACACTATTTGACCCTCGATCCAATTGTTGAAAAATCAATGGTTCCAAAAAAAATAGAACATTTTGTAATGACTGGATCAAGAATCAACTCTCCCCCTAAGGTTAAACCATATTTAAGGTATTATGGGTTTGGAATGTGTACAATAATCTTGAAAAAATTTCAAAAAAATGTAAGGAAATGATATTTTTGTGCTATATTAGCACATGAAATTTTCCACACTGACAGCCGAATAATGTGTTATGACATATGAGAGATCTTTCTTATATACGTCCACATGATACATTCTATTTCATATAGTACAAGGGGTTACATGGTGTGGTTACATGGTGTGTATTTTTTATCTCCCAGATACTATGTGAATGAGAATGTGCAACGTGTATGTATATGATAGAGATCTCTTATATTTCATATGATACACATTATTCTATATATATTATCTCTGAAATGCTAGCATTGAATTTTGATTTTGACGGTGTGATTGATGATCTAAAGTTGATGCATGCCCCTTTCAATTTTATGCATTATTTGGTTGTATGTGGAACAATTCCTTTGTTTATTTTTCCTCACATAGCTACAATTTGAAGTTGATGGTTATTGAGTGTATTTAGGTTGTAATTAAATATTAAAAATTTGGTATATACCAACCTGACCTATTAGTGGATATTGTCACGCCCCGCTTCCCTAATATGGAAGGCGAGACGTAAGGAGGCCCGCTCAGACGTGGAGCTGTGAAGCTGCAGTCTGATAAGCGTCTGTAAAAATTTCAAAAAGTAGCATGTCCTTGCATTGCGACGAAACAACAACAATAATAAAGCAGATAAAAGAACAACCAACAAATATTACAACATCACAGAATAGTCACAAAAGTACAAGTCTGAACAATAGGCCTAAAGCATGGCCATACAAAACAAAGAGAGATAAGTGCTACACACCGAAACCTAACAGCAACTAAGGAAAGGTAACAACTAAGGTGAGACTCCAAACGAGTCTAGGACTGGTCACCAGTGTCCACGAACTCGGTCTCAGCAGGGACCTCAAACTCAGCGTCTCCGAACTGCTCGTCTTCTGCTACCTGCTCTGTCTCAAAGTCTGACATGTGACACCCAAAGAGAAAAGGGCACATGTCAGCAAAAGTCTCCCAAAAAGGGCGGAGGACTTTTGTGCAAGGATACACATAAAATAATGCAACTAGCAGTTCTAACATGATGATATAGCATGACACTAAAAGAGTGCAATAATTAAATGAACAAGATAATAATAATCAAGCACGGCGTAGCAAAAAGCTACAATTCATTATTTCACGATTCACGATTCACTGATTTATCACTTTGTGCACAGAGTTTTCGTCTTTTGGCTGAAGTGGCTGTACGGGCTCACTTCTACGCTCAAGCGATCGTTTAACCCTACCCCTCCACGTGTATATGGACTGGCGCCCATCTTCTGGATCACGAGTCAGGAAGTGTTATTGGCATAGGGTTGTGCCCGCAAAGCAGGTGCCTAGCCTCAATAGCAATAACATTTGTAGCGTGTGCTACTCAATCACGATGAACATTAAATGCATGCAATGACATGGCAATGAGCAGATAGATTGCGTACCGTTAATTGAAATTAAACATGGCATGACAACATGAATGAAAGCAGGTAAAGTGTCGAATCTAGTTTCGTTGTCAAACTAGATCAAATAGGGCGTCTAGGCGACTATCATTTCACCGCCTAGTCTCTTTTACACAATTTTACAAATTGGCCTAAAACATGGCCTAAATAATTACTGGCGAGTATCACTTGCCTGTTTCCGCTGATATCGGTTGTCGTGGGTTCGCCTCGACGAGCGTTACGCTATAAAACGACGGGTTCTCTGTTTCAGTTAATCAATTCACTGAATTAGATTTATCGCGAGAAAATCAAAATATCGAATTAATCCCTAAACTGGGTTCGTCTAATTTTGTTGGGTTCTCTGGCTAGGGTGATATTTATTTGTGTTACACTAACATGTTACGCCTTATTTTAGTCTAGTATTATTACCCTAACATCAGTTACAAACTTGCTAACATACTGGGATTAAATTAACAGTACAAGCTAAAGACAAATTTAATAATAATTTATCTTACGCTAATTACGTTACTAACCTGATTTCTTGGCTTAACATGGTGTTAATAGGTTTACATACCAACTTTTGGCTATGGGGTAATAAGTTAACATGTTATACCCTATATTATTTAACAACTAACGTTATAAAATTTACTAACATGCTGGATTTAAACAATACGAGCAGATTAACATCTAAAATAACACTACCTAATGTTAACTAACTCTACTAATCTAATTACAAGGGTATCATGTTAATTTGAATGGGTGATTAGCATGTTAACATTACTTTTAATATCCCACACCTACTACCACATTATAATAATACCCTCTTACATTAAATTAAGCTACACTCTCTCTTCATTCTCTTTAATAAATCTCTTAATCAAGGCTGTCAATTCTCTGTCACACTCTCTCACTATTAATCTCTCCTTTATTTCTCTAATAGGGCTAACACTTCTCAGTTCACTTTACTCCTATGTGTAAGACTGTCCCCTCTTTAATTCTATAACACATATATCACTCAAGGCTGTCAACCTCTTACCTTTGTTCAATTTTTTTTAATAACTCCTCTGTCTGTTGGCTCAACCCCCTCTATTTCTTTCTTTATTCTTTATTTCTCAGTCTCCCTGTTTCTCCTCCTTTCTCATTTCGTTTCAAAGCCTGTTCTTTTGTTTTCTTTTTTTCTTTTCAAAGTTCAGCAGCATACGAAGGGGAGGGGGGTTTCACCTGCGTGCGAGGGGAGAAAGGGCGGCGGCGGCGCTCCGGCTGACGTGCGGCGGCTTGGCGACTGGGAGGCGCGCGCGGCCTCTCTGAGCGGCGGCCGACGGGGGCTTGGCTCCGGTGGCAGTCGGCTGAACGGCAGACGCGGGGGCGTGGGCGGCGGCGCGCGCTGAGCTCCGACGGCGGCGGCTAGGGCTGGGGGTGTTCGGCGGGTGAGGGCCTAGGGAGGAGAGGAAGGAAGGAAGAAGAAGAAGGAAGAAGAAGAAGGAAGAAGAGGGTTTGGAGAAGATGCAGTTTGGGGTTTGATTTTTTTTGTAAAAATCTGAAATGTTTTCAGATCTAAGTTGATCTCTTCCCTAGATTTCTGATTTGATTTTGGGTTTTGATTTTCGTTGCTGGTTCGATTTTTGACTTGGAGATTTTGTTTGCAGTGGGGAATTGATTTGAGGAGGGCTGATTTGGTTTTTGAATTTTGTTCTTGGTTTGAAAGATTGGGGCTGATAGGGTTGGGGATTGGCAGATGATTTGCAGGGATGAAGGTGGTGGGTTTGCAGGGATTTGTTTTGCAGGAGGAAAAATTGTTGTTGGCAGGAGGAAGGAGGAGATGATTGTTTGCGCTTCTTCCTCGTTGGTTACTGTTATAATAACAGAAGGGGGACAACCTGATGGGGGAGAGAGAGCTGGATGTGGGAAAGATTCAATTCCATGTCGGATCTGAACCACCACAAACGGTGGAATCAATAGGTTAGGTTAATTAATAACTTGATTAAGATTAAAGTTAACTGGTGATTTGATTTTCAGCCAATAATAATAAGTTAAAATAATTAAGTAATTAAGTAAAAAAGTGATTATTAAAATAAATGAAGTAATTAGTGAAGTTAATTTGTAATTAGTGGGATAATTAAGTTAAGGTAATTTGTAAAAAAAATTGATAGTCAATTAATGTTGGTACGGTAAAATGAAAAGCGGATACGCGCTCGCGTCGACGCACAAAAGAATTCGCGCACAAAAATATCCGGGTGGAAATACGGACATACAATAATCATACGTCTAGAAAATACCGGCCGTTACAGATATATATAGCAATAACAATGGCGAGGGGAGATTTTATCGCTCTTATCTTATTTTCCTAATCTATTTTGATTTTTAACATGATATCAAAGAAATCCTAACACTAATCGTAGATTCCAACAAAAAGAAAAAAATTTATTCAACATCGATATGCATTGTCTCTCATTACTATCACTGTTGCTTTATTCACCATTGAACTCCTTGTCACTCGTTACCGCTCCTAGCATCCCCGTCTTCTCCTAAAGTTCGTCCGTAGTTGCCAATCCATACAGCCGCCATAACTGTTGCCTCTTTTTTTTGCTATCGTCATCACCGTCGCCTTCTTCACCACTAAAACAAACCTTCGTCGTAACCATATCAAAATGGCCGATGTCGTTGACATCCACTATGTTCATTTTTGACAAAATTTGATTTGACATCATCTTGTTGTTGAGAATCAGATCTAAAACCAAATCCAAGTTTCATAATCAAATCATAGACATCGATGCCCATCGTCAAAGCTTGTTGTTGTCGCTTATTACAACTTGGATTTCATCGTTGCCTGCCTGTATCTCATCGTCGATGTAGCCTGAGATCTGATGCTTGATGACATCTTGTTGAGATTAGATTTGGATTCCGACAAGACCAACCCAAATATGATCTGCTCTAAACAAGAGTCCAAGTCACATGCATGTTTTAAGCAAGAAAACATGTATCGGTCGAAATGTCGAAACGTATCTGTTTCTGTCGTTTTGTATCGGTTTCGAAAGGGATCAATACGAAACTGTGGGATAATCTTGGTTTCGGCCGAAACATAGTTTCGACCAGTTTTGACCGAAGCTGACCAAAACTTAATAGTTTCGGCCCGCAAAAATCAAGAATGAAAAAGAAGCATGAGAAGTAGAAATTTTCTACTCAAGTGAGAATGTTTCAGAAACTCATCTTCGATCATCTTCGAGGTTCATCGTCTGTAAGTGCATGGTTGCAAGGATCGTCATCGACTTCAATCAGAGACGTGGAGAAAAATCACCCATCAATGCAGCGATTTGAGCAAAAAAATAGTGGCATCGCCTTTCTCCTTCACCAATCTGTCCTATGAAGCAATTACAATTTTCATTGGGCTCGAAAAGTCTCGCTAGTGGTCAGTCTTGAGTCTCGACTTTTAATTCTGCTGCTCGAGAGTCTCCAGTTGAGAAAAATCGAGAAGATGGGCCACACTCCACAATATGCACAGAATATTACATTTAATTACAAGTTTGCCATTTCCCTTAAATAATATAATAACTGTGGCAAAATGTGGAATGGCAACATTGTAAATAAGGTAATAACTGTGGCTAAATGTGTAAGGGGTCAGCATCTCAGCAGTGAGTGTAGCCAGAGTACAATTCATTTACAATTTTGCCACTTAAAATGAGCTCAACATTACATTTATTTACATGTTTACCGTTCCATTTTTACCTGTTGTAATGTCTTGGTTTTTAGGGGTCGTTACTTTTTCAAGATTCCGCGGGTCCTACTAGTTACCGGTGAAAACAAAATAGACGGAATAGAAATATACCGGAAAATATACATCTGAATCTTTGTGCATGGCTCTAAGGAAAGAAAGCTAGTCCTAGAACACTAAGACTCTCTAGAACACCTGAGAGATGTATGATTGTGTTAGACAGTAGATTATATCTATATCTAAACTTTCAATTTATGTACGAAACAAATTAGTAATAAATGTGTAAGACAGAAATGGTAACTACTGAATATGAGCAACATTTATGGTCAAGTACAGGCAGGTAAATCAAACCACTAAACAAGTGCAACATGCTATGTGCAGTTAAAGGAAAAGTAAAGTATCAATACGACAATTCTAGAGAAGCATGCGTGACGGGAATATTATTAATAGACAAAATGGTAATAGTGACGATTGATAACATTGGATAACAATGAACAAGAAAGCACCTCACTAATAATCAAACATGACCATTCAAATAAGGTATTATGATATTGTAATAGCAGACAAAACAAGAGATAGTCTATCCTACAAAAACTATATATACACTAAACTGTGATGTTTTATACTGGTGCTGTGACTCACACTGGAGAGCACGATATACAACCTGAAGACACCTTGTACCGCAAGGTGTTACCCTGGGCTAGTCCAAAATAAGAAACAGAAACGGACTTAGGATCAATTGGATAAGAAACAAGGAATGGAAATCCTTTCAGATACGGACTGAAAGCATAGCTCTAATCGCTCCGCACCCTCTTTAATATGAGTTACCCTAAAATCTGTGAGTCAAGTGTCGTGTCAAGATACTGTGACGGTTGTACTGTTTTCATATCATGTGTTTGTATTATGACTAATATTGTAATGGTTTTCAGATGTTGTATGATAAGGAGATTCTAGATGTGGCTCTATTGGTTCAAGAGGTGGCCTCCGATATATAACGTGGTACTTTGTCACATGTAGCACTTAGTTTCCTATCAAGAACATGCACACTATTATAGAGTCTGTGTTCAATATGTAATAACCCATAAACAGATACAATATCGAAAGTATGCATTCAGTAGACGATGTTCAAGTAAGTAATTCATGATATATTATTCATTACAATCATGTCAGGTAATTGTATCAAACACTTTATCTTAGTCAATTGATTTCAGATGGTGAATGTCATATGTGGACCGTGTAGCAAGAATTCTCAATGTGATGTCACTTTGTAAAGAACTATGTAATTGGAATATTAAAGTACTAGTACGAGAAAATATACAGTTTACAGTGTCAGAAGTGTCAAGCATCGTGTCAAGTAATGTAACTGTTTCATAGTTGTCTAGTTGATTTCTACGTGTCTATTGTCTACTCATCCTAAATTACGTAGTTAGTGGTCCTATGCAATATTTCAATGTTTCAATAATGTTGTCAACAGTTATGGGCCTTATGGCAAATCAAGTGTCAAAGTATCAGTGAACAATAGTGGAAGCAATATCATTGTCTTGGATAGTCCCTACTACATAATTTAGTTGATGTACTTTAACAGTTTCATCATTGCATTTGAAACAATCGAGTTTTGTGTTAAAGCAATTTCTTTTACATTAATAGAAATGTTTTCAGTTCAAGGAATTACGCTATACAAATCAAATAAAACAAAGTCTAATTTAAAACTTAAAGTTAACTAAACTCAAAGCAACGAATTATTCATAGGATCAGATTCGTAAGTTGGCATTCTAAATGTTTACAGTTTGCCAGCCAAGGGGTCAATCTAGCCGTCATTGACTTTATAAACAATTACAGCCCATCTAGTCAAAAGCCCGCAGTTCGATAAGGCCATATGATAGAGGCCCAAACCCATGACACACGCAACAGCAAGGCCCATCAAAGACCGAAAGTTTGATCCCTCAAGAAAACAAATACAACATGGCCAAACAAGCCCAAAACTCAATCCTTAATGGGACTCAGCAGGGCCCAAACAGAAACCTGGATAACTGAACCCACAAATAACGCAGCAAGGCCCGAAGGCATGTCTAAATAATTTCAGCCAAAACCCAACATCATAAGTAAACAATAAAGGACTACATCGGCGTAACCAATAACTCCAGCGGCCAACACCCATACAACAACCCAATCGAGAACCAACATCGTTGAGCGACGGCGAAGGTCGTCGCCATGCTCTTTAGAGTGCCAAAGAGTTATTCAAGGGAAAAAAATTCCTCTTTTCATCATCTCCAAGTCACACAACAAACAACCATCGATCGTTCTCAAGAGATCAAAAATAGTTAAACAAGAAATTAAACCGAAAGCATAGAGAAGAGATAATATCTATCGTATGAGGCCAAAACCACAAAATCCTAGACTTGGGAGGGATCAAACCGTCAAAATCCAACAATTAAAATCGAAAGAATTTTGAAAAGAGAAAAGGAATTTTCGTATCCTTTAAACCCTAAAAACGAAGAATATTTATAGGGAAAAGAAGACGCATGAAGAGATCGTGCGGAGTTTGATTTAGAAGAGGAATCCTCTTTGAGAGATACAACTAAGTTTTCGAATCGGAGAAGGGGCAATTGCGGTTGCCGTTTCCGTGCGATGTCGGTTCATTTAGGGGAAAATGGTAGCCGATGGATTTTAGGGAAAAGGAATTGGGTGTTGGGCTGAGGAGTGTGCCTTGGACCAAACATATAGAAAGACGAATTTGGAAATAAAAGAAGAGAGAAGGGGAATTGGTGGGCTGAGAGATGGAGAGGGAAAGAGTTAGACCTGAGCTCTTCTTCTTTTCTCTCTGTTTTAAACGGAGCAGTAGACCATTGGGGAGATGGGCTGGGCTCGGCCAAATGAAAGGAAAATTAGAGAGAGGAGATGTGGCCAGCGGGCTGTCGGGCCTGTGCATTGGGTTTAATGAAAGAAAGGAAAATTTAAAGGAAAGAAGAAAGTGGAATTATAGTAGAGATAAGAAATTCGGAAAAATGGATAGAAAAAGTAAGAAAATTTCTATCAATCCTATTAAAATCTCGGATCATTACACCTGTTGACTTAGGGATTGGTAAACTTGTAAATAACTGCAATATCAGTGGCAACATGTGTGACGGGAACAAGCTCGCACGTGGCGCGTGCCCTCGTCGTTGTTGCCAGTCCCTAAGTATTATAAGTTTATTACTACATTAGGTATATAACATACATAATTATTTGGTATTCATATATACACATAACTTGATATATATTAACCGTAATATATAATGGTGTAAGTCTAAAGCACTATATAATACTCTCACTAAACGATGAGTTCTATATTTATATACCATGTATACAAACTTCCACATAAAATTATATAAACACGTTTATGTTTACTATATATAAACCGATACGAAAGAAACAAAATGAAACTCTGAAACCATCGAACCGAGCGAAAACTGACCGAAACCTAAAATTTCTGGAAACCAAAACCTAAACGGAGGCCTCTGGTATTAAGTATTGAATGGGCATAAGTTCTCAAAGACCAATAGTTTGAACTTTTACATTGTTTAGCCTAAGTTTAAATAGAAAATATAAAGATAAAAAATACATATATGCATGTCTTTGATTAATGCTACCAAAATTGCTGCCGACCATTAATTGATTCATACTCCTACAACTTGTTACTGCTTTTTGACTACTACTACTAGCTACTTTATCCTATGTTCCTTGATATGTCTACTTTACCTCCTTTGTTTTCTGAGACATTTTTTCCCGAAAACTTTAGTTGTTACCATCGTGAAGCTTGATGGTAACAACTATCTTATTTGGGCTCGTTCATTCCGTGTGTTCATTGGTGCTTAAAAGAAGACGAGGTATCTCACAGATAACTCCTAGACTCTAAATTCTATGAAGAATGGTGAAGTAACGATTAGTGTGCTCTTGCTTGGCTACTGAAGAGTATGGAGCCAACTATCAGTGCAAATGTGATTTTTCTTCAAACATCCAATTAGGTTTGAGCTACACTGAATGGGGTATACTTTAATAAAACAAATATCTCTATAGTGACTAGGCTATATAAACGATTCTTCTGCTTATAGCAGAGAGATATCTGTATAATTACTATTCGGTGTTGAAAGTGACTCTTGAGGTGTTGTACTTCTATTAACCACTGGTCTTTGATGTAAAGAGCTTGTAATATTATCGAGATGAATTTGATGTGGCTAGGTTCTTGGTTTGACTGAGTCAATAACTTATCAGTTAGGGGTGGTAACATGTACGTGGTAGAGATTTATTTCTTTCGCACTCACCTGTACTTCTCAGAGTTAGGCAAGTTCATACTAGCAGTAGGACTAATTCTGCTAATGCTCTGGAGTTGAGACTTCAATGATATCTGCTCATGGTCATGGTTGTGAGCGTGGTTAGTGGCTGAGGCTGCGATACTCCAAGTGGTCGTGGATACCCTCCAAACATACAGTTGCCCTTTACTTTTTCTGACAAATAGATAACTTATCCTTTCAGAAGAGAGTCTCACTAGTGTGTGCATTGTGGATGTACAAATTATATTTCAGACAGGTGTTTGGAGAAGTTTGGTTGTCTAGCATAAGTGTGGGCTACTGATGATTTACCTTCATATGCTCCTTCTACTACAGATTTCTAGTGCTTGTGCTTACTTTACAAATTTCACAATTCAAGTACATTCGATTCCTCTAGTTCCAGGCTACTTAGTTTACTGTACCAGTGCATTCAGCTTCTACTTCATGTACTAGTGCATTTTATCAACTTCTGATACCCCATATATATTAGACTTTGGAGCATCTAATCACATGACATGTATTAAAGATAAGTTTCGGTCAATTTTATCAAATCATTCCATAATAGTTGTTTGTATTGCTGATGGATCCTTCTCAACTATATCTGGTTGTAGTGTTCGTGCTACCTCTAGCTTGTTATTAGACAATACCATTTATGTTCACTATTTTTCAGTTAGTTTGTCATCTATTAGCTAGCTATCAAAAGTAAAAACTGCTTAGATATTATGTGTTGACTGTTTTGTCAGCTGATTCTTCGTCTAAGATAGTCTCATAGTGGCATCGTCATTTGGGTCATCTATCCCTACATAACCTTCAACAAGTAATTTTTTGTTAAACCTTTTATTTTATCCTTAGAGTGATTCGTGTGCGATTAGCAAGCATCATCGAGCTTCATATCCTTGTTGTCTTTTTAAATGGGTTAAGTTTGACCCGACCAATTTTAGGATATACCTGAACCGACCTGATTACATTTTGGTCAAGAAATCCCCAACCAATACCACAATGATATTTCAGGTGACCTGTACCCAACCTGCTTAAGCTGATGGATCGGGTATGGGTAGGGTTCAGCACGTTCGAGATGAGTTCTACAAATTTTTTTTAAAAAAATTAAATTTCATACCAATGCTGGGAATTGAACCCTTCTGCATCATTGCTTCTCAAGTGCACTAACTGTTAAGTCAATTTTCTCGTGTTAAAATAGTATATATGTGAGGAATAAATAGGTCAGTTAGCCAAGGAGGAAATCTCCTTGGCCATCGTTAAAAAATTCAATCTTCCTTATTTTTTGGGCGATCGGAACTATACACTCTGGTCTTCATATTTTAAAACGGCAAAAATACCAAAAAGGGTACAATTTCTGGTCAACCCAGGTTATACAATCAAACTCGAACATGGCATGCTTTCTATCCAAGTAAAGAGGGTTGACCTGGATGTGACCCGAACCTAATTTGCCCTCACCCACACCGGAAAATTTGAGTTGAGTTCGGGTTCGGGTCATGTTCAATTCGTTGGCTCTAGTTTTGTGGTCAGCCTTAGAATGCTGTCGAAATATATGTGGAGTTTTTTAGTATGATGTTTTATCCATACCTGACTCCATTTTGACATGATAAGGCTCTGATGGCAATGCCTCTGCTGTGGAAGAAGGAGGAGGAGGAGGAGGAGGAGGAGAAGCCTTGTCTGCGTGCTTTGTTCTCTGTACTTTTAAGCCTCTTCTATGTGCTTTCATCCTTGGTTGTCTGGAAAATTTCACCTTAGTTTTATGACTGATCAGACATACATATGCATGAATATGGAGATGCCATGTCATTTCTGCTTGTAATTTAATTATTACATTATTAGAGTTAGTGGATTGCCACTGGTTCTTAGCCACCTGATACCACATAGAATGAAATGTTAGTTCTTTCTTTCATTCTACCTTTGCAGGAAGCTGTCAATTAATTATATGCAGTCTTATATCTCAAGACCAGGCGCGTACAATGATAGTAATAATAAAAGGAGATACCATGTGGGAAGATCTGAACATGGCATTGGTGGTGTTTCTACTATTTCAAGGCAGACATCGTTGTCAAAGGGTGAAATAAATGCTCTGCGCCGTACTCAAGTATGATCTCCTGATTGAATTGCTTCCCATTTTTCATTGTTACAGTGTTCCTTGATATCTAGTTTATACCTACTATTCATAATGCTTGTGATCCTAACATCCATATGGGAGCTGTCATCTATTATGATCATAATCTTTTTTGGATTCATGTACCCGTTTTTGCACCCCCCCCCCAAAAAAAAAAAAAAAAACAAAAAAAAAAACCCTTTCAGGTTCCGCAGATACGTGACATCTTGCGGCATCTTAAAGCTCAAGATATGCTTCCGGCTATTTGGTTTATTTTCAGTAGAAGAGGATGTGATGCTGCTGTTCAATATATTGAAGATTTCATGCTTCTAGATGAGTGTGAAGCAGTTGAAGTTGAACTGCATTTAAGGAAATTTAGAATGCAGTATCCTGATGCTGTCAGGGATGTTTCCGTAAAAGGCCTTTTGCATGGCATTGCTGCGCATCATGCCGGTTGCTTACCACTTTGGAAGTCGTTTGTTGAAGAACTATTCCAGCGAGGCCTTATTAAGGTTGTATTTGCTACAGAAACACTAGCTGCAGGGATCAATATGCCTGCTAGGACTGCTGTAATTGCATCTCTTAGCAAAAGGGTTGAAACTGGACGCGCGCTTCTAACCTCTAATGAGCTACACCAAATGGCGGGGCGTGCTGGGCGTAGAGGTACTGATGAAGTTGGCCATGTTGTTCTTGTTCAAACTCCCTATGAAGGAGCTGAAGAGTGTTGTGAGCTCCACTTTGCTGCTCTTGAGCCTCTTGTTTCTCAATTTACAGCCTCATATGGGATGGTCTTAAATCTCCTTGCGGTCTGTATTTTATATACTAATGGATTTCTAGAATTATTAGCATATCTTTCTTCATGAACTACATGTGTAAAGTTTTAAATGCTCCACAGGGTGCAAAAATTACTCGTAACATGAAGGAACAAGGTCAAATGAATGCTTCATGTTCAGGAAGAACATTGGACGAAGCTCGGAAACTAGTGGAGCAAAGCTTTGGAAATTATGTTGGAAGCAATGTTATGGTTGCTGCTAACGAGGAGCTTATTAAGATTCAACACGAAATTGAGTTGCTATCTTTAGAAGTTGGTGATGAAGCTGTTGATCGGAAGTGCAGAGAGCAGTTATCAGAGACGGAATATGATGAAATTTCTAGCCTACAGGAAGAATTAAGGGTAAATGTTTTACAGCTACTGCTGTTTGTTTAGTAGGGGTTTCTTTTCTTTTTCTGCATATTATAATTCATACTTTATCAATCGAAAGCCTATTATATTGTTTCATTACTTAAATTATCCATGGCCAATTGATCAAAATTATGCTTCTCATGAAGTCTGATTCCTACTAATCGATAAAAATAACCATCTGAGAACAGTTGGATTCCCCCCCTCAATTAGTTATCCTTTGTTCTTTTATTTGAGATTTTCATTTTTAAATTAATTCATCCTATTTTAGTGAAGTTCTGTGGAAGCCGTGGCATTAATAGTATGTCGACTTGTGAAGGCACATGTGTATAATATGAATTGACACATTAATGAAATACTTTATAGGACAATTTTTGCAAATAGGCCAAAAAAATAATTTTAAAAATCGACCTCTTTTTTTATTTAGCAAAAATGAACTCTTTTGGGTTTGAGACCAAAAGAGGTCGGTTCTGGCCCATGGGGCACGTGAGCCCCACGGCCGCATCTTCAGAGTGCGGCCAAGAGCTCCCCAAAACAGAGAGCGCCCGCAAGATTGTGGGCTACTGTTCATCTTCCCCTCCTCAATTTGGCCACTTCTTCAGAGTCCGACGATTCATTTTATTTTTGGGTGATAAATCGGCATTGTTTCAGGTAACTTCTACCCTCTATTTTATATTATTGAATGTTTTTTGTGTTTTTTGTGTTTTTTGTACAATCTAGATTGAAATTTAGGGTTCACATGAGCAGTTTCCATGAATGATTTTCATGTATTCCACCTGAACCCATAGGAAACGGTGTCAGCAAATAAACCCTAAATCATCTCATAAACCCTAAATTTCAATCTAGATTATACAATAAATACAAAAAATATTCAATAATATAAAATAGAGGGTAGAAGTTACCTGAAACACTGTCGATTTATCACCCAAAAATAAAATGAATCGTCTGACTCTGAAGAAGCGGCCGAATTAAGGAGGAGAAGAACAGCAGCCCGCAATCTTGCGGACGCTGTCTGTTTTGGGGAGCTCTTGGTCGCACCTGCAGAGTGCGGCCAAGAGAGCTCTTGGCCGCACTCTGAAGATGCGGCCATGGGGCTCACGTGCCCCACGGGCCAGAACCACCTGCAGAGTGCGGCCAAGAGCCGCACTCTGAAAGTGGGGCTCTTGGCCACACTCTGAAGATGCGGCCGTGGGGCTCACGTGCCCCACGGGCCAGAACCGACCTCCAAAAGAGGTCGGTTTTGCTAAATAAAAAAAAGAGGTCGATTTTTAAAATTAGTTTTTTGGGCCTATTTGCAAAAATTGTCCTACTTTATAAGGAATGTTTTTGTTTTTAAGGAAATAAATAAAATTTATGTTCATACACAGAAAGAGGGATGTCCTAGTAACACATGCCCATAAAATAATCAAAATAATTATTGAGTTTTAGCTTAAAAAGAGAAAGATTGTAACTTATAATATACCGATACAAGTTGGATTACTTCTTTGTAAAAAGAATTAAACCATCAGAATTAATTACTAAGTTTTTTGATCAAGTTTCTCTATAACAAAATTAACCATAAAACAATGGCACGAAATTTAAAAAGAATGTCATCACCAAGTCACCATTATGTAACTATTTTATGTACACCCTTTTTGACAAATAAAAACTATGAAATATTTAATGAAACAATTACCTGGAATTTCCATGTTATATCAAAATGAACAAAAAACCACATATTTTATATAATATATAGAAGAGGAAGAATATCAGAAAATGATAAAACCGTGTTTCCATCTAAATTAAATCATATATCAATCATTATTTCAAAGCATGTTGAGGTAGCTGCCCAACTACAGGGAACTCATTGCCTGATCGGTGCCACCACACATAGAGAGAGAGAGCGAGGTTTCCTAAGAGGCTTGTTTGCCACCATTTGCCTCTTTCAGCGAACTTCCAAAATGGGCATCAGGGGAACCCAGGTGCCACCGGCTGCCGGCCACCCCTTTGGGAGGCCGCCAAAGGCATTGTACGGTAGTGGGAAAATCGCAGAGAAGCTGCTAGCCCCCCTCGACTCCCTCTCTGCTCTCCATTCTCTCTCTCTCTCTTGTGTGTGGGGGGAGGGGAAAGTGTTCCAGAGGTGACTCCAATCGGCAAAAAATCATATATATGATTGAGATATTTTGTGGATGATCCGATCTGTCCATCATGATCTACAAGTCAACATATACTTATTTATTAAAAAATCATAAACTTTAAATGTGTTTTAACCATAAGTTATGTGGTTATAAAATGAACGGTTTCTTAATAATAGAACAAATAATGTCACTTTATTAATGGTCATAAAGTATCTAAATATTATTATTTTTCATAAACCATTTTGAAATATGAAGATCATGATGGACGGATCGGATCATCCACAAAATAGCTCAATTATATGAGTTTAGGCTGACTCCTTAGATAATTTCCTAAGGAGTCACCTTAAGAATATTTTTCACATATATATATCTATATATATAAACACAACTTTTTTTGAATCTTAGGGCTGACTGGGACAAGTCTCAGTCACCAACAACGATCAGGATGCATCCACATTCTTTTTGGATTTTATTTTTCATGGGGTTGTTCAAACATGGATGATCAACATACCAAAAATCAAGTCATTCTAATACTTTTAGAGCTCTCATCTACCCCTTGCAACTTCAACGGTTTGAAAACGTGCAAAAAAAACCCCATAAAGTTGCATGAGGTAAATGGATGCTCTAAAAGTATTGGGATGACTTGATTTTTGGTATGTTGATCATACATGACGTGAACAACAATCCGAAGAAAAGAATTTGAAAAAAAATGTGGTATATGGGAGAAAATGGGGATGACTCCTTAGATTTCATCAAGGAGTCACCTTAGGAACACTTTACCCTATATATATAAGCAATATAAATGACAACTAGCCAATAAGAAAATTTCTCACTTGGCTAGCTCGTGTAACCCCACATCCTTCATATTTTTTGATGTAACCCCACATCCTTCATATTTTTTGATGATCGGTTCTGTTGATTTTGATTTTCATGTTCTAAAACACCTAATCATCAATTTTTGTAACAACCTGTATTTTTACGTGCAAAATTCTAGGAATTAAATTTCAAATTTTCATATTTCTAAAATATTTTTCTATTTTCTCCTTCCTCTTCTTCTCATTGCATTATTTGTTTCTTTTGGCCGTTTCTTTTCCTCCCAACATTTCTTTTCTTTTTGTTTCTCTTTTTGGCCCTACCCAAAACGCGGCCCACGGACTCAGCCGCCCCTTACTCTTTTTCTTTCTATTCTTTCTTTTATTTTTCCTTAGCGTTGAAGCACACAAACAAACCCTCTAGGCCCAAGCCCTATAATCCCATTTAAGCCCCACCGTTCTCTTTTCCTCTCGCAAACGAATAATGTCGTCAGCAACCCTCTTCAACAAAATGAAGCACTCTAAACGACGCATTCTCTTCTCCGTTTTGCACAAGCCGCTGCCGCCTCTCATGTGCGTAACCGGCACGCCTTCCCCAAGCTCACGGCTCCCCCATGTCTTCGTCGAACTGCTTATTCGTTCCCTTTCTATTCTTCAATTTTTAGGGCTCGAGGGAAGCAAACATATAAATTGTTCTCCTCAAATTTTCGGGTCTCTTTGGAATTTGGTTCGATTCCTCCGTGAAGCTTGATTTCTTTGACTGGTTGAGTTATTGTGATTTCTTTGGTCATTTCGGTGAACGATAGACTCTTATCTTTGCAAAGTTCTCGGTTTAATCTCTTGTATTAATTGTTGAATTTAATTCACTTGTAATTCGTTGTTTGGGGCTTTGTTATGGACATGATGATTGGGGATTTATATGTGGGGATTGATCTCCTATGTTTGTTGGCTTGGGGTTGTGGTCCCTTTTTGGTCGTTGTATGGTGTTTGGGATTCTTGGGATTCTGCTTGTTGATTGTATGGTTATTGTATTCCTATTTTTCTCCATGTTTGGCCATTCGATTCTTGTTTAGCTGTTTGGGGGCTGCTCAGTTCCTGATCGGTTGTTCAGGGGTTGTTCGGTTCTTGTTTGGATGTGTAGAGGGCTGCCAGGTTCCTGTTTTGCTGCTTGATCTCTTGGGCTACTGCTTCGCTGCTCTCTGGGCTTGCTGTGTGCTTTCCACCCTGAGATGAGCTGGGGTTTTCGTCGGTTGTGGGTATCTTTATGTGCTTACTGTTGGGGTGCTTGGAGACTTCGATTGCTGTTGACCCCCCTTGGGGATGCTTTTACGGTTCATAAGCTTGTTATGTCCTTCTTTGGGTTTTGCTAATACTGTCCTTTGGTTTCTTTTGCCTTGTTGTTTCGCATGTCATGGGTTTTAGCCTTTTTAGACTAAGTTTTGATCCTTGGGCCTCCTTTGAATTTTTGGCTTGTGCATTTGGTCTAAGCAACCCCCTCTATGCTGCTAAAACTGTAAAATCATGTTATGGTGCGAACATGGATCTGATCCTACTTTATTATTTTCTTTCTTCTAGTAAGTTGTTTCTCGCTTTAAAAGATTTTGAAATCTTGAATGATTTGTTTGAAGAATTTCTTGTAGTATATCGTGACTCGTAGTCTTGTGAATCCAATTCATAACACAGACAATTGTGGTGTTCTAGTGTGATTGACACGTATGCCAAATAAATGTAATCATTGAAATATTTCTAAATTACAAAATTAGGTGCTATGCATTTAATAGTGGAATTCATTGATCTGGTGGTCGATAACAGTACTTGAGTACAGGGAATTATACATTCATTGAGAACATGAACTAGAATATGGAGGCTGAATGTATAACACCATAATTATGTAATTTAAGACAACATGAAACACAACAATCTTGAGGACAGTTAGACAACTAGAAAACAGTCATGACACCTGACATAGAACTAGAGGTAGTATAACTGTACACCTGACGCATTGACTCATTGGGATTTGAAAACTCATATTAGAGAGTGTGTGAGCGACTGGAGCTATGCTTCCAACTGAACTTAATGAATTCCACTACTGAACTTGGCTGACCTCGTTAGTATTTCTATGCGACCAGTACTGTTATGTCGGATATGTCCTGAATCTCATTAATGAATTTGGCCGACCTGGTTAGTATTTCTATATGGATAGTACTGTTATGTCGGATGGACTCGGTCATGGATATCTTTCCATGGTACAAGGTTGTCTTCGGGTTGCATATTGTGCTCTCCAAATATGAGTCACAACACTAGTGTAAGACATTATAGTATACAAGATAGATCTTATAGAATAATTTGTCATGCTTGGTTTAGTTCTGTAACTTCTTGTTGCTTTATCTTGATAAACCTATTAATATTTAATATTATGTCTAGTGTGATATCTCTTTACCCCTGACCATGTATTGATTGTTGAACGGTCACAACTGCTTTTATTATTAATGTTCTGGCTTACATACCTTTACATGTCACCCTTCAGTTCACGACTTTACGTTGCACGCTCCTTTTACCTGGCTTAGTTCGTTATCTTGTTTTGCCTTTAAATCGTTTGTTTGGAGTTGGATATAGTCCACTTTTTAATTTTGTGATTCAACATTTTTCAGGTATTTTAGGATGCTTTAGAGTTCTAGGGCTTACTTCCCCTCCTTTGAGTCATGCGTAGAGAAGCTGAGTTTACTTGTTTAGGTGTGTTTTCGCTGTTTGTTTCTATTTTGCCTATATTGTTTTCACTAGTAACCAGCAAAACCTTCAGAATCTTGTCATTTATGATGACACACCTGAAAAGCGGGTCGTTACACTTTTCAAGTGAACCTAATTGGTTTTACTTGCTTATCAAGTCGTTGTAAAAAGTTGAAAATCGTTAAATTTACGATGAATGATAGCAAGTAAAATCAATTGGATTCATTTGAAAATTGATGGTTTGGATTATTGGAACATGAAGATCAAATTGAACGGATCGGATCAAATGAAAAAAATAGGAGACATTGGGTGTTAACGCTAGCCAAGGAGGAGATTTTAACCTTAGCTAGCGACGCCCGTTTACCCACACATGCATAATATTGTATACACACAATTTTAATTTTTCTTTTCTCCTCTCCCATTGCCTAGGCTTCCAAAGGTGCCACCTAGGTGGCTAGGCACTGTGCAGTGGATCCAACGCCTCATCTCTCTAGTGCCTTCAAAAAAACACTTTAAAACCTTCATCCGAAACTTCAAATAATCAAATCTACAGTCTATGTTCTCTCTTTTGTTTTTTAAACCATTCCCTCTGAATTTCCATTACCGTTAGATATCAAAAGAAAGAAAATCCAATAAATTACAAAAAACTCAAGAAATGTTCTCGGGACAACGATGAGGGGGAACTCAATTAGATCAAACATGGTCAAAATTGGTCTCTTCTGTTTTCTTTTCCTTTCTAGATCTCCTTTTTATTTTTCCATCCCTTTTGCATAACTTCTATTTCCTTTCATTTGTTACTATTCCTTGTAGATTTGGGAAACCAAAAAACTTGTTGTGTGTGAGGGGGGAAGCATACTCGAGACACACAAGATAGAAAGGAATCCATTGTGGGATTTTAATAAGAAACCAAATCGTAATTGTGATACCTAAAGATTAAAACATATGAATTGTAAGGTCACTCTTTGATATGAAAAATAGAATTGAAACACATGGCTACAATTCAATATCAAGTGACAATATCCTCAGTTCACAAGAAATATGAACTGGTGACCGGTGGGAGTTTAGATCTAGATGGTTGGACCATTATCTTTTTTAACTAATTTTATCTCAACGGTCTAATGTCATCCTTTATAATTCTTTGAAATTTAAAAGTGTTATAAAAAAATATTATGTTAGTTCATGACATCAATTAGGATCCTGATTCCAATTAAGAGGAGAGGGGGGGATTTGTGTGATGATAGTAGAAATTTATTCAATCAGTCAGAGCACATGTTGTCTTTGAGACTAAATGTTGGCGTAGAACATAGTTACAAGCAGTGTGTCTCTTTCTATGTGCATGTGCGCTTGCATGTTGTGGATTTTTATAGTTAATTTATATGTATCTGAGTTAATTGAGCTGTGAGTTTCATAGTTACATGATTATAGGGTAGTGCAATCACCTGAAGGTAATTCTTCGACAAATATCGCATATAGTTAGGTACCTTTATGATGGGTTTAAAAGGTTATTGGTTCTGAAGTTTGGTATTATAAATCAATGCCAGAGGTCTTGACACCAATTATGCATTGAAGCTGTACTGCATAACATATATCTCTGGCCTTTTATCAGTTATTGGTTGGCAGAGCAGCATCATGAGCTTTTTCCTCCGCTTTCTACTAGTCAAATATGTTGGCTTTTGTAGTCTGACATAGCCACATCCCTCTGCAGTCTCTTAGGTAGCTGTATCATCACAGCAATTAGCCTAAGACGAAACAAGTAGGAAGTATTTATGCTAATAGGATTAGAAATGTTAGCTAGCACAGATAATTGCATACATATGTGACAAGATCACAACACAAACAGATCTCCACATGAAATGTTAAATCTATAATTATCTCCTGCACACAATGTCAACCATAATTCCTATGGATGTCAAATCCGAACTGTATTCAACTAAGGATGCTTCAACCTCAATGCCTCTTATGCCCGTGAAACATGACCAGCCTTTATATTCTGATTACTAAAAGCCAACTCTATGACCTCTTCTGCATCATAAGAGAATAATAAGGTACTGCCCAAAAAGTCACAGAACCCGTAAGGGAGAGCTAAAAATTCATGTAAGTATCATGAATATCTTACAATGTTTTTCTTCACTGACAATAGATTGATGTTTGTGGAAAAGATGGGAAATAACAGTAATGTTTTTAATGCTACGGTGCTATTTGTAAACTCGTTTTGATACGTCAAGAAATATTGCACCATAAATTTGTTTCCAAAACTTTGTTCCATTTATGGAGAATAAGATTGTCAAAGACCATCATTATGACCATGTTCACCTTCACAGTTGGTTTGGGGGAACCAACTCTTCCTCATTGGTCAAAAATTTCCACCATTGTCATGTCATTGAATTGTTGACTAATGTCACCATCATCTTTGTTGCCTTCATCCTAAAAATTAGGGTGGCTTCTTGGACTTATAGAAATAATGTCGGATCATGATCACGTCAGGTCATGATGTCGGATACTCGTTTTTCACGCATTACTATCTACATCTTTCTCTTCCGTCAAATTAGGATCTTTCATACCCCTTCTCATCACTTCCATCCATATCTTATTTGGCCTGTCTTTCTTTCTCGTGATCACAACATTTATATGTTCTGACTTTCGAACGGGAGCATTAATGTCTTCGGTATATATGGCCTAACCATCTCAAGTAATATTCTACAATCTTATCATCTATATGGACCATGCCTGTGTTGACGCGGATGTCCTCATTTCTTATCTTTTCTAGTGTTTGCACACATCCACCGTAACTTTCGAATAGCTGACTAAATATATAGTTCAAAATTGGCATCTTCAAGCTCGTGCGTTAGTGCCATCTGCTGAGTTTGTGCTGCTGCCTCATGGAGCCAATAATTAACCACTGCAGCTCAATCTCCATGCATGCTAGCGATAGCTCTGTTGTCATGTGGAAACACGACGCTTTCTGTGTGGCCTTTTTTTGCATTTAATGGTCAATGACTATTAAGATATATATTCCTTTCAATTATAGGAACAAATATATTTTAAGTACATATGTGCAGTTAGCGATACTGATTTGCTTGCAAAATTGATTTATTGTTTAATCATTTTTCCCAGGTAGAGAAACGTCTGCGGACTGAGCTTAGACGGAAGATGGAACTTAGGAGAATGGCTGCATGGAAAACATTATTGGATGATTTTGGTACAGGCCAACTTCCGTTCATGTGTTTACAGTATAAAGATAATGAAGCAGTTCAGCACACTGTTCCCGCTGTTTATATTGGAAACATTGACTCTTTCAGTGCGAAGAATATCATGAGTATGGTGTGTATTCATTAATTTATTAGGCTTCATCAGTATGCATTTCACAGAGTTGATTGCTAGACGCCCAAAAAGTAAAATGTGTACTTAGTTACCATTTAAAAACTTCCATCCAAGTGCCTCAACTAGGTGCATTGAGCTCATTTCCTATCTTATAATAAAGCGGAACATCAAGCAGAATCCACTTTTCTGATATGCTCGTTATTGACATTAGTGTATCGGGATCATAAAGAAATTTGGAATGTGGATCAGTTTTTGCTGTCTAGACTTGCTAGGACCAGAAAAATAATATTTATTCATCAGGCTGCAGCATTGTATATTCATATGACATCTCTTGTTATACATTGCTGAAGTACTTATTTGATTAAGCAAATGGCACAATTAACTTGTCCTAGTATCATTTTTGCATTGGGTTGAAGGTTCTTTTGATTTTTTTTATAAAACAGTTTAACTCTTTATTTTTTTCTGATTGACGGTAGAACTGCACTATGCTTTAACGATTTATATTCTACGTTATCTTTGTAATAAATATTTCGATCTTCTTGGATTCTTGAACACCAGCCTATGTGTCTATGTTTATAAGTTAGATATATAAGTCTTGAAGGTGAACTTATTAAGTATGTTTACATGCAAAACTTGATATGGTAAATTGTTGAGATGTACATATATTTTACTTATTCCGTTATATTGTGCAAAGACAATAGTATATACACTTTGAATTTCAAAATATTGCTTAGATTCTCCTTTTCAATATAAAGTTACTGAGATTAATCAATTGTGGAGTATTGTGCATTTTCTATAACAATTTTCTAAATATGCTGTTATCAATATAATGCTATATATAATACTCAAATGTAGAAGTCGGTGCATTATCTATAATAGTTTCCTGAAGATGCCTGGACAAATTTGTGTATCTACTAATAAACCCTAATATCACTTCCAATTTGGAAACATGAAATATGCCATAGACTAATCTGGATCGGGAACTAAAAATTAGTTCAACAACATTTAACAGAATTCAAGCAAGAATGGAAATTAGATTAATTGACCGACTCGGGTATTTTTCCTCAAAATCAGCTAAATAAGGGACTATCAAGAAGACAATGATTCTCATTCAAAGCTGCGGTAACAATTATGCAAACAAATCCGACTAACTAATAATGAATTTTTAGAAAAGTCAACAAATAAATATCCCTGCTTCAGCAGGTACAAATAAATAACAGGTTTCTTTTGGATGAGAAAATAGAAAACTTTCAGTGAAGATTCAGGATAGAAGAAAGATTGGTTGGCAATAAAGACAGATTTAAACCAATCGCTCAGAATAGTGGAAGACGACTCAAA
This sequence comes from Scilla litardierei, assembly GCA_030789695.1. Classification (NCBI taxonomy): domain Eukaryota; kingdom Viridiplantae; phylum Streptophyta; class Magnoliopsida; order Asparagales; family Asparagaceae; genus Scilla; species Scilla litardierei. Next base: position 217,812,988 of record CM061134.1, on the reverse strand, counting down.
GTATGGCTGATAAAAGAATTAATGTTAGAGGAGGGTAGGCAGGGGAAGTTTTCTTTAAAGGCTGAGAGAAGGATGAATTTTAAAAGGATTGGAAGGGGACAAACAAGGGTTGTAACCAAAAGTTTTGTAAGGATCCAAATAACCGCCTTTCTCTATGTATAAAGATGGATTCAAATAGTGTTTAGGACCTTGAATTTCAAGATCGAAATGATTTCATCTGATTTTATTAGTTCAGATCTAGAGAAAGATTTAATTTGATTTATTTCAGATCTGGTTTTCAGATCTGGTTATGGTTTCCCAATTTGGACTGTCTGATTTGATGTAATTTGTCTCAAGTTGGAGAAATTGATGGATAAGGATGATGGGTCTGTTAAAGATATGAGCATGGATGTCAATTTAAATCATCCAAAAAGACCTGATTCATTCTCATAGCATAATTGGGAGGAAACCAAAAGTACAAAATTAGACTAAACGCACAAAAATAAAAAACAATTAAAAATGTGACTGCATCATCTACACTTGATGACCCATGCTAACTGTTGGCACAATCATTTTGAGTGTCATAATGTGTTCTTGTAAATTTGACATGGTATTTACACTGTCCAGTATGGAAAGATATGCTGATATGTAAATGGTTGTTCTCAGTAATATACTACTGGATGATTAAAGAAGTCTTTCGCCACCTTGTCTATAACTATATAAAAACACAGGAAGAAAAGCTACACTTCAAACCTGGAGGTTGTGTATATGTTTCTGAGTAGTAAATGAGAATAATAGGTGTCATATGACAATGGAGGCTTAGCCTCATATACCAAGACACAAAAAAGTGGGAAGTACAACAACTACAAGCACATGTGGGGATTGTACTTCTCCAATTTTCTGTCTTGGTATATGAGGCTAAGCCTCCATTGTCATATGATACCCATTATTCTCTTAGTAAATATGGTATATTACCCCTTGATTCTGAGCACTATCATTTTTTACTCTTTTGATATGTAGTATGTGAGTGTATATTGTAAAACTATAGCTCACGTACATACGTGGCATTCTTTGTGCTGATAATGCATCTTCAAATAGTTGTGGTTTTATAGGTAATATATTTATCATATCATATTGTAGCAAATTTGGGATAGTGTAAAATCAACAGTGACTAAAGTGGATTGATAGGAAAATTATCTTACACATAAATGGCGAGTCAGCCATTGCAGAATTATGTCAAGAAAACAATGCAGGATCTTCGTTTTGTTTTATCCAAGCTGCACTTTCATATACTTAATGAAATTGTTTCCATGATATGATCTTAGATTATTAGTTCTCTTGATCCTTCAGAACAGTTGTTTGTTCTCGTGGTCATCCATCAAAGAAGGGTATGAATTTAAGACATCCTATATGAATTTTTAGTTTCTGCGGAAACAGCTTCTTCCTTCTCTTTTTCCTTACTTTTTTTATAGAAACTAGACAATAAAGGCAAAATAAGGGCAGATGAAGTAGATAATAGAAAATCACACAGAGGGAGGGAGGGAGGGATGCATCCAGAGAGAATAATCATAACGACAAGGATTTATCTTGTTTCACCCCTTAACCGGTCCAAGTTCAGTCCCCATGCATTGAATGTCATATTTTCACTGTATTACATCATTCACATTTAGATCTTATTTCCAGTCGTGTCTCCAGCTTTTCACAAATGCACTTGGATGTACTTCTCAAAGAATGGAATGAGATCTATGAAATTTGAAGAGAACAGAGGGGAAGTAAAATGTGAAATCTCAAATAACTAACCCACAAGTCACATGACTTGTTTTCTATTTCCTACTGACAGAATAATAAAATAAATGACCTACAGATAGCCCATTATACATTACAATTAAATATTTCCATTTTGTGAAAATAAAGATCAGCCAGTCATTTCAAATTGTAGTCTCACCATAATTATTTGTTGGATGATGCCATTTGATCGAATTAGACTTATCCTGACTGGGTTTCAGTAACCAGGTTGGTATTATCGCATGACGTCACTGGATGCCAACTGAAGGCTTTAACATGACTTCAAGTTTTTGACTGTCACACTTGCTGATGTTTTGATTTTTTATGATGAGTTCAGTTTATTATAAAATTAATCAATCTATTTTGCACCACACATATATGCCGCTGAAATGCCTAAACTATGAAAGCAATTCATTCTGCAACTTTCTATTATTAAACACTTAAAAGTATTTTTAAGCTTAACTTTATGTTCTTAATATTGAGTAATTCCTACCCTTTTAGCTTAGAGGCATTATCTGCCCCTATATTTAGATTTTACAAGTCATGTTAAATCCTTTTGATTTGGACATCATGCAGAATGATGTGTACATTGGAGATGAAGACTACGATGCTAGTAGGCCGGCTTATTATGTTGCTTTAGGTTCAGATAATTCATGGTATATCTTTACGGAAAAATGGGTAAAAGTATTATACAAAACAGGCTTCCCCAATGTAGTTTCTGCTGGTGGTGATATACTGCCGCGAGAATCTCTGAAGAAGCTTCTCATGAAGGAACAGTTGCAATGGGAAAAACTTGCAGATTCAGAATTTGGGCCCTTGTGGTGCATGGAAGGTTCCCTAGAGACATGGTCGTGGAGTCTGAATGTGCCAGTATTGAGTAATCTTTCAGAAGAGGACGAGGTGTGCATTTACAATAACGACTACATTTTTAAGACATTCGAGCACAATAAATCTAAGATGAGATAAATTCATGCTAATACTCACGAAGAACCATTTCTCTTAAAACTGACAAGTTTTAAAAGCTATCGGAAGTCTCTTCATAAAGTTTGCAGCTCAAAATAATTATGGTGTGCCATATGTTGGAAACATGAATTCTTCTTTGTTAATCTAAACCCATGTCTGTTTGGCAGGTGACACTTTGGTCCCAAGAATATGAAGATGCTGTACAATGTTATAAGGAGCAGAGAAGGAAGGTTTCACGTCTGAAAAAGAAAATAACAAATACTAAAGGGTTTAAAGAGTTTAAGAAGGTCAATGATATGACAAACTTTACTAAAGAAAAGATCGAACGCTTAAAGGCTAGATCGAATCGTTTAGTTAAAAGAATAGAACAAATTGAACCCTCTGGTTGGAAGGAATTTTTACAGGTATGGTGGTAAATCTATGTTAATATTTTTTACTCCCTACATTTTTCATTCATCATATATGTTTGATGTTAGTTAAGATGTATATTCTCCGATGTGGCTCTTGTCATAAGACGTATCTTCTATACTGCTGCTTTTGTCATTTCTTTTGGTATCAAGATTATCATCGTAAATAGACAATTGGAGTATGTTGTGAACATAAAAACTGTGCAATCTATTACGTGCAATCTATTACATACCATGTTGCATGAACAGGATCATGAACATGTTTGTCAGAGACGTATTGGTGTGGTATGCCTTGGATACTTTTCAAATGTGCCCTCAGTTTTTGTACTCCTATTAGTTTTGAACCCTTATCTGGCACTTCTATAGCATATTTTTGATGTGTTTCAATCAGTTATTTATGTGTCGTATGCACTAAAATACTATTATATTTTCATTCTTTCATTATCATATTATATGTTGTTTTAGCAGAATAGATATTGAAATAATGGTTGCGTAAAAATATAATGAGAATATTTCATGTTTCTGTATGAAAGGATGGTGAAGATGCATAACAAAGACCACTGACTATAAAAACTTCTACAAATTTGCACAAAGCGAGTACTAACCATAATCAAAATTCTCTGCTAGAATATAGAAGCAACCCCATCAACCCTCGTCACAATGTCAAATTTCTGATGCAGTGGCGAGGACTCTTAACACTACCAAATAATGGAATTCTTTTCTAACATGATGTAAAGATGCAATTGGAGGTTTTATCTGAGTTACCACTATTCTTTTCCTTACAAGTTACGAATTCTAAAGCCAGCCATTTAAATTATACTTTCTATAAAGTGTTCCTTTAGAAGAGCTCTTGTCTAGTGTTTTTTTAGTATTTGATCGTATCGTGATACATGTAGATCAGGGACATCCTTGTCAGGTAATCATGTTCTCGAAGCAAGTTTTTTTCCCTTGGTTCTTTTCTGTGGAATAAATTATGTAGTTTCTATGAAAACGTGGACAAATTTGCAGCGGTCGTTCCAGGTTCTGTAGACACTGTTACATAGAAGACTATCCAAATATTGCAGTGTTTCATAGAAGTTGGAGTCAAGTTTAAAATTTTAAATGACTAGTATAATTCTGGTCTTGTAAATAGTTGGCAGACAACCTCACTTAAAGTTGACATCTTCATAGTCTCTGCATTGTGCAGCGAAAACCTATGTTTTTGAGCATTTGAGTTTTGCTGAATTATTACATAAAGGACCGTCAAACTCAAGCATCTCTGTGGCAAGCTGAGAAGAACAACTTCAGGTAGAAATTAGAGGTACTGAAGGCTAAACCGGAAAGAACTTGAAAACAAATTTGCAGATATGCATTTCATTGTAATACATTCATAGCCTTTCAATAGACATTTGCACTTGTGTAATCTACCTTACAATCCTACATGGACATAGTTCAATCTGGCATTGGATAGCATTAGATCTGAAGACAGAAACCTTAGCCTTAAACCAATTATCTTTCAAATCCTAGGTCTGGTTTTGGCAGTCGACTATGGTCAAGCAAAATAGTGGATGTGTTTTGCAAGTTGGTGGAACTAGGTCAATGTCAACAGCATTTTACAGTTTACCTCTCAATGGTTCGTCCGATGTTTGACCTCAATCAATTACTGGGTCCAAATATGTTCCAATTGTGTTCGACCATACCTCCTTTGACTGGTTGGTCTGACCATATATATTATTGACATTGCCTAAATGATCTGTTTAAGTTTCACTTTGATGGTTCAAAAGATTCTTGGGGAGTAGCTATGTAAGCCTCTTATTATCTGTTTACTCAAAGGATTCTTGTGGAGTAGATATAGAAATTTCTCATTATAGCTTACTCCCCACCTGCTAAGCCTCATAACCCTCATTGTATTGAACCTCATACTTCTGGATATTTGACATACCCTCAATTGTAATCAGTCCTACATGACCAAGATTTTTTAGTTGGAGTAGTAAGCTATCAGAAACATTATCTCTGAATCAAAGCGAGGCATAGTACATCCTTATTAAGATCAGGTAGCGTAGGAAGTGAGGCTTTGGAAAATGGGGATATGAGTCTTGGGTCTGGCAAAACCACTACAGAACCCTCGGGCTTTGGAAAATGGGGATATGAGTCTTGGGTCCGGCAAACCCACTACAGAACCCTCATGTTTGCGCTGGCTTTTGTTTCTATGTATCTATAACTCTAATTTTTTGGGGCAGTCACATCTACATTGTTCTTATTTTTTTAACATTCAAAGTAGTCTAGCTTAATTAATTCTCTTTTTGTCTCTCTACACATCTCTTGGGTCAGGGAGGGGAGAAAATTTCTATTATGACATTTGGGCCCATTCAAGCAACACCTTTCCAAGCTTTCATAGATTAATGTAATTTGGGAGGTGGTAATAATTTTGTCAGGTGAATGCAATTAGCTTTTAATGGGATAAAGTCAAAATTCCAAACAAAATAGCCACATGTGTGTATGTGGTGATAGTTTAATTTTTTTTAAAACGGCACGTGAGATTTTTATGGAAATTCATAAGATCATTTTGTCTTTTTCTGGGCCAGATTAGCAAAGTAATACAAGAAGCCAGAGCACTGGATATCAATAGCCATGTTATGTTTCCATTGGGTGAAACAGCAGCGGCAATTCGAGGAGAAAATGAACTATGGCTTGCTATGGTTCTTCGAAATAAGGTTTTGATTGATCTGAAACCAACACAACTTGCTGCAGTTTGTGGGAGTTTAGTTTCTGAAGGAATTAAAATCCGCCCTTGGAAAAATAACAGGTTAGTCGTGCAACTTGACTTAATTTTGTATTTTTCATTTCTGTTGACTTGACTGTTCATATTAGTTGATATCTTGTCACCATAAATTCATATTTTGACATCCCTACCTTATTACTATTGTTTCACACTAAGAACGTCTAACTTTTGTGCTTAATGGCACCACACTTGCATTATTTTAGCGTAGGGTTATGTAGAGGCGCCAAAAGAAAGCTTCTGAAAAGGCAGATTAAGTTGCATAGGGAGATTAAGTTTCATAGGCAAAAAACTGATGAGACCGCGTTGTAAGGGCAGATCTGCAATTTAGGATCATCAGGGGCTTTTTCGTAATTTCCGGATTTCTACGGGCTTTTTGGTAATTTTCAGTTTTAGTGGTCTTTTTTTAATTTGTTATTTTCAGTTTATTATTTATATGGGCTAGAGGGATTAGGAATTCTCTTGCTTGATTATTGTGAGAAATCGTAAGAGATGTTGAGAATTCCCTCTTTGTTGGAGAGTGCAATCGTCCTCTATAATTGGTGACTTAGGAGAGCAAGATCCACTCAAAAGATCTCAACTTTATTCTTGTGCCCCGTTATTTTCAGATTATCATCAATAAAAATCTATCTTTTTCCCCAATCACTCTCACCAAAACTATAAAATCCCACCTTTCCAACCAAACCCTAATTTTCTACATCAAAAACCTAGTAAAATCCTATCAAGTAGTATCAGATCTACGATCCATGGCGACGACAAGATCGAAGGAAAAAATGAAGCTTTAGATGAAAAATACTATTACGAGATTAAAGATTTGAAGAAATCCATGGAGGACCTCAGATCTGAGGTTAGGGCATTGATTGTGGAGGGATGGAAAGCGTCGGAGGCAATGGAAACAATGTTGAGGACTATCTTGCAAACCCTAATGCAACAAATTTCAGATCAAAATGCGATAACTTTGGCGCCAATGCAACAAATTTCAGAGCTAAATGCATCAAAAAATTCAGATTTGGGCGAAAACCCAGATCTAGGACAAAAGGCGACTACTTTGGCCAATAAAAAGGGAAAAATCAGACCTTTTGATGAGGAGATCCATTTCGAAGGGGATCCAGCTTCATATCTGAACATCGACAACGACTAAGACTTGAATCAGGACTTCAAGCGGCATGAGACAACAATGGGCTCGACGGGCTCGACGACCATCAGCCCGCGGCCTTGCATGGCCCGCGGGGGCTGCCCGTTGCCTTACAAGGACTGCAAGGGTTGCCCACTACCTGTAGTCCTGCAGGTCCACCAGGGCATGTGCGCAAGTCTGCTGGGCCCGACGATATTTTTATGGGCACGCCATGGCCCGACGACAAGGTTAAAGGGCCCCATGGACCATGGTTTTCAGTCAGACGACCTCCCGAGTATTTGTGTTCGTATGTTGGGCACTTAGGGCCTTCTGAGGAGCTTAACGACTATCGTGGCTTCCATCCGGAATTCACGGGGATGATGAAGACCAATCCTTTCCTTTTGACCCATGAGGAGGCATGCAACCCACTTGGAGTGGATGGCCCCCGCACTTTATGCATCACCATGAGGACAATGTGGATATTCGAAGACGGAGTAATGATGAGAATGCATCTTAATGGCAGATTTGCAATTTTGGCTCATCAGGGAAAAACGTGTTTTCGTACTTTTGGGATTTCAAGGGGCTTTTCGTACTTTTCAGTTTTAGGGATCTTTTGTTATTTGTTGTTTTCAGTTTATTATTTATAAGTGGCCAGTGGGATTAGGGATTCGCATGCTTGACTATTGTAAGAAATCGTGAGAGATGTGTGATAATTCCCTCTTTGTTGGAGATTTTGGCCGTCCTCTATAATTGGAGACTTGGGAGAGGGAGATCCTCCCGAAAGATCTCAACTTTATTCTTGTACCCCTTTATTTTCAGATTATCATCAATAAAATCCCTCTTTTCCACAATCCCTCTCACCAAAACTCTAAAAATCGCACCTTTCCACCCCAACCCTAATTTTCTACATCAAAAACCTAGAAAAATCATATCAAAAACATAGTGATGAATTCTAGATACAGTCAACTTATTGGGAATTTGGCAGCTACTTGAAGTTGGCGGACTAAATATACAGATATGCTTAGAAGAGCATCCATGATATTTGTATCAAGTTACAGAACTAACAAACCAAAGGTATGAAAATGTGCAATATTGAAGAATCGGAACACTCATAAATTGTTTCAAATGTGTTAGACATCAGCAAATATAGTTGAAAATAGTTGAATAACAGTGTCACTTCCCATTAATCATGCCTATTGTAAATCTGGTAGATGTATCTTTTAACATTGGGGCTTTGTGTAACGCCCCAGAAACGGGTGTCGTCACCCTCGCAATAATTTTGCAGGTCCTGCTGGGTACCAGTGAAGTCAATATAGGATGAGTAGAAATATACTGAAAACATACCTCGATGGAAGGACCCAAAATAGCTCAAGGGAAGGGAAGAACTGTGAAACTCAACATAAGACATATGAAACACCTGAGAGATATAGGATTGGGTTAGATAGTAGATTACATCTATAACCAAGCTTTCAGTTTATGTAAAAAAACAAGGAAAAAGTGCTAACATGCAAAAGTGATCTTATAGGGCGAAGTTAGGGGTGGCAAACTTTACCCGACCCGATCCGACCCGTACCCGGCCTCCTAACCTGGGTATGGGTACTACCCTAACCGGGTCGGGTCGAAAACGGGTTGACCCGATTAACCCGGATAAGAAACGGGTCGGGTACGGGTTTCACCCGTTAACCCGATGTGACCCGTTTTCACCCGGTTATCTATAAAGTAAAAAATTCAAATAATTTATAAGTAACCAAAGATGGTAGCCTGGCATGATGCATTGATCGTTCTGGGGTGGGTTGAACTCATCAATGCATTTAGTTGCAAACTGCCACCTGGAAATGGAATTCAAATTTCAAAGTTCAAACCCCCACCTGCCATGAGTTAATGAAATTAATGAATCATAATTCATCAGCACGTGAATCGACACGAGACACGAGTGGATCAAAACTCAAAGGCTTTCTTCCGATGTTTAAAAAAACTCAAAAGCAAGTAGCAAGAGAGGCCCGAGTTCCATCGGGAAAAAACCCTAGGCAACAAGTTTCACCGAAAAAAAACCCTAGCCATCAATTTGGGGGCGACGGCCGAAGAGAGCGCGGGATATCGTGGAAGAATTGCTGCGTTTGGCATCCGATAGATCGATTCTTCATGAGTGGTGGCGCCCTTCAGATCTTCCCATTGGCGCGCCGTCACTTTCGTGGAAGACTTGTCACTTGTTGAATGTTGTGGAGAAATAATTGATAGGAACCCTGCTTGTAATCTGTTGAATGTTGTGGAGAACTTATTATTATTATTTTGATGTGTAATTATGACAAATCATTCGTATTTGCTGCAATGTTGTATGGTTTGATTGACAATATTTTCCCCTATTTTTGGGTTTTTTTATTTTTTTCTGATTTTTGGCATTTGACCCGAACCCGAGCCGAACCCGGTCCGATAGAAATTCCGGGTCGGGTACAGGTGACCCGGATTTTATCCGGGTCGGGTACGGGTTCCTCATCTTGACCCGGATACCATCCGGGTCGGGTTCGGATTTACCCCTATCCGGATCGGGTCAACCCTGACCCGCCCGCACCTGACCCGCCCGCACCCGACCCGTTTGCCACCCCTAGGCGAAGTGTAACAATTGTATGAAAGTGTCAAGTCCTGAACATCGTAAACATTTAAAAGATATGAATGTTGACATTAAACAATGAGGCAACGACATTAATAAACAAAAAGGTAGGAAAAGAACTCACTAGCATGCATCCATAATATCAATCATTAATATGTTTAAACAAGCAAGACAAATAAGGAACTGGAGCAATAAGCCTAGCATGAGACAACCTTTCCTATAAGAACTATTGTACACTAAACTGTAATGTCCTACACTAGTGATGTGACTCATATTTGAAAAGCACGATGTGCAACGTGAAGTCCACCTTGGACCGCAGGGTGCTACCTTGGACCGAGTATAAAGGTCAACTGTACCGAGAACTCAAGGATCCATAAAAGGAAATCCTCCCAGATATGGCCCAAAAGCATGGCTTCAATCGCTCATGTACTCTCTAATATGAGTTACTCCAAAACCCGTGAGTTAAGTGTAGTGTCATGGTACTGTGACTTATTGTACTTGTTACGCCCTAGAGGCTGGCCCATGGAGTTCAGGCCCATACGCACAAGGGAGGCCCAAGCAGACACCTCATCGACTCTCCTGATGGGATGCTTGTCGAGCTGATCGCCTCGTTTCCAAGAAGCTCGCCTCGCCCCACCTCAAGCTTGCCTTCCAGAACCACCAGGAAGCCTGCCGCAGCAACCTTACAGCTCGCCGTGCCAAGGACCTGCTCGCCCGCAACAAGGAGCATCCTCCGAAGGAGCCGAGTCTACTCGTCGACCTACAGCTCGCCCCTGAGGGCGACCAAGCACAAATATCTCTGATAAGGTGACGTGAGCTCACCTACTCACCATTAATGCCAACGGTTAAATGGAAGAACTGATGACCGACACTCGCGTCTCATTAATGTCTTTGACATCGCCTGACACCATTAATGGGTAAATATCCCTGCCACAGCCCCAGCACTCGAGTACTAGCAGGGATGATTCGACGGCTGACAAGATGACGAGCAATCGCATCTCAGCCCTATAAATACCCCCTGCCTCCGTAGGGGGTTGATGAATTGGCTGGTAACATCTTTGTTCTTCCACTATAGCTCGTCACGACAGGTCGACCTACTTTTAGCTCGACCTACGTGTCCAACCCCCTTTTCTAAGCCCTAATCATGACTTAGGCATCAGAGAGGCTTAGGGTTGACATCGGGCCCTAACTTTCTGACCTCTTGTTCATCCTCGCAGGGAGCTCGCCTCAGCTACCGGAAGCAGGCGACCTTCGTGCGGCCTCCAGACGACCTAGGGCCCTTCACCCTTGAAGCGTGCTCAGAGTTGTCCTAACCTCGCCTTCACCCAAAACCAGTAAATCATTGTACCCGTGATTTTCACTACAAACAAATTCTATTGTGTTCGGACTTTAACCATTTAATCAACTATTGTATGCATTTAAATCAGGGCTCAACATTTGAAAACAACAATCAAGAATCAAGAAAAAGTTAACAGCCACAAAAACTACACCAAAATAGCCACCAGAAACACCCAACACTGCACCAAACTGCACCCAGACTAAACCCAAGATTGCACCCAACCAGGAACCCAAACTGCACCCAAATCAGCACCCTAACTGCACCCAACCAGGGACCCAAACTGCACCCAAATAGGCCCCCAAACTGAACCCAAATCAGCACCCTGACTGGCACCCAGACTGCACCCAACCAGGAACTTAAACTGCACGCAATTAGGCCTCCAAACTGCACCCAAATCAGCCCCTACAGAGCACTCAGAACAACACCCAACGTTCACCCAGATCAGCCCCAAAGAAAACCCCAGAACACATTAACAACAAGCAAAAGGGAAAACCCGAGAACTTCGGGATAGAGATAATCTACCTCCGCCGTTGATCAAAACATCAAGAGATCCAAGCCCTAATTTGAAAGAAACAAGATCTGAAATTGTGAGGAAGAAAAGATTGGATTTTTGTTTGAATAAAACCATATATAATATAGGATTTATACAAGAGAGTTGAGAGGAAATTATACGTGAATTCGTAGGTTCATATTGGAGAGGGTTTCTCGTGGAAGAGTTGGAGGCGGCTAGGGTTTTCGAAATAAAGGGCGGCGGCTGGTCCTTTAAGGGGGGAAAAGAAAAGGATGATAGAAAATGATGGGGGCGGCTGGAGTTTTCTGTCTAAAGGGGAAGGAGAGGGTTTAATAAGTTAGGGTGGGGTTTTAAAAGAGATTGGGCCTGGGCTTTGTTTCAAGTGAGCTGGAGATGTGTTTAAATGATTGGGTGGATTGGGATTTGTTTGCATGCTTTAAAAAATGGAGAAGTTATTTGGGATGGGCCCAACCAATTAAAGAGAGGAAATTTAGAAGAAAAGATGAAGAGAAAGTGGGCTAAATCTTGTGGGCTTCAGTTTTAAAGATGAGAGGAAAATAATAATAATAATAAGACTGAGCCCACTTTCTCTTCCTCTTTACTTCTTAATTTCCTCTCTTTAATTGGTTGGGCCCATTAGATGGGTAAATTGGGCCAATCAAAATAAAGGAGAAAAGAAATAGAAGAAAAGAAATAGAAGATATGGTAAAGAATAAAGAAATCGAAAAGTAATAATAATACTAATTAGAATAGGGAAAATCTGGGAGAAAATCTTCTAAATCCTTTAGGGTGTGTTTGGATTGAAAGAAAATGTATGAAAGAAAAGTGAAATGAAAATGAAAGAGAAAGAAAAGTGAAATGAAAATGAAATGAGATTCTTTCTCATGTTTGGTTGCCAAAGAAAATTTTGAAGAAAGTTCAAAGGAAAATAAGTAAATTTCTTCCATTATGCTATTAATTCAAAACGAAAAAAAATTAAGAGGTGTTTTTGCTAAATAATTTAAGAGGTGTAGTTGCTAACTTTATAAATAATTTTCTTAAAAAATTTAAGAGGTATTTTAGTCTCATAATAAATTAGATATTTGTTAGTTGTTCTGAATAATTCAAAAAGTTAGCAAATAAATTACGAATTCTAACAAATAATTCTCTAACCATACAAATATCATGATTCATAAATAATGTGATATTAAATAGTACATAAATAATTTACAAATTATATGAAAACATTGGAAATAATTTGCAAGCTATTAGAAAAATTCTTGCTTAATGCGCGAATTTTTCAAGCAAAACACGAAAATTACACAAATTATTCGCGAATTTTTTGAACAAGTTCATGAATAAAAATAATTTAAATATTCATGATTTTAAAAAAAATTCGGAATTATTCACATACTATTTTGAAAAATTCAGGAAAAATTCGTAAATGTTTGCTGGTCGCCAAAGACGAGAGCTTCGCCTTTGGAAGCGCCAGTAGCGTAGGGCGACCGGGCCAGTGTAAGGGGTAAGATGAAAGTTGTTATTCTTTCTTTCATCTGAAAGAAAAGATCAGAATCAAGACTAAGAAGAATCTAATCTTTTCGTATCCATCATATACAACGAACAATTCTTGCCTAACTCCCGATATAGCAGTAAAAGCAAGACGTGTAGGCGGATCGACTCATCAAGTTCCTATTGAAATAGGATCTACACAAGGAAAAGCGTTTGAATAATTTGCGAATTTTAAATAATTCATGTGTAAAATTTCGATACTAATTCATGATTTTTTGAAAAATTTGTTCATAATTTTTTGAAAAGAATTCATGAATTCATTAAAAATAGATACTAATTATATTTGTTAAAAAACACAAATGCATGAATGTGAGAATAGTTAGTTTTGCTTTGTTTTCCTTCATTTTCCTTGGGTCAAGAGGAGGAAAAGTTGGAAGAAAAGTTTTATTATTTATTTTCCACTCTTTTCCTTCATTTTCTTTTTCTTTTCACTTTTCTTTTAAGCCAAACAATGGAAAATCATTTTCCTTCTTATTTTCCTTCCTTTTCTTTCCTTTTCCCACTAACCAAACACACCCTTAGGGAAAAATACGGGCTATTACACTTTGATATAGGCACAGCAGTTCCTTTGGAAGGTGGACAATACACTAAGCAGTATTATGATCGGAAGACTGGCGACAAACCTTTAACTGGGTACTTACACAGAAAACGTTAGCTTAAGGTTTTATATCATTCAGGAAATTCTGTTTCTATTACCCAAAAAACGAGGAAAAAGAAAAGGCAAAAACAAACTAGGAAACTGTGAAGAAGTTCCATTGGTTAATAATCTAATTATAAATAGTCGAGTTGTTGACTTCAATGAGTTTATTCAGTGGAAAATTCTAATTCATAAAAAATTTCAATGTACAGACAAGTTCTAACAAGTTGAAACTTTCCAGTGATTATGCTGATGCTGATTATATAAATAATAGCATTTGAACAGTTACATCGGCATACAATGTGCCCACTTGACAAAAGAAAGAAATTTTTGTCAGATATGAAAAGTATCCTATATGAGGGTTTCAAATGGTGCAGGTTGACATATGATATTTACTTAGAAGATTCAAAAGATAAGATGGTCAATGCCATTTAGCATTTTGTGCGTTGTTGGGTTGAAATATACTTGCCAGAGGCACTGACTTTAATTTGAGCTACTAGCATGTTTAAATAGCCATTTGGTATAGTTTTAAGCAATACTTGAATTAACAGTGTTAATAGATGTAATATGAAAATGTAAAGTTAAACTGAAATTTACTAAAATGTCATGTCATTCTTTACTTTAAAGTGTCATTTGTGCTTACAGTTACATATACGAACCCTCCTCCATTGTTGTCGATGTTATCAATCTTTTGGAAGAACAAAGGAGCTCTCTTTTGCACATCCAGGATAAGCATGGGGTAAAGGTTAGTGGACATCTAGGAACTTAATATTTTTCTTTTAGAAGCGCTGATGGAACACATTAACCGTTATTGTGATGTTTTCAGATATCATGTGGATTGGACAGCCAATTCTGTGGAATAGTTGAAGCTTGGGCCTCTGGCTTAACTTGGAGAGAAATAATGATGGATTGCGCAATGGATGAGGGGGATATTGCTCGACTTTTGCGTCGGACAATTGACCTTTTATCTCAGGTATGCTTTCTTTTATTGGTAGTTTTCTTTAATTACATTTTTTAATACTAAGCATCATTCACTTACATGTTTTGTCAACTTATATTAAAACTTTTGGTCTACTTTAATTCGTGGAAATCCCATATATGTTTGTGTATGTTTGAGAGCATTTGGGTTGTAATTAGATATTGGGTATTAGGTATATACAAACCCAAACCGTAAGTGGGTCTATATAGATCAATAACAAAGATGATGGGAGATTATCTCTCTCTAAACCTATCTATGATTTACGGTGAGTTTCAACATGGTATCAGAGCTATGTTGAAACAAAACCCTAACCCTATTTTTTTGATCTCCCAAACATCAGAAAGATAAGGAATCTTGTTTCAGTTTGAAGCGGGACCCCAAAAATCTATCTATGCATGTACCAAGATTGATGCTCACGCTACCTATTATTGCTCGTTGCTACTTTCAAACTACTACTATTATCTCCTTCAACTTCTATCCTTTGACATGACCACTCCACCTCTTCTGTCTAGTGCAATTGAGACCCTCTTCCCAAAAACCTTGTTTGTTTCCATCGCGAGGATAGATTGTAACAACTACTTTATTTAAGCTCATTCGTTTCATATCTTCATTATTGTCCAAAAGAAGAAGCATCTCACAGATGACCCCCAAATTTCAAATCCAAGCAATATAAAGAATGGTGGTAACGACCAGTGTATTCTTGGCTGCTGAATGGTATGGATATGATTGTTATCTCAAATGTGATCTTTTTTCAAACAGTACAGGAGATATGTGATACGTTCCATGAGATTTATCCTAATAAAATGAATATCTGCATAATTATCGAGATATATGTGCGACTATATTCCTTAAATCAGGGATACATATATCTCTTTAACTATTATTCAGAGTTGAAATGGACTCTTAATGAGTTGAATTTTTATTAGTCATTGGTCATTTATGTAAAAACATTACAGCATTTACTGAGATGAACTTTCTGTGGCCAAGTTCTTTGCTGGATTGAATCTGTCTCTTACCAGTTATGTGCAGGGATATATACTCGGTGGCGATTTAGTTCATTCACTCTTGATTGCATTTGTCAAAATTAGACGAGTTTATACTAGCATCGGAAGCAGTTATACGCATGCTCTCAGTGTTATGAGTGTTGTGAGTTCAGTAATTGTTGCTCGTGACTATGGTCGCATATGTGATTGGGACTGAGGCTATGATGCTCCAATAGGTTTTGGATACACGTTAGACAAGTAGCTACCTTCTACTTTTCCTAATAAAAAGATGACTTCTATTTTTAGCAAAAAAATGCATGAGTCATATTTCAAACGTGTGCTAGAGGAAGTTTGGGCATCCAGCCTAGGCATAGGCTATGAACGATTCGCCTTCAGATGCTCCTGACGCTACAGATTCCTCAGTATCTTGGTTTAAGCTAGAGCATACATGTTCAGCTTGTTACACATAAATTGAACTCGGACAAGAACTTTTCACATCATGTATCAATTATCTTATGTATCCATGTAACGCCACATTTCCAGGTACCATTACATTTTTCGTTATTTGTGCAGGCCCTGCAAAGTTCCAGTGAAAACAACATAGAGCTAACAGAAAATTTTATAAATGAAAAAAAACTTTTTTTTCATCCTTCAAAGAGGTTCAAAAGCTCAACTAAGTAAGAACTAATAATCTTTCATTCTAAACAATTGAGAAAACAACTAAACGAAAGTAAACACTCTCCTTACTACTCTGGGACTAAAAAATCAGCACGCTCCACAGGAAATTCAGACTTCTTAAAAGCTGGAGCTCCTCGTACTCTGGTTCAATTCCTGTTGAAAAACATTTAAAGGTGGATGAAGTAGACGATATTTACAATAAACAATAATTATAACTTTCATGCAACATTGGTCCTAAACAAGCCATTAACACTAAACACTAGTCTGTATCTATCTGGCTAAAACATTTCATTATTATTTATACTCATAATGTAAAGGGAAAGAGCGAGCTAAAGAACCACCTCGGGTTTCACAAGCGAGCTCACATGTGCCCTAAATTTTGTTGGTCCAAGATATCGTTAAAGGACCAAGTCAAGTCTTTACAATTCCGTCAATGAGCATAGTCTCCGCCACCCTTTCTAACTTTAATTATGAGTTCACAAAACCACATGTTATTCTAACTATTTCAGTGTCTTTTTAGTTGCTCGCTATTTTTTTCCTAAACTATGTAAAGAGAATAGTGCATAAAACTGTAGTGACTATAGTATTTATCCAATGTATCAGCATTTCACAAACAATGATTTTATTTGCATAATTCTAATTACATAATTTATCCTCTTAACTGATCTAATCATATCAATCAATTTCTATCAATTTCTAAAGTAAGGGTAAAACACTACACAATCCACTACAAGGTATTTAAACAATCAAGACGTTTAAACAATTAAAAACTGAAATTAGAACAATGATAAAAGTATTTGACTACTATATGATCAGATTCGTATTCATTGGCATCCTCGATGGGTTTTCTAGGGTCTACCTAGCTCGGAGAATTTCTCAACAAATTCTAAAAGTAAAAGACATCAGTTCATTCCTTCAAAATCCCACAGAGATTAATCCACATGCTATTGTAGTAAGTTATTATATAACCCCGAAGTATACAAAAATGGACACATAATAAAGATTCAGCCGCAAGACAACCAAAATAGCAAGAATAAAACACAGCCGAGCCCTAACAGAGCCCAAGTCACTTTCCACGGGAAGATGGAACAAAAAGTAGAATCAGTAAGACAATACCCAGCCAAACCCCCATTGAAGAGGAAACCCAGGCGGTCGACCCTAGATCCCAAAAAGCCCTAAATCAAAAGTACGAGGATGCGACAAAGATGTCGCCTTGCCCTATGGATGCCATAATTAACACAAGGGAAGAGTTCTCCTTCATATTGAAATCCGAATCATCATCTCCTAGTACAAAACCTTAATTTTCGAAGCAAATCGAAGGCACAAAGAGAAACAATTGAAGTATAAAGTAAAGAAGGTCTACCATGAACGTCGAGGCCAAGCCGAAAACAGCCAAAGAAAACGCAGAAGCAATCGACAAACCAATTCGTACTCATTCGAAAAGAAATTTGAGAAGAGGAACAAGTTTCACATGAGGAAAACCTAAACCTTGCATCGATTACATAGGAGAAGTGTTTGAAGTAAACACGTAAATAGATGAAAAGGGAGAGATCTTATCGGAGAGGAATTCTTCAAAATAAGTCTGCGCGTGAGGAGATAAGAGCTAGGGTTTTCAAATTCCATCGGAGCCACTGCTTGTGTTTGCCATGCGCGAGAGAAATATGGCAGAGCTAACACGGGTCGGGTCGCTTTAAGTGGGGGAGAGAAAAGAGTAAGTAGTTTTGGTTCTTTTTTATTAAAAGAAATTTGGGCTGAAAGGCCATGGACATTTGAGTATGCTTTAAAAAAATGAGACATTACAATCCGAATCTCAAGAAACTAAGGAGTTGTCTATATGAAGATGTCGAATCGTCCTCTAAAACGGTTGAACTATTCGTTCGACTCTACTAAACCAAACATCTAGACTACTGACCCAACTAAAATTGCTTCTAGAGCGGCTAAATCTTGGTTACTAGATTGGATAGTTTGATCCTAAAATCTCCCCTTGATTGGTACCTTAACCACCACCACCTTTGATCAAAATTTGAAAAATTAAACTAGACAAACTTCTAAAAAGCCAAAGAAAACTTACTCTTTAAGAGCCAAATTTGTTCTTTACAAATCGAATGCCTACGCAAATTCGGATTCTCAAACCCCAAGCTTCTGAGACCAAACAGAACAAAACTGAATTCCCAACAAAAACAAACAAACTTCTAAAAACTAAAATGAGCTTGCTTTCCAATTTCAGAACTGAACTAGATCTTCTCTTAAGATCTATTAACAACATAATTCCAAACCATTCATAGTGACCATTCCTTAGGATCCACTTCTAGATCTCGTACAATCTGGTAACAAGAAAACTACAATGATCCTCTATCGAGATCCAAGCAAGATTTTTTTTCTTTAGATTTACTAACAATATAACTACAATGATCCCCATCGAGATACCAACTAGATCTTCTGTTGAGAGATCTGGCAACAAAATAGCTATAACAATCTTTCTTCAAAATTTAAGCTAGATCCTCTGTCAGGATCTACCAACAAGACAACCCAACTCGAGATTATAATGAGTCTCTCTTAGGATCCATGATATATCTTCCCTCGAGATTTAGCAATAAGAAGAATCAAAAGAAAACAAGTCCACTCCCAAACCCGTTTTTATTTTCTTTTTGGTTTTCTTTTGTACATAGTATTGTAGAACTACATACCGATATAATACCAGCTCTTGTAGCGCGATATTGTTGCATCATTTTTGTTGGAAAGAAGAATAATAATAACGAAAGAAACCAAGTGTTAGGGTTTAGGGATTGGTGATTGAAAAAAATTTAAACATAGGTCAATGTAATTTGGAAGTAGAAAAGAGAAGGAAAAAAGTTAGATTGTGGCTATGATGCCATGTTGAAAGTTGAAATAGGATATCACTCAGAATAAATAAAGATCATATCCCAAGCTGGGGTATTTATGATGTTTACAAGACGAGTGCTATTAGGATTGCAATTCATAGTTGACTCATTTGACCCTTATTTTAAAACTAAAAAGTATAATTCCTACCCCTAAACTTATTCTTAACTATAGAAACAATATTATTCCTTAACACAGTCTGCATCTTTGAATACTCAGAATCCTTCATTTTAAATCATGTGCTTGATTGGATCACTTGTGCAGTGACGTGATCTAATCTAGTGGTTACTTATATTAGTACTTGGTGTGCAAGTTGCTTGAGATGCTAAGTTGTTGTACATGTGTGACACTGAGATGTGATAACAGTCTCAGCCATCAGAATAAATGTCCTCAGATGTATGATATGAGCACTTGTTAGGATGTGTAGTACCTTATCATGTTTGAATCATCTAAAATATACGAGTACGAACTACGGGTTAAGACTGTTCAAATTGTTACACAGGCACCTTGATGATATTAATGTTTTTGGTTTGTGCTAAAGTATGCTTAAAATGATGAGGGGTCGTGTCTTTTTACAAGTGGTAAACTGAAATACTTGGCTACTTGAATACAATATGGGAATCATTGAAAATATGATGGAATCCAGCATGCTCATTCTTATGAATTTATAGTGAGATTCTTGTCAATGAAAGTGTAAAATTCTAAACAGTTACTAGGTTGAAAACTAATTTTTAGATTATATTTATTTTGATAATTATTTATTATTTTAATTTTTTTATAAATTCATGGAAATGGAACTGGATGACTAGAAGCATTGAGTGTTTAGGTAACTCAGTTCTCCTGTATTAAGGTCCAAAGGGATAAAACGCTATTACTAGAAGGATCTATATGTAAGGGGTAATATGTGTATGATACGCTTATCACCTACGAGAGGAGGCGCAAGAAGACTAAGGAGTAATTGCTGGGCGTACCGAAGGTTTGGGGATAAAATTACTTTAGGCACCATTAGTGGGTCTTAATTGCTGTACGCACCACGCCTCATCATTATATAAGTGAGGGCGTGGGCTAGGGTTAGGGTATCGAATTTGTGAGCCGTCATTTGACATTTCCTAGAGTTCTCCGAGGAGATCTAGAAGAGAGTTTAGGCTTTTCCCTTAGCAAAAGCTAGGAGAGGGGCCAACTCTCCAAAAATTGGCTATTTATCTTGTAACCCTATTCCCCAAATTCCAATAAAAATCCCCAAACCTCTTCTACAAACCCTAGTCCGCATCAATTTGGTATCAGAGCACTGATCCAATGGCAACGACGAGATCATCCACGGCAAAATCTATGGAGGAGCGGCTAGATGCGGAAATCGTCGAAAGGAAGAAAGACACGGCGGATCTCATCGAAAAGATCAACGCCGTCAAATCGGATCTCAAGGGAAGTATGGAGCAAATGAAGGAGATGCTCGTCAACTTCATGGCTCAAAACATCACCGCGCCACAGATCTCGCGCTCAAAGGAAGGAGGCACCTCAGATCTGAATCATCAATCAGATCTGAGGGCAAAAGGAAAGGCGTCGATGATTCCGAACCAGGAAGGCGTCATCGTAGAAGGAGTAGATCTAGATCTGGATCTCAACGACGACGACTGGCAAGAGGATCTCTCCGAAACCCTAGGAGAGAGCTCCGAAGAAGAACCAACGACTCATCGGCAGCGACGGAGGCAGGCGGCGAACCCCCTGGGGGTTGCCGACAGCCGGCGACCCCCAGGGGCCTCGCCGGAGGCGGGCGAGCCCCCCAAGGGGCCGCCGAGGAGCGGCGACCCCGCAGGGGGGTCGCGGGAGCAGGGCGACCCCGCCTGGGGGCCGCCGAGGGCAGGCGAGCCCCAGGCGGGGCCGCCGAAGGGTGGCGACCCCCTGGCGGGGCCGCCGGAGGCGGGCGACCCCCCCAGGGGGCCGCAGAGGAGCTGCGACCCCCTGGAGGGGCCGTCGGAAGCAGGCGACCCCCCCAGGGGGCCGCAGGAGGCGGGCGACCCCCCAGGGGGTTCGCCGGAGGCGGGCGACCCCCCCAGGGGGGCGCCGAGGAGCGGCGGGCCCGCCAGGGCACGCGCGGGCTCCCGACGGGCCGCGCGGAGTACGAGGACCCCCCCAGGCAGCGTCGGGGGGGGCACGGGACCCGTGAGAGGCGCGCGCGGGGTGCGCAAGATCCGGAGTACTTCGAGGACGATGACTGGGCTACGGAAGGAAGATGGGGGGCTGAAGATCAGGATCTGGAGTACGAGGATCCCATCCATCACTACGAGGAGGAGTATGAGGAGGAGGATGAACGGCACTGGAGGGAGGATAGGAGGTGGGAGCCGGAAGGGGACCGATTTGGGGACCGATTTGGGGACCACCGTCGCCTGCAGCGCGTGGATCGTGTCGACGGGAGAGATCCACGGGCGGATGATCGCATACGGAAGCTCCAGATGCCGGTGTTCGAGTGTAGTGACGCCATTGGGTGGATCTACAAGGCGGAGAGGTACTTTGAGCTGGCCAGGCTGACTGAGGAGGAGAGGTTGAGAGCGGTTGCCCTCTGTCTGGAGGGGGAGGCTCTAAATTGGTGGAGGTGGAAGGAGCAGCAGAGACCTCTGAGGACCTGGGACGGGTTCAAGGAGGCACTACTACACCGTTTCAGAGGCTCTCAGGCGGGGGGAGCTTATGAGCAGCTGCATGCCTTGAGGCAGATGGGGACCGTGCGTGACTACATCAAGCAGTACGAGGAGCTCACTAGCCGCGTGCGAGGGATGCCTGCAGAATCCCTGGAAGGATTCTTTATGGACGGTCTGAAGCCCACCATCAGGTCTGAGCTTCGCACTCTCAGACCACGTGGACTGGAGGAGCAGATGGAGCTGGCCCTGACGGTAGAGGACCGGTTGGCCGACGAACGCCGTGCTAGGGGGGCGTTTGGGGGGCAGTTTCCACGCCCACAGGCGGGCCCAGGAGGACAGACAGGCGCTGCAGGAGGGGCCCCAGCGGCCGGAGGGAGACCAGGGGATGTGAGGCCGGGCGGGCCTTACAAGAGGATGACGGACGCGGAGATGCGAGACCGGAGGGCAAAGGGGTTATGCTTCAAGTGCGACGAGAAGTTTACCCCTGGGCATCGGTGTCGCAACCAGGCCCTGCAGGTATACGAGGTATATGCGGAGGACTTGGAGGGGGAGCAGGCAGAAGAGGAGGCGGCAGGGGCCGATGAGGAGGGCACGCCTCTACTACTGGAGGCGGCCGAGGTCTCGCTTAGCTCCATCGCGGGGTTTACGCGGGTGCACACCATGAAGCTGGCTGGTAGAGTCCGAGACCTGGACGTGGTGATCTTGATAGATAGTGGGGCTACCCACAATTTCGTATCCCCCAGGGTGATTGAGAGTCAAGGGTTACCAGTCACGGAGACAGAGGGCTTTGGGGTCATGCTCGGGACCGGGGTGGTCGAGCAGAGTAGAGGTATCTGCCGGGACTTGATGGTGTCCATACAGGGGGTGGTGATCACGGGAGACTTCCTGCCCTTGACCTTGGGCAACGTCGACTTGATTTTGGGGATGCAATGGCTGCAGTCGCTGGGAGAGACGAAGTTCAATTGGAGGCTACTACGGATGGAGTTCCAGGTAGACGGCCGGAAGGTGGTGCTGTTGGGTGACCCGAGTTTGTGTTGTTCGTCGGTGTCCTACAAGACCATGGCGAAGACACTCCAGGCCGAGGGAGGGGGGTTCTTGATTGAGCTCCAGGGGTTGGCGTCGGACGAGGCCATCGGGGCGACAGTAGTACCGCCGGAGGTGGAGCAGCTACTGCAGGGGTTTGAGGGAGTGTTTCAGCCACCTAGCGGTCTTCCGCCGCCGAGAGACCATGAGCATGCGATTGTGCTAAAGGAGGGGGTGTCACCTATCAGTGTGCGACCGTACCGATACCCCCAGGTACAGAAGGATGAAATTGAGAAGTTGGTGCAGGAGATGTTACAAGCAGGTGTCATCCGCCCTAGTGCTAGTCCTTTCTCTAGCCCAGTGCTTCTGGTTAAGAAAAAGGACGGCAGTTGGAGATTTTGTGTCGATTACCGGGCTCTCAACAAGGAGACTGTCCCCGACAAGTTTCCCATTCCGGTGATCGACGAACTATTGGACGAGTTGCACGGAGCGGTGGTGTTCTCGAAGATCGACCTGAAGTCGGGGTACCACCAGATTCGCATGAGGCAGGAAGATGTGCAGAAGACCGCCTTCAGAACTCACGAAGGCCACTACGAGTTCCTCGTCATGCCCTTTGGGCTGACGAACGCCCCTGCGACCTTCCAGTCCCTGATGAACAAGGTCTTCCGACCTTATTTACGGAGGTTCGTTTTGGTCTTTTTTGATGATATCCTGGTCTACAGCGCATCACTACAGGATCATTTGGGCCATCTGGAGATAGTGATGCGGGAGTTGGAGGGCCATCAGCTGCAGGCCAACCGGAAGAAGTGTCTATTCGGACAGGCGCAGGTGGAGTACCTGGGGCACATTGTGTCGGCGGAGGGAGTGGCCGCCGATCGATCGAAGATTTCGGCCATGTTGGATTGGCCCCAGCCTAGGACACTACGGGCCTTGAGGGGGTTTCTGGGGCTTACAGGGTATTACAGGCGGTTCGTGAAGGGGTACGGCACATTGGCGTGGCCCCTAACGGAGCAGCTGAAGAAGGATAATTTTTGCTGGGGAGAGGAGGCGACGAGGGCGTTCCAGGCCCTCAAGGAGGCGATGACGACGGTACCGGTGCTGGCGCTCCCAGATTTTGAGAAGAAATTCATCGTGGAGTCAGATGCTTCGGGGTTCGGTTTGGGGGCCGTACTGATGCAGGAGCAGAGGCCGGTCGCTTACTTCAGCCAGGTCTTATCCACCAGAGCCCGGCTGAAGTCAGTCTACGAGCGAGAGTTGATGGCAATTGTGCTGTCGGTTCAGAAGTGGAGACCCTACTTACTGGGGAGGGAGTTTGTGGTACGGACAGACCAGCGGAGTCTAAAGTACCTCTTGGAGCAGCGCATGGTGGCAGAGGAGCACCAGAGATGGTTGTCCAAGTTGAGCGGGTACAAATTTGAGATCCATTACAAACCCGGCTCGGACAACAAGGCGGCAGATGCGCTCTCCCGACGAGATGAGGGGGTGCAGGTGGTGGCTTTGTCTATTCCGTTGATGTTGAGGAGCGACACCCTGCTAGCAGAGATTGAGGCAGATGAGGAGCTACGGCGAATCCGGGAGGCGATTGTTGGGGGGTCTACAGACTTTCCGGGGTACACATTGGAGGGGGGACTGCTCCTGTACCGGAGGCGGCTAGTGATTCCTCGGACTTCGGGTCACATTCCGGCACTCTTCCATGAGTTCCACAGCAGCGCCGTAGGTGGGCACTCGGGAGGTTACCAGACGTATCAGAGGATGGCCCGGGAGCTTTACTGGCCGGGCATGAGGAAGGACATTGCGAGGCTGGTCGCGGAGTGCGATATATGTCAGCGCCACAAGTATCAGGCGACATCTCCAGCCGGTCTTCTACAGCCCTTGGAGTTACCAGAGAGGATATGGGAGGACATCTCGATGGATTTCGTGGAGGGACTGCCACGATCCGAGGGCTATACTACTATATTTGTTGTGGTTGACCGCCTCAGCAAATACGGTCATTTCATTCCACTCCGCCACCCATTTACAGCAGCATCGGTAGCAGTAGCTTTTCTGAAGGAGGTGGTCAGGCTGCATGGGTACCCCCGCTCTATTGTGTCCGACAGAGATAAAGTCTTTCTGAGCACTTTTTGGAAGGAGATGTTCCGTCTGCAGGGTACAGCACTTCGACGGAGCACGGCATACCACCCCCAGACGGATGGCCAGACGGAGGTCCTCAACCGCAGTGTAGAGACGTACCTGCGGTGCTTTGCGTCAGAGACTCCTAGGAAGTGGGCCGGGTGGTTGATGTGGGCTGAGTATTGGTACAACACCTCGTACCACTCAGCGGCGAGGATGACACCGTTTCAGATCGTCTATGGCAGGGATCCGCCCCATTTAGTGCATTACAGTAGGGGATCCACCCCGGTGTCAGGATTGGAGCAGCAGCTAGAGGATCGAGATCGAGTCCTGGAAGAGTTGAAGCGTCACCTACTGCGCGCGCAGCAGATCATGAAGAAGAAGGCAGATGCACATCGCAGGGAGGTGGAGTTTGATGTAGGGGAACGCGTCTATCTGAAGCTTCGACCATACCGACAGCGTTCTATGGCTCACCGGCGCAACGAGAAGCTAGCGGCAAGGTACTATGGGCCGTATGAGATTGAGGCCAGGATCGGCAAGGTGGCGTATCGACTGAAGCTGCCTCCTACTACCCGCATTCACCCGGTTTTCCACGTCTCACAGTTGCGCCGCGCTATTGGAGATCATGAGGCAACGTCTACTTTACCCCCGACTCTCACAGTTGACATGGAGGTACTTCTTGCACCCGAGGAGGTCACAGGCATTCGTACGGGAGCATCGGGAGCACGGGAAGTCCTTATTCGTTGGTCGGGATTACCGGAGTTCGAGGCCACATGGGAGTTATATGATCACATCTTGGAGCAGTACCCAGATTTCCACCTTGAGGACAAGGTGAAACTCCTGGGGGGAGTAGTGATACGCTTATCACCTACGAGAGGAGGCGCAAGAAGACTAAGGAGTAATTGCTGGGCGTACCGAAGGTTTGGGGATAAAATTACTTTAGGCACCATTAGTGGGTCTTAATTGCTGTACGCACCATGCCTCATCATTATATAAGTGAGGGCGTGGGCTAGGGTTAGGGTATCGAATTTGTGAGCCGTCATTTGACATTTCCTAGAGTTCTCCGAGGAGATCTAGAAGAGAGTTTAGGCTTTTCCCTTAGCAAAAGCTAGGAGAGGGGCCAACTCTCCAAAAATTGGCTATTTATCTTGTAACCCTATTCCCCAAATTCCAATAAAAATCCCCAAACCTCTTCTACAAACCCTAGTCCGCATCAGTGTATTGGCTATCATATGAGGAAAATGACGGTAAAAAAATCCACTCAACATGTATCTTGGATGATTTGCACTTCATTTTGATCTTCATGTTCTAAAGCCTAAAATTATCAAAGACCTAGTAAACCTCTTTGCTCGATGATTTATAGACTAGAAATTGTTTAGACTATTATATATTTAGACTTGACTAGAAATATATTTACTTTGTCAAGTCTGAAAATATCTTAATGACAGAAGCTTCTCCATAAAACATGAGACATGGAAATATCTTCTAACAAGAATAATCATGATGTATAAAATTACACAAGAATTATCACATAAGAAATGTCAAGAATGTCGTGTCACCTTCCCATTGGCACCACATACCACTGTATCATCCAAAGACGCCACATCATCTTTACATTATAAATGCCACAACAGCATCACATCGTCGCCATGTCATCAGAAACACCGCATCATTACCATATCATGCCATGTCATCAGAAACATCATCTTCCAAGTAAGCACCACGTGTGTGATATGACTAGAAATATTTTTATCGCACTTTAGACTAGAAACTTTGTCAGGAATTTTTGAAGTCTAGAAGCTCTTCTAAGAAGCTTTGAAAATTCTTTTATTAATCTTGCAACCTAGAAGATTCTTGATTAGGCTTGAAAACATAAAAATATCCTAAAGCTAAAAGCTTCTCTCATTATAGTGATATATATAAATATCGTCATTAAGCCTTTAACCCTGAAAGCTTCTTTATGAAACTTGAACCCTTGAGGCTTCTTCAATAAGCTTTAGAAATCTGGAAAATTCTTTGGGAACCTAGACGCTTTTCTTAGAAAGCTTTGAGAATCTAGAAACCTCTTCTAAAAGCTCTACCATTAAGCTTTTGTTGGCCTATTCAATTACTTAGGGATGAAGAAAGGATTTTAATTATTTTTACTATTTATTTTCAAACGGGTTCAATAGTTAAGGATAATTACTTAATCTTATGCTAACTAGTTAACCGTTAATATACTATCATTATTATATTTTATTGATGATGTTTGATTCATTGGGTATGACAAGTTTTATCGTTGCTATTGTCATGAACAAAGCAAACACTACCAAAGATCATTGGTGATAAGGGAAATGTTTCACTTTGAATGAGCACAGAATATGGAATTTGATTGTTGACCTTTAATGCATATGATTGATATGATAGCATGTTGTGAGCACTACATCTTTCTTAAAATTATTTGAGAAGATTCATGTGGATTAACAAAGTTCATTGAATCTCAAGTAAATATTGGTTCTTATGTTCAGTTTTATCGTTGCTATTGTCATGAACAAAGCAAACACTACCAAAGATCATTGGTGATAAGGGAAATGTTTCACTTTTAATGAGCACAGAATATGGAATTTGATTGTTGACAGTTTAATGCATATGATTGATATGATAGCATGTTGTGAGCACCACATCTTTCTTAAAAATATTTGAGAAGATTCATCTGGATTAACAAAGTTCATAGTATCTCCAAGTAAATATTGGTTCTTATGTTCAGCTACATCATTTTGTTGTGGTATGTACAGATAAAAAATTTGATGAACTATTTTGGAAGCAGACAAGAAATCATTAAAAGATGGATTAAAGAAATTTTTGTGCTATCAATTCTTAAAGTACAAATGGAAACATCTAATTGATTCTTTGTTTCGGCATAAAAAGTTTAAAAACAAAAAGAACTCTTGGGTAATTTTTCATTAGACATAACTGGGTTACACGAGAAAGATCTATAAAGATAATAGAAAATCTAAAATCGAATTTGAAATTAACTAGACAGACCTCAAACAGTTGCATGTACTAACTCAAGGATTATCGACTCTTTTTTATTTCTAAAGGTAATGCATCCATAGATGATTTTGTTGCGGCCGGTATTTAGGAAGAGGGGCATTTGGGTAAAATGACTTTTGGAGGGTGTTTGGCTATTTAAGGGGGTTGAGCCGGCCCTAATTCGGATGCGAAAATTGAGAGAGTATTTTATTTTATCCCTTAGATTAATTGTATTAGGATTTCGGCTTTTCCCCCTAGGTTAAGAATTGTCTTCTAGTTATTAGTTAGCGAGTAGATTATTGTATTAGGGTTCCCTTTTAATTGTGAGATCTGAAATTGCAATAAAAATCCCATTTTTATCTTCAAATCCCTAGTGGATCGCATCAAATTGGTATCGGAGCGGTTGATACATGGCGAACACGCGAGCAACGGAGCGGATTGAAGTCTTGGAAGGGAAGGTTGAGAGGATTGAAGCCCAAATCAGTAAGGGTTTCATCGATCTAAGGAAAGAAGATGCGGAGATGGCCGCGGAGATCCGGAAGGAGATGAAGGAAAATCAAGAGAAGACGGAGGCCAAGATGAAAGAGATGAAGGAGATGACAGAGGGGAAATTTACGGAATTGACGGAAGCCATAGCGGCCTTGACCGCTCATCTCATCCCAAAGGCGGATCCAAGCAAAAAGGAGCCACCTTTGGCGAAGGAAAAAGGTAAAAAGGCAATTTTTTTTGAAGAACATCCGGGTTTTGACGACGAAGGAGGCTTTGACCAAGAAGACAACGCGTGGGGGACCCACCAAGACCACGCACCGCCGCGCCGTGAAGATCAAGTGGTCGGGGGAGGTTTTCCAATTCAGCGGCACCCCCCGACCACCCCGGCTTGGCCGCCGGCCCCCCAAAATGTTCCTGGGGGGTCGGCGAACCCCAGCGGGGGCGGTAGAGGGCCGCCAGGGGCCTGGGAGGGGCGGGCGACCCTGCCGCCCCCCCTGGCAGCCTCGGCGGGTTATTCCGCCGCCGCCTGGGGCCCGCCGGCCCAATTCCAGGGCCGGCCGGCCCAGGCGGCGACCTGGGGGGCCTCGGCCGACCCCCAGGGGGGGACCCGAGGCCCACCGGATCTCTGGGGGGGCCCAGCGACCCCCCAGGAGGCCCGACAGCCTTTCTCGACGACTTTTCGACCTCCGGGAGGCCCGCCCGAGGTCCGTGGAGCTCAGTTTGGGGGTTTACAGCCCTATGGAGGACCTGGCGGAGGATTTCAGCAGAACGGAGGCCACCAGCAGATCACAGGGGGGCCACCGACTCAGCCCCCACCCTTTGGGGGGGTTACGGGAGACTGGAGAGCGCACCAGGACCCCCCAGGAGGCCACCAGGCGGAGTTTGGGCACCCTCTGGGAGACTGGCAGGGACATGGAGCAGGGGGAGGCCACCGTGAGCGGGCTGAGGCTTATTTTCCAGACATGAGACAGGGATACCAGCCCGGTGGAGGTTTCCAGCCGCATGAGAGAGGTGGATTCGCTGGCGAGAGGCGTCTGAGGAAGCTGGAGGTGCCTGTTTTTGAGGGAGGCGACCCAGACGACTGGCTGTACCGGGTGGAGAGGTACTTGGAGGTGTCCGATGTCCCAGGGGAGGATTGGCTACGGGCGATAGGGGTTTGCCTGGAGGGAGAGGCTTTGGGCTGGTTCCGTTGGACCGATCAGCAGCGGCCTTTTCAGACCTGGGCTGAGTTTACGACGCTCTTGACGGAGCGATTTGGAGGAGGTCCGGCTGGCGGCGTGTTCGAGAGACTGTACTCGCTGAAGCAGGAGGGGAGCGTGGGAGATTACATCAAGAAGTTTGAGTCGCTCTGCCACCGAGTTCGGGGAGTCTCTGAGGAGTCTCTGGAGGGCTGTTTCATGAAGGGGCTGAAGCTCACGGTGCGGTCGGGGCTGAGACAGTTTGAGCCCGTTGGTCTGCGCGTGATGATGACGCGGGCCAGGAAGGTGGAGGATCACCAGGAGACAGAGCGGAGAGCCCGCGGGACGTGGGGAGGCTCTACCTTTCGAGGGCCGGATCCTGGAGGAGGACAAAAGGGGGCCGCAGGAGGGGCAACACCCACTGACGGCTCAGTGGTTACCAAGGAGAAGGGGATGGAACTACGACCTGGGGGACAGACACGAAGAATGACCGAGGCAGAGATTCGAGACAAACGGACCAAGGGCATGTGTTTCAAATGCGACGAGAAGTTTACTCCTGGACACCGGTGCGGGAATCGTACTCTTCAGATCCTGATAGTGAATGACGAAGAAGAGGGAGAAGAGAGTGTGATAATGTTGGAAGCTGGCGTGGACGATGATCAGGAGCACCTGCACGTGGAGTAGCGGAACATACCCTTCACGCACCACCTTGAGGACAAGGTGGTTTTTCCGGGGCGGAGTAGTGTTGCGGCCGGTATTTGGGAAGAGGGGCATTTGGGTAAAATGACTTTTGGAGGGTGTTTGGCTATTTAAGGGGGTTGAGCCGGCCCTAATTCGGATGCGAAAATTGAGAGAGTATTTTATTTTATCCCTTAGATTAATTGTATTAGGATTTCGGCTTTTCCCCCTAGGTTAAGAATTGTCTTCTAGTTATTAGTTAGCGAGTAGATTATTGTATTAGGGTTCCCTTTTAATTGTGAGATCTAAAATTGCAATAAAAATCCCATTTTTATCTTCAAATCCCTAGTGGATCGCATCAGATTTCCCAATTAGCATGATTCACAATGGATGTCCATCTCATTGCCCAAAGTCTCCCTTTCAGCCTTCTTGAACATGACTTCCTTTACAACTACCTTATCCTCCAAAATCATCAAGATTAAGCTTCTTGTCTAACTGCAACAAAGTATCCATGTTGGATGGCTAAAGTTGATTGTTCATGTGATGGCTAAATCTTAACCAATTGTATTTAGTACCTATGCAGTTTTTGAGCTATCATGATAGCATCTGATGTGATATCGTATCCATGTAAGTTACTATTTTGATATGTATGCATTAACTGTATGACTTAGATGTTACATATTTTGGGAGAGCCAACACATACACATTTAAATTTGAAGGAAAGAAAATTGTTTAGGCTTATTGCAGACCTAATAGCATAATTAAAAGTCAAAAGGATGGGTTAATCAATAATAAATTACTAACTCAAATATCGCATCATATGAATCTCAATTCCTTAAAGTTAGACTTTGACCTTATTCCTAGTGTATTCATGAGCATTTTGCATATGATTTGAGCGTTTTGCATCTCGAGACTTATGAAATTCTTGCACTTAACAATGATACGCATAAGTCTGCTTCAGAACTAATAAGACTTTACAAGAATTTACAGTATTGATGATGAGATGATTAAAATTTGTCCAGAGAGATTCGTCCAAGAACCAATGAGGAGGCTTTGCATGCATTATACAGATTCTCGACTAGGTTTATTGAGTGATAATTTTGATGTGAATGAGTTGAGTATTTCACAGAAGCTTAAATACTGTTATTCATCCGCACCTTTCATTATTTACTCTTCACATGTGTCACCATGAAGCTGTTCGTGATTTCTACACGATTATGATATTTCTATTGTTATTCACAATGTGGTGAAGTTTTCAAGCTGGGAAAGATGATAGAGAACAAATTTAAAATTGGAGATAGCAGTTTTCTATATTTTATTTTATTTTAGATTTTATATTTGAGAAAATGATAGAGTTTGAGTCCTGTAAGTCTTTCATTTATTTTGAGTCTTTGGTTATTTTATTTAGGATAGAGTTTTAGTTATTTTGAGTCTTTTATTTATTTATATTGTTTTATTTATGTTAGAGTTTTTAGTCTCATATTGGATGTGATTTTTGAGTCACGTTGTGAGCATGTACAAAGTTCACAAACTTATTTACTTTTATAGAATGAGAAATAGAGATTTTGATTTAAACTTTCAGTTTCTCCATAAATATTTAATCTTTTGTATTGGTGTGTGTGAGTGTGCTTGATTACCTGGACAAGAGCAAGAGGTCAAAAAATCTTCGCATTCGAAACGTGCGAGTTAATGATCGTAAGATCTCTGAGGTGCGAGGCCCGAAATGTTATTAAATCATTAATTTTCTTCTTCACCAAATCCCCACCACATTCATTCCCGCTTCCGTACTGTGTCACCCCTAATAGTCTCGCTCCCTATATCACACTCCCCGCAGAACTATGAGACTCTTCTAGGATACACTTGAGGAAGTGATGTGTTTATGGCAAAGAATTAACAATAGAATTGCAAATCACTAGTGGTTGTGTTGGAGCATACTCCATTGGCAAGCTACCTAAGAAAGTCAACATTTTTGCTGCAGTCGTGATGGAAATAACACCTTCATCTCATCATAACCTTGTTGAAATTGACTTATTGTTGAGACAATGTCTGTATCCCTTTCTTACAGTGAAACATCTCCTGAATAACATCAGATGCTCAGTTCAAATTATTCTTCCCAGAATATGACTCTTCGAGATACTTCCAAAACTTATTTACTGTGAAGTGTGAAGTACTAAATTCTGGATTTCTTTATTTTGTACAGAACCTGACTAAATATCATGGATCATATTATTCACATACATATGTTTTGGGACGAGGATCTTCAATATGGGTGCATTTTCTTTCCTTTCCTAATCAGATAAATCTATATAATCTTTCATTGCGGGTCATTTTCCTCATATGACATTCTATCAATAATCTAACGAACAATAAAAACTGAAATTACAAATTTTGACTCAGACTTCTACTCAGCAATCTATGACAAGCTAAAAACAGAAATCAATATCCTTTCAAATAACTCAAAGCAAATTGGTACTCGTTCTCCAAGTCCATAAACAATCCCATTCAGAACCAAACTCAACAAAGAGAACCAAATCAAAAGATTTTTTTTTCTTTTTCTTTTTTTCCAATTCTTTTGGGTGTTGCTATTGTTGCAGTGATCCAATTAGACCAGCCTAATCTGATTGACAAAAAAGAAGCAGATGAATAGAAGACGGTGCTGAAGATGATGATGAAGCGAAGAAGAAGCTGTCGAGAAGATGACTTTGGAGAAGGTTTTGAGAAGAATATGAGGTGACACTTTCTGGGTCAACACGAGTGAGGCGATGCTCATTGGGGTCAATGTACGTGGAGGCGGTGTTCTCTTCTACTGATCTGCATGGAGGCAATGCTTGAGGGGCTATGAGGTGACTAAGGATTAGTGTTTGGAGGTTGAAGAAGACAGTGAATTGTGGTTTGATTTGGGTTTAGATTGGGTTCTGTTGGGGTTTAGGTTTGAGTTTTGAGTTTTGGGGTTAGATTGTTAATAGGATTAATCTAGGTTTTAGATTTGGCTTTAGAAGAGTAAAAAATCGGAGATCATAACACCATGGATCGGTGCTCCGATACCATGATAAAATAGAAAATAGGATGCACCTCAAACTGGGGTATCGGTGCTATATATAGTTGAATATAATATGAGCACAACTCTTATTATGATTCCTACTTAAGCTCTAGTTACTACAATCTAATTATAACATTTTTCCAACTCTACACGAGTTGTACATCTACATATTGCTTAGCGACTAGGATTGAATTTGGAGTATATTGTATGAGATACAGAATTTAACAAAGCTAAAGATAACGTTGATATGGTAAAAAGGCAACGATGGTCAGGATCACACCTGGTGTCACGCAGACAAAAATGGGTGCATCCTATGTACATTTGTTACTAGTATGGGTTTAGTTTTTCAATACACCATTATGTCTTCTGCTTCATCTTATAAAACAACTGATCGTAATTATACTGCTAGTAAGGGGAAAGCATGGCATTCTATGTTGTTCCACATGATAGCACGCTCGCACATGGTTTAACTGTGATCTACGATTGTTTGCAGATCCCAAAGTTGCCTGATATAGACCCTCTCCTCCAGAAAAGTGCATCCCTTGCATCTGGTGTCATGGACCGTGCACCAATAAGTGAGCTTGCTGGATGAAGAACATTCGCCCTGCTGTAGTTTGAGCCATATGTGCTGGATGTAACTCTGTGTGTGTAGCGTGTGGTGGTACGTTATTGCGGATACAATGTTACTGGCAATATACAATCTGAAACTCTGCTGGCCATGACGAGCGAGGATTTCTACGTAAATTATGTTGGATCGATAGCAATGGCAGCAATGGAGGATTCCCCACGCGGAGGTAGAAGCTCGAAAGCAAAGCGGTCATGTGGTTCTAATTCCTAACCTACAATTCAGAGAAAAAAAAACTCAACTCCGTGTATATATTAATATTGCACTTGTATATATGTTGATAATGAGAACAAGACTCAAAATACCACTTTCTTGATGGATTGATGGGCCTAATTTCCCATGATTTCCCTTTATCTTCCTGATATGGATAATATTATTATTGTTGGTCTTAATTGTCCACTATGTTGAGATATAACCTCGTTCGACATCTGTTTACCATCTTGTACTTGTTGAATTCGTCTATTCATAACACGTGATCAGTGTTAACACACTGTGTATCCATTTCCATCGTTATGCATAATGTATGGCGTATGGATAGATAAAGCTAGGGGTTTTAAGTATCTTCTTTTTGACTTTCAATGTAATTTTTTTCTTTTGAGCAATTTATTGGGGTTCTGTTGCACATGCCAGGCTCGTTGAGGAATTCGATCTTCCTTGGGCCGACTCTTAGCGTCAACAATCATATTCCTGATGCCTAGTATTATAGCGATTTTTGTAATGCCCTGATAGCTACTACACAAGTACTAGAGGGGGGTGAATAGTACTTTAAAATAATCAAGAGTATAATTCCTAATTATCTTGCAAACTCAATCAACAATGCGGAAATGAAAATTGACAACAATAAAAGACAATCGCAAACAAACATAACGGGTTCGGATCCACCCAAGTCTCCCCGATTTGTTCCCGGTGATCATACGTCCCAAACACCCGGATCCCTTCCGGCTACTTGAGTTAGAAACCTCTAACTCAAATTTGCACTATGAAATTCCTGTAGAAAACCTCTACAAGATCAAATCATACACAAATGAAAATGTAACTCCCACAAACCGGGATCACACACAACTCTCACAACCGAGAGTAAAACTTGCAATATCAAAGTAAATGAAATAAGAAATGCTTACCAACAAAATCTTATGCCTTGAGTAAACTTACGATTTTAGGGCAAAGAGGATTTTGGAGGAGAAGAATGCACCAAACCCTAGCTCCAAGAAGTTGAACAGCAATAGAAGCTTAGGGTGGAGTTGGTGACCTTGAATCAAGCTCTTGGCTTGAATGACTCACAATCAATGAGAATCTCTCTTGAGGAATAAGAGTGATGAGAGATTCTTGGGAGAGATGAAGGCTTGGAAAATGAGAATAAATGCTTCTCTTTGATTCTCTAAAATGCAATTAATATCAGCCTTGAATGCTATGAAGAAGCATCTCAAGATTATATAGGATAGAGAGGAGAGAGAGGAAAAAATCGTGCATTTAATGCTCCAACAGATCTATTTCTGAAGCAGTCTAATCTGTCTAAGAAGGATCACTGACCGACTAGATTTGAAACTAGTCAGTCGGTGATTCAACTTGCACCGACTAAAAGGTTCACAGCCAATAAAGTGAATTCAAGGAGTTAGAACTAGTCGATCTAAGAAGACTTGCCAACCGACTAGTTTGGCAACTAGTCGGTCGGTGAGTGTTCTTTGACCGATTAAGAGTTGAAATACAATAGGTTGAACTCAAAAAGAGCTAGTCGGTCTGAGAACAAATTCCAACCGACTAGTTTCAAACTAGTCGATCGACAGTTGTTCTTTGACCGACTAACTGTAAACAGTAGCTCAGGCTGAGAAATGAAAAGACATAACTAGTCGGTATAAGAAGGATTCCTAACCGACTAGTTTGACAACTAGTCGAACCGTCTTCAAAGCTTCAATCCGAATCTCTTGACTTCAATAATGCTCCTTTAGCTTCAACGAAGCTTCAAGCACACGATCACGCGCTTTGAGAAGTCTTGAGACGTCGCTTTTGATATACGTAGGATTTTGGCGACGATCTCCATAACTGCGCTCACAAAGAGTTAGTTCACGATATTTATGTTTGTTCATCATCAAACCCAAATCCGAGGAATCAATACTCAACAATTCTTACATGGTAGTGCAAAATTTTTGTTGGTACAAAATTTCAATATCCATGATTCTTATAGTTTGATATCAATATAACAATCGGGTAAGATTTTCTTTGGTTATCTTAAATTTTCACGGTACAAATTGCAGCTGACAGTGGTCCTTTGAAGCTCCCTTAAATCTTTAAATTTGTAATTTCTGTTCGATTATAGGTTATCCCAATTCAATTCCTCTACCGAGTTGTTTGATGTTTCAGCCAAAGGTTTGTGTGGGTGGGTGCATCTAGTTGCACTTCAACTTTTCCTAAACACACCATACTTCAAAGTGCAATTCAGCTTATTTTAAGAATTGTTGAACACACCGCGGTTATTTCAAAATAATTCCAGTTTTAACCCTTTCCTTTTCATGGAACCAAAACATTTCAATATTGATGTTGTCTAGACTAGATGGGATGATCATCTGCTACAAGCCCGGTTGCGAGTCCAACGTTATTGAGTGGCATGAGATTGACTAGATTGGATGATCATTCTTTGGTTCTTCGTGTTTCTAATTATTCGGCTATTCTTAAATTATATTTGCTAAATTGGTCCTTTATACACATCAAAGTTAGTTTCGGAGAGCTAAATTGTAGCATTTGATGGTACATTTCTTTTTAAATATTTCTTTTGGGATGGAATCCGATGCAATAAAAAATGTTGCAAGCAAAACCGTGTTGATTTTGATGAGCACCGGCATAGTCCATTAGATAGATAGAAGGCATCAATGCCACGCTTTCATCATCTAGTTAATGACTTGATATCAAATTTGCTTATTTGTTTAGGGCCTGTTCTTTTGTGTTTAAATGATTGTGAAAGTGGAAAATTCCACTATTCCTCCCACTATTCACTCATTCTCATCCTCACTTTCACTCGTTATGTTCTTTTGTGTTGGCTTCTTTGACTGTGAAAGTTGCTGACGTAGTCACAAAACACACACAATAAAGTTGTGTAGGACCCACAAAAAATTCCAACATCCACATTCACAATCCACTTTCACTCAAAAAACACTACTCACTTTCACCAACACTATTCACAACTTCAACCAACCCAAATTTAAACACAAAAGAACAGGCCCCTAGTGTCCATGGTCCTGTCAAAATGGAAGTATGTAGCTTAGCCCGATGAGCCAATGTTTAGGTTTATTTGAGCAGGCTGTCTAGGCTTGAGGCTAACCCGGAAGCCCGGACATTCTGCCTATACACGTTATAGGCATGTAATTCCCTCTATGGGAGTTGCTTCGCGCACCCACCGTTTTACTCACGCGCACAACCACTTATTTACAAGTTTGCCATTCCTATAATGTACCACTTATTCCTCTTTTGCTCTTGTTTGCCCTCTCGGTGCCCTCGCCTCCCGCCGACGATGACGAGGACTCTGACGACGATTTACTATGATTTGGAATGGTCAGTGGGGAAGATGTATATATGTGTTGGGAGGTCGCAAGAAGGGGAGTGGGCTGGGGAGGTTGGCGAAGAGGACGGCGCCAAGGAGGTTGGTGGGGGTGGGGTGGGGGAAGAGGAAGAGGTGGCTGGGGAGGTCAAATGAGTGGGCAATGGAAGAGTGAGGGTGACTATGGAGGGCGGATGGGGAGGGGGGCTGGGGAGGCCGCATGAGGGTGCAACGAAGTGGGCGGGGGAAGAGGGAGAGGGTGGGTTGGGGATGGCTGATGATGGTGAGGTGGGACTGGGGAGGTTGGAGGGGGGCGGAGTCGCCGGCCGCCGCCGTTTGGCCTTTTTACTCACCGCGCAACCTAGTTGAATTTTCGGGAACAAATAAGTGGTTGTGCGCAATGAGTAATTTCAATGGCAAACTTGTAAATAAGTAGTATGTGCGCATGAGTAATTGAAAATTTGTAAATATGTTGTTGTGCGCATGAGTAAAACGGTTGGTTCGTGATGCAATTCCCTTTACTTATTCTCGTCCAACCCGGCTTGCGAGGGGTTCGATATTATATTTGGTTCTACTAACAACGATCTTTATCAAGGCTTCCCCAAGTTGATGCATGATAAATTCGAGCTGAGCCATATGGAAGAATTAAATTTCTTGTTAGGTTCACAAGTCAAGCTATCAAAGGAAGGAACGTTCATCTACCAAACAAAGCAAATGAATTACTCAAAAGGTTGAGGATGGAGAACTCAACCAGGAAGGACGCACACATCTCAACTTCAACTTCCTTTGACAAGGATGACAAAGGTAAAAGTGTATATCAAAAAACTGTATTGAGTTATGATCGGATCTTTACTTTACCTTACTGTAAGTAGACCTAATATAATGTTTAGTGTATGTGCATGTACTAGATTTCAGTCAGATCCTAAGGAATCTGACATCAGAGTAGTAAAACATTTACTTCTGTATCTTAAATCCACTTCAGATTTTTGGCTTATTTTGTCCTAAAGAAAGCACATTTGATTTAGTGGCGTACATTGATTCTGCCTTTGCTGGTTGCAAAACCACAAGTAAAAGCACAAATAGAACGCGTCATTTTCTTGGACATTCAATTGGCTCGTGGTTTAGCAAAAAGCAGAACTCAGTGTCATTATCCACTAATGATGCGGAATACATTGTTGCATGCCTTGCATGTGCTCAGGTCGTGTGGATAAGACAAGTCTTAAACAATTTTGGAATTAAGTGTCATACGCTTATAATTTACCATGATAACAAAAGTGCTTTTGACTTGACGAAAAATCATGTTTTACTTCCTATGACTAAACATATATACATTAGACATAGATTTATTGATAATTATTGCCCTAAGAAGAAAGTAGAAGTAAGATATATTCATATTGAACACCAAGCATAGACACTTTCATTAAATTGCAAAAGAATCTTGGGATTGTTAGTGAGCATGAGCTTTAAATGACTATTTTTTTCTTACAACTATTTGTTATTGATCACACTCCTATTGCTTTTTGATAATGTCAAACAGAAAGATATATATGTGTGTTAGGTGGTTTGACTCGGAAGGACGCGCAAGTGCACGCCTTCCACTCCCAAGCGTAGAATTGTCAATGCAATAAAATATAACCGGTGAGTACCGGGTCGGATCACAGGGACAAGTCGTTCTATATTCACAAGTTTTGATCGATAACGAAAAATAAAGTGTGATTCAACCACCTCAATTACGGTGATGGAAGTGTGGGTAAAAGTGTGGAATGAAATCTACAATTCTAACCTACGCACTAGGGGGTGGAGAGACGAATCGGCAAGCAACGAGGAGGACCCATGTGGCGTGTGTGAATGAGGCCGTGGGCTTGGGAATTCATCCCAAATATAACTCAATTGATCTCCCGGCAAAGGAAGCTCAATCGGAAAATACGGCATTTCATCGAACGTGTGGGGTGCAATAAATAATGAATGAAGCTCATATGAGTAATAATCAATTAAGCACATTAGAGAGGGTCCGCTAGGATTATCCTCTTCTTGGATTTCCCCTTAGGGTTCCAATAAACAAACCTACTCAAAGCTTCATCCACAAATTAGAAAGTGAAAATGTGCTAGGGATACAATTCTCAACCCAACAACAGCAATCAATCAACACAACCACACAAGCAATCACACTGCTCCATCATACCAAATAAGATGAGATTTATAAATAAATTCATCACAAATTCATTACAAAAAGAGAAGTGCAAAATACAAAGGGGGAGATGAAGAATTTCACCCAAGATCTCCCCAAACGAGCCTTCCCTTCCACATTAGCACCTCTACCAAGCTTCTCCACCATCCATGGCCTCCAAGCTCCACCCCTAGACCTTTGGGGAAGAAGAACCCCCAAGAACCCTAAAAATCGCCCAAAAAACACCAAGAAACCGAGGGCTGCCACTGCTGCCGAATTAGCCTAAAAAATAACACAACAGGGCGTTGCAGGTCGGGTCCAAAAGCAATCGCCCCCCCCCCCCCACGAAATCAGCCCGCCCCCGCAAATAAATTAAATGCGCGCGCGTTAGGCCAAATCCGCTGGCCGGCCCGCTCGTTTGCGTTTTAATTTTTAAATTTTTTTAACTATCAAACGGCCCGCTCCAAAGGAGCGGGCCACGAGCCCACTGAATTTTTTTTGAAGCGGTCTGGCCGCTGGGCCGGCCCGCTTGTAAATTAAAAACTTTTTTTTTCAAAATCTTACAGTACCGGCCCGCACGGATCTGCGGCCATATTTGCGCTGCGTGGCGCAAATCTGGTTGCACCACGCGGCGCCCCTTTTAAAACTCTTTTCTGGGTTTTAAACCCCCATTTCTCATCCAAATAATTGCAGAAAATACCTAGGAGTCTCATAAAAATCCCAAAAAATTCTGGAAAATCCCCAAGACTCCCAGGACTACCTGAAAAATAGGAGAAGGATAAATTAGTCCAATTGATGAGAAAATTAATATAATGACTATTAAAAATTAATATTGACCTCCCAAAATTCATATAAAATATTCCAATGCTCAAATAATTCCCAAAAAAATGGAGATATGATCAAAATAATGGCAGGAGTATAGGAAAAATAATAAGAAACCAATAAAAACGATAACATCCATATTTTGTGCCAAGAATGAGAATAAGCCCCGAAAATGACATAAAGTGAAAATATACCCAAAAAGAGCAACATTAAGTATAATTCTTAGCACAAAACGGGGATAGTTAGGGGGTATAAATATACACTTTTCATTCCGAATCATTAGGTTAGTTTGTTGACTTTGAACTCGCATATTTATTGTACACTCACATCTTTGATACATGAATGATACATGCTTTATATGTACTTATCTTTAATGAGCATTGATGCATGGGCGTTTAAAAAGTCATTTGCTAACACCATGCTTCGTTACATGGGGAGTACGTATCTTGTCTTTGTAATTTCATCTCTACGTATCACATTGTTTTCCATCATAAAAAAGGGAGAGTATGTTGGTCATTGCATTACTCCAATGTTAGTGTTGATGAAACACAGACAATTAATGTTGCTAATAAGCTTGTTATGAAGATTTGTGAGTGTATGAAATCATGTCAACAAAGTAATGTGATTTATTCAAGCTTGCTAGAATTGTTGATTCAGAGCTATAACTTGATAATGAAGCGTCGACAACCTTGGAGCTCAAATTGAGGCTTGCACACACTTAGATAATGTTTTACACTTCCAATATCATTTTGAAAAGAATTAGATTGATTTTAGTACTCTTTTAAGATATTTTTCCATATATCTGAAAAGGGGTCGACTATCATTTGTATATGATTCGACTACCTGCTATTGAAAAATATTGGGTATGCACTGTCCCTGCAAATAGTCAACCACAATAGGTTTGGTAGTCGACTATAGTTTTTTCGGGAGTCTACTATCATTTGTATATGAGTCGACTATTTTTGCCCTACGGACCAATTCAACACATGGCCGCAATTTACGGAGAGATGACGATTTAGCCGTTGGAGGTGTGTTTTTATGAACTGTTTTCAATGGTTTTTATTATTTATGTTGTGATTGATGATGGTATTGAATGAAACTTTTGAGAAAATAATCTAAGTTTTTCAAGCATCTCTAAGCCATCTTTTTAAGCTCTCTCTAAGATTTTCAAGGCAATTATTTTTATTCTTTCAAAAGCTTTTAAGCCATTGTTTTGCCTTGCTAACTTGTGATTCTCTTAAGCTTACACTTGACTCATTTGAGAACACAAATTAGAGTTTCTTTGATCGCTTTGTTCCGAAATTTATTTTCTTTGCGATCAAATGAATTTTTCCATAGCATCACAATACACATCAAGCTTCAATCTGTTAGCTATAAGAATTGGAGCAACAACTCCATCAATAGAAATGTTTGTAAACCCACACAAGGGTGCAGTGGTAAGTGGATTTCGTAGTTGCAATTGTTGGTTGTGAAAAAGCCTGTTGGGTGGGTCCTCTTTTGAGAAGAAGTTAAGTTGTAATTGGAAGACCAATTATTGGAGAAATGGCATTTGTAATTGGTTGGAAGCCCTCAATTAGCGAGTCAAGTTAGTGTATTCATGTTCAAATGAGTTTGTGAACTAGACGTAGCCTAGAGAGGGTGAACCAAGACAAATTCTTATGTGTCCGTGTCGGCTCCTTGTCTCTTTTTCCGTATCTCTTATTACTTGCATCTGTGTTTTATTCCGCCTTTTGAGACTTAGGCATAGCTGGAGTGATTAAGTTTTTAATTAAACATTATTTTTGAAAAACAATAATCACACAATTCTAGTGTTTATTTGCCATCTACATGATCCGCAACATGGAGGTCATCCCATTACAACACACACTCAAAGAGGGAGGAGATGCAATATCTTATAAGGTCAATGAGATCAGCAGAAAGACCCGCATTAGTTAGAGTATCTTAGACAAACTCCCAATTCAGCCAATCTTATGCTTTCTCCAAATCAATCTTAATAGCCATAAGACACTTACCGCTAGTTTTGACTCTCATCGAGTGCGCAATCTTATGGACCATAACAATATTATAGTTAATCAGGCGGGCAGAGAGGAAGCCTGACGGGTAAGGAGAGATCAGTTGATCCATCAATGGCTTGCGGGCGGAGAGTGAGAACTTCCGCGAGCAGCTTATAGGACACATTACAACGGCTAATCGGCCGGAAATGGGACACAATGGACTGAATATGATAAACTGTATAGGGAATGATAGTATTTTAAAAAAAATTGTGGCCCAAGCTAACTGCACCGCACCGCACACAGTGCGGTGCAGTGTCGTTTCGTTTGTTATTTTTGGTAAAATGATCAAATCAAATGCTTAAGATTAGACATCTGATTAAAATTTTTTTCCAAAAAAAAAAAGAAATAGAAGTACCATGTATCGCACTGTATTCGGTACATATAGCAATTCGAAAAGAGACAATCATTAATTGCTGTCAAATCATTCTGTTTCCACATCCATTTCACTTGTATCATCATTGCTTGCAGTCATTCGGTGTATATAGCCTTCGAAAAAATTAGAGGTCTGTGAACCAAACAAAATGGTCTTTTCGCATAGCAATTCCCGAAAAGCGTGGTCCGAGAAGTAGACACGTGGGATCTCACGTGAACACTCCACTATTCAAGTCCACCACCCTTCATTTCTTCTTCCAATGTCGAAGGATTAATTCTGTTACAAAATGTTTGAAAAAGAGAGAAGGAAAATAAAAAACAAAAAGAATGAACGAAAGAAGAAGAAGAAGAAGAAGAATGGCAGTGCTTGAGTTTGGATTCAGAGTTGATTGAGTATCTCATTAGTCTTTCGTTTATCTGAGTACTTCTATTTCTGGGCAATCGTTTCATGTTTCCAAAAAGGGGAGTATATATGGGTCAAAAACAAGGGGGGTTTAGTGAAATTAACCATATATATATGATGGCTGGGTCTGCAAGCTTCAAAATGGAGTGGCCATGGTGAGGCAAGCTCTTGGATGGCCTGCTAAGAATGCAGGCAACCGAGTTTGCAGCCATTCTTGTTGCATGCTAGGGCTTGCAAACGGGTCGGATCCGGATCGGATGATTTAACTCCCAATTGCAAAGGTGGTCTCTCTCTCTCTCTCTCTCTCTCTCTCTCTCTCTCTCGCTCTTTCTCTGACTGTGCGTATGTGTGTATGTGTGTATGTGTAATCGTTGAGATGTTCTCCATTTAGCATTTCTCTATTTGGAATTTACTCTATATTTTGGGGGTTTTCTGTTACAACATATGCATGGGGTTTGAATCTAAGAACAATTGAGAGGCGATGATGATACACCCAAAACCTTGGATTTTTTGACCATTGGGAGTACAAAAATGGCGAGGCAAACTTGGATGGTCTGCTAGCACGCAGGCAACCTTTTTTGCAGCCATATTTTGTTATTCACTGATCAAGGAAATTTGATGAGGAAAAATTAACTCGGGACCGTCGCAAGTCGCACCCAAAGCTAGAATCATACCACTAGACCAAATGTCCCTACAGTGGTTGGTGTACAAATCAATTTAATGTGGAAAATGCAACCCAAAATCAGCACTCTTGAAGTCCAAAATGCCGGGTTGTGAAACCCGGCAATGTCGGATGATTAAATTTGGCATATCTGAGCCTCATCATTCTCAAAACATCCAGCATGCAAGTTAGGGTTGTAAACGGGTCGGAATCGGGTTGGGTCCTTGGCTGACCTTTCTTCGTCCTCTTGCAGGCGACATGGGTAACCTTTGTTCTTCGCCGCTTTGCTTTTTTTATATGCAATTGGCAAAAATAGAACGATGGTGATGATGTTTGATTCTTGCATTATCATTTTAGTAAATTTAGACACTATTTTTCGTCGGTTTTCTCGGATCCCATAAGTAGAAGCATTTTGAGCTACAGAT
Organism: Scilla litardierei; assembly: GCA_030789695.1. Classification (NCBI taxonomy): domain Eukaryota; kingdom Viridiplantae; phylum Streptophyta; class Magnoliopsida; order Asparagales; family Asparagaceae; genus Scilla; species Scilla litardierei. The sequence goes on along the minus strand of CM061134.1, from coordinate 217,768,599 downwards.
AATTTCGAGGCAATGATGATTTTGCCCAAAAATTTCTTCCGATGTCAAGTTGCGGGGCATGACGAGGTACATCGGATGGTCTGCTACAACACAGACAACCAGTTTGCAGCCACCTACCTATATGTTGTTGCAACACAAAATATCCGAGACAAACATATGACGGGCACCGAATTTATATGGGTGTGAAGGGTAATTCTATACACACATCCAATTACTCCAAAGTCCACACACACCCCTTTTATTTACAAGTTTGCTATACGAACATTGTTGGGCAAGCCTGGATGGCCTGTAGAATGCAGGCAACCAGTTTGCAGCCATCTTGCTTGTCAGATGGCTTGTATTTTTTCTCAGGCAACCAGCTTGCAGTCATTCTTTGTTAGTACTTGTTTTTAGAGATTTGTGACATCTATTGTTCATTTTGGCAAAGTTGGATGATTCGATTGGGCAGGTCTGAGCCCCCTCCTCCTCAAAACCAAGCATGCAAGTTAGCACTGTAAATGTGTTGGATCATTACTTGGCTGGCCTATCTTCTTCCTCTTGCAGGTGAAAAGGGTGATATTTCTTCTCTGCTCTATTTTTGTTTATTTATGAGCACTTAGCAAAAATAGGATGATGGTGATGATGTTTGATTCTTGCCTTATTGTTTGAGTAAATTTAGCCACTCTTTTTTTATCTTTTTTTTGGGTTGGGGGGGGGGGAGGGCGGGGGGTTGCTTCTATTCGCACCAACTTTTTGCTAAACATACTACACTTTTAGGCCTACTTTAAACATGTAGTACTATTATGTGCACTAAAAAAATGATAAGCTCACTGCACTTTCTAAGCTCACTGCACCCTATTTTTCTGCCTTTTCTTTGAAAGTGCTAATCTCGCAACACTGTTTTCATGCAAATTCCTATTTTACACTTTCCTCATCCAACTTGTCATCCTTATCCTCCCGCTGTCTACTCTACTGCCTCTCATCCTCTCCGTTCATCATCCTCGTTCTCCACCATCACCTCCGCACTTTCCCGCTACCGCTACCTCCCTCCACCACATCCTCATCACAACAAAGAGAAGCAAAAATAGATTGGGAGAAAAAGTTGTTACTCGGGTCCATGCAGCACAGCATTCAGTATGGATGCTTGAGCTTGTAGGCCCAAGCAACAATTTACACACTCGGGATTGAGAACCTGAACAGAGTGAAAAAATTGATTTTTGTGGTGCTTGGGCCTATATGCCCGAACGCTACATTTGGCATCCAGCCGCGAAACTCCAAGCACTGCCAGTTTTATTGTTCAAATTTGATGTTAATTGATTTTTTAGGTTTAATGTTTGTGAGTTTAATTTTATTTTTGGATTTTTTGGGGTTTAATTAATGGATTCAAATTTGGATTTTTTGGATGTCTTTTAATTTTTTTTTGGGGAGAAGGGGGAAAATGAGGAAGGGCTGAGGAGGAGGGGGAGGAGGAGGGGGAGGAGGCAGCTAGATGTGGAGGAAGAGGCGTTGTAGGAGAGAAAAAAGTGTGTTTAGTGTAGTGATGAAAGGGTCTATAATCTTTCCGATGTATAAAAAAAGGTCTATAAGTATGAAAAATAATGGTAAACTTGTAATTAAAAGTGTAGTGTGCTAATACAAAAGTGTAGTGCAATTAATAGCAATCTTAAAAATGATGACGATGATCTGCCAAACAGTTTCCATATTTTGTGTGTGGATAAAATGGCAAGGCGAGCTTGAATGGCCTGCATACTTGCCGGCAGCCTGCTTGCAGCCATTCTTTGTTAGCACTTGTTATAGAGAGAAATAGATAGATTTGTGACATCTATTTTTAATTTCGGCAATGTCGGATGATTAAATTGGGCATATCTGAGCCGCCGCCGCCTCAAAACATCTAGCATTCAAACTAGGGATGTAAACGGTTCAGATTCGGGTAGGACCCTTTCTTGGCTGGTCTCTCTTCTTCCTCTTGCAGGCTGCAAGGGTGATCTTCTTTCTTCTATGCTCTGCTTTTGTTTATTTATACACACTTAGCAAAAATAGAATGATGGTGATGATGTTTGATTCTTGTACTATTGTTTGAGTAAATTTAGCCGATCCTTTTCTTCAGGTTTTAGGATCCGAAAAGCAGCAGCATTTTGAGCGACATAATTTCGAGGCAATGACGAGTATTCCCAACAATTTCTTCTGATGTCAAGTTGCTCGACATGGGGCGGGGTAATTCTATACACGCACCAGTATTTGCTTTGCACACACCATTTATTTGCAAGCTGGTTGGAGTGAAAGCAACCATCTTGCAGTCATTCTTTGTTAGTAAAGGAGGGAGGGGGGGAGGGAGGGAGGGAGACTTGTGACATCTATTATTAAATTTGGGATGATTAAATTGGGCATATTTGAACCCCCTCAAAACCTCTAGCGTGCAAGCTATGGCTGCAGACAGGTCCAATCTTTGCTTGGCTGCCCTTTCTTCTTCCGCTTGCAGGCTATAAGGGTGATCTTATTTCTTCCCGAATCTGCTTTGCTTTTTGTTTATTTATACACCCATAGCAGAAATAGAATGGTGGTGATGATGTTTGATTCTTGCATTATCATTTGAGTAAATTTACCACCCTTTTCATCGGTTTTATTTGGATTCGGAAAGTAGCAGCATTTTGAGCTACAGATAATTTTGAGGAAATGATGATTTTGCCCAAAAATTTCTTCTGATTTCAAGTTGCTGGACATCGTGAGGCGCATCGGATGGCCTGCTACATTGCACACATCGAGTTACTTTTTAAAGGGGAATTTACTTGGTGTTGTAGCACAATGTACTTGGTAAACTTCTAAAAGATAATTGCAATCTTGTAAATAAATGTAATGTGTTTAGCAAAATGTGTAATGTGACTAGCAGCACTGGCACTCCTGAGCCACTTATAGTTTCGACGCGACAATGATTTTGCCCCAAAATTTCTTCTGATGTCAAGCTGCTGGACATGGCGAGGTGCATTGGATGGTCTGCTACAATGCAGGCAACCAATTTGCAGCCATCTAGCAACTTGTCAAAGAGAATTTATTTGGTGGGACAGTATTGTGGGAAAACTGTGAAAGATGAAGGTAGTTTTTGTGAAAATTAGCCTTATGATGTACACAAAAAAGGGCATCTGGAATGTACTATTTAAATATTCTTGCCGCGTTTTAGTTCGATTTGGAGATCCGAACGGCTCTAATACACTCTTATTGTGGTGTATTCATAAATTTCTGTGGTGCGAATAACAACACTCTTATTTGATTCTTGTGACAATACGGACATGATAGGGCAAGCTCGGATGGCCTGGAGAATGCAGGCAACCAGTTTTGCAGCCATCTAGCTTGATACACACATACTAGTCATAACCCATGCCCGCGGGCACGGTTCATTTAAGATTTCCATCCGTAAAATATTTGTTCCCAAAAAAATTATTTACACATCAAATTAGCATAAAAATATTTAGCGACACTGGCGCCTTTGACACGGAACAACAAATTCAGCGCGGAACAACAAATCCGCATAAAGAAATTTAGCAGGCGTCGGTGTGGGCGCCTTCGGTGAAGTGGAATATTAATTGAGGTGTAGATATCAATTCTCTTGTTTCATTATATATGAATGAATTTTGAGAATCACAGTCATCGTCTAACATCATGCAGGGTTTTGAAATGGACATGAAGATGTTGAGGAAAGAGTGGAATCTTATGGTAGGTGGACCTGCCACCTTGATCGCAGCGGCTCATTTGGTTGGGGTGCAATGGGGTTTTCTCTCTTTTCTGTTTCCCCCCATATATTAAAAGAAATGTTTTCTTATTATTTATCGACTTTGGATTTTTTTTATTGATTACGTTTATATTTCTGATTAAATAGACCAAGGTTTTAGGTTTCGGTTTCGGTCTCGGTATCGCTCTTCCTAAAATTTAGGTTTCGTTATCGGTATCGCCCGTTTCGGTGGTTTCGGACGCAAGTTTCGGTTTCGTTCGTATTGTCATTTTCGATAGTTTTTCTACATATTAATGTATAATACTTTTAATACATTAAAATACATACACCATTTGAATACACGGTTAGCAATATCATATACCAAATACTAATTAAATTTGTATTGCTAAACATGTTATGTGCAGGTTGCATCTTGAGGGCTTCTTCATTTAGCTAAACAAATTACCCTTTTTTATAAGGTTGCATTTCTTGCTTTAAAAAATGGTAAACTTGTAAATAAATGTGTTATATTAGCTAGCAAAATCTGTAGGTGAATAACATAAATAGTATGCAATCAAATTATAAAATTTGAGAAATAATTTACATTTATTTACAACTTCACCATTCCCTTTATTTGAATGGTTAAATGAGTGTCAAACTTGTAAATAAATATACCATGCCCAGCTAAAGTGTAATTTGACAGCAACACTATCCCCCAGCCTTTTAATAAGCTTCACGTGGGCTCCTTTAATTTTTTGATCTCATCTTCCCTATGGAGGAGGCGGCGGGATGGCTTCTTCAATTCTTTCTTTCCTCTTCTCCATGGAGGAGGCGACAGAAGGACTGTGGGAGGGCGGCGGGAGGGCTGCTGGAGGCTGCGGGGTGGCTGGAGGCGGCGGGGTGGCAGCTGGTGGTGGCGGGATGGCTGCAGGTGGCGGCGTCGCGGCGAGATCAACAGGTATGTTCTCTCTCTCTCTCTCCCCCCTCTTTTTCTTGTTCTTCTTTTTTATTTTCTCTTCCTCTTCCTCGTTTTTTCTTGGTCTTCTCCTTCTGTTGTGATTTTTTTTCAATTTTTCCTTCGGTTTCGGTCGGAACGGTGCCGTTCCGGCCGGTTCCGGCCGAAACCGGCCGGAACGGCACCGTTCCGGCCGAAACCGAAACCTGGGGGCTTTTTCGTCTCGGTATAGGCCGGTTCCGAGACGAAACGCCCGATACCTAGAGGTATCGGGCGATACCTCTAACCTTGAAATAGACTCATCTCCTTGTATCAAACTTTTCCAAAAGTGAATTATTCAAACTTTCCTTTAAACTTATTTAATTTATTGTTTATATTTTCAAAATATTCCAAAACTATCATCAACTTCAGCCCAACCGTAATTATTATTAACCAAAAATGTAGCGAATTGCAAGTGAAACACAATGGCTTTTTCGGGGACAACAATGGTTTCCAGGGGAGTCCTTGTCTTTTTTGCCTTAAGCACCGTGCAGTTTACCCTAAAGTCAAAAAGCACAGCCTGGCATTGATCCGCTCTCAATATTGCATTGGACCATTCGATTTTCCCAACAATTTTTTTAAATCCCATCTCAACCTTCTATTCTTCAAGAATAAATCCTATCCACTCTTTATCTTGTCATAGTCAGCCATAGAATTCAAAAGCAGTTGTGTTTTAATAAATAAATAAATAAATATATATATATGGATTCATGTAGATCAGGTGGCACCTGATTTAATAGATCAGGTGCAAGACACAAAAAGGAGGGCCCCATGGAAAGTACACGCCCCACAAGGGACTTGTACTTTTCAACTTTATATATTTTGGCACCTGATCTATGTGCCACCTTTTCTATATTATTCTCATATATATATGGGGAAAAAGGGATCTAGGGTGCCTCCTTAGATTAAATCTAAGGAGGCGTCCCCATTTCCCTCCATTTCCCACAATTTTTTTGAATTTTTTCATGGAATTGTTGTTCACATCATGGATGATCAACATAACAAATTTCAAGGTATTCCAATACTTTTTGAGCCTCCATTTACCACTTACAACTTCAAAGGTCTAAAAACGTGCTGAAAAACCCATGAAGTTGTAAGGGGTAGATGATGGCTCAAAAAGTATTGGAATCTTTTGAAATTTGGTATGTTGATCATCTATGAGGTGAACACCAAACATATGAAAAAAATTTCAAAAACATGTCGGAGATGGAGGGAAATGGGGACGCCTCCTTAGACACCTTAGGATCGTTTTATCCACATATATATGAGAATAATGTGTATCATATGACATGTGAGGCATCTCCTCATATATAAGACCCAAAAAGTGGGGTGGTTCAAGCCCATGTTGGCTTGTACTTGTACCACCACACTTTTTGTGTTTTGGTATATGAGAAGATGCCTCTATTGTCATACGATACGAATTATATATATATAGTAATATTCGGGTGCAAAAAATATGGTGCGAAAGCCCATGCAAAAAACATTTTATCTTTTTAAGAAATTTTTTTGCAAATTTTTTTAATATTTAATCCCTGCAATTATATACTACATGGAAAATAATGGGTGAATCATAGGAAAGATTTGAGCACCGATGTACCCGTTACAAAATTTAACGGTTTCAGAACAAGAGAACTTTTTGTAATATCTTGATCGGAGGCTAAATCATATTATTTTTCAACCATTATTTTTAGTGGTGTATAACAACATAAAGTGACAGAGGAAATTTTTTTGAAAAATAAAAATAAAAACATTTTTGCACGGAAAAATCCGTGCGAAATGTTTGCATTTGAATATTTTCCTATATATATGCGGATGGCTATAAAATTAGCCAATTTTATGACTATTCTAAAACATTGATTTTGCAACCATTGATGCATGAGCAAAACATGTACAAATTGGTTGAAATTTTGTTTGGAGGTAGTTTAGACATGTTACACCACATCCAACGGAACGGATTCACTATTTATGTTGTGTAATTTTAAATTTGACTTGGATGGATCCGCATGTTTGATCCATCCGAATTGATCCGCATGTTTGATCCATCCGAATGGATCCTAGTCAACACACAAACACACACATATGAGAATAATGTGTATCATACGTCATATGAGGGGTGCCTCATATGTCCTCTCACATAAAGGGGGCAAGTACAAGTCCATGTGGGTTGTACTTGTACATGCCCCCTTTATGCGAGAGGGCATATGAGGCACCTCCTCATATGGCGTATGATACCCCATTATATATATATATATATATATATATATATATATATATATATATATATATATATATATATAAAATGCAAGCGGCTAGTTTTGCTGCCATCTTGCTTGTTATAGAGAGAATAACATTTTTAAACATTCTGATGTTCGATTAATTATGCATGTCTGACTGACCCGCCCTTGTAATCATCTAGCATGCAAGCTAGAGCTGGCAATCGGTCAGAGCAGTGGGTGGTATTCTCTATATGAGCTTCTCAGATGTTTGTTTATTTCATTGTTGAAAACGGCTCAATACACTTTCTTCTTTTTTGGGAGCGTTTCTGCTTTTTTGGAGTGTTTTAGCCCTGCTTCAAGATTTTTTGAAAATGTTATATTTAACAAATCATCTTCTTATTATGTTGAATTATTGATATCAATTTTACAAGTCAATAGCATTAATTATAAAAAAGTCAGTAGCATAAATTTCCTTTCATTTCTGACTTTTCCCCCATTGTTTCTCTGTTATGATTTTTGCCTCCTTTTTTCAAGTTTTTTTGTTGGATTGTTTTCCACCTTTTGCTGACTGCGCCCCACTTAAGCATTACGGCAAGGTGCCACCTTTTCTGCAACCGCTTTACAACCATGGTTTATTTATAAATTCTTTGCTATGGTATTGTTATGATGGTGATGATGTTCTGTTCTTTCTTTCTTGTTTTAACAAATCTACAGAAGGTTTGAAGCTACATGTCAGTAAGATTTTGGCAACGTAATTATTTACCTCGTCATGTACATAGATTCATGGGGTTCTTTTATTATCTACAGATACCCTTCTTGGTTGCATTTGGCAAAAAAGTTTTAGAGGTGATGATGATGTGCCAATAGCTGCGATCATTTTTGATGATTAACGGCATTAAAAATGAATGGACTGCTTAGATGCATGCAACCTGCTTGCAAACATTTTTTAAGATGGATTGTTAGAGAGGGAAAAAGTGGCATTGTGACAATTCATTCTTATTTGCTGCATTGTTGGATGATTAAATTGACATATTTGGGCCTTTTGTTCGAGCAACTTTATAAGGTGTCATATGGCAACAAAGTATTAGAGACCCAGATGATGTGCCAGAAACCTTTGATATTTTTTGATCATTAATGTCATTAGAAATGAATGGTGAGGCGAGCCTGGATGGCCTGCTAGCATGCGTGCAACCATATTGCAGCCATTGGTACTGACTTTTAGACACACACACTCACACAGACTTAATCACTCGATTTGGGATGATTATAATGTTAGCATATCTGAGCTGCCGTGCCTTCTCAAAGTCTGGGACTGCAAGTGGGTCTGGTCGGTTTGGGTGCACGTGACTCTTTTATTGCTTCATCCTCTTACAAACGACAAGGGTGATTATCTTTCTGCTCTACTCTGCCTTTTTTATTTATTCAATTTTAGCTATGGAAAGGCTATGATGGTAATGATGTTATAGGTGAACTAAATTTAGAGGGAGTCATGTAAATTTGGCTCCTACGGATTTGCATATGATTTGCTGCTATTGGGTGGTTAAACATTCTTCTTTTGTTGTACATAGATTGATTAAAGGAGTTCCTCGTCTTCAATTATCCCTTTTTTGCATCGTTTGGAAACAAAGGTTTTACAGGTGATGATGATTTGCCTAAAAGCTTCCATGTTTTTTTAATCTTTATCTCCCTTGGAAATGAATGGAGAGCTGAGCTTGGATGGCATGCTAGCATGCAGGCAAGCAACTTGCAGGCATTCTTTGTTACTTGTTAAAGAAAGAAAGACTGTGACATCTATTGTTAATTTTGGCGATGTTGGATGGTTAAGTTGGCAAATATGAGCCTCCTGCTTCACAAAACCTCTAACGTGCAAACTAGGGCTGCAAATGAGTTTGATTTGGGTCGGATCCTTACCTGGCTGGCATCAAGTGAGAATGGCGATCTTCTTTCTTCTTTGCTTTTCTCTTGTTTATTTATACATGCTTAGCAAAAATATTTGACAATGTTTGGATTACAGAATTGTTGTGTTGGTGATTATGCTTGGTTCCTTGTGTTGGTGATTATGTTAGATTCCTGCTCTCTCATTTGTGGTAGCTTATGCTTATTCAATTGGGTGCGGTGGTTCATAATTAAATTTGCAATTGTATGGTTTTCAACTTCATGAACTGACAACATCAATTAAAAATCACATGATTAATAGTGTAATTATATTATAGGACATGATATAGATGTAAATTGTGCCATTTATCCAACATAGGAGAAGAGTCATAGGAGGGGAGTAACCCATATGGTATCTGATACCCATTATTCTCATAGTGTTTTCCTCGTCATTTGAAGGCCGCATTTCTTGTCTCACTATCATGTACCATTTCCCACTTTCATGCCTTTTTCCAGTAACAATGATTCATGCCTTTATTCCACTTCTTTTCTTTATACAACGAGGATTATGATGATTTGCCCAAAAGTCTTTTGGCATTGATGATGATTAAACTTACAAATGGCATGGCAAACTTGGATGGTCTGTTATTATATAGGCAACCAGCTTGCAGCCTTCTTGTTATGTGTTACATAATGAGTCAGCAATCTGTGATTAGACTGGCACATTTGAGCCGCGGCATCGCCCCTACTCCACATTGCTCTATCATGCAAGATGGGGAGGTAGGGGGTATGATTTGGGTTGAATATTACAAATTTACTAGTTATTTCGTATAAACAATCGATTTGTAGAATACACTAGTGGTGCAAACAAATGTTGATAACCCGGGTAATTTTCTCCAAATGAAATTCAGTGGTGATAATGATTTGCCCGAAAGATTCAATTCTTTGATTATAAAGGATAACAAATTGGTCACCGAGCGATTGCTCGGTTGGCACTCTCTCCCCCCTCTCTCTTGGGAGGCGAGAGATTGAGGCCCATCATGCGGTTTAATATGCTTTCTGACGTATCAAAAAAGGGATAACAAAGTGCGTCTATCAAAAATCATGATAACAAAGGGTGATGCACATAACTTTGGACCTTTCTTGTTTCTTGGCCCTTTTCCCCTTGTGGCTCACCTCTCTTCGTCTCAATTTTTATGGCAGCATTCTTTTCTTAATAGTAATGGAAAGAAAAGGAAATTGAAAAGCTTTCTGCGTTTCAGACCTTTAATTGTCTCCCTGTGTCTATATCTGGTTTCTTTGAATATAGATTTTGAGGGGATCATTTGCATTTACACACTATTTTCTTCTTTTTTTGGCCCGGGGGGGGGGGGGGGGGGGGGGGGGGGGGGGGGGTGGAGTTCTGAAAAGTAGCATCATTTTAATAAAAGATAATTGCAAGGTATTGATGCTTTTGACCAGAATCTCTCTTTCGGAGTGTTAAGATGGGGCAAATGGTGATGAAAAATCGGATGGTCAGCTATAATGACGGTAACCAGTTTGCAGTCATCTTGCTACTTGCTAAGTTGAATTTTTTTGTTAGAGACAAAAAAAGGAAGAATTTATTCACGGGGATGATATATCAATTTATAGCAGCAATTTGGCATATAAGCCTTTTACATATCTTTATTATTCAAGGCAGGGTTGACAGTGTTGATTTGGGTCATGCATTGCAATTATCCACGCCGATCTTATGGTCCACTCTCATTAATATCTTGATTTGGGCTGACATTTCTTCAGCTTCTTTCAGACAACATGCCCCCCTCCCCCCCAACCCGCACATGATGTGGACGACCCAAACTTAAAAGTTGGCCATTCAAATTCAAAATCAAGTCTGCCAAATGTGATCCAATATGTTTAAACTACATATTATTCAAATTATTGTGGTGTGGTGTGTTTTATCCATGCAATAAATGGGAACGACAAAGAATTATTTTGTTAGAGACAAAAAAAGAAGAATTTATTCACCGGGATGTTATATCAATTTATAACATCAATTTGTCATATTTAAGCCTCATACATTCCACTATTATTCAAGGTAGCGCTGGCAGTGCGTTGGATTTGGGTCAGGTACTGCAATTATCCATGCCACTTCATTGATCATTGCTCCCATTTATATTAAGATTTGGGTTGACATTTCTTCAGCTTCTTTCAGGCAACAACATGCATGCGTGCACACAAACCCCCCCCCCCCCCCCCCCCCCAACACACACACACACACACACACACACAAAATGCGGAACCTGTAGACCCAAATTTAAAAGTTTGCCATACAAATCCGAAATTAGTTCCAGTGAATGTGATCCAATACATTAAAACTACCCATTATTCTAATTATCGTGGTGTGGTGTCTATTATCCATGCAAAAAATGGCACCAGAATCTATGTTTAAGACTTGTCATATTATTGATTAATATGTTTCCATTAGATGTACGTGCATCTATATAATTCACACACACAAACATTCTTCATAATTTTAATAAAAGGGGTGTCTGCAGTTTACTCTTTCCGTGTTCTTGATGCAGGTCGGAAGGGGAAAGGGAAGTGGTGGAAAAATAGGGGAAGAAACTATTCTAACGGATAGATATGATTTGGATTTTGGGGGATAGGAAATGGATCTGAGGCCTCTCGCCGATGAATTTTGGCCTCAAGTTGAATCTGGACATCTATCAGGTAAAAAAGAAGAATTAAATTTATTATTATGTAATATTCTTCAAGCTCAATTAAACGTGTTGTGAGGCTTATACATAAGCTTACTATTTAAACCAAATCTCTTCACTATCGATGTGGGACTAAACTGAAATAAACTGATAACTAAAGACAAAATAGGATATACATAGGAGCCTAAACAGTTGGCTTAGTTCAGTTCAACTCTTTACCCAACCAAAGTGAAAATGGGACGGGTATCACGTCTCTGTTTCGTGTGGACTTTTTTGATTTTCATATCAATTCCTTGGGGGTGGCTTTCAGTTCCAAAAGGCACATGTGGTTCAAATTATAGATAATTGAGCGGCGATGATGATTCTAGCCAAAATTTCTTTGATTTTTATTAAGAATACATATGTGGCAGGGTAAGCTCGGATGGTCTGTAAAATGCTGGCAACCAGCTTGCAGCCAAGTTTGATGACAGAGAAAGGGATAACATGTTGAAATACTCCAAAGTTAGATTAATTTGGCAAGTCTGAGCCTGCTCCCTAGGTCCCTAATCTGCAAGATAAGGTCCGATTCAGGTCGGAAATCGCTAGCGGAAGTACCACTTGCCGATTTATAGATCCTTACTGCTATATATGGTTCAGAGATTGGATAATATCTAATCATCATCATCTGTCATATTATTGGGGGTGTGTAAAGCGGTCTGTGTGTAAAGCAATTAGGTCTGTGTGTTTAGAATGTGTAATGTGAATATCAGCACTCATATTTGAGCTACAAATAATTTCGAGGCAATGCCGCCTTTGCCCCAAATATCTGCTGATGTCAAGTTTGCTGGATATGGCGAGGCGCATTGGATGGTTTGCTACAAGGCATGCAGCCAGTTTGCAGCCATCTAGCTACATGTTAAACAGAATTTATTGGAGCTTACAATTTAAAACAAATCTCTTCACTACCGATGTGGGACTAAACTGAAATAAACAAATAACTGAAGACAAAATAGGATTCATAGGAGCCTAAACAGGTGGCTTAGTTCTGTCAGTGCTTTACCCAACCAAAGTGAAATGGTCCTGGTATAACGTCTCTGTTGTGTGTGTAGATGTTTTTGATTTTCATATCAATTCCTTGGGGGTGGCATTCAGTTCCAAAAGGTACATGTGGTTCAAATTATAGATAATTGAGAGGGGATGATGATTCTAGCCAAAATTTCTTTGATTTTTATTAAGAATACATATATGGCAGGGTAAGCTCGGATGGTCTGTGAAATGCTGGCAACCAGCTTGCAGCCAATTTTGATGACAGAGAAAGGGATAACATGTATAAATTCTCCAAAGTTAGATTAATTTGGCAAGTCTGAGCCTGCTCCCTAGGTCCCTAATCTGCAAGCTAAGGCTGGCAATGGGTCCGATTCTGGTCGGAAATCGCTAGCGGGAAGTACCACTTACCGATTTATAGATCCTTGCTGCTCTATATGGTTCAGAGATTGGATGGTATCTCATCATCACATCTGTCATATTATTGGGGGTGTGTAAAGCTGTCTATGTGTAAAGCAATTAGGTCTGTGTGTTTAGAATGTGTAATGTGAAAATCAGCACTCATATTTGAGTTACAAATAATTTCGAGGCAATGCCGACTTTGCCCCAAAATATATGCTGATGTCAAGTTGCTGGACATGGCGAGGCGCGTCGGATGGTCTGCTACAATGCAGGCAGCCAGTTTGCAGCCATCTAGCTACTTGTTAAACAGAATTCACTGTGTGGAGATTCTATTTGCACTACAAAAAAAATGCTAAACACCACTTGGTTTACAAGTTGCAGTGAAAGCAAACAGGGGAAGAAGAGACGACGATGATGATTCCTAGAATTCTTCCTCTTAAAAGGGGAAAAAAGAAAAAGAAAATCACGATTCTGTTATGCATGGTATTATGTAGGCACATCATAGGCCCAAGTAGGGCCAATCCTATCTTGTATCATATTAGGAGTTCTACATCCCGCCATTATATCCCATCATTATATGAACTCTTCCCTATTCCCCTATAAATAAAGGCATGGGGTCTCCCTAAGAAAGCACTTCACAACAGATTCTCTATCTATCTCATCTGTCTTCTTTCTTTGTACAGAGTTTCAAGTGGTGTTTTTTCTGTCATTTACCCTTTTTTGTCTTAGTTTGGCAACCCAATTTTAGAGGCAATGATGAAGATATGCCAAAAAGGTTTAATCTGTTATTTTGATGAAAATGGTCAGGCGAGCTCGGATGGCCTGTATTCTTGCAAGCAACCAGCTTGCGGTTATTCTTTGTTAGTACTTGTAATAGAGAGAGATTTGCGATATTTATTGTTAATGTTGGCAATTATGGATGATTAGATTGGGCAGATCTGAGCCTCCTCATGATCAAAAAGGAGAGAAAAAAGAGAAAGAAGATATGTAGTTTTGGGATATGGCGTGTGGGGGTTGTGTAAAGTGTTGTGCGTGCGAAGCAGAAAGGGGCGAGTGTATAAAATTACCCAAAAGTAGCAACATACTGGCTGTGTGTTGCGAGTTGCACTTAAAATTTTCCTGAACACTTCTCATTTTTAATTAAAAATCTGCCATTATTTTTAAAATATCCATTCTATTCTTTTTTTCTCACCCCACTAAACTGCATTCTCATCTCCACCTCTGCCTTGCCACCTCTGTGGGAGAATTGGTGTTGTGAAGAGAGAAAAGGGCAAATTTGTATTGATATAACGTCAAACTTGCAAATAAAATGTAATATGTTTATCAAATTGTGTTATGTGAAAATCAACAATCACAATTGAGCTGCGAATAACTTCAAGGCAATGAAAATTTTGCCCAAAAAATTCTTCTGAGGTCGAGTTGTTGGACATGGCAAAGTGCATCGGATGATCTGCTACAATGCATGCAACTAGTTTGCAGCCATATAGCTACCTAAAGAGAATTTACTTGGGGGAGCTTCTGTTTACACCATGAAAAATGCTAAACACACTGCCCTTTATTCACAAGTTGCCGTGAAAGCAAGTAAAGGGGAAGAGATGATGATGATGATGATGATGATTCCTCCGAACTCTTCATCTTAGAGGTGGGGGGGGGGATCATGATTCACACACACACACACACACACACACACACACACACACACACACACACCTGTCTTCTTTCTTTATGCATAGATTCAAGGGATGTTTTTTCCCGGCAATTTACCCTTTTAGGCTTAGTTTGGCAACACGATTTTAGAGGAAATGATGATGATCTGCCAAAACGTTTTCATCCTTTTTAATGAAAATGGCGAGGCAATCTTGGATGGCCTTAGTTCTTGCAGGCAACCAGTTTGCAGCCATTCTTTGCTAGTACTTGTATGGAGAAATATGTGGTATCTATTGTTAATGTTGGGAATGTTGGATGATTAGATTTGGCAGATCTGAGCCTTTTCATCCTCCTCAAAAGAGAGAGAAAGCAACAGATAGACTTTTCATCCTCCTCAAAAGAGAGAAAGAGAAAGAGATAGATAGACGATGGGTAGATTGGGGGTAGGTGGGGTGTGGAAAGTTAAAAATTGAATTTTAAAAAAACTTCGGTGGTGTCTGTGTAAAGTGTCGTGCGCTCAAATGAAAAATGGTTGTGTATAGAAATACCCGAAATGTAGCAGCATTTTGGAGCTGGCTACATATAATTTCGAGGCAATGGTGATTTTGCCCAAGAATTTCTTCTGATGAAAGTTGCTGGATATGGCGAGGCGCATTTGATGGTTTGGTACAATGCAGACAATCAGTTTGCAGCCATCTAGTTACTTGTTAAAGAGAATTTACTTGGAGTAAAACAGCGAGACTTAATCACAGGTATGCTTGCAGCTGTCTACCTCAGATGTTGCAACATGTCCCGGGACAAATATATAGCAATTAATTTATAAGGGGTGGGAACTGCATCCTCTTACAAATATATTGCAAGCCCATTCACGCAGGCCAAAGTCTTCTTTACGGTTCCAAACGGGTTTCCAAGCTTTGGGCTTGTCGGGATATCTATGCATTAACTTAAAAGGTTTCAATCTATATCCTTTATAGAAATGAGGGACTTTGTCCAAGTGACTGGGACAAAGGATTGGCCATGGGTGCGCCACCTCATCTCCGTGGGCCCCCAAAAGTCACCTAAAACCCAAAAGTACACCCACATTCAAAAAAAACCCTAATTCAAATAAAATTTTCCTTTTATCCACGACGATACCGACACACCTCCACAGTTCTCACTCCTTTTCGGTTGCACGCGTGCACCATATCCTGTCCGTGGGGTTTTTTTTGTCGTGCACTGTGTGCACAGGTTATTCCTAGTACATATACATACATGCATACATATATTGTTAGGGTTGGCTGCTAATTTGATTGGGTGCATGATGCAGATCCTATCACTCCCAAATTTAAAAATCGACGACCCACCAATATCTGTTTAGTTGGATATGGTCTAACACACATTCAAACTATTTATAAATGAAAATTCAATTTTTGTGATGTGTTTTGACATACAAAAATTGGCGAGGAAATCAATGTTTAAGTGGTCGTAAAATTGACAATTAGTCACCACTTAATGTGCGTGTATGTTTGTATGCTTTTATACATGTATGATTTACAATTTACATAACAGGGGCAGCTGGAATTTTTTCTTTGAATATTCTGTTGTTTGTGGGTTGTTGTTGTTGTTGTTGTTTTTTTTTGGTGTGTGTGTGGGGGGGGGGGGGGATCATAACATTTTTATACGTTTCGATGTTGGATTAATTTGTCATGTCTGAGCCTCATCTGTTAAAGTTTAACATGCAAGCAATGGCTGGCAATGGGTCACATCCATGGTTTAGATGGTTGGGATTGTATCGTGCCCTTCATCTCTTTGTCCTCTCCCAAGGAACATGGGCTATTCGCTAACCGAGCTTCTCAGATGTTTGTTAATTTCATTGTTGTAAAAGGCCCAATAAAGTCCGCATATGCTTTCGGCTTTTTTTGCAGCGTTCCTGCTTTTTACGGAGTGTTTTTGCCCAGCTTCAAGATTTTTAACATGTTATAATTTATGAACCATCTCTTTATGTTGAATTTATTATGTCAGTTTTACAATTCAATAGTATTAATGATAAATAAATCATCAGCATTAATTTCCCTACGTATCTTGCTTGTTGTTTCCTTTGTTTCTCTATTAGTTTGATTTTTGCCCACACGTTTTCTATTTTTCGTGGGCACTGTTTTTCAGTTTTTGCTGATTAAGCCCCTCTTAAGCGCTACGACAAGGTGTCACTTTTTTGCACCCACTTTTCACAACCTTGGTTTATTTATACATTCTGAGCTATGGTATTGTCATGATGGTGGCGATGTTCTGTTCTTTCTTGTTTGATCAAATCCACAGAAGTTTTGAAGCTATGTGTTGGTAAGTTTTTTGCCACGAAATTATTTTCCCTGCTTTATGGACATAGATTCGTGGGGGTTCTTTTATCAACTACAAGTTTGCTTTTTGGCTGCGTTAGCTTTAGAGGTGATGATGATGTGCCAAATGTTTTGATCACACTCCATTAAATATGAATGGACTGCATGCAGGCATGCATGCATGCAATCAGTTTCTGGGCTTAATTTACGAAAATTTCACTAATTTATCCATTAAACTATTCATGTATTTGATAATTATTGTGTGTGTAAAGAGTGTTATTGGGTGTGTGTAAAGAAAAGACAAGGGATGATATAAATATGAAGGTTAGCCCTCATTTGAGGCTAATTACTATTTTCCCAAAATCAAGATGGTATCAGAGCTAAACACCCTAAAACCCTAAAACTACCCTAGCCCGCACGCGCAGCCGCCGCGCAGCCCCCTCCCGCTGCGCCTCCGCCTGCCGCCGCGAACTCCGCCTATTGCTGCGCCTCCGCCTGCCTTTGCGAGCGCCGCTGCCGCCTGCTGCTGCGCGCGCCGCCGCCGCCGCCACCTGCGAACGCCTCAACGCCCCACTGCCCTCGAGAAGCAACATCCCTAGTCTGGTCTGCATGACTCTCCGATCTCTCAGTAGTAGACCTGGACTGTCTCCGCTGCTTTAGATCTGACGCCTCAGCTGGCGTAGCCTCAATCAGCACTGTCTCCTGTCGTCCATCAGCGGTAGCAAAGTTAGCCCGTGGGCCGCCGCGACCTCGTCCACGGCCTTCACGGCCCCAACGACCTCCTCCTCTGCCTCCTGTGCCACGTCCTCGTCCACTGCCCTTCTGTGGGCAGTTAAAGCTCAGGTGCCCCTTCACTCCACAGGTGTAGCACTCTCGATCCTCGCTCACTGCTGCCACTGCCGGTACAGCCAATGCAGCCCGAGTGACCTGAGTACCCTCATCCTTCATAACTCTCAGTCTAGTCTCCTCCTGTGCCATTGCAGCTATGGCCTCCTCCAGAGATGGGATGGAGGATAGGTGACACATACTCGCCCTCCTGACCTCAAAGTCTCCATTCAGGTTCCTCAGAAAATGTGTCACACGCCTACGCTCCATCCACTTCATGTGTCTCGCAAGGGCCCGCTGATTGTGTACGGAACCGAGGGTTCCAAGATTGTCAAGGCGTTCCGGAACATTCCGGGCGTTGAGGTGGCGAACGTTGAGCGCCTCAACATTCTGAAGCTGGCGCCTGGTGGTCACCTTGGTAGGTTCATCATCTGGACCAAATCTGCCTTCTAGAAGCTCGAATCAGTGTTTGGAACCTTTGAGAAGGCGGCTCAGAAGAAGACTGGGTATGTGCTGCCGCGATCCAAGATGACGAATGCGGATCTCGGAAGGATCATCAACTCTGATGAGGTGCAGTCTGTGGTGAGACCGATCACGAAGGAGATTTAGAGGAGGAGGAGAAGTAGATCTGTGGATCTGGAGAGATGGGGGACAATCTTACCTCAGCTGACATGAAGGCCTTCATTGGAGAGATAACGAAGCTGCTTGCTTCGAAGGAGTTGGGATCCTCGAGTGGATCGACGCCTTCACGACCCGTGCAGAAGCTGGAATTGATGCCCAATGATGTGAAATTGGAAGGGACAAAGAATTACCTCAGCTGGTCCAGGAGGGTGCTTCTCATCCTGAAGTCAAAGGGGTTAGAAGGCGTCGTTCTGGGTTCATGTAAGGAACCGGTGGATAAGGATGTGGATGATTGGAAAGTCTGGAGCACCACCAACTCACTGGTGGCTGTTTGGTTGATGACATCGATGGTCCCACCCATTGCTGGGATGGTGGAGGCCATAGAGAGTGCTGCGGGGATATGGAGTATGGTGGAGAAAATGTATTCTGGAGCAGGGAATGTGATGCTCATGATGGAGGTTCAGGGCAAGGTCGACACCTTGAAGCAGGGGGAGATGTCTATTCTAGCCTACTCTGCGGAGTTGAAAAGGCTGTGGTCAGAGTTAGACCACTATGACCCTATTGATCTGCCTGATCCTAGGAGTGCTGCGATACACAGGAAGTTGGTGGAGCGTAGGCGTGTGACACATTTTCTGAGGAACCTGAATGGAGACTTTGAGGTCAGGAGGGCGAGTATGTGTCACCTATCCTCCATCACATCTCTGGAGGAGGCCATAGTTGCAATGGCACATGAGGAGACTAGACTGAGAGTTATGAAGGATGAGGGTACTCAAGTCACTCGGGCTGCACTGGCTGTACCGGCAGTGGCAGCAGTGAGCGAGGATCGAGAGTGCTACACCTGTGGGGTGAAGGGGCACCTGAGCTTTAACTGCCCACAGAAGGGCAGTGGACGAGGACGTGGCACAGGAGGCAGAGGAGGAGGTCGTTGGGGCCGTGGAGGCCGTGGACGAGGTCGCGGCGGCCCACGGGCCAACTTTGCTACCGCTGATGGACGACAGGAGACAGTGTTGATTGAGGCTACGCCAGCTGATGCGTCAGATCTAGAGCAGCGGAGACAGTCCAGGTCTACTACTGAGAGCTCGGAGAGTCATGCAGACCAGACTAGGGATGTTGCTTCGCCATTTGGTAACTTTGCCCACTTCGCTCACATAGGATCAGGTAACCAATTAGCCCTTTCATGTAGAGATCATATAGAGTGGATTATTGACTCAGGTGCATCTAGTCATGTGTCAGGTGCATATAGACAGTTTTCCACGTATAAACCACATACCATTCATGAAACTGTTCAGACAGCTGATGGCACATCCCAACCCATTAGAGGGATTGGCACTATTCAGTGCACTCCCTCCATACGCCTCTCTTCAGTCCTTCACGTCCCATCATTTCCAGTCAACCTCTTATCTGTTGGCTCTATTGTTGATGATCTCGACTGTAGCATTACTTTTGACTCTACTCATTGTGTGTTGCAGGAAAGGAAGACTGGGAGGAGGCTTGGGACTGGCGTCAGGCGTGATGGACTGTGGTACCTTGACAGAGCTAGTGGGGATGCTGCACTGGCTGTCGTTGGTGGAGAAAAGGAAAGGGATGTACTTTTATTACATTGTCAGTTGGGACACTTGCCTTTTGATATTTTGAGTAAAATGTATCCCGATATTTTGAATAGAGAATGAAATGAATTTGAAATGTGATGCATGTGAATTTGGGAAACACACTAGGACATCATATCCTAGTGTGGGGATGAGGAGTGTAGAGAGGTTTCATCTTATTCACTCAGATGTTTGGGGGCCCTGTCCAGTGACTTCAGTAAGTGGGTTCAGGTGGTTTATCACTTTCATAGATTGTCATTCTCAGATGACATGGCTTTATATGATGAAAAACAAAGGCGAAGCGTTGAAGTGTTTTTAGGACTTCCATAGAAGTGTCAGAAATGTGTATGAGGCCAAGATCCGTGTCTTGAGAACGGATAATGGGACAGAGTATGTAAACAAGGAGTTTGCATCTTATCTATCTGAGAGTGGGATAACTCATCAAACCACTTGTCCCAACACCCCTCAACAGAACGGAGTCGCTGAAAGGAAAAATAGACACTTGTTGGAGGTAACTAGGTCACTCATGCTCACCATGAATGTACCTAAGATATTGTGGAGTGAAGCAGTGATGACAGCTACCTATCTCATCAACAGGATGCCTTCGCGGATCCTTGGTATGAAGTCTCCATGTTAGATTCTTATGGGAAAGAACACTTTTGTAGTTCCACCAAAAGTGTTTGGATGCACATGCTTTGTGAGGGATCATAGACCTTCTGTGGAGAAGCTGGATGCTCAGGCAATTAAATTCATATTTGTTGGGTATCCTTCAAATCAGAAAGGCTATAGGTGTTGGAGTCCCTCAGAAAGAAGGCTGTTTGTGAGTATGGATGTGACGTTCAGGGAGACTGAGCCTTTTTATGGAGGACTGACAGATTCTACATCAGTATTTGATACTGGTGCCTCTCCAAACACAGGAGGAGTTGGTCGAGAGGGGGAGACTGATGACAGGAGGGTAGTGGTTGGACTTATACCGTGTCCTGTCGGGCCTACTGGTACTGGTCCTGATAGCAGGGAGGAGGAAAGGACCTTGGTGGAAGAGGAGGAAGACAGGTTGTACGGCAGGAAATATAGCAGGAGACAGAAGGATAGTCATGGCGATGGAGAACAACAAGAAGACATCTTCCCCACTGAAGAACCACTAGCTCCACAGCCACATGTCGAGATTGATCAGTCTATCACGCCTGCTCGAGTCCCGACTTCCTCACTGCCTTCCTCTCCTATCACGGATGGTAACCTTTCTTTGCCTTCCTCTAGTTTAGATCTTCCACTTGCATTTCGTAGGGAGCCTCGTATCAATGCCGGCAGGCCTCCTGTACGGTATGGATATGAGACTGATATTGCTAATCATGTCTCCTATGCTTCTCTTACACCTGCATATAGGGCTATCATTGCATCCTTACAGTCTATCTCCATACCAAGTGATTGGCGAGTGGCAAAACAACATCCCCAGTGGAAGAAAGCAATGCTCGAAGAACTTGAAGCACTGGAGAAGAACAAGACATGGAGACTTGTCTCACTTCCAGCGGGGAAGAAAGCTGTGGGCTGCAAGTGGGTATTCACAATAAAGCAAACTCCAGAAGGGAATGTGGACAGGTACAAAGCGAGGCTGGTTGCCAAGGGCTACAGTCAGACTTATGGGATTGATTATGATGAGACATTTGCCCCAGTGGCAAAGATGAGTACTGTGAGAGTACTGCTATCCTGTGCAGCGAATTTTGGATGGAAATTGCATCAGTTGGATGTAAAAACGCCTTCTTGCATGGAGACTTACAGGAGGAGGTATACATGGAGGTTCCACCTGGCTTTAGCACACAACAGACGATGGGAAAGGTGTGTAGACTGGACAAGTCTTTGTATGGGCTGAAGCAATCTCCAAGGGCATGGTTCGACAGATTCAGGCGTGCAGTCATCACCATGGGCTACAAGCAGAGTAATGGTGATCACACTGTATTCTATAGACATTCAGGACAGCGGATTACCCTTCTGGCTGTGTATGTTGATGATATTATTATCACTGGAGATGATGAAGAGGGAATCTCTCACTTGAAGGTAAGGTTGGCAAGAGAATTTGAGGTCAAGGACCTTGGACAGTTGGGGTATTTTCTTGGACTGGAGATTGCCAGGTCCAGGAAGGGTATAGTTCTCTCACAGAGGAAATATGCCCTGGATTTACTGGCTGAGACTGGTATGTTGGGGTGTCGTCCAGCAGTTACTCCTATTGATCAGAATCATAGGTTGCATTCACAATCAGGGGAGCCAGTAGACAAAGAAAGGTACCAGAGACTTGTTGGACGCCTTATCTACTTATGCCATACCAGACCTGACATTGCCTATGCTATCAGTGTGGTAAGTAGATACATGCATGATCCTAGGACTGGACATATGGAGGCAGTCTTCAGGATACTGAGGTATCTGAAGAATAGTCCAGGAAAAGGCATATTATTTGGTAGTCATGGTCACATGAATGTGACAGGCTACTGTGATGCTGATTGGGCCAGTTGCCTAGATGATAGGAGATCGACCTCGGGCTACTGTGTGTTTGTTGGGGGCAACTTAGTCTCTTGGCGCAGCAAGAAGCAGGATCTGGTGGCTCGTTCCACTGCAGAGGCATAGTATCGTGCTATGGTGCTTGGTACCTGTGAGATGATCTGGTTGAGATCACTTCTACATGAGCTACGCCTGCTGAGAGAAGGACCATTGCGGTTGTTGTGTGATAACAAGTCGGCAATTAATATTGCCAACAACCCAGTGCAACATGATAGAACGAAGCACATAGAGATTGACAGGTTCTTCATTAAGGAAAGATTGGACAAGAAGCAGTTGGAGATCTCCTACATTACTTCTGGACAGCAACTAGCTGATTGCCTTACAAAGGGGTTGAACTCTAAAGGAGTAGAGGATGCTTGTAACAAGATGGGCATGATAAATATCTTTTGCTCATCTTGAGGGGGAGTATTGTGTGTGTAAAGAGTGTTATTGGGTGTGTGTAAAGAAAAGACAAGGGATGATATAAATATGAAGGTTAGCCCTCATTTGAGGCTAATTACTATTTTCCCAAAATCAAGAATATTACTACCCTTAATTTTATAATTTCACTAAAACCCCCATTAACTTTGACCCTTCACCAAAACAGTTTTCTGATCATTGATTGTTAGAGTAAGGGAGGGATCGTGACAATTCATTCTTGTTTGATGCATTGTTGGATGATTTGATTGGCATATTCGAGCCTTCCTGTTTGAGCAAATTTAAACGGCGTCATTTGGCAAAAAAGTTCGAGGCCCAGATGATGTGCCAAAAACAGTCGATTTTTTGTTGTTGTTAATGCCATTAGAAATGAATGGATAGGCAAGCCTGGATGGCCTGCTAGCATGCATGCAATCATATTGCAGCCATTATTGCCGATTTTTAGAGAGAAAGAGAGGGAATGGTAATTCTTTTCTTAATCACTCCATTGTTGGATGATTATAATGTTAGCATATCTCTGTCATGTGCACGGAGAATAATGTATATATGCTGTTAGCGTATGAAGTTATCTTATTGACACACATACATGTTTTCTTTTATTTTGTTTAATTTCGGATGCGTTCACACGTTAGATGTTCAACATACCTAAAAGTAAGTGAATCCAACACTATTTGATCATTGAACCGATTGTAACAAATTCAACCTTTTCAGACTAATAGAATTTTTTGTTATGAGCCGATCCAGGTTAAATCCCCCTAGGGTTCACCAATATGATGATGATTTGCCAAAAAAGTTTACATCCTTTTTTGTGATGAAAATGACAAGGTGTGCTCAGCTGGTCTACATTCCTGCAGCTACGTTCCCACGGCAAACCAGGTTGCAGCCATTCCTTGTTAATACTTGTAGTAGATAGAAAGAGAGAGATCTGTGACTTCTATTGTTAATTTCGGCATCATATTATTAATTTGGGTAGATCTGAGTTGGCGCCTGCTCAAAACCTCTAGCAGGCAAGCTAGGCTGCCGTAAACGGGCCGCATTCGGGTCGGATCCTTACTTGGCTGCTCTATCTTCTTACTCTCTCAGGTGAAAGGGTAATCTTATTTTTTCCTCTAATCTGCCTTGCTTTTTGTTTTTGTATACGCCCTTACCAAAAATTGAATGACCAAAAATTGAATGACTGTGACGGTGTTTGATTCTTGCCTTATCATTTGAGTAAATTTAGATACTCTTTTTCGTCGGTTTTTTGGATACGAAAAGTAACAGCATTATTTTGCCCAAAAATTTCAAGGGTCCTCACGTGGTTGGAATCTATACGGGTGATCTTTTTCTGCTCTGCTCTTGTTAATTTATACATGCTTGACTCTGCTCATCTTCAGATCATGTCTTCTCACTCTAGCTCTTACTACATCTTTATACAAAGATTACACGGGATTATTTGCAATTTAGCCTCTATATTTTGGGGGGCTTTTGTTCTGAAAAGTAATAGCATTTTGAATTAATGATGATTGTTAGGCAATGATGATTTAAAAAAAAAATTGGGTGTGTGTAGAGTGGTGTGTGCAAAGCGATTAGATCTGTGTGCATAGAATTTTCCTTTAGGCTATATTTGGTTTAAGGGAAAATAAAAGAAAGAAAAGTGAAATAAAAATGAAATAGAAATGGAAAGAAAATGAAAAAGAAACAAGATTCTTTTAAAAGTTTGGTTGTTGAGGAAAATTATGAAGAAAATCAAAAGGAAAATGGTAAAGAAAATAATTTCTCATGTTTGGTTGCTTATGAAAAAGAAAAAGAAAATTAGATAGAAAATAAGATTTTAGTTATAATTAATATTTTAAAGGATATAATCTCAAATCGAAAGCTTTCAACTACAATTAAAATTAAAAATGAGCAATAATAAAAAAATATGTTTTCTTTTCTTTTTTGATGATAGAAATTTTCAAACTTATCTCATTCAGCTATATAAATGATTGATGTTTTGAAAAAAAAAATACTTATGAATAATATTGAAATTAGAAATGCAATATTGATCTTGTAGATAACAATTTCTAACATTTTCATGTACTAGAAATATCAAATAACCAACATCAATACAAACATTTTCCATCACAGTCATTAGATAAAATTATTTAGATCTCAATCAAATAAACAGAATGATTCATTATCAAAAAGGAAACAATTTACATGATCTTATTAACACAAGTAGATGTTGCTAAAGAAGTAAAGTTGAATTTAATCATAACGCAAATATCTCAATTCACTTGGGAAAAAATCATCTATACATATAACGCGAAAAGTACATATTGTTCAATATTAGAAAATGAAAGTTACATTTGAGGAAAAATGCTACAACTCTTGCTTCAAAAACTCTACACATTAGACTTAAGTAGTACAATAAATTCAAACTGAAATAGTACCCAATAACAAGAAACATCAAACTAAAACATGTCATCTATGCATTCATGGCATGCATCCTCTTTGAAAAGTACATCCATATCTTCTTCTCAAGCTCAAGATCTGTCTTCAATCTTCATAAATGCCTATGGATCCAAAAATAAAGAATGTATATTGGTGTTGCAAATATATTGACACGCTTTTAGCAAATTCAACTTCTAATAAGGTCATATCAGACTCACATATCACGATGAATGAATGCATGAAAAGTTAAAGGCAATATATGTAGTGACATTTTACCACAAGCAAGATAAGGTTACATGCAAACGTTTCATCCTTACTCTCATGTATTTTAATTTCTCATACAGACTGTTTTGAAGCTAGAGTCGGCATTTGATCTTTGGTATCCTATTGATTTGATGCACATGATGTTCTATTAGTAGCTCTATACCTGAAATAAGATCTAATCCCTTTTGTTTTCGGATGTTTATTTCCACTCTTGGTCTATGATGTGTTTTGTCGTTCTGAAGAAAAGTTTGCAGATGATACTATTACTGTCTTTCATTAACCCAATGTATTTCTTCAAATCCCATATAGTCTTGCAATGCCAGCATCATTGTCATCCTAGGTGGTTGTAATAAATTGCTATAATTCACATTTTGGATCCGCTCGGTGTCACCAATGACCTGACCAGAAGACATCTTTCCTCTTCTGCCAGTGGGTCGTATGGTTCTAAACAAGAACATTGAGAGCTTCTTTGCAAAGAATGAACAACTTGCCTTCTATCATGCTATTATATTGTATGGAATTCATTATTCGGATACGCAACTTCAAAGTAAAATATTTTCCTATGTCGACACCCAATGGCACCATTTGAGCTTAAACTATTTGATGCTTCCAGCAAATGCTCCCAAATGTACCCATCGTAATAGTCAACATGATGGATTTATGATTGTAGTTCAAAGAAAAGTGATAAGGATTAAGTATGCACTAGTCATAACCCGTGCCCGCGGGCACGGTTCATTTAAGATTTTCCCTGTGAAATCTTTGTTCCCAAAAAATTATTAAAATTTAAAAGGACAACAAATTAGCGTAAAAATATTTATCGGTACGGGCGCCTTCGACACGGAACAACAAATTTGGCACATGTACCTTAGACACGGAACAACAAATTCAGTGCAAATACATTCGAACAACAAATTCGGCGCGGGCGCCTTTGACGCAGAACAACAAATTAGCGTAGAACAACAAATTTGGCGCCGGCGCCTTCGGCGCGGAACAACAAATTAACGTAAAAAACCCGTACCTGCGGGCACTGTTCAAATTTTTGTTCCCCAAAAACCCATGCCGGCTGGTGCGGTTCAAATTTTTGTTCCCCAAAAATTTAGCAGAACAAATCTGTGCCCGCGAAATCTTTGTTCACCAAAAAATATTAAAATTTAAAAAACAAAATTTAGCGGCACGGACGCCTTTGTCGCGAAACAACAAATTCGGCGCAGGCGCATTCGACACGGAACAACAAATTCAGCGCGAAACAACAAATTCGGTGCGGACGCCTTCGACGCGGGACAACAAATTAGCGTAAAAAACTTCGGCGCGGGAAATTATTCTCATCTTGTTGTCCTATGCGTCAGAGAGACGGTGTATTCCGCGTTGAGGGAGAGATCATTCGATCTGCAGAAGCATTCATCTGCATCATTAAGTGCAAGTTAAATTTTTTTCCCCAAATGCATTAATTGCGTGCCTCTTCTATTTCACAGAAACTTTCATTGCCCCAAAATTTTTATTTTCCCATAAACTTTCATTTCCCAGAAATGATTTTCCCACCAAATATTTCTCAAAATCTCATCTCAACCGTTAATAAGATTAAATCCAACCGTCTTTCTATCAACCTGTTTGTCCTAGTCAGTTTGTCCTAGTCAGCCCTAGGATTCAAAAACAGTTGTCAAATGTAATATAGATATTACAGGCAAACACAAATTGAAAAGTAAAAAGAAAAAAAACTCGAATTGAAAAGAACAAAGAAAAAACTGGTGATTTCTAATTGAAAAGCCTTCAACATATTTTGACAGATAAAATGGATATATATAACTGACTGCAAAAATGTGATATGAAGTCTTAGTCAATAATAAATTTTATATCTGATAAAAGGGATACGTATCTAATCAAAAATGCAACAAGCACAGTTTAGACATTCTAAAGTCAGCGGTAGAACTCATTAACAAGCAAACAACATAAATTTATTTTATTGGTTCATTAGCAATTGACAAAACCAATTGGAAATTTTGTAACATAAATCATTGACAAGACATTTGATATAAAAAAGGGTATAGAAACATATTGCATTCTAGAAGCAATTTCATGATTGTGAGAAGACCTTCCAAGCTTCAACTCTAGCCATATTTTCCTCCGAGACAATGGAAATCTAATAAATGCGCTGGTTCTAACTTCATCCCAAAAAGATAATCATAAGCTAGAAGCTGTGCACCTTCATTTAGACCCTCAACTTTTGTCATCTCCTTAAATATTTCTTCTGCGGTGTACACACGTGGAGCAAATTTTAAAATGGTAGACGCAACTGAATCCATTCCATTTTTCAGTATCTGAAAATCCTCACTCATGCTGGAAGTGGCTACATGCTTCCGCATGAATGCAATTTTAGATGATGTAGATGTTAACTTTGGATGATGTCTCTTGTGAATTAAAGGTGCGACAACAGAATCACCCTCGTCCTCTTGTTCCACATCCTTGTCACCATCTTGATTACTAGCAATTGAATTTGATTCCTCCCTTTTCCTTTCTAAACGAATATGTTTTTCTTTAATTGTCTCAGAATCTTTTCCGGTAGCTCTATCACTTTCAAAAATCAATAGCATATTTTCAAAACTTGGTACCAGCTTATATTGATATGATTTTCGAACAAATAAGAGGAATCAAAACTCATTACTAATATTTCAGAAATTGTTGATATTCAAAAAACATGAATATTATAAAAATTCAGGGGCTTACATATAATCTTTCCATACATTTGGCTTAGCATCATCACTCTAGTGACTATTGAATGAAAAGCCACTACCATAAGTCTGGATATCTTGAAAAGCAGCCAAATCTTTTTAAAGAGTTTTCAATCGATTCTTCAAATTTTCAACTGTGACCCTTACTCCACACTTCGCAAATAATTCTGAACATATTGACTCATAAGCAATGTTTGTAAAACTCCTATCAATTTTGTTCCCTTTATGTATTTGTATAATTATTTCATCAGTTGCACACTTCTCTGTTGTCCATTTTATGTTTTTGTTGAACCTGAGCGAGACTTCGACTTCATCTCAACTACCTATAATCCAAATAAGAAAACAATAAGAAAATATAAGATAAAAGTTGATTTATTGATATTGGGATATAGGGGTGGCAAACGGGTCGGGTCGGGTCGGGTTCGGGTTGGGTCAGGTTTGCCCTGATCCGAATAACGGTAAACCCGAACCCGACCCGAATTAAATTCGGGTCAGGGTTTCGATACCCGTACCCGACCCGGCCGTAACTCGGATGACTCGTACCCGACCCGGTTTGTCCTCCGGGTCGGGTTCAGGTTGGGTTTGGTGTGAAAGAGTGATTATTTTGCTAAAAAGGTCGGGTTCGGGTCGGGTCCGGGTCGGGTTCGGGGTGAAAAGAGTGGAAATACAGGTTGAATTCGGGTCAACGGGGTCGAGGGGTCAAACCCGTACCCGACCCAGATTTTTATCCGGGTCGGTCGGGTTGACCCGAATTCGACCCGACCCGGATTGGCCCCTACCCATAATCGACCCAAGAGGCCTGGTTAGGGTCGGGTCGGGTCGGGTCGGGTCTATTTTGCTATCCCTATTGGGATACAAAACATAGATAATCATCGTCTACTTCAGTTTCAGGATATACTTCAGTTTCACATATACCATTACATCAATTTCAAATATCAAAGGTGATATATCCAAAAAAGCGAAAGTAGTTCAATATGGAGTTTATCTCTGAGCACAATCAGAACTGCAGTGAATGCTACAAGTTTTCAATCACAAAAACAGTTAACTACTGATAACAAAACAGAAGTTATTGTGCATGTTCATGCAAACAAGCTATTAATGTGTATCAATCAAATATTAAAGCAACTCTGTGTATAGCCTATGTTGACATTAAAACCATCATCTGACAAAAAAATACATTTAATGAGATCATCATTTTGTCAGATAAAAAAGAACAGATTAAATAAACAATGAATTACCCAATAATTCAGAATCTATGTTTAATGTATTTACAGATATACTACACATTACAACATCCAAACAAGTGATCGTTCTAATATTTGTGCAACCTGCAAGATTTTAGTTTCTGATACACATACATGTAATTGCTCAATTCTCAAACATGTCAGCAATGAGCAAACATATTTAACCTTAAAAATTCACAAATAATGAAAATGGGGTTGCCGACTTTAATAACTCTTCATCAAATTCATCCATAGAGAGGCGATATCCCCCTCGATTATAGTAAAGATGGTCGGAGTGCCATCTTTAACAAAATTGATAACCAAAAAAGAGTTATCGAAAATTATATACACAAAAAGGCAATCCTTTATACCTTAATCATTTTAAAATCACAAAAAACTGAAGTTTATATACAAGATTGGTAATATCAACTTAGGTTTAGTAATCTCTCCACATTTCATCAGCTATTTGTTGCCTTTGAATTTCTCCTCGTCTATACTCTTTATCATCGCTTTTGATAAGAGCTTGTTCTTCATCATCTCTCACTAGGTTCTGAACTTCTTAATCAATTTTTGCAATAAGTCCTTCATCAGGATCAACACCCATAAGGTAATTGTGTTGTATACAATATGCATTAATAATTTCCTTTTGTATTTCTATTGGATAGTGAGATTCGGTTCGGTTCCACTGCCCAAGATTGAAAACCTATTCTTCAATACTTCAAAACACGTTCTGTTACATTTTGCAAGGATGAAAGTCAATGGTTGTATACCTCATGAGCATTTTCAGGTTGTCACGTTGAATACTTCTTAAGGTGATACAGTGTTCCACGAAACGGGGTGAGTAATCTCGATCTTAACAATAATCTCGCATCTGATAGGTAATACTTGAATAAATAGAAGAATTAGTATGTTTAAAGTTAAATTATTTTCGATATGAATTGACTCATTGCATGGTACCTTTAAGTTGTTATCTTGAGGAACAAATATTTTGTCTTTTCGTATCAACGCATTATGCAATATTTTAGAATCTGAGGCCGAGTCTTCCCAACCATTCAAGACATACATGAACTTTAAGTCAAAGGTGCAAGCCGTCATTACATTTTGAGTATGAAAGTCTTTTTGGCCTCGATATCTCTTCACATCTTCTTTTGTCACTTTCACGCGGAAATTAGACCCATCAATTGCACCAACACAGTTTTATAAATATTTACAATGCTATTAGCAATATCAATTACACACACACAATATTAAGTAAATATTATATAATGCTACCTTAATTAAAATAAGGTCAAAATCTTTGATTTGTTTGGATTTCCAAGGGAATTTCAGAGCCATTCGGTTGGTTTAGAAACCGGTCTTCAAGTGATATTAATACTTCTGAAACTTTGTGAAAATGACGACTAACAGCCTCACCAGAACGCATGAAGTAAAATTTGACTACTCGATTCTTCCAGTTATGGGAAAGAATTTGGGGAAACTTAACAACTTGTTCCCCTACTGAGCTACGCACGGTATCATGAAGACGACTTGTATCTCGAAATAACTGACATAACCTACCAAAAGTATTAACCCCCATGCACAACTATTCTCGACAATCTGTATCACTAAGTTGTGTGTGTCTTTCCAGAAGTAAACTTCTATGGTCATCTCGTTGTGCTAAAATTGATCAATTTACATGCTCCACTTGACGTACGGCTGTTGCCTTAGCGACTGCATAAGTAGTACAATCATGGTTCCTACTGCATATTTAATCTTCTTCAACTTTATCTTCATACTCATCTTCTTCACTTACCTAGGAATTGAGAGAAAAACTTTCCATTTACTTCCCACCATTTATAAAACCATCTAACTCAACAGCGAGAAGAAAAAATAAGTCTATTAACAAATAAGTTTTAAGCATATTAGTTTAAATTATATATGTAATAACAATTTAAAAAAGCTTTCTTGGACTTACATCGGTTGTAGTTGAATCCTAAATCATTGGTTTTTTGATTGAGCCATCAATTAAACCTAATCAAAATAGAAACACGCGATGGGATCATCACCTAGAGATCATACATGTTGGTGCAATTGATATTATGTATGCGTAATTGGAATTGCTAATATTATAGAAAATATTTATAGAACTGTGTTGGTATAATCGATGGGTCTCATTTCCACGTGAAAGTGGCAAAAGAAGATGTGAAGAGATATCGAAGCCGAAA
The DNA here is from genome assembly GCA_030789695.1 of Scilla litardierei. NCBI lineage: Eukaryota > Viridiplantae > Streptophyta > Magnoliopsida > Asparagales > Asparagaceae > Scilla > Scilla litardierei. Next base: position 217,736,918 of record CM061134.1, on the reverse strand, counting down.
AGTCTTTCCTACTCAAAATGTAATGGCGGCTTGTACCTTTGACATAAAGTTCATATATGTCTTAACTGGTTAGGAAGGCTCAGCCTCAGATTCTAGAATACTGAATAATGCGTTAGTACGACAAGACATAATATTTGTTTCTCAAGGTAACAACTTAATGCTACCATGCGATGAGTCAATTCGCATCGATAATGATTTTAGACTTTAGACTTACTAATTCTTCTATTTATTCTCTTTAGATAAGTATTACCTAGCGGATGCGGGATTCATGTTAAGATCGAGATTTCTCACCCCGTTTCGTGGAACACGGTATCACCTTAAGGAGTATTCAACGCGACAACCTGAAAATGCTCGTGAGGTATCTAGCCATCGACATTCATCATTGCGAAATGCAATAGAATATGTTTTTGGAGTATTGAAGAAGTTTCCAATCTTGGGCAGTGGCACCGGACCTCACTATCCAATAGAAACACAAAAGAAAATTATATATATATGTTGTATATTACACAATTAACTTATGTGTGTTGATCCTGATGGACTTATTGCAAAAGTTGATCAAGAAGTTCAGAACCTAGTGAGAGATGATGAGACACATGCTCTTATCATAAGCGATGATGACGGATATAGACAAGGAGAAATTCTAATGCAACAGATAGCTGATGAAATATGGAGAGATTACCCGACCCAAGTTGATATTACCAATCTTGTATATAAACTTCAGTTTTTTGTGATTTTAAAATAATTAATGTATAAATGATGCCCCTTTTTGTGTGTATAATTTTCGATAACTCTTTTTTGGTTATCAATTTTGTTAAAGATGGCACTCCGACCATCTTTGCTATTGTCAAAGCGGGATACCACCGCTCTCTGGATGAATTTGATGAAGAGGTATTGAAGTCGGCAACCCCATTTTCATTATTTGTGAATTTTTAGGTTTAAATATGTTTGCTCATTGCTGACATATTTTAGAATTGAGCAATTACATCTATGCGTATCAGAAACTAAAATCTCGCAGGTTGCACAAATATTAGTACTATCACTTGTTTGGATGTTGTGATATTTGTAACAAGTGATAGTACTAAACATAAATTTAAAATTATTGGGTAATTCATTATTCATTTGTAAATACAACTCTGTGTGTAGTTTATTTGTAAATACATTAAACATATATTTTGAATTATTGGGTAATTCATTATTTATTTAATCCATTCTTTTGTATCTAACAAAATGATGATATCATTAAATGTATTTTTTGTTAGATGGTTTTGATGTCAACATTATGCTTTATAACACACACAGAGTTGCTTTAATATTTGATTGATGAACATTGATAACTTGTTTGCTTGAACATGCACAATAACTTCTGTTTTGTTTTGTTATCAATAGTAAATTGTTTTTGTGATTGAAAAACTTGTATTCACTGCAGTTTTGATTGTGCTCAGAGATAAACTTTATATTGAACTGCTTTTGCTTTTTTGGATTTATCGCCTTTGATATATGAAATTGATGTAATTGCATATGTGAAACTGAAGTATATCCTGAAACTGAAGTAGACGATGATTATCTATGTTTTGTATCCCAATATCAATTACTCAACTTCATCTTATGTTTTCTTATTGTTTTCTTATTTGGATTATATGTAGCTGAGATGAATTCACAGTCGAAGACTCGCTCAGATTCGACAAAAAACATAAAATGGACAACAGATATGGATATGTATATGTGTGTAATTGATGAATTAATTATACAAATGCATAAAAGGAACGTAATTGATAAGAGTTTTACATACATTGCTTACCAGGCAGTATGTTCAGAATTATTTGCCAAGTGTAGAGTAAGAGTCACGGCTGAAAATTTGAAAAATCGATCGGAAACTCTTTAAAAAGATTTGGTTGCTTTTTAAGATATCCAGACTTAATGGTAGTGGCTTTTCATTCAATAGAGTCACTTGAGTGATGGATGCTGAGCCAAAAGTTTGGAATGATTACATAGATGTAAGCTAGTGAATTTTTATAATAGTCATGTTTTTTGAATATCAACAATTTCTGAAATATTAGTAATGAGTTTTGATTCCTCTTATTTGTATGGCACATTTTGAAGGGAAAGCATATCAATATAAGCATGTAACAAGTTTTGAAAATATGCTATTGATTTTTGGAAGTGATAGAGCTATCAGAAAGGATTCTGAGACAATTAAAGAAAAAGATATTCGTTTAGAAAGGGAAAGAGTGGAATGAAATTCAATTGCTAGTAACCAAGAGGGTGAAAAGGACGTGGAACAAGAGGACGAGGGTGATTCTGTTGTCGCACATTTAATTCACAAGAGACATGATCCAAAGTTATCATCTACATCATCTAAAGTTGCATTCATGCGGAAGCATGTAGCCACTTCCAGCATGAGTGATGATTTTCTGATACTAAAAATTGGAATGGATTCAATTGCGTCTCTCATTTCAAAATGTCCACCATGTGTGTACACCGCAAAAGAGCTATTATAGGAGGTGGCAAAAGTTGAAGGGCTAGATGAAGGTGCACAACTTCTAGCTTATTATTATCTTTGTGAGGATGAAGTTGGAACCAGAGCATTTATTGGATTGACATTGTCTCGGATGAAAAGATGGCTAGAGTTGAAGCTTGGATGGCATTCTCACAATCATAAAATTTCTTACAGAAGTTAATATGTTTTTATACCATTTTTATATCAAATGTTTTGGCAATGATTTATGTTACAAAATGTCCAATTGGTTTTGTCAATTACTAATAGACCAATAAAATAAATTTATTTTGTTTGCTCGTTGCCAAGTTCTGCCGCTGACTTTAGAATGTCTAAACTGTGTTTGTTGCATATTGACTAGATATGTATCCCTTTTATCAGATATAACGTTTATAATTGACTATGACTTCATATCACTTTTTTGCAGTCATCTTTATGTATTCATTTTATCTGTCAAAATATGTTGAATGCTCTTTCAAGTAGAAATCACCACTTTGTTTTTTCTTTTTACTTTTCAATTCGTGTTAGCCTTAGCCTGTAATATGCATATTTAATCCTTATCACTCTTCTTTGAACTGCAATCATAAATTCACGATTCATCATGCTGACTGTTATGATGAGCACATTTCGGAGCATTTGCTGGCAGCCTCAAATAGTTTGAGCCCAAACGGCATCGTTGGGTGTCGGCATAGGAGAATGTTCTACTTTGAAGTAGTTTATCAGAATTAATTCCAGGCACTATAATAGCATGGTAGAAGGCAAGTTCATTCTTTGCAAAGTTGTCAATGTTCTTGTTTAGAACCATACGACCAACTGGCATAAAAGGAAAGATGTCTTCTGGCCAGGTCATGGTGACATCGAGCGGATCTAGAATATGAATTTATAACAACTCATTACAACCACCTAGGATGACAGTGATGCTGGCATTGCAAGACTACCTGGGGTTTGTAGAAGTACATGCGGTTAATGAAAGGCAGTAATAGTAATGTTCGCAAACTTTTCTTCAGAACGATATAACACATCATAGACCAAGAGTGGAAATAAAAATCCCTAAACAAAATGGATTAGATCTTATTTCAGGTATAGAGCTGCTAATAGAATATCATGTTGGGATCGTCTACCTTGCAATCTAACAACACACTGGGGGGTGAATAGTGTAATGGCACAAATTGCGTATTAAAAAATTTAAATTGTAAATGCGGAATTATAAATACAAGAGGAATTTAAACACCACAAAAATCCAAACGCAAACACAATATGTTACCCTGGTTCCCCTAACTTGGGTACATCCAGCCACACCAATATCCACTTTGATTCCCACAAAGAGAAGCGAATACAATCTCATACAAAGATACCTCACACAGAGGATTTGGATTCTCACACAGAGAGATCCTTGCTCTCACACAGAGAGAGTCAAACTCTCACACAGAGAGACTCAAACTCTCACACAGAGAGAACTCAACCAACCCTCACACAGAAGGTTATACTCTCACACAGAGAGTAACTAACTCTCACACAGCAAGCTAGGATTTCAATGAAATAACAAAGTAAAATAAATACTCTTACCTATGCCTTGAGATGAACTTACTCATTAATGCAAGGCATAGAAGAGAATCTCCAAGTGATGAGATTAGTTTGAAATGCACTTGAATGATTTCCCTTGAGCTTGACTTCAATGCATGAAGAGGAATAATAGCTCTAAGAGGGAAATGAGAGAGTTTGAGAGTGGCTTAATCAATCTCTAAAGATTTGCAATAGTTCCAAGAAGTTTTAATAAACTTAGCCCTCTCATATATATAGAAACCCGATATGAACTCTCAAAACCCAAGGATAAAGCCAAAAATAAACAGCTGTAACGGCCAGAATCTGGGTTGAAACGTCAGCGACAGTCGACTGATGATCATTTGACAGTCGACTGACCAACAGCTAAATAAATCCCAACGGCTATAATCTGAGTCAGGACAGTCGACTGTAGAAGACTACACATGCGATTGTATAATGAACATGCGCTTGTATATTCTTCAGCAGGGGACTGTTACAGGGGATGGAAATAAAACAGAGAGATGCAACTTACATACTGTATGCATACAGACGACTGATGACCAAAGTACATGCGACTGTAAAATAGACAGGCGACTGTAAATACTGCAACAGTCGACTGACTTGCAAATTGGGATGAAGCCCAGAAAATGCAAGTTGCGCACAGACGACTTTAGAACAATTCACAGGCGCCTGTTGGAAGACAGACGACTGTAAATAGACTTTCAGTCGACTGTTCCATAAGCTCAAGTAAGAGTCAATAAAAGGTTGACGTGAGCAGTGCACTACAGTCGACTGTAGAAGGCTCGACAGGTGCCTGGAATCACCCAGTCGCCTGTAAGACCTTCATCAGTCGCCTGTTGGAGAGCCAAAAACTTTAGTTTGAGTTTAAGGCATGGTGAACCTATTGAGATGATTTCTATGATAATCCTGATGCTCACTAAGATGGAAAATGCATATGCATGAATGAGTTAATGCATTTATCAAGGCATTACATTAAATCTAGACTCAAAGAGGAGAAAAGTAATAAATAAAATATTGCATGGATTACATTACTTCCCTTAGAGTCTTTGGCTTCAACCTTGATACTCTCCATCATCTCCAAGCTTTGGCACCCCTTGAGTCCAAGCTATGGCATTGCTCCTCTCGATGTCCATCCTTGCACCAAGTGTTTAGTATCCAAAAATGATATTCTTGAAATGTTAACTATGAGACTAAAACAAGAGAGTCATTAGTAATTACATAATGTTGTGAGCATCATCAAAATAACATTGGTATGAAACACCAATACTCAATATATCATGTCCATCAAATCAGTAGGAAATAAAAGATTAAATGCTGAATCTAGCTTCAAAACAGTCCGTATGAGAAATGAGAATACATGAGAGCGAATGTGACTTCATCTTGCTTGTGGTAAACTGTCACTACATACTTTCCTTTAAGATGTCTGTTAAATTGTGGTTGAATCTATGTATCAAAAGTAAAAAAAAAATACCCCGTTAAATTTTGATTGTATCAGACTGTTGGCTTAGTGCTTCTTTTTATTATATAAACATTTGTTCTGGAAATATTAAAGCGTTTATTTATCATATATATACTGAATATAAGACTGCTCAATTTGCTAAGCATGTCAACTCTTCATATGGTTTGTTTGTCTCTACTTTAAGCAATTATCCTCCTTTTTATGCGCTTATTTAGTTATTTACTTTGTCATTTGATCAGCTTAGTATGTGGAACAGATCTGTGAAAATTGTGTGTTTGCCATTATAAGTGATATACTTTATTTTATGCCCCAAGATTTAGCTGCATGCACAGATTCCGTCGTTTATGTTTTCCGTCTTTGATGTTACACAGTGCCTTTAATTGATTTTTTATTTGCCTTTATCATGCTATCGGCTTTATCCATTTTGGACATAATAATATTTCTGTGCATTTTACTCATGTTTATAATTGGCGCTGTCAAATTTATTGTTGAAATACCTAATTATTTACATGGTTGGAAAGCTGGCTAAAGATGAGGTTAACACTGGTTTTTAACCTTTGTTCTATATTAATGGAATTGAAGTTTACCCCTACACACATACGTAGAAGAAATGGTTGCAATGTTTATTCATACGACTGGGCTAGGGCAACGTAATAGTCTTTTGGTTAAATTTCATAAGAGCTGGAGGAAAGAAATATCTAGTTTTCTCCCAGTACACCATAATATAAATATCTAGTTTGTATTTACGAGAGGTGGTAATGATTTGCCCAACAATCATTCAGTGCACTGAAAGTTGCGCTATAAAATGGCGGGCAAGATCAGATGGCAATGTAGTTTGCAGCCATCCTGGCATGTGTAGGGAAGAAGAGACAAATTGACGGTTAGGTTCATAAGATTGCTAGATAATTTTGAAGTGCACTTTGAGTTTTCATCCAGTGTTGTGGTCTGTGTAGAAGGGAGTGCTGAAGAGGTTCTGGGCCTGCATGATCTGTTGAACTATTTAAATAGTTGTCTCGCAATGTGTCGGGAGTGCGTGACATGCTAGTGTATGATTATTAAGTTGGCACATCTGAGCCCCATTTGAATTTTTTGTATTTTGTAAGTTTCAGTTTTGGGTCAGTTACAAATCTGCAGATGGGTTCGGGTCCACTAAGAAATCTAGGATCTAAATGCCAACAAAATCCGTACAATTTATAATATATAAATGTGGGTTCATAATTTCCAAATCCAAAAATATTGGGGAAAGCGGTCAACTTTCAATGGAAACTTTTAAGAGCACACACACAACCACCCCCCCCCCCCCCACCCACCCCACACACACACACACACACACACACCCCCCCCCCCCCCCCCCTCTCGGTTCTATCCGCTGCAAAGTGTACGATCCAAACTGTAAAGAGGCAATGCTGATTTTCTGTAAAGCTTCCATGATTGGAATATTCGAGCTGACTCCATTGCGTGCTTGTTCGCGCGCGCATGTGTGTTCTATGCTGCAATATCTGAGCCTCACACGAAGTCTGGTGGTATAGCAGAGCCTCCATCTCTATATTGTGTTAAAACTAGCATTTGGGCATTATCTTGTTGAATCTGGCTGAGTGGACTTATTTTTTTTCACTAATGTGTCATTGAGTTGGAATGTTTGAGCCTCCTTGCCCTTTCACTGTACTAGATTTGGACATGACAATTTTAAAATGAGTTTATGGCATTTTACCGCAAACATTGACCGATGCAATTGTAATGAATTTACCCTCGTTCTTGCTATATACTTCGTTTTTCACGCGGTATATATCATGCATCTAGATTAAAAATTTCTCTTATACACAGAAATTTGATTCTTAGCATTTCCATGTGTGTCACGCCCCGCTTCCCTAAAATGGAAGGCGAGACGTGATGAGGTCCGCTCAGACGTGAAGCTGCGAAGCTGCAGTCTGATAAGCGTCTGTAAAAATTACAAATAATAGCAGGTCCTTGCATTGCGACGAAACAACAACAATAATAATGAAGCAGATAAAAGAACAATCCACCAACGAAACATCCAACAATTATTCCAACATCACAGAAAAGTCACAAAAGTATAAGTCTGAACAATAGGCCTAAAGCATGGCCGAAACAAAAGTAAAGAGAGTCACCGGCTGAGGCCAAGGGTAGGACCGGAATCTTCAAACTGAACGTCAGCAACCTACCGTCCTCTGCAACTAAGTCAGGCTCAAAACCTGACATGTGACACCCAAAGAGAAAAGGGCACATGTCAGCAAAAGTCTCCCAAAGAAAGCGGAGATCTTTTGTGCAAGGATACAAATAAAATAAAGCGACTAGCAGTTCTAAATATAATAAAAAGACATGACATTTAAGGAGTGCAACAATTTAAGATGACATGATGACATGCATGCACGTCGTAGCAGAAGCTACGAGAACCACTGTTTTCACGAATCACGAACATTATCATTTCACGAACATTATCATTTCACGATGTGCACAGGGTTTACTCCTTACAGCCGAAGGAGCGGATCAGGCATCCTTCTACGCTGCGTGATAGCTTAACCCTACCCCTCCCCAGTGTCGAGCCTTGGTTTCCCAAGTACGTGAGCTCGCTTCTGGATCACGAGTCCAGGAAGTGTTTTTCATTATGGACTGACGCCCACCTTCTGGATCACGAGCCAGGAAGTGTTTTTGGCATAGGGTTGTGCCCGCAAAGCAGGTGCCTAGCCTCAATAGCAATAACATTTGTAGCGTGTGCTACTCAATCACAAAGAAACATATGATGCATGACATGACATGGGATGAGCAGTTAAAGTGCGTACCGTTAATTGAAAATTAAACATGACATGACGACATGTATGAAAACAAGTAAAAGTGTTGGATCTAACTTCGTTGTCAAGCTAGATCAAGAGTGGTGTCGGATCTAGTTTCGTTGTCAAACTAGATCAAAAGGGTCGTCTAGGCAGCTATCATTTCACTGCCTAGTCTCTTTTACGCTGACACACAAATCGGCCTAAAAACGTGGCCTAAAACATTTACTGGCAAGTATCACTTGCCTGAGCGACCAAGTTGAAGTCACGATCAACCAGAGTCCAAACTACCTATATGTTCAGATCGCAGTCCAGCCTACATTCCAATTTACTAATCTTGATTATTGAATCACAATCATCAGAAATTACCAATTTTAGTTGATTAACAGGCAAGTGGTGATTCCTACGGGGCAGATCTTACCTCAACACGACGCGAGAGCTACTCTGAGTCGGGCAGCGACGTCAGGGGTTGGATTCATGTAGCGCATACGGTAGGGAATGATGGGTACTCTGTGATAAATCATGTGCACAAATGAGTTTGTTACGACGGAACTAGAATTTATTAGGCAACCTATGACATCTAATGAACCAATTTTAATTAGGTTTTCCAATCCATGATATGTGACACATCAATATTAATGATCATAGAAATTACTAACATGATAATAATGTCACGTTGCTAGTACGGCAATTAAACAACAATTATTAAAACAACCTAGGCTAACACGTTAACTAAAAGTCGTCTAAACGAGTTATTAACACTATGATCACCAATAACATCGTTATAACAAGGTTACTAATGGATGAAGATCAATTTAATAGTCCACAAGATTATAGGCAAGCTAAACTTAGGGTATTGCTCACATTAATAGTTGATGTGCCTCATCTTAGGTACACAGTTCACTAAATAGTCTACAACATATCTAGTAACTCAAGACCAAGTGGTACGGCTGTTTCACTGTTAAAACTTATTAAAACACTTACATTAATCTACAAGTTGCCAATGTCTCCACTGCTATAGGAAAAATTGCAGGCATTTATGCATGTTAAATGCACCTCATCTCTTCATTAAAAGTTGGGTATATCATAAGTAAGCATTTTAATTATTATAGGCTCATTATGATTAAGTACATGTTGTTTCATTAAGGCCTAGTTTGGTAACATAGTTTCTAAAGCTACTGGTTAAGAAAGTTAGAATGAAACCGAGATTTATAATGCAAGCCACAGTTTCTCATAGTTTGTGAAAGTCTAATCCGATCAACATTTTCCAAGCTAAGGTATATAAAGGTTTAAACTAATTAACACTAACTAAGGTTATATACTTAAAGTAATAATAACACAAGTTATAATTCTATAACTTTAATGCATGATTACAAACCCAAAACTTATTATAACATAACCCAAAAGCTGCTAACACCTACTGTTCACTCAGCCACTCACCGTATAAGCTAAGTTCTGCATGTCTAGCTAGTAATTAATAATGCTCATATTTTGTTTTGCATGGGATTCATACTATTATTATCCATAACTAATGCAAACGACAGGGACTTACGTGCTCAGCGTGTGCTCGCAGATGGAGCGGCAGTGGCGTCAACTCGTCGGGGTGAGGGAGGCGCCGACGAAGAGATCTACGGTCGGAGGGAGAGGGTAGGGTCGTGCGGCGAAATGGCCTGGGTTCCCTTTGTTTTAGCTTGGCATGGGTTTAACAGTGGGGAGTACGTGAAGAGATTTATTTGTTTGTGTTTGATGGGAGAAAATAACAGCACATGACTCCTTGAGTTTTTCTTTTGTAGAGAGAGAATGGAGAGAGAGACGTGGGATGATGGAATTGAGGCGGTACTGTTGGAGAAAGAAGTGGAGAGCAGTTAGGAAAATATTTGATAATGTGGATAAGGGGAGACAGTTAATATTCCAATTGATTCGGCCTAAAATTAATATCCACGGTTTTGATTTCAAACTCAAAAAAAGAATCTGTTTTCAAAGGAATCAGTTATTTGCATCTCCATACGAAAGAGGCATCAAAAGGTAATTATTAGGTTAGGACTTAATAACTAAAAGTTTATAGGATTTAATACGTAACCCACCCGTTCATTAGAATTCAAAAATTAAAAATAATAATAATAATAACTTAATAATTATTAATGAGGTTATAGCAGTTTGGCCCCTCGACGCCCAAAAATAAAAAGGAAGATACCCGGGCGATCGCGCCTTCGAGAGGATCGTGAGTACAAGTTTCGGTCGCGCGTCCGGACTACAGAAAACAGTAATAAAAATCAAAACCTAAAATACGCATACAAAACAACAATACACGCTAAAAAAACTTATACGATCGGAAGTGACCGTGACATCCTACCCACCTTAGAATAAAGTCCGCCCTCGGACTTTCTAACTATAAATATACTAAGCCACTCTAGTAATTACCCCAATTGTATCACATTATATTTCAAACCACGTATAGTCACTACAAGTGCTTATATTTGCACTAGATAGTCAAACATTAATACTACAAACATGTATATATACACATTCTATACTTATATCTATCATAGGCAGTCAAATTCATACATGTACTTCAGTCATTCATATAGTCACATACATCCTTATATAACTATTACTCACTTATCACATAACCACGGTACACATACCTACATAACAAACAGTTTCACATCAGCAAATACGATCGTAGTACTCACGTTTAGATAACTACCTATGCACAACAACACGGATGACTAATCCCTATATCTCCTGGTATACATCCAACACCCAACATATCAACACATGTAATCACACCATACAATATTAAATCATGGTTATTTTATCTAATATACATTCACCACTACCATAATGTCACAAATATATAGTTATTCAAATTCACGCAGATACTTCACCTTATATACACATCAATATAATCATATAGCTATATTTTAGGGTCAACACACATACCATGGTCGCAAACACCTATAGCTAAGAACATACTTACATGTGCATGGTGCGTGCCCACACGTGCTAACATGCCATTCATAAATACTACGCATACCACTATACACTTAGCACATCTACACAACTAGTTTAGCTAGCACATATACATTCAAGCATGTAAGTCCTTAAATAATAATTATACCACTGGACCAACACTTATAACTATATACTGGTACAGCCACCCACAATCATGTGTGTAACACAACCAGACACAACCAATCTTATCACTCTACATACACCATACCATATTCACAGTACACGCAAACCACAGACATGTAACAATATACTTAGAGTATACCCACTCAAGCTTGAGTGAGACTCAAAACCCACATCAGAATAGTCTATATACATAACACGGTATCTATACACATACCAATACCACTACAATATAAATACATCTACCAACATAACCACATACATACCATAATATCAAACACACTTTATATTTAGTCAAGTAACACTCATATAATACAATCACTTTGCATACCATAATAGTATACCAACACAAATACTTACCCATACATGGTTTAAGACATACCATCATCGTTTTTACCTCACGGTATACACGCACACGCACAACATCCCGTGAAGGCAAGCAATACCAAACAAAATTATAACCATATTACCATACGTATATCACATATACTCATGCAGCAAATACATAGCTATTTACGTCTAAGCACAATACATATCTATGTACGAGCACACGCTCACACGTACTAACTTGTAGGTCATATAATAGGCCTACACACTTAATTATAAGTACACCTATACCATTACACTTAACATACACATGACTTACTAGTATACTATTTCAAACATTTACCGCATACTCTACCAGCAGATATTCCAATAATAAATCCAATATACATAGACGCACCTAAAGTGGTATAGCTATCCACACACTTATATATAAACATTATCATTCAAACAACTTCATATATATCATGTATAACACTGAGTATGTATATATCACACAAGAGGTATACATTAATATACTACAGGGGAGTACACTCATACGTGAGTGTTACGCCGGGGTTCACACATACGGGTCCACACACTCTACTTATACATGCACCACAACGACATCGCAATAAAATCTGTGGGCTCACTACTATACTAAGATTGGCACAGGCAACGACAAGCACTAACATCTAAACAATAGAAAGGAAACCGAAACCAGAGACATAACGAACAAGATCGAAAAGAGCGAGTTCAGATAGGGTGAGGATAGCTGGTTGGGTGAGACAAAAATATTGCTCTAAAAAATTAAATAGGCGAAAGAGAGTCATGTGTAAAATATGATTTCGTATATATTTATTCTTATGAAAATATGTAGGAATAGTGAGCAGGCTGTAAAATTTGAAAACCCGGAAAAAGTTTTTTTTTAGGCGAAGAAATAATGAGTAGGGTGAGGCAGTGATCGTGTTGTAAATGGAAATAGGTTTATATAAAAAAATTTGAAGTATGAGCATGATGAATATAGATCTTGTATATAAAGATATATTGAAGTTCTATTTAGCTTGGGAAAATATTCTAAGAGTAAGTACGATAAGTGAAAATTTTAATAATAAACTTAGTAGTATATAAATGGAAGGAATGATATATTGAATTATCAAAAATGGTAATAAGGTTTTTAAAACCGAAATACGGTAGATATAGGTTAGAAATGGTCTCGAGACTGTAATAAAAATTTACGACCAAGACGACTTCAAAATCTAAGAAAGTATTTTAGCTCCACCGAAAGTAAGGAATTTAAATATATAAGAAGGGGTTTAAAAAACCAAATTTAAACTGAGCGAAAACTTTTAGTAAGGAAAATCGAAAATAACTTTGAAAGATTCAAGATTGGCAACGGAGAAGATTCGAAAGATTAACTATAATAGTCAGGAAACGATCACGTGTATCGAGGGCAAAGATCATTATGATCGCGTGATGAATACGCTTAGAATACGATTCATGAAAAGCTACGATGGGATTCTACGGTCGATAAACCAGAAGTGTAATGATCAGGGAAATGATAGAATTAGGGGTTCTAATTATCGGGTCGACTGGAGATCAAGAGGAACTTAACACTATGCCTCTCTAATGAACTAGACTGTAATAGAGGTCTCAGGAAGGGTCCTAAGAGAAGTCAAGATTACGTTCTGCTGGGCTCGAAATTGTCGGACTCAATCGAACGGCAAAATGAGAAGCTCTAGAAGTCTAAAATGGTCAGGGCTGGGTGAGAGACTACTAAGTCAACCTATGACGAGTATAACTAAATCTTGACAAAGGATCCTGACTATCAAGCCTGGACATCTACCTAAGTCTTCCTACCATCTAAGACAGGAAAACGTTCAGATTAGACTTAATCATGACTTGGATGTTCCGAATATTTAATTGGATGTTGCTTATCATTATTGTTGTTCCGATATTTCGCGGATGCAAAAAGGACCTGCATGGGCCACCACTAAAACCTGTCACGCCCCGCTTCCCTAAAATGGAAGGCGAGACGTGATGAGGTCCGCTCAGACGTGAAGCTGCGAAGCTGCAGTCTGATAAGCGTCTGTAAAAATTACAAATAATAGCAGGTCCTTGCATTGCGACGAAACAACAACAATAATAATGAAGCAGATAAAAGAACAATCCACCAACGAAACATCCAACAATTATTCCAACATCACAGAAAAGTCACAAAAGTATAAGTCTGAACAATAGGCCTAAAGCATGGCCGAAACAAAAGTAAAGAGAGTCACCGGTTGAGGCCAAGGGTAGGACCGGAATCTTCAAACTGAACGTCAGCAACCTACCGTCCTCTGCAACTAAGTCAGGCTCAAAACCTGACATGTGACACCCAAAGAGAAAAGGGCACATGTCAGCAAAAGTCTCCCAAAGAAAGCGGAGATCTTTTGTGCAAGGATACAAATAAAATAAAGCGACTAGCAGTTCTAAATATAATAAAAAGACATGACATTTAAGGAGTGCAACAATTTAAGATGACATGATGACATGCATGCACGTCGTAGCAGAAGCTACGAGAACCACTGTTTTCACGAATCACGAACATTATCATTTCACGAACATTATCATTTCACGATGTGCACAGGGTTTACTCCTTACAGCCGAAGGAGCGGATCAGGCATCCTTCTACGCTGCGTGATAGCTTAACCCTACCCCTCCCCAGTGTCGAGCCTTGGTTTCCCAAGTACGTGAGCTCGCTTCTGGATCACGAGTCCAGGAAGTGTTTTTCATTATGGACTGACGCCCACCTTCTGGATCACGAGCCAGGAAGTGTTTTTGGCATAGGGTTGTGCCCGCAAAGCAGGTGCCTAGCCTCAATAGCAATAACATTTGTAGCGTGTGCTACTCAATCACAAAGAAACATATGATGCATGACATGACATGGGATGAGCAGTTAAAGTGCGTACCGTTAATTGAAAATTAAACATGACATGACGACATGTATGAAAACAAGTAAAAGTGTTGGATCTAACTTCGTTGTCAAGCTAGATCAAGAGTGGTGTCGGATCTAGTTTCGTTGTCAAACTAGATCAAAAGGGTCGTCTAGGCAGCTATCATTTCACTGCCTAGTCTCTTTTACGCTGACACACAAATCGGCCTAAAAACGTGGCCTAAAACATTTACTGGCAAGTATCACTTGCCTGAGCGACCAAGTTGAAGTCACGATCAACCAGAGTCCAAACTACCTATATGTTCAGATCGCAGTCCAGCCTACATTCCAATTTACTAATCTTGATTATTGAATCACAATCATCAGAAATTACCAATTTTAGTTGATTAACAGGCAAGTGGTGATTCCTACGGGGCAGATCTTACCTCAACACGACGCGAGAGCTACTCTGAGTCGGGCAGCGACGTCAGGGGTTGGATTCATGTAGCGCATACGGTAGGGAATGATGGGTACTCTGTGATAAATCATGTGCACAAATGAGTTTGTTACGACGGAACTAGAATTTATTAGGCAACCTATGACATCTAATGAACCAATTTTAATTAGGTTTTCCAATCCATGATATGTGACACATCAATATTAATGATCATAGAAATTACTAACATGATAATAATGTCACGTTGCTAGTACGGCAATTAAACAACAATTATTAAAACAACCTAGGCTAACACGTTAACTAAAAGTCGTCTAAACGAGTTATTAACACTATGATCACCAATAACATCGTTATAACAAGGTTACTAATGGATGAAGATCAATTTAATAGTCCACAAGATTATAGGCAAGCTAAACTTAGGGTATTGCTCACATTAATAGTTGATGTGCCTCATCTTAGGTACACAGTTCACTAAATAGTCTACAACATATCTAGTAACTCAAGACCAAGTGGTACGGCTGTTTCACTGTTAAAACTTATTAAAACACTTACATTAATCTACAAGTTGCCAATGTCTCCACTGCTATAGGAAAAATTGCAGGCATTTATGCATGTTAAATGCACCTCATCTCTTCATTAAAAGTTGGGTATATCATAAGTAAGCATTTTAATTATTATAGGCTCATTATGATTAAGTACATGTTGTTTCATTAAGGCCTAGTTTGGTAACATAGTTTCTAAAGCTACTGGTTAAGAAAGTTAGAATGAAACCGAGATTTATAATGCAAGCCACAGTTTCTCATAGTTTGTGAAAGTCTAATCCGATCAACATTTTCCAAGCTAAGGTATATAAAGGTTTAAACTAATTAACACTAACTAAGGTTATATACTTAAAGTAATAATAACACAAGTTATAATTCTATAACTTTAATGCATGATTACAAACCCAAAACTTATTATAACATAACCCAAAAGCTGCTAACACCTACTGTTCACTCAGCCACTCACCGTATAAGCTAAGTTCTGCATGTCTAGCTAGTAATTAATAATGCTCATATTTTGTTTTGCATGGGATTCATACTATTATTATCCATAACTAATGCAAACGACAGGGACTTACGTGCTCAGCGTGTGCTCGCAGATGGAGCGGCACTGGCGTCAACTCGTCGGGGTGAGGGAGGCGCCGACGAAGAGATCTACGGTCGGAGGGAGAGGGTAGGGTCGTGCGGCGAAATGGCCTGGGTTCCCTTTGTTTTAGCTTGGCATGGGTTTAACAGTGGGGAGTACGTGAAGAGATTTATTTGTTTGTGTTTGATGGGAGAAAATAACAGCACATGACTCCTTGAGTTTTTCTTTTGTAGAGAGAGAATGGAGAGAGAGACGTGGGATGATGGAATTGAGGCGGTACTGTTGGAGAAAGAAGTGGAGAGCATTTAGGAAAATATTTGATAATGTGGATAAGGGGAGACAGTTAATATTCCAATTGATTCGGCCTAAAATTAATATCCACGGTTTTGATTTCAAACTCAAAAAAAGAATCTGTTTTCAAAGGAATCAGTTATTTGCATCTCCATACGAAAGAGGCATCAAAAGGTAATTATTAGGTTAGGACTTAATAACTAAAAGTTTATAGGATTTAATATGTAACCCACCCGTTCATTAGAATTCAAAAATTAAAAATAATAATAATAATAACTTAATAATTATTAATGAGGTTATAGCAGTTTGGCCCCTCGACGCCCAAAAATAAAAAGGAAGATACCCGGGCGATCGCGCCTTCGAGAGGATCGTGAGTACAAGTTTCGGTCGCGCGTCCGGACTACAGAAAACAGTAATAAAAATCAAAACCTAAAATACGCATACAAAACAACAATACACGCTAAAAAAACTTATACGATCGGAAGTGACCGTGACAATGTGAAACTTTGTTGTTGCTATAACGAGTTTTTGGTTTCTTGCATCCATTTCAGTGGATACCAGTGAGGCATGAGTTTCTTATACCAAAATTTTAGGTCATAAGATTAATCTAAATTCCACTTGGTTGGAGTTGGCTAAATAAAATGTAGAAATATTCGAGCTGACTCCATTGCGTGCTTGTTCGCACGCGCACGTGTGTTCTATGCTGCAATATCTGAAGCTCACACGAAGTTTTGGTGGTATAGCAGAGCATCCATCTCTATATTGTGTGTTAAGACTAGCATTTGGGCAGTATATTGTTGAATCTGGCTGAGTGGACTTATTTTTTTTCACTATTGTCTCGTTGAGTTGGAATGTTTGAGGCTTCACTAATATCTCATTGAGTTGGAATGTTTGAGGCTTCACTAATATCTCATTGAGTTGGAATGTTTGAGCCTCCTTGCCCTTTCACTGTACTAGATTTGGACATGTCAATTTTAAAATGAGTTTATGGCATTTTACCACAAACATTGACTGATGCAATTGTAATCAATTTACCCTTGTTCTTGCTATATACTTCATTTTTCACGCGGTACATATCATGCATCTAGATTCAAAATTTCTCTTATACACAGAAATTTGATTCTTAGCATTTCCATGTGAAACTTTGTTGTTGCTATAACAGGTTTTTGGTTTCTTGCATCCATTTCAATGGATACCAGTGACGGTTCTTATACCAAAATTTTAGGTCATAAGATTAATCTAAACTCCACTTGGTTGGAGTTGGCTAAATAAAATATAGAAATAGAGTATTTTGTCCTTTCCTTTCTGGGTTATCTTGTTACATTATAGTTCTAAATGTATTGCGTGTCCCCATAGAGCTGATTCCAAAATGGCATAATGTTAAACCGTTCTCTTCGTATCTTGCTTGGTTCAGTTTGTTTGTTTCTTATGGTAAGCCGACATGTATGTCTTTTGGATTTCATATAATATATATTATATGATGTTGTATTTGGCATATAGACATCCAATATTAATTTTTTGAAAATTCGCTATTGACTCTTGTAGAGATTCATAATACATTGCGCGTACGAGCTTCTGAAAATGGTTCAATCTCTCGGAACACTTGTCATAATTTCTCATTTGCGGTTGCAGCATGGGCATAAGCTGAGAGGAAGAACATGTGATGGGTTTAACATTTGAGGGTCTCTGTCGCCAGTCTGTATGTTTAGATGCTATATTTGTTGTTTCGTCGTGTATTATAAATTTATGAGAATGCTGTAATTTGAAGGTGTTTTACTGAGTACCAAAAAAAAAAGGTGTTTTACTCAAGTTATATGCATGCTGTTTGTTAGCTTGTTACATCTATATGTTCCTTCAATTTTGGAGTATGCAAAGCTTGGCGGGGAGTATTGTTTTGGGTTTAAAAAGCAAATTTTTGTATTTGTATGATGATTGGGAAATGTATCTTGTTAGTTCCATTGAAATTTAGCCAACTCTAAATATGATGTGTGTGTAGGTTTTAGAGCTTGACTACTCAGACATTAATGGGTTATATCTGATTCTTTTCCTCCTTGTTGACTTGCTGTTACGAATATCTAATTGGTTTCTGGTAACATGCTTGATGTCAAATGTTTCCTGATGCTTGTCACAATTTAAAATCACTGCAAGTTTGCAAATTGCATCTTGGTCACCCCACTATGAAAAACCTGTTTGCCACAATTCAAAGATGTTTAACATTGATGAAATAACAAGGCATAAAACATATTTATTTGCTTACCAAAAAAATATATATTTATTTTTGTATAATAAAAGAAAGCTATTACAATA
This sequence comes from Scilla litardierei, assembly GCA_030789695.1. Classification (NCBI taxonomy): domain Eukaryota; kingdom Viridiplantae; phylum Streptophyta; class Magnoliopsida; order Asparagales; family Asparagaceae; genus Scilla; species Scilla litardierei. Next base: position 217,718,078 of record CM061134.1, on the reverse strand, counting down.
AAAAACAATGTCAACCATTACTTGCAACCAATCAAAGTTTAGGTAAAGTCAGGATCCGAACCAGATGAGAAAGACTGGATTCCAACTTCAATCCGACCGAATCCGGGCTTCATATCGCGTTTGGGGTCGGGTTTTATAATTATCGGGTCGGAGTTTGACTCGTTTAGAATCCGGATTTGGTCAAGCGGGGTCGCCGAGGTAGACAGTGTGTGGCACGTGATTACTCTCGTACGGGTGGCTCTCTCTATCACTTTGCCCTCACCTTCGTTCATTATTTATGGTGCGGGGGAAAAGTTAAAAAATTATGGCTCTCTCTCTCTCTTGTCTATTTTCACTGTACAGAGATTCCAGGCGTTTTTTTCTGCAATTTAGGGCTTGTTCCAAGGGTTGAGAATGGTTTTTTGGAAAGTTGAGGGGTCGTGGAATGTGGGGAAATTTGAGGGGATGATGACGACGAGCTGCCAAAATGTTTCCATTTTTTTTTTAAGATGACGAGGCGAGCTCGGATGGCCTGCATTCTTGCAGGAAACCAGCTTGCATCCGTTTTTTGTTAGTACTTGTAGCAGAAAGAGGGAGATCCGTGACATCAATTGTTAATTTCGGCAATGTCGGATGATTAAATTAGGCAGATCGGAGCCTCCTCCTCCAATCTCTAGCATGCAAGCTTGGGCTGTAAACGGGTCGGATCCTTATTTTTGGATGTCCTCTCTTCTTCTCAGGCGACATGGGTGATATTCTTTTCTCTAATATACTTTGCTTTTTTGTTTATATAAACGCACTTAGCAAAATTAGAACGAAGCTGATGATGTCTGATTGTTGCCTTATTGTTCGAGCAAATTTAGCCACTCTTTTTCGTCGGTTTATTGGATCCGCAAAGTAACAGCATTTTGATGATTTTGCCCAAAAATTTCTGTCAATATCAAGCTGCTGGACATGGCGAGGCACATCGGATGGTCTGCTACAATGCAGGCAACCGGTTTGCAGCCATCTAGGGCATGTTCTTTTGTAGGAAACTATAATTGGAAAAGTTGATAAGTGTTGAATCTGATGAGAGAGAAATTTGTGTGTAGTGTGTTCTTTTGTTGTAAAGCGGGGTTGGATTGTGGAGTTGGAAAGTTGAGATGGGTTCCACTCCGTGTGTTTTTTTTGTTGAAAAAAGTTAGATGAAGAAAGTGGTGTGGGTCTACTCAAATTTAATTTGTGCTATTTAAAACTAAACTAAATACTTAAAACTATATTAACTAATTTATATACTATCTAATTAATAATTAAAATAATTAATTGGGTACGAATAGGGTTAATCGAAAGTGCATATAGCGGGGGCCCCATTCCTTTTTGCGTGAGTAGCGAAACGAAGCCCAAAAAAAAGAAAGGAAAAAACGCTGATTGGTGGGAGGAGAGAGGGGGGCCCGTTTTGTTTTGAGAATCCTCTGTAATCGGAGCAAATTGCTCCGATTTCCTTTGGCCCCGTGGAATCCCTCTGACAAGGGCCATGTCGGACAGGAATCCCAAATATCCCAAAGCACAAAAGAACAGCCCCTACGAAATTGAAGCTGGAATCCTCATGAATAGTGTAGGAATAGTGCTCCAATGAGGATTCAAAGCCAACTTTCAGAGAAAAGAACATGCCCTCTACTTGATAAAGAGAACTCCACGAAAGTTGCTATTCAAACATACCAAATTGTGTTACAGACACAATTTGTTCACAAGTGAGCCTGTCAATTGTGTTACCAAGTTGTGCCTACCCGTGTCCAACGACCCATGTTTCCTGCTTTCCGATGGATCAAAAAAAGTTTAGCAGAATGTGTAAGGTGAATATCATCACTCATATTTGAGCTACCAATAATTTCGAGGTGTTGTGCTTCAACGGATGATTGTCGAACATCGGGTGGTGAAGAACAAGCAGCAAACAATTAGAGCACTATGAAAGATATTAACTTTAGGCCGTCAGCCGGTCAAGTGAACACAAATGAGCTTTATTATGAAAGGAAAGAACAAATACAAATCTTTACTCCTCACAACGAATAAGAAGCAGACAATGATCTCTTCAAAAGCTCTCAACAATCTTTTAAAGTTGGCTCTCACACAGGCGTCTCAAAGTTCTCTATATGCTCTATGTGTTCCACAGTCGTGTTTCGCCTGAAACCCTCGTCTAAACACCCTATATACAGTCTTGGGGTACAATATGTGTTATCATATAGGGGGGAATCCCAACAGATACGAATTCCGACTTTAACGGAATTCCAATCCAATTGCAACTTTACTACAAATAGGACGGCACGTCCTATGGTGGGGCCCCTTCCGTACTGCCGAGCTTCCCGATGAAGACCGAGCAAACGAAGTGCCGAGCCGAGCTATCCGAGCTACCAAAAGCTCGGATTGTAGAGCTGCTGATCTATGAGCTGCTGATCCTCCGAACCGAGAATCCAATGTACCGTCGAAGTCCAATTGCTCGGTATCCTCCTATCTGACTTGTGCAGAGTCAGATAGGTCGGATCCGAGCACAACCGAACTAGCTCTGCAAAAGATAGCTCGGTTACTGATCAAATACATCTTCAATGCCTCAATCGAGCCAACTTTCACACGAGGCAACGTTGATTTTGCCCAAAAGTTTCTCCTGAAGTGATGAAGTGATGTCACGTTGCTGGACATGGTGAGGCTAATCGGATGGTATGCTACAATGCAGGCAACCGGCTTGCAGTCATCTAGCTACTTGTTAAAGAGAATTTACGGGAGTTGCTATATACACATGCCAAATTGTGTTACACACACCCCATTTGTTCACAAGTTTGCCATTCAAAATGTAGCAGAATGTGTGATGTGAATATTAGCATTTATATTTGAACTACAAATAAAGTCGAGGCAACGATGATTTTGCCCAAAAAATTTTGCTGATGTCAAGTTGCTGGACATGGCTAGGCTCATCTGATAATCTGCTACAATGCAGGTAGCCGGTTTGCAACCGGTTTGTGGTGGACTTACCGGTTTGCAGCAGAGTTACTATGCACACAGACCTAATTGCTGAATACATAGACCATTTATTTACAAGATTGCCATAGTTGAGCTACAAATATTTTCGAGGCAACGACTATTTTGTCCAGAAATTTCTTTTGATGCGATGTCAAGTTCCTGGACATGGTGAGGTGCATGGGATGTCTGCTACAATGCCGGTTTTCTTCTGATGTCAAGTTGCTGGACATGGTGAGGCACGTCGGATGGTCTGCTACAATGCAGGCAACCGGTTTACAGCCATCTAGCTACTTGTTAAAGAGAATTTACGGGAGTTGCTATACACACATGCCAAATTGCTTTACACACCCCCCATTTGCTCAAGTTTGCCATTCAAAATTTAGTAGATTGCTTAATTTGAATAGCATCACTTATATATGAGTCGCAAATAGTTTCGAGCATTGATGATTTTGCCCAAAAGTTTTCGCCGATGTCTGTTGGGGTTTAAATATGGGCTCAACTCATCAATCTCCACACTAGTATGATACTGTCCACTTTGGGGCAAGGCCCCCATGGTTTTGTTCTTGGGCTCTCCCCATACCAATGGAGATTCAATTCACATATTTATACCCTTCAAATCCCCTCCTCTAGACGATGTGGGATGTGGGACTATGTTTGATATCTCACGATGTCAAGTTGATGTCAAGTTGCTGGACATGGCGAGGTGCATCGTATGGTCTGCAACAATGCAGGCAACCGGTTTGCTAGGGAGTTGCTATCTGCACAGACATAATTGCTGAATACACATACCATTTATTTACAAGTTTGCCATAATGAGCTACAAATATTTTATTGCCCAAAAATTTGTTCTGATGTGATGTCAAGTTGCTGGACATGGTGAGGCACATCGGATGGTCTGCTACAATGCAGGCAACCGGGTTGCAGCCATCTAGGTACTTGTTAAAGAGAATTTACGGGAGTTGCTATACACACATTTCAAATTGCTTTACACACACCCCATTTGTTCACAAGTTTGCCATTCAAAATTTAGCAGAATGTGCAATGTGATTATCAGCACTTATATTTGAGCTACAAATAATTTTGAGGCAACGATGATTTTGCCCAAAAATTTCTGCTGATGTCAAGTTGCTGGACATGGCGAGGCGCTTCGGATGGTCTGCTACAAAGCAGGCAACCGGTTTGCGGGAGAGTTACTATGCGGACAGACCATTTATTTTACAAGTTTGCCTTATTTGATCTACAAATATTTTCGAGGCAACGACTATTTTGCCAAAAGTTTCTTCTGACGTAATGTCAAGTTGCTGGACATGATGAGGCACATGGGATGATCTACTGCAATGCTGGTTTTCTTCTAATGTCAAGTTGCTGGACATGGCGAGGCACATCGGGTGGTCTGCTGCAATGCAGGCCACCAGGCAACCGGGTTGCAGCCATCTAGCTACTTGTTGAAGAGAATTTACGGTAGTTGCCATACACATGCCAAAAAAAAATCATGATTCTCTCCCTCTCATATGTTTTCTTTCTTTGTATCAAGATTCAAGGGGTGTTTTTGCAAGTTACCCTTTTTGACTTGGTTTGGCAAGACAAGTTTACTGGCGATGATGATGATGATTATGCTCTGCAATAAGATGGCATCTGCTTTTTTGATGAAAATGGCTAGGCGAGCTCGGATGGCCTGCATTCTTTTGCATGCAACCACCTTGCCCTCATTCTTTTAATACTTGTGCATATTAGCGCAGCTAGTCACAATACACATTTTGCTAGACATATATGCATTGCTAAGTACATCACACTTTTTTTTTTCAAAAAAAAAAATTCATAGATCGGATGGCCTGCTAAAATGAGGCAACCATCTTGCAGCCATTATCTGTTAGTACTTGTTGGAAAGGGTATTGTTAATTTTGGCAATGATTAATGAATAAATTGGCATATCTGAGCCGTCTCTTTCTCAAAAGCTCCAACATGGATGCTAGGGCTGTAAACAGGTTGGATTCAGGTCGGGTCCTCACTTGGCTGGAATCTACAAGGGTGATCTTCTTCCTGCTCTGCTCTGCTCTGCTCTTGTTAATTTATACATGCTTGACCCTGCTCATCTTCAGATCCTCTACTTCTCACTCTATCTCTATCTGTATTATTTATACAAAGATTTCAGGGGTTTATTTGCAATTTAGCCACTATATTTTAGCGGGTTTTGGTCCTGAAATGTACTAGCATTTTAAATTAAAGATGATCGAGAGGCAATGATGATTTAAAAAGCAAGCCCCCCCCCCCCCCCCCCCCCCCCCGCCCCGCCGGGGGGGGGGGGGGGGGGGTTGTTGTGGTGGTGCGTGTAATGTGGTGCGTGTGCAAAGCAATTAAGTATGTGGATACAGAATTTCCCTTTTAGAGGCGATGATGATGATATCTGCCAATAAGTTTATATATTTTTACTGATGTTGATGGCGTGGTGAGCTCGGATGGCCTGCATTCTTGCGGGAAACCAGCTTGCAGCCATTATTTATTAGTACTTACAGTATGTAGAAAGAGAGAGAGGGAGAGGGAGATCTGTGATGTATATTGTTAATGTTGGCAATGTCAGATGATTAAGTTGGGCAGATCTGAGCCTCCTCCTCAAAACCTCTAGTATGCAAGCTAGAGCTGTAAACATGTCGCATAAGGGTCGAATCTTTACTTTGCTGGCCTATCTTCTCCCTCTATCAGGCCGCGGGGGGGGGGGGGGGGGGGGGGGGGGTGGGGGTGGGGGTGGGGGGTGGGGGGGTGTGTGTGGGTGGTGTGTGTGTGTGGGTGTGTGTGTGTGTGTTTAATGTGGTGCGTGTGCAAAGCAATTAAGTATGTGTATATAGAATTTCCCTTTTAGAGGCGATGATGATGATATCTGCCAATACGTTTATATATTTTTACTGATGTTGATGGCGTGGTGAGCTCGGATGGCCTGCATTCTTGTGGGAAACCAGCTTGCAGCCATTATTTATTAGTACTTACAGTATGTAGAAAGAGAGATAGAGAGAGATCTGTGATGTATATTGTTAATGTTGGCAATGTCAGATGATTAAGTTGGGCAGATCTGAGCCTCCTCCTCAAAACCTCTAGTATGCAAGCTAGAGCTGTAAACATGTCGCATAAGGGTCGAATCTTTACTTTGCTGGCCCCGGGGGGGGGGGGGGGGGGGGGGTTGTGTGTGTGTGTGTTTAATGTGGTGCGTGTGCAAAGCAATTAAGTATGTGTATATAGAATTTCCCTTTTAAAGGCGATGATGATGATATCTGCCAATACGTTTATATATTTTTACTGATGTTGATGGCGTGGTGAGCTCGGATGGCCTGCATTCTTGCGGGAAACCAGCTTGCAGCCATTATTTATTAGTACTTACAGTATGTAGAAAGAGAGAGAGAGAGAGAGATCTGTGATGTATATTGTTAATGTTGGCAATGTCAGATGATTAAGTTGGGCAGATCTGAGCCTCCTCCTCAAAACCTCTAGTATGCAAGCTAGAGCTGTAAACATGTCGCATAAGGGTCGAATCTTTACTTTGCTGGCCTATCTTCTCCCTCTATCAGGCGAAGAGGGTGATGCGAAGAGGGAGATCTTTTTCTCTCTAATCTGTGTTGATTTTTGTTTATGTATACACCCTTACCAAAATTTGAATGATGTTGAGGGTGTTTGATTCTTGCATCATCGTTTGAGTAAATTAAGTCAAAAATATTTCGTTGGTTTTTTTTGGATCCGACTAACAGCATTTTGATGATTTTGCTGAAAAATTTCTGCTGATTTCAAGTTGATGGACTTGGCGAGGCGCATCGGATGGTATGCTACAATGCTTGCAGCCATCTGGCTACTTGTTAAAGAGAATTTACTAGGGGGAGCTTCTGTTTACACCACAAAAACCACTAAACATGCTACACTTTATTTAAAAGTTGCAGTGAAAGCAAACAAAGGAGAAGAGGAGATGATGATAATTCATATGAATCCCTCCTCTAACCCCCCCTCCCAAAAAAACAACAACAACAACAACAACACAACCCACCCAGGGTTGGGTGTGCATTATGATTCTCTCTTTCTCACTCATCTGTTTTCTTTCTCTGTACAGAGATTCAATGGTTGGTTTTTTTAGGAATTTACTCTTTTTGGCTTAGTTTAGCAACACGGTTTTAAAGGCGATGATGATGATGTTATACCAAAAAGTTTTCATCTGTTTTTTATGGAAACGACTAGGCGAGTGTGGATGGCCTGTATTCTTGCAGGCAACCAGCTTGCAGTCATTCTTTGTTAGTGTTTGTGCAAATTTGGTGCGAGTGCTGCTAGGCACATTACACATTTTGCTAAACATATTACATTGCTAAGCACATTGCACTTCTTTAAAAAATTTCTAGATCGGATGGCCTGATAGAATGCAGGCAACTAGCTTGCAGCCATTATTTGGTAGTACTTGTTAGAGAAAGAGAGAAACTGTGACATCTATTGGTAATTTTGGCAATGATGAATGATTTATCTGGCATATCTGAGTCTTTTCCTTCTCAAAAGCTTCAACATGCAAGCTAGTATTGTAAACAGGTTGGATTCAGGTCGGGTTCTCACTTGGCTTGCATGTACAAGGGTGATCTTTCTGCTCTGCTCTGCTTTTGTTAATTTATACATGCTTGACATTGTTTGGATTGTAACACTGTTACGATGGTTATTGTTACTAGATTGTAGCTTTCTCATTTGAGTTAATTTGGCCCTTACTCATTTGCATACGATTTGCCCTTGCATTGGGTGGTTTAAAATTTTAGTTCCTTTCTGATAATGAAAACATTTTGTCAACCAAAGATCGATGTGCAAGGAGCATGGTGTCGATTGGTCAACATAATCTCTCTTCTTTCGCATTTTGTGTGTGTGTGTGTAATTACGAATAGTATGTTGTCCAGTCTAACATTTTTATTGTTTGAAAATGAAAATTGGTGTGCAAGGGGTTTTATTTAAAAATTTTGATGTGATCAAATGTTTGGATCAATATTTTTATTCTTATCTTTGTTTGAAGCCATTCATCCTAGGAATGTGCCATTTTTGGTCGTCCATTGTGTTACTTGATGCATATGTAACTAAGGCAAGAAACTTGTACATCAACTTTAACAGTGTGTATTTTTCATTTGAAACCATTCATATAGCCACATGCTATTTTTGGTCGTCCTTTGTGTTACTTGGTGCGTAGGTAACTAAGGTAAGAAACTTGTGCATCTACTTTAATGGTGTGGATGTCGGATTATCATTGAATTTGATGGGAAAGGTAGATATCTAAACATTTTTGGAAGTAGGAAGTTCTTATGGTATGTATGTATAAATGTATGTATGTATGTATCATGCATGTAGGTGTATGCCCCTTCTCATCACAAAAGAGAGGCCTTGATGATTTGCATGAAAAAGCTTTGAGGATTTGATGATGGTCAAATGCTGTGCAAACTTGTATGCTAGTAAACAAGGCAACCAGTTTGTAGCTGTCTGTTATTTGCTTGAATCAGATAGATCAATCTGTATATAAATATGCATATCTGATCCTCCTTTATTCTTTATCGCTTCCAACACCAACTATGGCTGCTTAACTGGTTGGACATAGGTTGGGGTGTAAACGAGTTGGGATTCGGATCGGATTCATGTAAGATCCACTTGATAAGATTTTTCAAGATTTGTTGTTTCTGTGTATCCCATTTTGCATCTCAGTTGTGGATCCCGCATGTGTACACTGCTGCATGTATGATTTTGCTAATATTTTGTACGCAGCCAGTGTACAGCCATCTTGATACTTGTTGGGTAACTTGGCCACTCAGAGAACCTTCATACCTACAAGCAATCTTGACTTTATGGATTCCGGTATTCATGTTGGATTTGTTTTTGATGCATTTATTGGTAAATACAGGTTGGTCAAGCTATGCCTGAGTGTGACTCGAACTCTTGCGCCATCGAAGAATTCACCATTGGGACCCAAGAATGGATATTTGTTGGGTTAACACCTTGTAGGGTGCCTCATAGCCAACCTGTTTTTATTAGCCTGTCACATATGAGCTCCCTACACCTTGTAGAGGCGATGATTTGCCGGAATGTTTCAATTCTTCGATTGTTAAGGGAACAAATAGCAAGGTAAGGTTGGACTTTTGTTTGTCGGTTTCCCTTCTTGCTCTCTTCCATCCTCTTTTATTGAGTAGTTCATTTTCAAATGGTTCCAAAAAGAAAATGATAGATAATAATGCCTTACTCGACTCTGCTCCTCATCTTCAGGTCTTCAATTGTCTCACTCTATCTCTTTCTGCATTCTTTACACAAAGATTTCAAGGGATTATTTGCAATTTAGCCACTGTATTTGGGGGCGGTTCTGAAAAATACCGGCCTTTTAAATTAAAGATGATTGAGAGGCAATGCTGATTTAAAAAGTATTGGGTGTGGGTGTAAAGTGTTGCATGTGCAAAGCAATTAGGTCTGTGTGTAAAGAATTCCCCTTTTAGAGGCGATGATGATGGTCTGCCAAAAAGTATGCATCTTTTTTGTGATGAAGATGGCCAGGCGAGCTTGGATGTCCTGCATTCTTGTGGGAAAATAGCTTGCAGCCATTCTTTGTTAATACTTGTAGTAGAGAGCAAGAGATAGATCTGTGACATCTATTGTTAATTTCGGCAATGTCGGATGATTAAGTTGGGTAGATCTGAGCCGCCGCCTGCTCCGCACAACCTCTGGCATGCAAGCTAGAGCTGTAAATTGGCCGCCTTCGAGTTGGATCCTTTCTTGGCTGGCATATCTTCTTCCTCTCTCAGGCGACAAGGGTGATCCTATTTTTTCTCCAATCTGCCTTGCTTTTTGTTTATGTATACGCCCCTATTACAATTGAATGATGGTTATGGTGTTTGATTCTTGCATTATCGTTTGAGTAAATTAAACTACTATTTTTGTCAGGTTTTTTGAATCCGAAAAGTGACAGCATTTTGATGATCTTGCCCATAAATTTCTGCCGATTCACGGTTTTCAAGTTGCTGGACATGACGAGGTGCATTGGATGGTCTGCTACAATGCAGGCAGCCAGTTTGCAGCCATCGGGCTTCTTGTTAAAGAGAATTTACTTGGGTGAGCTTCTAGACACTACAAAAAAATGCTGAACACAGCACACTTTCTTTACAAGTTGCGGTGAAAGCAAACAAAGGGGAAGAGATGATGATTCTGATTCTGATTCTGATGATGATTCCTCCGAATTCTTCCTCTTAGAAAGGGGAAAAATGGAAAAAAATCATGATTCACACACACCCACACCCCCCCGGCCCCCGAATGTCTTCATTCTTTGTATAGAGATTTAATGGGGGTTTTCAGCAACTTACACTTTTTTGGCTTAGTTTAGCAACATCGTTAGAAAGTGACGATGATGATTTGCCAAAAAGTTTTAATCTGTTTTTTTGTTGATGAAAATGGCTATGGATGGCCTGCATTCTTGCAGGCAAGCAGGCAACCAGCTTGCAGTCATTATTTGCTAGCACTGTGCATATTGGGTGAGAGTTATGCTAGTCACATTACACTTATTTAAAAAATTGCTTGATCGGATGGCTTGCTATAATGCAGGCATCAAGCTTGCAGCCATTATTTGGCAGTACTTGTTAGAGGGAGGGAGGGAGGGAGGGAGGGAGGGAGGGAGCTTGATAATTTCTGCAATAGAGATCTATTGTTAATTTCAGCAATGATGAAGGATTAAACTGGCATATCTGAGCTTTCTCCTTTTCAAAAGCTTCAACATGCAAGCTGGGGCTGTAGACGAGACTGATTCGGGTTGGGTCATCTCTTGGCTGGCATCTACAAAGGTGATCTTGTGATCTGCTTTTGTTAATTTATACATGCTTGACTCTGATCATTTGCAGATCCTCAATTTTCCCACTCTATCTGTATCTGCACTATTTATGCAAATGTTTCAAGGGTTTATTCGCAATTTAGCACCTATATTTTGGGGGTCTTTGGTTCTGAAAATTTCTAGCATTTTAAATTTAAAATGATTGAGTGGCAATGATGGGATTTAAAAAGTATTGGGCGTGTGAAGTGGTGTGTGCACAAAGCAATTAGATCTGGATATAATTTCCCATTTAGAGGCTATGATGATGATCAGCATAAAAGTTTACATCTTTTCGTGATGAAGATGGCGAGGCGAGCTCAGATGGCCCACATTCTTGCGGAAAACCAGCTTGCAGCTATTCTTTGTTATCATTTGTTAGTACTTGTATTAGAGAGAAGAGAGAGATCTGTGACTACTATTGTCAATTTCGGCAATGTCGGATGATAAAGTTGGGCACATCTTAACCACCACCACCTCCTCATCAAAACCTATAGCAAGCAAGCTAGGGCTATTAGCGGGTCGCATTCGGGATGGATCCTTAGTTATCTTATTTCTCTTTTAGGCGATGAGGCTATGATGGCGATCATATTGTTTCTCTAATCTGCCGTGCTTTATTGTTTATGTATACGCCCTTATCAAAATTTGAATGATGGTGGTGGTGGTGGTGATGGTGATGGTGATTGATTCTTGCATCATCGTTTCAGTAAATTAAGCCACTCTTTTTCGTCGATTTTTTATCCGAAAGGTAACATTGTTTTGATGATTTTGCCCAAAAATTGCTGATGATTTCAAGTTGTTGTGACATGTTGAGGCACATCGGAGGGTCTGCTGCAATTAGGGATGAAAACATGCCAGGTCGGACCTGGCTGGGGCAATGCCCAGACCCCGACCCCGACCCCAATATACTTTGGGCTTAAAATCCGGTCATGGTCCCGGCCTTAGGCCTTTCAAATGGCAGCCTTAATCTTACCCTGCGGGTTTTCGGGTCGGCGCTAGGGTTCTCGGACCGGTCCTTTATTTGTTTCAATTGCAATTCTAATACATCATTATTAAAAATAACATATCAAAAAATTAAGAGAAAACATACATGCAACATGTATGAATAATAATAATGTTAATCAATTCTATAAGTTTTCTTTTGGTTAGGTGCAAAAAGCCATTCAAGTGATATCTTTTTGGAAGAAAAGTTTGTATTTTTACCATTCATATCTTACTACCTGCACAGCTCTTCTCCGCTCCTTAACATCGTAACCTTATGTCTTTAGATAGATAGATAGATGAAGAAGAACTGAATAAACAAGATTCGGAGTCAAAGATTCGGAGTCAAAGAATTGAATAAATAAGAGATCAGATCACATTTTAAGTAAAAATTGCTCATATGATTAAAACCAAGTAAAATTTATTTGAAACAAATATTAAAACATCATATCTTAGTCTAGAAACAAGGAACAATTCAATTTGAAAGAGAGACGTTCTATCATCTTGAGATCGTGTTTGGATTGTGTTTCAATTTTTTTGTTGGAAAATTTCCAACAAAAAAACGGAGATCAAATTTTTTGGAAAATGAGTAGACTTTGTTTTGAATAGATGGAAAGAGGGAATGAATGGGCAAAAATTATGTGGCAATTTTTTGATTTCATATGGGTTGAGCTAAATGTTTTAATGGGCCTTGGAATTATATGTTTGTAAAAATTAGAAGGATGAGGGCAGGGCTAGGGCCGGGCTAGGGCCGGGGCAGTGCCTACTGTCGGTCCGGGTCACAGCTCCAAAAAATTCAGGACTTGATGAAAACCTTAAACCTTAACAGTCTTATTTTTGCAAGGGCCAATCTTTTTCAGGGTGGGCTTTTTCAGGGGACCCTTGGGCTTAGGGGATCTTGGGCTGGCCCTAGCCCATTTTCATCCCTAGCTACAATGCATGTAGCTGATTTGCAGCCATCTGGCTCCTTAGTAAAGAGAATTTACTTAGCAGAGCTTCTATTTACACTACAAAAAAATGTTAAACACACCACACTTTCTTTACAAGTTGCAGCGAAAGCAAACAAAGAGGATGAGATGCTGATGCTGATGCCTCTGAATTCTTCCTCTCTTGTGTTGTTGTTGTTGTTGTCTTTTTTTTTTTTTTTTTTTGGGGGGGGGGGATCATGATTCTCTCTCACACTCACATCTGTTTCCTTTCTTTGTATCAAGATTCAAGGGGGGCTTTTTTTTGCAAGTTACCCCTTTTTGGCTTGGTTTGGCAACACAGTTTTACAGGCGATGATGATTATGATCTGCAATAAGATTTCATCTGTTTTTAAATATGAAAATGGCTAGGTGAGCTTGGATGGCCCGCATTCTTGCATGCAACCAGCTTGCCGTCATTCTTTTAATACTTGTGCATATTATTGCTGCTAGTTCATAACACATTTTGCTAGACATATATGCATAGCTAAGTACATTACACTTTTTAAAAAATTCCTAGATTGGACTGCCTGCTAAAATGCAGGCAACCATCTTGCAGCCTGCTGCCATTCTCTGTTAGTACTTGTTAGAGAGGGTATTGTTAATTTCGGCGATGATGAATGATTAAACTGGCATATCTGAGATGTCTCCTTCTCAAAAGCTCCAACATTGCTAGGGCTGTAAACGGGTTGGATTCGGGTCGGGTCCTCACTTGGCTGGAATCTACGAGGGTGATCATCTTTCTGCTCCTCTGCTTTTGTTAATTTATACATGCTTGACCGCTCATATTCAGATCCTCAATCTTCTCACTCTATCTCTATCTGCATTCTTTATACAAAGATTTCAGGGGATTATTATATTTTAGCAGTTTTTGGTTCTGAAAAGTACTAACATTTTAAATTAAAGATGATTGAGAGGCAAGGATGATTTAAAAAGTATTTGGGTGGTGGTGGTGGTTGTGTGTGTGTGTGTGTGTGTGTGTGTGTAATGTGGTGCGTGTGCAGCGCAACTAGGTATGTGTGTTTAGAATTTCCCTTTTAGAGGCGATGATGATGATGATGATCTGCCAAAAAGTTGGTATCTTTTTTCTGATAAAGATAGCGCAGTGAACTCGGATGACCTGCATTCTTACCGGAAACCACCTTGCAGCCATTATTTATTAGCACTTATAGTACATATAAAGATAGAGATTGCGATGTCTATTGTTAATGTTGGCAATGTCGGATGATTAAGTTGGAAAGATCTGAGCCTTCTCCTCAAAACCTCTAGCATGCAAGCTACGGCGGGATGTAAACAGGTCTTGTAAAGGGTCGGATCTTTACTTGGCTGGCCTATCTTCTCCCTTTATCATGCGACGAGGGTGATGCGACAAGGGTGATCTTTTTTTCCCTCTAATCTGTGTTGCTTTTTGTTTATGTATACGCCCTAATCAAAATTTGAATGATGGTGATGGTGTTTGATTCCTGCATCATTGTTTGAGTAAATTAAGTCAATCCTTTTCGTTCGATTTTTTGGATTTGAGAAGTAACAGCATTTTAGCATTTTGATGACTTTGCTGAATAAATTTCTGCTGATGTCAAGCTGCTGGACATGTCGAGGCGCATTGGGTGGTATGCTACAATGCATGCAGCCAGTTTGCAGCCATCTGGCTACTTGTTAAAGGGAATTTACTTGGGAGAGCTTCTATTTACACCACAAAAACTAATAAACATGCTACACTTTATTTACAAGTTGCAGTGAAAGCAAACAAAAGGGAAGAGATGATGATGATAATTCCTCTGAATTCTTCCTCTAAACACCCCCCCCCCCCCCGCGCGCGGGGGGGGGGGGGGGGGGGGGTTGGGGGGGTGTATTTTGATTCTATTTTTTTCTCACTCATCTGTCTTCTTTCTTTGTACAGAGATTCAAGGGATGTTTTTTAGAAATTTACCCTTTTGGCTTAGTTTGTAACACAGTTTTAGAGGCGATGATGATGATATACCAAAAAGTTTTCATCTGTTTTTTGTGTGTGATGAAATGGCTAGGCGATCGTGGATGGCCTGTATTCTTGCAGGCAACTAGCTTGCAGTCATTCTTTGTTGGTACTTGTGCATATTGGGCGCGAGTGCTGCTAGGCGCATTACACATTAAACATATTACATTGCTAAGCACATTGAACTTCCTTGAAAAATTGCTAGATCGGATGGCATGATAGAATGCAGCCAACCAGCTTGCAACCATTATTTGGTAGTACGTGTTAGAGAGAAAGAGATTGTAACATCTATTGGTAATTTTGGCAATGATGAATGATTATTCTGGCATATCTGAGCCTTTTCCTTTTCTGGCATATCTGAGCCTTTTCCTTCTCAAACGCTTCAACATGCAAGCTAGGCTTGTAAACATGTCGGATTCGGGTCAGGTCCTCACTTGGCTGGCATGTACAAGGGTGATCTTCTTTCTGCTCTGCTCTGCTTTTGTTAATTTATACATGCTTGACCCTGCTCATCTTCAGATCCTCAATCTTCTCACTCTATCTCTATCTGCATTCTTGATACGAAGATTTCAGCGGATTGTTTGCAATTTAAGCCACTATTTTTTGGGGGTCTTTGGAAAAGTACTAGCATTTTAAATTAAAGATGGTTGAGAGGGAATGATGATTTAAAAGGTATTGGGTGTTGGTGTAAAGTGGTCCGTGTGCAAAGCAGTTAGGTCTGTGTGTATATATATTCCCTTTTGTATGCGAAAAAGTTTACATCTTTTTTGTGATGAAGATGGCGAGGCGAGCTCGGATGGCCGGCATTCTTGTGGGAAACCAGCTTGCAGCCATTCTTTGTTAGTAATTGTAGACTTGTAGTGTAGAGAGAGAGAGAGAGAGAGAGAGAGAGAGAGAGAGAGAGAGAGAGATTTATGACATCTATTGTTAATTTGGCAATGACGGATGATTAATTTGAGCAGATCTGAGCCTCCTCCTCTTAACACCTCTAGCATGCTAGCTAGGGCTGTAAACGGGTTGCATTTGGGTCGGATCCTTAATTGGCTGGCATATCTTCTTCCTCTTTCCTACGACGAGGCGACGAAGGTGATCATATTTTTTCCTAATCTACCTTGCTTATTGTTTTTGTATTCACCCCTATCAAAATTTGAATGATGGTGATGGTGTTTGATTCTTGCCTTATCGTTTGAGTAAATTTAGACACTCTTTTTCGTCGGGTTTTTAATCTGAAAAGTAACATCGTTTTAATGATTTTTCCGAAAAAATTTCTTTGATGTACAGTTGCTTGGGCATGGCAAGACACATCTGATGGTTTGCTACAGGCCACCAGTTTGCATCCATCTGGCTCCTTGTTAAAGAGAATTTACTTGCGGGAGCTTCTATTTACACTACAAAAACTGCTAAGCACGCCACACTTTCTTTACAAGTTGAAGTGAAAGCAAACAAAGGGGGGTGATGATGATTATGATGATGATGATGATTCCTCGGAATTCTTCATCTAAAATGGCCGAAAAAGAATAAAATCATGACTATCTCTCTCTCTCATCTGTCTTCTTTATTTGTACTGATATTCAATGGGTGTTTTTCCAGCAATTTACCCCTTTTTTGGCTTAGCTTGGTATTGCAGTTTTAGTGGCAACGACAAAGATGATCTGCCAATAAGATTGCGTCTGTTTTTTGTGTGATGAAAATGGCTAGGCGAGCTCGGATGGCCTGTATTCTTGCAGGCAACTGGCTTGCAGTCATTCTTCGTTAGTACCTGTCCATATTGGGTGAGTGCTCGTAGTCACATCACACATTTTGCTGAACATCTTATATTGCTAAGCCCATTATGTTTTATTTTAAATGCTAGATCGGATGGTTTGCTATGCTATTAGTGTGGTGTATTTTATTCTTAATTTCGGCAATGATGAATGATTAAACTTGCATATATGAGCCATCTCCTTCTCAAAAGTTTCAACATGCAAGCTAGGGCTGTAAATGGGTCGGACTTGTGTCGGGTCCTCACTTGGCTGGCAGTTACAGTTGTGATCTTTTTGTTCTGCTATGATTTT